>OY998262.1:30420000-31659166 GCA_963922045.1 Persicaria maculosa
CCTTCAGAAGTACTTTCCTATCACTCGCCTCAGCAAACTCAAGAAGTAATTGTCTAGTATTGAGCAATCACCTACAAAGATCTTGTATGAGTATGTTGATAGATTCAATAAGCTTAAAGGAAGTTGCCCGCAACATGGTATACCAGAGGATGATCTAGTCCTCTATCTCCATGAAGGCTTGCTTGATAGAGAGCGTTGTGTCAAGAATTGCAGGTGAAGCGTTTTCCTCATATTATTACTACATTACAACCATTACTTCATTTGATTATTTGTTTCTTTCATTTGTTTCCTACAACTTTATTGCTACTTGTTTGAGAATCATCATAAGAATTACGAATCAGTCTTCTCTGTGGGATCGACTCCTTACTTTTCTGCTATACTAATATTTTCTTTAGCATTAAGATAGGATATTATTTGTATTTGGAGAGCCAGGACCAACAACACATTTAAACCTAGTAAAAGCATGCCGCCAATGAGTTGTGAGATGAACTAATGATGATGATATGGAAGTTATGGTGATAAGATATGTGAACTTGTGTGCGATATTTATATGCTTTGTGTGACTTTATAGATAGACTCATTTATGCTATGTATACATGTTAGGTGATCATCTGAGACGTATTAGCTTGCTATATTCCTGGTTGTTGCCTTTTTTTGTTCTACACTCCCAGGTAAGTTCCCTAGGGGGTTTACTCAGGTTGGACTATCATGCATGTTGTCATGTAGTATACTAGGTGTTGCATCCAGCATGATCATGTAGTAGCATGCTTAGGGTTGCATAATTGAATGGTCATCTGTTTACTTACTATATGCGTTTGGTAGGACGACCGTTAAATGTGAGTCTTAGAGTCTTTTGCTAGGGTCATAAGACAACCCAGCCCCATCAGGTTCGTTCCTCTTGAGTCATTGGTCATGATATGATATTTTGATAAATGAGATCGATAATATGAGCATGATATATGATATGAGAATGAAGATGATAATGAGATATGTTATTATATGATGAGTTATCACGAACTCAACCAGTGTTTGTGGTGCTTGGGGAACGTCGTTAGCTTTCGCTTTGCCCAAATAATAATGATATCCTAACTTAATGCTCAAACCAAAAGATTAGTATAGCAATGAACTTCGGAGTCAAACCCATAGAGAGAAAAGGTTTAACTTTTATAGTTCTATCAATGATTTCTTAAGACAATAGCAATAGTTGATGACAACTTAATGAAATAACAAAGTAAAGTATTGATAATAAGATAGAAAATCGTTTCACCTGTAATTCTAGACAATGGTTGAGGTTCAAGATCCTAGGATTGATTTCAATATTACTTATAGAGTCTATGTCGACTTACCCTAGTATCGATTGTTCTGCAGGGATCCAATCATCTTATTCAATATCACTAAAGAATAACATTAACGATTGAAGTACTAAAGACCAATTGGCACGTGATTCAATGCAATTAGGAAATGAGGGAACAACCCTCTCGGCCCTAGATACATCTACTCGACATAGATCAATTGTTATCATCCACTGCAAAGGCATAGAAATATCACTAAATCAATGACTTTGTTTGCTATCTAGAAACCAACAACGGATTTATAGCATAAATGCAATTCTTAACATGGTGATCAATCATAGAAAGGAACACAAATACATATCAATAAGAACAAGATGATAAATATACTCATAAATAACAAATTGAAATCAAATCCTCACAATTCATTCAACCATGTCTTCGAATCACATGCGAAACTATGAGTTTAGCAACTCATAGCCAAAAGAACGCTCATCTCTCTCTCTCTCTCTCTCTCTCTCTCTCTCTCTCTCTCTATATGTCTCACGGCAAAACCAACAACCTCTTCTCAACAATAAGATGAAAATAACCTAAATAGAGTCGTATAAAACCCTAGAGAATAAGATAGTAATATAATAATGAAATAGAATCTTCGAACTAAAATTGGCGTTTGCTAAACACGGAAGACCAGCGGGCGCCGGTGGAATAACGGCGAGCGCCGCTCCTCAGTCTCCACAATCCTTTCTTTGCTTCAACGTTGTGCTTCCTTGCTCCCTTGATGCTCCTTCCTTGACCTTTCTTATGCTCCAAAATCAGTCAATTAAGCTTCTCCAAGATCCCATTCAAGCTCAGAATGTAAAACGTGTATTATGTGGCTTCAGCGAGGTCTCCAAGACCCGCATGTGTGGCTCGAATTGATTCATTTCCTCTTCTTTTTTTTAGGTATCATGTATGCACTTTGACTATGCTTGTCGCATGCTATTGTGGCGAGGGCACTCTTCAGGTGATGTGAGAGGCTGACATTATGCCCACACTCTTATTATGTTTTGATACTCAATATTTCACTTGTCCGTATTTTAGATTTGACCCGGCTCTGTCGTGGCGCTCTTGTATGTATTTTATGATGATTGCTTGCTTTTAGACTTCAATGGGTTTCTCGCGACTCAGATCATAGGACATGTACAAGTGTGTTGACACCGGGTCTTCAGCGGACCTTACGCTATTTCGGGTTCGAAATCCCTCTTTGCACCCTAACACATTGTTTTGAAATATTTGGCACTGACTTGGATTGCAAGGTCCAAACGAAAGTATCCAACTCTTTTGGAATGTAACCCGGATTTATTAATTCAGGTCATTACAATAATTATTGGGGGATCATGATCTCCACGAGAAAATTGGCCTTTCCATGTAGTAGGGAAATTCTTCTGTGCTCGCGGTTTTTAGTCGCCTAAACCATATTTAAATAAATTTGACCCTACTTAACTAATGTAGTGTGGTAAGTACGAGTCGATCCCACGGAGAATCAAGTTATTCCTAAGTAATGTCTATTTACCAATTCGTAAAAATGCATATTGATGCGAGACCATCTTCTACACCTCCGGACACGCCAATCATCTTAGGAGACGGACCTATGACTCGAGCTCGGGCTAAGAAGCTTCAGAGAGACTCATTCACTTTTGTGAGTCATGCTTTATTCTCGAGCAAGGTTCAACTCCCCGAGCCTTCATTGAAGACATACATGTGCATAGGGATGAAGATTGCCGAGCCTCCCTAGACATGTATAGCCGATTTTAACCAAGTGTGGAAACCTTGTTATATTTCCTATTTTAGTAACTTTTCTACTTAAGTTATTTTAGAAAACTTTTAGGGTTATTTTAATAATTTCTTAAGGTTATTATTTTTGGACGAAAATCAGCCTTGTTAGAGTTTTAAATAGGCGCCCATTTTCTTCTGTAGAACTCACGTTATTTATTATTCAGAAATACAGTTCTTGTGTGAAACACATCTGTAAGAAAGTCAATCGATTCGAAGCATTGCTCGTCGATTGCAAATTGGTAATTGATCTTGCTTGGTTTGTTTTGAGTTCATCAACCTTGCGAGAGCTTGGGGTCTTTATCTCGTTCTATTTTAGTTCGAATCACCAGTCTATCGGTCTATTTCATTATTTGTCGAGTCTTGTTCTTGTTTGATTCGAGTCTTGCTTTCTTTTTGTCTGTCGATATCGAGTCTCAAAGTCCTAGTCGAGTTTGTTGCGTTTCTTGTCTTTCTTGGTCGACATCGGGTATTGTTCTTGGTGTTCTTGAGTCTTTTGCTTCCGTTCTTGTTAATTCTTGTTGATTGTCGAAGATCGGGCCGTCCTACGGCTAACCCCGTATCAAATATTTTAGTGATTAAGATTAGAAAGAAAACAAAATAAATTATAGACAAAGTGAAGCAAAACAATTCAGAGAAAATAGTTCCACCTACAACTATCAATTTTATTCGGTTAAGTTGATCCTTGTAACTTCCACTTGTTCTTCTAGTTTTCCTATCAATGTCCTTGTCCCGACCTAATTTAGTTACTAGTCCAGCCAGTCCTAGAAATCCTTATTCCTTGATCAACTGCCAAAGAAGTTCATAGATGAGCCAAGGTATTTGCAACCCCTAAAGAAGAATTTCACACACATTCGACTTCCTACATATCCAATAAATTTAACTAGCCTTAAAGGGACAAGTTTGCCACTTGGGTTAAGGTTTGCAACCAGAAATATACAAAACTCTAGCAATTGAAGTACTTCTACCTAGTTGATCAGACAAGAGAGAATAAAACAATCAAATATTTACGCGCAAAGAAGTCGAAACACTCAATATAAGAAATAAGGAATAAGATTCAAAAACTCACAATTCCATCCAAACAAAGCTTCAAATTGCAGGCAGAACGCTGAGAGTTTAGTTGAACATGGCAAACAAAATCTCTCAAATTAAACTTAATTGTCTTGGATGAATGAAACCCTAGGCTAAAAGTCCTTAAATAGTGCTAAAACAACCGTTTTTTAGGATATAAGGACAGATGATATTAGTTTAGGATAGATTCAATCTCAATACGCATAGATTCTGACGCGTCTTTGAAACGGGGTATGTGGCGATCACCACTACTGTGCAGGAGTTGTTTCTCTGCAGCGGTCGCTGCAACTTTCCTACGGTCGCTTCACTGTTTACCACGGGATTTTGGTCTTTTTGTCAACATGAAAGTTGTAGATTTCAAAAAGAGTTTACAAACGCATACTAATAATAGTCAATCAGACAACCCATGCCTCCAAAAAGTGGGAAATAAGTTCAGCTTGTCAAGCAATAACTTATGCAAACTTGTTCTTTGTTTAGGCTATCTTCTTCTTCTTCTTCTTCTTCTTCTTCTTCTTCTTCTTCTTCTTCTTCTTCTTCTTCTTCTTCTTCTTCTTCTTCTTCTTCTTCTTCTTCTTCTTCTCATGACCTATTTATATCTTTATTTAAGCTTTTTCGATCAACTTGACATTCTCGATCAATGCGTTATCAACCCATGTCTCCTCCTCGGATCCACATTTACCTGAAATAATCAATAAAAACGTGTAGATTCTGACTCTACCAATATAGCGAGTAAATATGCAAATTCTACTTAAATTATCCATGTTATGCATCTTACCTAAGCTAAATGAAACTTATTATGCCTACCTAAATGCATGCTATCACGAATGCATACATTAATAAATGCTACCCAACATCCCTAAAAAGTCACGAGGCTCCTCATGCATAATAATCATTGTATGTCTGCTGCATTTAGCCAATGAAGATACTCGTCTCCAAAATAGTGGATGATTCCATCAACGAAATGTGACAAAGATAATCTGGTAGTTCCCCCATATAGATGAAGGTACTCATCACAAGCATCAACAACAAGGCCATAGGTCAAAATGCGAATTGTACTTGTATTTTCTGCAAAGTAAAAATGCCCATTCGGCCCGTGCAATCCGATTGTTGTTTAAAGTACACCATTTCCGACTCTAATCGTTGAACAACACAATTGAAAACCCCCTTATGCATTCGGAATCATCAACGGATGACCTCATTTAGGTATGTTGCCACCTACGAGAAGTAATCATTGGACAATTGAGCAAAGGCGCCTCTATCCATTCCTCTTTCAATATGGGTGCGACGATGTCTCCTTCAAGAACTTTTAGGTTGTTAGTAGGCCTGTTAAAGGGCAATAGATGCAGCTTCCTATTCAGCATAGCATGCTTGTAGCTCGTTGATGCCTTCGTTGGAGGAACTGCTTGAAAGGAAAAGATTTGTGTCACTACTAAAAAAATAGGAAATAGCTACAGATGGTTAGCCACGGATATAGGCGACCCAATCTTCGTGTCTACCAGCGATGAAAATGGCCACGACTGTTTCTGACCGTGGCTATATTCGTGGCTGATACTCATCTAGGAATGACATGTCAGATCATTCGTGGCTAATAGCAACGAACCAGATGTCCGTAGCTGATTTCGTGGCTCATTTTTTGTCAATGTCAGTGAATAGCCACGACTTCAGCCACGAAGCTAATTGTCGTGGCCGTTTTCGACGCTGATCTGGCCACAACACAATAGACGTGGCTAAATCCGTGGCTATTCGTCATCGGAAATCAAATGAATTGAACATGGGTGAGTGGGCCTTGGCTCACTAGTTGTAGGCGGGCCGGATATTATCATATACTTGGGCTATGATCCGATATGAAATATACCCGATCCGTGGCTGAAACCGGGTCTCCCAATTAATTTTCTGGGCTCGGCCCATTAGAAGCTAGTGCGGGGAGGCCCAATGTTTTATTAGCCCATAGAGTGAAGTGGTTATTTAGCGACGATTTAATCCGTGGCTAAATTCCGTTGCTATTACGGATGAGGTCATTAAAGCGATTTTGTACTTCACCTGCTTTATGGTTGGGTGCATTAAATGGGGCCGGCCCACTTGCCCACTTGTGTTGTCTTCTAGCTTGGACATTTGTTGGCCATTTGAGAATTGTAAGCTCCATTGAGCAGAACGTGGTAACTCCCACCTAATTGCCGTGTACGGACAAGGTAAGTTTTCATTTTATTTTACACATATTTACATATATATTGTTATTATTCCTATTTATTTTAATTAGAAAAAGGAAAGTAGTATGTATATAAGATTATATATAGAGGTAGAAGAGTAGAAATGGTTATATTATGATTATAGATCGGTAATGTTAAATTGGTTGGTAATTTGTTTTTGAAAAACATTTTGGGGGTTTTGGAAGAATATGTGTGTTTGACAATGTTTATATGTACAAATATATGTGATGTACTTTTAAAAATTGGTTGTAAGTTGACACTATATATATGCTAAGTATTTCAATTTTATTCAATATTATGTGTAATTATTTAGAAATTTAGTAATGGGCTTTTTATTAAGAATTATGTTTAGGAATATTCAATTTGTTTAAATGTATAGTAATGTGCTCTAGCTATTATATATCTATTGTACAGATTGATCGAATTTGATAAAATATGGACGATCGTACATGGATGTATGATATGTACTTGTCGAATCGTAGAGGATTAAAGCCCGAATACTACCAAGGGGTGGAAAAGTTTGTCGAATTTGCTTGTGCTCAAACTTATTATGTTGATGAAGGTAAGATAAAATGTCCATGTCGGAGATGTGAGAATTGTTATTTCGAGAAAGTAGATGATGTGAAGGATCATTTATACCACAATGGGTTTATGTATGGTTATTATCGTTGGACGGCACATGGCGAATCTGTTGCACATCCAAACCATGAGCAAATGGTAGGGGGCAACCAGTGGGCTATGTATGATCAGTTAACTGCAGAACAGAGGATGGTGTTCGATGTTGTTGGGCCAAGCTTTGTTCCTCCTACATGGTTTAGCCCCTATAATGTCGATGGTGTTCCGAATAATGGAGTTGATGTTGAATTCCAACCAGCTGAAGTTAATGAGGTCGATGGAATGAGCGAAGATCCGGTAGCAGTCGAGGAGGATATTAATCTCTTGTCCACGCGGTTTGAAGATGTGCTAAGAGCAGCTGATGAACCTGTGTTTCCTGGGTGTACTACACATACACAATTGTCCTTTGTGAGCCGACTTATGAGCTTGAAGTGTGAATATAATGTTCCTCAAAGCCTCTTCAATGGGTTCGTGCAATTGTATGATGAAGTGTTGCCTGATGCCCACAAGATTCCCACCAGTTACTATGAAATTGAGAAGATAGTCCGAAATTTGGGTCTACCGGTAGAAAGAATAGCCATGTGTCCCAACGGTTGTATGTTGTATTGGAAGAATGATGTCAAAGAAGATTCATGTAAGTTCTGTGGTCATGCAAGATATGCCGTGGGTGCTTCAGGGAAGCGCAAGCCACATAAAGTTTTATTCCACTTGCCTCTAATTCCGAGGCTACAGAGACTATATGCTTCTGAAGTAACAGCCAGCAACATGACTTGGCATGCAGAACACGTAACAGAGGAGGGAATGATGTGCCATCCTTCAGATGGAGATGCATGGAAGAGGTTGGACACGAAGCATCCTGATTTTGCTTGTGAGCCTCGTAATGTTCGTTTTTGGGTTTATGCACGGATGGTTTTGCTACTTTCAACAAATCTGGTCAGAATTATTCATGTTGGCCAGTGATTGTCACTCCTTACAATCTTCCACCTCATTTGTGCATGAGGAACGAGCACATGTTCATGTCGTTGATAGTGCCAGGTCCTCGAAACCCGAAGAAGTTGATTGATATTTGCCTCCAACCTCTTATTGACGAGTTGATGCAGTTGTGGGATGTCGGTGTCATCACCTACGATGCCTCGAGGAGGGAAAACTTTCTTATGCGTGCAGCTTTACTTTGGACTATCAGTGATTTCCCTGCATATGCTATGTTGTCTGGATGGAGCACTGCAGGACAATTGGCTTGTCCGATTTGCATGGAATCAGGGTCTGATGCTTTTCGCCTTCAAAATGGTCGGAAGGCTTGTTGGTTCGATTGTCATCGGAAGTTTTTAGAGATTGATCACCCCTTCCGTAGGAACAAGAAGGACTTCTACAAAGGGCACGTGGAAACAGGATTGCCACCTCCATTGCTATCGGGGGAGCAGATATGGGAGCGGGTTCGTCATTTGCCAACGGTCATGGAGGATCCCTTCTACAAGTCGGATGACTATGGCATTTCTCATAAGTGGACAAAACAAAGCATTTTTTGGAGACTTCCATATTGGAAGGACCTTCTAGTCCGACACAATCTCGATGTTATGCACATTGAGAAAAATGTGTTTGACAATGTTTTTAACACTGTGATGGATGTCCCTGGGAAGACAAAGGATAACTTGAATGCCCAAAAGGACCTTCGCCTATATTGTCATCGACCTGAGTTGGAGGTAGCTGATGATTACAATGGTGCGAAACCTAAAGCAATATATACTTTGGCAAGAGAGGCGAAGAGAAAGGTGGGTCAATGGTTGAGGACCGTCAAATTTCCCGATGGCTATGCTTCCAATATAGGCGGATGTGTTCAGAGTGACGATTGTAGTCTAAGTGGGATGAAGAGCCACGATTGTCACGTGTTTATGGAGAGACTCTTGCCGATTGCTTTCAAAGAGTTATTGCATCCATCCGTTTGGGGTCCTTTAACTGAGTTGAGTATCTTCTTTCAGACAATCTGTTCATCGAGCTTGTCAGTTTCTGTCATGGAGCAGCTTAATTCCATGATTCCTCTGTTGGTCTGCAAGTTGGAGCGTATCTTCCCGCCATCCTTTTTTGACTCGATGGAGCATCTCATTGTCCATTTGCCCTATGAGGCCCAAGTGGGTGGTCCGGTTCATTATCGATGGATGTATCCATTCGAGAGATCTTTATTTCAGCTGAAAAGGAAGATTGTCCAAAAGAGTAATGTAGAAGGGTCGATTGTGATGGCGTACTTACGAGAAGAGATAGCTCATTTCTCCGTCCACTACTTCCCTTCACATGTTCCTTCCAAGTTAAGGCGACCCGCGAGAAACGACGTCGATGGAGGTGATGGTTGTGCCTTGTCTATTTTCAATTATCCGGGCGGGGGTAGTGGGAAGAAGACAATAAGGTGGTTGACCGAAGAGGACGAGTGGAGGGCCGCACACACATACGTGTTGCTTAACTGTCCGGAAGTCCAACCATACATTGAGTAAGGAAACCTGTTCGCTCCAACCTCTTATTTGCGATATATTGTCCTTAATGTTACGTACATTATTCATTACTTTACTATAGTGCAGGCTATTTGAGAGTGCAATGGGGGATAATGTTGGAGATGAGCTCATTGAAAACGAATTTGCGGGTTGGTTTAAGAATTATGTATGTTCATCTTTCCAGAAATCTTAATTATATATATTTCTTAATTTGTATACATATAGCATATCTTAATGTTCAATTATTTTTTCATGTAGGTCGCAGACAAAGGAAACGGAATTGGGCCAACAGATCTCTTGTGGAGTTTGGCTTGGGGTCCTAGTGTGAAAGGAGTTTCTTGGCCACGATACTTTGTCAACGGCTATAAGTTCCATACTCTAGACCATGGTGTTGGGAAATCTACAATGAATAGTGGGGTTTGTGTTCGAGGGACCAACTACGCAACAAATGAATCGGATTTCTTTGGGCTACTTGAAGAAATCATTGAGCTTGAGTACCCAAGTGTACTTGGGCATCCGCTGAAGGTTGTCTTGTTCAAGTGCCGATGGTTTGATCCAACGACACGAGGAACACAAATACATCCAGTATACCAGTTTGTTGAAATCAATCAAAAGAAATTGTATAGAAGGTATGAGCCCTTCGTCCTCGCGCAACAAGCTGTGCAAGTGTACTATGTTCAATATCCAGGGGCCTCACGTGATCGGATGGATTGGTGGCATGTGTGCAAGACAAGGCCTCGGAACCGGATAGAGGAACGATGGGTATCTACGGGTGCAGACTTCATGGATGCTTATCAGTCCGATGAAGTCATCACGCCAGAAATCTCCATCGGCATAGGAGTGGACAACTCACCAACAACCTTGCGAGATCCTTCTGGTGTGTACGAAATCTGCGATGACATAGATCATGTTGGAGTTGATGATCTCGAAGAGGACGATTGTGAGGCCTCCACAAGCGGTCAAGAAGGCTCTGACTAACCCCAAGCTAGCTGTTCATGCCAAGGTAAAATTAGTTTACCATAATTCTGGCTGAATATGGATTTGTACGTACCTCCCTTTCCGACCTTCTGATTCGTGTCCTTGTTTTCTGACAGCTCTTCAATTCGTAGCATAAACTGCCTGATTAAGAATGGAGCTAATATTTTGTACATTTGGCCTATGAGGGAATCGAACCCCCATCTTTGTGTCACACACAACGCTCTTCCATTGAGCTAATAAGCCTACAAACAATTTCAACTTGAACTATCTTTTTCATTGATTCATTGACTATGTCTACTGTGTTTAATTATGTCAACTTGAACTATCTTTTTCAACTTCAACTGCATATGTCAATTGTATGACCAGACAATTTCACCAACAGAGAACCATATTCATATTGGCCCTCATCACACATATCAAACTTCAAATGTCTGATTCATGTTGTCTCTGCACATATCAGACTTTATGTACAAAAAATTCACACTCACTACACTGATGACACTCGCATCTATTCAGATTTCAATTGGCACTCTTTATTCCACTGCTAAAGCATTGATTTATAGATTGTTTCAATTGTAGAATTCAATTTATATGCACTGATCACTCACTGCTAATGCATTGATTTGAACATCAGATTTGTAGATCATTCACTGCTAAAGCATATGTTGAGATTTCAACTATAAACACTGAGCAACTATAAAAAAAACTGAGCAACATATACAGTCACTGATCACTCACTGATAACCAACTTGGATAAAAAAATCGTCAGATTAGTAAATAGAGGCACAACCATATAAATTGAAATCTGATCAACAAAACCGCCTCCAATCGATAGGGAAACACAGACAGAAACTACCAATAGAGGGTGATTGGATCAAAACAACCCTAAATGAAAACCACATTAAAATCCACTGGGTTTGAAAAAAACTGAGCAACTATAAAAAATTGGAATACAGAAATTACCAATAGAAGGCGAGGAGATGACTAATTTTAATTTCGATCAATTCCAAGATCCAATCAAGCACAGGTCTCCCGAATTGGTCAAATACGCAAATCAATTTTCACACAGGAATAGGAGATGAGGGATGAACGGAACTATAAAAATAAAGTTAGGGCTTATGTAGAAGAAAGATACCAGGTTGACGAAATCGGAAACGAGAAGCGAAGCGAGAGCATCGCCTTTGCATGGGAAAGAGCATCTTCTCCAACCAATCCATGGACGCCATGGACGCCTGACTAAAACACCACTGAATCTCCCTCCTACCTCGCCTCTCTGAATCTGAGTAGTAATTACAGTGCTAATTAGTGCTGTTCGGTTGGCTCTTCAATGGTGTAGTTGGAGATTAAAGAGAGAGGGGAGAGTGAAAGAGATGGATTTGTCGGTGGAGGAAGACGTTGGAAGAAGACGCACCAGCGACTTCCTCTGTTGAATCGTAGGTTTCCAGGATTTGGGCCTTTTCCAACTTGGGCCTTTCCCAATCAAAATAATTTGGGCCTAACTCTATCCTTTCCCAATCAAAATAATGTGAGCCCAACCCTAACTCTATCCTTCAGAATTGTGAGAGGGAATGTGAAATTTTTAGAGGGAAAGTTAAAACTTTAGAGGGAAATCCAAATTTTCAGAAATTTTTATCCAAACCCTAACTCTATCCTTTCATTCTAATCGCCTCCAATCCAAACCCTCACTCTCTCCTCTCACCTCTCCTCTCTCCTCTCTCCTCTCTGAATCCAATCGACGCCCTCTCTGAATCCAATTGAAACCACCACTGGCTCCAATCATGCGAGGAGGAGGACCAAGAAGATCAACTCGGAGTACTGTAGCCGCGAGACCACCACTGCCTCCAACCCGACCAAGGACGAAGCCTCAAGCGGCGCCCTCTCCCCCGTCTACCCTCTCTCCATCCCCATCCATACCCTCTCCAAACCCTACCTCTCCTACCCGGTCATCCCCCCGGAGACCAACTCCCAAAGCACCATCTCCCTCGGCTGCCCTCTCTCCACCGACGGCCGCTCCATCCTCAGCCGTACCCTCTCCAAACCCTAACCCACCTCCCCCGGCTTCCCTTTCTCCACCGGTGACCGCTGCATCCCCAACTGTACCCGCTCCGAACCCTAACCCTCCTACTCGGTCATCCCCAACTGTACCCGCTCCGAACCCTAACCCTCCTACTCGATCATCACCCCGGAGAGCTAAATCCACTGGCCGCACCACACCGATCTTCTCTCCTCCCACTAAGCCCTCCCCACTGGGAAGATCTCCTACCAAACCACGGTCACGGTGTCAACCCACCCGCCCCTCCCCACTGGTGCCGTCTCCTTCCCAATCGGGGGGACCTTCTGCGGCCTCCGAACCCAGCGCCTCTCAGCCTTGCCACTCCACGTCTTCTATACACGCTGAGGCCTCAACCCAATCTCAACCTGCAGTGGTGTCGAACAACAATGAAGCGGATGCATCTTCAGCTTCAGGGAAGAGTACAGGTTCTCATAACCAGAACGACTCCCAAGGAAATGAGGAAGAAAATGAGGAAGGAACTGAGGACGGAACTGAGGACGGAACTGTGGACGGAACTGAGGAAGGAGATGAGGAAGGAAATGAAGAGGAGTATGCCCGGTGGAACAGAAAAGTCTACATTGAACTGGTTAATGGAACGTAAGATCCCTTTTAGTTTCTTATCTGATTTTGTACAAGTTGTTTTAATTTCATAGACTGCAATTTGTGGAAGTTTCTTTCTTTATGAAATCTGATGTTGATGTTGATGTTACATTTATTTTTTACAAGTTGTTTTAATTTCATAGATTGCAAGTTCCTTTATTTTGTACAAGTTGTTTTAAAAATTCTGATGTTGATGCTGAAGATATCCAAGGCACTGAAATCTGATTCTGTTCCATGTGTGGTTATACTTTCTGTTTCTGATGTTAATTCAAATTGATTTAGTTTCTGTTTCATGTGTGGTTAATTCAAATGATCATGATGTTACATTATAAAGCAAGTAGTTTCTGTTTTGTGTGCTTGAATTTCTTGCTTCAAAGTGAAGAGAGATAGTTTATGTTATTTTCAATTTATTCATGTGTGGTTAATTCAAATGGATAGATGTTCTGTTTCATGTGTGAAAGTTCATGTAGTTATGAAATTTGATTTGCATCGATTGACATATCCAATATAATGAACATACACTATTCAAATCTTTGTGTCTGATAGATGGTTTTGAATTTGATCATGATGTTAAATTATAAATCAACTGTCAATTACATTCCCATTTTTTTGTTATTTGTCCTTTATGAAGCTTTGATATTAGATTATAAATCAAGTGTCTACTCTTCAAATCTTAGTGTCTAATACATTTCTATTTTTTTTATATGTACCTTTTGAAGCTTTGATGCAAGCAATCCTGCGTTTGGAGTCCTCACACAGGTTATTCACTCCCATTTTGATGGCCCCTACATACGGTGGAGTGATGTTCCTGCCACCACCCTGGAGTTATGGTGGGAAATGTTCAAGGTATAAAACAATTCAATAAGATTTTTACTTTGATTAATTAGATGTATGTCTGAATATATAATGCCCCTAGTTAATATGTTTGTTCAATATATTCAGGCACGAGCAACTTGGGATGAAACTGTATTCCCAGAGTCAGAAGTTCGCAAAGCATTCAACACTAAGGGAGGGGATCACCTAAGGAACGTCTTCGGGAAGGCTCGCACGGGGAGAACAAAGAAAAAGCCTTCGTGGGTGAAGCAAGTCATATGGGTCAAAATGTGTGAGAAATGGAAAAAGGAGGACAGATTTCTACATCAATCTAAGGTGAACAAGCAAAACAGAGCTGTGGCAACAGAGAAGGGCACACCAATTTTCAGTGGTGGTTCGGTTTCCACAACCGTAATCAAGAAGCGACTTGTATGCACATCTTAGCTCTCCTCTGACATCATTTTGTTTACCATTTACTCTCTATTCAGTATATATATGTAATTAATTAAACTAATACAATATTTTCCACAGAGGGAGGAGCTTGGAAAAGATCCCACACCAAAGGAAACATTTGAACGCTGTCATAGAAAAAAAGATGGTTCTTGGGCGGGCGCTCAGTGCCAAGAAACTGTGGTAAGTTAGTATTTGAAGTTACCCTTTAACTACTTAATGCCTTTGATTGTGTGATGTGCATGATTTGAACTGGGACTTTTATGCCTTAGAAATTAAAATGTGCATTCAACTGTTCTTGCTTCTGGTATTGGTTATGTGATGTGGTCTTTTATATCTTGCTTTTGGTATTGGTTATGGATTGGTTTTGGTTATGGTTTTGGTGTTCTTTACTCATGTGTTGGGATCGGTATTTTTAATTTCTATATCTTGCTTTTGGTATTGGTTATGGATCTGATGTTTCAAGTGTTTATATGTTGTGGTCTTTTATATCTTGTTTTTGGTATTGGTTACGGATTGGTTTTGGTTTTCTTTTTGGTGTTCTTCACTCTTGTGTTGTGATCTGTTATAATTTATGTATTGGTTTTGTTTTTTTCCCTAGCCTTTTCTTCTGTTCCTATGCTCAGTTCCTATGTTCATTTATTTTTATTTCTTTTATTTTCCTATGTCTAGTTCTGTTCCTATGTTCATTTCTTTTCATTTTTCTGTTGTTGGGATCTGTTATTTTCAGCTTTTGGTTTTGCTGTTCTGAGCTTACTTTTTGGTTTTCATTTTCGTTTTTGTGTTCTGAGTTGTTGAATTCATTTTCTTTCCACTTCTAGGACAAGTATGACCAGTTGCTTGAGGATGAAATCTTAGATGATGCTGTCTCAGAGGATGGATCCCATTCGGTTGACACGAACGCTCTTTGGCTCAAGGCAACAGGTGGTTCAAAGAAAGGCCGGGTTGTGGGCATGGGATCTGAGTCTCAACCTATCTTGCAGTCAGCACCTTGCACACAAACTGGTGCCCAGAGTTCTGCAGCTGGTGGTAGTGGCAGTTTGAAGGACTACATGATGTCTGAACTGTCGACCATCAAGGAAGACTTGAGGAAAGAAATGGCAGTTTTGGGGGATCAAGTGCAGACTCAGGTGACCACGAACCTCAGACAAGAAATGTCTTCCTTTGGAGATCGAATGCAGGAGAAGCTTATCAGCACCATGAAGGAGCTCTACAAGGGCAAACGCCCATCAAAGTAAGCATGGTTCTTTAATGTGCAGTATGTGGTGGTGGTTTGGACTGTTTTATTTTGGTTAACAAAACTGTTGGGAGGTATATATTTTGGATTGTCGAACTATGTGGACAAGCTTGGTACGTACGTGTGTGTACGTACGTGTATGTTGTAGAACAGTTATGGAGAGACTACTAGCTAGAACTGTGGACAAGCTAGGTAGAACAATTATGTGCATGGTGTTTCATTTTGGTTATGCACATGCAGTAACTATAATATGACATTATGGTTCAATCATATCTTCCATATCATATATGCAATGCATAAAAAATATGGGAATACAAACTGCGAAATAAAATTACAAATTAAATGGAAACCATCAAACACGACTTTAGCCTCAAAAGTAGCAATGACACGAGACCTGGCGTTAGCAACAACCCTAGCAACAACATTAACAACCATAGCAACAACCCCAGCAACAACATTACCAACGAAATAAGCAACGAAATTAGCAACCACAATAGCCATGGAATCAGCCACGGAATTAGCCACGTGCCAGCCACGGAATAAGACACGCATCCAGACCGATGGCCTATTTGCAGCAACGAAACTATCAACGAAATTGGCAACGAACATAGCCACGAATTCAGCAATGGCCTAATTCCGAAGCTGAATTCGTTGCCTCAGCCACGAGATTCAAATGTCCATCACTAGCCACGGGCTTAGCCACGACCTGACAATTCGTTGCTATTTCCATTGCTAAACAGCCGTCGCTATTAGTCACGAGGCATATGGCTACGGACGGCCCATCCGTGGCTAATTCCGTGGCTAAACCGGTTAGCCACGGCCATTCGTGGCCAATGCCGTTGCTATTTTCCGTGTCTATTTCCTGCGTTTTTAGTAGTGTGTTTGAAGAATTGGAGTCGAAGCCAGACATTTTTGGGGTTGGAGGGAAATTAGTTTGTTGTGCCTTTTCCCAAACGCTACATTGCCAACTGATATAGAATGGATTTGACAAGAGGACAAGGCAATATCACATGGAAGCTTTACAAATAAGATTTCCAAAGACTAAAATAGATTTGGCAACTCTGTGGAAAAAGGAATAAGACAAAATCACATAGATGCTTACAGATAAGGTTCTCAAATACTCCCTCCGTCAATTAAAACTTAACGTTTTACTATTCACGCACATTTAAGTATGAATTTATAAAAACAAATGTAAAAAAATATTAATATTTTCTATAATTTTTATCATTCTAAAAAAGCGTGCATGAATAGTAAACGACAAGTTTTAATTAACAGAGGGAGTACTAAAATAGATTTAAAAGTTCTCTGGCACAAGAGGACAAGGCTCAACACACGAAAGCTTTACACATAAGATTCTGGAAGACTAACATAGATTTAATATCTCTTTGGCACAAGGGGTGCAAGGCTTATCACTAGCAAACATTGCTTCAATTACTTAAAGTAGATATGTATTACATAGTGCAAATTAATCATGTGTTACAAGTATAAACATGCATTACAAAATAGAAAACATGCACTATAGTAAGGAAAGATAAATTATGCAACAGAAAACATGCAATACGATAGGGAAACATGGGACACATTAAATTAAACATGCATTACGTAGAAGGTCTCCCTTCTCAAGGGGAATATTGCTCAGCGAGCTCCTTGAATAAATTCATTTTAAGCCTTTTCCCCTCAAATAGAAGATTTGCAGTTAAAATCAGGTTGTTAATTAAGCTAGTATATCTTCTTCACTCGCTCTATTTGCCATCCATTTCCAACTTCTTCACTCGGTTCACTCTCTCATATTCTTGTACGTTGCTTCTTCATCTTGCGGTTCGCCTTAGCATTCTGTATCTCATATAGTTGTTTGAAATTTTTAGCTTTCTCTTTCTCCATTTGTTCGGTAAGCTCCCTATTTTCTACCTGATCAGATAACATTGCCTCCTTCTGTTATGATCCTTAATAGGATCCTTGTGAGATTGAAGGAAAGATAGAGATTAGAAAGGTGATTGGAGGAAGAAGATGAAGGTAAGAGGGAGATATAGGAAGAGGGAGAGATAGACGGGAAGGAGATAGAGATTAGAGTGAAACATTGGATTATTACTTTCATGTCCAATTACAAGGTATAAGGGTATATTTATACCCTAACTATACAAATCTAATATAACACCTATTATATGAGATCGTAACATTGCCTTCCTCTTATGAAAGCTTTGTCCTCAAAGCTTGTACAAGGTAAAAGTAACACCAACTACTAATATCTAATGAAGGGATATCTAAATGCAGAGAACACTTCCAATTGAGTTACCAAACTTACTGTAAAGAAGGTGCCATTAAGTCCACGTGTGCAGGAGTGTAGTTGCAACTTTCCTTCCACTTGCAATAGCTAATATACCACCCTAGCCATAGCCAAACATTAATGGACTTCAGCTTGTGATTCCTGCGCATAAGGTCTATCTGTCGTCTTATCACAACTCCATAACCACACCAAAAATCAAGCCCTCTGCACTTCTATAGTAGCTTGCATTGCCCCCACTTCCGTAGGAGCTCACCATTGCCCACACGAGCAAAACAACATCTGTCACTCCCTTGCATTGATCACACCAGTAGAAGTACCCTCCCAAAATAACAAACCACCACCAGGATAAAAAATTAAAGTAATCACGAGTCTCGGTTGCACAACTTGAACAATGCAACCCGTTTTTTGATCGAGTATGACTTTCATAACTATAACCCAACATTCAGTGCTATCCCGCCCTCTATCAAAGGGAAACAAATTTTGCATCTTCTTTGTGAACCGGAGACTGCAGGAAGCACTACCAACACTAGAGCTAGCCCTTTGCTGATCAGAAACGTCTATCTGGAAAGATTCAATCCATCTGTCAATATCAAAGAACTTCCCTCCTGGGTCAAAAACTAAATTCAAGCCACTAGCTAGATCAAGATAACAACACTGTCTAACCAAGGCAAGATTTTGATCTGGTACTGACCACCCAACCAGCATTCTGGACTCACACAACACAACTTTGAGCCCTGTCATTTTAACAAACACCTTGCAAGCATTAAGGTTTCTCAGACTATCTATTGAATTCATACTCAATCCAACCTTAATCACATCCCGGGCAGTAGCTAACCTGATTTCCATCCATTCAATCAAAAGCCCAACCAATTTAGCTAATTCCCTGATTGGGCCATCAAATAACACAACGTTACATGAATCAGGATTTACCTCAAAATTGTTGCTTTGGACATGAGGCTCTTCAACGTCTTTGTTCTCCGGGCTCGAAGATTGATGCAACCCCTCTGCCCTTGAAGACTCGGACTGAACTAAAACCTCTTCAGAAATATCACCCTCTAATTGATGCAATGCCGAAAACTCTGAGATTCTAGCAACAATGATTTCTTGGTCGTTTGAGTTCTCTTCGGTTGGTGATTTTGATACTTCGATTTCTTTTGAAGCCGCGTCTCCTTGATCCGATGATGAATATGAATTCAGGGAATTTCCCAAGAACAACTCCATAACACAACACCTATCATAGATGTTTCGCTGATTTAGGGAAAAGAATGCTTCAATGGCGGAAGCCTTGTTCTTGAAGCGGATCTTTGAATGGAACTCCTCTCCGGAACACAGTACCTCCAAATACTCTATGCTGCCGAACTTAGAGAAGATCGTATCCAAAATTTCCCAAGAAATTGGATAGAGTTCGAGATGGATTTTCACAAGAATTGTTCGATCGCTTACCGAATTCTGTCTTTGGCCAAATTTTCGAATCTCAGATCCACATTCCTCGGTTAATTGCTCAGACAAACTCATTGCTCCAAGCGACAAATTATCGATTTGCTTGTTGGATTCACCTCCGTAGTGTTTGAGTTTCCCTGTATCTGCAAACCTTTCAACAATTGCCCTTAATTACTGGAGGTGGCGGTCCATCCGACGCGATATGTCCTCCCTCGGCTCAGCTTCTTCAAGATCGTCCATGCTCAAGACTGATGGCTTACAAAGCTGAATCTAGGTCAAATTTTCGAATTTTTTTTTTAACGCGCAAGATCGATGGCTCTGGATACCATTTGTTATGATCCTTAATAGGATCCTTATGAGATTGAAGGAAAGATAGAGATTAGAAAGGTGATTGGAGGAAGAAGATGAAGGTAAGAGGGAGATATAGGAAGAGGGAGAGATAGACGGGAAGGAGATAGAGATTAGAGTGAAACATTCGATTATTACTTTCATGTCCAATTACAAGGTATAAGGGTATATTTATACCCTAACTATACAAATCTAATATAACACCTATTATATGAGATCATAACACCTTCCCCTTTCTTTTAGACTTCTTAATGCCCATTGGACGCTCTATGACACTGAAGACACTCATAGAAGTATATAAACTTGGGGTATCCTCACCAATGGTTGACCGAGATCTTTTGGAGCTCCTAGTTCTTGCATTGCAGCAACTGATTTTATCTAAGTAATTGACACTCCACTTGGGCTCATTACGCAATGCAAGCCATGCATGCTCTTCTTCGAAGCGGTTTCCATCCCTACTCGAAGCATAAAGTTCATGTGCCCTAATGATAATATTATTTTGTGCCTCACCAGATGCTCTCATACGACTTGCTTCATGAAAACAACCAAACAAACTTCACAACATTGAAGTTGAATTTTTGCCATCTAGTCTTACATTTCGGAGGATCTCTTTCCACTTGGTGTGGTTTCCTATGCTGCTCATAGAGAGCTCTAATTAGGGTCCAACATACTTGTGAATCTTGGTCGATGGAGATATTTACGAAGGAACTAACAAGAAGGTTATCATCTTCCACGCTCCAGTAGGCACGACCTGCACCACAAGACCACGAGCAAGAGCACGACCTTGACCACGAGAGCCTCCACTAGCACCTATTGGAACATCAACGTACAACACCTGGTTGGGTGCTATATATTGAGATCGTCTGCGATTGTTGGGCATTTGCACTTCCAGTAGTGCCAGTGTAAAATTTTGTGGGTTTGAAGAGAGCATTTGCTCATAATAGCTTAGATCATAGTTAGAAGAAAAATACATGTTTTCCAAGCTTGAAAAGAAGAAATTTTTTAATTGATTTAGGGATGAATCCATGATGAGGAAGAAGAGAAAGAAGTGAAGTGAGTGTGGTTTGCAATGTTATTGATCATATGTATTTATAGCTAAACTTGAAAGAGGTGTAATAGTGAATATGTCCTTATGGATTGAGAAAATCTGAACCAAAGTGATGGGACTACTTAATGCATTAATAGGTTGTCATGCATTCAATTTGACAAGACAATTCACTTCCCGAAAACAACCATTTCTACCATATTTGCATATGAATCATCAACATTATTAACATTTAATTTATAACATATTTTATTTCAAAACAACAAAATAAATTCTTCAAATGATAATTATTACTAATGAAATATAATTACAAATATTTTTTAGATAATATTATACATAATTATATTTAAAGGAAAATATTTTTTTTTCAAAAATATGGTCATACATATTCAAAATTAATGTTTAGATGTAGAGAAAAATGAATCTAGTATAGCGATAAATTTTTTTAAAATTTTCTTTTTCACATTTTCATTATCGAAATTTTCATTTTGTAATTGTAAATCATCAACCAGCATACTGAATAACATCCGTTTATTGCTGCAAATCACATTCGTTCGCTCTCCCTCTCTCACAGCTCAACACGCGCACGTCCCACCTAGTCGCATGTGTCGACGCAAGCTTCTCGTGCAACGTTGCGTTTCGCTTCTCCCTACCTCTAAACGACAGCATTTTAATCCCAGATTTCCAAAAAAAAAAAAAACTAACTGACACAACATTAATTGAAGTGATACTAGCTTAGATAAGTTGAGTAGTATCGCACACAAGGGATGCTTGAGCTGTTTCCCTTTTTCAATTAATAAAATCCCAAGCATCCCAATACAATTGAAATGATAAAAATGCCCCTATGACACCTAAAAATCATAATTAATTAATAGTTAGATATAGATAGATGATTTAAGAATATGTAAATTTTCACTTGTTAACAATTCACGAGACGGGAGCAATGTTTTTCATTAATAGATAGATATAAATCTATATTTAATATTTATAAATAAATTTAAAATTCAATGTTTTAAAATAAACCAATTGATTAGAAACTGTAGAATATGTAAAGGGAAAAAAACTCTAATATAGTTTGATTGATTAAAATTTTAGCATTAAAATATTTTGAATAATCCAATTGATTAGAAAATGTGTAACATCTTAAAAAATAATTATATATTAAAGGTAAGAAGAACGTTAAAGGAAATGAGAAATTAAGAAAATAGGGGAAATGAGGAGCGAAAAAATATGATTGGTTAAAAAGGGAGACTGATACGTACACAGAAAATTTTATGCTTTAAAAATATATATTAGTATATTTATTATTTATTTTAAAAAATAAATGTTGAAAATAAATTGTCTTTTATTATAAATAATTATCTGCTTATATTTCAAAATGCTAAATAGTTTGTAAAATATTTTTCTAATTGTTTTTGTAATGTAATCGGGATGCTTTTACAAGTTTTATTCGTCCAATCAAAATTTGCAGCTATTTATTTTTACTGTTAAAATCTGAAATCTAATTTATATATAAAATACTAAAACAGAGGCCTGAAACGGGTTCTGGTGCGATTCGCATACGTGTCATATTCTGGATTAAAATGGTATTTTTTTTCATTTGTCATATTCTTAATTAAAACGGTGTTATCTTTTCTAATATTTCAACAGCCTTATATCTATCCAATATTTGGTTCATTATTAATAACCAAATATAATTTTGTTATCTCAATTAATGTGTTAGAAAAATTATCGAACCAAAAAAAAAATTATCTTTTTAGATCAAATAATATATCCAATATCAGATCAATTATTCTACGTTTAAGATCAAATTGGATATAATATATCTATATATAAATATGTACCATGCCGTTAAGATTCTAAAAGATATTTATATATTATTTATATATGGCCAATTATTCTACCTTTTAGATCAAATTGAATATAATATATTTATATCTAATTTTATATTTGAGCCATGTCAATTAATAATCTAATATAATATTTTAATATAATAAAATATAATTTATTAACAAAACGCGCAACCACGCGGGTAATGAATACTAGTTCGATTCAAAATTAACAGGCAGAAGATGATAAACCTTGAATCCGAGACAATGACGGATTCAAAATTCAATTCAAAATTAGAAGCCATTTATTTTTTAAAGCTTTAGGGGGCTTGGGGGGCTAAAGTCCCCTTTAGTTCGGAAGGAAAAAGTAGATTTTTAAAAAAAAAATTGGATTTTTTTTTGTAATTTTTACTAATTATATGAATAAAAAAAATAAAAAGAGTTTGTAAAAGATTACAAAAACAGTTTAGCTTAATTGGTAAGGACCTCAAAGTACCAAATACCCCTCTTATTATTTTTCTACTAAAAATGACTAATTAAATAATAAATTTAAAGTTTTCTCGAATATATTTAAACAAAAATATTATGTCCTCTATATAAATATAGAAAAATCTCCTTTTTTTTTAATAATTTTTTTTCTATAAAAAAAGAACTATTTAAATCACAAATTTAATATTTGTTTCTAATATATTTATAAAAAAAATTAATTTTCATGTATACATATAGTATGTAACAAAAAAAAATTTTAATCACCTTCTTGAAAAAATTCCTAGATGCGTCACTAATCCCAGAAACTAGAGTGCGGATTTTGTCTGATATACTGTACTAGAATAGTCCGTAGTACTGTAGATTGGTCCTGTTTTTGTTTTTACTCGGGTGGCTGGCTTATTTGGATCCAAAACCAAGAGTTATAAACATCAGAAGAGTATATTTTCTTGTTGATAATGTTTTGGAGCAAAAGCCGAGGTGAAAACGCCAATCACTATCAACTAAATTTTTTACTCCCTCTATTTATTCCGTTAAATATAAAATTACAAAAAAAGGTTTTTTTTTTAACAAATCATCACCCACCACATATTTCCATTATAAATCCATTGAATATAATACAGTATATTTTAATATTTTTATACTTAAAACTTAAAGTTTAAACTTGAATATATTTAAATTATATTTATGGTAGGGATAAAAAAATTGAACCCAGAAAATATATATTTTAAAAATATTTAGATAATTTTGTTTTTCATTTTTAGTATATGGTGTAAGTGTTTACAAATGAAAGAAAATGAGTCATTAATTATTAGTATCAAAAATATTATTAAATTTAAACAATGCTAATGACTTATAAGTTATAACCTTATTCTAATTTTGATTAAAAATAGTTTATAAAATATTTTTAAAATTTATAACCCATTTTAGGAAAAAAACAGGAGAATTTTTTCATATATATATCAAGTTTTTTTTTAAATATTTTTTTTATAAATTTAGTAAAATATATTTTTTAAGCTATTTGAGATTATAATTTAAATATAAAGCTTAAAATATTATAATATCATATACATTTGACAAAATCTTAATAGAAATAGACTATGGGTGGTGAGTTGTTAACAAAAAAACCATTTAATGAGTGGTTTTATATAATTTTAAATTTAGCAGGTGGTTAAGTGTAATAACACATATTTAACAGGTGGTTTTCTATAAATCTCCTATTTATTTTTTTATGACATTTATTATGAATATATGTTTTTTTAGAATGAATGTTGATGGAAAGAAGAGAATGAAAGAGAGACTACCTCCGTTCTACACTTCTACTCTAAGAATATAGATATAGATGATTGGTGGAAAGGAGAAAATAAAAGAAAAACTGACATGTATACAGAAAGTATAAAAGACTATTTATTAATTTTGAAACAAAAATCATCCTCTAAAATCATATATTTTGGAACGAAGGGTTTTATTATAATTGAAGATTCCCCACTAAATGTACAGTAATAATTAGTGGACCGACGGCTCGACGTTAAGATGTGGCTTAGATTTTATAGGCGCGCAATAGGACAACGACACTATACACGATTAATTAATAACACCCACAATGATTGGAACTTACCTTTTCAATTAAATTTACTTTTTATTTTTTATCCTATGTTTCTTCGGCATAAAATAAGAAATTGATACTAGCACCATTATAATACTATATTATGATCTTAATAGGATCTTTGTGAGATTGAAGAGAACGAGAGAGATAGAGATTAGAGTAAGAGAGACAGAGAAGGTAGAACGAGAATAGGAGATAGAAAGAGAGAGATAGAGATTAGAGTAAAGTGGTAAACTATTGGATTATTCATTTGATAATCAATTACAGGGTATAAGGGTATATTTATACCCTAAACTACCCTAATCTAATATAATACATAATATATCGGATCATAACATTGCATTCCCCTTATGAAAGCTTTGCCCTCAAAGCTTTATTCAATGTAAAAAATACAATAAAACACAAAATTTCACGAAGAATCATATGAAAATGGAATGCTCGTAGGTGGGTTACATTGTATCGTTCCGTGGAGGCAAGTAAGCATGTTGAATTTCAATGAGTTCTTCCTTTCCCAGTGTGTTGGCACCACTCTTTAGACCTCTTTCATGTAAAACCGTGCAACCCCACTTAGTAGACCTCTTTCATGTAAACCCACTGTAGCCCCAACACTTTTAGCAGCTTGATACCATATGAAAACATTATAGTGAGTACTGCTCAACTAAGCACCTAGCAACACACTACACCTTTGCAAACATATGCACCTTTGCACCTGGCCTCCATCACACCCACTCAAAATTACAAAACAAATAGTATGACAGCAATAATCACAAGTTCCTGACAGTTCCCAACTCTGCACCTTTGCAAACATGTGCACCTTTGCCCACCAGCAGCAACCCAAAAAAAAAAATTCAACCCAACTTTGTTGAGCACCAGCACCAATATAAAGTGATGTTGATCACACATTCGTCAAAATAAAAGTTTTAGCCGTTGGAAATTGCCCTTCCACCGTGTGCATCCCTTGGCTGCATTCAGCTTTTACAAACAAATGCAACTCCGCTGATCAAATGCGGCATTGCTCCACTGAAAGGGTGTAAGGTTGATGCCTCCAGCTTCTGCACTATGATGTCCCTATTTTAAACCATGTTTTTATGTTTAATTCTGCTCTTTATTCTATTATTTTGAGATGGAATTATTAGGAATTTGTGTATTTTTGCTTAATATTGCCAGATAAAGAGTCTACACAAGTTTGATGTGATTTTCAGGAGTTTAGAGCTGATTTGGAGAAGTTAGGACGCACTTTGGAGCTTACAGGAAAATCATGAAGACATTGGAGAAGCTAAGGAAGAGCACATAATGGTGCAACTAGAGAAAATGTCACTTTTTACCATTCATAATTCTGAATCAAGTTCTGATGTCTTCATGAGAGTTGTATCCCTCGAAAAGAGCTTTCCAACACATACTCATATGCGTCAATCAGACAAACGAGGACTCGGGAAAGTGCGTTTTAAAACGGAGCAGAATGCTGAAAGCTGACAGAGGACTCGAGATCGACTACTTTTACTCGACGTCGGCCACTTTAACTCGACATCGAGTGAAGAGCCCTGACGTCGAGTGAAGCAGAGTACACACGAAGAAGTTGAACAAGAGACTCTACATCCATCACATAAGTCGACGTCGAGTGATGACATGACTCGACACCAGCACACAAGGACACCACATCAAGCAACCATCACTGGAGATCGCCAGAATGACTCGACATCGAGTGGATCTACTCGACATCGACCACTTTACTCGACGTCGAGTGAGTCGTCAGTTGGGCCGAGATCGATTGGGTCGAGCTACATGCGAGAAGAGGAAGACTTGGCCACGAAGGAATAACAATCTATCATCTATCTATCCAAGTTATATCCTAGTGGGAGAAGATTTATTTGCCTAATGGAGAATTTCTATTTACCTAATTGGATTTATCTTTCTTTTATCAAGTTTTATATCTTTTAGGATTAGATAGAACTTGCTTTCCTTGGTTAGCAAGGATTAAGCCTTATAAATAAAGCCATAGGGGCTGGTTTTTATTCATTCAATTTCAGAGATACAATTCCAATAACAAGTAGAGAGTTTAGGAGTTCAAGGCTTTTACGGTTTTGGCGCTTCTGCAAAAGTTGGAGTGTAGGGATTGTAAAGGTCGAGAATTTTGTTTAATGCAAAGTTTATTTCATTCAATGATGTCTTCCATTGCGATGAGCGAGTAGTCCACCTACTTCTAGGGTCGGGGTGAGCTCGACGATAGCCAGGCATGCTTGAGGTAAAGATTCGATATTTATTATGTTTTGATCATCCACTATCTTTATTATGTTTATTCCCTAAAGATTAGAGATTTAGGTTAACCACTTGGATTATAAACGTAAAACTGGTAGATAAAATTAGGGTTACTTGAAAGAGTTGTCTAATTGTTGGAAAAGGCGAAAGCTTGCTCCTTTGATGTGATTGCATGATTATCTATATTTATCTTGTCTTATGCATGTTTGGTTATCATTGTTGCAAACCCCGGTCTTGGAAGTTTTATTTCATATTTGTTTATTTCGAATAATCAACCCTGGTTTATTTCTGTTCATCATTCCTCGCCATCCTTTCATTCTTTGGCCACCTTTGCCGACAATCACAGGTTACTAGATCGACTGGAAGTCTTCTGAACCAGTCGACGTCTGCTGCTGATTACTCGACATCGAGTCATCCACTCGACGTCGAGTCTGTTGCTTCTATTTTTGCAGGTTGACCTGAGACAAACGAGTCCACTCGACGTCGACTTCCACTCGACATCTTAACTCGACGTCGACTTCCACTCGACATCGAGTCTTCTGAGGAGTCTGTAGAGCTTCACACGTGATCGACTACACACAACCTACTCGACATCGACTGTTCACTCGACGTCGAGTGAACCCTGAGTCGACTTCATAACGAGATTTGCCCGCTATCTGAGATCCGTTGACTCGCTTCCTCATGGATCGAACCTGACTACCTTCTACTACAACGGGAGAGAGTCTTGAACATTATTTGCTCGGAACAGAATTGGTTTGCTTATTTTATTTATATTCTATTTGCAATCTCGATTTTCTTCTTACAACACACTACCACCTGGATAAAAAACTAGGAACTGAAATGCACATATCTACTTGCAAGAATCAGTTTCCAGGCCCATCTTTCCCTTATCAAAAGGCATTGCAACTCTACTTCCCTATTGATGACCGATGATGCCACTAATTTCCTTACAAATTGCCGCAATAACATGCGATGATTCGAGCCCAAAACTGACCATCTCATTCATTAGACGATCTCGACGTCTATCACCAAGAACAATGGCAAAATTCCTGATTTTATCATAAGGCCAGTTGATCAAATATTGCCTCAGTTCAATGCGAAAGGTAGCACATCCACTCTCGAAGCTACCCAGGTTTGAGCAATAATCATCCTTCCTGTTGCAATGGTACTTGTGAGCATCATTTCTTAGACAATACCTAGACACACACTTTTCTTCCAATAGCCAACATACTAATTCTAGGATCGAAGATCAAACTTCTATCCAACACCCTTTGTGTGCCCATTATTACATCAGTTCCTGGTAATGATTCCATATCTTTCCCAAGCATTTCCACAAACATATTGTGTGTATCACATAATTCCCAAATTTCAATAGGATTCATCCCAAAATCAGATAGTTTAAACTTGATTGTTCCCATCGACACATTAACCAATTCGCTCACATCATTGATTGATGCATCAAAGATCATAGCCTCAAAGAGATCGGAAATTACCTTCACTGTGATTTCTTGATCGGAAGTTATGGGTGATGCCATTGAAGACGTAAACTGCACTTGATGCTTTGCCAAATTTGGAGCTTCATTATACTTCAAATCCTCGATGACTTTCAGACCCCGAATTGCGAGTTCTACCTCACTGGGGTCTTCCCCAATTGGCGACTTCTCAACTTCAACTTTTGTAAGAATTTCTCGGTCTTGACTTGAGGACGCCGATCCCGCGGAAGCCACCAAGAACAATTCCAATTGACAACAATTGTCATAGATTTCCCGACCATTGAGAGAATCGAATGCTCTGATTGTCGATTGCTTTGGAAACGGACTTGCAAGTGAAACCCCGTTGAAGGACCAAACTTCTCGATGCTCTCTAAAACACCGAAACCATAGAACACTTGCCCTAAAACTTCCTATGAAATTGCATACTTCTTGACATTAATTTTGAAAAAAATCAATCGATCGTTTTCTTGACTCTCAGTGTGTAGAAAAGAGTGACTGATTTGTGGTACACTGTGTTGAATGCGGATCTTGTTGAGCGTTTTGTAGAGTCTGCGATTGGTTTCTTGCCATTCAATCAGCCAAGAATTCGAGGACGAAGACTCCTCCACTGCCGACTCCGTCGTTGCTGAACAATTCCGCCTGTCACCGTCGTCAATGGCTTATCCAAAACTCAAGAAAAAATCGAGAGACTGGCCGGAGGAATCGATCGCTCTGATACCATTTGTTATGATCCTAATGGGATATTCGTGAGATTGAAGAGAAAGGGAGAGATATTGAAGGGAGATTAGGGAAGAAGATGAAGAACAGAGAAGAGACAGAGAAGGTAGTCGTCCCGATAAAACCAGCTCCAAATTCAAGTCAACCGGCCATTCTTTGCAAATCTAGAGTTCTAGCTCTTTGTCTCTTGGATCTGAGTATCCCCTTCTCTGAAAAAATGTAGTCGCCCTGATAAAACCAGCTCCAAATTCAAGTCCTCCCATGGCGATTAACTTCAACGCAGCTTCAGCTTCCGCTTTGTCCGCCGCAGTCGACGTCAATTCTCCCTTTGTATTCCCACGCACCCGCCGACATTCCAATTTATCCTTCGCTCTCTCCCCCAAGCTCAAGGTTGGATCTCTCTCTCTCTCTCTCTCTCTCTCTCTCTCTCTCTCGATTTTTCTTTCATTGGCTTTGTCTTTGTGTGGAAATTTTGGATCTTTAATCTTTTTGTTCTTCAATTCCTTGCAAGTCGTAATTGTCCTACCGTGATTGCGATTTCCGATCCAATTGATTTTGATTCGATTTGAGTTTACTTTGTCGCTGTTGAATATTTGTGTAATTCTTCCATTTTGAGAATGGGAATGTGTTGATGATTAGCATTTTGTTTGGTAGCAAACAGTGAATTTGTGGTTTGTAACGGCCCGAAATTAGAAATTCTGAGTTACATTTCGAAGGATGAAATCCTTCATTCGAATCTTGTGCACCGAGTAGAGGTTGAAGGTTTGAAAACAAATATTAGTAGTATAAAGTGGGATTTTGAACCCAAATTCGTAAGGTCCTTTGGAGGCTCGGGGTGAAACCCCTGTACCTGTCCTAAGACTAAGTCGCGAAAACCATTTGACATTCAAACTCAAACACAAGTCTTCAAAAAAAATACACAGATGTGCCACGGCGGAGCCGGGTCAAAACGAAATCCAATTATTCAAATCCAAGACCATAATAGTTTGGTGAAGTCAGAGTCTCAACTCTCTCTTTCCGGCATGCAAAAGCTCCGCGGTCATAGAGTCACACATATACATACATACATACATACATACATACATACATACATACATACACACACACACACACACACATACACACACACATACATACATACATACATACAAACATACATACACACACACACACACACACACACACACACACACACACACACATACACACACATACACACATACACACATACACACATACACACATACATACATACATACACACATACACACATACACACATACATACATACATACATACATACATACATACATACATACATACATACATACATACATACATACATACATACATACATACATATACATATATATATATATATATATATATATATATATATATATATATATATATATATATATATATATATATATATATATATATATATATATATAACATTAAAGGGGCACAAGATCAGATTGAGGCCCGCAGTTGGCTGGTCCCCACATATAAGCACACATATACGCTAATACTAATATCATGATTCTAATGCAGGACAATATTTAACACTCAAAACAGAAGCATTCAATGAGATTAATATGATCCCCTGCGAGGATCGCCCTCGGGCCCAATTGTTATAAACACAGAGGCGATCAATGCTACCCTTCGAGGGGCAGTTGACCAGAGGAGGCAAATACCTCACGGTCTTCTAACCCAGCTGCTCCAACCTCCACGGTGTACTCCTTGGAGTCTTCAATGCCCATCTGTAAATAAAAGCTAGTATTTTGCTTACCGTTCCCCGATTCTACATCCTTAAGGGATGGTCTATCGCTTAGGTCTCTACCCGCGAGTTTGATCCTATGGTTAGCATAGGGTTAGGTCCAATTAGATTCATTTTGCCCATTTGAAATCATTTTTCCAAAACCATTTGAACTCTTTAGGCGGTTTTCGAAATCATCTTCAATCTATCATACTCGGATTGCAAAACCTGGCTCTGATACCACCTTTGTAACAGCCCGAGTTAAGGAACTCGTGTTACCTTTCGAAGGATTAAATACCTTCGTTCGGATTTTGCCATTCGAGTACGGGTTGAGTTTTAAAACAAAGTGCTAGTACTGAAAGAAGGGATTTCAAACCCTAAATTCGTGATAGGGCCGTTGGGTACCTCGAACCTGTCCTATTTCTAATTTGCTTAAAACAAGTTTTGTCAAATCAATAACAGGCACAAAGTGATATATAGTTTCCACGGCAGAGCCGGGTCAAAACCAAATATGAGTAAATAAGGATAGCATCCCAAAAGTATAAAGTCCGATGTCATTCTCTCTCACCAAGCTGTGCCAAAGGAATGCCGCGTCAAACAACACACAGTCAAGCAAAAGGATGAGTACCTAAAACTAACCACAAAGTCAGGCCAAGAGACGCATTCGGGCCCTAAACATCTCTCTAAGGACATATATATAATACGCCTATACCTAGAATAAAGGATGCTCAAATGCAGTACTGGAATTTAAATCACACAAGCATGCTGACAATTTATATAATGCAGAAAGCGTATTAAATGGGATCCCGCATAGAATGCCAAGTGGCATGTCCCTCTCCTACACCCGCATCCATTCTTGTTAGTGCATGAATTGGTCGCGTTCAATGCTATATAGAAACATCTCATCATGTCATATATAACGTCTCGTTTCATTTCATATGTTTTGCTTTCCATTCTTTTTTTCTCATGGTATAATATCATACTCGATTAGGAACGAACCCGATGGGATTGGGTCGTCCTATGACCCTAGAAAATGACTTTAGGACTCTCCATTTAACAACCGTTCTACCATTAGCAAAGAGAGTACGGATGCTCATTTAGTTGTGCAACCTAAGCATGCCACTACATGATTATACAGGATGCAATACTACATACTATATGACACATCAGGCATGAGGTCCAGTCACCGAGTAAGCTCCCATAGGAAACTGTTGTGAGCCTAAATTGCCATGTTTTATAATTACTTTTATATCGTTTTCTGCATACATTTCATGCAATCGAGCTAGAATAGTAAAGAATCTATGTAGTTTATGCTTATTTGCCAAATTATGGAATCTACACCAGTTTCTGTTTAATTTCACAGAAATCGAGGCAATTTACAGCGGTTCAAAGAAAGGAGGAAAAGCTCGAAGTCAACTACAGAAGTCCGAGGTCAAAGAGCAGCGGAACCAGGACAAATCAAGCTGAAAGCAAGGAAATCTACTCGACAACAGATAGGTCTATATCGAGTTACCTTACTCGATATCGAGTCAAACAGTCGATTTCTACCCAGAAAATGCCAGATGGAGCAAGCTGAGGAGAGTTGGTCGATATCAACTTCATCTAGTCGATATCGAGTAACCAACACCGAGTCAACGCCCCGGAATCGAGTCAAGAAGTTGAGCAAGGAAAGCTGCAAGTCGATATCGAGTAACCCAACTCGATATCGAGTAACAACCAAGTCGATATTCACTTCTGGAGCCAAGATCGAGTTGCTGCTGAAGAAACTGAGGAAATGTTGGTCGATATCGAGTGAGCCAACTCGATATCGAGTGACTACCAGTGGCCGATTCCGACGGTATCCGAGACTTGTTAAGTTTCTATCCCGAGTCCAAATGGTGATATCCACAAGATCAAATTCTATCAAGATCTATCAAGTTGGAAGAAGATTTACCTATTTTAGATATAATTCCTTTAGAGATTTATTTCTTTATTTCCATGTTTTTATCTTAATTAATTAGATAGATAAATTTAGATATAGATAGATATTTCCTTCCTTGATTAGCAAGGATTGGAAGCCTATAAATAAAGCCTTAGGGGCTGATTTTTATTCATTCAATTCAAGTTACAATTAGTTACATAGAGAGAGTAGAGAGAGAGAGCTTGTGGCTAGAACAAGGTGGAAAGGCGAGAGCGGATTTGACTTGTTCGGTTGTAAGCTTTCTTTTATTTCATTAATGTAAGTTAGTTCCTTTTGTTATTTAATGAGTTTCTTGATGTTGAAGAGCGAGTAGTCACCCAACTTCTAGGGTTGGGGTGAGCCCGGCGGTAGCCATGTGAGGTGATGCGGTAAAGGTTTGATATTTTTATGCAATTCGTCTTCTGTCCCTATGAGCATGATTCTTTTGCGAAAGTTGAAGGTGATCCTTGTTTGTCTTATTGAAGCGAAAGTGATCTTAATGGAACTTGGATTAATTATGTGAAAAGGGTTAGAAACAATTAGGGTTTATGCGAAAGCCTCTATCTTCCTATTTGTTAATAACGAAGGTTATTTGATGAAAAGCATGATCTTTTATGCCTTTATGTGTTATTTTACATGTTTATCGTTGTGGTGTTGAAACCCTGATCTTGGAAGTATTTTAGTTTATTGATTTATTTCACAAAATTCTGAGTTTTTAAGTTTCTTTCTAGTCGATTTTGAGTTAATTTATGTCGATTTTCTTAGTCGATATCGAGTTGCTTTAGTCGATATCGACTAGATTTCTGCACTTGTGTTTTGTTTCTGTTTCCAGTCAATTTTGAGCACTGTTGGTCTATTTTCCCAGTCGATATCGAGTAACAGTGGTCGATATCGACCAAGATTGCTGCTTTTGTTTTCTTATCTGCTTTTCTCTGCTATTTCTGTTTGTCTGGTTAATTTTCTGCTGAGTTTTAGAACTGAAAAGGCGGGTGCTAACACGCTTCCTCGTGGATCGATCCTGGCTACCTTCTACTACAACGGGAGGGAGTCTTGTATTTATTTGCTGAGACAGGGAGTCAGTTTGCTTTATATTTTACTTATATTTCATACTTGACCATCCTTCTGCGACAACAAATTGGCGCCGTTGCCGGGGAAGCCATCAATCGCGCCCTTTTTAGTTCTATTTCTTTTCTTTAAATTTGCTTTATATTTTTAGTTCCTTTTTACTTGCGTTTTCTTTTGCTTTTCAGGTGCATGCGAAGATCTGATCGCACGCCTATAGATCCTATTCTCGAGCCAAAGCGGTTTTTCCATATTCAGCAAAGGCTTTTAAGAAGAGACTCATGTCGACATCCGACGAGAACGTGGGCCAGCTCACACCTGCACAGAAGAATGAGCAACTCCGCAGACAGATTGAGGCACTCAGCACCAGTGAAGCTGAACAGGCCCGACGAGAGGCGGAATATGCACAGAATCAGCAGCGGTGGGAGGCAAGGGTAGATCGCGAGGTTAACGCGGGAAGGGAACTTAAGGAGCGGATGGGGCACATCCCAGCCAACGCAAAGGAATATCTGCATCCTACGCTGGAAGTCCCAGAATCAGCGATCGTTCTTCCTGCTATTAATTTTGAAATTCGTCCTTCTTTAATTACTAAAATTAGGAGGAGTTAATTTAGGGGAAGAATTAATGAATGACCTTTAGAGCATGTCACCACTTTTATAGACTTATGTGAAGCTATAGCTGATGGTGCTAATTTGGAATACCTAAAACTAAAGGCATTTCGTTGGTCCCTTGCAGGAATAGCCCAACAATGGCTGGAATGATTGCCCGCACGATCAATTCGCACATGGAATGAACTACATGACCTGTTCCTCAACAAGTTCTTTCCTCCAGCAAAGACAGCTGCCCTTAGACAACAAATCACGGCTTTCAGACAAAAGCCAGGAGAACCACTTGCACAAGTCCGGGAGCGCTACAAGAGGCTTCTGAAATCCTGCCCTACTCATGGCTAGCCACCCTACGTCAACCAGGAGATCATCTTCAACTGCCTGGATGCGCCTACTAAGGATCGGTTCAACAACTACACCAACTATGAATATCTTGGATACACTCCACGCTGTGTATGGGAGGTATTTGAGACGTTGGAAAACTACGACAACACCTATGGGACTTCTGCGGCCGCTTATGACGAAAGGTATGAAACACCTGCCCCATCTATGCCGTTGTATGTGCCGCCTAAGGAGGTTGATCCAGACGTCAGGGAACAGTTTCACAATGATCAGGTATGTCGCCTTACCAAACAAGTTAAATTCCTCTCTAAAGATGAACCTTGTTTGGAATGTGGGTCTGTGAGGCACAACACTACTGCGTGCCCACACGTCGATCAAGTACATCAAGGAGAGACCCACGAAGAGGTAAGGTATGCGGGGGGACAGTACTCAGGGCAACATCAGAACTAGAACTGGAGCTACTATCGCCAGCCCCAGCATCAGAATCCCCCTCCCTACAGAGCCCCTGGTCACCCTGACAGAGAAGGTAAGAAGGATGACCTGCAGACCATCCTTGAAGAGATGCGGAGGAACCATTCAGACACCAAGCAGTCCTTCAATTCCGTCTACACTCAGATACATGGTGTCAGCGCTAGGCTTGGAGAAATCGATATTTGGAGGAAATCGATTGATACACAGATTGACCAGATGGCGGAATTCGTCCCCAAACAATCATGTACGCTCCCTGGAACCTCTGAACCTAACCCTAAGGGTAAATCTACTGGACAGGTAGCTGCCATGAACCTAAGGAGTGGGCGACAGATGCAAACGCCCGAGCCCAACAATGAAGGAGAAGCTGCAGGAGACTCCTCGACATCGAGCAAACCACTCGATATCGACCAGCAGCAACTCGACATCGACCAGCAAGAACACGATGTCGACCAGAATGTGCAACCCAGCCAAAGTCGACCACTGAAGTTGATATCGACCAGCACCAACTCGATGTCGACCAACCTGTACTCGACGTTGACCAGCCTTCAACACCTCCGCCAAAGAAAAAGCTACATTTCCCGACAAAATCTCCAAAGGATCCAAGCAGAGAAGAAATTCCAGCGCTTCATTAAGATGCTTCAAAGGCTCAATGTCACCATACCATTCACAGAAGCTCTGAATGAGATGCCATCCTACGTCAAGATCCTTAAGGAGATTCTGAGCAAAAAGCGGTCAGTGGCTGAGATCGCAGAGGAGTGCAGCCAAATGGACGTTCTTGAGAAGAGGCCAGATTCAGGTAAGTTTGCTATAACCATTGGATTTGGTCAATATAAATTTAATGCTTTATGTGATCTTGGAGCTAGTGTGAGTATAATGCCTTTATCGATATGGTCCAAGATTAAGATAGGTGCCCTAGAGCCTGTGGATGCTAAGCTTTATATGGCAAACAACACGGTGGTCATCCCAACAGGCATGGTGGACAATGTGCCAGTACAAGTAAGTAAGTTCTTCATCCCTGCTGATTTCTTAGTTATTGATATGGCGGAGGACCCTGCTTGTCCAATTATTCTAGGAAGGCCCTTCTTGGCGACAGTGGATGCCAACATAAGCGTAAGGAAGGGAGTGCTCACTTTCAACATCAGCGATGAGGTAATTGAGTATTCTTTTAATAAAACTGAAAGGCACACAGGTCCCATGGAAGAGGTAAAGTCTATATCAGCTGGTTACATTACCTGCGGGGAGCCCAAGGTAAGAAATATGACTCCTGAAGAGCTGGAAAAAAGGGATATGGAAGCCCAGGTGGAGGAGATCATGGCCATAATGAACGAAGAAGCAGAGAATCCACTCGACATAGACAAAGGTACGTCGTTATAGACTAACTATTTTTCGGATGCATTGCCAGGTTTTAAGTATGGGGTTAAAATCGACCTGGAGAAGTCGACAGAGCCAGAAAACGACTCGATATCGACTACCACAGGTCGATATCGACCAGCCTATACCAAGACAGCTCCACTAGAAATCGACCAAGGCAAAGTCAACCAGGAGAACTCAATATCGACCAACCCTGGTCGATATCGACCTACCTCTACCGAGCCGATTCCTCCTGTCGAGCATTAACCAGCCAATATCGATCCAGGCAACTCGATATCGACCTATCTTAGTCGATATCGACCAGACCATATCGACCCTTCTTCCTCAATATCGATTGAGTCTCCACCAATGCAGCAGTCGATATCGACTGACCCTACTCGATATCAACCAGACCCACAGGAGGTCCCGGAGTCCGATTCTGCAAAGGTAAGCCAAGGTATGGATCTTTCTGCTCCTATTTCAATCAATGATTTATCTATACATGGGAGAGGTTTGCCTTGGTATGTGCAATTATGTAGGATTTCCAATGATGAGCCCAAGGAGTATGAAGTTGGAGACAAGCTCTATGTTTCCAAATCAAAGGATCATTGGTTCCTAAACAAGTTCAAGAAGAAGAAGATGGGGCCTTTCGTTGTAAACAAGATCCATTCCGGAGGACTACAGCTAATGGACAAGAATGGAGTCCTGTTTGAAGCCCAAGCTACATGGGCCATGTAAATGCCACCTTGAGCTTAATGGAGAAGTCGGCCTAGCGACTATAAAGTCTAGAGCTTGTAAATATACATTTATTTTTGGGATTTTTGGACATTGTTGCTTTTGTTTTTGGTTTTGGACATTATTTTCTATTGTGGGTATTTCTCTTCTACATTTTTCAAGTACAAAGAAGGATAGAACAGCAGTCGAAATCGAGTAACAGTAGGTCGATATCGACCTTGCCAACTCGATATCGACCAAGGCCAGCAGCGTTGCACTCGATTTTTTTTATGCCCTGCACATCTGTCTAGTGAGTTTCTTTTCTTTACCCTTGCTTTTTATACAGTGAGGACACTGTAATGTTTAAATATGGGGTGGGGGAAGGACTTACTTTGTGCATATTTACATTGTGCATATTTGATTATATTTGACATTATTTGTGCATTATTTCTTGAATTGCATATACATGGCTACTTTGGAATTCATATTTGATAAATGTGCTTATGTGCATGTTTTCCAAATTTTATAAAAATCACCCCCATTGAAAGCTTTAAATTGAACTCGACGATGCAAAATTGGATTCATTAGAGATATAGCATGAAATTGCTTGGTCAAGGGAAGTCACAATGAAGTGCATTATTTTCTTGAAAACCATGAAAGGAGGTAAAATTTGAAATTGCTTTTGACATGTTGCATGATAAGAGGATGGAGGACTTTATATTTCCATATAATGCTCATATTGTTATATCCTAGCCTTACCTATGCTTATGCATCACAAAAGCCATATTATGAGACATTATTTATGCTCCACATGATCTAAATATTGCCCATTCTTTACCTTATTTCCTATCCGGGGATTATGTTGAGAATGAAAGCTACATTATGGAGATTATCATATGGTTGTTGTGTTGTTGTTATCATATTTGGAATTTGGCAGGAAATTGAAAATATATGGAAAATTTAATTAGTGAAAGAAATTCCGATCACCTAAGAAGATAAAGGTAGATCAAAAAAAAGCATTAAGCAATGAGAGAAAGGTGAGAAATCTTATAAAGAAGGAATGTGGTATGAAAATTTGGAAAGTACTCCATTTCCCCGGATCATTAGCACCACATTGCCAAAAATTGCCCACCTTTAGCCTTTTACCTATCTACTCCTTATTGAACTTAAATTAAAGTCCTCTTGATTGTTAATGCTTTGTCACTTATGAATGTTTTGCATAATCCTCCTTTTGTGAGTAGATGTTGCTTTTTATTGCACATGCATGGATTTGTGACATTAGTACCTTTTCGAGGATGGTAATTGATTGCAGGGTTATATGACAATGAATCTAAGATGTTGAGAGTTTTGATTTCTTCCCCTGTATGACGATTAAAAGTATTGCTTGAGGACAACCAAGCTTAAGTATGAGGTGTTTGTTGTGAGCCTAAATTGCCATGTTTTATAATTACTTTTATATTGTTTTCTGCATACATTTCATGCATTCGGGCTAGAATAGTACAGAATCTATGTAGTTTATGCTTATTTGCCAAATTACGGAATCTACACCAGTTTCTATTTAATTTCGCAGAAATCGAGGCAATTTACAGCAGTTCAAAGAAAGGAGGAAAATCTCGAAGTCAACTACAGAAGTCCGAGGTCAAGGAGCAGCGGAGCCAGGACACATCGAGCTAAAAGCAAGGAAATCTACTCGAAAACAGATAGGTCGATATCGAGTTACCTTAATCGATATCGAGTCAACAATCGATTTCTACCTAGAAAATGCCAGATCGAGCAAGTTGAGGAGAGTTGGTCGATATCGACTTCATCTAGTCGATATCGAGTAACCAACATCGAGTCAACGCCCCGGAACCGAGTCAAGAAGCTGAGCATGGAAAGCTGCAAGTCGATATCGAGTAACCTAACTCGATATCGAGTAACAACCAAGTCGATATTCACTTATGGAGCCGAGATCGAGTTGCTGCTGAAGAAACTGAGGAAATGTTGGTCGATATCGAGTGAGCCAACTCAATATCGAGTGACTACCAGTGGTCGATTCCGAGGGTATCCGAGTCTTGTTAAGTTTCTATCCTGAGTCCAAATGGTGATATCCACAAGATCAAATTCTATCAAGATCTATCAAGTTGGAAGAAGATTTACCTATTTTAGATATAATTCCTTTAGAGATTTATTTCTTTATTTCCATGTTTTTATCTTAATTAATTAGATAGATAAATTTAGATATAGATAGATATTTCCTTCCTTGATTAGCAAGGATTGGAAGCCTATAAATAAAGCCTTAGGGGCTGATTTTTATTCATTCAATTCAAGTTACAATTAGTTACATAGAGAGAGTAGAGAGAGAGAGAGAGAGAGAGAGAGAGAGAGAGAGAGAGAGAGAGAGAGAGAGAGAGAGAGCTTGTGTCCAGAGCAAAGTGGAAAGGCGAGAGCGGATTTGGCTTGTTCGGTTGTAAGCTTTCTTTTATTTCATTAATGCAAGTTAGTTCCTTTTGTTATTTAATGAGTTTCTTGATGATGAAGAGCGAGTAGTCACCCAACTTCTAGGGTTGGGGTGAGCCCGGCGGTAGCCATGTGAGGTGATGCAGTAAAGGTTTGATCTTTTTATGCAATTCGTCTTCTGTCCCTATGAGCATGATTCTTTTGCGAAAGTTAAAGGTGATCCTTGTTTGTGTTATTGAAGCGAAAGTGATCTTAATGCAACTTGGATTAATTATGTGAAAAGGGTTAGAAACAATTAGGGTTTATGCAAAAGGCTCTATCTTCCTATTTGTTAATAAAGAAGGTTATTTGATGAAAAGCATGATCTTTTATGACTTTATGTGTTATTTTACATGGTTATCGTTGTGGTGTTGAAACCCTGATCTTGGAAGTATTTTAGTTTATTGATTTATTTCACAAAATTCCAAGTTTTTAAGTTTCTGTCTAGCCGATTTCGAGTTAATTTATGTAGATTTTCTTAGTCGATATCGAGTTGCTTTAGTCGATATCAACCAGATTTCTGCACTTGTTTTCTGTTTATGTTTCCAGTCGATTTTGAGCACTGTTGGTCGATTTTCCCAGTCGATATCGACCAAGATTGCTGCTTTTCTTTTCTTTTCTGCTTTTCTCTGTTATTTCTGTCTGTCTGGTTGATTTTCTACTGAGTTTTAGAACTGAAAAGGCGGGCGCTGACACGCTTCCTCGTTGATCGATCCTGACTGCCTTCTACTACAACGGGAGGGAGTCTTGTATTTATTTGCTGAGACAGAGAGTCAGTTTGCTTTATATTTTACTTATATTTCATACTTGACCATCCTCCTGCGACAATAGAAACTTACCTGGAGTAGCAGATCATCAAGAGGAATGCAGCAAGAGAAGAAGCAAGCAGGTCATAGATCACCGAGCAATTGTTTTTGGTGGGAGCCTAGCAATTATTAATGAACTTGTGTAAGTATATTGCACAGAATGAGATCCGTCTATCACAACACATAATGTATCCACAAATTATTATTCATAACATCATCGTCATCATTTATCTCAACTTAACTCAGCATCTTATATCATCTCATTCCATTCTCATTTCCATAATCATCTCAATCATACTTTCAATCCGTATTTACTTGCAGTTCAATCATATAATTTCACAAGTCAAGTTGTTAGTCATAATAATTAAACCCAAAAATAATTCTTAGCCGATTTCCAAATTATAAAATATTTAAACTTTAAAACTGCTTCCAAAATATTTGATTAAACAATCCCGACATACTCCAATTTTAAATCATTATTCTAAGGACTTAAATAACTTTCAACACTTGAGAAATAATCCAATTTATATTATTTAAAACCGACCCCTTTTAAATATCAAAACATATAAATCGACTTTTAAATAATCAATTAACGGAATTAGTTAAATAATTTAAATAAGTGCTTAGATAAATAATTAAAAATTACATAATTAAATAATTAAACAATAATTAAATAATTAGCAAAATTAATTCTTTATTAGCAAAATTCGTATGTTGAAATGCTGAAATTAATTAGATAGCTTATTAGCTTCTTGATTTTTTTGTGTGATCTGAAATGCTGAAATTAATTCTTTATTAGCAAAATTCGTATGTTGAAATTAATTCTTATAAAATTGTATGAGGTACTATTTCAACATTTCAGCATTTTTGAAAAAAACAAACTCTGGTTTCAGCAACTCCGGTGTCAAAGTGGTGATGCGAAAAAATAAAAAGCAACCCTGGTTTCAATTCCTTCGGTTTCAGCAATTCCGGCGTCAAAGTGGTGATCTGGAAAAAAAAGGAAAAAAAACTCCGGTTTCAGCAACAATTTCAGCATCTAAAACCGGGGTTTCAGCATCAGCAACGTTGCTCAAACCGGGGCTTCAGCATCAACAACCCCGGTTTCAGCAACGCAAAAAAAAAGTTAAAACAAGGGTTTCAGCAACACGGTTTCAGCGACTCCGATTTCAGCAAATCCGGTGTCGAAGTGATGACACGAAAAAAAAAACAACTTTGTTTCAACAACGCGGGGAAAAAAGTTAAAACAAGGGTTGCTGAAACCGAATGTGCTGAAACCCCTGTTTCAGCAACGCGGAAATATAAAAAAAAACTGGAAAAAAACAAAAAAAAAATTGAAAAAGGGGTTGCTGAAACCGTATGTGCTGAAACAAAAGTTTCAGCAATTCCGTTTCAGCAACGCGGAAAAAAAAATAATCGTATGTGCTGATGAAACGGGAGGGGGGCACAAGGGGCACGGGAGGGGGCCACATGAGGCACTGGTGGGGGGCACGGGGGCACGGGGGGGGGGGGGGGCGGTGGACATTTTGCGAATTTGGAGCACTTGGGAGCAATTTTCCTAATAAAGTCAAAAAATTAGGACATCCTAGTAATCACCCCAGTTAAAAGAAGAGTATATATATACCACTTGAACTGGTCTTGCTTCGAATTATAATATTAGTTCACGTATGACCTTTGATTTAAATTGAATAAAGAGGTGAGATGGTTAATTACATGTGTCCTGTTTTTTTTAAAATAAAAATAAAAAAAGGTTATCTATCACTCATCCTAGGAGAGTGAGGCGCGTGAATGTTTGGAAATAAAAACCTAAATCCCTAACCATCATGTACATGTGGAACGAGGAAGGTGAAGCGGAGGCGATAAGGGTGAGAGCGGTGGCGATTTCGGCAAAGCGGACATCACAACTTGTGGTCTTCTTCTTCATCGACTCCTGCTCGCACATCACCGCGTGGAGCCAAAGCGGACATCACCGCCTGTGAAGCCAAAGCGGACATCACCGTCGGCGACTTCTGCTCGGACATCTTCTGTCCCGATGGTCTTCTTCTTCATCGATGTGGACCCAAGTGAGGCGGAGGCGCGAGCCCAAGCAAGGCAGAGGAAGCCCCTGGTAGTCAAATCAACAGTCACCTTTCTCCAAACCACCATCTTCTGCTCGGACATCGCCATCGCCATCTTGTGTTCTCCTTCGCACCAGGGACTTCTGCTCGGCCATCCGTTCTCTCTTTTTGATTTGGCCTCCGTTATCCTTTCCGATTTGGCCTCCATTCTTCTTTCCGATCTCCTGGCCTTCATCTATTTGTTTTATTTTGTATTTTATTTTTTTGGTGGGTGTGGTGGAGTAGGTGGGTGGCGGGGGTGGGCGGAGTTGGGGGCATGCTTGTTGAGCATGTTTGGACGCTTCTATACTACAATTTGGAGTAGGTTTTTTTTTTATGAATTTAGGATTTATGAAATATGAAACATTATTCGGTTAATTTTGAAGTATTATTTGGTGAAATATGAAATATTATTCGGAAAAAAAAAAACATTATTCGGCAGTATGTGACTAATTATTCAGTAGAATTGGTGAATTTTAATCTAATGGAAAAAGATAAAAATAACATTATTCGGTAGAATGTGAAATATTATTCGGTTGGATTGACGAATTTTTAAGACAAACGAAATCAGGCTGCTCTGTGTGTGTGTGTGTGTGTGTGTGTGGAATGATTTGTGTAAAAAAGGAGCTTAAAAAAAGATAGGATGGGGATGGGTGAGGATCACGTAAGAGGCAAAGAGATGTGTGTGGGGGGGGGGGGAATGATTTGTGTAAAAAAGGAGCTTAAAAAAAGAGAGGATGGAGATGGGTGAGGATCACGTAAGAGGCAAGGAGAGAGTGGGAGATAGTGAGTGTTTTTTGGCAAGGGGGGCCCATAAATTAAAAAGCAAAAAGAAAATCACTTTTAATCATGGCCATCCATCTCCTCTCCATCAACAGTTCATATTTGTGCACAAGGTACACTATAAGATGTGTGCACTCTTGAACCAATATATATATATATATATATATATATATATATATATATATATATATATATATATATATATATAGAGTATGGATCAAATGTTAACAAGCCTTACGGTGTTTTGTGTTAACAAATCTGGGCCATTGGCTGGGAGAAAATAAATGGCCAAGATTATTTCAATATATTAATTTAATTGTAAATTAATTGGAAAATAAATCCACCCAACCCCACCCTAAGCGCGTGTATAAGAAACCCTAACCAAAGTCGTACGCATATGCCCGCTTCGACGTCTCCCGGTAGCACTCATCGTCTCCATCATCCTCGGTGTGTTGCAGCCGTTGCCCCCGGTAGCACTCGTCGCCGTTTCGCCATCGCCTCTTCACCATCGTCGCTTAGCCATCGCCTCCATCGCCGCTTCTCCATCGCCACTTCGCCGCTGTTGGTTGATCGTCATCGCACCAAATCCTGGCGAGGGAGATGAGAGAGATGGTTACACCGACTGCGATTTTCGAGGAAGATGGTTGCAGCAGCGGCGGTTTCCGACCAGCCTCGCCTCCATCATCCTCCATGGCCACCACCACGTACTGCCCAGATCTTACCAGGGTCACCCCCAACCACCTCCATCCATTGAAGAGGTTTATAGATACTCTATCCTCTTGCTTTAGTTCAATTCCCATCGAACACCATGAATGATAAATCTCCAGTGGTGAAGTTGAATTTGGTAATTAATATACTTCTCCTTCTTTATTTATTTCTTTTAATTGATTGGAACTTATAGAAAAGTATCTATAAACCTCCGAGATGTTTTGACAAGAGGTATTGTCGATCGACGCATGTCATCCCTAACCTCCGAGATGTTTTGACAAGGAGGTGAGGAGAGCTTTCGAATCTAATCGAATTGAATTGGGCAAGGAGGGGATACATTCAATTAGTATTGCTGATTATATTGTTAATCTCTATTGTGAATCTCAAGTCTTGGTTGCAAATGAAAATTGTCTTCAAATTTATATTTTTCTAGTTTTGTTCTACTAATTTCACGTTCAGAGTTATGATTCGGCAAATTCAGAGTTTCTATTCGTTAATAATACGGAATTATTCATTTGTACGTGGTTAATTAGAGGTGGGAAATTAAGAATTAAGTTTAGATACTCTTTCAACCTATTGAATAATTATTATCAAACTAGCGAATAATTACTATCAACTTAGAGAATAATTACTATCAAGCTAGCGAAAAAACGGAATTTTTCCTATGTATGTTGTTAATTAGATGTGGCAAATCAAGAATTACCTTTACCTACTCTTTCAATCTATCGAATAATTACTATCAACTTAGTGAATAATTATTATCAACCTAACGAATAATTACTATCAACCTAATCTAGCGAATAATTACTATCAACCAAGCGAATAGTTGCAAAATCGAGCAACCCTTTTGCCAATATCTAAACGATAACTCCTCTTTACACACGAATAATAACTATAAATTAGCGAATATTTAATATCACCTTATCTAATAGTTCAAACAGTGCATCGCATAAAAAAACAACGTTACTCGAGCAAAAAACGTTACTCCAGGGAAAAAAAATGCACAACACGCGCGTAATTCAACAGGTGGGAAGGAAAAAGGGGGTCCCATTGATTTTTAATTAAAGAAAAAAAGCAAAATTATCAAAAAATCTCAGCCACCCATTTCATTCAATCAAAGGCCCAGATCTGTTAACACAAAACACCATAAGGGATGTTAACACAGGACCCAACCTCTATATATATATATATATATATATATATATATATATATATATATATATATATATATATATATATATTATAAAATAACTTTTATGAGGACATCCCTAACTTATCATGTAACGAAGGGATAATTGTTGACTCTTGAATCCAAATAAATGAATGGATCGAGGAGATTGATTTAAAAAAACACACAATTAAACTTATAACCAACTAATATTCATATTTAACATTAGCCGTATAACCAACTGAAAACCGCTAATTACGAACAAAATATCAATACAGATCTAAATTACGCCAAAGTAACTAACCAAATGACTAAGAAAAATACTCAATGAAAAACAATCAGATGGAAAAAAACTCCAATAGGCATGTTCAAACTTAACTTTGATGGATCCACTCTTTTGAATAACAATAGCTCGATTGGCTTTATTATCAAAGATTGGGAAGGCCGACCCATTCATACTGGCTACGACAAGATAGGTAACCAGACCCTCCCCCCCCCCTAAAGGCATAAGCCATTGCATTAGACATGGCATTACCCAATCATTTCAGCCGGGCATAAACAAATTACAGATTGAAAAAGATTTCCTTACAATCATAAATCCCCTTAAAACACAAACCAGATGCCTTGGAAAATCAAAATGACTATGTCAGACATTAAAACCCTATTGTTGAGAGTGAGAGATGTGTCTTTCTCTCACATACCTCGTGATGGCAACAGAGTGGTAGATAAGGTTGCACACCGTTGCCGCTATACCAGGGGTCTCGACATCAATAATGACATAGGTCTCCAGGATCTCATCCGTAAGCTAGGATGCTATCAGGTCGGTCTTCCACTCGAACTTTTACCTAATAAAAAAAAGAATACTAGTTGGTGTAACCGTATCTTTATTAAATATGAACAATACGTAATATGCAATAGTAAATTTTATTAGTTTGTAAAATATGAATATTTAATAATTTAGATTTGAATAATATATCATTAAATACGAATATATATTAACATATTTGGTGAATAATAGTTGGTGGCTACAAGTTTTAAGCGTTTAACCAACTAGCTAGTATTCATATTTAACACTAAATATGAATACTAGGGAGTTACACACTTATTTCAACACAATTTTAGACCTTTGATTCTTTTATATGTAATCCCCCCTCTATAGATATAATATGTTTTTTCTATTGTGTGTTTACAGGCACACATTAGAAAGAAATAATTTGCCTCAAAGGCCTTCGGCCTTTGGGCCAAATATGTCCTAAGATTGATAATTATATTAAACCCATCTTGTGTAAAAGAACGCGCTTGCACACGCGGCCTCCTTTTCCCCGTCCATCCCTGTGATGTCTCTTCGAAACCCCTATCCTCTTCTGATGAAGCTTGCTTGGCCGTACACCCTTATCGCCCTTCTTCTTCTGAATCCACTCTTAAGAACTGATGATTGGCCTATAATCCCTATATCTCCTTCGATCGGCTACTCTCCTAGACCGGGTGTTGGCGGATTTCTAATGGTTTCTCGATTTACCCCTAAAATTGGGTTAACGTATGGGATTAGGTTGTTTTCTAATCCCTCAGATCTAAACCTTCGAAGCTGCAATTAGGATACTAGATCGGAGTTGTTTGCTCTGGATTGGTCAAATCGACCACCGCCTTGGCCTAACTTGAGGCGTATGGTCGCCAGCACAGTGTATGCTTGGCCGATTGTGACTGGGGCTAAGGTTCTCTGGCTAGGGATGGCCGGGATGATCTGCTGCAACAAGGATGCTTGGAGCTTGCTTCTTCATTCCGGATGGGTTTGCTATCTCTCTGCTCCCCCCCCCCCCCCCCTTTTCTTCTCGTCTGAATCTCTCTATTTAAGGGGTGGGGTGTGGTGCAGATTTACTTGCATCTCTTCTTCCTTCCTCTCTTCTCATAACTCTAATATCACTAATTTGTGCATCTGCTTCATCTGTTTTGTTTCTGTGTTGTCCATGGCTCCTACCGGAGTGGATAAGGGGAAGAAACCTTTGGTGGCAGAAGATCCTGCCCCAAAAAAGTCTAATACCCGTAAGGGGATGCCGGAGGGCAAAAAACTCCTAGGGGATGCTCAAGTCTCCTTGCCGGAGGGCTCTAAACTCAATAAGGAAATCCATGTCTCCAAGGAGACTCATGAAGCAAGGAAAAGGGCCAAAGCTGAGAAGAAAATCAAGAGAAGAACAAATTGGTTAGGGTATGTTTATACGAATATTGTCCATAAAATCTTCAATTGTGAGTATTGTATTCCAATTCAAGAGAATAACAATTTGGGGGTAGATAATCCTACTCCTAAAATGTCTAAATCCTGCAATGAATCTGTTCAGCTGAAGGGCATTAATCTTTCTGAAGGACATCAATACTCCGGGGATGTCCAAAACGCCATGGCGAAATCAAAAGTTGAGGAAATATTCAAGAAGTTTAACACTATTTGGAAGAAGTTGCTGGCTATGCAGAGCCGTGCCCAAGACATCATTGCGTCTCTGCATCAGCCCTGTGTGTTCGCTACCATTAGGGATGACCCCATGGAGGTTAAAGAAGGTCAGAAAAGAATTAGAGTGTTGTTGAAATCCTTTCTTTGTAAAATACTGGCTTGCTTGAACTGGCAATGGTTGGTCTTTAATACCTTCCTGATTAGTATTTACTCTCTCTATAGAAAATTCACGAATATTGCTTCCCTTGATCGGCCTAGTTGCGTTATTGCATATCCCACAATTTGCAAACACCCTTGGCTAATTTTCATCAATATCAGATGGTGTCTCCTTTACTTACTTATATACTTTGCTTGGTGTAGCACTAGGAGGAGAAACTATAAGCATAGTCTCTTTGCAACTTATCATACTTTTTATTTAATCCTTAATGAAAAAACATATCTTGTGCTTGTTCTTCAAATCTCTTGGTTACAAGCTTCACGTCAATTTGCTGGTATAGCCATGACAGTTTACTGGTGGAACAATCAAGTACACTCATTTTGCTCACCCGCTGTTCAAGGATACCAATTTCACGGACCATGGTGTCAGTCATCTCTCTTTGCCACAATTATTGGAGATCCGATGGAAGCCAAGGAGGTAAGAAAGAAAATAAGGTATGTATGGAAATTTCTGAAAGGGGGGTTTCAACTCATTCCAATTGCTAATAATTGGTTTGAATTGAGATTTGACATGGTGGAGGATCGCTCACTGGTTTGGGACAACCGCCCCTACCATGTGTCTGGTCAACTGATTCTACTCCGTCCCTGGAGACTAGAATTTGATCCTTGGTCTGAGTTCTCCAAATTACCTATTATATCTATGTACTGGCAAAATCTCAACTTGAGTACCTTCAAATCCTTCAATGTTTCGATTAAGCACTACATGTTGACATTATTTCCCCCCCTCCATTAATTGGAATTTGAGTTTAAACTTGGCCCGTAACTTACTAATGCTATGGCAATTAAACAACACAAAGGTTAATTATGTTAGGACTACATGTGAGTCTTTACGACAATATCAAGAGTACCTAGGTGTGAGTTTTCATGAATACAAGGCATACCATGTAAATTATAGTCAGCAGAGCATCGGTCTAATCCTCATACCTTTGGATTACGTTTATAAATCCTATAAAAATCACCACTATTCTCTATTTGTGATGGGTAGGCTCCAGTTTCAATTTCCATTAAAAGACCAAATTTCCATGCTTAAAAAACAGTTTAATCAAAGAACAACTGTGAAAATGTTTATAGTGAAAAATCACCCAACTGTCACAAAACACTTACAAAACTATAAGGGACCACGTGATAGATTTAAGTCACTAAGTATGCTCTTGAATCCCATATTTGTGCAAGAAAGAAGATACTGGCGCCATTTCTCTCCTAAAAGGCCAATTGTCATAAACATACCAAAGGAAAAAATCTCTCTGTATGAGCTTGGATACTACAGCCGTCATACAGAACGAAAAGGTGAATAATGAAAGTCTGTTTCTGGAATGTACGTGGTGTAGGGAAGAGAACGTTTTGGACCGACGTTAATGCCATGAGAATAAACAACCACCTAAACCTCCTAATCATTGCAGAAACTAAGTCCGAAACCGTTCCAGAAGAATCAGTATGGAGAAAAAGTGGCTTCACTAAGGCAGTTTGGTCACCTGGGGTGGGGCGCTCTGGAGGCCTTGGAGTTTTATGGAATGAGAATCATTCCCTAAATGAACACATTACAGTGAAAATCCATCTGCCCCGGATTATTGGGATGGAATATGTGAATCATGATTGCAATTTCAAAGGAATGATTTTCTCAGTATATGGTCCCCCCCAAGAGAGAGACAAAAATGTTTTTTGGGAAATACTTACTGAACACATAACAAACGAAAGACTCCCATGCCTAGTAATTGGTGATCTTAATGAAATCAGTCAGAGTTGTGAAAAGGAGGGTGGAGGGGTGCCTTCTCTTGCAAGGTTTAATAGACTAAACCAATTTAAGAATTCATGCTCTCTAATAGAGATTCCGTGGTCAGGAAATAAGTTTACATGGAGAAAGAAACAATACGGAGAAGACAATATTCTAGAAAAACTAGACAGAGTATTAGTTCATCAATAATTTCTAGACGTATTCCCTAACATAAGTACACTAAATGGTGCATTCTCGACGTCAGACCACTGTCCAATTTTTGTTCAACTATTGTCGAAGAACGTATTTAAACCCCCACCATTCAAAATGGAGAACATATGGTTTCATAGACCAGATTTCAAGAATATAGTGAAACAATCTTGGAGAATAAAGTGTGTTGGGTCGAATATGTTTAGAATAATGCATAAAACTAAAATTCTTAAAAAGAAGGCAAAAGAATGGAACAAGAACACATTTGAGAATATCTTTCGTCAACTAGCAGAAGTAGAACAAGCTTTGATTAGGATCCAAGCAGATAGAAATAGCCAAGAGAACAAGGATACAATAACCAAGGAAAATAATGTAATTCAAAAGAAAGAGAAACTGTTGATGTTCCAGAAGGAGTATTGGAGTCAACGGGCAAAATCTAAACATCTCAGACTATCAGATACGAATACAGCTTACTTTCATAGGGTGGCATCGGGAAGACGAAATAGAAAATATATCGGAAGTATTGCCTCTTCTGGAGGAACCGTTATTGTAGGGGAGGAGAATGTAAAGGGAGAAATAAAAAAGGAGTTTGCAAAACGTTTCACAAAAGAACCAATAAACCTAAATCTCATGACATCCTACATTCAATTACTTCCACGGCTAGTGACTGATGAGGATAACGGGTTACTCATCTCACCGCCTACAAATGGAGAGATTAAGGACGCGGTCTTTAATATAGGCTACAACAAATCACCAGGGCCAGACGGCATAACAGCAGAGTTTTACAGAACCTACTGGGAAATCGTCGGTTCGGACATTACACAGGCCATTAAAGCATTTTTTCATACCGGAAAAATTTTGAGACAAATTAACCATACTTTTATCTCATTACTGCCAAAATGTGACAATCCGCTTAAAACAACGGACTACAAACCCATTAGTCTATGTACTACAATCTACAAGGTAATTTCGAAAATACTTACTAAAAGACTAAAAAAAGTAATGGGCAAGTTAATTCACCCTCTTCAAGGTGCGTTTGTGTCTGATAGGGCTATTCAAGACAATGTACTAATTGCACATGAAATTTTTCATTCTTTCAAAAATAGAAAGGGTGTGGATGGATGGTTAGCAATAAAGTTAGACATGGAAAAAGCCTACGACAGAGTAGACTGGAATTTCACTGAGCAAGTCCTTAAGCAATATGGATTTCACAAGAAGTTTATAGAATTGATAATGGAGTGTGTAACTACGGTCTCATTCTTGGTTTTGGTAAACAATGGTCCGACGGAAGTCTTTTCTCCGTCTCGTGGGCTACGTCAAGGTGATCCCTTGTCGCCGTTCCTATTTCTGCTGGGGGCAGAAGTCTTGGCTAGAAAATTAGCCTTTGAGGCAAGTCAACCGGCCAATGCTGTTGGGTTCTCCTTTGGTAGAAACTGTCCGAGAATTCCCTTTTTGGCGTTTGCTGATGACATAATCATCTTTTCAAAAGGAAATCTGGCAGCATGCGCGCATGTCAAAAGGATTATCGATGAGTACTGTCAAATCTCTGGTCAGAAAATCAACTATCATAAATCGGCTTTCCAAGTCACCATCGGCATCCCGAGATCACGCATACCGGATTTGGAAGGGTGCCTAGGCATATCCAGACAGATAAAACTGGATAAGTACCTTGGATGTCCGATTGTAAATGGTAGGGTAAACAAAACAACATTTGAAGAAATAATAACCAACACCTCAAATCAGCTCTCAAAGTGGCGAGCTAATTCTCTGTCGCAGCAAGGAAGAGCAACACTGATCAATACAAATCTATCATCCAAACCACTCTATGCTATGCAAAGCTTTATGTTACCACCACAAATACATAAACAATTAGATCAAATCAATAGGTCTTTTTTCTGGAACAAAGATAGACTTCACAAACCGCTTATTGGTTGGGACAGAGTATGTAGACCAAAAGCGGCGGGAGGAATGGGCATCCGGAAAACTCATGACATGAATGAGGCATTACAGTTAAAGCTATTGTGGAAAATTATGGCGGAACCTAGCAACATTTGGGTCAGAATCATTCAACACAAGTATCTGAAAACAGAACACATCCTGAATTATGAGGGAAAAGGCTCCGCCTCATGGCAATGGTCTCAGTTGAGAAAATTAATTCCAACTTTTAAGTTAGGATTAATGTGGACGATAGGTAACGGTAAGACCATAAAGTTCTGGCGAGACAGGTGGAATAATCTTCAGCCTCTCTTACAATATTGTACCCAGCCAAATATTATAGACATAAATGAGACAGTGGATAAATATATGAGTAATGGGAACTGGAACATCCAAAAGCTAGGAAATGTCCTCCCAAGTAGCGTGGTGGAGCAAATATCACATATTCATATACCGTCTGTGCCTTTGGAGGACCGACTATATTGGTGGGCGGACAAGAAAGGATGGTTCTCGACTTCCAGTGCGTATAAACAAGTTACAAACAACACTGAATTGATAATGGATGACAGTTACTGGATTTGGAAGGCTGATGTTGCCTTGAAAGTAAAGAATTTCTTATGGAAAGTCGCGCAAGAAGGGCTACCAACTGCGGCACTGCTATCTAAACGCGGTGTTGCCATATCCCCTTATTGTCCAATATGTAACCATCATGAACAAGACGCAGCCCATATCTTCTTGGAATGTAAATACAGTACTTTTTTTAGGAAGATCGACAAAAACATCCATAGGCTAGTAACAGATGCAATGCGTACATCAAGAAGGATTAAACCTATTATGAATATAATAGCTAAACATTTGAATGAAAAACAGAAACAAGAAATGGCCTTTAGTTGGTGGGTGGCCTGGCTCACAAGGAACCAATTGGTCTTTAGACAACAAAAACAACCATCAATTGAAAACTATAACCAAACTGTCAAAACACATATGATCAACTGGCTTAGGGCCACAAGTGAGCATGCAGAAGGAAAGCACAAAAGATATGATAAGGAAATATGGATAAAAAACACAAAACGAAATAGGACAAATCAAAAGTGGAGAAAACCCCCACAGGATTTTCTGAAACTAAACTTTGATGGCTCGGCGCCAAACTTAGGCGCCAAACTTGGAAAAGAGTCGGCCCTATCCTCGGAGGCTCGGGCATTACATTTAGGTATAAAAAAGGCAATTGAGTTGCGCACCGATAGACTCATAATTGAAGGAGACTCCCTAATAATTATTAATTATCTTAAACATGGGACGAAATGCCCGTGGAAAATTAAAATGATAATGTCAGAAATATCTTGCCTACTCCGTGGGTTTCGCGAAGTGAGATTTTTTCACATACTTCGCAAAGGTAATCAGGTGGCCGATTTCATTACTAAAATGGCCCATTCTACCAGAAACCCAAATATGCTCACTAATCTAGGTCTTCTTGACCTCATCTGAAAGGATGCTATCGGATAGCGCCTCGGCGAATCCGAATTCTTACCTAATCAAAAAAAAAAATATATGTCCTAAGATTGGAGCATTGCTAGTAAATGTCCATTATTTTTTCATAATACCAAGTTTACCCCTCTTTTAATTTTACCTCAAATTTCTCTCCTTCCTTCTCCCGTTCCAATCCCCTTTTCCATCGTCCGCCATGAACGCTTCTTCAATCTCCCGTAAGTATTTCACTCATGATAATTCGAAGCCGTTTCGTCCTCATCGAGAGCTCCCTACATCGATTAGAGATCGAATCAGAGCGAGGAACATCAAAAATTAAAGATCGATTTCAGATACAGCGTGGAGACGAGACGAACCGCCGGCGAGCAAATGGTTCATGGCGCCGACGATCAGTTTCTCGGCGTCCATACCTGGCGTCGACAGTGGAACCGCCGTCTTGATCGATAAGGACCTGTTGTTAACGGGGACCCTTGGCAGAACAATTTCAGATCCCGTGCTTTTGGCGAGATATTCCATGGCGGTGCTTTCCTGTGGTATCTTCAAAAGTCAACCTTTCTCTCTTCTATCGATCGAAGTTGCAACATCTGCATATTATGAGTAATAGAGATTTTTAATCAATGTTTTTAAAAACAGTGGGCTATTGAAGTATAATGGATGATTTCAATCATCTACCTGCCATATTTTTATCTTAAATTACATTTTCATTGTAGCTATTTTGCATGATGGGCATGCATCTGCTTCATTCACATTGAGTTAGGCTTTGGCAACATCATCAATCATTACATGTAACTGCTTGTGAATGCATCGGCTTCACCCTTGTTTAATGATCTTGTTTAGTTATCTCCTAATGTATTTGTATTGAATTAAATTTCTGTTTAGTTAGTTATAAGTTGGCTTTTGCCTTTTATTTATTTTTCATAGTGGTGACAGTGTATATGACCCGGTTTTTATAGTGGTGACAGTGTCTACTATCCTATTTTCATAGTGATGATAGTGTCTATAACTCTCTTACCCATTCATATATTGAAGGAGAACTCTTCACCTAATGTCTTTTGACTTCTCATTAGCCCCTTTAGGGTTTGTGCTTACCTTCTACGTCCTAGGGTTTTCCATTTGATGACAGCAATCATCTCTTAACGACGTACTGTACTAAACATTTTAGGATTTAGGGTTTAGGGCCAAGGCCCTAAACCCTAAACCCTAAATCATACTGTACATCACATGTTCTTTTGGCTTCTCATTAGCCCTTTTAGGGTTTGTGCTTCCCTTTTCCTAGGGTTATCCTTTGATTACAGTGTCTATGAACCTTTTTTCATAGTGGTGACAATGTCTATAAAGCTGTTTTTATTTTGGTTACAACGTCTATAGGGTTTTCCTTTTGATTATAGTGTCTATGACTTTGTTTTTATAGTGGTGACAATATCTATGACCCTATTTTTATTTTGCTTACAGCGTCTATGTCCATCGTACCCATTCATATATTAGAGGAAAATTGTCACCACATGAATATATGCTTCTCATTAGCCCTATAGGGTTTGTGCTTCACTTGTCCTAGGGTTTTCCTTTGATTACAGTGTCTATGACCCTTTTTTCATAGTGGTGACAATGTCTATAACCCTGTTTTTATTTTGGTTAAAGCGTCTATAGAGTTTTCCTTTTGATTACAGTGTCTATGACTTTATTTTTATAGTGGTGACAGTGGCTATGACACTTTTTATTTTGATTACAGTGTCTATGACCCTCTTACCCATTCATTTATTAGAGGAGAACTGTCACCACATTTATTTTGGCTTCTCATTAGCTCCTATAGTGTTTGTGCTTCACTTACCACATGATTTACCTTTGATTACAGTGTCTATGACCATGTTTTTATAGTGGTGACAGTATCTATGACTTTATTTTTTATAGTGGTTACAATAGTAGTTACATTTTTAATTTTTTTTTATTGTGGTGACACTACTTTAAAAAAAATCTAAAAAACTATTAATTAGAAATTAGAGAAGAACTATCACCACATGTATTTTGGCTTCTCATTAGTCCCTATAGGGTTTGTGCTTCCCTTTTCCTAGGGTTTTTCCTTTGATTACAGTGTATATGAACCTTTTTTCATAGTAGTGACAGTGTCTATAAAGCTATTTTTATTTTGGTCAACTTCTATAGTGTTTTCCTTTTGATTACAGTGTCTATGACTTTATTTTTATAGTGGTGACAGTGGCTATGACACTGTTTTTATTTTGATTACAGTGTCTATGACCCTCTTACCCATTCATGTATTAAAGGAGAACTGTCATCACATTTATTTTGGCTTCTCTTTAGCCCTTACAGGGTTTGTTCTTCCTTTATGATAAGATTTCCCTTTGATTACAGTGTCTATGACCATGTTTTTATAGTGGTGACAGTATCTATGACTTTATTTTTTTATAATGGTTATAATAGTAGTTACATTTTTAATTTTTTTTTATTGTGGTGACCTACTTTAAAAAATTCTTAAAAACTAGAAATTAGAAATTAGAGAAGAACTGTCACCACATGTACTTTGGCTTCTCATTAGCCCCTATAGGGTTTGTGTCTTCTCATTAGCCTCTATAGAGTGTTTGTGCTTCCCTCGCCCTAGGGTTTCCGTTGGTTACAGTGTCTATGACCCTGTTTTTATTTTGGTTACAGTGTCTATGACCCTGTTTTTATAGTGGTGACAGTGTCTATGACCCTCTTTTCATTTTGGTTAAAACGTCTATAACCCTATTTATATTTTGATGACACCACTAACAACATTTGACCATTCTTTTCCTTGGTGCACTAGTGGTTACACTGTTTATAGATGAAAAACAACTTTTTTAGGTGGGAACTAAGAACTACAAATATGATACGTCAATATGTCTCGAACCCGAAAGCCAAAACTAATTATCTCAACCAAGCAGGTGTTACACAGTTCGCTATTGGTGATTGAATTATATCTCACAAGAACTGCACACATGAGCATTTCCACAGGGATTCCAAGAAACAAATCATGTAAGAAACAAACCACAAAACCAGATGAAAATGCAAAGATAATAGCTCCACACGATAATTCACATATATGGATGGAACCTTGTAAATAATGGAAACTACACCATATTACGTACCATGAATCCATTGTAAGGGAACACAGAGGTTAAGCTATTAACACAGACATACGAGTTAATTGATTGAAACATCAACTAAAATCATAATGAGTTACCACCAAAAATCAGCTTCTAGAATTGACAGATTGCTTATCGAAAACAACAATAAGCACAAATCAATTGTAGCTCAACTGATTACAATCCCCCACCTCGCACTCGTCCTCGGCATCTGCGTTGTCGAGCACGCGGCCAGTCTTCTAAGCAGCCGGCGAACCATCTCACTTCGATCCTCCTCCCGTCCTCCGCCAACGCCACTATCATCGCCGCCGCACCTCCTCCCGTATCCAACTTTGTCGCCGCCGGGAAACGTGTCCTCTTCAACCAAAAATCCATTCCCGAGGCAGAGATCGGCGACGAAGAGTTTGTCGTCGTTGCCGAGGAGCCCGCCTCTGCGGATCTTGTCAAACATTGGAATTGAGATCCCGGCGACGCCGGCAGCGAAGATTGAAGCCATGTCTATAAGTTTCAAGGTCAGAGGCGATGTTTTGGTTAGAACATCCTCGCTCAAGCTCTGCCATCGACGATCAAAGCCGGATTCCCTCTTGCTCAAGTTCTCGCACATCCTCGATCTCCTCCTCCCCTAATCGGAGAATTTCAGATTTCATCCTCGATCTCATCCTCCTCGATCTCCTTCCATCAAATCCGAGATTCAATTCCGCCATCGACGAAGCTGTGTAACCACATCTTCTTCCTGATTTTTCACCATTGAATTTGCTCCCATCTCGCTCCAGCAGATCTCGTTCCCATCTTCTTCCTCGATCCCGCCAGATCTCGCTCCACCACTTCATCTTATTTTAATTTGGGGAAGGGAAAGAAAGAAACGGGAATACTAAGGCAGGGGCAAAATTGGAAAAAATGGACACTCACCTAATATTTCACCCTTTTTGTCCTAGGGCTTAATTTTGGGCAACAAAAGAACACTTACCAAATTGACCCCATTAGAAACCCAAAATAGGAAAGAAAGCCTTAATTATCAATGTATTGATTTTAAAGGCTAATGTATTGGAATTAAAAAAAAATGCTATTTTATGAAAGAATCTTTTTTTTTTATCAAGGTAAAAAGAAGAAGAAGAAGAAGATAAAGTACCTCAGTAATACTCCCTTCGTTAATTAAAACATGTTGTTTTAGACATTTGCACATTTTTTAAGAAAGTAAATAAAAATAAAAAAAATACATTCATACCTCTAATTATTACGCAGTACTTTACTTCTTTCACTTTATTGAAAACTGCAAATAACAAATCCTTAATTATTAAAAGGGTAATTTTGAAAAGTGAACACCAAAATACCTTAAATGACATGCTTTTGTTAATAAGATTTTACTCATTAAATGACATATTTTTCTTCTCGAACGGAGTATTACGTGAAAAATGACAATGACAATTATATGGACTACATACCCCATTTCTACGCAACTGCTTGTTCAAACAATAGCTATAAGCCTATAGCCAGTACATAATCAACGGTCTTTCTAACCTATGCCCTAGGGGCATATGATATAAGAAGCTTAATCGGAAAAGATTACCTACCAAAAACATAAGCTACCCTAGGAAATCAATATTAAAAATTGCTAAAAATAATTTATATTTGGGAAATATTTCCTTATTAAACTTGTTATCCTATGCCCCAAAGGCACAGAATAGAAAATCCGAATAATCAAATATAGGTTCATGTTTTTTTCTTTGGTAAGCTCAAATATATGTTCATGTATAACTGTATAAGCATAGTTATGTGAACTAATTAAATTATCTTGTTGCATCCTCCTATATCTTAAAGTTGAGTCCTTTCCAGCCATCTCAGACTATCCACGTGGAGCTCTCTTTGATTTTTTTTTCTTCTTCCCCTTTTTCTCCCTTTACTTTCTATTTCTCTCTTCTCCATCCTCTCTTTCTCGATCCGACGGTTTCCTACTTTTTCTCAACCGTTACGTTCTCCTCCGACCTCCAACTTCTACCTAGCGGAGTTAGGGGCAACGGTGGACCACGAGGGCAGAGCTGCGAGTTCCTGGAGGTGCGGCGCTGCGTTTAGTGATGGTCGGAGGCGGATACGGTGGCTGGAAGCGGTGGTCGACCTCGGCACCGACGAGGAGATTTCAAGATCGGGTTTTGTTTCATGCATAATTTTCTGAGATTTTTTTAAATGAAAACGTTTCTGGAAGTGTAAGAAACTTGATGGGAACTCCTAACAACTTGGATATGGAGAGGAAGGAGGGGTGTGTGTTTGAAATTCGTTTCCGGATGAGGTATTTATAGGGGAGGATTTGGGGAGGATTGGCATCAAATTAATTCTGAAAATCTTATTGATAATCCATAATAGATCGATAACGAATCACCAATTTGATCTGATTCCTTCAATTTCGCCAGATTTGGGGATAATTACATTCGACCATATTTTTATTCGAATCTTCCGAAATTGGTTTAAGAAATGTCTTTAGAAATGGACGGAGAAGGTTATGAAATGATTTGTTTAGATTTGGAGCGGAAAAGAGGGGATTCAAAATGGAGGGATGTGTGCTCGGGTTGTACGTGGTAGAGGAGGAAGAAGGGTTCGGGTGAACGGGAATCTATTTTTATTTTTAATGGGTTTGGTTCAATGGACCGGTTCAATAAAAAATACAATATATATATATATATATATATATATATATATATATATATATATATATATATATATATATATATATACACACACACACTTGTATAATTCTCGCGCAATGACATGCTTTTTTAAAAATAAAATCTAAAATAAAATAACAAAATTAATATTATAAATTATAAATAAGAGTTAAGATAAAAATCATAATTAAAAATCTTTAACATAAATGTATCTTATAAATATTTCAATTTTTTTTTTAAATCTCATTTAAAGCATTATACATCAAAAGATGGTTTGAAAAGATATATTATATGTTGATTTCAAGTTGTACGTACTTTAACCCTTCCTTTAAAAAGGTCTCTTAATTGTTATATACAAAAATAAGTATACAAGCATACAGTTATGTAAAAGATTTGATATTAATTAGCATAATTTGATTATATCATATCGATACTTACAATAAAGAAAGAGTCTCTTACACCACATGTTGTCTTAATTGCCTATTGATATATCGATGTCCTATGTGACATTTTATTAATTAATCAAGTCATATATAAATCTTGTGATTTTTAAAATTTTCTTTAAATGAGTGAAATGGTTTTTTGAATTTTTATTTAATTATTAAGTGATGAAACTCGATAAATTTTTGAAAGGTATTATGGCATATCTCAAAGCTACATTTCTGATTTTCAATGTGTTGGCTATCCATGATTCTACTTTGCATTCCATCTTGATCCCTGTATCATGGATATAACACTGTAAAATTGGAACAAAATCATTTAAAACGTATTGATTAATATGATAGAATCCGAAAAATAAGATAAGATTACTTAGATAAAGTTTATAAATCCCGTGCGTGGCGCGCGGGCTCTAGACTAGTTTAGTGATAAAAGATCTCTATCTCTCTCAATTAAGGTAACATGTACTGTATAAAATTCTGTATATAGCATAGTCAGGTGAACTAATTAAATTAACTGTTTGTTTTCCTTGTCTTTGTGTTCGATTCCCAAATACGAGAATTTTAGGGGCTAAAATATTTACTCCGTATTTTTCTGCTGTGCTTTTCTAACTTTTAGTACTTGAACTATAGTACTGTACTGTAGTAATTAACGTGGGCCCTTACTTTTTATGGTAAAAACAAAGTAATGTCATTTTATTAAAAAAAACATTTTTTTTTTTTTACAGTAGGCAAAAGATTGGATGTAGTACCGATATCTATGATCATCTCGCAAGATGATGTTCTGGAACTCACAACAACCAGCACTCAAAATAAAAATACAATTGAACTGAGATTTAGCAATAAAATCAGCTGCTCTATTGACCTCTCTATAGCAATGCTGAAAAGTGATGCTCTCAAAATTTCTTCTTAATGAATGGATCTCTTGGACTATTTGAACGATCTCCCATGGGATATTGTTTGCATGATTGATGGCGTCGATGATAATAGCACAATCACTCTCAACTATCAAACTTCGGATCCCCATCTCTGCTGCCAGTCTTATACCTGTATATACAGCAAAAGCTTCTGCCAAAATGACAGAACTCATCCTAATGTTACATTTATGTATCCGAATAACTTGACCGTCATTATTCCTCACAACACAACCAACCTGTGGTTGAGTATCACTTTTTACCGAAGCATCTACATTGATCTTAACTACATCTATTGGAGGACATTTCCACATCATTTTATCAGGAGGCCTAACACGTTTAGGTAATTTCGATTTAACCCGACCTTTATTCCAACAAGAGATATTATCAATAGCTCGAGTTAACACAGAGATCATACCTGTATCAGAAGTATTGCGAAAAATAATTCTATTTCTGAGCTCCCAAATTGAATGGCATAAATGACATAAATCTGGAAAATCTAGATTAAGGGCTCTAGTATTTAGAATATTCTCTTGAACATCACTTGTTAAATTTGGTATAATGAAACATTTTTTCAACTTAACACCCAGATTATGAATAAGGGATTTCGTAATTTGACAATTAAACAATAAATGATTTGTATCTTCTATATCAGAATTACAAACAAAACAAGTGCTAGGAACTCTATTTATATATCTATTTAACCGAACAGTCGTTGGCAAGATATCCAAAAAAAATTTCCAAATAAAATTTGTAATATTTGGGGGGATATTAAGTTTCCAAATCCAATTTGCTGGAATTTTCTTCATATTTCTAGTTTTATAAAGCGAGGATGTGGATTTAACAGAAAAGTTTTCCATTATTATTGTAGATCCAAATTAACTTGTCTGGGATATCAGTTACAGGAATATGGATATTAGTAATAGCTTGAACAATATGAGAAGGAAAGATAGAATTTAACTTATCAGTATCCCAAGATTTGGTATTTGTAAATAAGTCGCAAACTTTTAAATTAGGATCACGATCATTCCGAAACCTATGTAGATATTGCGCATCTACCCAAATGTCAAACCATACATTTATGGTTTTTCCATTACCAACTAACCAGAGCAACCCTATAGAGAAAAGATCCCTAATATTAAGAAGCCTACCAAACTGCCAAGAAGTTTTGAATCTACCTCTTTCCATAAAAGATTGTGTCGAAAGATATTTACCCGTGATTACCTTTGACCAAATATTATCAGGATCAGCCATGATTCTCCACAGAAGTTTCATTTGCATGCCAATATTAATCTGCTCACCCGATTTAAAACCTAACCCACCATCTTTTTTAGGAGTGCACAAATGTTCCCAGCTAATTAGAGGATGATAGTTATCAGATTGAATTTTATTCCAAAAGAAATTTTTGTTGATCTGATCAATTTTTTCTAGGACTCCTTTTGGAAGAAGAAAAGATTGCATTAAATAATTTGTTTTAGAATTTAAATTTGCCTGAATTAGTACCGATCTACCAGCTTGAGAGAGAGCGTTAGATTTCCACTTGGACAGCTGCTTTTTAAGGCTATTAATCGCCTCATCAAACAAGACATTACAAACCCTACCACTAATAAGTGGAATACCTAGGTATTTTTCCATTCACTTAGTAACTGGAATATTTAGCTGTTGAGCAAGGGATTGGGCTTTACTGACAGAAATATTTTTAGAAACTTGTAAAGAACTTTTGTTATAATTTATAGTTAATCCAGACATATTCGAGAAAGTATTCAGAAGATTTCTAATCATATGAAGACTTAAGTCATCAGCTCGTCCAAAAATTAAAGTGTCATCTGCAAAGGAAAGGAAAGGAATAGGATTACTATTATTTGTAAGTTTGATTCCAACCAAAGGGTCACATTCCAATGATTCCTGTTGCAACATTCTCCCTAATAGTTCCATAACCAAAACAAAAATATATGGTGCAAGAGGATCTTCTTGTCGAATTCCTCTATAAGTATGAAATGTACGGCCCGGCAAATTATTAACTAAAACTGAAAAGCTAGTTTTAGTTAGGCAGGTCATAACCCAATCAATCCATCTAGAATCAAAACCAAATTTATCTAGAATAATGCGAATAAAACTCCAGCTTATTTTGTCATAGGCTTTCTCCATATCGAGCTTTAACGCCATCCACCCAACTTTACCTTTTTTGTTATGAAAAGAGTGGAACACCTCATGAGCTATTAATATGTTATCTTGAATATTTCTACCTTGTACAAATGCTCCTTGAAAAGGATTAATAATACGTGGTAATATAGGCTTCAAACGGTTATCCAAAAGTTTCGAAATAACCTTATAAATAGTATTGCACAGGCTAATCGGACGGTAATGGTTAATATTACTAGGCGTATCAATTTTAGGAATAAGTGCAATGAAAGTTGAATTTACTTCATTGAGTAACACACCAGAATGAAAAAAAGATTTAACAGCTTTGCAAACTAATTTACCGACAATATCCCAGTATTTTTTATAGAACTCTGGTGAGAAACCATCAGGACCTGGAGATTTGTCATCTGTCATTGAAAATAGGGTATCCTTAATTTCTTCATTCGAAACAAGTTGTGTCAAAATTCTATTTTCAGATTCAGTAATGGTTTGATCAATTAAATTTAGAAAATATGTATTACTACTAATCGGTGCGTTATTTGAAATAAATCTTTCAGCCAATTCAGTCGTAATTTCATCTCTAATTTGATCCTCATCCTCAATCAATAAACCATGTTTATTTGTAAAATTACGAGTGACATTTTTAGAATTTCTTATTTTAGAAATTGATTGGTAATATTTAGTATTTCTATCTCCAAACCTTAAAAAATTTGATTTAGCTCGTTGTTTCCAAAAGGTATTATTGAAGTCCATAAGGGCTTCACGTTTATTTAATAATCTATTACGCCTGATATTTATGGTATCATTTGAATTCCCACTAATTTGTTGAGTTTGAAGTAATAGAAGCTGATCTTCAATATCTGTTATTTGTCGGAAATTATTATTTGGGTGAGACTTACACCAGATCTTTGTATTTTTTTTAAGCAGTTTCTGTTTTTGTAAAAGTGTAAACATAAACGACCCATGAAGCTTATTCTGCCAAGTTGATTTAACTAACCTGTTATAATTATCATTACTAGTCCATGACATTTCAAATTTAAACGGTGAACCAGCCCTAATTTTCGTACTTCCTATTGACATAGACATTAAAGAATGATCAGAAGTCGTAAAAGGATGATTGTGTACTGTTAAATTAGGGAACTGGGTTAAGATATCTGTATGAACCATTACTGTATCTAATCGTTCATAGATATTATCAATAGGATTTTGACTCTTCCTCCACGTTATTGGACTACCTGTACAAGGGATCGTATGCACATCTAATTCTTCCACAATCTGTCGGATTCGCATAAATCTATTAGCCTGCGGAATTAGCCCTCCAATTTTGTCAGAAACTGATTCAATTTCATTGAAATCTCCCATAATCAAACATGGGAGAAATTGGCTATGAATAACAATGAATAACTCATTCCAGAACCCATTTTTATCTACTTGATTCGAAGGAGCATAAATGAAAGTAATAATAAAACTGAAGTTATCAATGTTAACCCGATAAATAATGTACTTATCTGATGCTGAAATTTGTTGAACAGATTGTGTAAATTTCGAAGTGTTGAATAAAATCCAGAAACCCCCTTTTGTTCCAATTGAGGCAATGTGATGAGCATTGTTAAAACCTGCTCGAATATAGAGGGATTGAGTCGGAGGCTCAGTAGATTTGGTTTCTGCAAGGACTAAAATATCCAGTTTATTTCTTTTTTGAATATAAGCTAAGTCTTGCCCCAAATTAGATTTTCTCACACCCCTAATATTCCAATATGCGATGTTTGTCATTTAATCAAATGTTTTGTACATACCTGCTTTGTGAGCATTTCGAACACAAAAGACAAAATGTATAACCTCTTAGAATAAATATTTGAAGTAGGTTTATAACCAATATTACTTAATCTAATTGTAGACCTTTTATCCATATTATTTAACATTATTTTAAACTGATTTTTGATATGAGAGAATCTATTATTAAAATTATAACCACTGTTGTTAATAAAATACCGATTAATATCAAATTTGGTTGGATATTTCAAATCTTTCCAACTTCGTTTTGATTGATAGTGGTCAACAAGCTTCAAGATTAACAAATCTGCACCTAGTGGTGCTACTGCATAACCCAAGCTTTTAAGCCGTTTAGAATCAATATTAGCCTTATAATTATGAGAAGCCATGACATTAGAAACACCCTTCGGAAACACACAGAAATTCCAAAACCTCCTGGGAAGACAGCCATAACAGCCCGGGAAGACAGCCATAACAATCACATAGATGCTCTCAAGGCCATGTATATACTCCAAAATCAAACCCACATCCCTTACAGCAGTAAGACAGACCAAAGCAATTAGCAACCAAAGCCGACAGCAATTATAGCACCAAAATTTAAAAGGAACCTGGACAGTAGCAGGAAGAAATTTTGAATCCCTTACAACTCTACTAGTTGGCCAATTGATATAGTATATACCTTTATTGATTAAACACGAATTGTATAAACATATGTCTAGAATATTAGAAATAGGTTTATGATGAAACTTGTTTAATATAGATGTTAAGTAAGCATCCATAATTTTTGACAGTAGCATAGAACGAAGAAAATAGCAACTGAAATAAAATTTTTTAGGAAAATAGATATGGATATCATAGTTGTTGGGATATATCAAATCACTCCAAATCTGTTTCCAGAAACACAAAGGGGGTGTTAACCCAGAGAAAATGCTGTTAAGCTCTATAGTCTCAGTTGAAAACCAATGTTTTAGAGATCTCATGGTTTTGGAAACACCCTGAACTGATATAAGATAGGTCTTCCGAATGATACAACAGACATAGTACCTAAAACCAGAAATAGCTACCATATTACACGCAAAGCCCTTAAGCAGAACAGGAAACCAAGCCGCCAAAGAGTCTTCCTTATGAACAACAAAATCAAGGATGGCCTTTGGATCACCTGTACAATCAAACACCAAACACACAACCCCTACAGTACTAAAACCAACTGAGGTACAGAACATCACATCCCTAAACATATTACAATACCAAAAAAATTTCAGCTGACAGCTATAGAAAGAACAGATCTGAAATTTAGGAAAAATTGAAGGAACTTCAAAGGATCTATTTATCTGATAGGAGTAAATCACTTTGGGTAACCAAATATAACCCAATCTCATGCTATGAATCTGTCGATAGGCAAACAAATTAATGAGACAATTAGAACAATATTCCCAGTCTAAAGAGGTTATTATAGTCTGAAGAGGACAATATTCCCAGTATATGTAAAGCAGATGACACAGAGTATATAAGGTAATGAGTGAAACAAACCAATCAAGAGTAATCTCTATAAAACCCAGCAGGCAACGAGAATGAAAACATTTAATGACAATAAACACAAAGACTAACCTCACAGGCCTAAGAGACCTAAAACACACCGAGACACCAATCAACAAAAAACCACACCTATTACAGAGCCAAACTTCGAGGGGAATTCGATCACAAACCGAAGAAAAACACACCACCCTCATTAAGGATGTAACTGAGATGGCAAAAACAAAGTTGAATTGAGATAGGAACAGGCAAACAAGGACAGGATGTAAATATATAGAATTCAAACCAAAATTTGAGAAGGTAATAGTTGGTAAGCCTTGAGAATTATACATCCCATCAAATCAAACAACGGGTAGCTGATAGTTTTTAGATTCGAACATATCGAGATATTGTTATCCTGGCTGCTAAGCCCCAATTTAAAACTGACAGAATTACCTTTGATATGCCAACATCCGGAACTGCTATCCTCCGAAGAGGAAAAGCAGTAACCAAAGAAATCAGCGACCAGCAGAAGGAAAGAGAGGAAGAGAGGAAGGCGAGACCGGGCGGCAAGAAGGCCGCACAGAGCTACCGGGAAAGAAGAGGAAGAAGAAAGGCGGCTAGGGTTTTGTTGGGAGTGTTTGCATTTCATTTTTTCTTCTTTTTAAAATTGCAACAATGTACTACAGTAATGTTTAGTTGAAATTTTAAAATGAAAAAAAAATCATACATATGTTTTTTTAAAACAACCCAAATTCTTTTTGTTAAAAGGGTCATTTAAAGATTTTTCATGGTCATCTTATTCTTAAATATTTTGAGTAATTTAATACAGTATAAAATTTCATAAATATATAATGAAGTATTTTAATGTAATAAATGTGATTCTAAATTTGACAAAAGTAAAACAGTAATTAATTTATGTGATTAATTTTAGGTTTCGCAGATTGTAAAACGATTGGTATATAGTGTGTGTCTACATATATAAATAGATGGTTTAAGTTTTCAATACATTTTAAAAAACAATTAAAAACTTTATAAAATATTAAAATTTTAAATAATTTTTAAAAATAGTATTTTTTGATTTTTTATATTAACTCCTTAAAAACATAAAAAAAAACAAACTATATTTTGAGACAAATAGAGTATTAATTCACAATGACCATGGTCACAATTGTCAACGAGTTGTCATCTCAACCATAGTCAATTTCAACGTAAAAAGAAAACCCTAGGTTGCTCTTATAGTCTATAAATAGATACGAAGCATGTACAATTAACTCCATATTGAATTTAGGTTTAAAAAAAACCTAAGTTGCTTATATAGTCTTAAATTTAAAAATCTCATAAAATTGCTCATAAATTGTGTCATCTGTCATTGAAAATAGGGTATCCTTAATTTCTTCATCCGAAACAAGTTGTGTCAAAATTCTATTTTCAGATTCAGTAATGGTTTGATCAATTAAATTTAGAAAATATGTATTACTACTAATCGGTGCGTTATTTGAAATAAATCTTTCAGCCAATTCAGTCGTAATTTCATCTCTAATTTGATCCTCATCCTCAATCAATAAACCATGTTTATTTGTAAAATTACGAGTGACATTTTTAGAATTTCTTATTTTAGAAATTGATTGGTAATATTTAGTATTTCTATCTCCAAACCTTAAAAAATTTGATTTAGCTCGTTGTTTCCAAAAGGTATTATTGAAGTCCATAAGGGCTTCACGTTTATTTAATAATCTATTACGCCTGATATTTATGGTATCATTTGAATTCCCACTAATTTGTTGAGTTTGAAGTAATAGAAGCTGATCTTCAATATCTGTTATTTGTCGGAAATTATTATTTGGGTGAGACTTACACCAGATCTTTGTATTTTTTTTAAGCAGTTTCTGTTTTTGTAAAAGTGTAAACATAAACGACCCATGAAGCTTATTCTGCCAAGTTGATTTAACTAACCTGTTATAATTATCATTACTAGTCCATGACATTTCAAATTTAAACGGTGAACCAGCCCTAATTTTCGTACTTCCTATTGACATAGACATTAAAGAATGATCAGAAGTCGTAAAAGGATGATTGTGTACTGTTAAATTAGGGAACTGGGTTAAGATATCTGTATGAACCATTACTGTATCTAATCGTTCATAGATATTATCAATAGGATTTTGACTCTTCCTCCACGTTATTGGACTACCTGTACAAGGGATCGTATGCACATCTAATTCTTCCACAATCTGTCGGATTCGCATAAATCTATTAGCCTGCGGAATTAGCCCTCCAATTTTGTCAGAAACTGATTCAATTTCATTGAAATCTCTCATAATCAAACATGGGAGAAATTGGCTATGAATAACAATGAATAACTCATTCCAGAACCCATTTTTATCTACTTGATTCGAAGGAGCATAAATGAAAGTAATAATAAAACTGAAGTTATCAATGTTAACCCGATAAATAATGTACTTATCTGATGCTGAAATTTGTTGAACAGATTGTGTAAATTTCGAAGTGTTGAATAAAATCCAGAAACCCCCTTTTGTTCCAATTGAGGCAATGTGATGAGCATTGTTAAAACCTGCTCGAATATAGAGGGATTGAGTCGGAGGCTCAGTAGATTTGGTTTCTGCAAGGACTAAAATATCCAGTTTATTTCTTTTTTGAATATAAGCTAAGTCTTGCCCCAAATTAGATTTTCTCACACCCCTAATATTCCAATATGCGATGTTTGTCATTTAATCAAATGTTTTGTACATACCTGCTTTGTGAGCATTTCGAACACAAAAGACAAAATGTATAACCTCTTAGAATAAATATTTGAAGTAGGTTTATAACCAATATTACTTAATCTAATTGTAGACCTTTTATCCATATTATTTAACATTATTTTAAACTGATTTTTGATATGAGAGAATCTATTATTAAAATTATAACCACTGTTGTTAATAAAATACCGATTAATATCAAATTTGGTTGGATATTTCAAATCTTTCCAACTTCGTTTTGATTGATAGTGGTCAACAAGCTTCAAGATTAATAAATCTGCACCTAGTGGTGCTACTGCATAACCCAAGCTTTTAAGCCGTTTAGAATCAATATTAGCCTTATAATTATGAGAAGCCATGACATTAGAAACACCCTTCGGAAACACACAGAAATTCCAAAACCTCCTGGGAAGACAGCCATAACAGCCCGGGAAGACAGCCATAACAATCACATAGATGCTCTCAAGGCCATGTATATACTCCAAAATCAAACCCACATCCCTTACAGCAGTAAGACAGACCAAAGCAATTAGCAACCAAAGCCGACAGCAATTATAGCACCAAAATTTAAAAGGAACCTGGACAGTAGCAGGAAGAAATTTTGAATCCCTTACAACTCTACTAGTTGGCCAATTGATATAGTATATACCTTTATTGATTAAACACGAATTGTATAAACATATGTCTAGAATATTAGAAATAGGTTTATGATGAAACTTGTTTAATATAGATGTTAAGTAAGCATCCATAATTTTTGACAGTAGCATAGAACGAAGAAAATAGCAACTGAAATAAAATTTTTTAGGAAAATAGATATGGATATCATAGTTGTTGGGATATATCAAATCACTCCAAATCTGTTTCCAGAAACACAAAGGGGGTGTTAACCCAGAGAAAATGCTGTTAAGCTCTATAGTCTCAGTTGAAAACCAATGTTTTAGAGATCTCATGGTTTTGGAAACACCCTGAACTGATATAAGATAGGTCTTCCGAATGATACAACAGACATAGTACCTAAAACCAGAAATAGCTACCATATTACACGCAAAGCCCTTAAGCAGAACAGGAAACCAAGCCGCCAAAGAGTCTTCCTTATGAACAACAAAATCAAGGATGGCCTTTGGATCACCTGTACAATCAAACACCAAACACACAACCCCTACAGTACTAAAACCAACTGAGGTACAGAACATCACATCCCTAAACATATTACAATACCAAAAAAATTTCAGCTGACAGCTATAGAAAGAACAGATCTGAAATTTAGGAAAAATTGAAGGAACTTCAAAGGATCTATTTATCTGATAGGAGTAAATCACTTTGGGTAACCAAATATAACCCAATCTCATGCTATGAATCTGTCGATAGGCAAACAAATTAATGAGACAATTAGAACAATATTCCCAGTCTAAAGAGGTTATTATAGTCTGAAGAGGACAATATTCCCAGTATATGTAAAGCAGATGACACAGAGTATATAAGGTAATGAGTGAAACAAACCAATCAAGAGTAATCTCTATAAAACCCAGCAGGCAACGAGAATGAAAACATTTAATGACAATAAACACAAAGACTAACCTCACAGGCCTAAGAGACCTAAAACACACCGAGACACCAATCAACAAAAAACCACACCTATTACAGAGCCAAACTTCGAGGGGAATTCGATCACAAACCGAAGAAAAACACACCACCCTCATTAAGGATGTAACTGAGATGGCAAAAACAAAGTTGAATTGAGATAGGAACAGGCAAACAAGGACAGGATGTAAATATATAGAATTCAAACCAAAATTTGAGAAGGTAATAGTTGGTAAGCCTTGAGAATTATACATCCCATCAAATCAAACAACGGGTAGCTGATAGTTTTTAGATTCGAACATATCGAGATATTGTTATCCTGGCTGCTAAGCCCCAATTTAAAACTGACAGAATTACCTTTGATATGCCAACATCCGGAACTGCTATCCTCCGAAGAGGAAAAGCAGTAACCAAAGAAATCAGCGACCAGCAGAAGGAAAGAGAGGAAGAGAGGAAGGCGAGACCGGGCGGCAAGAAGGCCGCACAGAGCTACCGGGAAAGAAGAGGAAGAAGAAAGGCGGCTAGGGTTTTGTTGGGAGTGTTTGCATTTCATTTTTTCTTCTTTTTAAAATTGCAACAATGTACTACAGTAATGTTTAGTTGAAATTTTAAAATGAAAAAAAAATCATACATATGTTTTTTTAAAACAACCCAAATTCTTTTTGTTAAAAGGGTCATTTAAAGATTTTTCATGGTCATCTTATTCTTAAATATTTTGAGTAATTTAATACAGTATAAAATTTCATAAATATATAATGAAGTATTTTAATGTAATAAATGTGATTCTAAATTTGACAAAAGTAAAACAGTAATTAATTTATGTGATTAATTTTAGGTTTCGCAGATTGTAAAACGATTGGTATATAGTGTGTGTCTACATATATAAATAGATGGTTTAAGTTTTCAATACATTTTAAAAAACAATTAAAAACTTTATAAAATATTAAAATTTTAAATAATTTTTAAAAATAGTATTTTTTGATTTTTTATATTAACTCCTTAAAAACATAAAAAAAAACAAACTATATTTTGAGACAAATAGAGTATTAATTCACAATGACCATGGTCACAATTGTCAACGAGTTGTCATCTCAACCATAGTCAATTTCAACGTAAAAAGAAAACCCTAGGTTGCTCTTATAGTCTATAAATAGATACGAAGCATGTACAATTAACTCCATATTGAATTTAGGTTTAAAAAAAACCTAAGTTGCTTATATAGTCTTAAATTTAAAAATCTCATAAAATTGCTCATAAATTAGATATTCTTTTTTTAAAAAAACCACTCAGTAACCGATCTGGTTAAAAATAATTAAAATATAATGCAACAATGTACTACACTAATGTTTAGTTGAAATTTTAAAATGAAAAAAAAATCATACATATGTTTTTTTAAAACAACCCAAATTCTTTTTGTTAAAAGGGTCATTTAAAGATTTTTCATGGTCATCTTATTCTTAAATATTTTGAGTAATTTAATACAGTATAAAATTTCATAAATATATAATGAAGTATTTTAATGTAATAAATGTGATTCTAAATTTGACAAAAGTAAAACAGTAATTAATTTATGTGATTAATTTTAGGTTTCGCACCAGATTGTAAAACGATTGGTATATAGTGTGTGTCTATATATATAAATAGATGGTTTAAGTTTTCAATACATTTTAAAAAAAATTAAAAACTTTATAAAATATTAAAATTTTAACTAATTTTTAAAAATAGTATTTTTTGATTTTTTATATTAACTCCTTAAAAACATAAAAAAAAACAAACTATATTTTGAGATGAATAGAGTATTAATTCACAATGACCATGGTCACAATTGTCAACGAGTTGTCATCTCAACCATAGTCAATTTCAACGTAAAAAGAAAACCCTAGGTTGCTCTTATAGTCTATAAATAGATACGAAGCATGTACAATTAACTCCATATTGAATTTAGGTTTAAAAAAAACCTAAGTTGCTTATATAGTCTTAAATTTAAAAATATAAAATTGCTCATAAATTAGATATTCTTTTTTAAAAAAAACCACTCAGTAACCGATCTGGTTAAAAATATAATGCAACAATGTACTACAGTAATGTTTAGTTGAAATTTTAAAATGAAAAAAAAATCATATATATGTTTTTTTAAAACAACCCAAATTCTTTTTGTTAAAAGGGTCATTTAAAGATTTTTCATGGTCCTCTTATTCTTAAATATTTTGAGTAATTTAATACAGTATAAAATTTCATAAATATATAATGAAGTATTTTAATGTAATAAATGTGATTCTAAATTTGACAAAAGTAAACCAGTAATTAATTTATGTGATTAATTTTAGGTTTCGCACCAGATTGTAAAACGATTGGTATATAGTGTGTGTCTATATATATAAATAGATGGTTTAAGTTTTCAATACATTTTTTTAAAAAATTAAAAACTTTATAAAATATTAAAATTTTAACTAACTTTTAAAAATAATATTTTTTGATTTTTTATATTAACTCCTTAAAAACATAAAAAAAAAACAAACTATATTTTGAGACGGATAGAATATTAATTCACAATGACCATGGTCACAATTGTCAACGAGTTGTCATCGCAACCATAGTCAATTTCAACGTAAAAAGAAAACCCTAGGTTGCTCTTATAGTCTATAAATAGATACGAAGCATGTACAATTAACTCCATATTGAATTTAGGTTTAAAAAAAACCTAAGTTGCGTATATAGTCTTAAATTTAAAAATCTCATAAAATTGCTCATAAATTAGATATTCTTTTTAAAAAAAACCACTCAGTAACCGATCTGGTTAAAAATATAAACATAATCCTGGGTATCAAATTCAATTTACTGTAGGGTCGTTACATAAGTCGAGTAGCTCGGACTCAACTCAATAAAAGCTTGACTCGAACTCTTTCATTTTCTAAACAAGTCGAGTACGTATGAGCACATTTTTAAACTCGACTCAAAACTCGATCGATCAGCTTGCTCGATTTAAGCTCGAATAGCTCAAGTTTTGTGATATTTCTAAAATTTTCTTTAAATTACTATGTTTTAAGCAAGTAGGATTGCTTAATATTCGGAAAAAACTTGGCTCGAACTTGTTCATTTCCTAAGCGAGATGAGTATAAGCATATTTTTAACCTCGAGTCCAAATTTAGCCTCGGCTCGAGTTCAACTCATTTCTAAACGAATTTAATATGAACAACCAATACTTGACTCGTTGAACTTGAATAACAATCCTAATTTACTGTCAATGTCACCCTCATTTAAACTAAGCTAGCTAAAATATTATAAATACAGTAATTAGGTGGATATTTCAACGTTTTAAAAATATTACTCCCTCCGTCCAATAATACATGGGTTTTTAGAGGTAAATTTTTATCCAACAATAGATGGACTTTTATGTTTTTTAGGTAGGAAGTTGTAATGATTTGTATTGCTTTGTGTGTTGTTGACTTTTTAAAATAATTTGATTGGTTAAAATGTGTAGTGGGTGTTAAAAAATAATAAAATTTATGAAAAAATTATTACAATGATGATGTTTTTTTAAAAGTAAAGTGTTTTATTAAAACTTATACAAAATGCTAAAAGCTCATGTATTTTAGAACGGATGGAGTATTTAGGAACAAATATAATCGTGGTCACTTAAAAAAACGCACTTTTATGTGCGATTTTATATAATTTTCTAATTTAGAGGCGCGGTTTGTCAAAATCCCGTGGATGGTTTTCAATAAATCACGTACCCAAATTTAAAATCGGAGTGAGAAAAGGCCATCATATGTTTACAACCAACATGCGAAAATGGCTATTGATAAGACAATTTACATAAAATTGCACATAATTATGGATCTGTCCGAGAAAAAAATTAAAAACTAATGCTCATACGTCGTTTCACTTGAACGAGCCACACACAGTAGAGAGAAATCACTCATACCTTATTTATTGTGTTAGATTTGGTAGAGATGTAAATAGATCTATCAAATTTAATGTAAGAAGCTTCATTTACATGCAATAATTTTTTTATTGTTTTTTATTAAGAAATTGTGTGTTTTAGGCTTTGAAATTTGAATTGAAATTGATGAAATTGGTTGTTGTTTGTGTGTTTTGTTTGATTATTGTTTGAGTTGAATTACGAGCCGTAATTGTAACGAAAACGAAAGAAATTGCTCGTTTAGTTGCTATTGGGTTTGATTACTTTGACGATTTTTCATGGTTTACTGTCGGGTATAGGGCCCGTGTAGATTTAGTGAGATGATTTATATGCTCAACTACTGCCTACAAGCGTCATCTGTACCCTTGACACTTTTTGCCGAGGTTCCTTCGTACCCTTAACAATTGTCGATTCTCCTTTGTATCCTCGACAACTTTTGCCGAGATCCCTTATTTAGCTCGTCCTCTCTGAGGTTCGATAGATTTTTCAAACGACAACCACAAATAAGAATGTCATTCGATAATCATCCAAATTTATCGACATACGAAGTGAGTGTTGATCAATTTGTTCCTTGATAAATTTCACCGATTTTAGTCTGTTTCAAACACAACAATTCATTCGACAAATTTATGTTTTTTCCATTCGATATGATTCGTAGATGAGAGTTTTTAATCTTTTTGCAATTTATTTGAAATAAATGAAAAAGACTTGCGTGAAATTATTTAAAATTGTATTGACAATAGCCGTTTTGAGATCTTGTCTAAAGTATCAGTCTAATGAATTAAATATGTCTAAAATGTTTAAATTTAATTAATAAAGGATTATATATTTTGACTAAAAATATACAATTGTGTGTGTATATATGCAGCCATTTGGACAAGTCCCGGTGATTGAAGACGGAGATTTCCGGCTGTTTGGTACGTATGAATTCAATATCTACCAACTTCACCGTCACACACACGACTATAATTTTTTTTTTTTAATCGACGACTATAAATTTAATAACGTGCAGTTTGGGAGTGTTTATAATCATAAAGTGTTTAGTTACACATTTTATAATATATTTAAAATAACATAAATTATAAATAAAATACACAGTTGAAAAAGTTTTATAATTACATTGTAAACTTAATATAATTAATTTATACAATTTATAAGATATTAATATGTTTAAAATTTATATTATTTTAAATACATTATAAAATGAGTAACCAAATACTATTTAAATGTTTTTTGGGTGGATATTAAAGATCGATTGAACTAGTTGATATGTCTATTATCATAGGATATTATAAACGTAGTAATATACAAAGATCGATTGAACTAGAATAACTTATCATATTCAGCTAATTGTTTTTCAAAATTTTCAACACAAACTACAGACTAGTTTTAATTTAGAAGAAACACAAAACTGAAATACTCTAAAACTAGCGTACAATTAAACCAAACAAGCCCAGAGCTCTGATTACCATTCCGTTTCCCTTCTCAACTGTCACCAAACGGCGGGAAACGGTCGAGCAGAGTCAAGAGCAATCATAAGATACCTAGCAATCAAACACGCGGAAAGGAACCCAGCCCTGCTGGGGAAGTCCCTGAAGGAGCGAGCCATGGTGGATCAGTAGCTTGAGGTGGAGGCCCACAACTTCAACGACCTCGTCTACACCATCGTCCTCCACGTCGTCATCTTCCATCGCACGGGCCTCCAGAAGCCCGACCCGGCCCTCGTTGAGTCCTCCAGGCGCAAGCTGGAGAAGGTTCTCGACATCTATGAGGATCGACTGGCAGGGTCTAAGTACCTCGCAGGAAAGGCCTTCACATTGGCCGACCTCAGCCACCTGCCGGGGCTGAGGTACCTAGTCAAAGAGGCAGGAATGGAGCAGCTTGTGAGGGAGAGGAAGAGCGTCGGTCATTGGTGGGACCGCATCTCCTCCCGGCCTGCTTGGAAGAAGGTCCTTCAGATGGTAGCTGCTTATTAATCCTTGTTCCTACGCTTATCTATCTATCTATCTATGACGTTTTTCGTGTTTGTTTGAAAATTCGATCGAAAACACGTACGATATTTCGAATATGTGTTTTCTTATGTTAAACTATCTTGACTATCTATTATCTGTATCTGGATGATTTCCTTAATGATGTAGTACCGTAATTAATTTATGGAATGGATCGTATGTGTGTTGTTGTAGTGCCAATTAATGAAATTTTAGTTGGTATTGATGGTATATATATGTAGGTGAAATTTTAGTAACACTACATATAAGGTCAATATATTCATACTACACACGGAGATTAAAAAGGAACGATTATTGCAGACAACGTTATGTACACTAGCTAGCTAGCTTTTTTTTTTTTTTCTCTTTTTTTTTTACGGTAGACAAAGAGTTGGATGTACTACCGACATCCATGATCATCTAACAAGATGATGTTCTGGAACTCACAACAAGAACTCAAAATAAAATTACAACTCAACTGAGATTTCGCAAGAAAATCAGCTGCACAATTCGCCTCTCTATAGCAATGCTGGAATGTAAGCATCTCAAAATCTTCGCTTAATGAACAGATTTCTTGAACTAATTGCACCACCTCCCATGGTATATTGTTCACCTGATGAATGACATTGATAACGATTGAGCAATCACTTTCAACTATGACTTTTCGTATCCCAATCTCCGCTGCCAGTCTTATACCTGCATATACTGCAAACGCTTCTGCTAGGATGACAGAACTCATCCTAACATTACATTTATGTATCCGAATAACTTGACCATAATTATTCCTCAGAATGCACCCAATCTGAGGTTGACAACCAATTTTGACCGAAGCATCTATATTAATCTTAACTTGACCATAATTATTGGGGGACATTTCCAAATCATTTTATCAGGAGGCCTACTACGTTTTCGTAATTTGGTTTTCACCTGTTCTTTACTCCAGCATGAAATATTATCAATAGTTTGAGTTAAAAGATTGATAATACTCTTATTAGAACCGTTGCGAAAAATAATTCTATTTCACAGCTCCCAAAAAGAATGCCATAAATGGCATAGGTCTGTAAAATCTATATTAAGAGCCCTAGTATTTAGAACATTTTCTGAGACATCACTTGTTAAATTTGGTATAGTAAAACATTTTTTCAATTTAACACCTAGATTTTGAATAAGGGATCTGGTAATCTGACAATTAAACAATAAATGATTTGTATCTTCTATATCAGAATTACAAAGAGAACAAGTACTCAGAACTCTATTAATATATCTATTTAGACGAAAAATAGTAGGTAATATGTCTAAAATAATCTTCCAGATGAAATTTTTAATATTCGGAGCAATATTAAGTTTCCAAATCTAGTCTGCTGAGATTTTTTTTGTATTCCTTGTATTAAAGAGTGATGATGTGACTTTAACAGAAAAGTTCCCATTAATACTATAAATTCAAATTAACTTGTCAGGAATATCAGTTACTTGAATATGGATATTAGAAATCATGTGAACAATATGAGAGGGAAATATATTGTTTACTTTATCAATATCCCAAGAATTCGTATTTGTAAATAAATCACACACTTTTAAATTAGGGTCACAATCATTCCTAAAGCTCTCTAGGTATTGAGCATTTACCCAAATGTCAGACCATACATTGATAGTTTTCCCATTACCAACTAGCCATAGCAAGCCTTTAGAGAATAGATCTCTGATATTAAGAAGCCGTCCAAATTGCCAGGAAGTTTTGAATCTTCCTCTTTCCATTAAAGATTCTTTCGAGAGATATTTATCTGTGATAACTTTTGACCAAATATTATCAGGATTTGCCATAATTCTCCAAAGTAACTTCATTTGCATACCAATATTAATTTGCTCAGCTGATTTAAAGCCTAACCCCCATCTTTTTTAGGAGTACACAGATGTTCCCAACTGATTAAAGGATGATAATTATCAGATTGAAGTTTATTCCAAAAGAAATTTTTGTTTATTTGATCAATTTTTTGAGGAATTCCTTTTGGAAGAAGAAATGATTGCATTAGGTAATTTGTTTTAAAATTTAGGTTTGCCTGAATGAGAACCGATCTACAAGCTTGAGAGAGAGAATTGGATTTCCACTTTGACAGCTGTTTTTTAAGGCTTATGATCGCCTCATCAAACAAGACATTACAAACTCTACCACTAATAAGTGGTTGGTGCGGGACGAACGTCGTTGGCACTTTCGCCCTTTGCCAAATTGTAATAAAAATCCAAACTTAAACACACAACCAATAGATTAGGCAACCAATCACTTGATAAACCAAATAACTACTAGTATAGCGATGAAGTCCAGTGTCGAACCTACAGGGAGAAGCGATTTCCTATTCAATGACGCTAGACAAGACTCTTTAAAGCAAAGCAATAATCTTTTGAACAAATATCAAATATAAAAGTAACCAGATTACAAATCACAAAGCAAATTGATATCAAAGTAGAAAGAATATTTCACCTGTAATTCTCTGACAATGGTTGGAATTCATGGTCCTTGGATTGTTTTATCAATTATTCATATTCTTAGGTCTACTTGCCTAAAGTCGAGAGATCCGCTGAGATCCACTCATCTTATTCAATATCACTAAAGAATAGCATTAAAAACTCAAGTAATCAAGACCAATTGGCACATTGACTCTATTCAATCAAGACAGATAGGCGCATACCGAACTCAATCTCAATCAAATATATATCCTCAACATAGATCAACTGAAATCATCCACTACAGAAACAAAGAGACATCACTATCATCAATACCTTTGTTTGCTATCGAAAAAACAACAACGAATTCATAGCTAGAGATGCAATTCCTAACATGTTGATCAGGCATAGAAAGGAACACAAATATAAATTAAGCACAAGATGATAACTAAGAACATGAATAATCAAATAAACTCAAATCCTCACAATCCAAACAACCGTGTCTTCGAATCACTGGCGAAACTATGAGTTTAGCAACTCATAGGCCAATTCTCTCTCTCTCTCTCTCTCTCTCTCTCTCTAATTGAGTCATACTCTCTCTCTAATGTCGTCTCCCTCTTAAAGAACTGAAAAACAACTAAATAAAGCCTCACAAGGTCGGCAAAAACCCTAGAGGAATTAATAGAAAATAATAGTCTTCAGATCCAAAACCGCGTATCCGGGATCTGGACAACGACATGCGCCGTGCAAGGGGCGGCGGGTGCCGTTCCTGCAGTGCTCGACGTTCCTCATTTTCCTTCAACGAATTCCAATGTCGTGCCTCCTTACTCCTCCTTAGCCTCCATATGCTCAAAAACATGCTTCTTAAGCTCTTTCCATAGTCCATCCAAGGTCGGAATGTAATTCTGCAGAATAAACACTAAAAACGCATAGATTCCGAACTCGAATACTTCACAAGTAATAAACAGAACTAGACTCAAAACATAATAAAACCAATACCTAATAGCAATAAGAAACACCTATAATGCCTATATGAAATATGCATTATCAAATTCCCCCACACTTAACTCTTGCTTGTCCTCAAGCAACCATAAGGAAAAGCATCATCCACGCATCCCACAGGAAATCTTTCACAACTTTAATCATCAAAAGCACCATCATCAATAGTGAAAATATAACCAAATTTATAAACGTCATAACTTGTATATATAGGATCAAGTAGCTTGCATGCTCAAAAATCAACCTTACCAAGGATAAAATGTGTATCTCTCACTCTCATGTGTTTAGACTTTAAGCACACACTCACCTCAATTCCATATACAAGCATCAACTAGAATATTGACATTTATATCACAAAATCTCCACCGGATACGTCAATGCAAAAATAAAAACATCAAGAGGACTTTCGCTCAATGGAAACCTTCATAGAAAATCCCATTCGGCGGGGTTGTAATGGGGCTTGGTAGAAACATAAAGGCAAGGAATTTTGTTTAGTCATGTGGTGCTATAAATTCCGGGAAAACAAGATTCCAAAACTCCCAACATAACACAAACCAACTCAATAAATCAAGCTCACAAATGCACAACATCTCTCAATATCATCAAAATAACTCCAAAAATCTCAAATCTCATTATCTCATCATCTTACATATAGTGCAATCTTAACACCCAACCAATGTATCTCATAACCAACATAAATCCCAATTCTTCCTCAATATGCAAATATAAGATAAATGGCTCTTTATTTTCTTTTTTTCTTTTTTCTTTTTCGGATTTTTTTAAACTTACTTTTCCCCTAGGTTAATTTTATCCTCCCTAGGTCCAAGCTTTTTTTTTCTTTTTTTTTTCTTGAGCCAAAGTACATGAAAATCGAATGCATATACATGAGGGACTAAATAAGCACATAACATTACATCTTCTCAAAGACCATAAACCATAAAATCACACTTTAGCTTCATTCTCCCCAATCTCCAAAATAGATTCCATAACCCACTCAAAATCTCAATTCCCCCGGAATAAGGGTAAGGCTCATCATAGGCTAGGAATAATAATTTTGTGGAGCTAACAATAAAAAGGCTAAAGGCACAAATTGGCTTCAAAGCAAGATATAACATAGGGTAGATATGGATAAATATGTGGCTAAAAGGTTGCATCTATCATTTGAACTTATCAAGCATTGAACATGTATATAATCGGCCTTGAAAATAGATAACCATGGCAATACTCAATGATAAATGCATAGGAAGAGTATATCACACAAGAAAAGCAAAATGAATAAAGATGTATCCCTTATAAGGCCAAAAATATCTCACTGGGATAAATTTTTGTTGAATTTCAAGCATACTCCCAAACTTAGATCATACATGCTCAATCACATTTCACATAAAAACTAATTTTCCAAGATAAGATCAAATCATTCCAGAAATCCGTGGGATTTTTAAGATCATGCCAGGACAAACTCAAATTAAGATGTGTATCCTGGACAACACAATATGCAAAACAACAAAACAAAACTTAACATTTTTCATATTTTTTTCGACATTTTTCAATTTTTTTTTCATTTTTGACATTTTCTATAACATAAAAGAAATAACATAAAGGAAATAACAAAGACTCAAAAGAAAAAATTCAAAGACAAACAGAAATTCAAACATGCACTAACCTAACTAATTCACTTGAATCTCCCTCCCCCCCTCCCCACACTTACATGTTGTATTGTCCTCAATGCATAGAAACATAAAAAGGAACAATGAAAATATAAAAAATAAAGGGTTTGAAAGAAGCAAATGACTGACCAATTATTGTGAAGGCGGGGTCTGGGTTCTAGACCGCTGATTGATGTCCCGGGACACATATGCCCAGGACTTTTGAAGACATGCTTCAATCTCGTCAATCTTCTTTTCTAGACTCAGCTGATGCTCATGTAATCGACGTAAAATTCTTAGGTGCTGATCTTCCATTCTAGTCAAGCGACTGTCAATAATCGCCATAAGCTCAAATAGAGAACTGCTCTCAGTGGGGATATCAAGATCATCATCGGTCTCATCTCCCAGAAGAAAACTGCTCGAAGAGAACGGGTCGAAAACCATCCCAACAGGTGTTGGAACATGACGAATCACAAAAGCAGCCAATGTAGGGCCAACAGGTATATGCGCAGGAAGATATAGGTGGTGCTCACCCTTCTTGTAGGATAGCCAACGAAAACGCTCGCCAATGTCAAAGCGGTTAACCCTTTCAATCAAACGAGCGTTCAGCAGGGCTGCATATCAAAATAATAAGGCTCTGATAAGGGTTGCAAGGAGCTCAAATCCACACCCAAATAGCATGTTATTAGGGTAATCATTCCACCAAAAGTAACAACAGGAGCACTCATATCATTTCTCCCTCGGAATACTTCACCACAAGCAGATATAAACAATTGTATCCAATCTGTAACATACTCGGCCTCTGGCGTCAAACATTGTAACCACAGCCATATCCTCTTGGGGATAATCGTTGGATCAGCAGAATCATGAAAGGCAGGAGTCAACACCCTATGGCAAAGTCTGAGGCCAGGGTGCGTAATCGAATAATCGTGAGAGCTATCCGCCAAATCAGCATGGCCTGACACAATAGCCCAAGTCTCAGCGGGTGTAGTAGTTGATAAGCTTCGACGCAAAGGACTCGACCAAGGTATGTTCATTCCCAAAGCATGAGATAACAGTCGTTTCTGACTTGAGCATTCGGTACCCCGTAATATGAAGCGGATGTCCTTATCAGAACGCACCTCCAAAGTTGACATGAACTCACGCACCAAAACAAGATAAGTTGGTGCGCTCATCGATATGAAATTAGCAAGACCTCCCATTTCCAGCATCAACGATACCGAAACGTGAAGACCAAGCTTCTGTAATGTCTCCAGATGAAAGAATCGCATTGACTGATAGCTCACATTCCTCAGTTGAAACCACCGCTCCTTCTCCATTTTGGACAAATAGGTTTGGGCATCCGTAGTGGGAGCGCGAGACATAATTCACGAAATTTAGGAAAAACCAAAGAAAATCCACAAAAACGACCAAAAATCGGGCTCGCTGTAGAGGCGGCGCGCGTCGTGGCAGGGGCGGCGGGCGCCGTATACGTAGAACCACGAATCCGAGTGAAAACGTTGGAGAACCGACATCCACTCCTCCAAACTTCAACTTTCTCGAACAACTTGGTTTCCAAAGGTTCTTTTGTGATAGGTAAGGGAATGGAATGAGTAAAGATTGATTTTTGTGGATGTAGGGTAGTAGCAGAAAGTGTTTTGGTGGATTGAATCGATTGGAACGCAAGACTTTAGGTAGTTGGATTGGATTCCAGGAGACTTTTGGTATTCTTGAGATTCCTCTTGAGCAAGTTTGATTGATCCACAAATAAGGAGAAATATTATATGGTGAGTTGGAAGGAAATCTATCAAAAAGAAAAAGGAAAAATATTAGAACTAGATATAATAGAAATAGAAAATATCTAAATCTAGTCCTAGGAATAAGTAAACTATTCATAAAAAGAAAAATCTAATCCTAAAATAAAATAGAAAATAGATAAGAGATAAAATACTAACCTAAGATAGATAAAAGATAATCTAACCTAAAATAGATAAGAAATAATCTAATCCTAGAACCAAAATAAAATAAAACAATCTAGTCCTATAAAATATAAAAATAAAATAACCAAACTCGGAAAATAACCAAAAAAAAAAGATAGAAACTTCCCTTCCAAGTTTACCAAAATTCGGATTCGTCAGGCGGACACACAGGCAGCGGGCGCCGTGGCTGGGGCGGCGGGCGCCGTATCCACAGAATGCAACTCCGTCTTTTAAATCAATCGAAATTCAAACCCAAAATCGGTTTTACTTACCGTAACTTCCAAAATCCTTTCACACGATTGATCCCACTTTATTGAATGGAAAAGGAACAAATGCAAAAATAGAAATACTAACTAACTACCTTGGATTGCCTCCCAGGAAGCGCATTTGTTTCACGTCTTTGGCTCGACGTGATGCAACCTTGATCAAGTTATTCCACCAAGATTCCCTACACTTGTTCTTTTCAGAACAAGAGGCGGAACTTTAGGAACTTTTCCGACATAGCCATCAATAGCATCCATCGATTCCTTCTTGAAATGAGAGCTCCGGGAGGTTGTCCTGCAATTGCAAAAACCTCAACATTATTAGAAATCGAATTTTCATAGGGAATAGCAATAGAATCATTTGAATGATACACATTTTCATGCGACTTAAACAAATTCTCAATTTTCTTTTCAATGTCATCTTTCCCTAATCCAATTTCATCTTTGTTAGAAAACTCAAGATTCATAGATTCATTTTCAACAGAAGCATCTAACAAAGCATTTGATTCATTCCTGTGATTAGTTTCATTAGAGTCAAGAACATCTGCAGAATCATTGGCAGAAGAAACAATAGGCTAAAATATAGAAAACTCAATTTTTCTACCATCAAACTCCATAGTTAAAGAACCTTCAAAACAATCAATCTTAGCCTTAGCTGTTCGCAAGAATGGCCTTCCCAAGATAATCGGGGTTTCCGGCGTACCTTGTTCCATGTCTAGAATGAAGAAATCCGCTGGAAAAATCAAATCATTTACCTTAACCAACACATCTTCAACAACTCTTATAGGCTTAATACTAGAACGATCAGCGACTTGTATAGTAACACCAGTTTCAGGCAATGAATTGAGACCCAAAAACATGTATAAGTTATAAGACATAAAATTAATTGAAGCACCTAGGTCTAACATAGCTTCGGTGAAGCTAGCATTACCTATCGCACATGGTATAGTAAACATACATGATCTCTGCACTTTTCAAGCAATCGTTTATGAAGCAACGCAGAAACATTCTCACTTAAACTTACCTTTTCCTTCTTTCTCATCCTTTGCTTGCGCTTCAACGTGCATAGCTCTTTCAAGAATTTCGCATAGCAAGACACAGTTTTAATCAAATTAAAAGTGGAATATTTACCTAACAATGAGCAAAGGTGTCATAAGGAATTTGTTCATCTTCCCACTTACGATCAGATCTTAAGGCGTGAGGAAAGGGTGGTGCAGGTCTTGAAACCTCAGAAGACCATTCTTTAGAAGCTTTCTTTGGGGATTGAACAACGTCAGAAGTCGGATCCGTCAAAGAAGGTGGTGGCAGGCGCCGTGGTGAGGGGCGGCGGGCGCCATCTCTGTAGTGCGTCTCCAATTCCGTCTCTTCGTCCTTATTTCCCAAATCAACTTCCTCTCTAGGCCTCTCTTCAACATTCCTAGTGGGTGTATTCACTTGTTTACCTCCTCTACGGGTCATGGCGCTGACATTTTCCTTCGGATTCACCACCATTTACGATGAAAACTTTCCCGAATCCTTCGCTTTCAATTCACCAATCTCCTTATCCATTTGACTCAGCAACTTTTCTTGAACACTCATCTTGTCCAATAACAACCTTAATGTTTCATCTCTGTCATCTTGTTGAGTGTTTCTAGGACGATTCTCATATTGTCCTCTTTGAAAAGGAACTTGTTGCTGCTGGCCTCTCCCGTTGAATCCACTTTGGTAGTTTGAATTATATCCTTGATTGTAATTGTTACCAAAGCTGCGGCGAGGTCCATAATCCATAACATTCACTTCAGTGATGCCCTCCTGAATTAAGAGACACTTATCATTCAGATGAGTTGGATCTCCACAAGCTCCACAAGGTTTAGGCTGATGGGGTTGATTCATAACCATCTTGTTCACGATCTCCATAAGCCTATTGATATCGTCCTTGTGTCCATCTCTCGAACTATCCAACTTATGAACTCCTCTAACTCCTTGGTGTCTCCCATATATATTGTTGCGATGCATTAGCCAACCCTTCAAAAATCTGCATTGCTTCCTGATGTGTTTTATCCAAAATATCTTCTCCGCTAGTAGCATTGATGAAACTCCTATTGGTGTCAAGCAAGCCTTCGTAAAGATATAACACTAGATCATCCTCGGGTATACCATGTTGTGGACAACTACCCTTATGCTTCTTGAATTGCTCAACATACGCATAAAGACTCTCCGTAGGTGATTGCTCAATACTGGACTGCTCATTCTTAAGTTTGTTGAGGCGAGTCGCAGGAAAGTACTTTTGCAAGAAAGCTTTCTTCAATTGCACCCAAGTAATAATGCTTTTTGGGGGTAGGTAGTAAAGCCAATCGCTTGCAGCATCTTTTAGAGTAAAGGGGAACACTCTCAGCATCAATTGGTCGTCAGACAAGCCTTGGGGTCTCAGTCTATCACACACACTCACAAAGGTAGCAAGGTGCTTGTTTGGCTCCTCCCCAGGCAATACATGAAAGTAAGGCAAAATAGATGACCAATTCGACTTGAACTCAAATCTTGAACCCTCGGGGAGATCCGGAAGACTAATTGTAAGTGGTTGAACACTCAAATCAGGATTCTTTAGGATTCTCAGGGTCCTTCTTAGCAGATTAATAACAACGTTTGCCATCTCTTCGTCTGTCTCAAACGCAAGCCTGCTCTTCAATCGGAAAGATCTTTCAACCTCGGGATCAAAAGATAAAGACGAAGAATTAGAAGATCTAGTTTGAACCATGCAAAGACAAAACAAAATAAAATAAAGAGTAATTGATAGAGTTAAAGAAAAGCAAACTCCTTACTTCTCCCCTGCAATGGTGCCAAGAATTTGGTGCGGGACGAACGTCGTTGGCAGTTTCGCCCTTTGCCAAATAGTAATAAAAATCCAAACTTAAACACACAACCAATAGATTAGGCAACCAATCACTTGATAAACCAAATAACTACTAGTATAGCGATGAAGTCCGGTGTCGAACCCACAGGGAGAAGCGATTTCCTATTCAATGACTCTAGACAAGACTCTTTAAAGCAAAGCAATAATTATTTGAACAAATAGCAAATATAAAAGTAACCAGATTGCAAATCACAAAGCAAATTGATATCAAAGTACAAAGAACATTTCACCTGTAATTCTCTGACAATGGTTGGAATTCATGGTCCTTGGATGGATTTATCAATTATTCATATTCTTAGGTCTACTTGACTAAAGTTGAGAGATCCGCAGAGATTCATTCATCATATTAAATATCACTAAAGAATAGCATTAAGAACTGAAGTAACCAAGACCAATTGGCACATTGACTCTATTCAATCAAGATAGATAGGCGCATAATGAACTCAATCTCAATCAAATATCCTCAAAATAGATCAACTGATACGGGGTTAGCCGTCGGGTGGCCCGATCTTCGACAATCAAGACTCAAGTGCAAGAAAAGAACAAGAACGATGCAAGAACTATGAAAGACTCGAAATTGATGAACAAGCCTCAACAAGACTCGGCTGTAATATGAAGGAAAGACACGAAATTGATGCAAGAATGCAAGACACGATAGTGGGTGAAGCGATCTATATAGAATAAGATGAAGACCCTTGGTTCGAAAGGCAAGATCCAACACCAATGACTATATAACCCGTTTCGACAACCGAAGCGATCTAAATAGAACAAGATGAAAACTCTTGGCTCGGAAGGCAAGATCCAACACCAATGACTATATAACCCGTTTCTACAACCCTACACAACCAAGCAGACCACTTGGAGGCACAAGGAGGGGGCTCGTGGATGCTTGATAGCACCAATCCTATGACGGCAATCGACACACACCATGCATGATGGATAACACCAATCCTATGACGAGAATAGACACACACCAAACATGTGGTAGCACCAACCCACCAAAGAGGATCGACACACACAAGACAAACCAAGCTAAGAACAACACATCGAAACATATCCCACACAGGAGAACTCGGTTTCCCTAGGAGAACTTTCCAAATCTGACTTTTTGTCAAAAATTCAATTCCATATAATTTTATTGAATGAATGAAACATTTAAATAGAAAAATAACTAGGGTTTGGGTTGGCTTCCTTAGAGGCTAATGATTGCTTACCAAACTTAATCCTAACTAGATAAAAATATCCTAATTAATAAAGATAAAAACTAATTAGATATAATATCAATTAATTGAAAAGTCAACTAATAGATATTGTTCTAATTTACATTATTCCTAAATAAATTTAAACATAAAATGATAAATTAAATATGGAAAGATAATTATTTTCGTCCAAACAGTGGATAGCTGCAAAGATGTTGATTTTCGGTCATGTTTTCGGTAGATTCTGGACAACTCGTCAACTGCAAAGTTGTAGATCTCCTCGTCCTCGTTCCAACAAGGTATAGCACGATCCAATCCGATTAATATTGACTCCAAACGAACCATTTTACTGAGATGTCGCAAAACTGTCAAATCTGCCTGAACGATTCAAACTTGTTGATAAGCACCACTTGTTTTCCCTTCATCATTCTCCCCTTCTTGAAAAAAGATTCGTCCTAAAATCCGGGATGTTATTTGAGCAAGGAGATGAAATTTGTCGTGGTGCAGGCTGATGGATGGTGGTGGTGGATGCAACTAGGCGACTCTATCTTTGAAGAGAAAAAAAAAATTGTGTTTTTTTTTGTGTTTTTTTTTGGATGATGAATGAAAAGACTCGACTTTGATGTCGATAACCTTAGCTCTGATGCCAATTTGATACCGGGTTAGCCGTATGGTGGCCCGATCTTCGACAATCAAGACTCAAGTGCAAGAAAAGAAAAAGAACGATGCAAGAACTATGAAAGACTCGAAATTGATGAACAAGCCTCAACAAGACTTGGCTGTAATATGAAGGAAAGACACGAAATTGATGCAAGAATGCAAGACACGATAGTGGGTGAAGCGATCTATATAGAACAAGATGAAGACCCTTGGCTCGAAAGGCAAGACCCAACACCAATGACTATATAACCCGTTTCGACAACCGAAGCGATCTATATAGAACAAGATGAAGACCCTTGGCTCAGAAGGCAAGATCCAACACCAATGACTATATAACCCGTTTCTACAACCCTACACAACCAAGCGGACCACTTGGAGGCACAAGGAGGGGCTCGTGGATGCTTGATAGCACCAATCCTATGACGACAATCGACACACACCATGTCCGATGGATAACACCAATCCTATGACGAGAATCGACACACACCAAACATGTGGTAGCACCAACCCAACAAAGAGGATCGACACACACAAGACAAACGAAGCTAAGAACAACACATCGAAACCTATCCCACGCAGGAGAACTCGGTTTCCCTAGGAGAACTCTCCAAATCTGACTTTTTGTCAAAATTTCAATTCTATCTAATTTTATTGAATGAATGAAATGTTTAAATAGAAAAATAACTAGGGTTTGGGTTGGCTTTCTTAGAGGCTAAGGATTGCTTGCCAAACTTAATCCTAACTAGATAAAAATATCCTAATTAATAAAGATAAAAACTAATTAGATATAATATCAGTTAATTGAAAAGTCAACTAATAGATATTATTCTAATTTAAATTATTCCTAAATAAATATAAGGATAAAATGATAAATTAAATATGGAAAGACAATTATTTTAGTCCAAACAGTGGACAGCTGCAAAGATGTTGATTTTCGGCCATGTTCTCGGTAGATTCTGGAAAAAGCTTCAACATTAAAGTTGTAGATCTTCTCGTCGTCGTTCCAACAAAGTATGACACGATCCAATCCGATCAATATTGATTCGGAACGACCCATTTTATTGAGACGTCGCAAAACTGTCAAATCTGCCTGAATGATTCAAACTTGTTGATAAGCACCACTTGTTTTCCCTTCATCATCAACTGAAATCATCCACCACAAAGACAAAGAGACATCACTATCATCAATACCTTTGTTTGCTATCGAGAAAATAACAACAAATTCATAGCTAGAGATGCAATTCCTAACATGTTGATCAGGCATAGAAAGGAACATAAATATAAATTAAGCACAAGATGATAACTAAGAACATGAATAATCAAATAAACTCAAATCCTCACAATCCAAACAACATGTCTTCGAATCACAGGCGAAACTATGAGTTTAGCAACTCATAGGCCAATTCTCTCTCTCTCTCTCTCTCTCTCTCTCTCTCTCTCTGAAATTGAGTTCATACTTTCTCTCTAATGGCGTTTCCCTCTTAAAGAACTGAAAAACAACTAAATAAAGCCTCCTAAGGTCGGCAAAAACCTCAGAGGAATTAATAGGAAATAATACAAAATAATAGTCTTCGGATCCAAAACCGCGTATCCGGGATCTGGGCAACGGCGGGCGTTGTGCAAGCGGCGGCGGGCACCGTTCCTGCAGTGCTTGACGTTCCTCATTTTCCTTCAAAGAATTCCAATGTCGTGCCTCCTTGCTCCTCCTTAGCCTCCATATGCTCCAAAACATGCTTCTTAAGCTCTTTCCATAGTCCATCCAAGGTCGGAATGTAAATCTGCAGAATAAACACTAAAAATGCATAGATTCTGAACTCGAATACTTCATAAGTAATAAACGGAGCTAGACTCAATACATAACAAAACCAATACCTAATAGAAATAAGAAACACCTATAATGCCCATATGAAATATGCATTATCAGTGGTATACCAAGTTATTTTTCCATAGTTTTGGTAATTGGAATATTTAACTGTTGAGCAAGAGACTGAGCTTTACTAAAAGGAACATTTTTAGAAACTTGTAACGAACTTTTATTCTAGTTTATAGATAGTCCAGACATATTGGAAAAAGTACTCAAGAGATTTTTAATCGTGTGAAGACTTAACTCATCAACACGTCAAAAAATGAGCGTATCATCTGCAAATGAGAGGAATGATATAGGACTACTGTTGTTTGTAAGTTTGATTCCAACCAAGGGGTCACATTCCAATGATTCCTGTTGCAACATTCTTCTTAGTAGCTCCATAACCAATACAAAAATATATGGTGCAAGAGGATCTCCTTGTCGAATTCCCCTAGAAGTTTGAAATGTACGTCTAGGAATGTTATTTACTAAAACTGAGAAACTAGTTTTAGTCAAACTGGTCATAACCCAATTAATCCATTTAGAGTCAAAACCAAATTTGTTTAGAATAATGCGTATAAAAGTCCAACCGTTTTTGTCATATGCTTTCTCCATATCTAGCTTTAATGTCATCCATCCAAATTTGCCCTTTTTGTTATGAAAAGACTGGAAAACTTAATGAGCAATTAATATGTTATCTTGAATATTTCTTCCTTGTACAAAAGCTTCTTGAAATGGATTAATAATACGTGTTAAAATAGGTTTTAAACGATTAGCCAATAATTTCGAAATAACCTTGTAAATAGTATTACACAGAGTAATCGGACGATAATGGTTAATGTTAATAGGTATATCAATTTTTGGAATAAGCGCAATGAAAGTCGTATTTACTTCATTTAGAAGAACACCGGAATGAAAAAACGATTTAACTGCTTTGCATACTAAACTACCCACAATGTTCCAATATTTTTTATAAAACTCTGGAGGAAAACCATCAGGACCTGGGGACTTGTCATCTGTCATTGAGAATAGGGTATCCTTGATCTCTTTATCTGAGAAAGGTTATGTTAAAGCTAAGTTTTAAGAATCTGTAATGGTATGATCTATTAAATTTAGAAAATATGGATTACTACTAATCGTAGCATTATTTGAAATGAATCTTTCAACTAATTCAGTTGTAATTTCATCTCTAATTTGATCCTTATCCTCAATCACTAAACCATGTTTATTTGTAAAATTACGAGTAATATTTTTTGAATTTCTCAATTTAGATATTGACTGGTAATATTTTGTATTCCTGTCTCCAAACCTGAGAAAGTTGGATTTAGCTCGTTGTTTCCAAAAAGTATTATTAAAGTTGATGAGAGCTTTACGCTTACCCAATAACCTATTACATTTAGTATTCATAGTATCAGTTGAATTCCCAATAATTTGTTGTGTTTGTAGAAGTAGGAGCTGATCTTCAATATCTTTTATCTGCCTGAAATTGTTATTTGGATGAGACTTACACCAGATTTTTGTATTTTTCTTAAGCAGTTTCTGTTTTTGTAAAAGAGTAAACATAAATGACCCATGAAGCTTATTCTGGCAAGTTGATTTAACTAGTCTATTACAGTTGTCATTACTAGTCCAAGACATTTCAAATTTAAAAGGCGAACCAGCCGTACTTTTTGTCATTCCTATTGAAATAGATATTAAAGAATGATAAGAAGTTGTAAACGGATGATTGTGAACTACTAAATTTAGGAACTGAGTTGAGATATCTGTATGAACCATAACTCTATCTAAACGTTCATAGATATTACCCATAAGCGTTTGTCTTTTCCTCCATGTAATTGGACTTCCCGTATAAGGGACCGTATGAACGTCTAATTCTTCCACAATCTGATGTATTTGCATAAATCTATTAGCCTGCGGAATTGCTCCACCAATTTTCTCATGTACTGATTCAATTTCATTGATGTCTCCCATTATCATACATGGGATATCATGTTGACGAGTAACTCTGAATTACTCATTCCAGAAGCTATTTTTATCTATTTGATTAGAAGGTGCATAAATGAAAGTAAGAATAAATCTAAAGTTATCAATTTTAACAAGATGCATAATATACTTATCAAATATAGATATTTGTTGAATTGATTCTGTAAATTTCGAAGTCTTAAATTAGATCAAAAAACCACCTTTTGTACCATTTGAAGCAATGCGAGATGATATTATGGAACTCACAACAACAAGCACTCAAAATAAAATTGCAATTGAAACGAGATTTAGCGATAAAATCAGCTGCACCATTGGCCTCTCTATAGCAATGCTAAAATGTGATGTACTCAAAATCTCTTCTTAAAGAATGGTTTTCTTGGACTATTTGTTCGCATGATTTTGGAACAAATAAGACAAGTGATTAGAATCTGATATAGTGACAGTTTGTACTTAGAATAATTTTCCAACAACTCGGAAATAGCGACAGAACACAAGGGAGAAGAGAGGAGTAGCGAGAGAGGGAGACGTGGGTGCCCAGGGAACCGAAGACACCAGTGCTGGCGACCGAGCCCAGGCGGCTCTCGTTGCTAGCGATGCCGAGAGGAGCAGCGCTTGGGTTCTCTCCTTTGTGCGACGAATCTGGGCTGTGTTTGGGGTTTGGTTTTTGCCGAGTTATGCAAGGTCTGGGTTTGGGACTTTGTGAATGCCGAAGGTATTGAGAACATATGAGAGTTTGAAGCCTTTGGATTGGCAAATTGTAAAAACCTTTATTCCAATAAAGGTTTCACAATATAATTCCAATCTCCCTTTTATTTTTATTGAAATACAATGTGTTTAAATAGAAAATATGAACCAATTCTACCTTGCAAAGATAGAGCTTGGTTAACTAAAGATAGATAAAAAAATATCTAAAGATAAGTAATTCTTTCCTAAGATAAATAATTCCTAATAAAGATAAAACTTGGTGGAAAAGAATTCTATCTAGATAAGATATAATTCTCCCACATTATTTTCCTAAATATCATAAAATAAGTCTAATATTATTAAATTTAACAAAACCGGCCCACAAGCACTTGGACTCGGCATGGGCTTCATCCACTCGGTATCAACCATCCTCCCACTTGGTATCATGGTGTGTCGAGTGGTTTGTCTTTGTTGATCAAGGAGGATGTTGTCGAGTCTTCATGAGCTCCGTGTGTGGATGCAAGTTCAAGTCTTGTGTCGGTGGTCTAGTCTTGAGCCAAGTGATCCAGGGTGCCTGAACCCTTGCTCCATCGTTCCTTGGTAACGGACAAGAAGTGCTCTAGTTGCATCTTGAATCTTCTTGGCCCTTGCATGAGTGATAGGACCGTCAAATGGCACCTTCATGTTGTACTCAATGTCACTAGGAGTCATCGACATTTGTACTACATCATTCTCCTCCACTTGAGTTCGATTTGTTCTAAAATCGTCAGAGTCATCGTCAGGCACGAATTAAGATAGATCGGCGACGTTGAAGGTGGAACGCACACAGTACTTGTCGGCAGGGAGATCCAGCTTGTAAGCATTGGGTCCCATTTTCTGAACCACACGAAATGGTCCATCTCCCATGGCATCCAGCTTAGATTTCCGTTGTTGCGGAAACCTTTCCTTCCTGAGAGGCAGCCATACAAGGTCACCAACGTTGAACTACACATCCTTGCGATGCTTGTCCTTCGCCGCCTTGTATTGAGCGCTTTTCCTTTCCAACTGCGCCTTGTTTCGCTCATGCAAGCGCCTGATGAAGTCAAATTGCTTAACTGCATCCATGTTTTCTTTCTCTTTTAGTGGCTGAGGCATCATGTCCACAGGCGTAAGCGGATTTCATCCATAGACAACCTTAAAAGGAGTCTTCTTTGTTGCTGAGTGTCTAGACCTGTTATAAGGAAACTCAACAAATGGTAGGCATTCTTCCCACCTCCGAAGGTTAGTACGCAGCAAGACCCTTAGGAGAGCCCCAAGAGTCCTATTAGTAACCTCCGTTTGGCCATCAGTTTGAGGGTGACAAGATGTAGAGAATAAAAGCTTAGTACCCAACTTAGACCATCAAGTTTCCCAAAAGCAACTAAAAAATTTAGAATCATGATTAGACACAATAGACAATGGCAATCCATGCAAGCGAACAACATCTTTAAAGAACAGCATAACAACATGAATAACATCATCTTTTTTGTGACAAGGTATGAAATGAGCCATTTTGGAAAATTTGTCCTTTAACACAAATATGGAATCATGACCCTTAGAAGTTCTAGGCAAGCCAACAATGAAATCCATAGATACGTCTTCCCAGGGTGATGTCGAAATGGGTAGGGGGGTATACAGACCGTTATTATTGTCTTTGGACTTAGCTTTTGCACATGTGACACAACTTTTGACAAATATCAGCACATAATTAGTCATTTTAGGCTAAAAGTAATGTTCCTTAAATCCAGCTAAAGTCTTTTCAAATCCTCCATGTCCTCTAGATTCATGTACTTCTTGAATTAAAAGTCTTCGAATAGATGAAGATGGGATACAAAGCTTTCCCATCTTAAACAAATAGCCATTATCAAGAAAGTAAGAATCAAATTCACATTTGGACACACATTGAGCATATATGGTTTTAAAGAAACTATCAGCAATATACAATTCCTTAATCAAAGCAAATCCCAACACATGTGCATTGATAGAGTCTATTTTAGTCATGTTTTAAGTAGAGTTTTACATATTAATTTAGATCATTTTTACATATTTTATAGCTTAATTTGTATTATTTTATTTTTGGAGTATACAGTAGTACTTTGACATATTTCAGGTATTTTCGAGTAAACTTGGAGATAATTTGGAGCGTAATGGACAAAAAATCTTACAAGTTGGAATTGGTTCAAGCTAAGTTAATCAAGAGAATCCGAATGGAAATTTTGGATGAAAGCCGGCCCGGCCGAATTATTGCCCAGTTGGATAATCAAGGAAAGATTGTGTCGTTGATGTATTAGGAGGAGTTTCATTATTTTTGGCAATGCACTTTTAGATATATTAGATTATATTTAGATAGATTAGAATTAGATTATATATATTTCTATTATATATTATTATATTATATAGATTAGATAGGTTAGGCTTAGTTTTCATATATATACAATCCATATGGCAGAATAAAGAGGGGGGTGTTCATGTACACAGTGACCGGCCGTGACTCCATTCTAACCCTAAACCCTTATTTTGTTGTCTTATTTTTATGGAGATCTAAACTCTCCCGTTTCTTCTACGAATTAAAGCTTTGGTTTGATAAGTTGTGAGATTTCTATTCTTGTTCTATTCCTATTTATTCGTATTGATTCTTTTGCGAATATTGATTGATTTCTTCTAGTCCGTACAACTGGTTGAGATTATTGCTAGGATTTTGTAGATTCCTCGTAGCGAACCTTAATCCATAGTAGCAATCATGCCTTTTTAGAACTCGTAGGACTAAACTGGTGTGTAGAGAATCAATTACATGTTGAATGCTGACTCGTAGCTTGGTGTTGAATGTATCTTGGTTAATCCTTAGTCTTAATGCTACTATTAGGTTGAATCTTGACCGTGTTAGGGTTATCTAATTAGTAAGGGTTACTAGGACTCGTAGGACTAGTAATTTACACAAGATCGGGACAGGAACAATAATAGGATGAAAAGAGAACTTGAAGAAGAATCAAGGATCAACTAGTCAAATTAAAGTGGATATTTTTAGATGAAACTATATTCTTAATTGTTATCTCCATTAATTTGTTTATAGTTTAGTTTATTATCTTTCTAATTTCACCACTAAAAAAAACCCCTTTTGTCTTAATTGGTACATAGACTTAACTTAGGAATAACTTGATTTTCTGTGGGATCGACTCGTACTTATCACACTACATTAGTTAGTAAGTTCGAATTTATTTTGATACGGTTTAGGCGACTAAAAACCGTCCATCAAATTGGCACCGTTGCCGGGGATCGAACCCGGGTCACCCGCGTGATAGGCGAGAATACTTACCACTATACTACAACGACCTATGCGAATTTTCATGCAGCTGAATTGGTTGTGGTTTTGTTGGAATTTGATATTGCTTGCGGATGATTACTAAGCCTAAGATGTTTTGAGTTCATAGGGTCAGATTACTTTTGTGTGAGCTAAAATGACTCATCTACGCACGTGTGATAGGACCCTAATGAGGTTGTGCTTTTAGAATTAGTTGGACTGATCTTGGACTATCTTAGATGATGATAGTAGCTATGCTGGAATTTCGGACTTCATATCACTTCTTCTCTGCTATGTGGTGCTTTTGCTGTGGGATATTATGCTTCACCACATGTGTTTGATAGCCTTCACTTTATGTTTACCCATGTGTGAAGATTAATTAAAATTTATAGCTGAATTTGATCACCTTAGCTTCTGATTTCTGTTGTTTCTTCATGATTATTTGTAGTGGAGGCTACTACTATTGACTCACTTAGTTCTTGAGATATGACGATGTCCGTCCTTTATTTCTTTTGCTTGTCTCTTGCTCCCTGTGTCCATCAATTTTTGATGAATTTATCTGCAAAATATGGATGAGCATGAGCCGTAGGATTGATTTTTGCTTTACTAGTTTTTGTTTTTGGTCCCTATGCTTGGATGATATATTTTCTTGGATGTTAGAATGTGTTCGATTATGGTGTGTTTTCTTTATTTTATGTTTTGATCAGGACTTTTCGCAAAGGAGATGATGCCTATATTTTTCCGACTCCAAGATGGGTCACAAATGTCAGTTGCATCCAAGAGTTGCTGGAAGTTTCTGCTGAATACCTAGGCTGTAATTTCTACTCTTCTATCATGTTTTAAGGGTGTAAGTACTTAGGAATAGTCATTTATCTTGCTGAATTTATGCTTATGATATTCCTTTGCTATGGAACTGAATTTACCGCTGATTGCTATGCAAGTTTTGCTTGTTTTTCTGTTGATTGTGGTGTTGGATAGGTCCTATAATTTTGAGGAGTTGCTGAATTTCTTGGTATGCTCAGAGGCAACACCACTACCTCCTCTTGAGCTGAATGATTTGCCTGAATGCCTAATTAATTGTGAGTTTCCTCTATCTCTTATATTCCTTTTCTTTACTTTGAGGACAAAGTAAGATTTTAAGCATGAGGTGGGGGAATTCAAGTGTAGCTCCGTGGTTTGTGTTTTATGTTAGTTTTTTTTGCTCTATTTTTAATTTTTACATCACATTGCACTGCATTATAGTTATTTCATAATTATCCCATGGTCGTAGTAAGCTATTGAGTCCTTGTTTTTTAATTTTTAGTTTTTCTTTGAGTTTTGTTAGGAGAGATGTTTCTATGATTGGTATGACCACGATGATGATATATGGTTTTTCATGGCTTAAGGGTTAATAAACTTGAATTTTAATTGAATAACGACACTTGTGGGATTTCCATAGATAATCTGGATTATGAGCTTTAGTTATAACTTGATTATTGGTTGGATGTTCATATTAGAGCAATTTTGAAAAATTTTATATGATTTGTAATGTTTATATCTAAACCCTTGATGAAAAGCACTAGTAAATTCGGTTATATTTTTTATGTGATTTGATATATGTGTTGGGTTGATGAGTGTAAGGAGGATAAAATTCACTCGAGTGAAAAGAATCATCAATAAACCAAGCCTGATGTTGTTGCAGGAGGATGGTCAAGTATGAAATAAGTATAAAATATAGATCAGACTGACTTCCCTGTCTCAGCAAATGAATACAAGACTTCCTCCCGTTGTAGTAAGAGAAAGTCAGGATCGAATCCTCGAGGAAGCACGTCAGCAGTTCTCAGGTAGCTGTAAATTCTCACAGAAGCAGCAGAAAGGACAGAAACACAGAAAGGAAAGAAACAAATAAACCCGGCAAGGGCAACTAAAACAAAAGCAAAGAACAAAGCAAAACAGAAAAGACAAAGCAAAGCAACAAATAAAAGCAAAGGCAAGCTGGTCGATCTCGACAAACAGCTCCTCGAGATCGACAAGACAGTGAACAACAGAAAGTGAAAATCGACGAAAACAGAAGAAAGCCAACTCGACCTAGACCAAGTCCTACCCGATCTCGACCACAGCTTCCTCGAGATCGACAAAGCACTACTCTAGATCGACAAGAAACAGAAAATATAAAATTGCAGTTTTTCGACAGAACTCAGAAATTCGACAGAAATAAACTTCAATATATTAAAAGACCTCCAAAGCCAGGGTTTCAACACCACAACGATAACCATGCAAAATAACACATAAAGGCACAAAAGATCATGCTTTCCATCAAATAACTTTCGTCATTAACAAATAGGCATATAGAGGCTTTCGCATAAACCCTAATTGTTACTAACCCTTTTTCACATAATTAATCCAAGTTGCATTAAGATCACTTTCGCTTCAATAATACAAACAAGGATCACCTTCAACTCTCGCAAAAGAATCATGCTCATAGGGATAGAAGATGAATTGCACAAAAAGATCTGACCTTTAACGCGATATCTCACATGGCCACCGTCGGGCTCACCCCAGCCCCAGAAGTGGGTGGACTACTCACGCCTCATTGCAATAACAGACATTGATGTATAAAAAGAAACTTGCATTAAAACTAAATTCAAAAGCCTTTACAATCCTGGCAATCAACTTTCGCAGAAAGCCAAAACCTTAAAAACCTTAGAACTCCTAAACTTCTCTGTGTAACTAACTAATTGTGTGTCTTGGAATTGGAATTAGATGCCTAATGCTCAGCCCCTAGGGCTTTATTTATAGCCTTCACTCCCTAGCTAATCTAGGAAAGAAGATATCTATCTCTATCTAAAATTATATCTAAAACTTGAAAGGATAAATAAATTGTTTTATGGAAATAAATCTATAAGGAAAAGATAAAACTAAATAGGTAAGTCTTCATGTCTTGATAGATCTTGTCTCCTTCATGATAGAACTTGATGGAATCGGATAGAATTTCGGCCAAATCGACTCCTTCGCGCCCAAGGAATCTCAATTCTACTCGGACATGTTTCATCGAGAAGTTTCTGGAAACGGCTCTACTCGACCTCGAGTAGGGTGGTTCGTCGACTGGACTTCCTCGGCTAGATCTGCTCGATGTGGCTCGGTCCTGGCTCAATGGCGCTCGTCGACCTCGACAAGCTCTAGTCGACCTCGAGATCGACCAAGAGCGGTGTCCTTCCTTTCCGCTTCCGCGAGTTGCCTCTTCCGCTGGCAGCGAGTTTTTTTCCGCGGCAGCGAGCGGTCCGCTGCAGCGAGTCCAGTCGCTGGCAGCGAGTGCTGCCTGGTCGTCCTCGGTTCCGTCCTCGGCTTCTCTCCTTGTCGACTCCGGGTGTGGCGTCTGGGGTGTCGTCGATCTCGACCAGTGGTCCTCGAGATCGAGTAGGGTCCGGAGCTTGGGTTGGTCTGGCTCTCGATCAGGCTTTGTCGACAAGGCTGTGCTCGGACATGCTCGTCTATGTCGAGTAGGGCCCACTCGAGATCGAGTAGCCTTGACTTTCAGCTTGGTTCTGCTGCTTTGACCTTGGACTTCTGTAGTGGTTTTCCGAGCTTTTCCGACCTTCTGTAGAATTGCTGTAAAATGCCTCGATTTCTGCGAATTAAACAGAAACTGGTGTAGATTCCATAATTTTAGCAAATAAACATAAACTACATAGGTTCTGTACTATCTAAGCCCTAAATGAATGCAATGTATACAGAAATCGATATAAAAGTTACTGTAAAATATGACAGATTCAGCTCACAACAAACACCCTATACTTAAGCTTGCTTGTCCTCAAGCAATACTTTTAGTTGTCATTCAGGGGAAGAAATTAAAACTCTCAACATCTTAGATTCATTCTTTATATGTCCCTGCAATCAATTACCATCCTCGAAAAGGTACTAGTGTCACAGATCCATGCATGTGCAAATATGTAAAAGCAACATCTACTCACAAAAGGAGGGTTATGCAAAAATAATTTTTATGTGACAAAGCAACAATAATCAAGAGGACTTTAATTTAAGCTCAATAAGGAGTAGATTGGTAAAAGGCTAAAGGTGGGCAATTTTTGGCAATGTGGTGCTTTTGATCCGGGGGAAATGGAGTATTTTCCAAATTGAATTTCCACATTCCTTCTCTTTGAGATTCATCACCTTTCATAATGCTTTTATCCAATAATATTGCTTTTACCTCTCTGACCTCAGCACTGCCTTCTCGCGAGTCGCAAACATGGGTGTCATGAATGGCCCCGGATACTTAGTGCGTCGGGCTCCTCACCTGGTGTCCCATCTCTCCAAACTATTATCTCAGAGAGCAGGGTCGATCTTTGATCGGATTTTCTTTCACTCATTAAATTTTCCATATATTTCAAATGATTCCGCCAAACTCCAATAATGATAATAATCACACAAACACCATATAACATCTCCATAATGTAACATCATTCTCAACATAATCCCCGGATAAGGTAAAGAATGGCAAATGTTTAGATCATGTGGAGCAATATTTGAAATAAGGCATATTATGGCTTTGTGTAATGCATAAGCATAGGTAAGGCTAGGAATATAACAATGAGCATTATATGGAAATATAAAGTCCTCCATCATCTTATCATGCAACTTGTCAAAAGCAATTTCAAATTTTACCTCCTTTCATGGTTTTCAAGAAATAATGCACTTCATTGTGACTTCCCTTTACTAGGCAATTTCATGCTATATCTCTAATGAATCTAATTTTGCATCGTCGAGTTCGGTATAAGCTTCCATGACATTTATTCAAAATTTTCAATGGGGGTCATTTTTCAAACTTTGGAAAACATGCATATAAGCGCATAAATCAATAATGCATTCCAAAATAGCCATGTAGCAATTCAAAGAAATAAATTCTAAATATGCACACATAATGTCACAATATAGCAAATATGCATAAAGTAAGCCCTTCCCCCACCCCATACTTAAACATTACAGTGTCCTCACTGTATATAAAAAAACAAGGTAAGGGTAAAGAAAGAAACTCACAAGACATGTGTGCAGAACCTTATATTTTCGATTGGAGCACCTCCTGGACCGAGTATTAATGTAGCTTGGTTCTATCCATGGACCTGAAAAGTAGAAGACATATACCCATAATAGCAAAACTAAAAGTGTTCAAAACCAAAACAAAAGGCAACAAAGTCTCAAAATGTCCTAAAAAGTCTATGTACATGCTCTAGATTTTATAGTCGCTAGGCCGACTTTCCATTAATGCTCAAGGTGGCATCTGCAGGGCCCATGTAGCTTGGGCCTCAAATAAGACTCCATTCTTGTCCATCAGCTGTAATCCTCCAGAATGGATCTTGTTCACCACGAAAGGTCCCATCCGCTTCTTGTTGAATTTGTTGGGAAACCAATGATCCTTTGATTTAGAGACATAGAGCTTGTCTCCAACTTCATACTCCTTAGGCTCATCATTGGAAATCCTACATAAGCGCACATACTAAGGCAGACCTTTCCCATGTATAGATAAATCTTTAATGGAAATAGGAGAAGAAAGATCCATACCTTGGCTTACCTTAGCAGAGACGGAATCGGGGACCACTGTATTTGGTCGATCTCGACTAGGGTTAGTCGATCTCGACAAGACTGTAGGTTCTGGTGGTGGTCTGGTCGAAGATTCAGAAGTCGATGAAGAGCATGGCTTGTCGATCTCGACAAGCCTGGTCGACCTCGACAAGGACTCCGCTCCTGGTGGTTTGCTCATCGACGAAGGCGGGTCTGGTGGAGCCGAGTGGTGGTCGACCTCGACAAGACTAGTCGAGATCGACGAGGGCTTTCCTCCTGGTTGCTGCAGCGTCGATGAAGCAGGCCCTGGTGGCGCTGGGTGGTGGTCGACCTCGACAAATCTACTCGAGGTCGAGTAGGGAGGCTCCTCCGGTTTGCTGCTCGACGCGGCTGGCTCTGGTGGAGTCTCTTTGGTCTGGTCGAGATCGACTAGGGTTCTACTCGAAGTCGAGGAGCCCTGGTCGATCTTGACCCCATACTTAGCTCCTGTCAAGGCATCCGAAAAATAATTAATCCACAACGACTTACCTTGGTCCGTGTCGATTGGATTATCTGTGTTTTCTTTGAGGATTGCCATGATCTCCTCCACCTGGGCCTCCATGTCCCTTTTTTCTATCTCTTCAGGGGTTATATTTCTGACCTTGGGTTCCCCGCAGGTGATGTAGCTAGCTGAGATAGATTTGACCTCTTCCATTGGACCTGTATGCCTTTCAGTTTTATTAAAGGAATACTCAATTACCTCATCGCTGATGTTGAAGGTGAGCACTCCTTTCCTTACGCTTATGTTGGCATCCACCGTCGCCAAGAATGGTCTTCCTAAGATAATTGGACAAGCAGGATCTTCTTGCATATCAACTATTAAGAAATCAGCAGGGACGAAGAATTTACCTACTTGTACTGGGACGTTTTCTACCATGCCTGTCGGAATGAACACCGTGTTGTTGGCCATGTAAAGTCTAGCATCCACAGGCTCCAGGGCACCTATCTTAATCTTGGACCAAATTGTTAAAGGCATTATACTCACACTAGCTCCAAGATCACATAGGGCATTAATTTTGTATGGACCAAATCCAATAGTTATAGCAAACTTACCTGGATCCGGCCTCTTTTCCAATATGTCCAGATGGCTGCACTCCTCTGTGATTTCAGCCATCGATCGCTTTTTGCTCAGAATCTCCTTCAAGAACTTGACATAGGATGGCATTTCATTGAGAGCTTCTGTGAAGGGGATGGTGACGTTGAGCTTCTGAAGCATCTTGATGAAGCGGTGAAACTTTTTCTCTGCCGGGTCCTTTAGAGATTTTGTGGGGAAAGGTAGCTTCTTTTTCTGATTCGGAGCCAGAACAGACGTCGGAGGTGCTGCAGGCTGCTCTATGTCGACCAGGGGCTCCTCGACATCGACTACAGTCTTGTCGACATCGACCAGGTTGGGCGTAGTCGAGTTGCTGTGAGGTGCAGACGAAGATTTTTGCAGGTTCTCCTCGAGGTCGAGTAGGCCCTTGTCGAGATCGACTAGGCCTTGGTCGACTAGCTGTTCTTCGTTGTTCTGCTGCTTTTCGACCTCTGGCTTTTGTAGTTGATGGCCGCTTCTAAGTTTTATAGCAGCGATGTGTCCAGTCTTTCCCTTAGGATTTGGTTCTGAAGATCCAGGGAGCGCACCTGACTGTCTGGGGATTCCTGCTGCCAGCTGACCAATCTGTGTATCAACTGATTTCCGCCAGATATCAATTTCCCCAAGCCTAGAGTTGACACCTTGCATCTGAGTATAGACGGAGTTGAAGGATTGCCTAGTTTCTGAGTGATTCCTCCGTATTTCCTCCAGGACTGTCTGTATATCATCTTTTTTCTGCTCCCTTTCCGGATGTCCTGGAGCTCTGTAGGGCGGGGGGTTCCTAGGGACACCTTGGTTCCATTGTGGTTGCTGAAACCTTTGGTCCCCCATGTAGCGATTGGGACCCCCTGCGTAAGCTGCCTCCTCATGATGCTCTGCCATCCTGACTTGCTCTGTGTGTGGGCACTCAGGAGTGGTGTGCCTCTGCGATCCGCATTCAATACAAGGCTGGTTGATAGAGAGATATTTGACTTGTTTGAGGAGCTTCTTATTCTGGTCTCTGTAGTACTGCTCCCTAACATCTGGATCAATCTCCTTAGGTGGATCATATAGGGGCATGGATGGTGCTGGCCTGGCGTATGGGTTCTCTTCATAAGTTGTAGTAGACCCATACTTGTTGTCGTAGGTAGTGAGCTTCTCTAGCACACCCCATGCGTCACGTGGTGGCATTGTCAGATACTCATAGCGAGTATAATGGTTGATTCTGTCCTTAGTGCCTTGATCAAGAGAGTTGAAGAAGATCTCCTGAATGACGTAGGGTGGCTGTCCATGAGTAGGGCAAGATCGTAGAAGTTCCTTATAGCGCTCCCATGCCTTTGCCAGCGGTTCCCCTTGCTTCTGTCTGAAGGCGGTGATTTTCTGACGGAGATGTGCTGTTTTGGTGGGTGGGAAGAATTTGTTCAGGAACTCTTGCTCTACTTGGGCCCAGGTTGTGAGTGATCTTGGTTGCAGCCCTTCCAGCCATTTCAATGCAGGCCCAGCGAGAGACCAGCGAAAAGATTTCATCTTGACATATTCCAAAGTTGTACCTTCAGCAAGAGTACGGCACATGTCAGCAAAGTTTGTAATATGTTCAAGAGGACACTCATTAAATCTACCATAAAAGGCATTATTTTTAAGCTCTATGAGAAACTGAGTGCGAATTTCAAAAGAGTTATCAGGGATAAGAATCGCCGATTCAGGCACGACGAGAGTTGGGTGCATATAGTCCTCTGCCGTGGTTGGATATTGGGCAAGCTCAGCCTGTGCTTGTTCCCTTTCTTCTTTCTCAGCGGCGATAGCAGCATCCTTAGCGGCTAATTCCCTGGTAAGCCTAGCGATCAGCTGTTCCTGTGTCTCTGCAGCTGCCATGGCTCTTTGTAGTTTAGCTCTGATGTGAAAAAGGCGTTCCGGTTCGTCTAAGGCGTCAAACTCAGGTGTTTGACCAGAACGACGCATACACCTGCAAAGTAACTCAAAGAAACAGTGAGAACTGACTACCTAAGGCGCGATTGATAGCTTCCCCGACAATGGCGCCAATTTTGTTGTTGCAGGAGGATGGTCAAGTATGAAATAAGTATAAAATATAGATCAGACTGACTTCCCTGTCTCAGCAAATGAATACAAGACTTCCTCCCGTTGTAGTAAGAGAAAGTCAGGATCGAATCCTCGAGGAAGCACGTCAGCAGTTCTCAGGTAGCTGTAAATTCTCACAGAAGCAGCAGAAAGGACAGAAACACAGAAAGGAAAGAAACAAATAAACCCGGCAAGGGCAACTAAAACAAAAGCAAAGAACAAAGCAAAACAGAAAAGACAAAGCAAAGCAACAAATAAAAGCAAAGGCAAGCTGGTCGATCTCGACAAACAGCTCCTCGAGATCGACAAGACAGTGAACAACAGAAAGTGAAAATCGACGAAAACAGAAGAAAGCCAACTCGACCTAGACCAAGTCCTACCCGATCTCGACCACAGCTTCCTCGAGATCGACAAAGCACTACTCTAGATCGACAAGAAACAGAAAATATAAAATTGCAGTTTTTCGACAGAACTCAGAAATTCGACAGAAATAAACTTCAATATATTAAAAGACCTCCAAAGCCAGGGTTTCAACACCACAACGATAACCATGCAAAATAACACATAAAGGCACAAAAGATCATGCTTTCCATCAAATAACTTTCGTCATTAACAAATAGGCATATAGAGGCTTTCGCATAAACCCTAATTGTTACTAACCCTTTTTCACATAATTAATCCAAGTTGCATTAAGATCACTTTCGCTTCAATAATACAAACAAGGATCACCTTCAACTCTCGCAAAAGAATCATGCTCATAGGGATAGAAGATGAATTGCACAAAAAGATCTGACCTTTAACGCGATATCTCACATGGCCACCGTCGGGCTCACCCCAGCCCCAGAAGTGGGTGGACTACTCACGCCTCATTGCAATAACAGACATTGATGTATAAAAAGAAACTTGCATTAAAACTAAATTCAAAAGCCTTTACAATCCTGGCAATCAACTTTCGCAGAAAGCCAAAACCTTAAAAACCTTAGAACTCCTAAACTTCTCTGTGTAACTAACTAATTGTGTGTCTTGGAATTGGAATTAGATGCCTAATGCTCAGCCCCTAGGGCTTTATTTATAGCCTTCACTCCCTAGCTAATCTAGGAAAGAAGATATCTATCTCTATCTAAAATTATATCTAAAACTTGAAAGGATAAATAAATTGTTTTATGGAAATAAATCTATAAGGAAAAGATAAAACTAAATAGGTAAGTCTTCATGTCTTGATAGATCTTGTCTCCTTCATGATAGAACTTGATGGAATCGGATAGAATTTCGGCCAAATCGACTCCTTCGCGCCCAAGGAATCTCAATTCTACTCGGACATGTTTCGTCGAGAAGTTTCTGGAAACGGCTCTACTCGACCTCGAGTAGGGTGGTTCGTCGACTGGACTTCCTCGGCTAGATCTGCTCGATGTGGCTCGGTCCTGGCTCACTGGCGCTCGTCGACCTCGACAAGCTCTAGTCGACCTCGAGATCGACCAAGAGCGGTGTCCTTCCTTTCCGCTTCCGCGAGTTGCCTCTTCCGCTGGCAGCGAGTTTTTTTCCGCGGCAGCGAGCGGTCCGCTGCAGCGAGTCCAGTCGCTGGCAGCGAGTGCTTCCTGGTCGTCCTCGGTTCCGTCCTTGGCTTCTCTCCTTGTCGACTCCGGGTGTAGCGTCTGGGGTGTCGTCGATCTCGACCAGTGGTCCTCGAGATCGAGTAGGGTCCGGAGCTTGGGTTGGTCTGGCTCTCGATCACGCTTTGTCGACAAGGCTGTGCTCGGACATGCTCGTCTATGTCGAGTAGGGCCCACTCGAGATCGAGTAGCCTTGACTTTCAGCTTGGTTCTGCTGCTTTGACCTTGGACTTCTGTAGTGGTTTTCCGAGCTTTTCCGACCTTCTGTAGAATTGCTGTAAAATGCCTCGATTTCTGCGAATTAAACAGAAACTGGTGTAGATTCCATAATTTTGGCAAATAAACATAAACTACATAGGTTCTGTACTATCTAAGCCCTAAATGAATGCAATGTATACAGAAATCGATATAAAAGTTACTGTAAAACATGACAGATTCAGCTCACAACACCTGATAGAAATGTTCGAGGAGGATAAAATTCACTCGAAACTCATAAGAATTGGAAAAAATACGGTTAGTAACCGATCCTGTTTGTGGAGGATAAAATTCACGCAAGGAGGAAGAGAAAGTGTTTGGAAACAAAGAGAAAAAAGAAATATGAGCTTAATTGAAAATCCGGAGTAGAAAAGGCCTAGTAATCTATGGGTGTTTATGACAATTTTTATGTGCATAATGAATTTGATTGCTCAATACATTCTGAATGCAAGCATCCCCTGAACCTAATTGGAGTTTAAAGCAATGAGTATGAAAGGTTTGATGTGGGTCTCATAGTGTCATAATTATTTTGAGCTTTAACATAATAAATATCTCTGAAGCCATGACAATCATACTGATGAGTGATCATTTATAGAAATCTCTTTTAGTCTTTGTCTTTCATTTTGAGTTGTCTTTGTTTTGTGATTAGTTTGCTTGGGGACAAGCAAAAGTCTAAGCATGGGGTAGTTTGATAAAGTCTATTTTAGTCATGTTTTAAGTAGAGTTTTACATTAATTTAGATCATTTTTACATATTTTATAGCTTAATTTGTATTATTGTATTTTCGGAGTCTACATTAGTACTTTAACATATTTCGGGTATTTTCGAGTAAACTTGGAGATAATTTGGAGCATAATGGACAAAAATCTTGCAAGTTGGAATTGGCTCAAGCTAAGTTAATCAAGAGGATCCGAATGGAAATTTTGGATGAAAGCCGGCCCGGATTATTGCCCAGTTGGATAATCAAGGAAAGATTGTGTCGTTGATGTATTAGGAGGAGTTTCATTATTTTTGGCAATGCACTTTTAGATATATTAGATTATATTTAGATAGATTAGAATTAGATTATATATATTTATATTATATATTATTATATTATATAGATTAGATAGGTTAGGCTTAGTTTTCATATATATACAATCCATACGGCAGAATAAAGAGGGGGTTGTTCATGTAGACATTGACCGGTCGTGACTCCATTCTAACCTTAAACCCTTATTGTCTTTTGTCTTATTTTTATGAAGATCTAAACTCTCCCGTTTCTTCTACGAATTAAAGCTTTGGTTTGATAAAGTTGTGAGATTTCTATTCTTGTTCTATTCTTATTTATTCGTATTGATTCTTTTGCGAATATTGATTGATTTCTTCTAGTCCGTACAACTGGTTGAGATTATTGCTAGGATTTTGTAGATTCCTCGTAGCGAGCCTTAATCCATAGTAGCAATCATGCCTTTTTAGAACTCGTAGGAGTAAACTGGTGTGTAGAGAATTAATTACATGTTGAATGCTGACTCGTAGCTTGGTGTTGAATGTATCTTGGTTAATCCTTAATCTTAATGCTACTATTAGGTTGAATCTTGACCGTGTTAGGGTTATCTAATTAGTAAGGGTTACTAGGACTCGTAGGACTAGTAATTTACACAAGATCGGGACAGGAACAATAATAGGATGAAAAGAGAACTTGAAGAAGAATCAAGGATCAACTAGTCAAATTAAAGTGGATATTTTTAGATGAAACTATATTCTTAATTGTTATCTCCATTAATTTGTTTATAGTTTAGTTTATTATCTTTCTAATTTCACCACTAACAAAAACCCCTTTTGTCTTAATTGGTACATAGACTTAACTTAGGAATAACTTGATTCTCTGTGGGATCGACTCGTACTTATCACACTACATTAGTTAGTAAGTTCGAATTTATTTTCATACGGTTTAGGCGACTAAAAACCGTCCATCAAATTGGTACCGTTGCCGGGGATCGAACCCGGGTCACCCGCGTGACAGGCGAGAATACTTACCACTATACTACAACGACCTTTGCGAATTTTCATGCAGCTGAATTGGTTGTGGTTTTGTTGGAATTTGATATTGCTTGCGGATGATTACTAAGCCTAAGATGTTTTGAGTTCATAGGGTCAGATTACTTTTGTGTGAGCTAAATATGACTCATCTACGCACGTGTGATAGGACCCTAATGAGGTTGTGCTTTTAGAATTAGTTGGACTGATCTTGGACTATCTTAGATGATGATAGTAGCTCTGCTGGAATTTCGGACTTCATATCACTTCTTCTCTGCTATGTGGTGCTTTTGCTGTGGGATATTATGCTTCACCACATGTGTTTGATAGCCTTCACTTTATGTTTACCCATGTGTGAAGATTAATTAAAATTTATAGCTGAATTTGATCACCTTAGCTCTTGATTTCTGTTGTTTCTTCATGATTATTTGTAGTGGAGGCTACTACTATTGACTCACTTAGTTCTTGAGATATGACGATGTCCGTCCTTTATTTCTTTTGCTTGTCTCTTGCTCCCTGTGTCCATAAATTTTTGATGAATTTATCTGCAAAATATGGATGAGCATGAGCCGTAGGATTGATTTTTTCTTTACTAGTTTTTGTTTTCGGTCCCTATGCTTGGATGATATATTTTCTTGGATGTTAGAATGTGTTCGGTTGTGGTGTGTTTTCTTTATTTTATGTTTTGATCAGGACTTTTCGCAAAGGAGATGATGCCTATATTTTTCCGACTCCAAGATGGGTCACAAATGTCAGTTGCATCCAAGAGTTGCTGGAAGTTTCTGCCGAATACCTAGGCTATAATTTCTACTCTTCTATCATGTTTTAAGGGTGTAAGTACTTAGGAATAGTCATTTATCTTGCTGAATTTATGCTTATGATATTCCTTTGCTATGGAACTGAATTTACCGCTGATTGCTATGCAAGTTTTGCTTGTTTTTCTGTTGATTGTGGTGTTGGATAGGTCCTATAATTTTGAGGAGTTGCTGAATTTCTTGGTATGCTCAGAGGCAACACCACTACCTCCTCTTGAGCTGAATGATTTGCCTGAATGCCTAATTAATTGTGAGTTTCCTCTATCTCTTTTATTCCTTTTCTTTACTTTGAGGACAAAGTAAGATTTTAAGCATGAGGTGGGGGAATTCAAGTGTAGCTCCGTGGTTTGTGTGTTATGTTAGTTTTTTTTGCTCTATTTTTAATTTTTACATCACATTGCACTGCATTATAGTTATTTCATAATTATCCCATGGTCGTAGTAAGCTATTGAGTCCTTGTTTTTTATTTTTTAGTTTTTCTTTGAGTTTTGTTAGGAGAGATGTTTCTATGATTGGTATGACCACGATGATGATATATGGTTTTTCATGGCTTAAGGGTTAATAAACTTGAATTTTAATTGAATAACGACACTTGTGGGATTTCCATAGATAATCTGGATTATGAGCTTTAGTTATAACTTGACTATTGGTTGGATGTTCATATTAGAGCAATTTTGAAAAATTTTATATGATTTGTAATGTTTATATCTAAACCCTTGATGAAAAGCACTAGTAAATTCGGTTATATTTTTTATGTGATTTGATATATGTGTTGGGTTGATGAGTGTAAGGAGGATAAAATTCACTTACACCGCTCGAGGAGGATAAAATTCACTCGAGTGAAAAGAATCATCAATAAACCAAGCCTGATAGAAATGTTCGAGGAGGATAAAATTCACTCGAAACTCATAAGAATTGGAAAAAATACGGTTAGTAACCGATCCTGTTTGTGGAGGATAAAATTCACGTAAGGAGGAAGAGAAAGTGTTTAGAAACAAAGAGAAAAAAGAAATATGAGCTTAATTGAAAATCCGGAGTAGAAAAGGCCTAGTAATCTATGGGTGTTTATGACAATTTTTATGTGCATAATGAATTTGATTGCTCAATACATTCTGAATGCAAGCATCCCCTGAACCTAATTGGAGTTTAAAGCAATGAGTATGAAAGGTTTGATGTGGGTCTCATAGTGTCATAATTATTTTGAGCTTTAACATAATAAATATCTCTGAAGCCATGACAATCATACTGATGAGTGATCATTTATAGAAATCTCTTTTAGTCTTTGTCTTTGATTTTGAGTTGTCTTTGTTTTGTGATTAGTTTGCTTGGGGACAAGCAAAAGTCTAAGCATGGGGTAGTTTGATAAAGTCTATTTTAGTCATGTTTTAAGTAGAGTTTTACATTAATTTAGATCATTTTTACATATTTTATAGCTTAATTTGTATTATTGTATTTTCGGAGTCTACATTAGTACTTTAACATATTTCGGGTATTTTCGAGTAAACTTGGAGATAATTTGGAGCATAATGGACAAAAATCTTGCAAGTTGGAATTGGTTCAAGCTAAGTTAATCAAGAGGATCCGAATGGAAATTTTGGATGAAAGCCGGCCTGGATTATTGCCCAGTTGGATAATCAAGGAAAGATTGTGTCGTTGATGTATTAGGAGGAGTTTCATTATTTTTGGCAATGCACTTTTAGATATATTAGATTATATTTAGATAGATTAGAATTAGATTATATATATTTATATTATATATTATTATATTATATAGATTAGATAGGTTAGGCTTAGTTTTCATATATATACAATCCATACGGCAGAATAAAGAGGGGGTTGTTCATGTAGACATTGACCGGTCGTGACTCCATTCTAACCCTAAACCCTTATTGTCTTTTGTCTTATTTTTTTGAAGATCTAAACTCTCCCGTTTCTTCTACGAATTAAAGCTTTGGTTTGATAAGTTGTGAGATTTCTATTCTTGTTCTATTCCTATTTATTCGTATTGATTCTTTTGCGAATATTGATTGATTTCTTCTAGTCCGTACAACTGGTTGAGATTATTGCTAGGATTTTGTAGATTCCTCGTAGCGAACCTTAATCCATAGTAGCAATCATGCCTTTTTAGAACTCGTAGGAGTAAACTGGTGTGTAGAGAATCAATTACATGTTGAATGCTGACTCGTAGCTTGGTGTTGAATGTATCTTGGTTAATCCTTAATCTTAATGCTACTATTAGGTTGAATCTTGACCGTGTTAGGGTTATCTAATTAGTAAGGGTTACTAGGACTCGTAGGACTAGTAATTTACACAAGATCGGGACAGGAACAATAATAGGATGAAAAGAGAACTTGAAGAAGAATCAAGGATCAACTAGTCAAATTAAAGTGGATATTTTTAGATGAAACTATATTCTTAATTGTTATCTCCATTAATTTGTTTATAGTTTAGTTTATTATCTTTCTAATTTCACCACTAAAAAAAACCCCTTTTGTCTTAATTGGTACATAGACTTAACTTAGGAATAACTTGATTCTCTGTGGGATCGACTCGTACTTATCACACTACATTAGTTAGTAAGTTCGAATTTATTTTGATACGGTTTAGGCGACTAAAAACCGTCCATCAAATTGGCACCGTTGCCGGGGATCGAACCCGGGTCACCCGCGTGACAGGCGAGAATACTTACCACTATACTACAACGACCTTTGCGAATTTTCATGCAGCTGAATTGGTTGTGGTTTTGTTGGAATTTGATATTGCTTGTGGATGATTACTAAGCCTAAGATGTTTTGAGTTCATAGGGTCAGATTACTTTTGTGTGAGCTAAATATGACTCATCTACGCACGTGTGATAGGATCCTAATGAGGTTGTGCTTTTTGAATTAGTTGGACTGATCTTGGACTATCTTAGATGATGATAGTAGCTCTGCTGGAATTTCGGACTTCATATCACTTCTTCTCTGCTATGTGGTGCTTTTGCTGTGGGATATTATGCTTCACCACATGTGTTTGATAGCCTTCACTTTATGTTTACCCATGTGTGAAGATTAATTAAAATTTATAGCTGAATTTGATCACCTTAGCTCCTGATTTCTGTTGTTTCTTCATGATTATTTGTAGTGGAGGCTACTACTATTGACTCACTTAGTTCTTGAGATATGACGATGTCTGTCCTTTATTTCTTTTGCTTGTCTCTTGCTCCCTGTGTCCATCAATTTTTGATGAATTTATCTGCAAAATATGGATGAGCATGAGCCGTAGGATTGATTTTTGCTTTACTAGTTTTTGTTTTCGGTCCCTATGCTTGGATGATATATTTTCTTGGATGTTAGAATGTGTTCGGTTGTGGTGTGTTTTCTATATTTTATGTTTTGATCAGGACTTTTCGCAAAGGAGATGATGCCTATATTTTTCCGACTCCAAGATGGGTCACAAATGTCAGTTGCATCCAAGAGTTGCTAGAAGTTTCGGCTGAATACCTAGGCTGTAATTTCTACTCTTCTATCATGTTTTAAGGGTGTAAGTACTTAGGAATAGTCATTTATCTTGCTGAATTTATGCTTATGATATTCCTTTGCTATGGAACTGAATTTACCGCTGATTGCTATGCAAGTTTTGCTTGTTTTTCTGTTGATTGTGGTGTTGGATAGGTCCTATAATTTTGAGGAGTTGCTGAATTTCTTGGTATGCTCAGAGGCAACACAACTACCTCCTCTTGAGCTGAATGATTTGCCTGAATGCCTAATTAATTGTGAGTTTCCTCTATCTCTTTTATTCCTTTTCTTTACTTTGAGGACAAAGTAAGATTTTAAGCATGAGGTGGGGGAATTCAAGTGTAGCTCCGTGGTTTGTGTTTTATGTTAGTTTTTTTTTGCTCTATTTTTAATTTTTACATCACATTGCACTGCATTATAGTTATTTCATAATTATCCCATGGTCGTAGTAAGCTATTGAGTCCTTGTTTTTTATTTTTTAGTTTTTCTTTGAGTTTTGTTAGGAGAGATGTTTCTATGATTGGTATGACCTCGATGATGATATATGGTTTTTCATGGCTTAAGGGTTAATAAACTTGAATTTTAATTGAATAACGACACTTGTGGGATTTCCATAGATAATCTGGATTATGAGCTTTAGTTATAACTTGATTATTGGTTGGATGTTCATATTAGAGCAATTTTGAAAAATTTTATATGATTTAAAATGTTTATATCTAAACCCTTGATGAAAAGCACTAGTAAATTCGGTTATATTTTTTATGTCATTTGATATATGTGTTGGGTTGATGAGTGTAAGGAGGATAAAATTCACTTACACCGCTCGAGGAGGATAAAATTCACTCGAGTGAAAAGAATCATCAATAAACCAAGCCTGATAGAAATGTTCGAGGAGGATAAAATTCACTCGAAACTCATAAGAATTGGAAAAAATACGGTTAGTAACCGATCCTGTTTGTGGAGGATAAAATTCACGCAAAGAGGAAGAGAAAGTGTTTAGAAACAAAGAGAAAAAAGAAATATGAGCTTAATTGAAAATCCGGAGTAGAAAAGGCCTAGTAATCTATGGGTGTTTATGACAATTTTTATGTGCACAATGAATTTGATTGCTCAATACATTCTGAATGCAAGCATCCCCTGAACCTAATTGGAGTTTAAAGCAATGAGTATGAAAGGTTTGATGTGGGTCTCATAGTGTCATAATTATTTTGAGCTTTAACATAATAAATATCTCTGAAGCCATGACAATCATACTGATGAGTGATCATTTATAGAAATCTCTTTTAGTCTTTGTCTTTCATTTTGAGTTGTCTTTGTTTTGTGATTAGTTTGCTTGGGGACAAGCAAAAGTCTAAGCATGGGGTAGTTTGATAAAGTCTATTTTAGTCATGTTTTAAGTAGAGTTTTACATTAATTTAGATCATTTTTACATATTTTATAGCTTAATTTGTATTATTGTATTTTCGGAGTCTACATTAGTACTTTAACATATTTCGGGTATTTTCGAGTAAACTTGGAGATAATTTGGAGCATAATGGACAAAAATCTTGCAAGTTGGAATTGGTTCAAGCTAAGTTAATCAAGAGGATCCGAATGGAAATTTTGGATGAAAGCCGGCCTGGATTATTGCCCAGTTGGATAATCAAGGAAAGATTGTGTCGTTGATGTATTAGGAGGAGTTTCATTATTTTTGGCAATGCACTTTTAGATATATTAGATTATATTTAGATAGATTAGAATTAGATTATATATATTTATATTATATATTATTTTATTATATAGATTAGATAGGTTAGGCTTAGTTTTCATATATATACAATCCATACGGCAGAATAAAGAGGGGGTTGTTCATGTAGACATTGACCGGTCGTGACTCCATTCTAACCCTAAACCCTTATTGTCTTTTGTCTTATTTTTTTGAAGATCTAAACTCTCCCGTTTCTTCTACGAATTAAAGCTTTGGTTTGATAAAGTTGTGAGATTTCTATTCTTGTTCTATTCCTATTTATTCGTATTGATTCTTTTGCGAATATTGATTGATTTCTTCTAGTCCGTACAATTGGTTGAGATTATTGCTAGGATTTTGTAGATTCCTCCTAGCGAACCTTAATCCATATTAGCAATCATGCCTTTTTAGGACTCGTAGGACTAAACTGGTGTGTAGAGAATCAATTACATGTTGAATGCTGACTCGTAGCTTGGTGTTGCATGTATCCTGGTTAATCCTTAATCTTAATGCTACTATTAGGTTGAATCTTGACCGTGTTAGGGTTATCTAATTAGTAAGGGTTACTAGGACTCGTAGGACTAGTAATTTACACAAGATCAGGACAGGAACAATAATAGGACGAAAAGAGAACTTGAAGAAGAATCAAGGATCAACTAGTCAAATTAAAGTGGATATTTGTAGATGAAACTATATTCTTAATTGTTATCTCCATTAATTTGTTTATAGTTTAGTTTATTTTCTTTCTAATTTCACCACTAAAAAAAAACCCCCTTTTGTCTTAATTGGTAAATAGACTTAACTTAGGAATAACTTGATTCTCTGTGGGATCGACTCGTACTTATCACACTACATTAGTTAGTAAGTTCGAATTTATTTTGATACGGTTTAGGCGACTAAAAACCGTCCATCATGCATCCATATGGTTCAAGAGGACATACCTGCGTAATAGTGCGTCAGCTACCACGTTATCCTTTCCCTTTTTGTGGTGAACCACATAGGAAGAGGTCTCCAAGAACTCCACCCATCAAGCAAGGTGCCTACTGAGCAGTGTCTGACCTTTGAGATACTTCAGAGCTTCTTGATCCGAATGAATCACAAACTCCTTAGGCCAAAGGTAGTGCTACCATGTCTGTAAGCAACGAATAAGCGCGAACAACTCCTTGTCGTAGGTAGAATAGTTGAACTCAGCGGGGCCCAACATCTCGCTGAAATAGGCAATAGGGTGCCTATTTTGTAGAAGGACCCCACCAATGCCAGTGCCAGAAGCATCACACTCGAGCTCGAACGGTTGTGCAAAATCAGGTAGTTGCAGCACTGAGGCATGGGTGAGTCGATCCTTGAGAGCGTCGAATGGCCTTTGATGTGAGTCTTTCTAGCAAAACGTCATATCTTTCTTCATCAGCTCATGTAATGGGGGCGACAATAGTGCTGAAATCTTTGACAAAACGTCGATAGAAGCCAACAAGGCCCAAGAATGAGCGGACATGGGTGGGAGTGTGTGACTGGGCTGGGACCAGTCCTGTATAGCTCGAACCTTCTCCTCATATACTTTTAAACCAGAAGCAGAAACAATAAATCCAAGAAAGATAGTAGATTCGGAAGCAAAAGAACACTTTTTCAAACTGGCATACAATTTCTCTTTTCTTAGACAATCAAAGACCAATTTTAAGTGACTTAAATGATCATGCAGGTTCTTACTATAAATCAAGATATTGTCAAAGTATCCAACGAAAAATTTCCCTAAGTATCTTCGAAGCACATGGTTCATAAGCCTCATAAAAGTAGAAGGAGCATTAGTTAATCCAAAATGCATTACTAACCATTCATATAAGTCATACTTAGTTTTAAAAGCCGTTTTCCATTCATCTCCCTATTTCATCCTAATTTAATGATAGCCACTTCTACGATCAATTTTAGAAAAGATGCAAGCACCATATAATTCATCAAGCGTATCATCTAAACGAGGAATAGGGTGACGATACTTCACCGTAATTTGGTTGATTGCCCTGCAATCAACACACATGCGCCATGAGCCATCCTTCTTTGGTACCAAGATCACAGGGACGGTGCAAGGACTAAGACTTTCGTGAAAAAAGCCTTTGTCCATAAGCTCCGTGACTTAGCGTTGTAACTCATTTGTTTCCTCAGGGCTAGCTCTATAAGCGGTGCGATTAGGCAAGGCTGCGCAGGGACAAAGTCAATCTGGTGCTCAATCCCTCTAATGGGGGGCAAGCCTTATGGTAGCTCAGCTGGAAGCACATCTAAAAAATCCTACAGAAGAGCAGCAATAGGTGCAGGAATATGACTCAAACTCACAACACTAAGCAATAACTCTTTCATGATCAAAAGGATATGAGGTCGATGAGCATTCCAAGTGATAGTCTGTTGCTGAGGCTGAGAGACAAGCGATCATCGTTCGACAGAGCCTTTGAGCGATGTAGAAGAAGGCTTTGACGAAGAAGAAGAAGAGGGGGTGGACGAAGCCGCGGCCGCGGGTGCGTTCCAGAACCGCGGATGCGGCTACAATAGGGGGTGGGGCTGAATTGGCCGCGAGTGTGGCCCCTTTGGCCGCGGGTGCGGTTTGGCCAGCCGAGCTCCCCTTAGGTCCGGCGTCCTTCTACTGGCAGCCTATTCGCCCTGTTTTTGGCGCTTCCGTACATGTAACTTCAAAACAACTTGAGGAGACAAGGGTAGGAGAGTAACTCTCCTCCCATCAAAAGTGAAGGAATATGTATTCGCACGACCATCATGTATAATAGAACGATCATATAACCAAGGAAGACCAAGTAAAATATGACTACAATCCATTCTAGCAACATCACATAAAATTTTATCATGATAGGAGCCAATAAAAATAGAAACCAAGCATTGTTTAGTAACCATAATATCAGATCCATCATCAGTAATACCATTCAGTCCATAGTGAGTAGCTCTAGGAGTAGTAGTCAAGTGTAATAATTCAACTACCTTTTCAATGATGAGGTTGCAGCAACTTCCTCCATCGATGATCACATTCAAGGTAGCCTCGCGAACCACACACTTAGTGTGGAAGATGTTCTCCCTTTGATCAGCCATGGGAGCCTCCTGAATCTGTAGGACTGGGCGATTGACAAGGCAGAGAGCGTCATGAAAGTGTGAAGGATCGATCTCCTCATTGTGATCCTGAGCCGTGTTCTCCTCCACTTCGCTCGAAATTAGGGGCTCTTCAACAGTCTCCTCCTCATAGTAATGGTCTCCCAAATCATTGAGAAGGACCTTCCTTTTCTGAGGGCATTCGCGAGAGACATGTTCAGAACCACCATAAGTGAAGCAGCGGATATCTTTGGGGCGTTCTTTGGAAGGTGCAGCAACTCTTCTAGTTTCAACTTGAAAACCCTGTTTAGGTGAGTTGGAAACTCCCTTTTACTGTATTGAAGCGTTAGGAGTAGATCTGGATTGACTTGAAGAAGTAAAAGGAACAAACCTAAGACCTTGCGAAGGCTGGTTGGTTCTGGCCCTCTACTGTTGCTGCTGATCATGTAAAAGTTGTGCTTTATGAGTTAAAGTATTAATATCCCTAATAGAAGGAATAGATAAGGGATTATGAATTGAAAGATTGAGACCGGCAAAAAACTGAGTGCATAAACCACGTTCAGTAAGATAAAAATTAGCCTGATGAGCGAGACCCCTATCGACATTGAGCCAGATGCATCCTCATCGTCTCTGTGTACTCCTCAGGCACATGTCTCTTCTTTAATAGATAGCGCAGTTGAGGCCATGTCTAAACAGGTTGCTTGTCTTGATGACGGTGGATTTCACGAGTGCGAAACCACCAAGAGCGAGCCATACCTGTCAAGTGTAAAGTAACAACCTCCAACCTCTCTCTTTCATCATAGCGAAGATGATCAAGCACATAATTAGTATGATCTTCCCAAGCAAGATAAGCCTCAGGATCATTAGCACCATCAAAAGTATCTAGCTTGATCTTAACATCTCGCCGTTGAATAGCATGTGCATTATCAAATCTAGGACGACCAAAATTTGGGTTAGGTAAATCATCAAGATTAGGATCTACCTCATGGTAAGCGTCCTCCAGATTTGGAATGTCGTTCAGATCAGCATTGCTACGGCTGTCATCCCAATTATTTTTGATGAACAAAGGGTTCGCATGGGTTTGGGGTTGCTTCTGTTGCCGCCCCTGTTGTTGCCGAGACATGAGGGGTTTGCTCCCTATGATGATCTTGTCCGTTAAAGCCAGATAACAGATCATTATCGTTCTCTCCTGCAAAAGGGTTAGACGAAGCAGATTTAAGTTTAAGATGTATTTGACCAGAAGGGTGTGGCTTACCGCTAGGAGAAGTAGAGCTAGAAGTTGTATTCTGCTTGTAGTCCTCGAATTTTCGATCAATTGATTGGTTGATCTGGGCAGTGAAATGAGCACGTTCTTGAACCCAATCGATGCCAAAGCGATTGTCGTGTGCTTTGTTGGAAGCCTACATTTGTTCCATGGCAGCCAATGATGAATTTCATATCGGCAGCAAAAAGGCTACCAGAAGGGGGAGGGGAAGAGCTATATTCCTCTTTGTCGTTAGACATGTTCCAACAATATCAGAAAAGCAACAAGTAAACGGAGCAAAGACCAGAAACCAAGTAATGCAAGCCCTTTTGATTCTAAGAGTGATTAAGTTTTAGAAATCAATTAGGCGAGAAAAACAAGGCACTAAATTCAAGTAATTTCACCTGGACACAGAATTATGCAATATTGAAGATAGCAAGTAAATATCAAATTGTAATTTAAATCAGCCACAACTCGGATAACAACGATAGCAAGTATGAACAAGCGGCTAATATGTAAAGAATAAAAATTCAATATCATGCACGAAAATTCAGGAATATGGTAGTAACATCAATGCAATCACAAGGGCAATCAAGTGCACACACTCCGTCAACTATTATCTGACGGTTGCAACACGATTCAGAGAAAGAGGGGTGTGACCAAGACTCCTGTGTCGGCACAACACAAAATCACACAAGTAGGGTTCTTTGAGATGCTTGAAACCAAATAGATCATCAAGTGAAATAGCTAATAAAAAGAAATAATAAAAGCAAGAGTTACTAACTCAAACAATGTAAGGTATGCTATTCTGGTTTTTTTTTGAATAATTGCTCTCGGTTTTTTTTTACTAAGGTTCTGTCGTTGTAAGTACTGCTGGAATGGCGACAGAAATAAGAGAACCAAAATCAAACAAAATAAACTAAGCTATGATGATCTAAAAGTAAGTAAAAATAAGGGAAATAGTCATCAAATCTGGAAAATTAGGGTTCTTTAGTGGTGCAAGTTCATAACCATACTTTTATCCAAGAATCACTTCATAGGCATGATATGTAGCAAAAAGGAATAAAAATCAAAACTTGCAACCAAAAACTCAATATCTTCCAAATTATAGATCCAAAAAAAAAAAACCTAAATAAAGTGCCAAATTTGTAGGGTGAAATAAAAATAAAAACTTGATGCAACGGTCATGGTGAAAAATAAGGCATGAAAATAATCATTCCAAATAAAGAATCAAGAGAGTAAAGAACTTGCATAAACCTGAGGCTCTGATACCACTTGATACGTTTGGAATCCCCGATCCTTCGCCTGTGGGTTGAGGATCAAGAATCACGCCGTATATTTGCCCGAACTTACAATGCTCTTTGATATCTCCTGATTTTGGAACAAATAAGACAAGTGATTAGAATCTGATATAGCAATAGTTTGTACTTAGAATAATTTTCCAGCACCTCGGAAATAGCGACAGAACACAAGGGAGAAGAGAGGAGCAGCGAGAGAGGGAGACGTTGGTGCCCAGGGAACCGAAGACACCAACGGTGGCGCCCGAGCCCAGGCGGCTCTCGCTGCTAGCGACACCGAGAGGAGCAGCGCTTGGGTTCTCTCCTTTGTGCGACGAATCTGGGTTGTGTTTGGGGTTTGGTTTTTGCCGAGTGATGCAAGGTTTGGGTTTGGGACTTTGTGAATGCCGAAGGTATTGAGAACATATGAGAGTTTGAAGCCTTTGGATTGGCAAATTGTGGAAACCTTTATTCCAATAAAGGTTCCACAATATAATTCCAATCTCCTTTTTTATTGAATGAAATACAATATTTTTAAATAGAAAATATAAACCAATTCTACCGTGCAAAGATAGAGCTTTGATTAACTAAAGATAGATAAAAAAAAATCTAAAGATAAGTAATTCTTTCCTAAGATAAATAATTCCTAATAAAGATAAAACATGGTGGAAAAGAATTCTATCTAGATAAGATATAATTCTCCCACATTATTTTCGTAAATATCATAAAATAAATCTAATATTATTAAATTGAACAAAACCGGCCCACAAGTACTTGGACTCAGCACAGGCTTCATCCACTCGGTACCGACCATCCTCCCACTCGGTATCATACTGTGTCGAGTGGCTTGTCTTTGTTGATCAAGGAGGATGTTGTCAAGTCTTCATGAGCTCCATGTGTGGTCACAAGCTCAACTCTTGTGCCGGTGGTCTAGTCTTGGGCAAAGTGATCCAGGGTGGCCTGAACCCTTGCTCCATCGTTCCTTGGTAACGGACAAGAAGTGCTCTAGTTGCATCTTGAATCTACTTGGCCCTTGCACGAGTGATAGGACTGTCAAATGGCACCTTCATGTTGTGCTCAATGTCACCAGGAGTCATCGACATTTGTACTGCATCATTTGGTATAATAAAACATTATTTCAACTTAACCCCCAGATTTTGAATAAGAGATTTTGTGATCTGACAATTAAACAATAAATGATTTGTATCTTCTACATCAGAATTACAAAGAGAACAAATACTAGGAACTCTATTTATATATCTATTCAACCAGACAGTCGTTGGTAATATATCTATAAAAAAATTTCGTATAAAATTTTTAATATTCGGAGGGATATTAAGTTTCCAAATCCAGTTTGCTAGAATTTTCTTTGTATTCCTAGTATTATAAAGAGAGGATGTGGATTTAACAGAGAATTTTCCATTATTACTGTAAATCCAAATTAACTTTTTTGGAATATCAGTAACTGTAATATGGATATTAGTAATTGCTTGAATAATATGAGAGGGAAAAATACAATTTAACTTATCAGTATCCCAGGAATTGGTATTTGTAAATAAATCACATACTTTTAAATTAGGATCACGATCATTTCGAAACCTCTGTAGATATTGCGCATCTACCCAAATGTCAGAACATACATTTATGGTTTTCCCAATACCAACTAGCCAAAGCAATCCATTAGAGAATAGATCTCTAATATTAAGAAGTCTTCCAAATTGCCAAGAAGTTTTGAAACTGCCTCTTTCCATTAGAGATTCTGTTGAGAGATATTTATTTGTAATAACCTTCGACCAAATATTCTCAAGATTAGCCATAATTCTCCAAAGAAGTTTCATTTGCATACCACTATTAATTTGCTCAGCCAATTTAAAACCTAACACACCATCTTTTTTAGGAGTACACAGATGCTCACAGCTGATTAGAGGATGATAGTTATCCAATTGAATTTTATTCCAAAAGAAATTTTTGTTGATCTGATCAATCTTTTGTAGAACTCCTTTTGGAAGAAGAAATAATTGCATTAAATAATTTGTTATAGAATTTAGGTTTGCCTGAATTAGTACCGATCTACCAGCTTGAGAGAGAGTATTAGATTTCCACTTTGACAGTTGCTTTTTAAGGCTACTTATCGCCTCATCGAACAAGACGTTACAAACCCTGCCACTAATAAGTGGTATACCCAGGTATTTTTCCATTGTTCTAGTGGACAACTCAAGATCGGGTTTGGCTCGCAGGCTTGAAAACTGGAGAGAGGTGTTGGAGTCCAAGGGTTTCCAAATGAGTAGGGCGAAGACCGAGTATGTTCAGTTCCATTTTGGAGAGGGCAGGGACCCAGAGGCATCAGTAGTTTTGGGGGATGATCCGGTACCAATGAAAGAGTTTCTTAAATACCTTGGCTCATACGTTCAAAGCGATGAGGGTGTCGACAAGGATATCGAGCATCGAATCCAAGCAAGATGGTTGAGATGGAGGAGGGCGTCAGGGGTGTTATGCGACAAGAAAGTTCCAAATAAATTGGAAGGGAAGTTCTACAAGGTGGTGGTTAGGCCGACTTTATTGTATGGCTCTGAGTGCTGGCCTATCACTAAAGCCCAATTACAGAAGTTGGCAGTGGCTGAGAAGAGAATGCTGCGATGGATGAGTGGCAGCACGAGACTTGACAGTATCAGAAAAGAAGATATTAGGAGCAAGGTTGGAGTTGCGCGTATTGCTGACAAGCTGCGGGAGTCCAGGTTACGGTGGTTTGGGCACGTTAGTAGGAGGCCTATTTCAGCTGTTGTGCGTAGGTGCGAGAGCTTGGAGCTTGTGGCTATTCGTGGGGGGGAGGTAGGCCAAAAAAAAGCTGGATGGAGGTTATCCGTCAGGACCTCAATTTGCTGAACCTCTCGGAAGATATGACTTTGGATAGAGACCATTGGAGGATGTGCATCCGGGTTTCTGATGTTTAGTAGTTGGTGTCAGGGTGCTGAGTCTTGTTGTTACCTTTGGCCTCCTTTTCTAGTGTCTATATTGCTCATTGTGATTTCTGTGACTTTTTATTTTGGGTCTATCGGAAACACTCTCCCGACTTGTTCGGGGATTGACTGGGTTGTTGTTGTTGTTGTTGTTGTTGTTGGGAAAGGTTGTTACATGATGTTAAAATGTGATTTGGGATTTTGAATTGATTTATTGGGTTTTCTTTATAAACATGAATTGTAAAGAGGATTTAAGTTTGGTATTTTATTTTTAGTTAAAGTATTGCTTAGTAAATTAATTAAAAGAGATTTTCAAGTTTCGTAATTATCTCTTAAAGGATTAGTTATCTTGAAAACCAAAATGCCGGAATATTTTGATGAAACAAGATTTTGGGTTGACTTAGAAATTTGATACTTCCTCTGGATTTGGACAAGTATGATTTTGAGGTATTGGTTTTAAGGTTTAAATGTTTAAAGTCGGGATTCTTTGTCTTGGTTTGATGATGTTGGTTTTGAGAAGGAAGTTTGGAAATATGGTTGGTATGATTTTATCAATGGGTTTGATTGGAAGTAAATGATTTTGGTTGATGTCGATCATATCGGAAAGGTTTTGGAAAACGGTTTTACTATCGGTTGGTTTTGAGTATGTTGAGAACTTGGGTTTCGTATGTATGAATTCTGGCCCGGTGGCTTATGGAAATGGTTTGATGATAGGTGTGTATTGCTTTTGGATTGCTTTGGACTTTCATTTGGGCCCTTGCTTGTGTTATTTTGATGTTCTGCATCTTTAGGTAAGTATCCTACGGGACTTACTTAGTAACCTGGACCTCCTGCCCGTTGTGTCATGTGATGTGTAGGTGTTGCATATTAAAGCATGCCATGTGGTATCATGCTAGGATTGCATTGAACTGAGCATATGGTTACTATGTGTGTTTGAATACAGAACGACTGTTATCTATGATAGTCCTAGAGTCATTGCTAGGGTCATAGGGTAGCCCAGCTCTATCGGGTGCCCTGAGTCAATCGAGTTGATATGAGTGTGATTTGATGGCCCATCACCATCGGGGAAGAGATGTTATGATGATGAGTTATGATGTTGAGCATGCTATGATTTCGTGGTCCGTGCACCACCACGAGAAAATGGGGTACCGTACTGGCCAGTTCCACTCATGAAAAAGGGGGTGCACTAGGAGAGGGATATGCCACTTGACATTGTCTTGGGCCCTTTACAGTTTTATGCATATTACTATAACTGTCAAGCATGCTCTTGTGATTTAAATCCTGTACTGAATTAGTCATCCTTTATTTAGGTATAAGCATGTTATGTGGCCTCAGCGCGGTCAGAGGACCCGCAGGCGATTATCGGGCATGACTTTGTGGATAGTGTTAGGTACCTATCCTTGCTTGCCCTTTGCTTTTGTGGCAGGGAATCGCTTGGCGAATCACATAATCTTGCTAACATTCTAACTTGGTAAAATGGTAATCACTCGCTTATGATTTGGTTTTAACCCGGCTCTGCCGTGACACTTGTATCTTAACTTTGCTTCCGCTTACTTTCATTTGAATTGAATTTCGCGACATAGCCTTAGGACAGGTAATTAAGGGTACCCAACGACCCTTTGAAGTTTTTAGGGTTTGAAATCCCTCTTTCTACTAATCTTAAAATGAGTTTGAAACCTCGACCCGTATCTGGATTGCAAGATCCGAACAAGGGGTTTCATCCCTTGAAACGTAACCTAGAAATCATAATTCTGGCCGTTACAAAGTTGGTATTAGAGCCAAGTTTTGCAATTCGGGTACGCAAGGGTCGAGTGCATGTTTTGAAAAATTGCCCATAAATTTCAAAGGATTTGAAGGATTTTAAAGGGGCAAAGTGAACTTAATATGCCTAACTCAATTGGACTAAGTATGAACTTGGCTTATTATAAAAGATGGAAACCAACTAAAGAGGGATCGGGTAGGTAGAAAAGCGTTAGACCATCCCTATTCGATGTCGTCTGATTTGGTTAGGCAAAATATTAGCTTGTTCTTTATAGATGGGTCTGGAAGTTTCCAAGGAGATCATTATGAGTGTCATTAACTGATTCTATGCTGAGTGCTTGCTATGCTAGAGACGTGATTTGGATGCCCTAAAAATGAAATGTGTATTGACTTGTCTGTGCAAACGGGATAGCGGGAGTACCCTTATTTCTATATGGTCAAGCCCAGCTTGTGTGGAACAACCTCTTCCACTATGTTAACCCTTTTTCGTTTCTATCGAATGTTTCTCCTGGATGTCAATGTCTTTCACGGGAAATCGGGTTGGTAAACACATGTTCTTCGGGAATCGTGGTTGGATATGAGAGTTATTTGAGAGGGTATTGGAAGGTGGCTGTTGATGTAATTTCGAGTTAGAGAGTAAGGTGTTTCTGGGGCGGTCTTCTTGCGACAAAGAGTTGTACTAGAGTTCCACGGGAATTAGGGGCGATGAGTCAGTTGGGAGAAGTCAATGGTTTCCCTTAATGATCTCTGTCCGGTTGTAATGGTGGCTCTATCTGCATTGCATGACATGAATCTGCATGATTTCGCTCTATTATGTTCATGATAGTGTAATCAACTTTCCTTGAATGAACGCCCGTAAATGATCTCTTTAGCATACTAGTTGATGCAGTGCAAATGTCGATGACTCCTGGTGACATTGAGGACAACATGAAGGTGCCATTTAATGGTCCTATCACTCGTGCAAGGGCCAAGAAGATTCAAGATGCAACCAAGGCACTTCTCATTCGTTACCAAGGAACTATGGAGCAAGGGATCAGGCCACCCTGTATCACTTTGCTCAAAACTAGACCACCAGCATAGGAGTTGAGCTTGCGTCCACAAACGGAGCTCATGAAGACTCGTCAACACCCACCATGACAAGACTACACTCGGCTCAAGCATGCCACTCGATACACACTCATGTCGAGTGGAAGGAACACACATGTCGAGTGGGCCTTGGGCCTATATGTCGAGTCCCTCCCCTATGTGTGGGCTGATTTCCTATTTTATTAGATATATTTAATTTTATGAATTTAGAAAATAAAATGTGGAAATAATTATATCTCATCTACATATAATTCTTGTCCACTAAATTGTTAGTTTTCTATCCTTAGTTAGTTTATTTATCTTAGGAAAGAATTACTTATCTTTAGATATTTCTATCTATCTTTACCTACCATAGCTCTATCTTTGCAAGATAGAATTGGTTCAAGTTTTTCTATTTAAACACATTGTATTACTTTGAATTATTCAGATTGGAATTAATATTGTGGAACCTTTATTGGAATAAAGGTTTCTACAATTTGCCAATCCAAAGGCTTCAAACGCTCATATGTTCTTATTGCATTCGGCACATACACAATCCCAAAACACAACCCATTTGGCAATCATCAAACACAAGCCAAGAACCCAGCATTCGTCGCAAGAAGGAAGGAAGCCGCCGTCGCTAGGAACCTCAGACACCCTTCCGCGGTCCTCGGCGCCTGGCGCCTAGACGCCCTTGCGCTCCCGCGGCACACTCGGCATCAGCGCTCGGGTCTGCGCGCACTGGCTCCGTACTCCTCGGCTCTCTCTCGCTCTCTCGTTCCCTTCTCCTCCTTTCCGTCGTTGTTCTGAGTTTGCTGGAATTTTGTCTAAGTGTGTTCTGTCGCTAAATCCGAATTCTAATCACTTGTTTAATCTTGTTCCAATCAGGAGATATCGAAGAGCATTGCAAGATCGGGCAAATATACGGCGTGGTTCTTGATCCTGCACCCACAGGCAAAGGATCGGGTATCCTAAACGTATCAAGTGGTATCGGATTCTCAGGTCTATCCAAGTTCTTTACTCTCTTGATGCATTATTTGAGTGATTATTTTCGTGCCTTATTTTTTCACCACGACTGCTGCATAAAGTTTAGATTTTTATTTTTCACCCTTCAAATTTGGCATTTTATTTGAGTTTATTTTCTTGTTTGTATCTATAATTTGGACGATATTGAGTTTTTGGTTGCAAGTTTTGATTTTTATTCCTTGATTGCTACATATCATGCCTATGAGTGTGATTCTTGGATTAAAGTATGGTTATGAACTTGCCCCACTAAAGAACCCTAATTTTCCAGATTTCTAGCCTATTTCCTTTTTTTCGGTAATTTCGCTTACTTTTAGATCATCGTAGCTTAGTTTATTTTTATTATTTTTTATTTTTTTCTCAATTTCTGTCGCTTCTACAACCCTTTACAGCGACATACCTTATTCAAAAAAAAAAAAAAGCCGAGAGCAATTACAAAAAAAAATAGCATACCTTTACTTGTTTGAGTTAGTAACTCTTGCATCTTGTTATTTCTTTTTATTAGCTACTTACAATTGATGATCTATTTGGTTTCAAACATCTCAAAGAACCCTACTTGTGTGATTTTGTGATGTGCCGACACAGGAGCCTTGGTCACACCCCTCTTTCTTTGAACCATGTTGCAACCGTCAGATAATAGTTGACGGAGTGTGTGCACTTGATTGCCCTAGTGATTGCATTGATTATATTACCATCTTGCTGGAATTTTCGTGCATCACATTGAATTATTATTCCTTACATATTAGCCGCTTGTTCATACTTGCTATCCTTGTTATCCGAGTTGTGGCTGATCTACTTTGCAATTTGATCTTACTTGATATCTTCAATATTGCATAATTCTGTGTCCAGGGAAGATTGCTTGAATACTGTGCCTTGTTTTCTCGCCTAATTGATTTCTAAAACTTAATCACTCTTAGAATCAAAAGGGCTTGCATTACTTGGTTTCTGGTCTTTGCTCCGTTTACTTGTTGCTCTTCTGATATTGTAGGAACATGTCTAACGACAAAGACAAACACAGCTCTTCCTCTCCCCCACCTGGCACCATCTCGGATGCCAATATGAACTTCATCATTGAGGCCGCTACAAAGGCTTCGATGGACCAACAAAAGGGCATCCTCGATACCTATGACGAGCATTGGAACAAGCGTTTTAACAACTCTATAGCTCTACAACGCGCTCAGATTACTACCCATATAATTTCTGAGGTAATGCGACGCCTCGAAGAGAATAAATGGAATGAGGCTTTTGGTTCTACGCCTTCAAACGGTAAGACACCCTCTTTAGGTAAACCACCCCCTTCTGGTCAAATGCATTTTAAACTTAAATCTGCGACTTCTAATCCTTTTAATGGTGAGAATGACGACGATGATCCATTATCATCTTTTAACAGACAACATTACCACAAGAAGCAATAGAATCGGCAACAACACTAGACTCATGGGAGCCAACTGTTCATCAAAGGTAATTGGGAGGATAGTCGGGACAATGCTGAACCGAACGACATGTCCCATTTTAAGGAAGCTTACCAAGAGGTAGATGCTAATCTTGATTATATACCTAACCCCCATTTTGGTCGTCCTAGATTTGATAATGCACAGGCTATCCAACGACGAGATGTTAAAATTAAATTAGCAACATTTGTTAGTGCTAATGATCTTGCCGCTTATCTTGTTTGGGAGGATCATACTAATTATGCAATTGACCATCTTTGCTATGATGAAACAGAAAGGTTGGAGGTTGTTACTTTACACTTGACAGGTATGGCTCGCTCTTGGTGGTTTCACACGCGTGAAATCCTTCGTCGTCAAGGTAAGCAACATGTTGAAACTTGGCCTCAACTGCGCTATCTATTGAAGAAGAGACACGTTCCAGAGGAGTACACAGAGACTATGAGGATGCGTTTGGCTTCATGTCAATAGGGCTCTCGCTCCCCTATGGAATACAGAGATGAGCTCGAATGCCTCGCTCATATGGCTAATATTTATCTTACTGAACGTGGTTTATGTACTTGGTTTCTTGCTGGTCTTAACATTTCTATTAAAAATCCTTTGTCTATTCATTCTATTAGAGATATTAACACTTTAACTCACAAAGCGCAGCTTCTATATGAGCAACAGCAGCAGTAGAGGGCTAGGACCGAGCAATCTTCACAAGGTCGCAGGTTTATTCCTTTTGCTTCTTCTAGTCAATCCAGATCTACTTATAACCCTTCAATGCAGCAAAAGGGAGTTCCCAGCTCACCCAAACAGGAAGGTCCTTCTAGAAGAGTTGCTACACCATCCAAAGAACGCACCAAAGACATCCGTTGCTTCACTTGTGGTGGTTCTGGAAATGTCTCTCGCGATTGCCCTCAGAAAAGGAAGGTCCTTCTCAATGATTTGGGAGACCATTACTATGAGGAGGAGACTGTTGAGGAACACCTAATTTCGAGTGAAGTGAAGGAGGACCAGGCGCAGGACCATGAAGAGGAGATCGATCCCAATAGCTTTCAGGACACTCTCTGCCTTATCAATCGTCGAGTCCTACACATTCAGGAGGCTCCCATGGCTGATCAAAGGCAGAACATCTTCCACACCAAGTGTGTGGTTCGCGAGGCTACCTTGAACGTCATCATCAATGGAGGGAGTTGCTGAAACCTCATCAATGAAAAGGTAGTTGATTTCTTACACTTGACTACTACTCCTAGAGCTACTCACTATGGATTGAATGGCATTACTGATGATGGATCTGATATTATGGTAACCAAACAATGCTTGGTTTCTATTTCTATTGGTTCCTATCATGATAAAATTTTATGTGATGTTGCTGGGATGGATTGTAGTTATATCTTACTTGGCCGTCCTTGGTTATATGATCGCTCTGTTATTCATGATGGTCGTGCGAATACATATTCTTTCACTTTTGATGGGAGGAGAGTTACTCTCCTACCCTTGTCTCCTCAAGCTGTTTTGAAGGAACATGTTCGCAAGCGACAACAACAGGATGCCCAGAAGGAAGCCCAGAAGGCTGCAGCTAGCCGTGAGCCTGCCCCTAAGGCCGCACCTCACCCCGCGCCCGTGGCTCCCACAGCACCCATGCCGTCGTCTTCTACAGCTTCGGCCAAGGCATCTTCAACACCCCTTTCTACCTCGCTGAAGGGCACTGTTGAACACCGATCTCTTGTCTCTCAGCCTCAGCAACGGACTATCACGTGGAATGCTCATCGACCTCATATCCTATTGGTTAGAGCTAGCAAAATCTAACCTGACCCAAAAACCCGATCCGACTCACCTGAACCCGAACCCGACCGAAACCCGAAAATCTGGAGTCATCCGTAACCCGAACCCGAGACCAACTCGACCCGAACCTGACCCGACTCGGAACAGACCCGAACACAGACAAACCCGACCCGAATTTAAACCCAAACCGACTTTGAACCCGACCCGATTATGAGCCCGACCCGACTCTATATTATTATATTTTGATAGAATTGATTATTTATATCTAGATTTGTTAAAAACTAATAATAATAATGGTAAAAAAACTAATGGGCCAAAAGTCAAAAATGAAATGGGCATTGAAAATGAAACGGGCCAATGATATAATCAAACCACAAATAAGCTCATTTGCAACTTGCTAGTTAAAATAAGGTTAAATCCTAAATGTACAATTAATTTGATTTAATTATAGCACCGATCACTTGATTTAAATGTTTGAAAAAGGACAATGTTGCCGAATACCGAATTTCCGATTATGACTTTTTTGAAAATCGGTCGAAAACCGATGAGTCAATGACAATGAGTGTATTCAACTGAGTCAAAATTACATATTCAAGTATTCAACCGAGACAAATTAATTTATTTTAAGTAAATTACATACTTAAGTATTCAACGGAGTCAAAATCAACCTAAGTATCTAAACGGGTCTAATATGATTCGACCGAAAACTCAAACAAACTATACCCACTTTGATTCGAAACTCCAATGAGACCGACCCGCCTCTTGACCCGAAACTCGAACGAGCCCAACCCGCTTTGACCCGAACCCGAATGGGCATGGCCCGATTTAACCCGAAACCCGACTAATCTAAAATTCATTATGACCGAACCTGACCTTACCCGACCAGTACCCGACCATAAATTTTACCCGAACTGACCCGACCCGTCAGTGACCCGACCCTAGCAAGCCTGACCAGAACTCAACCCGAACGAGTGACTTGCCAACTCTACTATTGGTAATGAAAGAGGTATTGCTTAATGTTGTGGATTTGAGTCATATTCCTGCACCTATTGCTGCTCTTTTGCAGGATTACCTTGATGTGCTTCCAGCTGAGCTACCACAAGGCTTACCACCCATTAGAGGGATTGAGCATCAGATTGACTTCGTCCCTGGCGCAGCCTTGCCTAATCACGCCGCCTACAGAGCTAGCCCTGAGGAAACAAAGGAGTTGCAACGCCAAGTCACGGTGCTTATGGACAAAGGCTTTGTTTGCGAGAGCCACAGCCCCTGCGCCGTTCCTGTGATCTTGGTCCCCACAAAGGATGGCTATTGGCGCATGTGTGTTGATTGCAGGACAATCAACCAAATAACGATTAAGTATCGTCACCCTATTCCTCGTTTAGATGATATGCGTGATGAATTATATGGTGCTTGCATCTTTTCTAAAATTGATCTTAGAAGTGGCTATCATCAAATTAGGATGAAATAGAGAGATGAATGGAAAACGGCTTTTAAAACTAAGTATGGCTTATATGAATGGTTAGTAATGCCTTTTGGATTCACTAACGCTCCTTCCACTTTTATAAGGCTTATAAACCATGTGCTTAGACGTTACTTAGGGAAATTTATCGTTGTCTATTTTGATGATATTTTAATCTATAGTAAGAACCTGCATGATCATTTAAGTCACTTAAAATTGGTTTTTGATTACCTTAGAAAAGAGAAATTATATGCTAATTTGAAAAAGTGTTCTTTTGCTTCCGATTCTACTATTTTTCTTGGATTTGTTGTCTGTGCAACTGGTTTGAAAGTAGATGAGGAGAAGGTTTGAGCTATACAAGAGTGGTCCCAGCCACACACTCTCACCCACGTTCGCTCATTCTTGGGCCTTGCTGGCTTATATCGACGTTTCGTCAAGGATTTCAGAACCATTGCCACCCCACTACATGAGTTGACCAAGAAAGATGTGACGTTTCGCTGGACAGACGCAAATCAGAGGGCATTCGATGCTCTCAAGGATCGACTCACCCATGCCTCAGTGCTGCAACTACCTGACTTCTTACAACCGTTCGAGCTCGAGTGTGATGCTTTTGGCACTGGCATTAGTGGGGTTCTTCTTCAGCATAGGCGCCCTATTGCCTATTTCAGCGAGAAGTTGGGCCTTGCTGAGGTCAACTATTCTACCTACGACAAGGAGCTGTTCGCGCTTTTTCGATGCTTGCAAACTTGGCAACACTACCTTTGGCCTAAGGAGTTTGTGATTCATTCGGATCATGAAGCTCTAAAGTACCTCAAAGGGCAGACTGTCCTCAGCAGGCGCCTTGCTCGATGGGTGGAGTTCTTGGATACCTTTTCCTAAGTGATTCACCACAAGAAGGAAAAAGATAACATGGTAGCTGATGCGCTATCACGCAGTTATGTCCTCTTGAACCATATGGATGCACATGTTTTGGGTTTTGCTTTGATAAAGGAACTGTATGCTTCTGATAGTTTCTTTAAGACTATATATATGCTCAATGTGTGTCCAAAGGTGAATTTGATTCTTAATTTCTTGATAACGGTTATTTGTTTAAGATTGGCAAGCTTTGTATCCCATCTTCATCTATTCGAAGACTTTTAACTCAAGAAGTACATGAATCTAGAGGACATGGAGGATTAGAAAAGACTTTAGCTGGATTAAAGGAACATTACTTTTGGCCTAAAATGACTAATTATGTGCTGAGATTTGTCAGAAGTTGTGTTACATGTGCTAAAGCCAAATCTATGTTGAATTCGAATGGCATGTATCAACCATTACCAATTTCGAACAGCCCTTTAGAAGATGTCTCTATGGATTTCATTGTTGGCTTGCCTAGAACTTCTAAGGGTCATGATTCCATATTTGTGGTAGTGGACAGATTTTCCAAAATGGCTCATTTTATACCATGTCACAAAACTGATGATGCTATTCATGTTGCTATGCTTTTCTTTAAAGATGTTGTGCGCTTGCATGGATTGCCATTGTCTATTTTGTCTGATCGTGATTCCAGGTTTTTGAGTTGTTTTTGGAAAACTTTATGGTCTAAGTTGGGTACTAAGCTTTTATTCTCTACATCTTGTCACCCTCAAACTGATGGTCAAACTGAGTTTACTAATAGAACTCTTGGGGCTCTCCTAAGAGTCATGCTGCGTACTAGGCACTCAGCGACAAAGAAGACTCCTTTTGAGGTTGTCTATGGGCGAAATCCGCTTACGCCTGTGGATATGATGCCTCGGCCACTAAAGGAGAAGGAGAGCATGGATGCAGCTAAGCAAGTGGACTTCATCATGCGCTTGCATGAGAGAACCAAGACGCAACTGGAAAGGAAAAGCGCTCAGTACAAGGCGGCGAAGGACAAGCATCGCAAGGATGTGCAGTTCAACGTTGGGGACCTTGTATGGCTGCATCTCAAGAAGGAAAGGTTTCCACAACAACGGAAATCTAAGCCGGATCCCAGGGGAGATGGACCATTTCGAGTGGTCCAGAAGATGTGTCCTAATGCTTACAAGCTGGATGACTGCATCTCTCTGCCGACAAGTACATCGTGCATTCCACCTTCAACGTCGCCGATCTTTCCTTGTTCGCACGTGACGATGACTCTAACGATGATTTGAGGACAAATCGAACTCAAGTGGAGGAGAATGATGCAGTACAAATATTGATGACTTCTGGTGAGATTGAGGACAACATGAAGGTGTCATTTGATGGTCCTATCACTCGTGCAAGGGCCAAGAAGATTCGAGATGCAACCAAGGCACTTCTCATTCGTTACCAATGAACTATGGAGCAAGAGTTCAGGTTACCCTGGACCACTTTGCTGAAAACTAGATCACCAGCACAGGAGTTGAGCTTGCGTCCACAAACGGAGCTCATGAAGACTCGTCAACACCCACCATGACAAGATGATGTGAGCCTAATTCACCATGTTTTATAGTTACTTTTATATCGTTTTCTGCATGCATTTCTGATGTCGTGCAATTATCGATGACTCCTGGTGACATTGAGGACAACATGAAGGTTCCATTCGATGGTCCTGTCACTCGTGCAAGGGCCAAGAAGATTCAAGCTGCAACTAAAGCCTTTCTTGTCCGTCACCATGGAACTTTAGAGCAAGGGTTCAGGCCACCTTGGATCACTTGGCTCAAGGTTACACCACCAGCACAGGAAGTGAGCTTGCGTCCACACACGGAGCTCATGAAGACTCGTCTGCACCCACCATGAGCCAACCATACTCGGCATGGTCTTGGGACACTCGACATTACCATGGGCCGAGTGGGCCTAGATCCTTGTCGACAAAGATGGGCCGAGTTACTCTTGTGCATGGGCCGAAATATCTTAGTTAATTAATTATGTTATTATTTTATGCAACTTAGATAAATAAGGTGGAATTAATTATATCTCTTCTAGATATAATCTTTGTCCACCAAGTTATGAAACATTTATCTTATTAGGAAATATTTATCTTAGGGTTATTTTATTTATCTCTAGATATAATAAATCTATCCAAACCCCCTTTCCTTTGCAAGGAAGGATTGGTTAGTTCTCCTATAGCTTTTCTATATATTCATGTTATGCACTTTTGAAATAATCAGATTGAATAGAATTGAGAAACCCCTTTATAGGATTAAAGGGTTCTCGATTATCAATCCCAAAATTAAATTGCTCTTGTGTTCTCTATCGCTCGACACTCCAATCATCACCATCACCTTCGTTCATCACCAACACCGTCGTCTTCAACCATCATCGAGTCCAAACCCTTAACCCAGTCACGAGAAGTGGAACACAGCCTTGGTGGCGCCGTGTTTGAGTTCGTGTCCGGCGAGCGCAGCGCCGTCGCCTGCGCGCGCGCTGTCCCAGTTCTCGCTCTCTCGGCCTATCGCTGTTTCGCTCTCGCACACGCTCTCTCGCGCCTCGATCGATCTCGCGTGCTCTCACCCGCTCTCGTCCTCGCAGTCGCTCGACGCCGCGCCCTGAGGAACACTGTTCTTGCGCTTCAGCGTTGCTCGCTCCTGCGAAGTCGCGCCTCGCCACCAGCGATCGCAACCAGCGCTGCCGTGTCGCACTAGTGCAGCCGGAGCCTGTGCCGCGAGCCTTCGCAGACCTTCGCTTACTTTGTTTTCCTTTACTTTCCGTTTGCTGTTACTTGTTAATTTAGATCTTAGTTAATTAACTTCCTTAGCTTTAGTTTTGTTTGAATTTTTTAAGTTAAGAAATATTATTTTATTTAGTAGGCTAATTAGTTTAATTCAATTGTTAATCAGGAGATATCGGAAGAGCATTGCAAGATCGGGCAAATATACGACGTGATTCTTGATCTTGAGCCCACAGGCGAAGGATCGGGGATTCCAAATGTATCAAGTGGTATCGGATTTCATGTTAATGCAAGTTCTTTACTCTCTTGATTTCGTACTTGAGTGATTTATTTTTTCGTGCCTATTTTTCAGCATAACCGCTGCATAAAAGTAAAATCTTTATTATTCACCCATAAAATTGGAACTTTATTTTTGTTATTCTTTGTTTGGATCTTTCATTTCGAAGATATTGAGTTCTTGACTGCAAGTTTTGATATTTTATTCCTAGTTGCTACATATCATGCCTATGACTGTGATTCTTGGATTAAAAGCATTATATAAACTTGTACCACTAAAGAACCCAACTTTCTCCAGTTTCTAGCCTATTTCCCTATTTTTTCTTATTTTTGCTTACTTTTAGATCATCGTAGCTTGTTATTTTTATTTTTTTCTTGCTCTTATTTTTTCGGTTACTGCTTCCCTATTACAGCAGCTATTTCATAGCAAAAAAAAAACAGAAAAGCCGAGAGCTTCAAAAAAAAAAAAACAAGAGCATTCTTTCATCTTACATTGTGGAGTTAGTAACTCTTTTTTGTTATTTCTTTCTTGCTACATGTTAGATGATCTGATCGGTTTTAAGCATTACAAAGAACCCTACTTTGTGTGATTTTCTACTGTGCCGACACTGGAGCCTTGGTCACACCCATCTTTCTCTGAACCGTGTTGCAACCGTCAGATAATAGTTGACGGAGTGTGTGCACTTGATTGCCCTTGTGATTGCTATTGTCGATTATTACACATTCATATTATTCAAGCATCACATTGTAGTTCTTATTCTATACACATTAAGCCGCTTGTTTATACTTGCTATCCTTGATATCCGACTTGTGGTTAATTTAATTTGCAATTTTGATTATTACTTGCTGTCTTCGAAAATTTTGTGTCCAGGGGAATTGCTTGAATATAGTGCCTTGTTTTTCTCGCTCTTTGATTTCTAAAACTTGAATCACTCTTAGGAATCACTAGAGCTTGCATTACTTGGTTTCTGGTCTTTCCTTCGTTTACTTGTTGCTCTTCTGATATTGTAGGAACATGTCGAACGATAGCGACCCCAACCTTCCCCTACTCCACCTACTACCATTTCGGCTTCTGAGATGCAGTTTATTATTGACTCTGCTGTCCAATCCTCTACCCTGGCTATGCGTAAGGAACTAGCAGAGGCTGCAAATCGTCGAGCTGTCGAACGTGCAGAGGATCGCATATATTACTCTGACCTCATCAAACAGGCAGTCATTCGGCAATTGGAGGAGGCAAAACAGGCGGAGGCTTCTGGATCTACACCTCCCTCTGGAGGTAAGCCGCCTCCACCACCCCCAGATACCACATCTCCTTCAGGTAATGTCCCACATACAGGTAATACTCATCCTATAGGTAACTTTTCTTCTGCTGGTCAACCACCCCCTTCTAGTCAATTACATTTTAAGCTTAAGTCTGCTACTCCTAACCCTTTCAATGGAGAGAATGACAACGATTATCTAGTGGGCTTCAATGACAACCAGGATCGCCATGAGCACACCCCACCACAGCATCAGCAAGGGAGGACAAATCAGCGACATCAGCAGCCGCTGCACACCCGTTCTAATTGGGATGACAGCCGCATCAATAATGATCTTTATGAGACGCCGCATTTGGAGGATGCTTACCATGAGGTAAATCCTAACTTTGATGATTTACCCCCTCCTAATTTTGGTCATCCTAGATTTGATAATGCTCAAGCTATTCAGAGACGTGATGTTAAGCTTAGGTTAGAAACCTTTGATGGTAACACTGATCCTGAAGCTTATCTTGTTTGGGAAAATCATACTGACTATCTGCTTGAACATTTACGCTATGAGGAAACGGAGAAGTTGGAAGTTGTTATATTGCATTTAGTAGGTAAAGCTCGCACCTGGTGGTTCCGCACTCGTGAGATGCGCCGTCGTCAGGACAAGCAACCTGTTGAAACCTGGCCACAACTTCGCTATCTCCTAAAAAAGAGACATGTGCCTGAGGAATACACGGAGTCCATGAGGATGCAACTCACATCCTGCCGCCAAGGGACTCGCTCTCCTAATGATTACAGAGATGAGCTTGAACGGCTCTCCCATCAGGCTAATGTTTATCTTACTGACCGTGCTTTGTGTACTCAATTTCTTGTTGGTCTTAATATTTCTATTAAAAATCCTTTATCTATCCATTCCGTTAGAGATATTAACACTTTTTCTCATAAAGCACAGCTTCTGTATGAACAACAGCAACAGCAGCTACGACAACAGAGGACTAGATTCGACCAGACCTCTCAAGGTCGCAGGTTTGTTCCCTTTAACCCTTCTAGTCAAGCTAAACCTTCTACTTCTAACCCTTCTATGCAGCAAAAGAGAGTTTCCAACTCACCTCAACAGGGTTATCAGGTTGAAACTAGAAGAGTTGCTGCACCCTCTACAGATCGCAACAAAGATATCCGCTGTTTCACTTGTGGTGGTTCTGGGCATGTCTCTCGCAATTGCCCTCAGAAAAAGAAGGTTCTTCTCAATGATTTGGGAGACCATTACTATAAGGAGGAGACTGTTGAGGACCATGTAATTTTGAGTGAAGTGGAGGAGGACCAGCCGTCTGAGCTTATTGAGGAGATCGATACTTCAGAGTACGACAACTTGCTTTGCATTATCAATCGGCGGGTCCTACACATTCAGGAATCTCCCATGGCTGATCAAAGGGAGAACATCTTCCACACTAGGTGTGTGGTTCGCGAGGCTACCTTAAGCGTCATTATCGATGGTGGGAGTTGCTGCAATCTCATCAGTGAAAAGGTAGTGGATTTCCTCCATTTAACTACTACTCCTAGAGCTACTTACTATGGATTAAATGGCATTACTGATGATGGATCTGATATAATGGTCACCAAACAATGTTTAGTTTCCCTTTTTATTGGATCATATCATGATAAAGTATTATGTGATGTTGCTCGCATGGATTGTAGTCATATATTATTAGGTCGTCCTTGGTTATATGATCGTTCTGTTCTTCATGATGGTCGTGTGAATACATATGCCTTCACTTTTGATGGGAGGAGAGTTACTCTCCTACCCCTTTCGCCACAAACTATTCTGAAGGACCAGGTTCGCAAGAAGCAACATCAGGACGCTCAGAAGGAGGCCCAAAGGAAGGAGAAGCTCAAGGAGACGTCGGCCATGCAGGCCGCACCCGCTGCCCATCCTGCCGCGCCCGCGGCCTCCACAGCAGCCCCCGCGGCTCCCTCGGCATCACCTTCTTCCCACTCGGCGTCCACTCAGCCCTCTTCTGCTTCACTTAAGGGCTCTGTAGAACGTCGATCATTGGTCTCTCAACCTCAGAGAGGGACCATCACATGGAATGCTCATCGACCTCATATTCTCCTGGTAATGAAACAGGTATTACTTAATGTTGAATTGAGTCATATTCCTGCACCTATTGCTGGTCTTCTACAGGATTATTTAGATGTGCTTCCAGCTGAGCTACCCCAAGGCTTGCCTCCTATTAGAGGTATTGAGCATCAGATTGACTTTGTGCCTGGGGCAGCCTTGCCTAATCGCGCCGCTTATAGAGCTAGTCCTGAGGAGACAAAGGAGCTTCAACGCCAAGTCACCGACTTGGTGGATAAGGGCTTTGTGCGAGAAAGCCTATCTCCCTGTGCCGTGCCTGTCATTTTGGTTCCAAAGAAGGATGGCTCCTGACGCATGTGTGTTGATTTTCGCACAATCAACCAAATAACGGTTAAGTATTGCCATCCTATTCCTCGTTTAGATGATATGCTTGATGAACTTCATGGTGCTTGTATTTTTTCTAAAATTGACCTTAGAAGTGGATATCATCAAATTAGGATGAAACAGGGTGATGAATGGAAAACGGCTTTTAAAACTAAGTATGGCTTATATGAATGGTTAGTAATGCCTTTTGGTTTAACAAATGCACCTTCTACTTTTATGAGGCTTATGAACCATGTGCTTAGGAGACACTTAGGAAAATTTGTCGTTGTCTATTTTGACGATATCTTAATCTATAGCAAGAATATGCATGATCACTTAAGTCACTTAAAATTGGTCTTTGATTGCCTTAGGAAAGAAAAGTTATATGCCAATTTAAAGAAGTGTTCTTTTGCATCCGAGTCTACCATTTTCCTTGGTTTTGTAGTGTCTGCATCTGGATTGAAGGTGGATGAGGAGAAGATTCGTGCTATTCAGGAGTGGGCCCAGCCGCATACACCCACTCATGTCCGCTCATTCTTGGGCCTTGCTGGTTTCTATCGACGTTTTGTCAAGGATTTCAGCCTGATTGCCGCCCCCCTACATGAGCTGACAAAGAAAGATGTGACATTTCGCTGGACAAACTCACATCAAAAGGCTTTCGACGCCCTCAAGGATCACCTGACACATGCCCCAGTGCTGCAGTTACCTGACTTTGCTCAACCTTTTGAGCTCGAGTGTGACGCTTCTGGCACTGGCATTGGTGGGGTCTTGCTGCAGAACAAGCGTCCCATCGCCTACTTCAGCGAAAAGTTGGGCTCCGCTGAGCTCAACTATTCTACCTACGACTAGGAGCTGTTTGCACTGGTTCGCTGCTTCCAGACTTGGCAACATTATCTCTGGCCTAAAGAGTTTGTGATTCATTCGGATCATGAAGCTCTAAAGTACCTCAAAGGACAAGCAGTACTCAGCATGCGACTTGCTCGATGGGTAGAGTTTATAGAGACCTTTTCCTATGTGGTTCACCACAAGAAGGGAAAGGATAATGTGGTAGCTGACGCACTATCACCCAGGTATGTCCTCCTAAACCATATGGATGCACATGTTTTGGGTTTTGCTTTGATAAAGGAACTGTATGCTTCTGATAGTTTCTTTAAAACTATATATGCTCAATGTGTGTCTAAAGGTGAAGTTGATTCATTTTTTCTTGATAATGGTTATTTGTTTAAGATGGGCAAGCTTTGTATCCCATCTTCTTCTATTCGCTGATTGTTAACTCAAGAAATTCACGAATCTAGAGGACATGGAGGTTTCGAAAAAACCTTAGCAGGACTTAAGGAACTTTACTTTTGGCCTAAAATGTCTAATTACGTGCTGAGATTTGTCAAAAGTTGTGTTACATGTGCTAAGTCCAAATCGAAATCTAATGCTAATGGTCTATATCAACCGTTGCCTATTGCTAATGCACCCTGGGAAGATGTTTCTATGGATTTTATTGTAGGATTGCCTAGAACTTCTAAGGGTCATGATTCTATCTTTGTTGTTGTAGACAGATTTTCCAAAATGGCTCATTTTATTCCATGTCACAAAACTGATGATGCTATTCATGTTGGTAATTTGTTCTTCAAAGATGTTGTTCGCTTACATGGATTGCCATTATCTATAGTTTCTGACCGTGATCCTAAATTTTTAAGCTCTTTTTGGAAAACTCTATGGTCTAAATTGGGTACAAAATTGCTATTTTCTACTTCTTGTCACCCACAAACTGATGGCCAAACTGAGGTCACAAATAGAACTTTTGGGGCTCTCCTTAGAGTGATGCTGCGAACTAACCTCCGGAGATGGGAAGAATGCCTACCATTTGTAGAATTTGCATATAACAGGTCTAGGCACTCTGCAATAAAGCTTACCCCCTTCGAAGTGGTATATGGCCGAAATCCACTCACTCTTGTGGACATGATGCCTCGGCCATATAAGGAAAAGGAGAGCATAGATGCAGCTAAGCAAGTCGACTTCATCAAGCGCTTGCATGAGCGTACCAAGGCGCAGCTGGAGAGGAAGACTGCGCAATACAAGGCCGCGACGAACAAGCATCGCAAGGATGTGCAGTTCAACGTTGGTGATCTGGTCTGGCTGCATCTCAGGAAGGAAAGGTTTCCGCAACAACGGAAATCTAAGCTGGACCCCAGGGGAGATGGACCATTCAGAGTGGTTCAAAAGATGGGTCCTAATGCATACAAGCTGGATCTCCCTGCCGATAAGTACAGCGTCCATTCTACATTCAACGTCGTCGATCTATCCTTGTTCATGCCTGACGATGACTCTGACGACGATTTGAGGACAAATCGAAGTCAAGTGGAGGAAAATGATGCCGTGCAATTATCGATGACTCCTGGTGACATTGAGGACAACATGAAGGTTCCATTCGATGGTCCTGTCACTCGTGCAAGGGCCAAGAAGATTCAAGCTGCAACTAAAGCCTTTCTTGTCCGTCACCATGGAACTTTAGAGCAAGGGTTCAGGCCACCCTGGATCACATGGCTCAAGGTTACACCACCAGCACAGGAAGTGAGCTTGCGTCCACACACGGAGCTCATGAAGACTCGTCTGCACCCACCATGAGCCAACCATACTCGGCATGGTCTTGGGACACTCGACATTACCATGGGCCGAGTGGGCCTAGATCCTTGTCGACAAAGATGGGCCGAGTTACTCTTGTGCATGGGCCGAAATATCTTAGTTAATTAATTATGCTATTATTTTCTACAACTTAGATAAATAAGGTGGAATTAATTATATCTCTTCTAGATATAATCCTTGGCCATCAAGTTATGAAACATTTATCTTATTAGGAAATATTTATCTTAGGGTTATTTTATTTATCTATAGATATAATAAATCTATCCAAACCCCCTTTCATTTCCAAGGAAGGATTGGTTAGATCTCCCATAGCTTTTCTATATATTCATGTTATGCACTTTTGAATTAATCAGATTGAATAGAATTGAGAAACCCCTTTATAGGATTAAAGGGTTCTCGATTATCAATCCCAAAATTAAATTGCTCTTGTGTTCTCTATCGCTCGGCACTCCAATCATCACCATCACCTTCGTTCATCACCAACACCATCGTCTTCAACCATCATCGAGTCCAAACCCTTAACCCAGTCACGAGAAGTGGAATACAACCTTGGTGGCGCCGTGTCTGAGTTCGTGTCCGGCGAGCGCAGCGCCGTCGCCCGCGCGCGCGCTGTCCCAGTTTTCGCTCTCTCGGCCTCTCGCTGTTTCGCTCTCGCACACGCTCTTTCGCGCCTCGATCGATCTCGCGTGCTCTCACCCGCTCTCGTCCTCGCAGTCGCTCGACGCCGCGCCCTGAGGAACATTGTTCCCGCGCTTCAGCGTTGCTCGCTCCTGCGAAGTCGCGCCTCGCCACCAGCGATCGCAACCAGCGCTGCCGTGTCGCACCAGTGCAGCCGGAGCTTGTGCCGCGAGCCTTTGCAGACCTTCGCTTACTTTGTTTTCCTTTACTTTCCGTTTGCTGTTACTTGTTAATTTAGATCTTAGTTAATTAACTTCCTTAGCTTTAGTTTTGTTTGAATTTCTTAAGTTAAGAAATATTATTTTATTTAGTAGGCTAATTAGTTTAATTCAATTGTTAATCAGGAGATATCGGAAGAGCATTCCAAGATCGGGCAAATATACGGCGTGATTCTTGATCTTGAGCCCACAGGCGAAGGATCGGGGATTCCAAACGTATCAATTTCATACATTTGGGCTAGAATAGTACAGAATCTATGTAGTTTATGCTTATTTGCCAAATTATGGAATCTACACCAGTTTCTGTTTAATTTCGCAGAAATCGAAGCAATTTACAGCAGTTCTGAGAAAGGGAGAAAAGCTCGAAGTCAACTACAGAAGTCTGAGGTCAAGAAGCAGCGGAACCAGGACAAATCAAGCTGGAAACCGGAAAAATCGACTCGACACCACTTAGTCGATATCGAGCACCCTAACTCGATATCGAGTACATCAGTCGATTTCCACCAAAGTTGACAAGAATCGAGCAAGGCTGAGAAAGTTGGTCGATATCGACTATCCTAAGTCGATATCGAGTAACCCAATATCGAGTTGAAGACCCAGGAATCAGCGAAGAAGCTGGAGCTGAGAGATTCAAGTCGATATCGAGTCACTCAACTCGATATCGAGTAAAAACCAAGTCGACATGCATCCTGTTGGCCGATATTGAGTAGCTGAGCTGAAACTGAGGAAATGTTGGTCGATATCGAGTAAATTAATCGATATCGAGTTGGACCACAGAAGCCGAAATCGAGTAGTCCGAGTCTTGTTAAGTTTCTATCCCGAGTCCGATGGAGATATTTTCGAGAGCAAATTTGATGATTCCAAAGTAGCCATGTCTTTATGCATATTTTAGTTCTATATTCTTTACATTTTGCATATTTCGGGTTGGGAATATGTCGGATTTATGTAGTATATGGTTACTTGTCAGAAATGGAGATCTACATAAGTTTCTGTTTAATATTGCAGAATATGGAAATATTTCGGGAGAAAATCAGGAAGCAAAGACGGAAGCAGCAAGTTACTCGACTTCGATAGAGCCTTAGTCGATATCGACGAATCATGGCCGGACACCCTCTGAAGAACACATGTCGAGGAGCCAAGGAGGGATTATCCGGAACCTAGGAGAAATTATCCGGATCTAGGGAGAAACTATCCGGAGTCGAGGAGAGACTACCCGACCATGCCCGGACAGCTTCCTCGAGATCGAAGACCGGTACCGGAGATCGACAAGCCCGGGAGCCTGTGTCCGAGCACATCGAGAAAGACCTGCCCGACCAGCCAAGCCAAACCTAGTCAACGAGCTTCCCTACTCGATGTCGACAAGGAGTCCTCGAGATCGATGAAGCCTGTGAACCTGTGTCCGATCAGTCGACAAGAGACTACCCGATGCACCAAGCCGGCCAGTCGATGACCCACCACTACTCGAGATCTAGGAGCTCTCCTCGAGATCGACGAAGGCCAGGAGCCATGATTGAGCCACATCAAGGACCAGCTAGCCGAGACGCCGAGTGAAGCCCAGTCGACCGACGATCCTACTCGAGATGGAGTAGACCCTTGTCGAGATCGAGGAGACTTCCAGAGACGCGTTACGCGGTTTGATCAATTCTACTCGGTGTGGGATTACTTGATCTCGAAGTTTGCCGATTCTATCCGATCTATCAAGATACATCAAGGAAGAGAGAGATCTATCCACTTTAAAGACTTTTAGATATATTTTCCTTGTTTAGATTTAATTATTTTGTTGCTTTTATTTATCTTTAATGCTTTTAGATATAGTTTTAGATATAGATAAAGACTTCTATCCTTGAGTAGCAAGGATTAGAAGCCTATAAATAAAGCCTTAGGGGCTTAGTTTTATTCATTCAATTTCAGAAGTAGAAAAAGTAGTAGAGAGAGAGAGTGAGTGGCCAAGAGGAGTTTTGTGAAGCGAGAGCGGAATTGACTTCCTTTGGTTGTAAGCTCTATTTTATTTCATTAATGCAAGTTTATTTCCTTTTATTATTGATGTCTTTAATTATGATGAAGTGCGAGTAGTCCACCCACTTCTAGAGTTAGGGCGAGCCCGACGATAGTCATGCATAATTGAGGTAAAGATCCGACTTTTATCAAGTTTTGAGCATCTACTACTTGTTTATGTGTTTATTACCCATCTAATGGAGGTCCATGATAACAACTTGGATTGTAAACATAAAATCAGTAGAGACAATTAGGGTTTCTTGAAAGAGTTGTCTAATTGTTGGAAAAGGCGAAAGCTTGGTCCTTTGATGCGATTCACATGATTATCTGTTTTATTTCTGCCTTATGCATGCTTGGTTATCGTTGTTGCAAACCCCAATCCTGGAAGCCCTTTTTATAAAGTTTATTTCGAGATCCCAAAGCATTTATTTTTATTTTATTTCGTTTTTACTTTCTGCCCTCGTCGATCTCGACCAAGCCTGGTCGATCTCGACTACTAATTTCCGATCCCAGATCGTCGTAGCTTATTTGTGCAGGAACTCGACCAAGACGAGCCGAAGTCGACAAGGACTGTACTCGATCTCGTGTAGCCCTTTGTCGAGATCGAGTAGCCTTTGCCGAGAGCTGCTGCACTGTTTGACTAGCCTGATCTTCTATCGACTAACCCTAGTCGAGATCTAGCACCTGTTGTCGACTTCTGTCCGTGAGATTTCTCCGCTGCTTAGGATCCGCTGACACGCTTCCTCGTGGATCGATCCTGACTTCCCATTGCTACATCAGGAGGAGGTCTTGTAATTATTTGCAAGGGACGGAATCTGGTTTGCCTTAGTTTATTTACCTTCTATTTTGCATACTCGATTTCCTCCTATCAATAAATTGGCGCCGTTGCCGGGGAAGCTATCATTCGCGCCTTAGGTAGTTAAAATCTCACATTCTCTTTGAGTTTACTTTACAGGTGTATGCGCCGTTCTGGTCAGCCACCTAAGTTTGATTGCTTAGACAACCCAGAATGTCTTATACAAGCCCACGCTAGACTGAAAAGAGTCATGGCAGCCGCAGAAACACAGGAGCAGCTGATATAGAGGCTTACTAGGGAGCTAGCCGCAAAGGATACTACTATCGCCGCTGAAAGGGCAGCGAGGGAGCAAGAAGCTGAGCGCGCAAGGCAAGCAGAAGCTGAGCTTGCCCAATATCCAACTACTGTAGAGGATTATATGCATCCCACTCTCGTCATGCCTGAATCGGCGATTCTTATCCCTGAAAACTCCTTTGAAATTCGCACTCAATTTGTGATAGAGCTTAAAAATAATGCTTTTTATTGCAAATTTAATGAGTGTCCTCTTGAACATATTACCAATTTTTCTGACATGTGTCGTACTCTTGCTGAAGGTACAACTTTGGAATATGTCAAGATGAAGGCTTTTCGCTGGTCTCTCGCTGGGCCTGCACTGAAGTGGCTTGAAGGGCTGAAACCAAGATCACTCACAACATGGGCCCAAGTAGAGCAAGAATTTCTGAATAAATTCTTCCCACCTGCCAAGACAGCACTCCTCCGCTAGAAAATCACCGCTTTCAAACAGAAGCCTGGGGAACCGCTGGCAAAGGCATGGGAACGCTACAAAGAACTGCTGCGATCTTGCCCTACTCACGGACAGCCACCCTACGTCATTCAGGAGATCTTCTTCAACTCTCTTGATCAAGTCACCAAGGACAGAATCAACCAGTATACTCGCTATGAGTATCTGACGATGCCGCCAGTTGACGCATGGGGTGTGCTAGACAAGCTCACCAATTATGACAACAAATATGGGTCTACTGCAAACTATGAGGAGAACTCCTATGTCAGGCCAGCACCATCTATGTCACTCTATGAGCCAGCAAAGGAGATTGACCCAGATGTCAGGGAGCAGTTCTATAGAGACCAGAATCGTAAGCTCCTCAAGCAAGTCAAATATCTATCTGTCAATCAGCCTTGCATCGAATGCGGATCACAGAGGCACACCACTACTGAGTGCCTACACACTGAGCAAGTTAGAATGGCAGAGACACATGAGGAAGTAGCCTATGCTGGGGGTCCAAATCGCTACATGGGAGATCAAAGGTTCTATCAAACACAGTGGAACCAAGGTCCTCCTTGGAACCCCCCACCCTACAGAGCTCCAGGACATCCAGAAAGGGATCAAAAGAAGGATGATCTGCAGCTGATCCTTGAGGAGATGCGTCGGAATCAGGCCACCATCAACAACCAGTTCCAGAACATCACTACAAAATTTGGAGAACTAGACATTTGGAAAAGGGGAATAGAGACGCAGATGGGTCAAATCGCTGCACAGATCCCAAGACCATCCGGACAACTCCCTGGGCAAACAGAACCAAATCCTAAAGGGAAGACCGGACACGTCGCCGCTATCAAACTCAGAAGTGGGCATCAATTACACGAGCTAGAGGTCGAGAAACAGCAAGGCAAGGCAGAGCAGCAACTCGAGATAGAGCAAAATCTACTCGATCTCGAGGAGCCCTTACTCGACCTCGACAAGAAGCTACTCGACCAAGACCAGAAGCTGAGCTCGGACTCCACAGCACAGCCCAGCAAGTCAAGGTCGACCACCCTAGTCGATCTCGAGGACCCACTAGTCGAGATCGAGGAGAAAAATCTGGCCGAGGTCGACGACTCTGCAACGCCTCCGACAGCTGATCTGGCTCCGAAGCAGAAAAAGCCATTGCCTTTTCCATCTAAAGCACAGAAAGATCCCACTGCAGGTAGGTTTACCAGATTTGTTAATATGCTGCAAGAACTGAATGTTTCTATTCCTTTTACAGAAGCCCTGCAAGAGATGCCTGGATATGTCAAATTTCTGAAGGAAATCCTGAGCAAGAAGCGATCCATCTCAGAAATTATTGTTGCAGGAGGATGGTCAAGTATGAAATAAATATGAAATAAAGTTCAGACTGACTTCCCTGTCTCAGCAAATAAATACAAGACTTCCTCCCGTTGTAGTAAGAGAAAAGTCAGGATCGAATCCACGAGGAAGCACGTCAGCAGTTCTCAGGTAGCTGTAAATTCTCACAGGCAAAGCAGCAGAAAGACAGAAACACAGAAAAGAAACAGAAATAAAAGCAGAAAAAAACAAAAGCAAAGAACAAAGCAAAACAGAAAAGACAAAGCAAAGCAACAAATAAAAGCAAAGCAAAGGGCTCGTCGATCTCGACAAACACTACTCGAGATCGACCACAGCAGTCGACAACAGAGAACAGAAATCACAGCAGACAGGCAAACCCGGCAAGGGCAACTCGATCTCGACAAACACTACTCGAGATCGACAAGGGTATGCAAAGACAGAAACTTCAGAAATCGACAACAGAACAGAACTCAACTCGACCTAGACGAAGCGTACTCGAGATCGACAAGATCTCCTCTAGATCGACAAGAAACAGAAATATAAAATTGCAGATTTTCGACAGAACTCAGAAATTCGACAGAAATAAATCAATATATTAAAAGACTTCCAAAGCCAGGGTTTCAACACCACAACGATAACCATGCAAAGTAACACATAAAGGCACAAAAGATCATGCTTTCCATCAAATAACTGTCGTCATTAACAAATAGGCATATAGAGGCTTTCGCATAAACCCTAATTGTTACTAACCCTTTTTCACATAATTAATCCAAGTTGCATTAAGATCACTTTCGCTTTAATAACACAAACAAGGATCATCTTCAACTCTCGCAAAAGAATCATGCTTATAGGGATAGAAGATGAATTGCATAACAAAATCTGACCTTTATCGCGTTATCTCACATGGCCACCATCGGGCTCACCCCAGCCCCAGAAGTGGGTGGACTACTCACGCCTCATTGCAATAACAGACATTGATGTATAAAAAGAAACTTGCATTAAAACTAAATTCAAAAGCCTTTAGAATCCTAGCAATCAACTTTCGCAGAAAGCCAAAACCTTAAAAACCTTGGAACTAACTAATTGTCTCTGAAATTGAATGCGATGCCTAATGCTCAGCCCCTAGGGCTTTATTTATAGCCTTCATTCCCTAGCTAATCTAGGAAAGAAGATATCTATCTTTATCTAAAATTATATCTAAAGCTTAAAAGGATAAATAAATTGTTTTAAGGAAATAAATCTATAAGGGAAAGATAAAACTAAATAGGGTAAGTCTTCATGATGTTGATAGATCTTGTCTCCTTGGATAGAACTTGATCAACTTTGGATAGAATCTTCCTCCTTCGGCCCCAAGGAATCCCAACTCTACTCGGACAGCACTTCGTCGACGCGTTTCTGAAATCCAGTCTACTCGACATCGACAAGGGTCTCGTCGACCTCGACAAGGATTGTTCGTCGACTGGACTTTCTCGGGTGACTCTGCTCGACAGGCTCGGATCTGGGTTCCTGGGCTCAGGCGCTCGTCGACCTCGACAAGGGGTCCTCGAGATCGACTAGAGTGGTGCACGTCTGGTCGAGCAGGCTTCTCCTCGGCAAGGACACGGACTGACACGGTGGGTCTTGTCGATCTCGACTAGGGTTTGTCGAGATCGAGTAGAGTTGCTCGGCGTCCTCGTCCTCGGCTTCTCTCCTTGTCGACTCCGGGTGTGGCGTATGGGCTTCGTCGATCTCGACTAGGGCTTGTCGAGATCGAGTAGACTTCCGGAGCTCGGGTTGGTCTGGCTCTCGATCAGGCTCTGTCGACCAAGGCTGTGCTCGGACATGTTCGTCTAGATCGAGTAAGGTCTACTCGAGATCGAGGAGTCTGGTTCTCGGCTCGATTCGACTTGTTCCGCTGCTTCTTTGACCTTGGACTTCTGTAGTGGTTTTCCGAGCTTTTCTAACCTTCTGTAGAATCGCTGTAAAACGCCTCGAATTCTACGAATTGAACAGAAACTAGTGTAGATTCCATAATTTGGCAAATAAACATAAACTACATAGGTTCTGTACTATATTAGCCCAAATGTATAAAATGTATGCAGAAATCGATATAAAAGTTACTGTAAAACATGGCAGATTCAGCTCACAACAGAAATCGCAGGCGAATGCAAAGTACTCCACTTCCTTGAAAAGAGACCTGACCCTGGTAAGTTTTCTGTTACTGTGGGTTTTGGGCAATATAAATATGATTCTCTGTGCGATTTAGGAGCAAGTGTGAGCATCATGCCTCTATCAATCTGGCGGAAGGTAAAAATAGGATGCATAGAGCCTGTGGATGCCAAACTATACATGGCGAACAATACAGTGGTCATCCCTACAGGTATAGTTGAGAATGTCCCCGTCCAGGTTGGTAAATTCTTTGTTCCAGCAGATTTCCTTATTATAGACTGTGCTGAAGATCCTACTAGCCCTATTATTCTTGGTAGACCATTCTTAGCAACTACAGATGCCAGAATTAGTGTTAAGAATCGCTCGCTCACCTTCACCATAGGAGATGAGGTTTTAGATTTCTCGTTTGGTCCTACAAAAGAGGAAATTTCATGGCTGGAGGTGAAAAGCATCAGCAACCACGGGACCAAACAAACAGCGGAGGAAAGCGCCAACACTGTACCCGAGGTCGACCAGAGCTCCTCGATCTCGACTAGCCACCTACTCGATCTCGACAAGACCTTGTCAATCTCGACAACCTCTGCTGAGCCACTGACTTGCCAAGAACCTAAGTATGGGGTCCCTGTACTCAAAGTCGACCAGCAGTACTCGACATCGACTAGCCCCAAACCCAAAGTTTTTTGTTTTGGGACCGAAAAGGTAAGTTCAGGTATGAATTCTACTCCCCCTCAGTCCATAAAGAAATTTTTCAATAATTTAAGGGGAGGTAAGGCCCCGTGGCGAGAAAATCTGCGAAAGCTAAGGGCGGGAAGGAAGAAAAAGAAAGAGAAGGGAGATGATGCAAGCAACCACCTATCAGCTGAGCTTGCATACTACCATCAAGACCTAGATGATCCAGGAGAAGGGCCAAGCATGAGCGGGCCCCACAATAATGGTCCTTGAGCACAAACGGAGAAGTCGGCCTAGCGACTCTAAAATCTAGAGCATGTATATAGACTTTATGATTTTTTTTTTGGGACTTTTAAACTTTTTAGTTTTTGTTTTTGTTCTTGGTTTTGGTTTTATGTCTTTCAGAATACTTCATGTGGATAGTCTTGTTTTTGTGCGCAATCTAACACTTTTAGGTCGGCAAGCATATAAGGATCGCGAAAAGTGGAATAAAGAAGTCCCTGAAAACAGTCAAAATCGACGAAGGCCAAGTCGACGACGACAAGGAGGAGCAGCCCAGACACTCGTCGATCTCGAGTAGGCCAACTCGAGATCGACTAAGCCACCAGAAGCTCCTCGACTTCAGAACCCACTGGACGCAGACGAAACTACTCGAGATCGAGTACCTTGTACTCGAGATCGACGAGACACTTTCCTCGACCAGCACTGATTCGCCACCCTCGATGTGTTATCCTGTGAGTTCCTTCCTTTACTCTTGTTTTTATTTGATTTTATACAGTGGGGACACTGTATATTTTAAGTATGGGGTGGGGAAAGGGCTCATTATCATTATCATATGTTTTAGTCTTGCTTTTTGGTTTTACATGGTGAAATTTTAATGTTATGCATTCATGTTTAAATTTTATGCATTTTAAGTTTTATGCATACTTTAGTCTTGTCTTTTGAATTACATAAAAAATAAAAAATAAAAAATATATATATATATATAGAAAATGTCGAAAAAAAAAAGAAAAAAAATATATGCATGTTTAATTTTTGCATTGTTTTAGTTTTTATACCCTAACTTAGATGTCCTATGATGATAAATAATGACTGACTTGACCATATAAATCCTATGGCGTGTTTGGAAGGTTTAGCCTAAGTCCTCGAAATGGTTTTTATGTGGATTGTGAACTTGTGATGAAATTGAGCACATATGATCCTAAGCTAAAGGTTAAAATCCAACAAAAATTGTCCCAGTGAGAATTTTGGCCTTATAGGGAGAACATTAAAAAAAACCCTCTGCTTTCTTGAGTGTATTTACTCTTCCTATGCATCTCTAAATATTGTGATAGTTATTCAAAGCCAATGCATTTATATGTTTCTGTTAATGAGAATTAAATGATGGAGGCACCTTTTAAGCCAATTTTATCCTCTCTTTACCTACCCGGCATTATCCCTGCTTGAAGTCAGAACATTAGCCTGAGACTTTCATTATGAACTCCACAAAATTATCCTTAGCCAAATTGAGCCTGACCTCCATTTGGGAATTAAGACTTAGAGTTGGTTGGAATGATGATTTGTGGAATGAATGAGCTTATGTTGCATTTCAAGTAGGAAGGATTGTTGAAATTATTGAGATATAGGATGGTTTTAAATTTTTATCTTGCTATACATATTATGTAAAAGGATTTTTGGCTCACATTATAAATGCACTATTAATTGGTTTTTATTTTCGAAAAAAAAACAAAAAAAAGAAAATCCGAAAAAAAAGGGGAAAGAAAAAAAAGTATATATATTTGTGAATAAAGTGCATGAGCCAAATTTACCTTATTTCTTTCATTATTTGCAAGATACATACTTTGGAGAGGTTGATAAAGTTTGAAAGGTTACATACTTTATTAAGATAAATTGGAGAGTTTGGTTGATGCATATGATTGAGAAGTTATGGTTTGGTTGTGTTGAAGATTTAGGAGTCTTGATTCCCGAATTCTATTAAGCACCACATGGCCAAATAATTCCATTCCTTATTATTTCTTACCAAGCACCATTACAACCCCGCCGAATAGAATCTTTTTTGAAGACTTCTATTGAGCGAAGTCCTCCTGATAATTCTTGTTGCATTTTCATAATTGGTTGAGAAGTGGATACATAATTAAATTACAATATTTATGAGATTGTGTATGGAATTGAGTTGAGAGTTGATCTTCATAGCCTAAACACATTTGAGAGTTGAGTGTAAACACATTATCCCTGTGAGGTTGGATTTATACTGCCTATGCCTATGGATCGCTCATATATGTGTGATGACATTAAATTCACTTGTCTTACATTGCTACTACTTGAGATGTTGCTTTTGACAAAGGCGAAGACTTGAAGGATGTGTTGTAGGTCTTGGTTATTGTTTGGTTATTGCTTGAGGACAAGCAAGTCTAAGTATGGGGTGATTTGATGTCTCCAAAGTAGCCATGTCTTTATGCATATTTTAGTTCTATATTCTTTACATTTTGCATATTTCGAGTTGGGAATATGTCGGATTTATGTAGTATATGCTTACTTGTCAGAAATGGAGATCTACATAAGTTTCTGTTTAATATCGCAGAATATGGAAATATTTCGGGAGAAAATCAGGAAGCAAAGACGGAAGCAGCAAGTTACTCGACTTCGATAGAGCCTTAGTCGATATCGACGAATCATGGTCGGACACCCTCTGAAGAACACATGTCGAGGAGCCAAGGAGGGATTATCCGGAACCTAGGAGAAATTATCCGGATCTAGGGAGAAGCTATCCGGAGTCGAGGAGAGACTACCCGACCATGCCCGGACAGCTTCCTCGAGATCGAAGACTGGTACCCGAGATCGACAAGCCCGGGAGCCTGTGTCCGAGCACATCTAGAAAGACCTGCCCGACCAGCCAAGCCAAACCTAGTCGACGAGCTTCCCTACTCGATGTCGACAAGGAGTCCTCGAGATCGATGAAGCCTGTGAACCTGTGTCCGATCAGTCGACAAGAGAATACCCGATGCACCAAGCCGGCCAGTCGATGACCCACCACTACTCGAGATCGAGGAGCTCTCCTCGAGATCGACGAAGGCCAGGAGCCATGACCGAGCCACATCAAGGACCAGCTAGCCGAGAGATCGAGTCAAGCCCAGTCGACCGACAATCCTACTCGAGATCGAGTAGACCCTTGTCGAGATCGAGGAGACTTCCAGAGACGCATTATGCGGTTTGATCAATTCTACTCGGTGTGGGATTACTTGAGCTCGAAGTTTGCCGATTCTATCCGATCTATCAAGATACATCAAGGAAGAGAGAGATCTATCCACTTTAAAGACTTTTAGATATATTTTCCTTGTTTAGATTTAATTATTTTGTTGCTTTTATTTATCTTTAATGCTTTTAGATATAGTTTTAGATATAGATAAAGATTTCTATCCTTGAGTAGCAAGGATTAGAAGCCTATAAATAAAGCCTTAGGGGCTCAGTTTTATTCATTCAATTTCAGAAGTAGGAAAAGTAGTAGAGAGAGAGAGTGAGTGGCCAAAAGGAGTTTTGTGAAGCGAGAGCGGAATTGACTTCCTTTGGTTGTAAGCTCTATTTTATTTCATTAATGCAAGTTTATTTCCTTTTATTATTGATGTCTTTAATTATGATGAAGCGCGAGTAGTCCACCCACTTCTAGGGTTGGGGTGAGCCCGACGATAGCCATGCATAATTGAGGTAAAGATCCGACTTTTATCAAGTTTTGAGCATCTACTACTTGTTTATGTGTTTATTACCCATCTAATGGAGGTCCATGATAACAACTTGGATTGTAAACATAAAATCAGTAGAGACAATTAGGGTTTCTTGAAAGAGTTGTCTAATTGTTGGAAAAGGCGAAAGCTTGGTCCTTTGATGCGATTCACATGATTATCTGTTTTATTTCTGCCTTATGCATTCTTGGTTATCGCTGTTGCAAACCCCAATCCTGGAAGCCCTTTTCATAAAGTTTATTTCGAGATCCCAAAGCATTTGTTTTTATTTTATTTCGTTTTTACTTTCTGCCCTCGTCGATCTCGACCAAGCCTGGTCGATCTCGACTACTAATTTCCGATCCCAGATCATCGTAGCTTATTTGTGCAGGAACTCAACCAAGACGAGCCGAAGTCGACAAGGACTGTACTCGATCTCGAGTATCCCTTTGTCGAGATCGAGTAGCCTTTGCCGAGAGCTGCTGCACTGTTCGACTAGCCTGATCTTCTGTCGACTAACCCTAGTCGAGATCTAGTACCTGTTGTCGACTTCTGTCCGTGAGATTTCTCCGCTGCTTAGGATCCGCTGACACGCTTCCTCGTGGATCGATCCTGACTTCCCACTGCTACATCTAGAGGAGGTCTTGTAATTATTTGCAAGGGACGGAATCTGGTTTGCCTTAGTTTATTTACCTTCTATTTTGCATACTCGATTTCCTCCTATCAACAAAATTCCATCAAGATCTATCAAGTGCTATCAAGTTGGAGGAGGATTTATCCACAATTAGATATAAATCCTTTTAGATTTATTTATTTATTTCCATGTTTTAATCTTTTGATAAAAGATAGATAGATATAGATTTAGATATAGTTTTCTTACCTAATTAGAGAGGGAATGAAGGCTATAAATAAAGCCTTAGGGGCTGATTTCCATTCATTCAATTCTAGAGAAGGAGAAGAGGTAGTAAGTAGAGAGAGAGAGAGCTTGTGGCGAGAGCAAGGTGGAAAGGCAAGAGCGGATTCAGCTTGTTCGGTTGTAAGCTTTCTTTAGTTTTAATTTAATGCAAAGTTATTTCCTTTTATTATTGATGTCTTTATTCATGATGAAGAGTGAGTAGTCACCCAACTTCTAGGGTCGGGGTGAGCCCGACGGTAGCCATGTGAGGTGATGTGGTAAAGGTACAGGCTTTTTATGCAATTCGTCTTCTACCCCTGAAAGCATGCTTCTTTTGCGAAAGTTGAAAGTGATCCTTGTTTGTGTTATTGAAGCAAAAGTGATCTTAATACAACTTAGATTAATTATGTGAAAAGGGTTAGTAACAATTAGGGTTTATGCGAAAGCCTCTATATTCCTATTTGTTAATAACGAAAGTTATTTGATGGAAAGCATGATCTTTTATGCCTTTATGTGTTACTTTGCATGGTTATTGTTGTGGTGTTGAAACCCTGATCTTGAAAGTCTTTAGTTTATTGATTTAATTTTGTGTTTACATTCGTTTTCGTTTGAAAAGTTGCAAATTTAAGTTTCTGTCATTACTCGAAATCGGGCAGATTTGGTCGACATCAAGGAAACTGGTCGATGTCGAGTTGAGTTTTGTCGAAATCGAGTTAATTTGATGAGTTTTGCTTTCTGTTAGTCGATATTGAGTTTCTGTAGTCGGTTTCCTTACTCGATATCGAGTACTGGTAGTCGATATCGAAAAAAAAAAAAAAATTGCTGCTTTGCTTTCTTTTCTGCTTTTCTCTGTTATTTATGTCTGTCTGGTTGATTTTCTACCTGTGAGATTCCTCCGCTACCTGAGATCCGCTGACACGCTTCCTCGAGGATCGATCCTGACTTCCCACTGTTGCATCGGGAGGAAGTCTTGTAATCATTTGCGTGGGCACAAATCCGGTTTGATTTATTTTATTATATTTTGAACTCGATTTCCTCTCCTACAACAAATTGGCGCCGTTGCCGGGGACGCAATCATTCGCGCCTTAGGTAGTTAGATCTCACTTTTTCTTTAAGTTTTGATTTTGCAGAGTATGCGCCGTTCTGGTCAACATCCTGATTTTGACGCCTTGGACGACCCGGAACGCCTTATACACGTCCACGCTAAATTGAAAAGAGCCATGACAGCCGCAGAAACACAAGAACAACTGATACAGAGGCTTCGAGCTGAGCTAGAAGCCAAGGATACTGCTCTCACCGCTGAGAGAGCACGCACTACGCAGGAAGCAGGGCGAAGGAGGCAGGTGGAAGCTGAGCTTGCCCAATACCCTACCACTGTAGAGGATTACATGCACCCGACTCTTGTCGTGCATGAATCGGCCATTCTAATCCCTGAAAATAATTTTAAAATTCGCACTCCTTTCCTGATTGAGATTAAAAATAATGCCTTCTTTGGAAGATTTAATGAATGCCCTCTTGAACATATTACCAACTTTTCTGACATGTGCCATACTCTTTCTGAAGGTACTACTCTGGAATATGTCAAGATGAAGGCTTTTCGATGGTCTCTGGCCGGTCCAGCATTAAAGTGGCTTGAAGGTCTCCCTCCACGGTCCCTCACAACATGGGCTGAAGTAAGGCAGGAATTTCTCAACAAATTCTTTCCTCCTGCCAAGACAGCAATCCTCCGCCAGAAGATTACAGCTTTCAAACAGAAGCCTAGGGAGCCGCTATCAAAAGCATGGGAACGATATAAGGATCTACTGCGATCCTGCCCTACACATGGACAACCACCCTATGTTGTTCAGGAGATCTTCTTCAATTCTCTTGATCTGGCCGCTAAGGATAGGATCAACCAGTATACTCATTATGAGTATCTGACAATGCCACCAACTGACGCATGGGCTACCCTCGACAAGCTTACCAACTACGACAATAAGTATGGGAGTCCAACAAACTATGATGAGAATGCGTATGCCAGGCCAGCCCCAACCATGCCCCTCTATGAGCCTTCTAAAGAGATTGACCCAGATGTCAAGGAGCAGTACTACAGAGATCAGAATCGCAAGCTCCTCAAGCAAGTCAAATATCTTTCTGTCAACCAGCCCTGCATCGAATGCGGCTCACAGCGGCACACCACTACTGAATGCCCACACACGGAGCAAGTCAGGATGGCAGAAACCCACAAAGAGGTAGCTTACGCAGGGGGTCCCAATCGCTATATGGGGGACCAAAGGTTTCAGCAACCACAATGGAACCAAGGTGTCCCCAGGAACCCCCCGCCATACAAAGCTCCAGGACATCTAGAACGAGATCAAAGGAAGGATGATCTACAGATGATCCTCGATGAGATGCGCCGGAATCAAGCACAACAACAACAATCTACAAGCTTCATCAACAATCAGCTCTAGAACCTCAATACAAGATTTGGAGAGATGGACATCTGGAAGAGGAACATAGAGACCCAGATGGGTCAATTCGTGGCACAAATTCCACGACAGACCAGGCAACTCCCTGGGCAAACAGAACCAAATCCTAAGGGGAAGACCGGACACGTCACAGCCGTAAAGCTCAGGAGCGGGTACCAACTACGCGAGCCAGAGGTCAGAAAGCAGCAGGACGAAGCTGAGAAACAACTCGATATCGACCAACAGCAAGTCGATGCCGACCAAAATTTGGTCGATGTCGAGCAACATTAAGTCGACATCGAGAAACAGCTTGGCCAAGATTCATCCGTACAACACTCCAACTCGAAATCGAGTACAGTGGTCGATGTCGAGCAATATCAAGTCGACGTTGAGGAGAATCAAGTCGACATCGAGGGCGCTGCAACACCTCCGACATCTGTTCTGGCTCCGAAGTAGAAAAAGAAGCTGCCTTTCCTGACGAAATCTCCAAAGGACCCAGCAGAGAAGAAATTCCAGCGCTTCATCAAGATGCTTCAAAGGCTCAATGTCACCATACCCTTCATAGAAGATCTTAATGAAATGCCATCATATGTCAAGTTCCTTAAGGAGATCCTAAGCAAAAAGTGGTCAATGGTTGAGATTGCAGAGGAGTGCAGCCAAATGGACATACTTGAGAAAAGGCCAGATCCAGGTAAGTTTGCTATAACCATTGGATTTGGTCAATATAAATTTAATGCATTATGTGATCTTGGAGCCAGTGTGAGTATAATGCCTCTATCAATATGGTCCAAGATTAAGATAGGTGCCCTAGAGCATGTGGATGCTAAGCTTTATATGGCAAACAACACGGTGGTCATCCCAACAGGCATGGTGAACAATGTACCAGTGCAAGTAGGTAAGTTCTTTGTCCGTGCTGATTTTCTAGTTATTGATATGGCGGAGGACCCTGCTTGTTCAATTATTCTAGGAAGACAGTTCTTGGTGACGGTGGATGCCAATATAAGCGTAAGGAAGGGAGTGCTCACTTTTAACAACAGCAATGAGGTAATTGAGTATTCCTTTAATAAAACTGAAAGGCATACAGGTCCCATGGAAGAGGTAAAGTCTATATCGGCTAGTTACATTACTTGCGGGGAGCCTAAGGTAAAAAATATGACTCCCGAAGAGTTGGAAAAGAGGGATATGGAAGCCCAGGTGGAGGAGATCATGACCATTCTGAACGACGACATAGAGGATCTACTGGACATCAACCAAGGTAAGTCGACTTCGACTAACTTCTTTTCGGATGCCTTGACAGGAATCAAGTATGGGGTCAAGTCGACCAGAGTTACTCGACGTCGAGTAACTTGGTCGACGTCGGCCAAAATCAGAGCACTCCACCAACAGCTACAGCGTCGAGCAAACAACTCGAAGCCGAGGACAACTCGACATCGACCAAATTGGTCGACGTCGACCAACAACCTTCTTCCTCGACTTCTCCTTCCTCGACTAGTGGTCCACCAGACGAGCCGAATTCCTCGATGTCGAGTAATCTTACTCGAAATTGACCAAAATAGGAGGTCCCCGAATCCGATTCTGCGAAGGTAAGCCAAGGTATGGACCCTTCTTCTCCTATTTCCATTAAAGATTTATCTATACATGGGAGAGGTTTGCCCTGGTATGTGCGATTATGTAGGATTTCCAATTATGAGCCCAAAGAGTATGAAGTTGGTGACAAAGTCTATGTTGCCAAATCAAAGGATCATTGGTTTCCTAACAAGTTCAACAAGAAGAAGATGGGGCCCTTCACGGTGAACAAGATCCATTCAGGAGAATTGCAGCTGATGGACAAGAATGGAGTCCTATTTGAAGCACAAGCTACATGGGCCCTGCAAATGCCACCTTGAGCTTCATGGAGAAAGTCGGCCTAGCGACTATAAAATCTAGAGCTTGTAAATAGACATTTATTTTTTGGGATTTTTGGACTTTGTCACTTTTGTTTTGGTTTTGGACATTGCTTTTTAAGTTTTTCTAGTATGGGTATTTCTTTTCTAACGAATCTTGCAGGGAAGAAAAAGTTGCAGACTTACTCGACGTCGAGTAAGTTACTCGACATTGACCAAACACATTGAGCAAAAAGGAGCTTGTGGTCGAGGAAAACCACCCTGGAGGCATCACCTTACTCGATCTCGAGTAGCCTTGGTCGACATCGACCATCTTTCGTGAAATCGACCAGCCCTTGTCGATGTCGACCATCTCTGCAGCAACATTACACTCGATTTCCGGCATCCTGCACACATGTCTAGTGAGTTTCTTTCTTTACCCTTATTTTTTATACAGTGAGGATACTGTAATGTTTAAGTATTGGGTGGGGGAAGGGCTTACTTTATGCATATTTGGCTTTATTTGACATAATGTGTGCATATTTGAGGTTTATCTCTTGAATTGCTTATACATGGCTATTTTGGAATTCATTATTGATTTATGTGCTTATATGCATGTTTTCCAATGTTTGAAAAAAAATTACCCCCATCAAATTTTTTGATTAATGTCATTGAAGCTTTAATTGAACTCGACGATGCAAAATTGGATTCATTAGAGATATAGCATGAAATTGCCTAGTAAAGGGAAGTCACAATGAAATGCATATTTTATTGAAAACCATGAAAGGAGGTAAAATTTGATGTTGCTTTTGACATGTTGCATGATAAGAGGATGGAGGACTTTATATTTCCATATAATGCTCATATTGCTTATATCCTAGCCTTACCTATGCTTATGCATCACAAAAGCCATATTTATGCCTTATTTCAATTATTGCTCCACATGTTCCAAATATTGCCATTTTCTACCTTATCTAGGGATTATGTTGAGAATGATGTTACATTATGGGGATATTATGTGGTGTTTGTGTTGTTGTTATAATATTTAGAGTTTGGAAGGAATGTTTGATTTATATGGAAAATTGAATGAGTGAGAAAAAATCCGGTTACCTCAGGAGATAAAGGTAGATCGACCCTGCTTGCTGAGATAATAGTTCAATGAGATGGGACTCCAAGGTGAGGAGTCCAAAGCACTAAGTATCCGGGGCCATTCATGACACCCATGTTTGCGACTCGCGAGAAGGCAGTGCTGAGGTTAGAGAGGTAAAAGCATTATATTGAAAAAAAAAGCAATGAGCGATGAGAGAAAGGTGAGAAATCAAAGGAAGAAGGAATGTGGTATGAAAGCTTGGAAAGTACTCCATTTCCCCGGATTATTAGCACCACATGGCCAAAAATTGCCCACCTTTAGCCTTTTACCAATCTACTCCTTATTGAGCTTAAATTAAAGTCCTCTTGATTATTAATGCTTTGTCACGAATGAATGTTTTTGCATAACCCTCCTTTTGTGAGTAAATGTTGCTTTTATACACATGCATGGATTTGTGACACAAGTACCTTTTCAAAGATTGTAATTGATTGCAGGGTTATATGACAATGGATCTAAGATGTTGAGAGTTTAGTTCCTTCCCCTGAATGACGATTAAATGTATTGCTTGAGGACAAGCAAGCTTAAGTATGAGTCGATATCGACAAAAAAAATTGCTGCTTTGCTTTCTTTTTTGCTTTTCTCTGTTATTTCCGTCTGTCTGGTTGATTTTCTGCCTGTGAGATTCCTCCGCTACCTGAGATCCGCTGACACGCTTCCTCGAGGATCGATCCTGACTTCCCACTGCTGCATCGGGAGGAAGTCTTGTAATCATTTGCATGGGCATGAATCCGATTTGATTTATTTTATTATATTTTGAACTCGATTTCCTCTCCTACAACACAATACTACACTTGACTCAAGAATGCCACTCGATACACACTCATGTCGAGTGGAAGGAACACACATGTCGAGTGGGCATTGGGCCTATGTCGAGTCCCTCTCCTATGTGTGGGCTGGTTTCCTATTTTATTTGATATATTTAATTTTATGAATTTAGAAAATAAAATGTGGAAATAATTATGTCTCATCTAGATATAATTCGTGTCCACTAAGTTGTTAGTTTTTTATCCTTAGTTAGTTTATTTATCTTAGGAAAGGATTACTTATCTTTAGATATTTCTATCTATCTTTACCTACCAAAGCTCTATCTTTACAAGATAGAATTGGTTTCTCGTTTTTCTATTTAAGCACATTGTATTACTTTGAATTATTCAGATTAGAATTAATATGTGGAACCTTTATTGGAATAAAGGTTTCTACAATTTGCCAATCCAAAAGCTTCAAACGCTCATATGTTCTTATTGCATTCGGCACATACACAATCCCAAAACACAACCTATTCGGCAATCATCAAACACAACCCAAGAACCCAGCATTCGTCGCAAGAAGGAAGGAAGCCGCCGTCGCTAGGAACCTCGGACACCCTTCCACGGTCCTCGGCGCCTGGTGCCTAGGCGCTTTTGTGCTCCCGCGGCACACTCGGCATTAGCGCTCGGGTCTGCGTGCACCGGCTCCGCACTGTCTCGTTCCCTTCTCTTCCTTTCCATCGTTGTTCTAAGTTTGCTGGAATTTCGTCTAAGTGTGTTCTGTCGCTAAATCAGAATTCTAATCACTTGTTTAATCTTGTTCCAATCAGGAGATATCGAAGAGCATTGCAAGATCGGGCAAATATACGGCGTGGTTCTTGATCCTGCACCCACAGGCAAAGGATCGGGTATCCCAAACGTATCACTAGAGGATGACGCCTCGATGCCTATCATTCCTTTTGTAGCAATAACCTATAGCATGCTCGTCTATTTGTGTTCATCAGGTTGACTGGTGTTGCTTATTCTGCAAATGATATTGTTATGAGTTACTTGCACTGAGTAGAGAATATGTTGGTATAATTGAGTCTTGATAAATGCATGTTTTATCCCAGTATGTGTTGATTTGAACTCATATTGCCCCGCTACCTAGACTCGTATTATACATCATTACACTTTCCCCATACTTGTATATCATTGGAATATGATTAAATTGATTTCTTGCGTATCGTCGTGATTAAGTGTATCCATGTATCGTATGTTATGTTGAGCCATTAGTACCATATAGAACCCTTTGGTTGTGACTTGTGTAAATTTATATCTTGAATACCTTATTGTTGATTCTCTATTGAGTTAGGTCCCCAATAGTGTGGTTCTTTCCTCTTTTGTCCTCTTAACATGTTTTACTTATCCTGATTATAAATAGATGCAGAATTCGATGCTCGATTTGTTTTCCGTGATGATTAATCCTAGCGTGCTTACATGTTATCACTCAGTGGTGTTTCCCTATTACTCTATGATATCCTCTCATGCTTGCATGAACGTATGACTTGACACCTCGCATGATCACACACCACGCTATATCATGATTTCGCATCTGCATGACACACGAATGTTAGAATGAATACAATCGAATTCCTTGATTTGTATTCATGCTTTGATATGTGCTAGTAGTATCTTGTAGGGCTTATGCTTTCCAATTTGACTCGCTAAATGATTACATGTCGTACTTGTTCTATAATGTGATAGTTGTTGTACCATTTTATGTGCCCTACGACAGTTCATTCCTAGCATGATTATATTCTATTGCCGTGATGTTTTATTCGTTACTCTGTGGTGACCCTCTTGTTTTCATGGACATTATGATGAACTCCTTTAAATGACTCTTGACTATGCCCATGCCTTATCATGTATCGCTAGCACTGTGTAGGATGTATGCTTTCTAAATGTGTTTCATCGTATGATTACGTGACGTTCTCAAATTATTATGCGATCATTATTGTCAAATGTGATATTTATTATGCTCATCTGATGTGTTCTCGTATGACTCTCTGTCTGATCATTATGATATATCTCACAATGCTATAATTGTCCTCACCTGTCGCTGTATGTACCATGCTTGTACATTTGTTCATATACATGATACCTGTTATCCTCATTAAATCCCGCATGACTTCGAATCTTGCACGATCATTACTGGTTTCGCATATCTTGCTTGAAGTTGCTGGGCATACCTGCTTCCATGGGATAATAGATTGTTAGCTTGTCTCACGTGCATCCGTGTAGGATTTCGATTGTGTCATTTGGAATGAATATGTATGTCGATCTCCTTGAGATAGGTACATGTTAGTGCGGATTAATATGACTAACGTGCTCCATGATGAATTCGTTTTGCTTGTCACAGTTGTAACCTAATAGACCTCCATAAGGGCATTGTTACTATTCTCGAGTCGGAGTCTTGACTTTAGCCTTGTCGTTCTTATCCTTGGTCCATGTTTGGTTCCGAAAGGAACATTGGGTTGTCCTTCCCTGTCACTCCCCTATCTCCACTAACTTGAACTCCTACATGATACATCGGACGAGCGACCGCATGGAAGAGAGAACGGGAAGTTAGATAGTGATGGAGCAGCGCAACGGAAGTGTGGGCCCATAACCCACAAGCTTCAGGATCAATGATGTCGGCGGGACAAGCACGCATCGAGGATTGCGGTTACCGAGTACGATATCACTTACAAGCGAGAGTGTCCTCCGTTCGAATTGCTAATCCTTCCGAATTTGTTGATGATGATATTGCACTGACCTGACGATGAGATTTACGTGTTGATGTATTGACTTGGTGATGACTGTTGCCTAATTGTATGTTGTCTATGATGATATGATTTGATGCCTTATAGTTCCAATGTGCCATGATGCCTTGATGTGATGATACTCTGAGTTATTAAGCATGATCTAAACTCATTGCCTATAAAAGTATAAATTGCAAATGCTGAGAAGCCTGGATTGTTATCTTATAAAGTTGTGATGGAACTTGCTAGCTTGACTTGATTATGTGCATGTATGATGTTTTGCAATAATTTTGAGCATGACGGTAAATTGAGACTTATTGATACAGTTGTAATGATTGATGATGAAATAATGATGCTATCATTATAAATGCTAGTTGATGTGATGTAGACCTTGTGTGTGCAATGATTTTCATGATTGCTTCTTATTTGAACAAGTGGGTGAGGTTCTTCTGTGGAGTGGTTGGGAAATGGTGAAAGGATTTTGAGTCGTTGGGATGATCGATGGTGATATAAGGTCGAGTTGCAGAGAAGGATGTTGGTTGAAGTAAGACCGGGTGAGTTGGGATCTATGAGAGGTAATGCTTGGTGGTTCCGATGAGCTTTTTGGGTGAATCTCGAGTACAGTATGGTTAGCCATAGGTCGACTGGGCGGTGATCAAGGAATTTTCTAGAGGGGATGTGGTTGGCAGGGTATGATGTTGTGATGTCTTGAGTAGTATGGGAAGAGTACAGAATGGCTCTTGGGAGTATTTAGGACATAGCATGAGAGGATGCTCAGGCGTGAAGTTAGGGATAGGAGTGAATTCTTAGAGGTGGATGGTGTGAGGTAGTGCTTGGTGGAATGAGGGGCGAGATTGGAGTATCGAAATGAATTGGGATTTCTTTAGGGAATTTTGTCTGAGTTGGTGTTTTGTCTGAGTTGGTGTTGGTGAGTCCAGAAGAAGGTTGGTCTTGGCTTGGGAATTGGAATCGAGCAAGTGGGAATCGTGTTTTATTTTGACTGGTGATGATATGAGGATTTTCTTGATTATGTGATTTATTAATACATACTGGCATGATGTTAGATAACGATTTTGATGAACCTTATATGGAGTGATATTAAGTGTTGATATGCGATACTGAAAATCTAATTGGTAGTAACATGTGTTATCATGATATATTGATGCATTGTTATCCTGCTTTGTTGTTTTAGAAGCATGTTATAATGTGTTGTGATATGATACATGACTCATGAGATAATGATATGTTGCTATGAGAAAGCATGAGGTTATATTATGTGGTGATAAGCATAATGTTATGTTATATGGTCGTTAAGCATGATTATGAACATGTTAAATGATGAATATGACTTGGAGTATGAATATGATTTGTATATATGAGATAAAGGTGCATGATTGTTAAATGATCGTTATATGACCTTGTAATGAGTTGAGATGATGTTTGATGAGTATGCTGACGTTTTGATGATTGATATACTGCTTGATCTTTCCTTTTGCTGAATCTTAATAACATGACCTTGGTTGTGTGGATGTGCTGACAATGGAATTTGGTTCGCTAACTCTATGAGGAGGATATACTTTTTTTTTATGACTTCTGGTGTGATAGTCGAGACGGTTGTTATGATTCTTGGTATGTTGTTGAGATGCGTTTTAAGGCCTTTAGTATGAGGTAGAGATGTTTGATGTGACCTTGTGACACTGTGTTAGTATGTACTTTGAGACTTGCCTTATGACATGTTGGTTGGAGATTGGTTGGTTTACGCGGTTATGCATTTCTTGGATTATGATTCTTATTGAGTTGAGAATGACGGTTGAATGACTTGGAACTTAGGAAGGAAATATGAGATTAGCCCTTAGAGGTGGATGATTCCACCTCCCGTGATTTGAAATTGCTTGATTAAACGTTGGATTGGAAGATTTTGAATAGTTTTGAAAGGAAATAACTGGGATTTAAAAAAATAAACGTTATCGACAATTTCAAACGATTTCGAAGTCAATCTTTCCATTTTCAAACTCTTTTGGACCTTTCGGAACTGGATTCACATTATGACGGCCCACGAAGTGGATACAAGCATTTATAGGGGCACTTATAGATTGCTTGCTAAGACCTAGTCGGGACGCTATAATGGTTTTGAGTTATGATATAACCGAGAAGTCGGGGCAAGGATGTGATAAGGACCCATATTGCATACTTGCTACGACCAATTGGGAATATCATGATCACGTCGAAGATACTGTGAGAATCTCATACGGGCCCTTATGAGGTGCTTACGATATCTATCGCATGATTCTCAGACTCACCAATTTCAAACTTCATCCCCTTGCTTTAGAATGATTTTAGTCCCGGGGACGAGACTTGTTTTTAGAGGTGGATGAATGTAAATATTTTAATATTATTTGGGAAAGGTTGTTACATGATGTTAAAATGTGATTTGGGATTTTGAATTGATTTATTGGGTTTGCTTTATAAACATGAATTGTAAAGAGGATTTAAGTTTAGTATTATATTTTTAGTTAAAGTATTGCTTGGTAAATTAATTAAAAGAGAATTTCAAGTTTTGGAATTATCTCTTAAAGGATTGGTTTTCTTGAAAACCAAAATGCCAAAATATTTTGATAAAACAAGATTTTGGGTTGACTTAGAAATTTGATACTTCCTCTGGATTTAGACAAGTATGATTTTGAGGTATTCGTTTTAAGGTTTAAATGTTTAATATCGGGATTCTTTGTCTTAGTTTGATGATGTTGGTTTTGAGAAGGAAGTTTGGTAATATTGTTGGTACGATTTTATCAATGGGTTTGATTGGAAGTAAATGATTTTGGTTGATGTCGATCATATCGGAAAGGTTTTGGAAAACGGTTTTACTATCTGTTGATAAAATCGTACCAACCATATTTAAATGATTTTGGTTGATGTCGATCATATCGGAAAGGTTTTGGAAAACGGTTTTACTATCAGTTGGTTTTGAGTATGTTGAGAATTTGGGTTTCGTATGTATGAATGTTGGTCCGGTGGCTTATGGTAATGGTTTGATGATAGGTGTGTATTGCTTTTGGATTGCTTTGGACTTGCATTTGGGCCCTTGCTTGTGTTATTTTGCTGTTCTGCATCTTCAGGTAAGTATCTTACGGGACTTACTCACTAACCTAGACCTCCTGCCCGATGTGTCATGTGATGTGTAGGTGTTGCATATTAAAGCATGACATGTAGTATCATGCTAGGATTGCATTGAACTGAGCATGTGGTTTCTATGTGTGTTTGAATACAGAACGACCGTTATCTGTGATAGTCCTAGAGTCTTTGCTAGGGTCATAGGGTAGCCCAGCTCCATCGGGGGCCCTGAGTCAATCGAGTTGATATGAGTGTGATTTGATGGCCCAGCACCATCAGGCAAGAGATGTTATGATGATGAGTTATAATGTGATGAGTTATGATGTGATGAGTTATGATGTTGAGCATGTTATGGTTCCGTGGTCCGTGCACCACCACGAGGAAATGGGCTGGCCAGTTCCACTCATGAAAAAGGGGGTGGAGTAGGAGAGGGATATGTCACTTGGCATTGTCTTGGGCCCTTTACAGTTTTATGCATATTACTATAACTGTCAAGCATGCTTATGTGATTTAAATCCTGTATTGCATTAGTCATTCTTTATTTAGGTATAGACATGTTATGTGGCCTCAGCGCAGCCAGAGGACCCATATGCAATTACCGAGTCTGACTTCGTGGATAGTGTTAGGTACCTATCCTTGCTTGCTCTTTGCTTGTGTGGCGGGGAATCCCTTGGCGAATCGAAGAATCTGGCTAACATTCTAACTTGGTAAAATGGTAATCACTCGCTTATGATTTGGTTTTGACCCGGCTCTGCCGTGACACTTGTATCTTAACTTTGCTTCCGCTTAATTTCATTTGAATTGAATTTCGGGACATTGCTTTAGGGCACGTTAAGGGTACCCAACGACTCTTCGAATTTTTTAGGGTTTGAAATCCGTCTTTCTACTACTCTTAAAATGAGTTTGAAACCTCGACCTCTACCTGGATTGCAAGATCCAAACATGGGGTTTTATCCCTTGAAACGTAACCCGGAAATCATAATTTTGGGCCGTTAAATGGAATATATAAGTATTCCATACATTGATTTTATAACTGGAATACCACTAGCTAACTTCCTTGGACAACGTAATTTACCATATCATACGTACAGGGAAGATATATATTGAATTCAAGCTGGAAAATTATTTCTACACAATATAAATATATAATTTTTGTGGAATAAACATATTATATTATAGAGAAAACAATTCAACTCCGGATATCCATGCCATCAAATTAAATTTACTCTTTGTTGTTTCGATCGCAAACTGAGTTAATCTCTGAATTCATAAGACCATGTTTATCAAGAGATGCTAAAAATACTATTTTTTTAATCTTCTCTTTCCGCCACATCATCTTAGCATCTCATTCTTTCTTTTTTTATTTTATCAATAGCATCTCTAACATCTCAAAACCTATCTTTTCATATCAATTAAATTTACAATTATATCCCTCTTTCATAATTATTTTCATCTTTTCCTACCAAATCAATTTATGATTATACCCCTCTCGACTAACTTTCTCAAAACTAGATTAACTTATTATATTCATTTTCCATTAAAAAAATATTATTCATAAATTGATAGTATTTATAAACTAAATAAATTCAAATTTTTTATATAATGTTATAATTATTACTAGAATAAATGGATAAATCATTTTAAAAATCATTTTTTATATAATGTTATATTTAAATAATATTTTATTTCAAAAATAAATAAATTCTTCAATTTTTAATTATTACTAATGAAAGATTATTAAAAATATTTTTTTGGTATTATTATACATAATTGTATTTAAAGATAAATATTTTTTTAAAATATGGTCAAATATATTCGAAATGGATTTCTATATGTATAGAAAAATAAATCGAGCATTTTGGTATTTTTATTTTTATTTTTTTTAAGTCAAAAATTGCATTGTATAATTGAAAATATATTACCATAGCTTTTCATCCAATCCATCCACTTGTCACATTCTGAGAGTCCATCCCTGCCTCCAATTGCAAGAAGACACCTGTTCCCCACTAGCCTTTCACCTGATCTCTTTCCACAATTGGTCTGTTGTATTTTGGACATTTTAAAACTAAAACGACGTCGTTTTCACATCTACTGTATGGCCTTTATTACACCAGATACTTGAGAGAATACTATCGCTAATATCGTTTTGATCCGATACTTGACACTGTTTCAATTTTTTATTATTTTTGGCCAAGTATCGATGCTTCATTTCAACCGATAAACTTGCCAAGAGCTCACTGCTCACCTTTGGAATTATATATGCCATGGCAACACGCATACCTATATTATATACGATCGATCCCAGGCTGATATTTGATGTTCATAATACTCGTATGTATTTGATGTTTATCAATGTATACTGGGGATACTAGGAATATTAATATTTTATTCTTTTCTCTCCACCATATTATCTTAGCATCATTCTCATTTTTCCCACTTTATCAATAGCATCTCTAATATCCCAAAACTCATCTTTTCATACCCACTCAATTTACAAATATACCCCTCTTCAACAATTATTTTCATTCTCGATTATATTATTATATTCATTTACTATTATTAATTATTAATATTAAATTAATATTATTTATAAATGACATAGTGCTAACTATATATATAACAAAAATACGAATTAATTAAATAAATGAATAAACATTACAACAAAGAGAAATTATTTTAAAAAAAATATAGTCAAACATATTCAACATTGGTGTCTACATGTAGATAAAAATGAATCTAGTATTGTGGTAATTTTTTTTAACATTTTCTCCCCTGAAATTATGATTTAATTGTGTAAAATATATCCCCCCCGGAACAAATCCAGCCGTCCATCGAGAGGCCGCCTGTCAAGCTCTGCCGCACCACCTCTGCTCGCCACTCGCACGCTGCCACGTGTCGACCTCTGCGGCGCCCCTTTTGCTAGCCAATCACACGGCGACATGTGTCCCCCCTTTGTGGAAAAATTCTAGCGCGCCAGACCTGCTCCCGCGGTGTGGCCCACATTTCAACCCGTGGTATCGATACTTTCAAGCCATCCCTCTAGCATCTCATGGACCACTGTTCAAATTTTTTTATATTAAACCCCTAGCATCCCAGTCCTTTTTTCTACCGATAAAAATGCCCTAATAAGACTAAAAGAAGGTGGGTACGTAACTGGTACATGTTCTGGTTCTTTCATGAGGGAACTTTCCAAGGATGCAGATCATCGCACCTTAGCAAGTTTGCACTGTACGCCGAGTCGCGTATTTGAGTGCTCATGCTCTGCTTCTTTTTTTATCGAGGCCAGTTCGACCCGAACAGATTTTTGTTTCGAGCTTAGAAAAGTACTGTTCGTATTCGGCTCGTGAGCCTTGTAAAAAGCTCAAGCTCGTTTGCTCATTTTGCTTGTTTTTCTCATTTAGGTTGTCCTGGGCGCCTCGTTTTAACTTGTTTTAGCTCGTTTTTCGCTTCTAAATTACTCCCTTCTTTTCATAATTACGACTACATTAAGAGGCTATTGTGGCGCCCGAAAACCGCCATACAAAGTTCCTAATCCGCCCCTTAAACTTGTTTGCATATCCACTTAGGACCGCTAATCCCTTCCCCATCCCGAATTCATTGCCATACACATCAAACCTCGGCGAGCTCCCTATGTGCATAATATACAAGGATTGAATTTTTTAGGCATTTTATCGAACACCTTAGGCGCATCTTAAAATCACCAACCTAAACTCAACCCTTCTGATGGCTCCAACAAACCTCAAGTGAATATACAGTCTCCCTCCAAACAAAAATAATAATAATTCCAAAAAACTTTCCCCTCTCAAATCTGTCTTCTTCTCTACGTTTTCCTCTCTTCCATTCCCTAATTCTAATGTCCAAAACCTCCTAGTTAAACCCCTATTCTAAACCCCTAACTCACCAAGTTTGAAATTATAAAGTAAAATAAACTGAACAAAAAGGAAGAACAAGCAGAGAAATAGAAAAACCAAAAAGTCTCGAAGCACCAAAGATTCAACTGTTGGCACCGGAGGAAAGAACGACAAGGGTGATTGCTACCCCACAGGGAATCGCTTCATGGTGTATAACTTGAAATCGATGGGCAACAAGGGATACTTTGGCAAGATGAGGTGATTTCGAAGGTCGAATTCGTAGGCTTTTGGTCGAAATCCCAGAATACATTTCAATTAGGGATTTCAAAGTGCTTTTGGTGAAGAAGGTAAGCTGATTTTGGCAAATGGCAAGCGATCCGACCAAAATCAGCTTACCATTCAAGTTTGGATCCGAGGCCGACCGATTTTCCACTTTTTTTCAAGCTGATTTCGCCAAAATCAGCTTACCAAAATTGCCTGAACCGAGTATGGCAAGCTGATTTCGCCAAGTTTGAAATCCTTAATGGTAAGCTGATTTCGGACCCGAACCCGTCCGACACCCGAATAATTGAAAAAAAGTTTGGATCCGAGACCGACCGACCCGATTTGAGTTAAGCCCGAACCCAAAAGCAATCCGAATCCAGTAAGAACCCGAACCCAATTATATCCGAATGGACCGACCCGAAATCAACCTGAAACCGAGTATATCCGAAAACCGAAATTACCCAAACCCGATTATACCGGAAACCCGAAATAACTCAAACCCGATTATATTCAAAACCAACCGAAATATTAGCATTTTCCTTAAAATACTCAAAACAACCTAAGGATTTGATTACTTAATAATGAATGGTAATATTATCATGCCTATAGTATAATTAAATATAATTTTGAACTCCCTCCATACAAAAAGTAACTTTTTAGCATTTTTTAAGAAGCTCAAACTATATAAATATCATTTTTTGGTTATTTTTATAATTTCGTAGTTGTAATAAGTATAAAATTAATATTAAAAAAATAATATTTTATATGATTTTGACTTTAAAAACATATTCTAAAAAGTGGGAAGACTTATATTTTTTTAACGAATGTAGTATTGATTAAGAATTGATAAACATTAGCTTAATCTATATAGAAGAATAAATTTCTCATAGGTAAAAAAAAATTGATTTGTTTTATCCAAAATGATTCTTGTGGGTTCGATTTAACTGCACTGAATTTGACCACAACCGTTGTGACCAAAACCCGATTCACCTGAACCCGCTTAGACCAAAACCCAATTCTGCCGAACCCGTTTAGACCGACACCCGATTCACCTAACTCGTTTAGGACGAAACTCGATTCACCCGAACCGAATAAGACCTGAAAACCCAATTGTATCCGACAAACTAATGCCCTAATAAACCCGACCCGAACCCGAACAGACCCGAATTGTCATCACACCCGATATCAACCCGAGTCCGATATGATCCAAAATCGAATAAACCGACCCGAACCTGACCCGACTCGCCCGATTGCCACCTCTACTTTTGGATATAATATAATAAAGTAAAATTAAAATTTCCCCCAATTGCATGGAGCGCAAAATTCTCCCGCTTCTAAAACCTCTACATCTCGCTATTATTGAACCGCCACATTAGTCTAATATTTTTAGATTTTACATAACTGCTACCAAGTAAAAATATATCGCTACATTTGCCCCAAAAAACCGCCACCTTAGCATCTGAGACGAAAAATAGATCTCCAATGGTTATTCATCATGAAAACAGCCATATAAACCGCCAATTAAAATAAACCGCCACATCTATTTGCTCCAATAGATCGTTTATGTAGTAGTGTAATTAAAATAAACAACCATTGATACTTATTAGTAATAAGTATTAATTTATAAAAAAAGACGATTAAAAAAATAATATTTTATAGAGTGTTTACTTCCTTAAAAACGCGTACAAAAGTCAAACGACATTTATTTTGAAAGGAGTATATCTCAAAGAACGTACATCTCATTCTAGACCTATTAATTAAGAGAGCAGTTTTAGAGAGGCTCCCATGAAAAATAGGCCATTCTCCTCTTGCATGAGTAGCATACTTTCCCAAAGGGAAGAGCAAAATCTTAACCGCCAATTTTTTATTTTTTTTATAGTATACAAACATTTGGAGTTTACTACGAGAAACGTAGCAAACTACCAGGATCATCCTTAAGGACGGAGTACAGATCCCTATTAAGAGGGGAGGTAGTCCTGATAAAATCGATACCTTTTCTTGCTATGTAGTCTGCTATCTTGTTAGCTTCTCTAAAACAATGGCTAAATTGAATATAATCGAAAGCATTAGTCATAAGTCTAATCTTCCCAACTTGATGCGTAATTTCCCAAGGGGTATTGTGCTCTCTTCTAATTGCCTTGATAAGCGTCAGGGCCATGCGGATACTTTTGGGGGCCCTGTACTAAAAAATAATCAGACCTTATTCATATATTGTGTTAACGATCTTATCTTATATATATATAATTTGCATTAGATAAATTGTTTTGCTATTATAAAAAAATATATAATTATGTTTTTGTTTAAAAAAATCAACAATGACTCTATTTATATTTACAAAATGCATAAAAAGAAATCAAAATGCCAAGGACCGTTCTTTTAAACATAAAATGGTTGTGAATGATTCTTTAAAAATGATAAATATGATTTTCTTAAAAAAATTATTTGACTTTCATAATAAGTTCATTAAATTTTTAATTATTTTGGGGGAAAGTCCACTAATTTCTCTAAAGCAATGGGCTTTGTATGTTTTTTTAAAAGAAAAAGAGAATAATTTTTTTTTAATGATTAAAAAATAAATTAAAAGATGAAAATTTCTTGAAAAAATGGCCTCTTAATAAGTTAAAAATGAAAAAAAAAGATATTTGTATACTTAATTTAACAGTAATATTATTGTTTATTTTTTGAAAGAAAATATTATTGTTTATGATTTTATGAAAGAAAAAGAAGACCAAATTATACAACAACAAAAAAAAATCTAAGTCATGTAGCTGCTGGGAAAGTGGGAATCGAACGTGGGAGGGTTGGCAAATGTTGGGAAGGGCTGTAGCGCAGATTGCCAGTGGACCACATTAGTAATCTGTTTCATTGATATTTTTTTTTATTTAACCTAAAACTAAAACGTTATTGGGCCCCATAAAATTTGGAGGCCCCGTTCAGCCGATCCACCTGAACCACCATGGGGCACGGGCCTGATAAGCGTCTGGTTATCACCTTCAACAATAGCCTTCCGGATTCCTTTTCTGATTGCCTGTTGCATTCCTACAATGATCTCTTCTGCTTCCGTATGCAAGATCGAACCTTTAGATGTATTTTGGAAGAATACTGTAGAACAAAAATGCGCGAATAATTGTAAAACATATTTTATTTAGTTTTTTTAGAATTTGAGTTCGACCCCTTTTGGTTACCCTCTTAATTCGAAGTCATATTGACACTAAGACTTGAGTGGTTTTGGTGATTTGGGCTGCACCCGAATTTTAACGGGTTGCCTACGTATCTATTGGGAGAGAATCAAGCCTTACGTAGTTCAGAATATTTGAATTGATTTAAATTTTGGGTTTTGGTGATTGAACCCGACAAGCTTGAGCTTTATGTCGGGTGTCCTACGTACCCGTTTGGAACGGGATCAAATCACTCGTAGTTCTTTTAAGAACAGATTTAATTTGAGGAAGTTTGATTTAGGATTTTGACCCTGTTTTTGCTTAGAAGCCAACTTTAAAACTAGCCTACTAGAATAAATTGACAATGAAATTTTACGAGTTTAACTTTATGATTTTGTTAAACCCAATTTCAAATTTATGCCAATTATAATTCTTCTATTTAAGTGGGTTAATTGGTAATTTAACAAAACCTCTTCCGATCTCGGTAAGCATGTACGTGTTATGTGTATATGTATATATTTCAAATGCAACTCCCCTTTTATTTTTAACAGAGACCTTGCGGGCCTAACTTAAAACCCTTTTTTTTTCTGAAGAAGCTATGTGTGTTTTTGTCTTTTCTTTTTTTTTTTCTTTTTTTTTTCAAGCAAGTCTCCCTCTCCCATCGACAAAACTCAGGAAAGTGCCGAACGAGCTTCGCGAGTCCGGCTGTGGTGATGGCACTTTGACAACCTACAGGGAGCTCTGACTTTGGGGTACTCGCAATAGAAAAAAGCGGAGCGCCGACGGGTTGAAAGCAAGGGCGAGCTGGATTCACCAGTTGCAACTCGGATCCCATTCATCCGGTACGTTTTTAGGGGCATTTTCCCAATTCCGAATTTCACCACAACTTTGGTGTTCAATCCGATACTTAGGTGATTCTTGGCCTAGATTTTGGATTCTCTGCCGAATCCCTCTTAATTTAGTGTTTAATTTCCACGTTTGAGTGATGTTTCCCGAATTTGTGATTTTAGGGTTTCGAATTTGTGCTATCTCGGGGGGCTTTTCGATTTGAAGTTGAAATTGGGACCTTCTAGCTCTTTGGAGACATCAACGGAATTTTGGACGGCGGACATGTGCGGCAATTTCGGAGCCACCACCACCCTAGCCTCTCAAGATAGGTACGGCTTCCTCTCTGACAGCAGGCGTAACTAATTTCGTTTTGGACGAATTTGTTTTTGTCTTGCCTCCTGCGGAATTTTATTTGATCTCCTGTTTGCTCAATCTGTGCTGCTGTGTTTGCTTTAAAATTCTAGTGAAAATCCCTCTTTGATTTAGCACACTTAAATTGCACCGGATTAATTAACCCCATCTTTCAGCAATTCGTTGATTAAGTCTAGGTTCTTTGGGTATAATTTGGTGCCTTCAATTTGAGTTGAAAGCTAGTGGTGTGTTCTTGGAGGGGCTATTTGCTTAGTTATGGACACCAGTTTGTTTTAGAGATGGAAACTAATTCCAGTTTGATGAGGTTGCTTTGTGCAAACTTGAACGTGATTTTATCCCGAACTTTGACAAAGATTCACCCTTGTTTTGAGTAAACCCCTGATTGCCTTAAAGAGTTTTGGCTTGAGGATTTTGTTATGTGAAACTGAATTCCTTTTCTTTGCTTTCAATTTCTTTGCCTTAGAAAAGTCTTCTTTCAATTTCTTTGCCTTAGAAAAGCCTTTACTGCAGTGAAGTTGTTTTCTTGGGTTTACTTGAATGTCTTGCAATTTGTCTGTCTGAATTCGTCGTTTAGTTTAGGAAAAATCCAGCAGCGTTTCGTCATCTTTTAGGGCTATTTGATGATCCCGAAACCCAGGCCACAAGCAAAAGCCGTAACTTTGCAAGGGCGGGGTTTCGAGGATCAAATTAGACGGCACTTTGGCTCTTTTTGAGGCCATTTAACGACTCCGAAACCCAGACCGCAAGCGAAAGCCGCAACTTTGCAAGGGCGGGGTTTCGAGAATCAACTTCGGCAGAGCTTCGTCTTCGTTTGCGGGCTTTTGCTAACTCCGAAACCCAGGCCACAAGCAAAAGCCGCGACTTTGCAAGGGCGGGGTTTCGAGAGTTGATTTCAGCAGTACTTCGTTCTTGTTTAGGCCAATTCCATGACCCAGAAACCCAAGCCACAAGCGAAAGCCGTAACTTTGCAAGGGCGGGGTCTCGAGAGTTGATTTGAGCAGTACTTTGATCTTGTTTAGGCCAATTCCATGACCCCGAAACCTAGCCCACAAGCGAAAGCCACGACTTTTCAAGGGCGGGGTTTCGAGAGTTGATTTCAGCAGTACTTCGATCTTGTTTAGGCCAATTCCATGACCCCGAAATCCAGGCCACAAGCGAAAGCCGCAACTTTGCAAGGGCGGGGTCTCGAGAGTCGTAGGAACCGATGTAGAGAGAGCTACCTTGGTGGTTTTCTCTTCCTCCTTCTTCCTTGCTTTCTGCAGACGTGTTTGTATGCTTCATGTGTTTGTTTTCTCTTTCTCTGCAGCTATTTTTTTGTCGTATGTTCTCTCTCTCTTTTTTCAACCCTAGTCCTGGCTATCTTTTATAGGGTGAAGGGGGAATCGGAGTAGAGATCAGAGATCCTTATTAGTTATCTTAAAAGATCCTAGTGAAATACCCCAAATTATTTTTGGGCTATTCCTTATTTTTATTTAATTAAATAAATCTATATTAGATTAAACCATAGTATATATCTTGTGAATTTGGTCATTTATTAATTCACCTAAGATATATGGTATGAATTAGAATAATTAAATTATTCTAAAGAGAAATAATATATGATTGGATTTAATTATATAAATCCTCTAAATACCCTTATTATTTAATTTATGCAATTAAATTAAATAATATTCATCCCGCTAAAGTGGAGAAATATATCATCTATCTCCGTCTTTATCCGATTCTTTTATTTATTTTCTTTAAAATCTATCTTCTACCGTTTATCTCTATCTTAATTGATTCTTCCTAATGAATCAAAAATCTATTTTTTTATCTAACCTAATAATTCAACCGTATAGATACACGTAAGTACTAGGGTTCCCACAAATCAAAAATCACACCCGCCAGCATCATCCTTTTCCTCTCCCAGGTCTCCCGTGAGCAGGCGCCTCTGACCCGCGCCGGCAAACACCACCGCCTGACCATCGAGACCCTGCAACGCAGCCCTTGCCGGAGAAGCGCCGCCGAGCCATTGCGGTCGCCCTATCCCGGAGATTTCCCAAGGCCGCGCCCATCACTGTCGAGCGCCCCTACAGGGCACCTCGACCCTGTTCGTCGCCGCCCTGTTCGTCATCTTCGATTTTTGCCGCCCTTGTTGCCGTCGAGGACCATTACCGCCGCCAAGGACCCTTGCCTTGCCGCTACCCACCGCCTCCGATCGCCGCAGAGCCAACCGTCTTCGCCGCTAGCCATTGACGCCGAAGGAGGAGCCATCGCCCTTCCTCGCCCGTCCTTCTTTGTACGTACTCCCGATTGAGATTTTCAATCTCTTTTTACGAAATTGCAGAAACCACCCTCAGTTCATGTTTTATTAATATTTCGGCCTCAATTAATTTTTAATTAATTCAACCACCCATAATTCTTAACCCTATTCAATTCTTGTCCGTTTCAGCGACACCAAGCAATCTCGAAGCACCCACCCCGGATTCCGCTCTCCGAGGAATTCATATTGGTATAGATTCTTAACTTCATAGAATTAATTCAATTTCAAATTGAATTAAGTAAAGTTAATCATATAAAATATCAATATTAAATATTCCTTTTTCCGTTGGATTCAATAGGTGCTAAAAGTTCGTCTTGTTGTCATCAACCAATCGTCGAAGGTTAAGGCAAGTGATTTCATTCAACGCCCTTTGCGTGTTTCGTGATTCTTTTGACGTGTCTTTTAAATTCTTTCGTGTCGAATGCAGCCCTGTGGCCAATTTCCTTGCCAATTTCGATAAATTGCATACCCGTCTGCTTGATGTAATTTATCTTTTTAATCATAAATTGGCATGAGTTAAATTAATGGGCAATTGTTAAATGAATTATAGTGATATGCGTAGTAGATGGGATTGTTTGTTTATAACACGAGATAAGTAAAGGTTGCCCATTTTCTTCTTCCTAAATTGTTGCATGATACCCTGCTTGTTTCTTTCATGCAAATTAACAGCATGCGGTATTAAGATCCTTGAAATACCCGTGCTTGTACGTCCTTGTTGGTTTAATGTCATTATTATGATCACCTAGTATAAACTGGTTATGTATGATAAGTTAAGATAGCTAGGCACCATGTGATGCTTAGGTATGATATGTGAAAATGCGCACCACGTGATGCGAGTGGCTATATGCCTTTGGCAAGTTATGCAGTAGACTGACTTGCAGGTTGTGGTTCGTTAAGCCACCGCCTTACAAGGTTTCATGAAACACCATCCCGGAATGCATTCTCTGTGGGATGATAAAACAACGATCTGATGTAGGTCGTGGTCCTTGTTAAAGGCCCGACCGGTACCACGTAGTAATATTATTATTGTTATTATCATTGTGATTATGGTTATTATCAACTATTAAATAGGTGATCCCTTCAGTTAGTATACTCATCTGTCTCGGGTATAATTCCCTTTCTTATCTTATAATCGATCATTACGATCATCCGAGTCATGTGTGAATTTTTACCTTTTTATTCAATTTCCACTTTAAATATTCGTGTCTTTCCCTTAAACTATGACATACCGTTTTATGGTCACTGTAAGGTTAAAGTTTGAACATTTTTCCTATCATTTGCTAGTCTTAATTGTACTAACCATCCTCTTTATTGGATGGCTGGTGTCCTTCGTACTCACGAAACACCAGCCCATATTCCACAGGTCTAGTGCAAGCAGCAAAGTAGGAGAGAGTTGAAGAGCGGGCTATCATTTATGAACCTTTACACTACAAGTTTTTGAACCTTTAAAGTTTCTGCAATACTACTTTGGTGTTAGCTATTTTTGGAGCTTATTACTACTTTATGATTTTGACACTTTAGCTTTATGGTTAGGATTTGATATTTTGTACTTTGTTATTTAAATTACTTCCGCATTAGTTTATTCAACTGCTTAAGTACCGTCTTGTTTATGGGAGCATGGTTGCATGTCCCTATAAGCCTCAGGTGAATTCAAAGACATTAAAGTCTACGGATTCACTGGCGCTGTAACGTTCCCTTGGGATTTAAAATGGGGTGTTACAGAAGGTGGTATCAGAGCCAGGTTTTAAAACGTTTTCATTCGGATTTTTAAATGATTTCTAAAGTGAATTTCAAAAAGACTTTGATTAAAACTAACATTCTACTTATAAAAAAATAAGGACTTTTGGAAATGATTTCAAAGTATTTGTCCGATAGTTCTGCTCAAGCTCTTGCACCTGCTATAGACTAATCTTAGATTTTTATTCCTGTTCCCTCTGAATCTCGCTTCCTGGATTATCTCGTTAGAGTATTGATGACTCCTCGCCTTCCTCGATCGATGTCTGATGTTAGCAAAGACCTCAGGACTGCGTGCCACGGGTTACCCCCATTGCATTGACCTCACCAACAACTCTGACGTTCGGTCTGACTCAAGCACATAGGTGGAGGTCATGGAAAAAGATACAGTGGAGCTATCCAAGGGGAAGAATGTCCTGATCGACCCTCCCGAAGGAGCTGCAGTCACAAAATATAGCAAGAAGCTCATCCACGATGGGGACAAGGAACATAATTTGGGAACTCCTTGATTCTATAGCGAGAAAAAAGGTAGCAAGGTAAAAGAGAGTCATGCCAGCTCCCCTGGATGACAAGAGGAGAAAGTACCTCCAGAATCTCGTCCGAGTATACGGCATGGAACCATCTCAAAGTCCCAGTGAGGAGGAGTCAAAGAAGAGATCCTTTTTGAAAACCCTAGCATATGAGGAAGCATTCCAAGCTTGGCAAGCAAGAAGAGCGAGGCAGAGGCTTCGCGTGAGGGAGACCGGGGAAATATACAGGAATAAGGAACGAATTGTGAATAAGTTGGAAAAACGCTGTGATCAGGCTAGAGATGAGATCAAAAAGAGACGTGTGAGCTTCATGAGACAGAAAGAGAAGCAACATCAAAAAAGCATAGCTCTAGAGTGGACAAACTCGTCGAGTTGTATGTCTTCGCAGAAGACGACAAGGATTAAGATCTCATCAGAAATACCAGCAGAGTACCCAGATTCCTGCAGGTTCATAACCGACTGTGAACAAAGGGAAGAATGTCGTCGGGCCATCTCAGTAGGGTCCGCGACTATATGAAATACGTAGTCTGGATGACACCACTTCTTCTATGGCTCAAGATGTTATCTATCGCCGGGCTGCACCAAGTAATATTCCTTTTGATTCAGGTGATTCTCATTCTTTTCTAGCCGAGCAAACTGTTGAAAGACTCGGATTAGAATATGTGACTTTAGATGATTCCTTTATTGTGAAATTCCTTAATGGGGAAAGAGTTTGATGTAGGAAAATGTTATTCCACTTCCCCATCGCGATAGGTGACGATGAGTACCTTGCCGATCTTGTTCTGCTTCCGATCCTTCCTCAGAACATCATTCTCGGTATGGATTGACTTACTCGCCATAGTGCAATCATTGATTGTGGACGGAGAGTCGTGACCATTTCGTCGGACGGTAGGGTTGTGTGCAGAGTTCGTGGGCGCATTCCTGAGGAGGATGGCCGTGTTATTATTGTAATGCAGGCAGCCAAATTGTTACATCAAGGCGGTGCCGGATTCTTATGTTATCTGCAGGATCAGCCATCCGACCCGGTCCATATCTCCGATATTCCTATAGTTCGGGAATTCCCAGATGTTTTTCCTGACGAGATTCCTGGTTTACCTCCAAAGCGGTTCATAGAGTTCACCATTGAGTTAGAGTCAGGAACCGCTCCTATTTCCAAAGCCTCGTATCGCATGGCTCCAGTGGAGATGCAAGAATTGAAGAGTCAGCTTGAAGAGTTGTTAGAGAAGGGTTATATTCGACCCAGTGTTTCACTTTGGGGTGCTCCCGTACTGTTTGTGAAGAAGAAAGATGGTTCTTTTTATTGTGTATTGATTATCGGGAGCTGAACAAGGTGACGATTAGGAACAAGTATCCACTACCACGCATCGATGATTTGTTAGATCAGCTTCAGGGAGCAAAGGTATTCTCCCAGATTGAACTTCGATCTGGCTACCATCAGCTCCGAGTTCGTGATGAGGACATTCAAAAGACTGCTTTCAGGACATGTTATGGACACTATGAGTTCGTGGTGATGCCTTTTGGCTTAACAAAAGCCCCAACAATCATTATGGATCTGATGAACCGTTGTTTTCACTAGTATTCGGACAAGTTCGTCGTAGTTTTCATCGGCGACATTTCGATCTACTCGCCGAGTGAGGAGGCTCACACCGAACAGTTGAGAACTACTTTGATAACACTGTGAGAGCATCAGTTGTACGCAAAGCTTTCTAAGTGTGACTTTTGGTTAAAGCAGGTGACATTCCTAGGCCACATCATCTCGGAAGAAGGGGTGATGGTCGACCCCCAAAAGATAATAATTGTAGAGAAGTGGTATCCGCCGAAGAATGTAAGGAGATCCGGAGTTTTCTGGGACTAGCAGGTTACTACAGGAGATTTTTGGAGGGATCTTCTAAATTGGCCCAACCACTGACCTTACTCCTGCGTAAATCCTAGAAATTCATCTGGGATGACAAGTGCGAAACGAGCTTTCAAGAGCTCAAGAAGTGGTTGGCCACAACTATTTTGGCACTCCCTAAGGAGTCAGAGAATTATGTGATTTATAGCGATGCTCCAAGCAAGGTTTGAGTTGTGTATTGATGCAAGATGGGAAGGTGATAGCTTAGGCATCACGACAGTTGAAGCCGTATGAGGAGAAATACACAGTGCATGATCTAGAACTAGCTGTTGTGGTATTTGCTCTAAAAATCTAGCGCCATTTGTATGGAGTTCGTTGCTAGATATACACTGACCACAAGAGCCTCAAGTTTGTGTTCACTCAGAAGGAGTTGAATATGAGACAGAGACGCTAGTTAAAGCTGATCAAGGACTATGACATTGAGCTTCTCTATCATCCTGGAAAGGCTAATGTCGTAGCCGATGCTTTGAGCCGCAAATCTCAGCACGAGGCTATGATTAGCTGTTCTGTAGAGGGATCTGCTCAAGTTAGAGGTTGAAGTTTGGTTTGAAAGGAACCGAGGACAGTTCTGTATGATGGAGGTTCAGTTAGATCTATTAGCAAAGATAAAGGCGAAGCAGACTAAGGATGTTGTGTTACTATAGATCACCGTTGACTTCTTCGATTGTAAAACCTCGTGCTTTGTCATGAGGGATGATGGATCCTTACGGTTTGGAAATCGCATATGCGTCCCCAATGTCCCTGAGATCTGACAGACAATTCTTCAGGAAGCTCATCCATCCAGTTATTCGGTGCATCTTTGAGTTAGTAAGATGTATAAGGATCTGAGGAAGAGCTACAGGTGGTTGGGTCTGAAGAATGAAGTAACCGAGCACGTGGCCAGATTCTTGGTATGTCAGTAGGTCAAGATTGAGCACCAGAGACCTGGTGGGAATCTCCAACCACTTCCAGTACCCACGTGGAAGTAGGAACATATCTCGATGGATTTTGTTATGGGGCTCCCTAAGGTCAGGGGCAGAAGGATGCCATTTGGGTGATTGTTGATCGACTCACCAAATGTGCACACTTCATTGCTATTCAAAATTGGAAGCCGACAAAGCTAGCTGAAATATACTGGTCTTCAGTACGTAGTCCGCCTTCACGGTGTTTCTTCGTCCATTGTCTCTGATCATGATAGACAATTCACCTCATAGATTCTGGAAGAAGTTGCGATGATGAGGCAACGAATGTTGATCGCTCAAAGTCACCAAAAGTCTTATGCTTACCCTAGGCGTAGAGAGGTCAACTTTGAGGTGGGCGACAAGGTGTTCATGAAAGTGTCACCCACGAAGGGTGTTTTCGTTTCGGAAAGCGAGTGAAGCTGAACCCTCGATATGTCGGGTCATTTGAAATTCTATAGCGGGTAGGCAAGGTTGCCTACCGCCTTGCACTGCCTCCGTCAGCTCATCCAATACATGACGTCTTCCATGTATCACTGCTACGGAAGTACGTGCCTGACCCAACCCATATCTTGAGCTATGAGGACATTGAGGTCCGCCCCACCGGAACCTATGAGGAAAAAACCGGTGCGGATTATAGAGCGACGAGGGAAGCAACGTCGCACCAAAGTATTTCCGCTTGTCAAGGTGCTTCGGTCAAAGCACGGGACTGATGAGATGACTTGGGAAGCTGAGGAAGAAATGCGAAAATGTTTTGCTCAGTTGTCTCCTACTTAGCGCGAGCCGCATAGCGATCCAATTACCTCATTCATTCGGATATTAATAAATAAGGAAGCTTTTCAGAGACCTTCTGTCACAGTTCCTTTGGTTAATGTGTTGGATTCATCTTTACAACCTTAAAGGTTCGAGTCAGAGTGGGGAATTGGTGTGCGAATTGGCAATATTCTAACGTTGAATGCCATATAAGCTATGAATACTTCCCTGCTAGTATTCCTTTCATTTTATACAGTCGACTCTAGTATGTTGATACTTCTTATTCCATATCAAGCTGATCAACCCGTGTTTTTATAGATATCGAAAAAGAGTCGGGAAGTGCTCCCTATAGTCTCTAGAAGGGCTCCTCTGCTTCACTTGTGTATAAGCAGGAATAATACCCGCATGTGAAATCAGTGATTAATGATCGATATGTCATACGTAAGGTCCTTCAGAAGGATAATTAGTAACTCTTCATGTAGGTGGGTTCATCTTTCCTCAATCTTGACAGTATTAAACGATCATGGGTTATATATCTCATCTCTCTTTTCCATGATCGAGCAACCGAACTCTCATTGGTAAAAAGCTTGAGAATAGTACTTTTAAATATAGATATACACGATTTATGTTTCTAAAGAAGACAAGGACGCAAGGACACATGCGCCGAAGAACCGAACAACGTTCATGTCGATAAACCAGAAGACGAAGACCCACAACTCATCTCATATGAATAAGGTCGGCTAGTTTTGTCACAATGGTTGCCTTCAAAGCCACCCGGGCCATTTGGCAACCTGGAAAAGGAAGCCAGATGGGGCTGAGACGAAAACCAACGACAAGCTAGTTAACCCCGTTTCTTATGTGATGCGAGTTCACTTATCTCGAGCAACAAAAGTGAATATTAAAAGATGTCTTTCAAAATTTTATTATCTTTATTTTAGATATTTATAGCTATAGAGATACACTGTTTTCATAGGATTAAAAATTTCAAACTTTGCCATTGAGGAGTTCGGAAATCAATGAGTTACTTTGGATGTAATTCTCATCACACATGTATACGATAAGTACATTAAGCGAATCATGCTTAAATTCTACCCATCCGGGAACCACTGTTAGAAACATATAGCTTTGCATGATCACCTCTTATCTATTACGAGGTTACTCTCCTATCTTCAATTCATTTCTCGTTTCTTTTTTAAGTTTCGGGACGAAACTTATTTTTAGTGGGGAGGTATGAAATACCCCAAATTATTTTTGGGCTATTCCTTATTTTTATTTAATTAAATAAATCTATATTAGATTAAACCATAGTATATATCTTGTGAATTTGGTCATTTATTAATTCACCTAAGGTATATGGTATGAATTAGAATAATTAAATTATTCTAAAGAGAAATAATATATGATTGGATTTAATTATATAAATCCTCTAAATACCCTTATTATTTAATATATGCAATTAAATTAAATAATATTCATCCCGCTGAAGTGGAGAAATATATCATCTATCTCCGTCTTTATCGGATTCTTTTATTTTATTTCTTTAAAATCTATCTTCTACCGTTTATCTCTATCTTAATTGATTCTTCCTAATGAATCAAAAATCTATTTTTTTATCTAACCTAATAATTCAACCGTATAGATACACATAAGTACTAGGGTTCCCACAAATCAAAAATCACACCCGCCAGCGTCATCCTTTTCCCCTCCCAGGTCTCCCGTGAGCAGGCGCCTCCGACCCGCGCCGGCAAACACCACCGCCTGACCATCGAGACCCTGCAACACAGTCCTTGCCGGAGAAGCGCCGCCGAGCCATTGCGGTCGCCCTATCCCGGAGATTTCCCAAGGCCGCGCCCATCACTATCGAGCGCCCCTGCAGTGCACCTCGACCCTGTTCGTCGCCGCCCTGTTCGTCATCTTCGATTGTTGCCGCCCTTGTTGCCGTCGAGGACCATTACCGCCGCCAAAGACCCTTGCCTTGCCGCTACCCACCGCCTCCGATCGCCGCAGAGCCGACCGTCTTTGCCGCTAGCCATTGACGCCGAAGGAGGAGCCATCGCCCTTCCTCGCCCGTCCTCCTCTGTACGTACTCCCGATTGAGATTTTCAATCTCTTTTTACAAAATTGCAGAAACCACCCTCAGTTCATGTTTTATTAATATTTCGGCCTCAATTAATTTTTAATTAATTCAGCCACCCATAGTTCTTAACCCTATTCAATTCTTGTCCGTTTCAGCGACACCAAGCAATCTTGCAGCACCCACGCCGGATTCCGCTCTCCGAGGAATTCATATTGGTATAGATTCTTAACTTCATAGAATTAATTCAATTTCAAATTGAATTAAGTAAAGTTAATCGTATAACATATCAATATTAAATATTCCTTTTTCCGTTGGATTCAATAGGTGCTAAAAGTTCGTCTTGTTGTCGTCAACCAATCGTCGAAGGTTAAGGCAAGTGATTTCGTTCAACGCCCTTTGCGTGTTTCGTGATTCTTTTGATGTGCCTTTTGAAAATGCCCCGATCTCTGGAGGCCACCTTTTTTAGTGGGGCCCGGGAACCTACCTAGCGAAATGACCAATCTTCCTAACGGACTTACCTGACCCGCGTCGAAAGAATCGACGCGGCCCAACCTGTGCCGCGGGAAGTCATCTAAAGCTAATTCTGAAGGACGGTTCCCTTATCGAGTTTTTTCTAGACAATTTGGAAACTCGGTTCGTTTACCTGTCGTTGTTGAATGTCTTGAGATTTATTAACGACAGTCTTTTCCTTAATAGAAATTTACACTAAAGACGAACAGGGTTTTCATCCGTGGATTTTGACGCAGTGAACGGTGCGGATTTTTTCTATTTAACAGATTCCTTTCCACTCGTATGATTGCTTCTTGTCCTTCTTCTCTCTGAATTCACTGAGCCGAGATCCGCCAACTTTTCTTCCCCTTCCTTTCCAAAAAGTCCTCCTTTTTACCTGGTGAGATCTCCCCATTTTTATAGGTCCGGGGTGGTCTGATAGGCTTTGCCACATGGTGTTTATATTTCGACACGTGTTCTACTTCGTGGGTGGTTGGCATGATCGCCACGTGTCTATTGTCTTCTATCCGCGGATGACTGTTCATGAGTCAGCTCTTGGTTAATTTTCCGCGGATAATGTCATTTCCTTTTGTTCTTTAATATGGCGGTGTTCTTTAATCCGTTATTTTTATACTTTTTACAAATGTTTTTCAGTATTGGTTTAGTCACAGCTCCTCGGGCCGAGGTGATCCCAAATGGGGATTGACGCGGATCGATAAAAGATTCTTCGAGGAAACATCTGTGGTTTTGTTTATTAATATAATTCTGGTTTGGATGTAGTGGGCTTTTTCTTTATGGATTTTTGGCCCAAATTGGGCCCATCAAGCCCATTTAGGCTCGGAAGTTCAAACGTCAGTAATTTTCTATAAGTTACTCCGTTCCGTTTCTTTTTTACCCCATATTTGTCTTCTTCTACTTTTTCAGAGATTTTATCCTTATCCATCTTGAAGTTTTCCGGCGGCGGTTCTCTAGGTTTCCGGTGGTCTACTTGAACTTCCCGGTTGTTTCCTTCAACTTTGCAAGGTATTTTTCTTTGTTCTTAACTGTTCTTGATTTCTTCTCGTCAAAACCTTTTACCTTTGACATTTAGATCGTAAGTTTGGGTGAATGTTTGTCTCTGAATGTGTTTTTTGGATGAGGTTTTACCTTGTATTAGTGAAATTTCACGCGATTTTCTTCTAGTTTCTTTGGAAATGGCTAGTCTCAGCGAGGAGCATGATTTGTTAGAAGATTTTGAGAGGGATGAAGGATGGAGAAGTGGTGTCGCTTCATCTTCTCAGGTGCGTCTGTCCCCAGAGGCGCTTTCTTCCTCTTCTAGGAGTTCTTCTTCCAACTCTGATGATTCTTCGTCGGAGTCATCTTCTTCTACATCCGCGTCTACTCCAGATCGAGTTGGTCCTACTGGTAGTCCTATTAAGGTGAGAAGGCGTCGGAAGCGTTCTGACCCTGATTACTATTCATCACCTTACTCAGTTGCTTCTTCTTCGAAGGAATGCGCGGAAGATGAAAATCCAACGGCTATGGATGAATCAGGTGCTAGTTCTTCAGTGGACGCGGGGACTTCGTCTATTTCTCACTCTGCGGATCAGGAGTTGGAAGAGGTTTGGATTCCTTATGAGCTTCCTCCAATTGGTTTGGCAGAGAGTCCGAAGGTGATCCGTTCTAAGGAGAATTTGAGCGACTTGGACACCTCAGTGTATGACTTAGGGGATTTAGATACTTGTCTTTTCTTGGGAGATTTTAGACCTCTTCCACCTCCAACCAGCCGTCCACCAGTTGTGCCTGATAGGATTCATTCGTGGAGGTCTCCCGTGAGCGAGTTGAGGGGCTGTACTACCCTTTTGAACTTAGAAGATCTTGACGCTCTTTCCCAAGTCTTCCCTTGGCCACCGGGCGTAGAATTCTGTCTCCCTGAGGAAGGGGGGGTTCGTCTGGACGCTTATGAAGATTGTTTGGTCGTATACGCGGCTAGCTTATCTCAAGGCTTCCGACTTCCTCTACATCCTTTTTTCTCAAAATTTTTGGAGGAATATAATTTGAGTCCTGCTCAGATCGTCCCCAACGGTTGGATGTTTCTTACCAGTTTTATCATGAGGTGCAAGGAGATTGGTGTTGCTCCTTCTTTAAAGCTAATGTTCAGTATTTTTTCTTTAAAGAAGGGGACTCAAGATTCGAGATTTTACCAGTGCAACTCAAGTTGTAGGTACATGGAAAGGTTGTCTAGTAAGCCGAATTGGAAATACAAGTGGTTTTTGGTCCGCGACAGATCTGGGCAAGGTTTTAACTGTCGAACAGTCCCAGGGCTTTTTTGCTCTGTGGCGAAACCAAAAATTTCCAATCTTTCTCAATTCAAGCTGTCATTTTCTCATATTCCTAGGTTTCCATGGGATAAAATGTTGTCCGCGTTTCGTCTTGAGATGGCTGGCTTGAGTATGCCTCATCCGCGACTAGGTGGCTTCTTTGTTTATTTATTTCTTTCAGTATATAGAGTTGTGTCTTCTATGTTTTGTCTTTCTTCAATGGATAACTTATTGGGAAATGTATTTTTGTGTTTAGACAAAATGGATTTGGATGCACTTTTGAAGCGGCACAAGACTAAATCTGGGAAGAAGAAGAAATCAAGTGTGGTGGCTAATGATCCTCCTGTTCCTCCCCAGGTCTTAGAGGTGGCATCGAATGCTGATGTAAATGCTGAGGACGAGTCTGGGGCTTTGGTTGAAACTTCTTCACTAGTTCCTGAACCTCGAGAGAAGCGTATTTGTCCTTCCGAGCCCGAGACTTCTAAATCGAAAAAGAGGAAGATTGCCATTGCTGTTGGGCCATCCGCTTCAGACAAAAAAGGGATCTTTTTGGAAGGCGTATCGACTCTTCGCGAATTTCCTATCCCAGGCTTTGATCCGATTGACTTACAAGGCCTTGCTTTTCCAGTCAAGAAGCGTTGTCTCCCAGAGCAAGGGTATATCAAACGACTGGATCCTGTCACTCTTTCGCTTAACTTTGATCGTATTATTCAGTGGGTAAGTCGACATTCCTCTCTTGCTTTTCTTTGTCTTTTTTGACGCGGTTTATTTTCAATTTTTCTTACCCCTTCTTTGATTTTTATAGTTGAGGGTAATTCAACCGGATGTTGAGAGACGTATGGTGTGTGGAGAGGAAGATCTTAAGAAGAAAGACGAAGAAATTAAAAAACTGAATCATCAGCTTCGAATATTGGGGAATACAGTGGGAGACCCAGTCTCAGTGGAAAAATTTAAGCAAAGGTCAGCTGACCTTCATGAGGAGGTGCAAAACCAGAAAGAGGCCATGGCATCTTTAAAGAAAAAATATGATGACTTGAAAGTTTTTTCGAGCTCTGCCGTCTCTCGTGTCAAAGAGCTGGAAGCTACTGAAAGGTCTTCGCGGGAGCTTCTTCAAACTAAACAAGCTGCTATCGACAAAATGGAAGAGGATTTCTCCATCCTCCGCGAAGAACTGTCTATCACTAAACAAGATCTTGACACCATCAAGGCGCGCTCAGATCAAGATGTGGCTCTCCAATGGCTTCAAAGTCCTGAAGGTTTGGATTACCTTTCTTCTGAGTGGATCAAAACTGAAATTGGTAATTCCTTCCTGTCTTCCGTGGCAAAAGCCTGTCTTCAGACTCCAAAAGGATCTAGTATTTTGAAGGACAGGTGCTTTAGCTATTTTCGGAAGGGAATGGTTGCAGGGATCAATCAAAGCGTTACGGGCTCGTTAAGCAACCCGGGTGTCCCTTTGGAAAAGTTTGAGCCTAGTCTGGAAAGTGCCGACTGGGACTTTCAAAAGAGGAGATGGCCGCGGAAGATTCCTATTCTGAAAATGACGACGATGAGGACGCGGAGGAAGAACCTGAGAAGGCAGGCACCCCTTTTTAGATTTCGATCTTTGGTTTTTTATGAAGGAATGAAACTTTTATGGATTTTGGGAACCTGTATGCGGTTCCTTGTTTTTTGGTATATCATTGAGATACTTCTTTTGTTTATGACTTGAAGATCTCCTTGGTTAAAACATTGGTATTAGTTGCATGTTTTGTGTGTAGTAAATATCTAGACATTTATATTCCGAATTTTCCAAGTGTCGAACGGGTCGGTCCTAATGTCCAAAATCCTTTACCACTTGTCTTTATTCCACATGATGAATTTTCTTTTTAAAGCCTTAATCTCCATTTTTTTTGCTACCTCCCATGTTGTGTTAAAACGACTGTGTTATCGTAAATTTCATGCCTCCAGGAAGCTTTAACCCTTGGGCTTTTTTACAAAAGATTGAGAATGTGGAACAACTTTCTCGGCTAGTGAGTTTCCTTTAATTTTACTTTAACCGGAGTTCGGGCTTTTTATATTAGGTCTTTAATCTTGTTACTATGTAGGTAATGCCTCCCCAGTTTGAGGCTGAGTACGGGCCTCTTCCGCCTCGGTGGGCTTTTCTTTCAACATATCTCGTCCGTGATTTTCCAGTGGCTGTATCTTGGAGTGAGAATGGCCTTTTTCAAATTGATAATGGTTCGGATGAATTCCTTATGCTTCACCACTTGGGAATAGGAAGTGCCATGATGTTTTTTCATAAGGGCAACGTTTCCTTCCAAGTTTGTCCGCGTCGTGAAATCGAGGATGGACACGAGGCTACTTTGGACTCAATTTCTTCATCATGCACTTCTAATTGAGTTATTTCCGCGTCATACTTTTAGAGTTTTCAGGCCTGTCTTTTGATATAAGCTTTTCGTAGAATAAATAAAGAAAAAAGGGAATCCCTGATTCTCCTTATTGTACTCATGTGTTTTTTAGAAATGAAATAACAGGAGGGATCCTTTATTATTAATAATAGGAAACTGCGTACATAAACCTTTCACAGGGGTTGGATCCCTCTAAGTTTGTTACATTGTTGACGCGAAGAACCTATTGGGAGCTCAAGGATGGCCTATCTCTCCATTTTCTTCGCTGTCCGGGCTGACGACATCAACTTCAAAGATAGAATCACCCATGTAGGTGAAAATCAATGCGGACCCTATGTTGACTCGATTTGCTTGTGTGAAGTCGTGCCATCCTTGGGTTAACCAGAAAAGGCCATCTTCATCTTTGTCTACCTTCACTTCGTGTTCCTGGTTGGAGCGGGACCAGAGCCTGGCCTGAGTGTGAGCGTCTTCGTCGATTAGAACATACATGAGGGGGAGGCGAAGGGTTTGAAGTTGTTCCTCCCTCATTATGACTCTATAAAAAGCCCTAGGCTGTGGATTTGGATCCATCTTGTTTTTAGGATTGCTCATCACTCATGGATACTTGAGCGTGTTTTATACTCGCCTTATGAGGTTTTCTTGCCGTTGGTTTCATCGCTTTTCACCAAAAAGTAAATTCAATTTCCCTCATTGTAATTTACTTTTACTGATCTTGGGAAAAGGTTCCTCTCTGGTTAACTTTATTTTCGGAAAAAGAGAGACGCGTGCCCTTGGTGGTTGTGTCACCCATTGCATGTCATGCATGTGCTCCTTTTTTTTTTTTTCTTGTTCAACTGTTTCGTTGTGACTGATAAGTAAGGGGATCCTCACTGTTTTCCTTTAATTTCATCGAGATGTGGGGATCCATTATAGTTCCTCCCCTGTCATTTAGGGCAGACGGGGTTGTTGGGCCAGAAACCCGATGGGCTTTCTTCCAAGCAATCGATTATCCTGAACAATTCTTGCAATTGGTGAGCTAACTATATAAAAAATCTTTAAAGAACCTACTTTTAACTAACACTTTTTATTTTTTAGTTGCTTCCACTTAGGTTTGAGGAGGAGTATGCGGATGCTATTCCTGGTCAGGTTTTACTTTCTTCTCATCTGCTGCGCAACTTCCTTGTTTGTATAGAGCGGCATAACAGTGGTCTTCTTTACCTTGGTCGTGGATGGAAAGACTTTGTAGAGTCACACGGTTTTGAGCAGGGGGCCTCTATGATTTTCACTCACATGGGCGAGGCTCGTTTCGAGGTTCGGGTGGTGGATCCGCGTGGGAGAAATAATAATGATCTTGCTTCTAATGTTGCAATTTCGAATGGTCATTAAGATGTACTTTTCTTAATGGAATAAGATTTTAAACCTCTTCATTGTTCTAGTCGTAACTCTGTTGTTTATTAAGCCTTTGATAACTGTGTCTGGAGATTTCCCTGTTATGTATGTTGATTGTGTGATTGTTTTAGTCTTTCGAGGTCTATTTGTCATGATGTTCTTCTCACGGGATTTCTGAGAAATTCAGTAATAGTGTTTACTGTTTATCTCATGCATGGTGCCTGTGGTTTTTGTCTCAATGATTTGACCTTTCAAATTTATTTGCCCCATATTTCTGTTTTTCGACACATGTCCAGATTTGTTTTACGTGCTATATAAAAGAGAGTATGGGAAAAAGACCACTAGACTCGTTGTGTGCTTTCATGATGCCCTCTTCTGTTGGTTCACCTTGGTCCTTTTTTGAGAGGATTAGTTTTCCTGAGCAACTTCTCCGTCTGGTTAGTTCCTTTATTGTTGATTTTTCCTTTTATCGAGTCAGTTTATCTATCAACATCCCTTGAAATCTGTTGTTTTTTTGTTAGTCTTTGCCACTATGTTTTGAAGATAGACTTGGGCCAGATTTTCCCAGGAGTGTTCTTCTGTCAACCAGGATTCTTCGTGATTTCCCAGTGGAGGTTATGCGCGGAGACTATAGGGTTCCATTTTTTAGGGGTGCTGGAATGACTTTGCCGAGTCACACAGCGTCCACATTGGTTCCTCTTTAACATTTATCTATAAAAGAGGAAATCGCTTTGACGTCCAGATCTTAGATGCTGTTGGGGATGAGGTGGACGCGGAGTGGGCCTTCTCGGAGTCAGAAGGTCCTCCTTCAAATGGATTTCGCTTAAGTCAGGGCAGAACTCGCATTATCCCTGCTCGTGCTCCGCGGACATGAGCTAATGGATGCGAGATTCTTTTATCTGGTATTGTCAACCCCTTTAATCATGGTGTCATGTTTTATCCTTGGTTGTTCTTTGCTTTTACGATGGATAAGTAGCTGTGATTTCCTTCGAAAATTATAAAACTTTTGGAAGCCCCAGGAAGGTTCAAAAAACATTTTTTGTTTTGCTTTCAATAGTGATCCGTCGTGGAGTTCGGATCTTGGAATGTTTAGATACGTTTTGAGTTTTGGCGCGGAGACAAGCTCTAGTGTTTTACGTTTTATAATAAAATATCATCACTGAGAATTCGGATTCGATCAAAGGCCTGACGCGGAGCCAAACGCCAGCGTCTTAAACCCTACTACGAAGTGTCATCTCTGAGAATGCGGATTCGATCAGAGGCCTGACGCGGAGCCAAGCTCCAGTGTCTTAGGTTTTATTACGAAGTATCATCTTTGAGAATGCGGATTCGATCAAAGACCTGACACGGAGCCAAGCTCCAGCGTCTTAGGTTTTATTACAAAGTATCATCTCTGAGAATGCGGATTCGATCAGAGGCCTGACGCGGAGCCAAGCTCCAGCGTCCTAGGTCTTACTACGAAGTATCATCTCTGAGAATGCGGATTCAATCAGAGGCCTGACGCGGAGCCAAGCTCCAGCGTCTTAGGTTTTATTACAAAGTATCATCTCTGAGAATGCGGATTCGGTCAGAGGCCTGACGCGGAGCCAAGCTCCAGCGTCCTAGGTCTTACTACGAAGTATCATCTCTGAGAATGCGGATTCGATCAGAGGCCTGACGCGGAGCCAAGCTCCAGCGTCTTAGGTCTTACTACGAAGTATCATCTCTGAGAATGCGGATTCGATCAGAGGCCAGACGCGGAGCCAAGCTCCAGTGTCTTAGGTCTTACTACGAAGTATCATCTCTGAGAATGCGGATTCGATCAGAGGTCTGACGCGGAACCAAGCTACAGCGTCCTAGGTCTTTCTACGAAGTATCATCTCTGAGAATGCGGATTCGATCAGAGGCCTGACGCGGAGCCAAGCTCCAGCGTCTTAGGTTTTATTACAAAGTATCATCTCTGAGAATGCGGATTCGGTCAGAGGCCTGACGCGGAGCCAAGCTCCAGCGTCCTAGGTCTTACTACGAAGTATCATCTCTAAGAATGCGGATTCGATCAGAGGCCTGACGCGGAGCCAAGCTCCAGCGTCTTAGGTTTTATTACAAAGTATCATCTCTGAGAATGCGGATTCGATCAGAGGCCTGACGCGGAGCCAAGCTCCAGCGTCCTAGGTCTTACTACAAAGTATCATCTCTGAGAATGCAGATTCGATCAGAGGCCTGACGCGGAGCCAAGCTCCAACGTCTTAGGTCTTACTACGAAGTATCATCTATGAGAATGCGGATTCGATCAGAGGCCTGACGCGGAGCCAAGCTCCAGCGTCTTAGGTCTTACTACGAAGTATCATCTCTGAGAATGCGGATTCGATCAGAGGTCTGACGCGGAGCCAAGCTACAACGTCCTAGGTCTTTCTACGAAGTATTATCTCTGAGAATGCGGATTCGATTAGAGGCCTGACGCGGAGCCAAGCTCCAGCATCTTAGGTCTTACTACGAAGTATCATCTCTGAGAATGCGGATTCGATCAGAGGCCTGACGCGGAGCCAAGCTCCAGCGTCTTAGGTTTTATTACAAAGTATCAACTTTGAGAATGCGGATTTGGTCAGAGGCCTGACGCGGAGCCAAGCTCCAGCGTCCTAGGTCTTACTATGAAGTATCATCTCTAAGAATGCGGATTCGATCAGAGGCCTGACGCAGAGCCAAGCTCCAGCGTCTTAGGTTTTATTACAAAGTATCATCTCTGAGAATGCGGATTTGATCAGAGGCCTGACGCGGAGCCAAGCTCAAGCGTCCTAGGTCTTACTACGAAGTATCATCTTTGAGAATGCGGATTCGATCAGAGGCCTGACGCGGAGCCGAGCTCCAACGTCTTAGGTCTTACTACGAAGTATCATCTGTTAGAATGCGTATTCGATCAGAGGCCTAACGCGGAGCCAAGCTCCAGCGTCTTAGGTCTTACTACGAAGTATCATCTCTGAGAATGCGGATTCGATCAGAGGTCTGACGCGGAGCTAAGCTACAGCGTCCTAGGTCTTTCTACGAAGTATCATCTCTGAGAATGCGGATTCGATCAGAGGCCTGACGCGGAGCCAAGCTCCAGCGTCTTAGGTCTTACTACGAAGTATCATCTCTGAGAATGCGGATTCGATCAGAGGCCTGACGCGGAGCCATGCTCCAGCGTCTTAGGTCTTACTACGAAATTCTTTAAGTGCGAGTCGTCAAAGAAAGCGCCCTCTAACCGCTTTATTTAATTTTTGCGGGGGCGACTAAATTTTATGTTCATTTAGCTATTTAGTGATTACACATAGTACTTTTTTAGATTGTCCGCGTTCCAAATCTTGTTCAGGACGATTCCTTCGGGGGTGCTGAGCTTGTACACACCTTCTTGAACTTCTTTGATGATTACATATGGTCCTTCCCAGTTGGGGTCTAGCTTCCCCCCAGAGGTAGCTTGGCGTAGCACCAGATCCCCCTCCTTGAGATGCCGCGGGGAAATTCGTCTATCCTGATACTTGGAAAGCCTCCTCTTGTATTCTTGCTCCTTCAAAGCTGCTGTCATTCTGCGTTCTTCTATGAGCTAGAGCTCGAATTCCAATGCTTCATCATTAGTGTCTTGGTCGTATGCCATTATTCGCGCCGAAGGTATCAATATCTCAATTGGGATAACCGCGTCCATACCAAATACTAAAGAAACTGTCGGAGTCTTTGCTGAGGTGCGGTAGGACCAGAGTACCAATGGTAAAAGTTCTGCCCATCGTCCCTTTGCTGTGTTGCCAAGTTTCTTTTGTATCCCGTATAACAATTGTCGATTGGTTGTTTCTGCCTGCCCATTCGTCTGTGGGTGAGCCACAGATGAGATTTTAAGATTGATGCCTAGACCGACGCAGAAATCTCTGATTTTTTCACAATCAAATTGAGGTCCATGATCCGTAATTATCGAGTCGGGTACTCCGAAGCGGCAAACAATATTCTTCCATAGGAATTTCCTCACCTTCTCCGCGGCAATTAATCCTATTGCTTCGGCTTCCACCCATTTTGTGAAATAATCAACCAAGACCAAAACATATCTTCACTGACCGGGAGCAGTGGGAAATGGACCTAGAATGTCCATTCCCCAGACGGAAAAAGGGCAAGCACCGGTTATACTCTTCATTGTCTCAGAAGGGCGGTGATTCAAGTTTCCAAACCTTTGACACACATCGCACTTTTGGATATAACCTTGGACATCACGCTTCATGGTTGGCCAATAATATCCTAACCTGATTGCTTTAGCCACAACATCCCTCCACCCCTGGTGATGCGAGCAAACTCCATCATGCAATTCTTCCACAATAAATCTAGCAGGCAATACCCTCTCTTGTACAGCTTTCCTTCCCTGATGGTGAATCGAGAGGATTTAACAATTATCTTGTTAGCGGCGGTTCTTTCTTCAGGTAGAATACCCTTGCCCAGATAGTCCGCGATTGGTGCTCTCCAGTCCTCCATCTCAATTCCTTGTACCTGATAGACTTCTTGAATAAGTCTTCGGTTGCTCATCCTTTCAAGAACCACTTCTCTTCCTACCTCCTCAGGCATAACAGCTCCCAACCGTGCTAACGCGTCCGCCTGCTGGTTATCATCCCTGGGAACAGCCGTTAAGCAAAAACTTAAGAAAGCCTTTGATAATGCTCGTGCCTTTCTCTGGTAATCAGGCATCAACCCAGTTCTCGCTTCATATTCCTCGGTTATTTGTCGCGTCACTACTTCTGAATCAGTGTAAACTGATACTTGCCTGGCACCTTTAATCAAAGCTATCTCTAGTCCAGCTAGCAGGGCTTCGTCCTCAGCCTCGTTATTTGTAGCTTGGAAGTCCAATTTATAAGCGTAATTGTACTGCCGTTCATCAGGTGCTGTTAGTGTGACCCCTGCTCTGCACCCATCCTTGTTAGCTGCGCCATCTACCCTGAGTGTCCACTCACTTCTTTCTGTTTGAGTGCTTAATTCGAAACTTGTTTCATCGATGAAATCAGCTAAAACCTGGGCGAGAGTTGCTTTTCGCGGGGTATATTCTATTTCAAATTCTGTGAGTTCGACTGCCCACTTCATCATTCTTCCTGACAAACATGGTGAGTGGAGGATTTGTCGCATCGGCAAATCCGTCACAACTCGGATAGGATGGTCTTGGAAATAAGGCCTCAACCTTCTTGTCGCGAATATTAAGCACAAAATCAATTTCTCTACTGGTTCATATCTTGTCTCAGCGTCCTGCAGAACACGACTGATGTAGTAAACTGGGAATTTTTCTTCTCGCGTCAAGACTGCACTGATAGTGACACTTTTTACTGATAAATACAGATGGAGGACCTCTTGCCTCTCGGGTTGATGAAGAGTAGGAAGTGATGACAGAAAAAGTTTCAAATTTCCAAAAGCTTCCTGTAATTCGGGAGTCCATCGTATCGGCCCCTTTTTCTTGAGCAGAGCAAAGAAAGGTAATGACTTATCCGCCAGGCAGGAGCAAAAACGGCTCAAATAGTTTACTGCTCCATTTAAAAATTGTAACTCTTTAATCGTTCGCGGTGGTTGAAGATTCTGAATTGCTGTGACTTTTTCAGGATTCACATCAATTCCTCTATGGCTAACCATAAAACCGAGGAATTTCCCAGAATCAACCCCGAAGACACACTTTTCCGCGTTTAAATTCAAACCTCCTCTTCGAAGAGAATCAAAAGTCTCCTGTAGGTCCGCTACGTGATCCTCTGCTCTTTCACTTTTGACTACGATATCATCGACATAAATCGATACATTCCTGCCAATTTGATTACGAAAGATCCGGTCAACTATTCTCTGAAACGTCGCCCCAGCATTCCTGAGTCCGAAAGGCATGACGCGGTAGCAAAAAATCCCCTGATTGGTGATGAAAGTTGTAGCTTTCTTGTCTGAAGGGTTCAGGTTTATCTGATTATATCCTGAGTAAGCATCAAGAAAACTAAGGACTTTGTTTCCCGCGGTTCCATCGACGAGTTCATCTATGGATGGTAGTGGATAACTGTCTTTCGAGCAGGATTTGTTAAGATCAGTAAAATCGATGCACATCCTCCACTTCCCATTAGATTTCTTCACCAGAACTACGTTCGAGAGCCATTCAAAGTCTTCTACTTCCTCTATGAAGCCTGCTTCTAAAAGCTTATCAGTTTCCTCTTTCGCCGCGGCAGCTTTTTCCGGAGCCATTTTTCTCCTCTTCTGTACTATGGGTTTCGTTCCTGGACGAATCCTCAAGGTATGTAAAGCTATCGCGGATGGGACACCTAGTAGGTCTCGAGGATTCCATGCAAAAATGTCTCTCGACTTTGCTATGATTTCTAAGACTCTAACTCTTTCTACTGTCTCCAGTGCTTGTCACAAGTAGACTTTCTCCTCTGGGTTTGGGAAGGGTGTAAACGCAATTCTTTCATCCGCGGTAGGTACCTTTACTTCTGTCGGCCTAACCTCTAGTTCGGCTTCTGAAAGTTCAGCTGAGTCATTGTCCCCGACCACTGATTCATAATTCTCACTTATACACATTACTTCTTTGTTCTTCTTGATGGAGGTTAAATAACAGCTTCTGCTTTCCGGTTGTTGTCCGCGAACTTCACCAATTCCTCCTCCAGGCAAAGGGAATTTTCCTAAAAAGTGGTAGATTGAAACTACCATTTGGAATTTATACAGCGAGACGCGCCCCAATAAAGCATTGTATACAGTGGGAATTTTTACCACTGTAAACACAATATTTTCCATACGTCTGTTTGGGGACGTCCCCAAAACAACTGTAAGCTCGATTGTGCCTGCCACTTGCACTTCTCCTCCCGAAAATGTGATTAGCGTTCCTGAATATGGTTTTAATGACGCTGTAGAAATTTCCATTTGAGAAAATGCCTCCCATGATAGGATGTCAACGGATGATCCAGTATCAATAAATACTCTCTTTACTGTCTTGGCGGCTATCTGCGCGTGAATGACCAACGGGTCTGAGTGCGGCATTCTTACTTCCTCGGCGTCCTTTGGAGTGAAGGAAATATTCTCATGTTGGGTGAGAGAAATTCTTCTACTTGACGCGGATGGTGGCTGTCTTCCTTCTCTTTCATAATTTCTTTTTTCCTGCCTACTGGACCCGGTCATAGACAAGCCTCCTGCGAGGGTGTTAATGAAGCCCTCTGGTTCTAGTATTTGGCCCGCTTCTGTCTTTTGAGCTTCTCTCTAGTTGACAGATCTCTGGACTGCAGGCGTATAATTGTACCTTCCTCCGCGTCCTCTTCTTCCTCTCCCTCTTCCCTGATTGTGGAAAGGGAGATCTCTTCGCTGATCTTGTTGCTTCTCAAATCGTTCCTGTGGATTACGAGATTCGTCAAACCTAGGGTTCTGGTCCTCCCATCGAGGTCTGTGGTCGGGTCGATTCTCCCTTCTAGGTGGAGATCTCATATCGCGGTTTCCTTGTCGACTTTCTCTTGGATGATAGGAACGCGGATGATTTTCCCTACGGCGAGATCCATGTCCTCTTTCCAAGTTCATATGCACTTCGTCGCGGCGGGGATGGAAATCTATTGTTTCTGAATGATCTCTAGGCGGCTTGGCTTTTTCTTTTCTGAATTTTCCGGCCAATTTCCCAAAAAGACCTGAATTCCCAGTATTTGCGTTGGAGCTGGACGCGGCTGCTTCTTCTGCCTCAATCTGTCTTGAAACCCGCTCTCTTAAGTCATCGTAACTAGTTGGCTTCTTCCGAAACTAGTATGTCTTGAAATCTCCTTCAGCTAAATTGCCCATAAGTATGATGATAGCTGATTCATGATTGAAGTTGGGGATTTGAACTACCATGCTGGTAAATCGAGTGAAAAAGTGCCCCAAGGATTCCCCAGCTCTTTGTCTAATGGAATTCAGGTCGAGCATGGTCTTCTTTCTCGATCGCGCACTTCCAAAGTGGGACGTGAAGATGTGGGACATCTGGGCAAAATTGGTCACGGACCCCTTTGGAAGGTTTGTGAACCAAGTTAGCGCGATCTTCGTTAAGGTCGAAGGGAATGTCCTGCACAACATGGCATCATTATACTCGTTTATTCCCATTGCAGTAGCAAAATGACAAAGATGGTCTTCAGGATCAGTTGTTCCATCATATTTCATGAGGTTCACATCTCTCCACCGTTTTGGTACTGTCGCGGAACAAATCTCTTGGGTAAATACTGATGGGAAACCCGTTGGTGCATTTTCGTTTCTTTTTTCTACTGAGTCAGATTTTGTAGAGGTGGAAACGTCTGTTGACCTTTCCTCGCGTCGATGTTTATTCTCTCGGTGCCAGTGATCATTCTGCCAGGTCTGGCGCGGTATTTCCTGATTCTGAAAGTCGTAGTTCCAGTTGCTGGGATTATCATATGCAGTGTTACGTCTATCAAAATTTCCATACTGCTCTTCCGGTCGATAATTCCCTTGTTGACGCGGATTCTGCCCCCATTGATCATAATAAAAGTACTGAGGCTGCTCCTGCTGAAAAGGGTTAGGCTGTTCGTGTCGCGCTTCATAATACCAGAAGTTCTGCGGGATGAATCCTCCGACCAGTCCATACTGATTGCCGTAATGATGAGGAGGAGTTCCGAGGTTCTGTTCTCCCATCTCACCATCAGGATTTGTTGGCGGTGTCAACGGGATATACATGCTAGAGGCCTCTTGATCTTGGTGAACCCCTTGACTCATGTCCTGAGTTGGATTGTTCTGGCTATCACTCATCTTCCTAATGTCGTGAATCTGTCGCAATAAGAAAGTTCGATTTTAAATATCTAAAAACTTGTATTTCTGAGTTTAGACGCGGACCTCAACTTTTCAAAGGTTTGAGGATTTTTGTCTATTCTTATCAAAAAGGAAACCCCTTAGCGTGAGGGGGTTCCCACAGACGGCGCCAGTGAAAATGCCCCGATCTCTGGAGGCCAACTTTTTTAGTGGGGCCCGGGAACCTACCTAGCGAAATGACCAATCTTCCCAACGGACTTACCTGACCCGCGTCGAAAGAATCGACGCGGCCCAACCTGTGCCGCGGGAAGTCATCTAAAGCTAATTCTGAAGGACGGTTCCCTTATCGAGTTTTTTCTAGACAATTTGGAAACTCGGTTCGTTTACCTGTCGTTGTTGAATGTCTTGAGATTTATTAACGACAGTCTTTTCCTTAATAGAAATTTACACTAAAGACGAACAGGGTTTTCGTCCGCGGATTTTGACGCAGTGAACGGTGCGGATTTTTTCTATTTAACAGATTCCTTTCCACTCGTATGATTGCTTCTTGTCCTTCTTCTCTCTGAATTCACTGAGCCGAGATCCGCCAACTTTTCTTCCCCTTCCTTTCCAAAAAGTCCTCCTTTTTACCTGGTGAGATCTCCCCATTTTTATAGGTCCGGGGTGGTCTGATAGGCTTTGCCACATGGTGTTTATATTTCGACACGTGTTCTACTTCGTGGGTGGTGGGCATGATCGCCACGTGTCTATTGTCTTCTATCCGCGGATGACTGTTCATGAGTCAGCTCTTGGTTAATTTTCCGCGGATAATGTCATTTCCTTTTGTTCTTTAATATGGCGGTGTTCTTTATTCCGTTATTTTTATACTTTTTACAGATGTTTTTCAGTATTGGTTTAGTCACCTTTTAAATTCTTTCGTGTCGAATGCGGCCCTGTGGGCAATTTCCTTGCCAATTTCGATAAATTGCATACCCGTCTGCTTGATGTAATTTATCTTTTTAATCATAAATTGGCATGAGTTAAATTAATGGGCAATTGTTAAATGAATTATAGTGATATGCGTAGTAGATGGGATTGTTTGTTTATAACACGAGATAAGTAAAGGTTGCCCATTTTCTTCTTCCTAAATTGTTGCATGATACCCTGCTTGTTTCTTTCATGCAAATTAACAGCATGCGGTATTAAGATCCTTGAAATATCCGTGCTTGTACGTCCTTGTTGGTTTAATGTCATTATTATGATCACCTAGTATAAACTGGTTATGTATGATAAGTTAAGATAGCTAGGCACCATGTGATGCTTAGGTATGATATGTGAAAATGCGCACCACGTGATGCGAGTGGTTATATGCCTTTGGCAAGTTATGCAGTAGACTGACTTGCAGGTTGTTGTTCGTTAAGCCACCGCCTTACAAGGTTTCATGAAACACCATCCCGGAATGCATTCTCTGCGGGATGATAAAACAACGATCTGATGTAGGTCGTGGTCCTTGTTAAAGGCCCGACCGGTACCACGTAGTAATATTATTATTGTTTTTATCATTGTGATTAGTGTGATTATGGTTATTATCGACTATTAAATAGGTGATCACTTCAGTTATTATACTCATCTGTCTCGGGTATAATTCCCTTTCTTATCTTATAATCGATCATTACGATCATCCGAGTCATGTGTGAATTTTTACCTTTTTATTCAGTTTCCACTATAAATATTCGTGTCTTTCCCTTAACCTATGACATACCGTTTTATGGTCACTGTAAGGTTAAAGTCTGAACATTTTTCCTATCATTTGCTAGTCTTAATTGTACTAACCATCCTATTTATTGGATGGCTGGTGTCCTTCGTACTCACGAAACACCAGACCATATTCCACAAGTCTAGTGCAAGCAGCAAAGCAGGAGAGAGTTGAAGAGCGGGCTATCATTTATGAACCTTTACACTACAAGTTTTTGAACCTTTAAAGTTTCTGCAATACTACTTTGGTGTTAGCTATTTTTGGAGCTTATTACTACTTTATGATTTTGACACTCTAGCTTTATGGTTAGGATTTGATATTTTGTACTTTGTTATTTAAATTACTTCCGCATTAGTTTATTCAACTGCTTAAGTACCGTCTTGTTTATGGGAGCATGGTTGCATGTCCCTATAAGCCTCAGGTGAATTCAAAGACATTAAAGTCTACGGATTCACTAGCGCTGTAACGTTCCCTTGGGATTTAAAATGGGGTGTTACACCTAGTTACTTTTAACAAATAATCTGACAAGAGGAAAACCTGTCGTTGTTCTTGCCAAAAAATACTCAAACTCACTAACTAGTATAGCGTGCAAGTAAGAGATCGATCCACAGGGAAATCTATTAAATTCAAGTCTAATTATAATTGCTAAGAGAGAAAAGGGGGAGTTTTTAGTGTGAAAAGATCTGCCTTTTAGCAAAGCAGAGACAAGCAAACAAAGTAAATTGATTGTAAAATTCAGTTGAGGGAAATAGGTTCACCTACAATTTATCACTTCGATTGATGAATTCGATCCTTGTTTCAGCCTCTAGTTCTTGTCTTTTCCTATCAATGTCCTTGTCCAGATCTTAGGTAAATTACTAGTCCTACGAGTCCTAGCAACCCTTATCTCTAAATAACCCTAACACGGTTAAGATTTAACCTAGAGATAGCATTAAGATTATGAATTAACCAAGGTACATGCAATATCAAGCTACGAGTCGATATTTAACATATATTCAACTTCCTACACATCCAATTAGTCCTACGAGTCCTAAAGGGATATGATTGCCACTTGGGTTAAGGTTCGCTACGAGGAATCTACAAAACCCTAGCAATTGAATGAATCCACTCTAACTAGTCGGCCAGGCCAGAGAGAATAAAACACATTCAAGCAATTAAGCACAAGGAAGTCAAAACATTGCAATAGGAATAAGAACTAGATTAAGAAACTCACAATTCAATAATCAAAGATCCAAACTGTAGGCGAAACCTCGAGAGTTTAGTTGCTCATGCTCAACGGCGCTCTCAACAATGGTGTAAAGTGCATAAGGTCACTGAAAATAATAACTAGAAAAGCCTTAAATAGTTTCTAAGAATTCGGCCGAAAATAACTTAATGAAACCCTAATAAAATTCCGCACTGATGTTCCGCATCTGCGAGGGCCGCGGGGCGGCAAGGCTAGGCCGCGGGGCGGCCGGCGATCAGCGAAATCCTCCGTTTCTTCCTTCGAGCCGCGGGGCGGCCATAGATACTGCGGGGCGGCCTGCGATTCTTCCGAGCTTCCTCCTCTTCGTCTCCAGCAGCTCCTAAGTCCTTATTTAACTTGTTTCCGCTCTTTTCACTACCATTTCACCTCCAATCTACTGTTCCTGAAATAAACCATAAAATCATGTAGATTCCGCCTCTTCTAACTCAACAAGTGAAAATGCAAATTCAACTAAATAAATGCAATATTCACACCTAAATAATGCTAAATGCAATCTATTATGCAACACTAAATATGCTCTATCATAATCCTATCCCTTTTTTCCCTCGAACAGAATACACGTACACACATTTTTTCCTTTAACTGCTGATCTTCTTTTTTAGATACGAATACTCTTTTTTTTTAATTCATCTATTCACTCATATGTTTAGCTGATTTTACTGCCAGGCAGCCACGTTTTATTCTTGTAGCTATTCTTATAGCTTATTTTGGGCCAGGTTGTTTTGGGCTGCCATACGATTGAAACAAGTCCATGTGGATTGTTTTAGAACCCACAAATTAATTCAACCTTAATTTCACTTTTGCAGATTGAATGAATAGCAAAGCTAGCGTTGAATTTCGAGAAACTCGCCACCAAGTGACGGGATTGTTGCTCTCGGCAGCTCGACTATATATATATATATATATATATATATATGTATATGTATATGTATATGTATATGTATATGTATATGTATATGTATATGTATATGTATATGTATATATGTATATATTTTATTTATTTATTTTTCTATGCTCTAATTTTGTATTAAAATTGAACACTTTAGTTCACGAGCATGTAGTACGCTAAAATAATGTATTTCATACATTACACATTTCGTGCGCACTTGTTTGTAATTATTGTTAACCAATTGGTACACGCATTTGATATACAAAGCATCATAAAGCATCCGCTCACACAATAACCTTTAATCAAACACGGAATTTTACTCCCAAATAGATGCCGTCAAACTTTGAATTTGCGAGAAGTTTGTCGAACAAATTCAAAGTTCGCCCATAATCTCTTGACCTCATTTGATTAGGCACTTAAGGAGGAACATATGAAACTCACATATGGGGCGTTTTATCTTGAATAGGTGTAGTCTTCGTACGAAAAACAACGTAAATTCGGTGAACATTGGCCAACCTTGAGGAGTACCCATGTATTCCCATTGAAAGGGGAAGATTGGTGTTGTTTTTGTTTTTGGGGCTGCATCTAGCATCCTTAACTAGCTAGATTGTCTACGTACCCTCTTTATGAGGGATCAAGCCGTTCGTAGTTCATTTTAGGCACCCTTTTCTTCACATATTCGACAGGGTGCTTCGGTTTCGTACTAATTTCAAGTCCATCCTTCCTCGTTCATTGAACTAAGATTTTTTTTTACCACATCACTCGAATCATTTGAGCCCACCTTCTAGTAAGGGTTTCTCAAACGCTTCGACTATCATTTGCGAACCCAGTTTTTTTTTTTTTTGCGCGACTGAATTTGACATATTTTCGTTGTCAAACGTCCTATGTACTCCTCGTTGGAGATCAAGTCATGACGTAGTTCTGGGCACTTTCACTCTCGAGGCTTCACGTGAAATATTTCTTCACGAATTTTCCATTCACACAGGAGTATACCACTTCACCTTCTGCATCTGAGAGCTCATATGCCCCTTTAGGGAAAACTTTGGTCACCACATAAGGATCTTCCCATTTTGCTTCAAATTTCCCTTGGGATTTCCAGTTGATCACAATTGGTCGCCTGATGGTAAGGACCAAGTCACCAACAATAAATGAGCGAAATTTGACCCGTTTATTGAACGCCCCAGCCACTTAGGCTTGGTAGATTTCATTGTGTTGCTAGCCGGTGCTCATCCAATGCTTCAAGCTCGGCCAGACGAATCTTGACATTCTCTTCCGGGTCAGTGAGCTGAACAGCAACTCTGAGAGATGGCAACTGAATTTCTAAGGGTAGAACAACCTCAGACCCAAAGACTAAATTGTAAGGCGTACGACCAGTCGATGTTCGCGTTGTTATTCGATAGGCCCATACCGCCTCCGGTAGCCGTTCATGCCAATCTCTCTTTGATTTCGACACCATCTTTTTGAGGATCTTGCATAGCACTTTATGAAATGCTTCAGCTTGACCATTTGATGAAGGGTTATAGCTCGATGAGAAGCTATGTTTAAACCCAAACTTCTCGCTCAACTTCATCAACATTTGGTTCTTGAAGTAGAGAGCGTTGTCTGAGATGATTTTTGAAGGAACTCCATATTGATAGATCAAATGAGTCCTTATGAAGTTAGCGACTTCCTTAGCTCCCACTTCTTTAAATGGTATAGCTTCGGCCCATTTCGAGAAGTAATCTATAGCAGCCAGGATATACTGGTTCCCTCGAGAGGACGATGGATTTATACACCCTACAACGTCAAGACCCCATGCATTAAATGGCCATGACAAAGTAGTCGGGTGCAACAATTGAGGAGGATGGTGTATGAAGTCGCTGTGAATTTGAAAAGTGTGACAAGCTTTAGAAAAATCCATGGCATCCTTCACCATTGTTGTCCAATAATAGCCCAATCGTTTGATTTGATTAGCTAATTTTGGACCAGCTTGATGCGCCCCGCATACCCCAACGTGGGTTTCTGCGAGGATATATTTTTCTTCTTCATTTGACAAGCATCTTAATAACATTCTATCGAATGTCCTTCGATACAAAGTGTCATTCTTAAGTAGGAACCTTGACACTCGCCTTTTAACATCCACTCTCTTTTTAGCATCATCGGGAAGGACTCCATGACGAAGATACTCAATGAGCGGTTGTCGCCAATCTGTTTCTTCCTCAACTTCATATACGGAAACGACATCCACCTCTTCGTTGGGCTTAGATCGCTCCAAAGCTGACTTAAGCAAATGTCGCTCCCTAATTGTGATTTCGATTTCTCTTTCACTTGGCAATGTCAGTGACGTGGCTAATTTAGCCAATGCATCTGCTTGGTCATTTTCGGACCTTGATATATGCACAACTTCTATCTGACGGAATTGGTGCATGAGATGCTGGGCTCTTTGATGAAAAAGAAGCAAATTTGTGTTTTTGACTTCATTTTGGCCATTCAGCTGCCTGATTACTAACTGAGAGTCACCAAACACCTTTAATGGGTCAGTGATGTCTCCAAAGTAGCCATGTCTTTATGAATATTTTAGTTCCATATTCTTTACATTTTGCATATTTCGGGCTGGGAATATGTCGAATTTATGTAGTATATGCTTATTTGTCAAAAATGGAGATCTACATAAGTTTCTGTTTAATATTGCAGAATATGGAGTCATTTCGAGAGAAATTGTTGTGAGCTGAATCTGTGATGTTTTACAGTAACTTTTATATCGTTTTCTGCATACATTGCATGCATTTGGGTTAGAATAATACATCATTTGTGTAGTTTATGTTTATTTGCAATATATGGAGGTCTACACAAGTTTTTGTTATATTTCGCAGAAATCGGACGCACTTTGGAGCTTAAAGGAAACTCATGGAGAAGCTAAGAATGGTGCAGCTGGAGAAAAGGCCATTTTTCACCATTCTTCATTCTGAATCAAGCTTTGATGACTTCCTGAGAGTTGTAGCCCTCGAAAAGAGCATTCCAACGCATGGTCATATGCGTCAATCTGACGAACGAGGACTCGGGAAAGTGCGTTTCAAGAACAGAGCAGAAAGCTGAGAGAACTTTACTCGATCTCGAGTTCCTTTACTCGATCTCGACAAAGACGTCCGAGCACACCTGGTCGAGTAAGCACTGATCGAGGAACTGAGAGCCAGATCAACCCGACTCCGGAGCCTTACTCGATCTCGAGTAAACTGGTCGAGATCGACAAACCCTGATGCCATGTCCGGAGTCGAGGAGCTGTGCCAAGTCGAGAAGCCGAGGACTGAAGACGCCGAGCACCATTCTACTCGATCTCGAGGAACCTACTCGATCTCGAGGACCCCAGCAGCACCTGACCTAGCCGGATCGAGCAGCAGCAACCCGAGACGCCCAGCCAAGCCGAAGTCGACGTCACTCTTACTCGAGATCGAGGAACGCTGTCCAGGAGCCGCGTTACGCGGTTCGCTGTCCTACGCGGTTTGGGAGTCCTTGGAGCCGAAGGAATCCGAGACCTATCCACAACTATCAACTTCTATCTATGGAGAAGACCTATCAACACAAGAAGATATTTACCTATTTTAGACATAATTTTCCTTTTAGATTTAATTCCTTAATTGCACTTATTTATCATTAAACTTTTAGATATAGATTTAGATAAAAGATAGAGATATTCTATCCTTGAATAGCAAGGAGTAGAAGGCTATAAATAAAGCCTTAGGGGGCTGATTTTTATTCAATTCAAGTCAAGTCGTCTTAGGGCGCAAGGAGGAGGAGGAGGAGGAGGAGAGAGAGAGAGAGAGAGAGAGAGAGAGAGAGAGAGAGAGAGAGAGAGAGAGAGAGAGAGAGAGAGAGAGAGAGAGAGAAGGCGAGAGAGGAGGAACGTTTGGAAGGTTTTGTAAGTTTTAGTTTATTTTATGTTAAAGTTAATTTCTTTTATCATGTTTGCTTTCTAATTTTCCTTCTTCTAGGGTTGGGGTGATCCCAACATAGATATGTGTGTTTAATTTATAAATCCATGAATTTATATGTCTTTATCATCATCTACCTATGTGCTTAATCCTTTGCGAGAGTTGAGGAAATTCCTTATTCATGATATTGAAGCGAAAGTGATTTTATCATGAATTGGATAGTAATTAGGGTTTATTTGCGAGAGCCGACTAATCCTAATTAAGAAAAGGTAGAATCAAATTAGGTTTTTATGCAAGAGCCTCTATCACCTAAATTGTTGGAATTTGCGAAAGTCGATTCTTTGATATAAAGCATGCATCTTTATGTGATTTATGATCCACACATATGTTTATTGTTGTGGTGATCCTTAACCTTGGAAGTTTGCATCTTTATTTGTTTTATTTTATTACTTTTATTCAGCACATATTCTACTCGATATCAAACCACCATTCTCTCTTCATCCCTCGACATCGACCCCTCTATTCTTTGTCGACAGCCACCCTCATCATTCTCAAGGATTAAGGGAAATAGCCCGGCTGGAGTCACGATTAAGGGAAATAGCCCGGCTGGAGGACTTAGTCCGAAGACTTGAGGCTTCCTATCGTTCTCAAGGATTAGAGCCTCCTTCTTATGAGGAAATTGAAGCTATGGAAAGTGATGAGGAAGAAGAAGATTGGAACGAACAATGGGTACACCCACGGTACATGAGAGCAACAACGCCAATCAATGTCGACTACCCCATAGTCGACGTCGACCACATTACAGAAACCCAGGTATGTCCTTCCCCGGTCTCGATTCCACCTTTGCAATCTATCTTTGAAAAACCATATGAAGGATCCCAAGGCGAAATAGCACTAGAAGAGAAGAAGTTGGACATGGTTGACCAGGGCATTCCAAGATCGCTTTTACCTTACAAGGTGAAGGCTATCCCCGATGATTTTGAGCAACCGATGTTCATATTCAAGTATGGGGTCCTAGCAAAGTGGCATGAAGCTCCGCATGATGAGGTGGAAATATCTTTTCCCACTCCACCGTTTTGCTGTGGTGGAGACGCGCAAACAAATCAACCAATGGAGCGGAAGAGGTATGATAATGAGGTAGGCTAATTTCCTTTATATATTCCTTTATGCATGCCAGCTGGAGCCCAGGAAGATGGATGGGTGGAGCCATGGAGCGTCCACTCGGGGAGGTTTAAGCCTCTTCACATGATGTCTCCGGATGACATCCCACGCTTCCCACCACCAGAGGAACCACCAGATCCACCTATACCTCCGGACAAAGATGAGCCGGGCTAATGCTTAATGGAGAAAGTCGGCCTAGCGACTATAAAGTCTAGAGCTTGTAAATGGACATTCATTTTTGGGATTTTTGGACATTGTTGCTTTTGTTTTTGGTTTTGAACTTTTAGTTTTTCTATTGTGGGTATTTATCTTCTACATTTTTTCAGGTCCATGGGATAGAAGCAAGCTAAAATCGGACTAGGCCCAACAGCATAGCCCTCGATTATGAAGCCCTGCACACCTGTCTAGCGAGTTTCTTTCTTTACCCATGTTTTTATAAAGTGAGGACACTGTAATGTTTAAGTATGGGGTGGGGGAAGGGCTTACTTCATGCATACTTGCTTTATTTGACATTATATGTGCATGTTTACAGTTTTATTTCTTGAAATGCTTATACATGGCCATTTTGGAATGCATTATTGATCTATGTGCTTATATGCATGTTTTCCAAAATTTGAAGAAAAATGACCCTTATTGAAATTTTTGATAAATGTCATGAAAGCTTATATTGAACTCGACGATGCAAAATTGGATTCATTAAAGATATAGCATGAAATTGCCTAGTAAAGGGAAGTCACAATAAAGTGTATATTTTCTTGAAAACCATGAAAGGAGGTAAAATTTGATATTGCTTTTGACATGTTGCATGATAAGACGATAGAGGACTTTATATTTCCATATAATGCTCATATTTTGATATCCTAGCCTTACCTATGCTTATGCATCACAAAAAGCCATATAACGCCTTATTTCATATTATTGCTCCACATGATCTAAATATTTCCCATTCTTTACCTTATTTCCTATCCGGGGATTATGTTGAGAATGATGTTACATTATGGAGATGTGATATGGTGTTTGTGTTGTTGTTATCATTACTTGAAGTTTGGCAGGAGAATGTTTGAATATATGGAAAATTTAATGAGTGAAAGAAAATCCGATCAAAGATCGACCCTGCTCGCTGAGATAATAGTTCAGCGAGATGGGACACATTGTGAGGAGTCCAAAGCACTAAGTATCCGGGGCCATTCATGACACCCATGTTTGAGACTCGCGAGAAGGCAATGCTGAGGTTAGAGAGGTAAAAGCATTATTATTGAGAAAAAGCATTATGAAAGGTGATGAATCTTATGAGAAAGAATGTGGTATGAAATTCAATTTGGAAATACTCCATTTCCCCGGATCATTAGCACCACATTGCCAAAAATTGCCCACCTTAGCCTTTTACCAATCTACTCCTTATTTGAGCTTAAATTAAAGTCCTCTTGATTATTAATGCTTTTTCACACATGGATTGTTTTTACATAACCCTCCTTTTATGAGTAGATGTTGCTTTTATTTGTACATGCATGGATTTGTGACACTAGTACCTTTTCGAGGATGGTAATTGATTGCAGGGACATATGATAATGAATCTAATATGTTGAGAGTTTTGATTTCTTCCCCTGTATGACAAATAAAAGTATTGCTTGAGGACAAGCAAGCTTAAGTATGGGGTGTTTGTTGTGAGCTGAATCTGTGATGTTTTACAGTAACTTTTATATCGTTTTCTGCATACATTGCATGCATTTGGGTTAGAATAATACATAATTTGTGTAGTTTATGTTTATTTACAATATATGGAAGTCTACACAAGTTTTTGTTATATTTCGCAGAAATCGGACGCACTTTGGAGCTTAAAGGAAACTCATGGAGAAGCTAAGAATGGTGCAGCTGGAGAAAAGGCCATTTTTCACCATTCTTCATTCTGAATCAAGCTTTGATGTCTTCATTAGAGTTGTAGCCCTCGAAAAGAGCTTTCCAACGCATGGTCATATGCGTCAATCCGACGAACGAGGACTCGGGAAAGTGCGTTTCAAGAACAGAGCAGAAAGCTGAGAGAACTTTACTCGATCTCGAGTTCCTTTACTCGATCTCGACAAAGACGTCCGAGCACACCTGGTCGAGTAAGCACTGATCGAGGAACTGAGAGCCAGATCAACCCGACTCCGGAGCCTTACTCGATCTCGAGTAAACTGGTCGAGATCGACAAACCCTGATGCCATGTCCGGAGTCGAGGAGTTGTGCCAAGTCGAGAAGCCGAGGACTGAAGACGCCGAGCACCATTCTACTCGATCTCGAGGAACCTACTCGATCTCGAGGAACCCAGCAGCACCTGACCGATCCGGATCGAGCAGCAGCAACCCGAGACGCCCAGTCAAGCCGAAGTCGACGTCACTCTTACTCGATCTCGAGTAGAGTTGGTCGAGATCGAGGAACGCTGTCCAGGAGCCGCGTTACGTGGTTTGCTGTCATACGCGGTTTGGGAGTCCTTGGAGCCGAAGGAATCTGAGATCTATCCACAACTATCAACTTCTATCTTTGGAGAAGACCTATCAACACAAGAAGATATTTACCTATTTTAGACATAATTTTCCTTTTAGATTTAATTCCTTAATTGCACTTATTTATCATTAAGCTTTTAGATATAGATTTAGATAAAAGATAGAGATATTCTATCCTTGAATAGCAAGGAGTAGAAGGCTATAAATAAAGCCTTAGGGGGCTGATTTTTATTCAATTCAAGTCAAGTCGTCTTAGGGCGCAAGGAGGAGGAGGAGGAGAGAGAGAGAGAGAAGGCGAGAGAGGTGAGAGAGGAGGAACGTTTGGAAGGTTTTGTATGTTTTAGTTTATTTTATGTTAAAGTTCATTTCTTTTATCATGTTTGCTTTCTAATTTTCCTTCTTCTAGGGTTGGGGTGATCCCAACATAGATATGTGTGTTTGATTTATAAATCTATGAATTTATATGTCTTTATCATCATCTACCTATGTGCTTAATCCTTTGCGAGAGTTGAGGAAATTCCTTATTCATGATATTGAAGCGAAAGTGATTTTATTATGAATTGGATAGTAATTAGGGTTTATTTGCTAGAGCCGACTAATCCTAATTACAAAAAGGTAGAAACAAATTAGGTTTTTATGCGAGAGCCTCTATCACCTAAATTGTTGGAATTTGCGAAAGTCGATTCTTTGATATAAAGCATGCATCTTTATGTGATTTATGATCTACACATATGTTTATTGTTGTGGTGATCCTTAACCTTGGAAGTTTGCATCTTTATTTGTTTTATTTTATTATTTTTATTCGGCACATATTCTACTCGATATCAAACCACCATTCTCTATTCATCCCTCGACATCGACCCCTCTATTCTTTGTCGACAGCCACCCTCATCACCTCTTCCCGCTATCCCTGAACCCCAAAACACACTAAACCTAGAACCGCTGACTTCTCTCCTGAGGACGAACCTGACTCCCCTATACTATAGCGGGGGTCATGACTATAAATTTATTTGGTCGAGAAACCCTCTCGTCAAAAACCAAGAAGCAAGGACGGAGACCCAAGTCTACTCTATATCGACTAAATCTAGTTGATCTCGATGACCCATGTCTAGGCACATGCATTGATCGAGGAGCCTATGTCGAAGAAGCTGAAGACGAAGAACCCGACTCCCGAACCTTCGTCGAGATCGAGTTCTCTACTCGATGTCGACAAGCCCTTGGAGACAACCCGGAGCCAAGAAGGGATTATCCGAAGTCGAAGGGAAATTATCCGGAGTCGAGGAGAAATTACCCGAGGAAACCGAGGAGCATTACCCGACCTGGTGCCCGGACACCCAACTCGATGTCGAGGACCTTCCTCGATGTCGACGAAGCTGAAGACCTGTCCGAGCATGACGAGAAGATCTACCCGACGCTGCCGAGAAGACCAGTCGATGAGCCCAGGTTGGTCGAGATCGAGGAACACTCCTCGAGATCAAGTACACCTGTGAGCCAGAGTCCGAGCCTGTCGAGGACTAGCAACCCGAGACGCCGAGCCAGCCCAGTCGACGACATGTCTACTCGAGATCGAGTAGCCTTACTCGAGATCGAGGAAGCCTCCAGAAGCCGCGTAACGCGTTTTGCTTTATCCTACTCGGATTTGGATTACTTGGAGACGAAGGAAGCCGAGTCTATCCGGGATCCATCAAGTTCTATCTATGGAAGACAAGATCTATCAACATGAAGAGACTTACCTATTTAGATTTAATTCCTTTATTTAGATTTAATTATGTTGTTGCTTTTATTTATCTTTAAAGTTTTAGATATAGTTTTAGATATAGATATAGATATTCTATCCTTGAATAGCAAGGATTAGAAGGCTAGAAATAAAGCCTTAGGGGCTGAGCATTAGGCATCTTATTCATTCAATCACACAGCAATTAGTAGAAGAGTAGAGAGAGAGAGAGGCCGAGTGGAGCAGGAGAGCGAGAGTGATCCGGCTTGTTTGGTTTGTACTTTCTTGAGTTTGATTTAATGCAATTAGTTTATTTTCATCAATCAATGTCTGAGGTTGCGATGAAGCGCGAGTAGTCCACCCACTTCTAGGGTTGGGGCGAGCCCGACGATAACCCTACATGTTTTAGGTAAAAATCCGACTTTTATCAAGTTTTGAGCATCTACTAATTTTTATGTGTTTATTACCCATAAAATGGAGGTCCATGCTAACAACTTGGATTGTAAGCATAAAATCAGTAGAGACAATTAGGGTTTCTTGAAAGAGTTGTCTAATTGTTGGAAAAGGCGAAAGCTTGTCCTTTGATGCGAATTACATGATTATCTGTTTTATTTCTGCCTTATGCATTCCTGGTTATCGTTGTTGCAAACCCCAATCTTGGAAGTCCTTTTCATACAGTTTTAGTTCGAAATCCCAAAGCCTTTGCATTTACTTTCTTTCGTTTAGTTTCTGTTTTCCTCGAGATCGACTAGCACTCCTCAATCTCGAGTTACTGATCTTCGACCCAGGTCGCTGTAGCTTCTGTGTGCAGGTACTCGACAAGAACCAAGCCGACGTCGACGAAGACCCAACTCGATCTCGAGTAAGGCCTTGTCGAGATCGACCAGAATTGCCGAAAGCTACTGCGTTGTTCGACTGTCCGATCTTCTGTCGAGTTGTTGTACTCGAGATCTAGGACCCCTGTAGTCGACTTCTGTTCGTGAGATTCCACCGTTGCCTAGGATCCGCTGACACGCTTCCTCGTGGATCGATCCTGACTTCCCACTGCTGCATCGGGAGGAAGTATTGTAATTATTTGCAAGGGACGGAATCTGGTTTGCTGTGATTTATTTCTATTTTAATTTGCATACTCGATTTCCTCCTACAACAAATTGGCGCCGTTGCCGGGGAGGCTATCATTCGCGCCTTAGGTAGTTAAAATCTCACGTTCTCTTTGAGTTTACTTTATAGGTGTATGCGCCGTTTTGGTCAACCACCTGAGTTTGACGGCTTAGACAACCCAGCACGTCTTATACAAGCCCACGCTAGACTGAAAAGAGCCATGGCTACCGCAGAAACACAGGAGCAGCTGATACAAAGGCTTACAAGGGAGCTAGCCGCAAAGGATTCTACTATCGCCGTTGAAAGGGCAGCAAGGGAACAAGAAGCTTAGCGCGCAAGGCAAGCAGAAGCTGAGCTTGCCCAATATCCAACTACTGCTGAGGATTATATGCATCCGACTCTCGTCGTGCCTGAATCGACGATTCTTATCCCTGAAAACTCTTTTGAAATTCGCACTCAATTTCTTATAGAGCTTAAAAATAATGCTTTTTATGGCAAATTTAATGAGTGTCCTCTTGAACATATTACCAATTTTTCTGACATGTGTCGTACTCTTGCTGAAGGTACAACTTTGGAATATGTCAAGATGAAGGCTTTTCGCTGGTCTCTCGTTGGGCCTGCACTGAAGTGGCTTGATGGGTTGAAACGAAGATCACTCACAACATGGGCCCAAGTAGAGCAAGAGTTTCTGAATAAATTCTTCCCACCTGCCAATACAGCACTCCTACGCTAGAAAATCACCGCCTTCAAACAGAAGGCTGGGGAGCCGCTAGCAAAGGCATGGGAACGCTACAAAGAACTACTGCGATCTTGCCCCACTCATGGACAGCCACCCTACGTCATTCAAGAGATCTTCTTCAACTCTCTTGATCAAGTCACTAAAGACAGGATCAACCAGTATACTCGCTATGAGTATCTGACGATGCCGCCAGTTGACGCATGGGGTGTGCTAGACAAGCTCACCAATTATGACAACAAATATGGGTCTAGTGCAAACTATGAGGAAAGCTCCTATGCCAGGCCAGCACCATCTATGCCACTCTATGAGCCAGCAAAGGAGATTCTGCCACGTTGTTTGTGCAGTTTTCTAAAAGAGAAAATGAATAAGGCACTATTCCCTCGGTTGGGGTGATGAATACTATGCCTACTCCGGTCCCTCTTCTCTTTGCAGCACCATCAAAGTATAACTGCCAAGATTTTTCTTCTGTCATGAAGACTTCTTCATCTGGCAAATCATCCACTAACTCCTCGTTATCGGGAGTAGGATGGGCGGCTAAGAAATCAGCTATGACTTGCCCCTTGACCGCCTTTTGAGGCACCAACTTGAAGTCAAAGGGAGCCAGAAGCATAGCCCATTTAGCTAGTCTTCCTGACAACACCGTCTTGGACAAAATGTATCGCAAACGATCAGCTCTGGAGATTAATGTGATTTGATGAGACAAGAGATAATGTCGTAGCTTTTGGATAGCAAAGATCAACGCCAGACATATCTTCTCCATAGCAGGATAATTTAGTTCTGCCCCAACCATCATTCGGCTGATGTAGTACAAGGCATTTTCCTTTCCTTCATCATTATTTTGGGCTAACATTGCCCCTAACGACCGCTCAAGACTTGCGGTGTACAAGACTAAAGGTTTTCCCTGAACTGGTGCCATGATGACTGGCGGGTTACTCAAGTATTTCTTGATGCTGTCGAGAGCATTTTGACAGGCTTGGTCCCATATGAACGGAACTTCTTTCTTCATCAACCTCAGAAAGGGCTGACACCTCCCCGTCGAATTTGAAATGAAACACCGGATGTAGGCAAGTTTGCCCTATAGACCTCGCAACTCACGAAGATTCCTCGGGGCTGGCATTTGCACGATTGCCTTGATTTTATTGGGGTCGATTTCTATGCCCCTTCCTCGAACAATGAAGCCAAGAAACTTACCTGAAGTTACACCAAAGGCACACTTAAGGGGATTCATCTTCAACATTGTGTTTTCGCAACCTTTCGAAGATTCTCTTAAGGTCATCCAAATGATCCTCTCTTTTCTTTATTTTCATCACAAGGTCATCCACATAGCACTCAATGGTGTTGTGAAGCAGATCATGAAAGATCACCATCATGGCTCTTTGATAGGTCGCTCCCGCATTTTTCAGACCAAAAGGCATTACCGTATAGCAATACGTGCCTAGAGGTGTCCGGAAAGCTGTTAACTCTTCATCTTCGGGATGCATCTTAATCTGATTATACCCTGAGAAGCCATCCATGAAGGATAATGCTTGAAAACACGTGGTGGAATCAACCAATAACTCGGTTATCGAAATAGGGAATTCATCCTTGGGACATGCTTCATTTAAGTCCCGAAAATCCACACAGATACGTAGTTGGCCATTCTTCTTTTTGACGGGAACAATGTTTGCCAACCAGATTGGGTATTGGACCTCACGAATGAATCCAGCCTCAATGAGCTTGTTGACTTCATCTTTAATCTGCACTGTCAGCTCGGGCCGAAAAACACGTTGAGCTTGCTTTACTGGCTTTTCCTCTTCGGAGACAAATAGCTTGTGCATAGCCACCTTAGGATCTAAACCAGGCATGTCTTGATATCCCCATGCAAAAACATCTCTATATTTATTGAGAAGATGCTCATATGACCCTCTTTCCTCATTTGTTAGCAAAGAACTAACAAATACGGGTTTAGGATTTTTTGTGGTCCCCAAGTTGATTTCTTGCAATTTGTCAACTTTGGCTTGACCACCATCTTCCATTTCTGGTGGAGCAGATTGGACCACATTAAGAAAATCCTGAGGATCTTCACTTGGTTCACTCCTTGTATAGGTCAACACCATATTTACTTCTTCTATTTGAGTATCCATAGGATCCTCGGGTTCGCAAGTGGAGGTTTCTAGCTTCTTATTCTTCACCTTCTACTTTCTAGTCTTCTTGGCGTTGGCCCTCTTGTTCTTAGGCATGTTAACTCTCCCAAGCCTCTTGAACACATAAACTCTTGAAGCACTTGTCTCAAGTCTTTCAAAAACCGAGACTCGAGGTGCGTTTGTTGCGTCTTCTGAGAACATATTTTGCTCTTGGCTTGTTAGAGTCATATGCTCCAAGACTTTAGCAGACAAGAACTCCCCCTCTTGAGAGATTTGTAGCTCATCCATTGAGATCTTGTTGACGGATTTCTGTGAAGCTTTGCTTTTCAACAGTGGTCTTGTCGCCTTAACTTTGATGGCCTTCTGATGCCTTGAAGAGACTTGCTCAATTGGTGCCTTAGAAGACTCACTCTTGAACACCACCCTTACATTTCCATTTTCTTTATCTCCAAAATGCCTTTGAATGACCAACTTCTTCTTTTGAGCGGATTGGTCGATTTTGCGGAGAGGACAAGTGTAGCTTGTCATTAGGGAGTGCATAGCCTTCTCTGCTGCACTTAATGGCTTCTGGCCGGGTTGTCTCTTATCCTTGGGTGTGTATTTGAATAACACCTTCGAACGTGTCTCTGGCTCTTCTCTTATTCGGAAAAGAGTGACCTTGGATGACGAGGACTCTTCTTGGGTCATTGCTCCCTTTTGAGGACTGACACTTTTACCCTTCTTTTTTGCTTCTACACGTGGATTGGAGTTATAGTGCACAGTCTTGTAGAATTTGGCGTCTGCGTAATTAACGCTTTCACCTTGAAAAGGATCGCTATCTCCACGGATAGTTCTTTCATTTCCATTTTCATCGGTGTACTTTAAGGACTGATGAAGTGTAGAGGCGATTGACTTGCTGGCATGAAGCCATGGCCTCCCTAGCAAAGCGTTATAGGAGGTTCCAGCGTCAATGGCGTGGAAAAGAGCATCCTTGTAGAGATCATCTAGAACCACTTTCAAGGCAATGGCACCCAAAGCCTTTTGACCCACCTGATTGAAACCTTGAATGGTGAGTAATGTGGGCGACAGATGATCGACTATCAACCCTATTGTTTTCAAAGCCCGTAAGGGTAATAAGTTCACTGCAGACCCGCAATCCAGTAGGATTCTATTGAGCTTTGCATCCCCGATCGTACCCGTTACATATAAGGGTCTATTGTATCAGTGCTTCCTAACTGGAGGTCTTCATCAGAGAAAGTTACGGATGGCACACATGAAGCACATTGAGATGAAGTGAGTAAAGTCACTTCATCAACCTCAACTCGATCCACTTGGTCTGTGTAATCTTCTAGATCCATGAGGGCTTGAATCAAGGCCTTTCTTAAATCGGTCGACATTTGTAATGCGTCATATACACTTAAGCGTGCAGGAATGCGCTTTAAATGGCCGATCACGTCATACTTCACTTGCTCCTTAAAAGAAGCTTTACGAAGCAACAAAGGCCTCCGTGACACGACATCTTTTTGGGCGGATGCCCCAACTTCATGGTCTTTCTAACCCAATGTAGGAGTCTCCTTTTCAACCGCCTCCTCAAAATTTGTAGCATTTGGAGTCTCATTGACAAGTGGCCCCCTCCCTTTCCCTTTTTCTTTCGGCTTAGGAGGTGGCAAATTTTTTTTCGAACGAAGAGTAACTTCATCAGCCTCTAACTCTTCTTCCTCAACTTTTTCGGACCATGTTGCCATGCAACATTGAACAATTTCTTCTTCCCAAAATAACTCCTCTTCAGAAAAATCATTTTCCAGGAGCTCTTTCGGAATAAAGTCCTTCAGAGTAATGATCTGGCGTATAGGCTGGATATACTCTTCATTAGAATTATCTTCTGATTTCTTGTTCTTCTTTTTTTTGTTCTTGTTTTTCTTTTTCTTATTTTTCTTCTCGGGCTTTCTACCGATCATTCTAAAGCCCGTAGGTCCGATATGCCGGGTACTTTTTGGAAGAGACTTCTTTCGGCTTAGACAGACCTGCCACTTAGAACCATCCCCACCATCTTCATCGTGTGAAAATGATTCTTTAATGTTTGACTGCATTAGGACCTCATACACAATCGGGCAGTCTGGTTCTTCCCTTGGCGTGTCAGGATATGTCCATACGGTGCAAACTTTGTCCCGCAACTGAAATTGCACAGGGACTGCCTTCGGGGGCAGTGAAACCATGGGGATGTCATCTTCTTTGACGACTCCTGATGAAGGGATGACTTGAGCCCCTTCTACCACCGAGATAGGGTTTGACAAGGCTGCTGGGCCCTTAGAGCTTGCACCTTCGATTTCAATTTCTCCCTTGTTGATCATCCTTTCCACGATGTCCTTGAACACATAGCAGTCTTCGAGAGGATGACTAACAATTTGGTGATAAGGGTAATACTTTGGATCACCCGTTTTGTTAGCCTCGTTTGGCCTCTTTGGCTCGGGGAATGACAACATATTCTCCATCATGAGCTCATTGAATATCCCTCTCACATCTTCATCGTCAAAGGGGTACTTCTTCTGCTTTCTCTCTTCGAGAGACAATCTTTTAACAGGCTCTTTAGCTTGCCTCTTTTCCTGCGCTTTAGGATTATTTCCAGCGGATTTTCCACGAGGCTTAATGAACGTATTCATAGATTCTCCTCTTTTTGGAGACTTTTTGTTGTCATCCTTCCTCGTCTCATTGATAGGAGGCCGGCTTGTTGTGGGCTTGCGTCGAGCTTGTTGGCGTTCAACATTGCAAGCCTTTGAAACCAAGGTATCAAAAGCACGGGGTACCGCACTACCAACATGTATAGCGAGCTTTGGGAGTAGATTGTTGACACACATCTGCACGCATGCCTCTTCGCTCAATTTTTCTAAGCATTGAAGTCTCAAACTCCTCCACCTTGCGATAAAGTCGTTTGCGGACTCATTCGGTCTTTGCTGTGTATTAGCCAGATCCATGATGGACACCTTGGCATTTGAACTCACGAATTGAGCCAGGAACTCCTTTTGCAGGTCGTCCCACGTGTGGATAGACTCAGGTTGAAGCTGAGTATACCATGTGAACACAGATCCCCGTAATTATTGGACAAATTGTCTTATCAGTAGCTGATCACTCAAGGCAGTTTCTCCACATGCCGAGTAAAAGTGAGCTAGATGTTCACGCGGGGACCCATTGAGGCCGTCAAATTTATCAAAATTCGGCCTTTGGTAGTTCGGAGGAAATGGGATCGCGTCGAACTCCGCAGGATAGGGTTTTCTATAGCCGATCACCGGTGTACTCTGAGAAATCTTGAACTCTCAGATCCCCTGTGCGATCCATTCTTTTATTTTCTGAGGGGAGATAGAAGCACTGCTTTCTCCTATGTTAGGAATCTCTTGCCTGTTCCCCGAATTTTGCTCTTGTCTCTTCTCCGAATTTTTCTGTTGGAGCCGGTCCATGAGCAATTTAATTTGAGCGTCCCTCTCCTCTAACTTCTTTTGTAATTCCTGGAGCTGTTCTTCAGTGCTTGTTGCCCCAGTCACCAGAACTGGCATGCTTTCAACTTCTTCTTCAGAGTCATTGGATGACCCACCCTCACTTACAACAAGAGGAAAATCCTCCTCTTGTTCCTCCTCTTGAAACAGAGAAGTAGAGTCCCCATATAATGGGGAATTTTGATTTTCTTGTTGAACCGTTTCTGGATTCGAAAATTGGGTGGTCACTCTAGCCTATGACTCGGCCTTAGGCATAGACCTTGTCACTCACCGCTCACATTTTTCTAACTGGGTAGAAAGCGACGTCGATTTCTCGGCTACAGCTAGACCCTTTCCTTTCTTCTGGGCTTGAGAAGCCTTAGCCGTCTCCTTTTCAGGCTTGGCCGGATTTGGTAACCCAACCTCTGGAACCTTGACTTTTTTGGCCTTCACATTTGAGGACATTCCCTCTGACTCCCCATCGGAATAAGAGGTGGCCAGAACTTGAGCTACATTGTCCACGTCCACAGGAATTGACCCAACCAAGACTTGTCTTGAGCTGGCGAGCAGATCCTTAGCAGCATTCCACAATGTTGCATTGGCTAGTTCCAAAGCAGGGGAACGGGCCAATTTGCGAAGAGCTCTAGTTTTTCCACGTTGGGAGCCACACTTACGCCCCCTCTTCCTGCGAGGCTTGTTCTCCTTCTTTGCCTCATTCACACCTGGCTTTGAAACCTTCATTGGGTTACCATTTCTGTTGATAACCCGAATGATTGGCCCCCGAGCAGTCTTAGGGGTGGGCTCATTTCCGCCGGCTACATCTTCCTGGATGGCCTCAAAGTTGTTGTTAGTTGGGATCTCAGCCATGATGGAATCCCTGGTCACATCAAATTGAACCTTGAATGACCTCCTTCTCACCCAGCGACCACCCTCCACGAGGAAAGTTGCTGGCAGTTCGTTAAAGTTTATCATAACTCTTGGTGCCATTTCCTGATAACAAAAAGAAATGGGCAAACATTAGTATTAACACAACTAAGAGATGAAAAGGCAAAAAGGGTCCCACTAGGCGTGCAAAAAATATGTTGAACAAAAATGCACGAATAATCGTAAAACATATTTTATTTTATTTTTTTTAGAATTTGAGTTCGACCCCTTTTGGTTACCCTCTTGATTCGAAGTCATATTGACACCAAGATTTGAGTGGTTTTGGTGATTTGGGCTGCACTCGAATTTTAACGGGTTGCCTACGTATCTCTTGGAAGAGAATCAAGCCTTACGTAGTTCAGAATATTTGAATTGATTTAATTTTTGGGTTTTGGTGATTGAACCCGACGAGCTTAAGCTCTATGTCAGGTGTCCTACGTACCCGTTTGGAACAGGATCAAATCACCCGTAGTTCTTTTAAGAACAGATTTAATTTGAGGAAGTTTGATTTAGGGTTTTGACCCCGTTTTTGCTTCGAAGCCAAATTTAAGACTAGCCTACTAGAATAAATTGACAATGAAATTTTACGAGTTTAACTTTATGATTTTGTTAAACCCAATTTTAAATTTATGTCAATTATAATTTTTCTATTTAAGTGGGTTACTTTGGTAATTTAATAAAACCTCTTCCGATTTCGGTAAGCATGTACGTGTTACGTGTATATGTATATATTTCAAATGCAACTCCCCTTTTATTTTTAACAGAGAGCTTGCGGGCATAACTTAAAACCCCTTTTTTTTTTCTGAAGAAGCTTTGTGTGTTTTCTCTTTTCTTTTTTTTTTTCCTTTTTTTTCAAGCAAGTATCCCTCTCCCATCGAGAAAACTCAGGAAAGCGCCGAACGAGCTTCGCGAGTCCGGCTGTGGTGATGGTACTTCGACAACCTACAGGGAGCTCTGGCTTTGGGGTACTCGCAATAGAAGAAAGCGGAGCGCCGACGGGTTGAAAGCGAGGGCGAGCTCGATTCACCAGTTGCAACTCGGATCCCATTCATCCGGTACGTTTTTAGGGGCTTTTTCCCAATTCCGAATTTCACCACAAATTTGGTGTTCAATCTGATACTTAGGTGATTCTTGGCCTAGATTTCGGATTCTCTGTCGAATCCCTCTCAATTTAGTATTTAATTTCCACCTTTGAGTGATTTTTCCCAAATTTGTGATTTTAGGGTTTCGAATTTGTGCGATCTAGGGGGGTTTTCGATTTGAAATCGAAATTGGGACCTCCTGGCTCTTTGGAGACATCAACGGAACTTTGGACGGCGGACACGTGCGGCAATTTCGGAGCCACCACCGCCCTAGCCTCTCAAGCTAGGTACGGTTTCCCCTCTGACAGTAGGCGTAACTGATTTCGTTTTGGACGAATTTGTTTTTGTCTTGCCTCCTGCGGAATTTTATTTGATCTCCTGTTTGCTCAATCTGTGCTGCTGTGTTTGCTTTAAAATTCCAGTGAAAATCCCTCTTTGATTTAGCACACTTAAATTGCACCGGATTAATTAACCCCATCTTCCAGCAATTCGTTGATTGAGTCTAGGTTCTTTGGGTATAATTTGGTGCCTTCAATTTGAATTGAAAGCTAGTGGTGTGTTCTTGCAGAGGCTATTTGCTTAGTTATGGACACCAGTTTGTTTTAGAGATGGAAACTAATTCTAGTTTGATGAGGTTGCTTTGTGCAAACTTGAACGTGATTTTATCCCGAACTTTGACAAAGATTCGCCCTTGTTTAGAGTAAACCCCCGATTGCCTTAAAGAGTTTTGGCTTGAGGATTTTGTTATGTGAAACTGAATTGCTTTTCTTTGCTTTCAATTTCTTTGCCTTAGAAAAGTCTTCTTTCAATTTCTTTGCCTTAGAAAAGCCTTTACTGCAGTGAAGTTGTTTTCTTGGGTTTACTTGAATGTCTTGCAATTTGTCTGTCAGAATTCGTCGTTTAGTTTAGGAAAAATCCAGCAGCGTTTCGCCATCTTTTAGGGGTATTTGATGATCCCGAAACCCAGGCCATAAGCGAAATCCGCAACTTTGCAAGGGCGGGGTTTCGATGATCAAATTAGACGGCAGTTCGGCCCAGTTTGAGGCCATTTAACGACTCCGAAACCCAGGCCGCACGCGAAAGCCAGGGCCAATTAACGACTCCGAAACCTAGGCCGCAAGCGAAAGCCGCAACTTTGCAAGGGTGGGGTTTCGAGAATCAACTTCGGCAGAGCTTCGTCTTCGTTTGCGGGCTTTTGCTAACTCCGAAACTTAGGCCACAAGCGAAAGCCCCGACTTTGCAAGGGCGGGGTTTCGAGAGTTGATTTCAGCAGAACTTCGATCTTGTTTAGGCCAATTCCATGACCCCGAAACCCAGGCCACAAGCGAAAGCCGCAACTTTCCAAGGGTGGGGTCTCGAGAGTCGTAGGAACCGATGTAGAGAGAGCTACCTTGGTAGTTTTCTCTTCCTCTTTCTTCCTTGCTTTCTGCACACATGTTTGTATGCTTGGTGTGTTTGTTTTCTTTTTCTCTTCAACTATTTTTTTGTCGTCTGTTCTCTCTCTTTTTTCAACCCTAGTCCTGGCTATCTTTTATAGGGTGAAGGTGGAATCGAAGTAGAGATCAGAGATCCTTATTAGTTATCTTAGAAGATCCTAGTTACCTTTAACAAATTATCCTATCCCTTTTTTCCCTGGAATAGAATACACGTACACACCTTTTTTCCTTTAACTGCTGATCTTCTTTTTTAGATACGGATACTCGTTTTTTTAATTCATCTATTCACTCATATGTTTAGCTGATTTTACTGCCAAGCAGCCACGTTTTATTCTGGTAGCTATTTTTATAGCTTATTTTAGGCCAGTTTGTTTTGGGCTGCCATACGATTGAAATAAGTCCATGTGTATTGTTTTAGAACCCACAAATTAATTCAACCTTATTTTCACTTTTGTAGATTGAATGAATAGCAAAGCTAGCGTTGAATTTCCACGTGTCCCTTGATTTTTAAAAAAAAAAATTAGAAAACTAATTTGAATGCCATTATTTGGAACGTGAGCGCGTGTAGCAAAATAAAACCCTAAATTGGAGATTGTCTTTTTCATTCATTTTAACAGAGGAGCCGCAGAGCTAGGGGATGAGGCGAGGCGGGACGAGGCGAGGCAGGACGAGGCGATCGGAGGATTGCCTCACAGGGGTGTGGTGGTGTTTCTGAGCGGTGGCGAATTGCCTCACAGGAGGATGCCGCCGGCGATTGTTGAAGGCGAGTCGAGGAGGCAAAGATCGACGACGGCGATGGTCGAGGAGGAGCCGGCGATGGCGGTTCTCAGATCCGGGAGCAACGGCGGCAAAGGCTGGCGATTCGTGGGATCGGGGCTCCGTTGCAGGCCATGACTCCCCTGTTTATCCTCCCTTCCCTTCAATTCGAATCCGAGCACGGCGCCAGGAAGGGGATCTCGACTCGGCGAGGAGGAAAGGCGCAGGCGAGCCCAGCCTAGCCGGAATCGAGAGGAATCTGGGTGCGATTGATCCTGCTGTTGCGGTTGATTAGGCCGAGCACGAGCGAGATGGGGATGCAGCCATGGCCGACCGATCGGAGAAGGATCTCGTCCAGTTGAAGGTCTGACGATGATGTGAAGCGGCGGCGGCGACTAGTTCACCGACTTTGGCTCCTTCATCTGGTTGATGGAGGCGATGCAGGCTCCACTCCCCTGTTCATCCTCCCTTCCCTTCGATTCGAATCCGAGCACAGTGGCAGATCTGGTCGGTGGTGGCGATGGAGGACGATGGGGATTGGGGGCGATGCTCCGACTCCAGTTCACTATCGGTATTCAATTTAAGTTTTATTTTTAGGATTTAGAATTTGCTCATTATTCCTTTCTATTTTAAAGATTATTCATTGTTTTTTGTTAGATTATTCGGAAATATAAGGGTTTTTTTATCCGAGTTTGTTACATTATTCATTGTTTTTTGATAGATTATTCGGTGAAATCTGATTCATTATTCGTGTGAATATGGATCAGTATTCGGTTTGACAAAACATAAAACAAAACATTATTCGATGAAATGTGAGACATTATTCGGTGAAATATGAGACATAATTCGGTGAAATATGAGACATTATTCGGTGAAATATGTAACATTATTCGGTGAAATATGTAACATTATTCGTATTAATTGTAAGTATTGTGTACAGATTTCAGGGTTTTTTTTATTATTCTGTAGCATAAGACAAATTATTCAATGGAATTGGTAATTTTTTTATATTAACTAAATGAAAAAAGATATTTGAACATTATTCGGTAGTAGGCGGAACATTATTCGGTCGAATTGTCAAAATTTTAAAACGAATTAAATAAAGCATTTATTCCCCATTGAAAAAAAAAACAAAACGAAAATATAACATATAATTATTTCGTAACATGTGATATATTATTCGATAGAATTGTTAAAATTTTAAAACGATTAAAATCAGGTAAAAAACAGAGTAATATATATATTTGTTAAAAAAAAGACTCATTGATTTGGTTGTATTTTGTGCGTTTCAAATTCAATCCCCACCAACATTTTAACAAAAAAAATGACGATGCAATTTTTTTTTTGTGCTTTGAAATCAAACAGTGTAAAACTGTAAGGGTGTGTTTGGTAACGATATCTAGATATCAAGATATCGATATCCATATCGGTATCGATATCAAGATATCGATATCGGGTGATATCTTTGATATCTTGATATCAAGATATCGGTATCGGTATCAAGATATCGATATCGGGCGATATCGATATCAAGTGATACCTCCCAAAAAATGGGTATATCAAAATAGGCTAAATTTGATATCTAGATATCAACTGATATCGATATCTGACTCTTACCAAACACAGATATCAGATATCACTTGATATCAAGTGATATCTTATGCATACCAAACACTAGATATCGATATCAGTTAAAGTGATATCGATATCTAGCCCTACCAAACACTAGATATCAGATATCGGGGCTGATATCTGATATCTGATATCTAGATATCATTACCAAACACACCCTAAAAGCATTTGCTATTTGGTTTTTAACAGGCCCACACAAGATTTCTTTAAAAAAGTATCTATAAAAAAGAGAGAAGGGATGTGGGCAAGTGAAGATCACATAAGAGAATAGAGAGGGTGGGTGTTTTTTTGGTAAGAGGGACCCACAAATTAAAAAGAAAAAAAGGAAAATTACTTTTAATCATGGCCATCCAATTCATTCAGATCTACGGCTAGAATTCGTGCACTAGATATACTTTAAGGGGTTTTCACAAGGGAACCACTCCCTATATATATATATAGTATGGATCGAATGAGAACACCCCTTAGGGTGGGAACATAGGAGCACATCAGGATCGTTGGATTGGATAAAATGGATGATGGAGATTAAATGGAGATTTATGACTTTTTTAATTAAAAAATTAGTGGGACCCACGGTTAAGTTTAACTACTTCCGTCTACTACCGTGCGTGTGATGCACTTTCACCCAAGCCAATTTACAATTTTTTATAAATGAAAAAAAAAACAGTTGGGGGCAAATTATAATTGGGACAAAAAAAAATTATATATAAAATGTTAATAATGATTTAGAATTTTCGGAACTTGGAAAGAGTTGATATTGGGTCAATTTTTTTTTCAATTTATTATTTCAATAATAGTTTCATATTCAAATTATTATACTCCTAATTGTTTACTGTATAATATCTCTTTGTTAATTGTTTACTATCATGATAGTCATCTAATTATATCATTCACATTTTCTCAACGACTTTCACTCCATAATTCAATATACACGAGCATGTAGTATGTTAAAATAATGTATTTGATACAGTACACATTTCGTGCGCACTTGTTTGTAATTATTGTTAACCAATTGGTACACGCCTTTGATATACAAAGCATCATACAGCAGCCTCCTTGAAAATAATTTCATCAGCTCAAACAATAACCTTTATTCAAGCACGAAATTTTACTCCCAAATAAATACATCTAATAAATTGCTCTCAAAGTCCCGAATGACTCTTCCCACTTGACAAGAGCCTGTGAGCTTTACCGAGCCATCTATATTAATCTTATAGATATTGCTCGGGTGTTTGGTCCACCTGGCTTTCTTTCTTTTAGAACTAGTTAATTTTTTAACGGGCTCTAAGTCAGTATTCCAATTTCTTATATTTTTAGCTATTATGTGAGCTAAGTTTGTTGGGTGGGGAAGGTCTATTTTTTTTTAAAGATAGCATTATTTATAGTTTCCCAAATAATTTGCCATATGAAGCCTAGGACTTGCATTATAGTTTTATGTTTGTTTCTAGAAAGGATTTCATAGACTGATTTATTGCAATCTTCCTGGGTAAGAAGAGCCTTACCACACAAAATTTCATAATGTTTATGAGATTTTTGGTAAAATTACAATTTATTAGTAGATATGTAGACTCCTCATCGTCACATTGACAGAGAGAACATTGGTATGGGACTCCATTGTAGACAATGTTCAAAAAAATATTTGGCGGGTGCTTGGCGGTACGTAGGGTAGGATCAAGGGTCTAGGCGGGGTCTAGGCGGGTTTCATGACGGGTCTTTGCAGTCTAGGCGGGGTTTTACGACCTTGACGGCCTTGGCGATGGGGCGAATTCAAGGGTTTAGGCGAGGGTCTAGGCGGGTCTTGAAGGGTTTTTTAGAATAGTGATTGTAGAATTTGTTTAATCTCTGAGTAGTAGGAATTCCATCTACTAAAATTTTCCATATAAGATTCTTGATTCTTGGTGGCAGATTGAGTTTCCAAATCCATTATGGATTATTGATATTTTGATTATTACTATTACTATTTAGTAGACTCGTTGATTTAGTTGTGAAGATACCGTCTCTTTTAAATTTCCAAATTAGTTTATCATTAGTATTCCATGTTGGTACTTGTATTTGCTTTATTTGATTAATTATATTATTTGGGAACAATCTTTGTAGAAGAGGCAAGTTCCATTGTTTTTTATTGTTTATTAGTTGTGCTACTTTCATATTTGGATCTTCAGAATTCTGGAATTGTTTTAATATTATATTTTCAAGCCAGGGGTCCTTCCAGACATTTACTTGTTCACCATTTCCAATTATCCATTGAAGCCCTTTGTTGAATTTTTCTCTTAAGGATAGAAGTCTCCCAAATTACCATGATGTATTTTATCGATCTCTTTAATTTATATCAGAATTCTGAAGGTATTTTTCTTTAAGAATTTTGACCTACATACTATTTGGATTTGTATGGATTTTCTAAAGAAGTTTCATCTGTAATCCTTCGTTTAAGAATTTCGCTTTTCTAATTCACATAACTCCTTCATTTTTAGGTTGACATATAGTGTCCCGGCTTATTAATGGCATGTATCTTTGTGATTGTAGTTTATTCCAAAAAATTTTTTTATTTATTTGGTCTAACTGATGAAGTATCACTTTTGGAAGTAAAAAATTCTGCATTAAATAATTGGTTTTTGAGCTTAGGTTTGATTGGATTAGGATAACTCTTCCAGCTTGAGATATAACAACGGATTTCCATTTGGATAGTTGCTTCTTCAGATTTTGTGTGGCTTCATCGAAGACACAATTTTTAACTCTACCATTAACCAATGGGTTTCCCAGATATTTTTTTTATTGTTTTTGATATAGGAATACGCATTTGATGGGCGATAGATCTAGCTGTCGTGGGGTTGAGATTCCTAGAGAATTGAATAGAGCTTTTGGCATAGTTTATAGTTAATCCCGAGTAATTAGAGAAAGGGTCTTGTTAGGTACACCGCAAATGATACTTAAGGAGTTGCACGTCGTTATTAACGTGCATGCACGTCGTTATTAACGTGCATGCACGTCGTTATTAACGTGCATGTGTGGTGGGTGGAAAAAATATGCACGTCGGCCTGCACGTCATTAACAATGTGCAATAGTGCACGTCCGAACTGGCGTGCAAGACTGCAAGTCATTAACAACGTGCAAAACTGCACGTCTTTAACAACGTGCATCAGTGCATGTCTTTAGTTACGTGCGAACCCTACTTAGGGTTTAGGGCTGGGTTTAGGGTTTACCGAGGGTTTAGGGTTATGGAATAAAAATGGGTGGGTTTATGGAGTGGAGGTTTAGGGTTTAGGGTCTAAGTAATTCCGAGCCTTGGTGAGTTTTTATTGGCAAGTGATAATTAAATGGCAAGAAATAATTGTTAAGGTTTTCATTCGGATAATATGCGAATAATGTTATAATGCACGGAAAAAAAAGGTATACATCCGTAATTGTAATAGACCGGTGGAATAAAATCTAGACAAAGTGTAAACGGCGACCGAACTCGACACGTAAGGCTCGAAATCTGTCAAACTGAGCTTGAAAAAGAACATCCCATCCTTTGACCTTCTGTTGATGATGTGCAACCCATTCTGGCGCAGGCGGCGGAATAGGAGCGTTAAAACGCAACCAGATCTATGAGAACGAAAAATTAGAGTTAGAGTATTGACATATGGATGAAAAGCAAGAATAGGTAATAATATAAGACGTTTGAAGTCGTACCGCGGCAAAATGGTCTTGGTTTCCGATGCAGGCTAAACCAAGGGTTGCTTATTGAGGGTTGTTACCAGGTGTCGGCGAGGACATGGGGAGACAAGTAAACGGATGATGTCAAGCTAGGACGGCGAGAGGAATCTGATATACCGTTGCAAATACTAAACCCATGATGAGTAGCTCTATCCAACGTCTCCTATCACCATGCACAGATCCCGCCCATCTCTGGTTGTCGACGAACTACTGGAATGAGTACCCTCCCATATATCAACCGGCGTAGAGATCGGCGTGATCCTCCAAGTGATTGCACAATAACGTTTTCAGTTCTTGGAAAGCAGACTCGCCGATCGATGATGTCAATGACGCCAAAGCACGGTAGCCACAATGACCATCTCCAATAGTGTTCCTCACACCCTGAATATGTCCGAGCATGAAGGGATCAACGTTGTTCCGACCCCAGTTGAACCCTCTGAAGACATCATCACGTCCACGTCGAGTTGTGGTCGCTTGGGGACGATGTCGAGCAGCATGTCGAGCAGCATGTGCTTCTTCCCTCTCAAAATTTGCCTTGAACTCCTCGTATGGCAACGAGTTTGTTCTGCAGGCATTCCTCGACCCCCGAGGCCTCCCTTTCTATTGGACGCTTGCTAATGAGGGTGGGTGGAGTTCATTGTCGCATACATTGTTGGAAGCCATGTATGAAGAAGACAGCTCATACGGGAGTGGGGTATTGTCGATGTCAGTCCATGACAAATCCATCCAGAACGGGTGGATGTCCTCTGCGGGTATCGGAGTACCGGAACTAACGTACGCCTAAATCTCATGGACACAAGGAATCCCGTAACAAACCCTCCAATGTCGGTCCGTGCATTCCGGAGGAATGTTTTTATAGACGACATCCTCCCACAAGTTGTACAGATAATCGAAGCACTTTTTAGAGATTAAAGTCTTTACCTGATCAAAAAGGTTGACTTTATGCCCCCTCGTTGGCCATTTGAAGCGGTCGATCTCCAAAGCAGTTTGCAGCTCATGCAGTTGGCAATCATTGACTCTATGGATTGCATCTATCTCGATGCAGAAGTCACCAGTCGATCAGTGCAGTGCCTCTTTGAGAACCTTGTGTTCACCCTCAACTCTGTACACAGTTTCACGTAAACATTGAAGTTCATACCACTAAATGTTTGATGACATATCATATTGTAATGGGAGATAGGAACTACGGTGTACCTGTTTGTTATACGAGTGTCGAAATGTAGAACATTATCTGTGTACCATCGTACGATGTTCCTTCTGTACGGAAGCCACACCGCCTCTAAATACGCCATCACACCTGGGAATGGGTGCCATCTCTCGTGTAGCGCCTGACGACGTCGGTTGAATGATTCCTCCGTCTTCGATTGGAACAACCCCCAACAGTTGCCCTTGAAGATGCCAGCGTGACTTAAATTCTTTGTTATCTTCAGTGCAACTTCCTCGCATCTTCTCGTCACGTGTAACCAGCAAAGGAGATGCTGGACGTTGGGGAAGACAACATTTAGCGCCGCCAAGAGACCTAGCTCCCGATCAGTCATAATAACATGAGGCTGAACAGACTCAAGCAAGATCTAAAGCTGACGTAACACCCAAGCGTACGTATCTTCGTTCTCATGCGACATGAAAGCATAGGCGATGCGGTAATTCTGGCCTGAGGGTATGAACCTGACCACCTCACACAATCGAATCCCATATCTGCAAGTGTAAATATGTTACATGTGCAGTGTAAATATGTGTAATAATATAATCGTAATTGATTAACTTATGCACTTGTTTTGTACGTGTTGTCCAATATGATGACGTAATGGAACCTTCGGAGTAGTCGTATCTCGTCAGGATGCACTAGGAATAGGTCGCTCAAGACGTCGTTGTCATTTGGATGTTGTCTGAACTCGTAGTAGTACCATCTTTCCCGCAAACGATGCATAGTATCTTGGGTCATTGTCCGACTTCCCCTTTCTTCGGCGGCCATCTTGTTGATCGTGTTGGTAAGGGAACACGATGACGTGATGCTGGTGTCATCAAACTGCCTCAATCCGTATCCAATGGCTTTTGGAGGAGTACCAATTTCCTTCATCCACCTAGCCATCTTCTTTCCCCCCTCTGTCATCCATCTGGCGATGGCGTGACCCTTCAAGCTCGTGGGAAGCCTGTGGTTATGACCCGGCAAGCCTTTGTGCCCGTGTAGAGAGAATGGACACCTGTTTACCTTCGATTGCGTGTTTCGGAGCTTCTTTCCGCGTGGTCGGTACTCCCCGTACTGCTCGCAAGCAAGGAGATCCTCGCCTTGACGGTTTGACGCCCTCGTTCCAGACCTCTTGATTACTAAAATCAGACAGTGTTTCAGACTTAAGTCCTTTAAATGCATAACCATTTCGTTACGATCATTCCAAACCTTTGGGTCCGAGAACTCAGGTGTGACGTCTCGAAACTGTAATAACATGAGTGGAAATATAAACATAATGCAAGTCATATTGTATATATTGAACTATAAAGAACGTATCCGTACTTGACAAACTTGGAGACGGTGATTGTCTTGCGACTTGACCATAGCGATACTAATTGTGACGGAATATATCGAACTACGTCGGACTTTATTTTGGAGGATGCGGATTCAGGCTATCCCGCTCCGCTTAAAATAGGCAGATGTGCGTCAAAGTTACGCGAAGGTGCACGTTCAAAAGAACGTGCAAAACACACGTGGTTTTGCACGTGCATTATATGCACGTGCAAATTCTCCATTTTTGAGGATGCGGATTTTGCACGTGCTTTTGAACGTGCATTATATGGACGTCGTTAACAACGTGCATGGTTTGCACGTCGCTAACGACGTGCAAACCTTAACCTGAAGCCCTTGCCAAACCTAGCCCAACCCTAAACCCTAACGATAAACCCTAACCAACCCTACCCCTCCCTAGCCAAACATTTTGCCCGAGGTCATTGAAACCCGAATCCCTAACCCTAACCCCAAGCCCGTCGTTGTTGTTACTTTTTACTTTTTACTTGTAACTTGAGAATCAATTAAACATGACTAGAGAAAATAATATAAAAATATAATAGCAAAAGGTGAATATCATATAACATATAATGTAAAAGCCACTACAAAAGCTGTAACAAATATAAAGTACAAACTACTTCAAATATAAAGTACATCTCGGTGATCTAGTGGACCGTACAGCATCATCCAATATATCAATCACCTCGTCCATCAACTCCTCGATCCGAGGGTGGGTGGCAAGGGCCCGTAGATAGCCCTGTATGTCGTGCATCCGAACCGCTATCGCCGGAGGGATAACTGCAAGCTGAGGCAGGTCCACCCATGGATCCATGGCGATCGGGTGGACGGGCGCTAGAGAGTCCGGATGGGGTGGCGTGGTGGCCAGAAAATACGGCCGGCTCTAAGATGCGTACCAGGCCATGTAGTCTGCAGTGACACCAGCCTGACAGACCTCGCTAGTCCTCCTGTGATCACCCAGCCGGTAGAAGCTACCGTCGTCCGGGCTCTGCCACCTGTCGTGCTCGGCGGAAAATGTGGCGATGTACTTCGGCTGCAAGGTGGCGGCGCGGGTGACGTGCATCAGCGGGATAGGTCCCTGCGGGACCCCCTTGACTCCTCCAAACTGCCGAAGATACCTATCGGGCATATATGGCTCCTCCTCCCCAAAAAATGTGATCGTGCCCCGGTAGGTGGACTGACGGTACTCGCCGTCGAAGTCAAGATCACGCCCAAAGGGCATCCACTCTGCCTATAAATAAAAAAAAGCAAGAGTAATTCACATTTGCGAAATATATGTCATATATTTAGAGCCTCAAAGACATACATCGGCGACGGTAAGGCGGTCGACCTTGTCCCGCATCTTCTTCACCTGCAACAACTTGTATGCAACGTTCATGCGGGTAGGCGCCTTCGGAGGGATGAACTTCGCATACCAGCGTCGATCCTCCTTCTTAGCTGGATCGCTGGACAAATCGCCACGGAAGCGAGGGAAGTACGCCCATATCCAAGCCTTGACACAAAACACAATTTGGTTAGAATGAGAATAAAATATTACTAAACTTTAAAACAAATTCAGCGGTCTCGTACCTGCAGTAGCGGCGTGCATCCATCTAAACCCTTCGTACTTGCTCGGGTAGCCTCGCCTAGGCCCCTATAGAGACAGGCAAGGGCACCTGCACCCCATGCAATGTCGGCCGTCCGGGGGATGTCTTAAGCAAGGCCGAACATCTTCCATGGGACCCGGCTCTGCGAATTGTCCAGAAACAGAGTCGCGGCTAGAGCGGTGGATTGGTACCCAAGGTGCAGAAACCGACGCTGGGCAGGGTCATCTCCTAGCTGCCCCCTTCCCCTATGCGTGCGGAGACGCTGCTGCTCATGATCATCTGCGGTCTGGGGGTCATCAACGGGCGCGGGGTTAATGAGCGGCCCGTGTCTCTCAATCCACTGGTCCGTCACCACCCCAACATGAGGGGGGCACCAGTTCGTCTGTATGTGCTCAGGTCCTGTGGGGTTACTTGGTAGTACTCGGCGACCGTGAGGATCTGCTTCGCCTCGTGTAGGTGTGACAAACACGGCAGACCCTCAATCCGAACCCCCGGTAGGCAGGCTACGTCGTGCAGTGTGACGGTCATCTCGCCCCACGCAAAATGGAAGGAGCTGGTCTCCGGATGCCTATGCTCCAAGAATGATGTGACTAGGAACTCGTCCACACCCTCCCAATGGAGGGCCCATAGCTGCGGGATGCCCGAGGGAATCCTGCCACCAGCTCCCTGGGCCCTCGAAGACGTACGGGTCAAACGCCGCCAGGTGACTCGCCCGATGGTGGATCTTCAGTAGTGGCAGATCGCTCGGAGGCAAGTATGGGTCGGCCTACGTAGCCGGTCCAGCAGCCTACGCAGGGATAGGTGCCGGCACCTCCGCATCATGGGTGGCGGAAGTAGAAGCCGCGTGGCAGCCGGAAGTAGAAGCCTCGTTGATGGTGGGGGGCAGCTGAGCAGCTGGTCTACCCCCATGGGCCCCTCGACCCCCACCAATCTCAGTGATGCACCTGCCGAGTACATCGTCGGACGGGAACGAAAGCTGCTGCCCATCCATCGGATCGCCGGAGAAGCGGAAATCAGGTAAACCCTGCCAGAAGCTGTCATCCTCGTCATACTGGGGCTCCCCATGGTCTGCTGGGTGCCCTCTGCAGACAACAGCAGATCATCTATAGTATGGGTCGGCGAGGCCTCTCTAACAGCAGGTACCGTATCCTCACCCCCACCCTCTACTCCACATTGGCTGACCGCTGCCCGGTCTCCGACCCTAACCGGCTGTAGGGTACCATCAGTCCTCAAGAGCCTCCCCGCCTGTTATTGTGAAATGTTTAAGAATATGTTACTTCCTGTATTACTTATGATAATTCATTAGATGCCGTTGGCTTTTAATGTCTTGTAATGACTTTTAATGACTTTTCAATGTATTATAATGTCTTTTATTGGCTTTTAATTTATTTTAATGTCTTTTAATGACTTTTAATTATTTTTAATGTCTTTTAATGTCTTTTAATGACTTTTAATGTCTTTTATAGCCTTTTAATGGCTTTCAATGGATTTTAATGGATTTTAATGGCTTTTAATGAGTTTCAATGGCTTCTAATGACTTTTAATGTCTTCTGATGGCTTCTAATGGCTTTTAATGACTTTTAATGCCTTATGATGGCTTTTAATGGCTTTTCAATGTCTTTTAATATATTTTAATCTTTTTTAATATCTTTTAATGTATTTTTAATGTATTTGAATGTCTTTTAATGTATTTTAATGCCTTTTAATGCCTTTTAATGTCTTTTACGTATTATACAAACTATGAAAACTATATACTATAAACATATAATAAAAACTATATTATAAAACTATGAAACTATAAACATAAAACAAATATTTCAATTTATTTAAACTATATTATACAAACTATTTATAAAACTATTTATAAAACAATAATCTAAACTATATAACTACATTATAAAACTATATATTATAAACTATAAAATTATAAACATATAACAACTCATAAAAACTATAAACTACAAAATTATAAACTATATTATAAAACTATATAACATAACAACTATAATCTGAACTATAAAATAAAATAAATAATTCAAATAATCTACCGGTGGGGTCGGGACAGGCGAAACCTCCATGCAACGCCGCTTCCGCGGCGGTAATATGGCACCGACTACGGCACCACCGCCGCCGCCGCCTGCAGCTCTTCAGCCGCCACCGCCTCAGCCGCCCCACCACCACCACCGTCCACCCGCTGCTCCTCCTCCGCCACCGCCTCAGCCTCCCCACCACCACCACCGTCCACCCTCTGCTCCTCCTCCGCCACCGCCAGGAGCACCCCACCCTCCCCACCACCATCACCCTCCACCCTCTGCTCCGCCTCACCACCACCACCACCCTCCACCCTGTGCTCCTCCTCCGCCACCGCCTCAGCCTCCCCACCACCACCACCCTCCACCGCCATCCTCTGCACCTCCTTCGTGTCCATATCCATAGACTCCACCTCCGCCGTCGGCACCATCACCTCCGCCTGCATCTTCGGCTCTCTCTCCATCTCTTTCTCTCTCTCGGATTCTGGCTCTCTCTCTCTCTTTCTCTCTCTCGGAAGCTCGTCACCGGCGTCTCTCTCTCTCTCTCTCTCTCTCTCTCTCTCTCTCTCTCGCTCTGGTTGGATCTGGAATTGGGAATGGAGACGACGAGCCACGGTTTTTCGTTTTTGAAAAAACGTGGTTGCACGTCGTTATTGACGTGCAATAATGAACGTCATTTTTTATGTGTATTATTGCACGTCGGTTTTGACGTGCAACAGTAGGTGCACGTCAAAAACGATGTGCAAGCACGTTTTTTTTTTAAAATACGTGGGTGCACGTAGGGACGCTCCCTGCCCTATCAAACCTGCAAGTTGCTTACGACATGCATGCACATCGTAAATAACGTAAGGATTTGCAGTGTATATATCCGGGGCATTAGAGAAATTATTAAGCATATTTTGAATGGTATGAAGGCTCATCTGGGAGGCTTTGGCAAATATTATAGTGTCATCTGCAAAGGTGTTGTAGGAGGAAATCGAGAGTGCAATTAAAATACGAATAAAGTAAACAAACCGATTCCGTTCCGAGCAAATAATATTCAAGACTTCCTCCCGATGTAGCAAAAGGAAGTCAGGTTCGATCCTCGAGGAAGCTGGTCAGCGGATCCTATGCAGCAGGATAAATCTCACTCGGTTTCGACTCCAGGGAACAACTCGATATCGACTAGGTTTAGTCGATATTGAGCACTTCAGTCGATTTTGGAAAGGCTTCAGAAGGTCAGTCGATTTCTGGTCAGGGTCACTCAATATCGACTTAATGGAGTCGATATCGACTAGTTCTTTCTCAAAATCGACCTGTTCTATAGAGACACAAACGAGCAGTGATCTTTCTAGATCGAGAGTCAGAAGTCGATATCGACCTATAGGAGGTCAATATCGAGTAAGGCAACAATAGGAAAAATAAAGAACAAAGCTTTTGTAAATTTCAGAATTAACATTATATAAAAGAAAACTTCCAAGATCGGGGTTTGCAACGACAATAACCAAGCATGCATAAGGCAAGATAAATAACGATAATCATGCAAATTGCATCGAATGATCAAGCTTTCGCCTTTTCCAACAACTAGACAACTCTTTCAAGAAACCCTAATTGTATCTACCGATTTTATGTTTACAATCCAAGTTGTTAGCATGGATCTCCATTGAATGGGTAATAAACACATAAAAGGTAGTAGATGCTCAAAACATGATAAAGGTCGGATCTTTACCTCAAATACGCATGGCTATCGTCGGGCTCGCCCCGACCCTAGAAGTGGGTGGACTACTCGCTCTTCATTGCAATAGCAGACACTGTTGATTGAAAAGAAACTTGCATTAAATTAAACCAAACAGAGCTTACAACCAAAGGAAGTCAATTCCGCTCTCGCTTCACAAACTCCTCTTGGCCTCCACTCTCTCTCTCTCTCTCTCTCTCTCTCCCCTACTTCTCTCCGAAATTGAATGAATGAAAAACTAGCCCCGTGGGCTTTTATTTATAGGCTTCATTTCAAGCTAATCTAGGAAAGAAACTCTATCTATATCTATATCTATCTATCTATTATAGAAGATGTAATCCTACAAGAAATAATTAAATCCAAACATGATAAATCCTAGGGTAATTTAATTGTTTTAACCCTTAGGATAAATAGAAAGATAAAAAGATAAAATCTCTCAAGTCTTCATGCGCAAGGAATCTCCTCTCGAAAATATCTCCATCGGATTCGGGATAAAACTTTAAGTAAAACCCGGAATCGAATTAGTGACCTCACTGGGTGTGAGTCGATATCGAGTAACGTTTCTCGGCTTTTCTTCTCTGCTACTCGATTCCGGCTCCTGGGACAAATATCGAGTGACTTTTTGGTCGATATCGACTAAATTATGTCGATATCAAGTAGAGTCTTTAGCTTCTCTCCGTCTTGGCTCAGTTTTGGTTTCTGAGGAAGATATTGAGTCGACTTACTGAAGTCGATATCGAGTTGCCCTTTTCTTCACTTCTTACTTCTGGTCCATATCGGTTTGACTTTTGAATTTTCGACCAGATTGAGTCGATATCGACTAGGATGAGTCGATATTGACCTATGCTCAGTTTCTCGTTATGTGCTCAGCTTCTTGTTCTGTGCTCAGCTTCGCTTGATGTCAGGTGCTCTTTCGACGATTTTTGCGCTCCTTCAGTAGTCATCAAGTGCTCTACCAGTCTTTCTTGGATTTGCTTCGATTCAGCTCCAAATTCTGCAATATTAAACAGAAACTTGTGTAGACCTCTATTTCTTATAAATAAACATAAACTACACAAATTCGCTATATTCTCATCCCAAAATGCATGAAATGATGAAATAAGGAGCTGAAATAAGTATAAAAAAACATGGCATAAATCATAGACATCAAATCACCCCATAATTAAGCTTGTTTGTCCCCAAGCAATAACTTGGATGGTCATTCAGGGGAATCCTGCGAAAACTCTCAACATAATGGATTCATTGTATTATTACCCAACACTCAATTGCCATCTTTGAAAAGGTACTTGGTGCCTACAAATCCGTGCCTATGAATGAAAAGCAATTTCTGCACACAAAAGGAGGTTTATACAAAACAATTTTCTGTGACAAAGGGACAATAATCAAGAGGATTTTATTTAAGCTCAAAAAGGAGTAGATAGGTAAAAGGCTAAAGGTGGGCAATTTTTGGCCATGTGGTGTTAAATTCGGGGAAATGCATTATTTCCAAACTTTCTCAACCACATTCCTTCTTCATAAGATTCATCATCTTTCATAATGCTTTTTTCAATAATGATGCTTTTACCTCTCTAACCTCAGCACTGCCTTCTCACGAGTCGCAAACATGGGTGTCATGAATGGCCCCGGATACTTAGTGCTTTGGACTCCTCACCTGTGTGTCCCATCTCACTGAACTATTATCTCAGTAAGCAGGGTCGATCTACCTTTATCTCCTGAGGTGATCGGATTTTTTTCTCACTCATTAAATTTTCCATATATTCCAAACAATTTCCTACCGAACTCCAATAATGATAACAACAACACAAACACCATGTAATAATCTCCATAATGTAACATCATTCTCAACATAATCCCCGGATAGGAAATAAGGTAAAGAATGACAATGTGGAGCAATATATGAAATAAGGCATATTATGGCTTTTGTGTAATGCATAAGCATCGGTAAGGCGATGATATAACAATATGAGCATTATATGGAAATATAAAGTCCTCCATCCTCTTATCATGCAACATGTCAAAAGCAACTTCAAATTTTACCTCCTTTCATGGTTTTCAAGAAAATAATGCACTTCATTGTGACTTCCCTTTACTAGGCAATTTCATGCTATATCTCTAATGAATCCAATTTTGCATCGTTGAGTTCAATATAACTTCCATGACACTATTTCTTTAAACAATTTACAAGCATTGGGAGATGTCTCATAAAACAAACTTTGAGTTTAGCGATTATGCACAAAAATTTTAAAATTTTACTCAAAATTCACCATGTAAAACCAAAAACAAGAATAAAATATATAATGATAATGAGCTCTTCCCCCACCCCATACTTAGAATATACAGTGTCCCCACTGTATGAAAATCAAATAAAATAAGAGTAAAGGAAGGAACTCACCGAATAACGCGTCGTAGGGTCGAAATAGGGCTGTTGTAGGTCGTCAGGAGTCGATATCCACTAGGTGTAGGTCGATATCGACTGCAATTTGCCCGATTCCAAGTATGCAGCTCATCGAAATTAGGTGGATAAGTCGATATCGACCAACTTCACTCGATATCGAGTAAGTTGGGTCAAAATCGACTGGTCTGTCTCTTCTGCTGCTGGGTCGATTTCTACCTCAGGGGTCAATATTGACTGATTTAGGTCGATATCGACCAGGTTGGCTTGACTCCAATTTTTTTCGACCTGCGGAATTTGTTAGTTTCTCCCGCAAAAATTCAAAGTCCCAAAATTCAAAAGTTTTATGTACATGCTCTAGATTTTAGAGTCGCTAGGCCGACTTCTCCGTTTGCGCTCAAGGACCGTCAATGTGGGCCCCCCTTGTGCTTGGCCCTTCTCCTGGATCATCTAGGTCCTGATTGTAGTATGCAAGCTCGACTGATAGGTGGTTGCTTGCATAGTCTCCCTTTCCTTTCTTCTTCTTTCCGACTTTCATCCTTTTGCAGATTAGCTCGCCACGGGGCCTTACCTCCCCTTAAATACTTATTAAATTTATCAATGGACTGAGGAGGAGTAGAAATCATACTTGAACTTACCTTTTCGGGCCTAAAACAGAAATATTCGGGCTGGGGGTCAGTCGATATCGAGTGATAGGGGTCAATATTGAGTGCAGGGACCCCATACTCAGGCTTCTGGCAAGTCGGGTATTCAGCAGAGGAGGTCGATATCGAGTTGGTGATGTCGATATCGAGCTGTGTCTTGGTGCTTTCCTTCGTTGTTGTTTGCCTGTCCCCGTGGTTGCTGATGCTCTTCACCTCTAGCCATGAAGTTTCCTCTTTCGTAGGGCCAAAAGAGAAATCTAAGATCTCGTCGCCTATTTTGAAGGTGAGCAATCGCTGCTTTACGCTGATTTTAGCATCTGCAGTAGCTAGGAATGGTCTACCAAGAATAATAGGGATAGTAGGATCTTCGGCACAATCTATAATCAAGAAATCAGCGGGAATATAGAACTTACCAACCTGGACAGGGACATTCTCGACCATACCTGTAGGGATAACCACCGTATTGTTTGCCATGTATAGCTTGGCATCCACAGGCTCTATGGACCCTATCTTCACCTTTCGCCAGATTGATAAGGGCATGATACTCACAGTTGCTCCTAAATCACACAAGGACTCATATTTATATTGTCCAAATCCCACAGTAATAGAGAACTTACCAGGGCCAGGTCTCTTCTCAGGGAAGTCCATTCTTTTGGACTCGCCGGCGATTTTTGAGATAGATCGCTTGTTGCTAAGGATTTCCTTGAGGAACTTGACATATGCAGGCATCTCTTGAAGACCTTCTGTAAAAGGAATTGAAACATTCAGTTCTTGAAGCATCTTAACAAACCTTTTAAACCTACCTGCAGTGAGATCTTTCAGCGCCTTGAAAGGAAAAGGAAGCGCCTTTTTCGGAGCCAGAACAGATGTCAGAGGGGCTGCAGATGAGTCGATATTGACTGGAGGGGACTCGATATTGAGTTCAAGTGGGTCGATATCGACCTTGTGCTGCTCGATATTGACTGGTGGAGTCGAAGTCGAGGTGGCTGGTGCTGCAGAGTCAATATCGACTGGTCCATGCTCAATATCGACTACTGTTTGGTCGATATCGACCTGTTGTTCAGTAGTTCCGTCTGCTTCTCCGTTCTTTGGTTCGTGCAATTTGTGACCGCTCCGTAGCTTTACAGCAGCGACATGTCCGTGCTGCCACTTGGGATTAGGTTCTGTATGCCCTGGAAGCTGCCCGGTTAGTCGTGGAAACTGCGCCGCGAATTGACCCATCTGGGTCTCTATGTTTCTCTTCCAAATATCCCGCTCTCCAAATCTTGTATTGATGTTCTGGAGCTGATTATTGATGGCACTTGTAGACTGCTGCTGTTGTGCTTGATTTTTCCTCATCTCGTCGAGGATGAGCTGTAGATCATCCTTCCGTTGATCTCTTTCTGCGTTTCCTGGAGCTCTATATGGAGGGGGGTTCCTAGGGGCACCTTGGTACCATTGTGGCTGCTGAAACCTTTGGTCCCCCAGATAGCGATTGGGACCCCCTGCGTAAGCTACTTCCTCGTGAGTTTCTGCCATCCTGACTTCCTCTGTATGTGCGCACTTAGTAGTGGTGTGCCGCTGTGAACCGCATTCGATGCAAGGTTGGTTGACAGAGAGATACTTGACTTGCTTGAGTAGCTTGCAATTTTGATCCTTATAGTACTACTCCCTGACATCTGGGTCAACCTCCTTAGAAGGCTCATAGAGAGGCATGGATGGGGCTGGCCTGGCGTAGGTATCTTCATCATAGTTTGTTGGAGCCCCATACTTGTTGTCGTAGTTGGTCAGCTTGTCGAGGGTAGCCCATGCGTCAGCTGGTGGCATTGTCAGATACTCATAATGAGTATACGTGTTGATCCTATCCTTAGCAGCCATGTCAAGAGAATTGAAGAAGATCTCCTGAACGATGTAGGGTGGTTGTCCATTTGTAGGGCAGGATCGTAGTAGATCCTTATATCGTTCCCATGCTTTTGCTAGCGGCTCCCCAGACTTCTGTTTAAAAGTTGTAATCTTGTGGCGGAGGAGCGCTGTCTTGGCAGGAGGAAAGAATTTGTTGAGAAATTCTTGCCTCACTTCAGCCCATATTGTGAGGGATCGTGGACGGAGACCTTCAAGCCACTTCAATGCTGGACCGGCCAGAGACCAACGAAAAGCCTTCATCAAGACATATTCCAAAGTGGTACCTTCAGTAAAAGTACGACACCTATCAGTAAAGTTGGTAATATGTTGAAGAGGACATTCATTAAATCTTCCATAGAAAGCATTATTTTTAATCTCAATTAGGAAAGCAGTGCGAATTTCAAAATTATTTTCAGGGATTAGAATGGCCGATTCAGGCACGACGAGAGTCGGGTGCATGTAATCCTCTACAGTGGTAGGGTATTGGGCAAGCTCAGCCTTCGCTTGCCTCCTTCGCTCTGCTTTCTGCTCCTTCTGTGCTCTCTCAGTGGTGAGAGCAGTATCCTTGGCTTCTAACTCAGGTCGAAGCCTTTCTATCTGCTGGGCTTGTGTTTCTGCGGCCGTCATTGCTCTCTTTAGTTCAGAGTGGACGTGTATAAGGCGTTTCGGATCATCTAAGCCATCAAACTCAGGTGGTTGACCAGAACGGCGCATACACCTGCAAAGTAACTCAAGGAAAACGTGAGATCTAACTACCTAAGGCGCGAATGATAGCTTCCCCGGCAACGGCGCCAAATTGTTGTAGGAGGAAATCGAGAGTGCAATTAAAATACGAATAAAGTAAACAAACCGATTCCGTTCCGAGCAAATAATATTCAAGACTTCCTCTCGATGTAGCAAAAGGAAGTCAGGTTCGATCCTCGAGGAAGCTGGTCAGCGGATCCTATGCAGCAGGATAAATCTCACTCGGTTTCGACTCCAAGGAACAACTCGATATCGACTAGGTTCAGTCGATATTGAGCACTTCAGTCGATTTTGGGCAGGATTCAGAAGGTCAGTCGATTTCTGGTCAGGGTCACTCAATATCGACTTAATGGAGTCGATATCGACTAGTTCTTTCTCAAAATCGACCTGTTCTGCAGAGACACAAACGAGCAGCGACCTTTCTGGATTGAGAGTCAGAAGTCGATATTGACCTATAGGAGGTCAATATCGAGTAGGGCAACAGTAGGAAAAATAAAGAACAAAGCTTTTGTAAATTTCAGAATTAACTTTATATAAAAGAAAACTTCCAAGATCGGGGTTTGCAACGACAATAACCAAGCATGCATAAGGCAAGATAAATAACGATAATCATGCAAATTGCATCGAAGGATCAAGCTTTCACCTTTTACAACAATTAGACAACTATTTCAAGAAACCCTAATTGTATCTACCGATTTTATGTTTACAATCCAAGTTGTTAGCATGGATCTCCATTGAATAGGTAATAAACACATAAAAGGTAGTAGATGCTCAAAACATGATAAAGGTCGGATCTTTACCTCAAATACGCATGGCTATCGCCGGGCTCGCCCCGACCCTAGAAGTGGGTGGACTGCTCGCTCTTCATCGCAATTGCAGACACTGTTGATTGAAAAGAAACTTGCATTAAATTAAACCAAACAGAGCTTACAACCAAAGGAAGCCAATTCCACTCTCGCTTCACAAACTCCTCTTGGCCTCCACTCTCTCTCTCTCTCTCCCTCTTTCTCTCTCTCTCTCTCTCTCACTCTCTCTCGCTCTCTCTCCCCTACTTCTCTCCGAAATTGAATGAATGAAAAGCTAGCCCCGTGGGCTTTTATTTATAGGCTTCATTCCAAGCTAATCTAGGAAAGAAACTCTATCTATATCTATATCTATCTATCTATTATAGAAGATGTAATCCTACAAGAAATAATTAAATCCAAACATGATAAATCCTAGGGTAATTTAATTGTTTTAACCCTTAGGATAAATAAAAAGATAGAAAGATAAAATCTCTCAAATCTTCATGCACAAGGAATCTCCTCTCGAAAATATCTCCATCGGATTCGGGATAAAACTTTAAGTAAAACCCGGAATCGAATTGGTGACGTCACTGGGTGTGAGTCGATATCGACCAAGGTCGGTCGATATCGAGTAACGTTTCTCGGCTTTTCTTCTCTGCTACTCGATTCCGGCTCCTGGGACAAATATCGAGTGACTTTTTGGTCGATATCGACTAAATTATGTCGATATCGAGTAGAGTCTTTAGCTTCTCTCCGTCTTGGCTCGGTTTTGGTTTCTGAGGAAGATATTGAGTCGATTTTCTGGTCGATATCGACTTACTGAAGTCGATATCGAGTTGCCCTTTTCTTCACTTCTTGCTTCTGGTCCATATCGGTTTGACTTTTGAATTTTCGACCAGATTTAGTCGATATCGACTAGGATGAGTCGATATTTACCTATGCTCAGTTTCTCATTCTGTGCTCAGCTTCGCTTGATGTCAGGTGCTCTTTCGACGATTTTTGCGCTCCTTCAGTAGTCATCAAGTGCTCTTCCAATCTTTCTTGGATTTGCTTCGATTCAGCTCCAAATTCTGCAATATTAAACAGAAACTTGTGTAGACCTCTATTTCTTATAAATAAACATAAACTACACAAATTCGCTATATTCCCATCCCAAAATGCATGAAATGATGAAATAAGGAGCTGAAATAAGTATAAAAAACATGGCATAAATCATAGACATCAAAAGGTTAGAAAAGTTATAGGAATTCCATTTTTTGTTAGTTTTACACCAACGAGGGCATCTTCTTTTAGCGCTTCTTGAAGTAGTTCCCTGGCCAGACTTTCCATTACAATTACAAAGATATAGGGGGCTAAAGGAACTCCTTGTCTTATACCTCTATTTCGATTGAACTGTTTGCTCATTGTGTTGTTAACTAATATAGAGAAGGTTGTAGTTGTAATGCATTTCATAACCCAGTTAACCCAAGTAGGATGAAAGCCCATTTTAGAAAGGGTAGCTTCTATGAATGACCAATTGATTTTATCATATGCTTTTTTCATATCTAGTTTTAGAGCCATCCAACCTTTCTTTCCTTTTTGTTTGTTGAATGTATGAAATACCTCATGTGCTATTAATGTGTTGTCTTGGATTGATCTTCCTTCAACAAAAGCGCCTTGAAAGGGGCTAATTAGTTTCGGAAGAATTGGTTTTAACTTATTTGCTATGATTTTTGCTATTACTTTATAAATTGTGTTACAAAGACTGATAGGTCTATAATTATGAATATTTTTTTGATCTTCCACTTTTGGAATAAGGGCTATAAAGGTTTGGTTGATATGCTTTAGAATATTTCCAGAGTGAAAGAACGCTTTAATTGTTTTGCAGAAGATGGACCCACGATGTGCCAGTACTTAAGGTAGAATTCCGGAGGGAATCCATCTAGCCCAGGGGATTTGTCTTCTGCTATATTGCTCAGTGTTTGCTTAATTTCTGTGTTTGTAGGGTTCTTTATTAACTGTAAGTTTTCTTCGTGAGCTATCTGGGGTTGGCTATTTATTATGTCATCTTTGGTAATTCTTTTTTGATTGAGACCAATAAATCTTTCGAACATTTCTTTAGTAATTTGTTCTGTTATTTCATGTTGGTTTGTTAATATATGTCCTTGATTTGTGGTTAATGAAATCGTATTTCTTTTGAAATTTCATATTTTTGCATTTATTTGGAAATATTTCATATTTTTATCTGCTAGATGTATATGTTTAATTCGAGCTCTTTGTTTCCAAAATTTATAATTAAATTCTAAAATTTTCTTTTTTTATTCTCTAAATTTGCCATTTTTGCTATTTGGGCTATTGTTAAGGACCCCGTGGGAGTAAGAAGGGGCTAAATTAAGAATTGATGGTCAGACGGATCTAGATTATTTTTTAAAGAAGGGGCTAAAAATCTTTTTGGAAAATAACGCTTTTTTACGTAAATATATGAAAAATATTTTTTTAACCATATTAGAAAAAACCTTAAATTATTTTTAAATAATCATTTTTATTAGAAAAAAATTAAAAAAAAAACAAAAATTATTAAATAAATGAGAATGTTTTTAAATATGTATATATAGAAAAGTTTTTTTTGTTTAAATATATTGCAGAAGACCTTAAATTTGTTATTTAATTATACATTTTTAGTAGAAGAAAACTAATAGAAATAAAAATTACAAAAAAAATAAGGGTTTGAAATCACGACCTTAAGGTAATAAATACCTCGATCTCTTTTCCATCTAATCTAAGCCGTCTTTATCATTCATTATTCTTTTTACATTGTTTTATCTCTAAAATTATTAAAAATTACCAAAAGATCCATAATTTTTTTTTCTTACACTTTTCTTTCAATCTACGAAGAGCTTCAGCCACCCCCGAGCCGCTCGTAGATCCGCCACTGGTCCAGACCATACAAACTTCATTATGACAATGTTTTTTTTAACTCAATTGAACCCAAATTTCGAAATGGTAGCTATTATCGTTACCGAATTTTTTTTGAAAACTCTAGTGAACCTAATTTTCAAAGGGCAATTGTTATCTTTCTATCAAGAAAGAGGATTTTTTACAATAGTACATTATATGTAACACTACATTTTACACAAGCGTCAACTTCATTTACCTCAAATCAAAAGCTAAGTATGGTTTGGTGAAACTTTTCTGTTAGGAATTGGGATATATGAAGGTTAGGATTGTAAATACAAGGAAGTTGAGCATTATGGTATAAAAATACTCATATGTTGCAATTACAGGGCATCGATGAATACACAGAAATCCTATATTCTTCTTCCTCCTCTCAATCTCTCTTCTTCTCTTCTTCAATCTCCCATTTTCATATCTCAAATCCTCTATCCGACCTTAGGGTCATAACAAGTGGTATCTAGAGCAGGTTCGATTGCTAATTTCATAATTTTTTTTATTCAAGATTTCGCTAGATTGGGATACTGCACCCTCCACGACCTTCCGTAAACGAAATCAATGGCAATGAGCGACGATTGGAAGCGACAATGGCAGGTGTCCGACCGACGCTTTTACCAGACTATCAATGAAATCAGGCTTCAATGGGGGCTACCGTTGATCAGTCATCCGTCATTGCAAGCAGGGAGTGAAGAACGCGATCAAACCATTCTTGTTTTGTCCATTTCGAGTTATACCCAATTTCTTGGGAAATTTTGGATACAATTTTCTCAAAGTTCGGGAGTATAGAATACTTGGAGGTAATGTGTCCCGGAGAATATTTTCATTCAAAGATCTGCTTCAAGAACAAGGCTTCCGCCATTGAAGCATTCGATTCCCTAAATCAGCGAAACATCTACGATAGGTGTTGTCTAATGGAGTTGTTCTTGGGGAATTCCCTAAATTCATCTTCATCATCAGGTCAAGGAGATGCGACTTCAAAAGAAATCAAAGGATCAAAATCAACAACCGAAGAGACCTCGAATGACCAAGAAATCACTGCATCAAACCATGAACTCATCAACGGGATGATCGAGAAACGGGCTGAATTCTACAGCAGAAGACATTGCAGACCAGAACCAAGAAATCAATCTTGATAGAATCTCAGAGTTTTTGGCTTTGCATCAATTAGAGGGTGAGGTTTCTGAAGAGATTTTAGTTCAGTCTGAGTCTTCAAGGGCAGAGGGGTTGGAATGACCTTCGATCTTGGAGAACAAAAACGTCGAAGAGCCTCATGTCCAAAGCAACAATTTCGAGGTAAATCTCTACTCATGTGATGTTGTGAGCTTTGATGGCACAGTCAAGGAATTAGCTAAATTGGTTGAGTTTTTGACTGAATGGATGGAAACCAGGTTAGCTACTGCTCGGGATGTTATTAAGGTTGACTTGAGAATGAATTCAATTGATAGTCTCAGAAACCCTAATGCCTGCAAGGTGTTTGTTAAAATGACAGGGCTCAAAGTTGTGTTGTTGGATAAAAAATATGTCTGGATTTGTACTGAATTAGATTGTTGGAAAGTTTCTTTGGGCGTTCTAATTTTTGATCCAGGAGGAATGTATGCAACAATTGACAATGTTGGACAGTCGCTCTTAGATTGAAAATTTGATTTCAAGCTACTAAATAATGGGTTGAAGTCATTACCGTTCGATAGAGGGGGACTTGCTGCAAATTCAATCAGAGCAGTTGGGATCTTATTTTGTATTCTGATTTTTTATCCGGGCGTATAAATTGCATATACTTATGTGGTGAGATAATCTCGACGGGTAGTTTGAATGCTGTTTTTTTGAGTGATTACAAGCACGTACAACAACTAATCTTATTCTTACTGTCATAGCAGAATGAGCATGGTGTCTGAAGTTGTCTTCTTATGAGTTCTGTACCTAGTGTTGCCTAGAAACTTGTGGGTGGTAAGGTTACTAGGAGTGAATGCCAACCAGGGATGCTCATGGGAAGGGTAAATTGCAGCAGCTAAAAGCATCACTGAGTGCTTAGTTTTGAATGAAAGTTTAAGCAGGTAATAACAGTTCTTAGGAGCAATGTGCAACAACTACAAGCGCGTACTAGCACAGAACAACATAGGCAAGCAGGTCTTGATCCGGGTGGAGTTTTGCTGTCATGGAGCTCAAGAAAGTTGTTGTAGAAGGAGCAGATGCAACTTGCTTTCATCCAAATTTTTTTTTTACTCGAAACAAATTGGTGACGATTGTTGTGTGGTCATACAAGAAGTACATGGATGCTGTATTGAAGCTAGTTGCAACCAAGGTCCTTTTTTATTGTAAACGGGAATGCAACCAAGGGATGCACATGGTGGAATGACAATTTCCAACAGCTAAAAGCATTACTCAAAAGCAACTTTCAGCTTCATATATGGCTATTTTTTTAGTTCGTACTTTTTAATAAGCTTCAGGACAAGCTTTCTTAAGGAGAGGAGTATTGTTAGGAATTGGGATATATCAGGGTTAGGATTGTAAAGACTAGGAAGTTGGGCATTATGGTATAAAGTACTCATATGTTGCAATTACAGGGCATCGATGAATACACAGAAATCCTATCTTCTTCTTCCTCCTTTCAATCTCTCTTCTTCTCTTATTCAATCTCCCATTTTCATATCACAAATCCTCTATCTGACCTTAGGGTCATAGCATTTTCATATCATTGCTTCGGCGCTTGCTTGAACAATGACTTCTTCAGTTTGCACACTTTGTTCTCCGGCCCTGAAACCACGCATCCTGACGGTTGTTTCATGAAGATTTCCTCGTTGAGATCATCATTCAAAAAAGTTATTTTAACATCCATTTGATGTACAAGCAGTTTAAAACTAGAAGCTGAAGCAAACAATTAATGCACAAATGGTAGCAATCTTTGTAACAGGAGAATATGTGTCAAATAAGTCAATGCCATATCTTTGAGTGAATCTTCTAATGACTACTCTTGCCTTATATCTATCCACTGAGTCATCCACATTAAGCTTCTTCTTAATAAAGATCCACTTACAACTAATGGCTCTATTTCCCTTAGGCATATCAACTTCCCATGTGTGAATAGACATAATGAATTCTTTTTTTTTAATGAAAAAGTAGCTTCCATTAATTAAGAATCAAGGTCTTCCAACAATAATGACTTAAAACTTGAAGGAATATAAGAGCTAGGAAAATAAAACAAATCATCCACATACCTTTGTGCTGCTAGCCAGCGAGCTGCCATGTTGCCCCCCTCCATACGAAGCTCCATGAACAACTTGGGAAAGCACTCTCCATCTCAGCAACCCGATCAAGGACCTTCCCGGCTGCTGTCCTAGCCACCTTCTTTTTCATAATATGGTTCATTACCCCTAAGCAATCACTTTCAACAATGACATGAGTGAGGTCTCCACGGCTGGCCAGTTTGAGCGCCTACAAAATCGCCTCCGGTTCCGCTACCTTTGACGTCGGCATGCCCTCAACCCTTCTTTCTGCTACAAAACATAAGCCCCCCTCCTCATCTCGAGCCACCACCCCTAGCCCACATCCCCTCGCTTTGTTGATCGAAGCATCACAATTCACCTTTATAAACCCTTTTGGCGGCCTCTTCCAGCTAGCTTGCCAAAGAGGCAAAAATACAGACTCTCTGCCCCCATGAATATTATCCAGCCTCATGACAACCTCAACCATTCTCCAGCTATCTTCTAGAATTTGGCACGCCTCCACCTCTTTTTCGTTGAAAATACGCTAATTTCTGGCACGCCTGATGCGGATCAAGATGGCCTATTGTAGGACAAACAACGATCTTGATCCTGACGACGACTCGAGGACGGGTCAAATTAAAATGGAGGAGAATGATGTCCTCCTCAAAAGGAAGAAGAAGGCTCCACCATTGAAGAAGGTCCAAAGGTGCAAGCTTGGACACGTTTTTGGTTCGTTCTTAATGGGTTGACAGCATTTTGACGTCTCAGTAAAACGGGTCTTTCGGAGTCCATATTTATCGGATGGGGTAATTCCATACCTTTTTGGAACGAGGACGAAAAGATCTAAAACTTTTCTGTTGAAGGTTGTTTCAGAATCAAACTCAAAGTTGGCTGAAATTCATCATCTTTGCAGCTGTCACTGTTTGGACGAATTTCTACATATTTGTTTAATTAATTTCGGATTTTTATTTAATTAAATTAGATTTAATTATTTTATTTAGGAAATAAAGTGTGGGAGGAATTATATCTCATCTAGATAGATTCCTTACCCACTAAGCATGTTTAATCTATCTTTAGCTAGTTTGATCTATCTTAGCTAGGTTTGATATATCTTTTAGGATTTCTATCTATCTTTATTTAACCAAAGCTCTATCCCTTACAAGGTAGAATTGGTTAGGCTTTCCTATATAAACACTTGTATGCATTTGATTTTAACTAGATTGGAAAATATAGTTCAGGAACCTTTTTAGGATTAAAAGGTTTCCCCAATTCCCCAATCCAAAAGCTTTCATATCCCCTTATGTTCTATTGCACTTGGCAACACCAAAGTTCCATACATTCCCAATTCACACGTCACTCCCAAACAACACAGTCCTTACTCCCTTGTGTAAAATTGTGTCAATTCAAGAGAAATCAAGGAGCTTTGCAAGATCGCGCTTTTATTTTAGCAATTGGCCGGCCTAACCAATTGCTATACATCAACGCCAAAGCTCACTTAAGATAGCAGCCCAAACCCCTTGTAACCTTGGCTCTAGCACTTCATTTTCCTTTTCCAAACAATCAAGAAAACTTCCCTTCCGTTGGCCTTTTATGCGCAATCTCGACTCTATCTTCCAGACCTCTCGAGCAAGGATGCAGTCAAACATAACATGACAGACATCCTCTTCCCTCCCACATATGTCACAACATGCATCACTAGCTCTCCTCCTTCTGAAGAGATTTGTCTTGCACGGAAGGACATTTTCCGCCGATTTCCAAAGAAAGTTCCTCACTCTAGGAAGCTCTTTAACTCTCCACATCCCCTTTCAAAGCTTCTTCGTCGGACCCTCATCAGAAGTTCCTACAATCCCTGCCTCCGAATCAACCTCCTCCATCATCGCTTGATAGGCCGACTTGACACTAAAGATGCCATTTGATGTATAACCCCAACTCCTTTGGTCCCTGACCTCTTCATCAACAAGTCGAATACTTAGGATTGCTTTCGCATCTTCCGTTGAAAAGGTCTTCCAAACTGTCGCAGCATCCGAATACCCATTACTCCGATTGATATAATTTGCAACTAGGATAGTGATATCATGTACACCTTGACACTCTATTGACCTTCAACCCCTTGGACTTGGCACCCATTTGTCCGCCCAGAACCTTAATTATATCCTCCCCATTCCCCACAACCCAACCTAATCCCTTCTCTAGCACTTGCCTCGCCCGAAAAATGCTCCTTCACTTAAAACATGGATTGAAGCCCAAGCTTGCAAGAAGAAAGTCTATTGACGGGAAATATCTAGATTTGAGCAGCTTGCCCAAGAGGGAATCCTCCTCCTCAATAAGCCTATACCCCTGTTTGGCCAAAAAAGCAAGATTGAAAGCCTCCAGATCCCGAAAACCCATCTCGCTCTTCTCTTTTGGTAAACAAAGCTTCTTCCAGCTCATACAATGTATCTTCCTTTTCCCTGAATTGTTTCCCCACCGGAAGCTACAAAGCAATTGCTCTATCTCACGGCAAAGCTCAGTTGGGAGAAGAAAACATGACATAGTATAAGTGGGGATAGATTGAGCAACTACTTTAATCAATACCTCTTTCCCAGCCTGTGACAATGATCTCTCCTTCCACCCTTTCATCTTTTTCCATATTTGGTCTTTGATGTGGCCGAATATAACCTTCTTTGACCTTCTAATCATCGTTGGCAAACCAAGATATCTCTCATGCTTCTCCACTTCTAGCACGCCCAAGAGTGTCTGAATCTCTTCTCTCCTACTTCCCAAGACATTCTTGCTGAAGGAAAGTTCAGACTTTGCAAAGTTGAGTTGTTGTCATGATACTGCTCCATATGTTTGGAGAATCTGAACAATTTTTGAGCTCTGTTGACAAGTCACCCTCGTAAAAAGTACACTGTCATCAGCAAAGAACAAATGTGAGATCGTAGGTGCTGATCTTGCAATTCTCACCCCCTGCCATCTTCCTTCCCTCTCACTTTTCCTTTTTAGGCCAAAGAACGCTTCGACACAAATTAAGAACAAATACGGTGATAGGGGATCAACATGTCGTAAACCACGTTCAGGCAAAAATGGCTCCGACGGGCTTCCATCAATCAACATAGAGAAGGAAACTGATCGAACACATCTCATGATCAACCCCACCCAATCCTCCTGAAATCCCATCTTCCTCATGCAATGCTCTAGGAAACCCCACTCGACTCTGTCATATGCTTTTCCATGTCCAACATCAAAGCCATATATCCAGTCTTCCCACTTCTTTGATTCTTCATAAAATGAAAAATATCAAAAGCCGCAAGAACATTATCAGTGATCAACCTCCCTGGAAGAAAGGCGCTTTGACTCTCTGAAACAACTTTGTTCAAACACCTCTTCAACAGGTTAGCTAAAACATTATAGATAATTTTATAAAGTACGTTGCAAAGACTAATGGGTCGAAGATCTTTCTTCCAAAAAGGGCACTTAACCATAAGGATCAAAGTGATAAACGTATGGTTAAGTGTCTCCAGGAATGGTGCTCCGCTCAGTATATCAAGTACAAAAGAAGTAATGTCTGACCTAATGACACCCCAGTGTTGTTGGAAGACATAATGGATTCTATCTCACTATAAATAGCATCTTTCCATAAACTAGCATCTAATGGACTTATAGCCTTATCATAGGTCTTAGGATCATATATCTTCTATCATATTAAGAGTAATGAACGTCTCATCTTGTTCATTTAAATCATTGAGTTCAACTAGAAATGCAATCACAAAGTCAGGACCAAAACTAGTTTCCTTCCTACGCCTTTTACTTTTCCTAGGTTCATTATGATCAGCATGAGCATTAGGCAAAACAGTATTAGGCATGGAAGAAGATGCAACATGAGATGTAGAATCATTTGCAGGTAATGCAGATTTCTTTAGTGGAAACACAAGTTAAAAAAATCAGCATCACAATATTCACACAAGGTGCGATCACTTAACACACATAAATCGATAAGCAACAATATTTTCAGCATAACCAATCAAAATTGCATCAAAGGTCTTAGATCCAATCACGTCAACTTTGAACGAAGGTAACCCCACCTTACCTAGACACCCCCACACTTTCAAAAACTTTAGATTAGGCGGATGCGCGCCCTTTCTAAAGTTTATAAGGTGTTTTGTCAAGCTTCTTATGAGGCACCTTATTCAAAATATGATCAGTGGACAAGTCAACTTCCCCGCACATATTATCAGATAAACAATAACTAGAAAGAATAACATTCATCATTTCATTTAAAGTCCTCTTTCTTCTTTCAGCAATACCATTTTGTTATGGGCTATAAGGTGCTGTAAATTCATTAATAATGCTATTTTGTTCACAAAATTCTCTAAAAGAATAAGTGACATATTCACCGCCTCTATCAGTTCTAAGTCGTTTTATTTTGCGGTCAATTGGTTTTCTACTTCCGCTTTATAAACATAAAATATGTTTTCTGCTTCATTGGGCTACTCGACATCGACTAGAGTTAGTCGACATCGAGTAGGTCTTCTCCTCCTGGGTTGCACTCGAGCTCGGGTAGGATTCGGATTGTCGACATGTACTCGACATCGAGTACTGTATCACTCGACTTCGAGTAGCTTTGGTTCCTCGAGTGGTCTACTCGACTCTGTGTGACTTTCTGGCTCCTAGTGTACTCGACTTCGACTAGTTGTAGTCGACATCGAGTAGAACTGTCAGCTTTCAGCATTCTGCTCCATTCTTGAAACTCACTTTTCCGAGTCCTCGTTCGCCAGATTGACGCATATGAGTATGTGTTGGAAAGCTCTTTTCTAGGGCTACAACTCTCATGAAGACATCAAAACTTGATTCAGAATGATGAATGTCAAAAAGTGGGCTTTCCTCCAGCTGCACCATCCTTAGCTACTTCATGACTTTCTTTTAAGATCCAAAGTGCATCCGATTTCTGCGAAATTTAACAGAAGCTAGTGTAAACTCCATAATTTGGCAAATAAGTGTAAACTACATAGAATTTGTACAATTCTAACCCAAATGCATGAAATGCTTACATAAATCGATATAAAGGTTAAGGTAAAACATGGCAAATTAGGCTCACAACAGAGCCTCTGGGTTAGTTTCCCTGCTTGGACCTGTTAGATTTCACAGAATATTCAACCAGATTAACCTTTACAAAATCTGTAGATTTTGGCTTAGGTTTGTCTTTGAGCCAATTTGCCTTCTCTATCTTCATGTGGCTGAAAAGCTCCTCCAAGGTCAGATCCTTCTTCTTGTGCTTCAGATGGTTCTTGTAGCCAGCCCACGACTCAGGCAACTTTTCGATGAGGAAGTTGGCCTGCAGCACTTCACACATCTTCTTACCCTCAGAAAGAATATCAACAAACAGTTCTCGTACTTGTGGACTTGCTCCAAGATAGACTTTTCATCCACCATCTTGAACTGCATAAATTTCCAACAAACATACTTTTTCTTCCATGCGTCGTCAGCGCCATACTTTATCTCCAATAAATACTAGATTATTTTTGCAGATTTATGAACAGAAACAAAATAAAAAATGGGATTCGACACATGGCTGAGAAGATGACCGCGCACACTTTTGTTGTCTTGATCATACTTCTTCAACTATGCGGGGTCAGTTACCTCGGCGACCTTCTTACCCTTGTTGTCGTCGGTGATAATAGAGGTATCAACAACTGCATCAGAGACCACCTTCTCTTCTGCAACAGTGGCGGAACCGGCTAGACCGACCTCGAGAAGGACGTAGTTCGCTTCCAATTGCTCAAAGAAGATGAGCATCTTCTGAGACCATCGCTTGTAGCTGGTCCCATCAAGCGGCTCTAATGTGGACAAATCCAACAACAACTTGAAGAACCGGTAGGCCATTGCACCAACAACCACAATTCGCTTCTAAATTTTTAGTGCAAAATGTAGGGTTGTTGGAAAACGCGAAGGAAACCGTCGAAAACAGCGAGATTGGAAAACCAAAAAAGGCTGTGGCGTGGTGTATATGCAGAACCCACTGCCTTAGAAATGAATTCGCCCCGACCATAGGTGCAAGTCGGCAACTGCCTAGAAAAGGATGTGGTGTGGCTAAAGAGGAAGACGATGGTTTTAAAGAAGAACACGCTCCTGAATGTGCAAATCAGTGAGGGTGACACCGCACATGTTCCACGAACACGAACCAACAACGGTGGTGGTGGAGCGTGCCTGTGAGTCTCCTATTCTATTACTCAAACCATGGCTGAATAAAATAAAAATACTCTTTTAAAACAAATCCTCATGTCCCTAATTAAAACCAATATGTAGGATACAAATAAAAAACTGAGATTCAATACATGGCTGAGAAGATGACCGTGCACACTCTTGTTGTCTTGATCATACTTCTTCAACAAACACAATTCACTTTTAAATTGTTAGTGGAAAATGTAGGACCGTTGGAAAATGCGAAGGAAACCGTCGAAAACAGCCAGATTGAAAATCCAAAAAAGATTGTGGCCTGATATATGCAGAAAAGGTTACATGCGAAAACACAGTGGCACGTTTTACAAACACGAACCAACGATGATAGTGGTGCACACATGTGAGTCTTCTATTTCATCACTCAAAACATAAATAGATAAAAGACCCTTATAAAACAAATCTTCCTATCTCTAAAAATCAATATGGGACACAAATTAAAACCTCTCGCCTTCCATAAGTATTTACTCCAATCGACATAACCCGTACCTTGTGGATATCTTTAATCAATCTCTCACTGTCATAGGGTAGATATAGGCCTACAGCAATCATGCATAAACACAAAAAGACAAAGTGCCCATGGTATTTCAAGCGAGGCAGCTGCTAGGATTTGGGGGTTTGGATATAGATTTCAGAACATTGGTTCATTTTAATTGTTTTATTTGTTGAAAGGGAGGATCAAAACTCAATTCTAAAATCGAAATCATGCTAAGATTTGAATTGAACTCTTAATGTTCTCTTGACAAGAGACATAAAATTATTCATTCTTTTTTTTTTTCAAATGTAAGTACTTAGGTCATTACAATATTAGGGGAGGGGAATTCGAACTAGTAACCTATATTACATGTCATCGTTACCAGCTAAGCTAGTACGTAGATATCCACAAGATAGTACGTAAACATCCACTGCCAAAAAAAAAAAGAATAGATTTTTTTTCAGGACGGAAACAGTTTAATTCATATTCGTATATGAATTCGAGGCCCGGAAAAAAAAAACTGAAATGAACAATTGAAAATCATTAATAGCAATAAGTAAGTAAGAGGGGACGACAGTAGGTAGATACGAAAATGCCATTTCTGAATCGTTTGGGATTTGATGATTAATGAATTGTTATACGTCCCGTTTCGTTTATCATATCACCCAACGACTCTCCCGTTTGATCCACTTGCTCTTATTAATGGCATCGTTAGTTTCCGTACGTGTATATTATGATCGATCACCAAACTCTCCCATTTGCTCCGATCCACATATCCACTTGCTCTTATTCATGCCCCTAGCTTGCGGTTGCGCACACAGGAATCAGGAGCGGATCCATCCATCTCTATGCGTCCTTCCCAAACACATGTCTACATCTCATTAGATCGATCTTGATTCTTGATATATGATAACGCAAATTGCCAACTCTACTCCACCACCTCCACAGCTCGGGGCTTTAATTCCCCGATTAGGCTTTTTTTGGATTTATTATAATAATTCAATATTGTGTTATAAGTTAGTATAATTTATATGACCATCTAAACAGATTTTTATAGTTGTAGACGAAAATACAACTATATAATTAAAATATTACTGTACCTGTATGATTATATATTGACGAGCTCGTTACATCAAAAAAAAATATTTACGAGCTCGTCATAGATTAAATTATGGGAAAACTTATTAAAATATCCCCATCTTTGGGGGTATGGTAAAAATATATCCTCAACTTTTAAAAGTAATAAAAATATCCCGACCTTTGATAGTAGTGGTAATATATTACCACGATTTTTCTCATTGGTAAAAAATATTAACAAGACATCCTTCGTTGATTTTTTACAAGGATTTTTTTGAATGGTTTCCTTAGGAAAAAAATAAAGAGTTGGACCGGGTTCATACACCACGCATTTTCCTCTCTCCTATCTTCTTTCGAGATCGCCTCTTGAGGCTTGAGCTGTCTTCCAGGCAACTCATAGTTCATCTTCAATTACAGTCTCCCTCCCTCGTGGTCGGCTATCTTGAGTTGTCTCTCACATCTTCTTCCTCTTTGATTCGTTCACGGACTTAGCTGAATAAGTTTTTTCCCCTCTTTGTTGTTGCTGTTGTTTTCGGTTTAGTTTTGTAGTTGTTGGTTTGGTGTTAGTATTAGTCGTGTTGTGTTAATTTGAGGCAGTTTTGACCGGATTAGTTGCTTGGTTGAATCAATTTCATTTTTTCGGGTTTAATTTTGTTGTCGGTGCATTTTTTTTCCCTAAGGATACCGTTTAAGAAAACCCGATTTTAGTACTAATTTGTAAAAAGGCTTCCACGCAGGATGCCTTGTCAGAAACAAAATCAACATAGGCTTCCTTGTTAGCATTTTTGACCCATTAAAAACTCGTGGTAATATGTTACCACTACCCTCAAAGGTCGGGATATTTTAATTACATTTGAAAGTTGAGGATATATTTTTACCATATTCCCAAAGGTGGAGGTATTTTAATTAGTTTTCCCTTAAATTATTTATTAGGTGCGTTTCGATGTTAAAAAAAAAATCTCGTTTGTGATACAATTAGGGTTTTTTTTAAAAAAAAAAAATTTCAGTTGGATAAATTTTGCTTTTTTTTTTTTTTTTGCTTCTTCTTCCTGCTCTCTCCCTCCCTCAATTTTGGTGGAGGTAAATGCCACGCCTTGAACCCGGGACCTATGGGTTCATAAACCCCAGGCCACTAGAGTCTACAAGGCTGGCAGTTGGATAAATTTGCTATTGCTATTTATCTTCCCAGCTAGCAACATATATATGTGGTTTATCAAGTACGTGTTTAATTTTATTATACTACTAGCGTAATACCCGTGCGTAACGCACGGATTTTATAAAATATATTATATTTCATATAAGATATTACCATAATTTATTTACATTATATATTAGATATATTATACTATTATAATAATATGAAAACGATATAGTAAAATAATATAAATTTGGATTAAAAAAATAAAGCTTCTGTCATTGTCTCACCTTCCTAGCAGGGTAATTGGGTTTGAGATTTGAAATGCTAGGTAGGATATATATATATAAAAATTTGACCCTCTACTATTACTTTTTGTTGGGTTAATGGATCAGAAGGTAAGCCCAAATAATTTGATAGTTCGACTACATATTACACAAACTCTAGGTGAATGGAGTTTTAAGAGCTTTTGGGTGGAGAGCATATAAAAATATCGAAGAAGAAATATTTTTGTAATAAACTTAAAAGTAAAAAAAAATGCTACATCCTTCTCAAAATATAGGCCGTTTTATTTTTTTGCCATGTTTTTTAAGAAGCTAAAAACTCTCTAAAATATTATATTTTTATTGGTTTTTAAAAATAATATTATGCTTATTAATAATTATTATAGTATTATTTTTAAAAACTAATAAAAAAAAGTTAATATCTTATAAAGTTTTTCACTCCTTAAAAATGTGCTAAAAAGTTAACCGGTCGATATTTTGAGACAGAGGTAGTACAAAGTTTAGAGTCACCACTATTGTTTGAGAATGAATTATTTAGCCTTCTAAGTTTTTTAGTAAGTTGATTGATTACTTGGAGCATTAAACACATGTTTGTTGTGGTAATGGATTGGAAGGTAGAACCAAATAATTTGATAGTTGGACTACACATTCCACAAACGCCGGTGAATGAAATTTTCAGAACTTTGGGTTAGAGAGCATATTAAAAAAATATATATTATATTAATAAACATAAAAGTAAAAAAAATCCTTTTGTCTCAAAATATAGGCCATTTTATTTTTTTAACATGTTTTTTAAGAAACTAAAAACTCTATCGAATATTATCTTTTTATTAGTTTTATTTGAGCATGTTATATGATTTGCAATGTCTAAATAGATGCTTTATTATTATATATTAGTGAAAACATCACTTTCCCAACAAATAACATATTGATCTTGAAAGAGAAAACATCATAAAAAAAACCAACCCTGATGCAAAATGTATATCCCCAACCTCTATAACAATCTTAATTGAGCCATCTGGCAAAGAAACTTTGACAGAAAACCTCAATTTTCGCTTAAACATCTAAAATAATTCTAAAAAAATATGGAAGAAAAAAGAGTTGAAAAGTGAAGAAAAAAAAACTTGAGTTACAAAGGAGGTTCAAGAAGGGCAGTTAAAGATTCACCTATACATGTTTTCACAATTAAAAAAATAAAATAAAAACTAAGATATGTCTTTAGTGTATACAAAATTGTTGTTAAAGATACAAATGTAAAATCTCTTTATTTTTCTTATTTTTATACCATGTCATTTATTAAATTAGAAGATTCAACGGAATATATTTGCTAATAAAATAAAAGCTAATGTTTAGATTCAAATGATATTTAACAACATAAAAAAATAATTAAGCCATTAATATTAGTTTTATGAATAAGTGATAGTCAGGGTGTGTTTGGATTCCAATTGCATTTTCATTATAGTGTATTTATAAATACAAACACTTGAGTAGTATTTCGTTATCAAATTTTATAATGTGCTTAAAATGATATACCTTTTAAAAAATACCTTATAAATTGTCCATCAAACAACCACTATTGTGTAATATATTTAATTAGATTATATAACATAATATTATTAATTCACATAATATACTATGTATTTAATTTAAATTTTACGTTAGTTTAAAACATTGTAAAAAGTGTTAACCAAACACTAATCAAGTATTTATTCATTATAATTTAAATATATTGGAATCCAAACACACCCTCAATCACATAACTTCAATTTTGTTGCCAAATACCATCGTAAAAAAAATTATTTCATAAAAAAAAATACATATTTGGTTAAAAAGCTTCTTAGGGCAGATTAAACAAATTTAACAAATATTAGAATAAAAATAAATTATTAATATTTTAATACTTAATAATTATCGATAATTGATTTATTTAAACGAACACATAAATAATTTTCAACCAATAAGAACATTTGACAATTAGGGAAAAGAAATAATTAATTTATCAATTAATCAAAAGTGGGGCCATGTTAAATATAAAGTTGCCACGTAGCCTATTTTTAAGGAGTTGCTGCCACGTGGTATCTACAACAACTGTTTTAGTATTATATTAGATTAGATATTAGATATTAGATATTAGATATTAGATATTAGATATATATTCATAAAAAAGAAAAAATTAAGTAAATGTCTAATTTTGACATTTTTACCCTTCCTTCCCTATCCCCAACCGTCCATCCTTCTCGCTTTGACCTCTTTTAGTTTTGACATTGACTAGTCAATATTGACCATTTCGGTTAATGTCTATCTTTGGTGACAGTTTTTTCGGTGACAGCTGACCATATTTTTTGGGTGACGATTTTTTCTGGTGACAATTGATTTTTTTTCAAGTGACATAGATTTTTTTTTACAGCTGCTTTTCTTCTGGTGACAGTGGCCAATATCCCTTTTTCTCTGTGACAATTTTTTTTCCTGCTAATAGATGATTTCCCTCGTGACAGTTGTTGGTGACAATTTTTAGTGACGAGGTTGACAACAATATATTGTCACCACGATATTATAACCTTAAAAAATTGTCACCATAACATTATATATCATCAATGGATTGTTATCAACCCATATTTTAAAACGTTGAACCGTTAATGCAAGCAAAAATATGTCAACATAACAATAAATGTCACTGCCACATTATATATCATCAAAATAGTGTCACCAAATAAAATTTTAAAAGTTTAACTATATAGTTTCTCTCAAATGAAATTGTCACCAAAATAGTGTCACCAACCTATTTTCACCAACTATAAAACACTATCACCAAAATAAAAGGTGTGTACAGTACTAATGTCATCATCGTTGTCACCTAATATTAACTCACTTTTGTCACCAAAATATTGTCACCAAATTAATTTTTAAAAGTTTGACTAGTTTCTCTCACCAAAATTGTCAACAGAATATTATTTCAATACACATTTGTCACAACGAACATGTAACCACAAAAAATTGTCACCACACTAAGATATCGTCACCAATCCATTTTTTTAAAAATTTAATCATCAACTTTACTTGTAATAATTGCAGATCATATCCACCTAAAGCACCCTATAATTGCATATCATATCCACAAAAATTGGAACGAGGGGAGCATAGACCGGATCGAATCAATGAACTTCCTGAATTTTTCCACGCACCGAATCGAATTAATCAACTTCCTAAATTTTTCCACTTTTGACACCAAATCGATCACAAATTAATCAACTTCCTGAATTTTCCCATGCATCGCATTGAATCCAATCAAAGCTTTTGAAGTAATTGAAAAACATGATCAATCACTAGGGCTACAATCACACAAATCAACATCTTTGGTCGCAACAACATTTCATATCAACAAACTAATTTCATAAATTCTTCGAACAAGTGAATCTAAATAGGTAAAAGTGAAGGTCTACTAGCCAAGCTTAATCAATAGAGATTGAAAGGCACAATTATGGAGAGTGAAAACCTTGGCCTTTTAGCTTGGACCAAGATGCTTCGAAACCACTAGTCAATTGCCCAAATATCTCCGCTCTTATCACATTGCGCATTTTTCTTCGAGCAATTATAGTCTTCGCGTTAACCACTCTCCACAGCTCCATCTGCAAAATAAATCGATCCGAATTCGATTACCACATCAAGAGAAAGACATGAATTTCAGAAATTTCATAAATCGTTATCATATAACAGAAGTTGAAGAAGAACACACCGCAAATGAGGCTTCCGAAGAAAGACCAAAGGCAACAGCTGAGCCGATCCAGGGTGAACAAAAGCGCGAATTCATCGCTCTCGCTTTGAATTTCGATTCTGTTGCGTTTCGAGATGACCGAATTGATGGGATCTGAGATGAAGAAGTAGGTGAACCAGCCGGAGAGAAATGGCAGGAAGAAACCAAGCAAAATAGTATGGCTTCGATTGATAAGAGTGTCAACTCTGAGAGGAGACGACGGTTAATAACACGACGGGGAAGAGAGCTGACTCAACAGTGGTGCCAATGCGTCTCTATGAAGAAGAGGAGCCACGAGCAGAGGAGGGATGGACGGAGCACTAGTACAAATATAGGGGTGGAGCACGGTAAGTTGGGTACGGTTTTTGACAAACGTGCTTATTTTTTTATTTTAAGCACGATTTTATATTGAAAGTGTGTTCCCAACCCCAAATTCAACTAAAAGAAACACGCTTTTCCATAAAACCGTTCTCGTTTATTTCTAAAAAAATATTTAGACCGGTTTTCATGTAAAGTGTGCTTGAAAAAACTTAAAACGAACACGGTTTAATTTTCAAAGTGTGTTCCCTAAACTAGATTTGACTAAAACAAACACGTTTTGCTATAAAACCGTTCTCGTTTATTTGTAAAAAAATATTTAACCCGATTTTCGTGTAAAGCGTGCTTAAAAAATTACAACGAACACGGTTTAATTCTCAAAGTGTGTTCCCAAAATCAAATTTAACTAAAACGAACACACTTTTCTATGAAATTGTTCTCGTTTATTTCTGAAATATGAAAGAGAAAGAGGTCTTGGGTTCAACTCTTGGTTCGAGAGGAAAGATATTACATTGGACCAGTGCTGAGATGGATATATCCGTTTGAGAGAAATATGAAAGAGCACACTTTTTATATAAAACGTGCTTATTATTAAGCACGGTTTGAAAAAAAAGTGTGCTAAAACTTTTTTTTAGCACACTTCAATTGAAGCGTTCTTATAATTCGAGCAGAACGGATATTGGCTGTATGACAATTTTAAGAACTCTTTAACACAAAAACATACTTAAAATATGGGATCATGGTTAAATAATAAGCGTACTTGTTTGGAAGCGCACTCACTATAAGCACAGTACGAGAAGTGTGCTCCCATGCATAAAAAAAAAGCGTGCTCTGGTCCCCCCTTTTGTACGTACTAGTGGAGGAAGAAGAAGTTGTGATGATGTGTGGGTATCTCCTTGAATAGGAGGGTAAGTGGTTTGATTATAATAAGGGTAATTTGGGTTTTATGAAAATAAAATGGACACTTACTTAATAACTAATTCAAAATGGACATTTAGCTAATTAGATATTCTAGATGAACATTTGACCAAATTTATCCGAAATTTATCAACCCTATGTATATAAATAAAGTATATTGGTAGAAAATCATTTGTAGTTTTTGGTCGTAGAATACTAAAGGTCAGTAACCAAGGACATATCTAGAGGTAGGTTGGTGTGTGCTACAATCCACCCCTATTTTACTAGTAATATATTTATAAGGCCCGTGTTCGAATCCCCATATGCCACAATATCATTCTTTATTTTTTCTATACCATGGGGCTTCAATATTGACAGTATGTCATCTTCTTTCTGAAAAGGTAAATATAGAGATAGGGTGATAAACACCATAGATACAAAAGATGAGACCAAGTAGCGGGTCTCATAATGAAAAGGGAACCGTATACCCAAATTGGCCCCATATACCCACCAACCTACTCAAAAAACTCTCATAGCTCATGTACACTAACCTACTCAAACTACTCTCCTAGCTCATGTACACCAACCACTCAAACTACTCTGCAAAAGACTAGCTCGAAGACTATCTACCCAGCAAACATCTACTCCACGTATTGTCCATGAGTGACTTGCACTTCCACTTCACAGATATACGGGATTTACAACTATCAATAATAAGTTGTGCATAAACATTAGGCCCGAAGCGATCGTTACCGAAAACAAGTTTGTTCCTTCCCATCCAAGTGTAGTAGATTAAGGCTTCAAAGGCTAACAACTTGGCTTGGAATTGTAAAGATTTTTGTACCTGAGAAGGTGCATCAGCGAACCAGTGAAGCCACTCTGTAATAGTGTGGAATCTGCATCCAACTCCCACCCTGTTCATCACTTTCTCCATAACAAGCATAATGACCGGACAGCCGAACCAAAGATGGTTCACGGTCTCCTCCTCCTGCTGACAAAGGACGCAGATCGCAGATTCAACACCCTTCCAATGCTTCACTCTATGACCAGTCTGAAGACGGTTCCTAGCTGCAAGCCAGACAATGAATGCCCATTTCTTGCACTGAAGTCTCTTCCAAAGTATCTCTCCCCATTCCGTTTCATCACCCTTCTCACGAAGCAAATCATACACTCTGGAGAAAGATAATCCACCACTCGCAGACAGAAGATGCCCAAGGGAGATAGGAGAGCTGCTATCAACCTGTAGGGCATCCCTCAGCTCCGTTCTGGTTGCCAAAATACTCTTCCACCGATGCCAGATACTAGGGGAATGGAGGGCTAGGTCCCCTAGTAGCCTGGCTTGGACACTTCTGTTCCAAGAAAGCACTTCTCTGATGTTCAATCCACCCTCTACAAGGGGCTTAGTCACACTGCTCCAAGCAACTAGGTGCTTTCCACTTTTGTCACTGCTAGTCCAGAGGAACCGTCTACACAAACTCTTTATTCTATGCATACCCCTCTAGGCAAGATAAGTACATGACTCCAGAAAGTAAACACCCCCATACTAGTTGCAGACGCCCAGCATAAGATAGCTTTCTTGCTGCCCAGCACTGAATCTGCTTCTCAATCCGGCTGTACAAATCTCCATACTCATGTATAGCCACAGTCTTAGAGTGAAGTGGGATACCCAGGTATCTGATCGGTAGACTGCCCTGTACAAACCCAAGCTGCTGCACAATGGAGCTCGCAATGCTGTCAGAAACCCCAGAGATAAAGACTGTACTTTTTTCATTGTTAGCTCTCGGTCCGGAAATCGAAAAAAACATGTCTAAGCAACTCTTCAGAATCCCCACCGACCCTAGATATGCATGACAGAAGAGCAGAAGATCGTCCGCAAAAGCAAGATGAGTCAGCTTCAACTGTTTGCATCTCGGATGGAACTTGAAACTCGGGCTAGCTGTGGCTTCCTCAAGCATTCTACTCAACACTTCCATACACAAAACAAATAGGCACGGGGACAAGGGATCTCCCTGACGGAGACCCCGCTTACCAGGGAAGAAGCCTTCAGGGGAACCATTGATCAGCACAGAAAAAGAGGGGGTGGTAACACACTCCATGATAATCTCAATCAGCTGGCGAGGGAAGTTAAGATACTTAAGAGTCGCTTTGATGAAGTCCCAACTGAGGAAATCATAAGCCTTCTGCAAGTCAACCTTGATAGTGCATCTAGGTGGAACTCTTTTAGTACCATAACCATTCACCACTTCCATAGCAACAACACAGCTATGTGACATGGCCCTCCCAGGAATAAATGCACCCTGACAGTCAGACACTAACTCATTCACCTTACCCTTCAATCTCCCAACAATCAGTTTGGATACCGCTTTCATGATTGTATTGCAACAAGAGATAGGACGAAGGTCCTTCACTAAAGTCGGGTTAGGGACCTTCGGTAGGAGCGAGATGAAGGTTGCATTGAGTTGCTTAAGAACTCTACCATTTCTGAAAATTTCTCTGATAGCCTCACAGGTATCCTTACCAACGATAGGCCATGCATCCTTAAAGAACTGGCTACCAAACCCATCTGGGCCCGGAGACTTGTTACCACCAATATTCCATATGCTTTTCCTAATCTCATCGTAGCTGGGAATACGAGACAAAGTGTCTGAAAATGCCGAGCTCAACTGATGACCAGGCTGAATCTGCGGGAATGGTAGAGTAGGCACAGACGAGGACAAAAGTTTCTGGAAAAAGCTCAGCACATGGGATCTGATATCCCTCTCCTCCTCGATCTTCCTACCTCTATCATCAGTCATCACCACAATAGCATTAACAACTCTCCTTTCTTTTACACTCCGATAAAACAGTGAGGAAGTCTCTTCACCCATTGTCAACCAATGGAGTTTGGCTCTCTGCGATGTAATGCTAATCAACCTTTTCGTATTCTTTCTCAGCTCCTCTTCTGCTTCTTTGACTCTGGCCATCAGCGACTCACTAGTTCTGTTACTTTGAAGTTGAATTTGCAATTCATGAAGAATGCCCTTATTCAACTTGATTTGTGTATGCAATTCAGGGAACCTGGCTTTATCCCACGGTCTGAGGGCATCCTTCACATTTCTAAGCTTCTGTGCCAACTTCAACTGTTTCGATCCCCCATTATCAATCAGCCACGCAGCTTTTACAAGGTCTTGGAATTCCGCCTCTTTTCCCCAGAAGTTCTTGTACTTGAACGGGTATCCTTTGTTAGAATTTCTGTTATGCAGAATCACAATACCCGGGGAGTGGTCTCAAAAACTCGGAGTATCGAAGAAACCTTTAGACCCCTCAAACTTTTCCAGTCAACAATCATTTACAAGAATGCGATCTAATTTTCTTTCTACTCGTGCAACTCCTGATCGGTTGTTGTTCCAAGTGAGGGCAGCTCCAGTATACGGCAGATCAAGAAGCCCACAATCATCAAGAACAGATCTTAGTTCTTCAAATTCTCCCTCAAAGGCATGTCTAACCGGCCATTTCTCATCAGCTCTTAATATGCAATTTAGATCTCCCATTAGAGCCCACGGTAAGTCTATGACAGTAGCAATTCTTCTCATTTCCTCCCAAAGAGGAACCCTTTCTGGTATGAGATTACGAGCATACACAAAAGTGACCAAGAACCGAAAAGAAGTGTCTCTACTCTCAGCCAAGCAATGGATAAATTGTTCGTGAATGAGAAGCACTTTTACATCAAAGATGGCAGGATTCCAAGAAACCCAAATTCTACCCTTAGTCTGCTCATCGCCATTCATACAGGTTTTCCAGCCCTGCATAAGTCTCGATCTAACATCTTCCACATTTTTATGCAACATCCTCGTCTCAAGCAAACCAATCATCCCAATATCATTCTCAAAACAAAAAGAATTAATTAAGCTATTTTTTACAGAGTCCTTAAGGCCCGCTATATTCCACGCCGCAATTTTTACCTTATCCATGAGAATGCTCTTTGTGACCCTCACTAATAAAAGGATCAACTGAAACATTAGTCACTCCACAAACAGTAGCCTCTCCAAACACAGTCGCCCCTTCTGGCCCAAAACCATTCAATAGTTCAGCAGCTTCCTCGGTAATAAGTGCAGCAAAACCATAGTTGAAATTACTCCCCTGAGCATTAGATTCTGGCTGCTGTCGACATGGACTGCCCTTCGCCGCTTTCCTCTTAAGCACAGTGCACCAGGTGCCTTCTAAGGTCTGCACAGGCCATGAGAAAGACGACAAATAGAGCCCCAAGTCAGGGTGAGCACCAGTCTCTCTAGCAAACTCAACACCATCTTGCTGCACAACAGAATTTAAGACGGACCCAAACGTAATAGCAACAGCTGATTCTAAAGAAATATGATTGTTGGCTTTTTTTTATCGACTCAAACGTAATAGCAACAGAATTTAAGAAGTATGTCATCTTCTTCTTTGATTCTCACAAAGCCTTTTTTTTTATCGACTCAAATATCAATCTTATTATTTTTTTCTATACCATGAGGCTTCAATGTTTAAAATCATCTTCTTCTTTGGTTCTCACAACAAAGCCTTTTTTTATCGACACAAAGCCTTCTTTGTTGTCATTGTTGACGGTCATCATATATTTCAAATTGATCATCCAAACACAACCTTTTATATTAGGAAAAAAAAAAGAAATTATATGTAAATTCAACCTACCCAAGATTATCATCCTGGTTCCGTGCCTTTCATTTAGTAACCCAAGATTACCATCCTAGATTTCCTTATCAACAATAATTAATAACACTCAGGTAAATTAAGTAGGGGTGGGCACAAATCCCGCAAATCCCGGTCTCGTCCCGGACCCGTCCCGGTCCCGGTGGGATTTGAGGAAAAAAAAGTGAATCCCATCTCGGTCCCGTCCCGCAAAAATTATGCGGGACGAAATGCGGGACGAGACTATGGGATCTCATAAATTTCGGTCATGTCCCGCATATATATATATATATATATATATATATATAGATAATTATATAAAATACGCGGAACGGGAGTTTTAATTTTAATAGTAGGGATTCTTTTTTTCTATATATATTTTTAGTTATTGTATTTATATACTATAAGATTATGATTTAGTTATTGTATTAGCATTTTAAATTTTAAACACTCACATTTACATTTACCTACTGTAAGATTGAGATTTAGTTTTTTTTTAACACTTACATTCACATATATTATAAGATTAGGATTAGTACTTGTGCCGGCAGTGGGTTTTTTTAATTAAATTGTGATGGCAATGTTACTATTGAACATTATATAATATAACTATGAAATTATTTTTTATTTTTCGAGTTTTTTTTTATAATATTTTATTATGTTTATTTGAGAGACAAGACTCATCCCGTCCCATCCCGTGTGTGATAAAGCTCGTGTGGGATTTTTTTTTAAAAAAAAGGTGAATCCCGTCCCGGAAAAATTAAGCGGGACGGGCCCCGTCCCGATCCCGTCCTGTCTAACCCCGTCTCGCTCCCACCCCTAAAATTAAGTTTAAAATTTGAATTTTTTTTATTAATTTATGAAAAAAAATGTAGATATACAATTTGATGGGATTTGGTTCACCCGAATTTTTACCTGATCCTCCCAATTAACTTTTGGATGATGGGTGGACGAAGTGGATGAAACTAGATGCATGTGATGGGTCAGATCAAATGAGAGTTTTTTGGTGGTGGTTCGAGTGACAGAAGTAGGTTATCTACACCCACCATCCGACCCATTGTCATTCCTATTCATTAAATAGGTGGAGAATGAATGTAAAATATATGTTATCACTTTAAACCACTTTTTCAATTTGGAAATTTTAGGATTTAAAAAAATAAAATAAAAATTTAACTTAATATTCTCTATTGGAATCATCAAAATATATTTTTATTTCAACAGATTCTCCATCTCCTTATTCAAAATGAGAAAGCAATGGAAAAAAAAAGAAAGACTTTCCCAAATGTGTAATATTCTCCAAAACTAAATTATTCTCCAAATTTTTTAAATGGAAAAAATATTGAAGCTGAAGCAAAAATAATTTAAAAAATATATATTTTATTTTTTTATTTTAACAAAATTGTAAGGAAATCATTAGATTGATGATCGGAAGTAAAATTTTCTTATATTAAATGCTTCCCCAACTTTTAAAAAGAGAAAACTAATTAAAATGCCCTCACCTTTAGGAGTATGGTAAAAATACATCATCACCTTTCAAACGTAATAAAAATATTCCAACTTTTGAGAGCAGTGGTAATATATTGCCAATGGATTTTTCGTGGGCCAAAAATGTTGACAATGTGGAAAAAAAAAGTTTACAAAATTCATCCTTTTTACAAATCAGTATTAAAGTCCGGCATCATTCATGGTTTTATGATGAACAAAAAGGAAATGAGGGATTTGGGTTAGCTAGACTAGTCAAACAAAATAAAATTTTGGGTTTATTGAATCGAAATTTTACTAGGTTGAACAAGCAGTACAACTTTATCCAAGTGGCAATGATGATGTGTTTCAAGGGAAAAAGAAAGGTTTCAAGGAGATCGATAAAGAGAGCCGGTGCATCATTAGAGTCCAAGTTTTGCAGACTATCTGTGAAAATAACCAGTTGGTTTAGTGAAACTAAAATTTTATTTAATTTGTTTGTCCGGTCTAACTACTCATTTTCTTTTTAAGAAAACTAATAGATAGGATAGTTTGATATTTTATGTTTTAAAAAATTGTTAGCATTTTTTGGGCCATGAAAAATCGATGGCAATATATTACCACTCCCCTTAAAAATGAGGACATTTTTATTATATTTGAAAGTAAGGATAAGGTGGGAGTATTTTAATTAGTTTTTCTTTTTTAAAACGGGGGAAGACGTTGAAGATAGAAAAGAAAATTTCAAAGGATACGTCTTTTTCCGCACAGGTTGTTGAAGATAATAAGGCCTAATGGGCTGAGCCATCAATGTGTGTCTGAATCCTCACCTTAGCTAGGTTTATCGTGCGATATACGGAGTATGTTAATTGGAGTATTAGGTCAGTTCTTTGATGATGACATTTCAATAACAATCCCGAATCTCCAAAATTAGGGCACAAATGCATGAATTATATATCTATATATAGCCCAACCAAGTGTACGTATAGCGCGCTCAGAGTAGACTAACTACCTAACTAGAGCAATATATCTATAGTCAAGCAAGATGGGATCGGAAGGAGTGATGAAGGTGTACGGCGCGGCTAGAGCAGCCTGCCCGCAACGAGTCATGGCGTGCCTCCTCGAGCTTCAACTCGACTTCCAACTCATCCATGTTGATCTTGACCGAGGCCACCACAAATCTCCCGACTTCCTCGCTCTTCAGGTCGAATCGATCATCCCTAATTAATCCTTCCTTTTTTCTTTTTCTTTTTTTGTAATTCTTTAACTATAGTATAGTCCTCGTATTGAATAAATTATTAAACGTAATTGTGTACGTGCAGCCATTTGGACAAGTCCCGGTGATTGAAGACGGAGATTTCCGGCTGTTTGGTACGTCTGAAAGTCTCCTCTCACCGTCAAACCACGTACTATAGGGTGGCCACGGGTTACGGGTCGACCCGTGACCCGACGGGTCGTACGGGTCATTGACCCGGCGGGTCATTGACCCGACGGGTCCGGGTCAACGGGTGGGGGCAGGTTGCGGGTTAGGGTTAGGGTCATGGGTTTTGAACCCGATAATCCGGCGGGTCAACCCGCCATAATTATTTTATTTTTTATTAGTTTTTACTTTTTAATTTGTTAGTTTTTACTTTTTAATTTTTTAGAGTTAGATGATCATAATTATTGTATTTTTTATTAGTGGATTTGATGGATTCCCCCTAGTCCACCATTTTTTTTCTTGACAGAAAGCAGATGGTTCCGTGTGCTCGGATTCATTGTTTGGACTAAGTATTTTTTGTTTGGTCTAATTTGTTATCATTTTGATACCTATAGGATTTCTAAAAATACAAATGTCTTTGATCAGATATTCGACCAATATTTGATTGTATAATTCAATATAAAAATAAAAAGTGGGCAATCTGCCTTTTTATTTTCCCAAAACAATTATTCTGTTACAACAGAAAAATTTACAAAATTGCAGTAGCCCGTTTCATTTTTTTTTCTTTTTTTTTCTCAAAACAATTATGCTCTTAAAGTAGAAAAATTTACAAAATTGCAGCAGCTCGTTTCATGTTTTTTTTTCTTTTTTTTTCCTTTCAACCTCAAGGATTTCGATAGGTAATCTAAAATTTGTTAGTTTTTACTTTTTAATTTTTTAGAGTTAGATGATCATAATTATTGTACTTTTTATTAGTGGATTTGATGGATTCCCCTCCCCCTGAATTAGTTAAAATAAAAGGCCTCAATATATAAATTACAAAAGGCCTCGAAATATAACGGAACGGCCCTGAGTTTTAGAATGAAATACTCTAAAACTAGCTTACAATTAAAACAAACAAGCCCTGATTACCCATTGTGTTTCCCTCCTCAATTGTCTTCACCAAACGGATGGAAATGTGGACACATTTTTGAAAGCAGAGTCAAGGGCAATAATGAGATATCTAGCAACCAAACACGCGGAAAGGAACCCATCCCTGATAGGGAAGTCCTTGGAGGAGCGGGCCACAGTGGATCAGTGGCTTGAGGTGGAGGCCCACAACTTCAACGACCTCGTCTACACCATCGTCCTTCACGTCGTCATCTTCCCTCGCACGGGCCTCCAGAAGCCCGATCCAACCCTCGTTGAGTCCTCCAGGGGAAAGCTGGAGAAGGTTCTGGACGTCTATGAGGGTCGGCTGGCAGGGTCTAAGTACCTCGCCGGAAAGGCCTTCACATTGGCCGACCTCAGCCACCTGCCGGGGTTGAGGTACCTAGTCGAAGAGGCAGGAATGGAGCAGCTTGTGAGGGAGAGGAAGAGCGTCGGTGATTGGTGGGACCGCATCTCCTCCAGGCCTGCTTGGAAGAAGGTCATGCAGATGGCAGCTGCTTATTGATCCATATTAATACCACTTGGAACGTTAAAGTTAATTTATGTAAAAGGGCAGTGTTTTTTGTGTTTGTTTGCAAATTCGGAAACTCGAATACGCATTTTCTTATGTTCAACTACTGTATATCGTAACTATTATATGTGTCTGAATTATTTCCCTTATGATGTACCGTGTACGTAGTACTGTAATTTTATGGAGTGGATTCTGAGTCCAGATCTCCTGTGACCTTCACGCCCCACGGTGCACCACGAAATTATTTCGCATATAGTTTTACTTTTAAAAAAATTTAAAAAATATGTTTACATTCCATATACTTGTATTTACCTATTTATAAACTTTTATTTGAAAAAAATTCATTTAAAAAAATTTATAAAATTAAAATATCAATTATATTAGAAAATACATTTCAAATAAAATTAAAATATGTAATTTTATGTTTTTTTAAAACATGATTTTTTCAAATAAAATTTTAGAAATATGTAAATACAAGTATGTAAAATGTAAATATATTTTTAAAATTTTTTTAAAAGTAAAATTGTACCCGAAATAATTTCGTGGTGCACCGTGGGTCACACCGTAGGTCGCAGGAGATCTGGACTCGTACGTGTGTTCTTGCAGTGCCAATGAAATTTTATTTAATTCCTGACAATATCTGGATGGGAAGAGGTGGAATTTTAGTAACAGTACTCTCTCTGTCTCTCTCATTCAAGTGAGAAATAATTCTTCCGGTATGAAGGAAAGAAGCAATGCGATTGGCTAATTAAAAAGGAACACACGCGCTTTTATTTTTGTTGGTGAGTGACGCGCGCGTCGTCTCCTCCGATTGTTCCTCACTGCTTCTTCCTCCCCCGCCCCATCTCCTCCCTTCTTCATCACTGGTTCACCATGGCCTCCACCGTCAAGAGGAGATTCTTTTCTTCCTCCGATTGATTTTCCCCCTTTCGGTCGAAGTAGGATGGTAGGGATTGGATGAGCGGGAATTGGAATTGGAATCCAGTCCTCTTGATTGGAATTAGTAGAATTGAAAGAGCGGCAAGGTCAGCGCCGGTGTCCGGGCGAGAGGAGGATGGAGGAGAGGTGCTTGAAAGCTCAATCAGACATGGTGGGCACTGAAGACGAAGATCGTACCCAATCGCTATCTTCGCGCTGTCGACGAGATCCAGCGCTCCACGTCTCCCGCTTCCATAAACTCGGACGAGCCAACGGCCGACGGCCGCCGCCAAGACGAACACCACCATCTATGGCTTCGATTACAGAGGTTAATGGTGGTCTGACTTCAATTAATTATCTCCTCCGTCCTCATCCATGACAATTTAATTTGGTTTGGTGCTCACCAATTTTTCCAGCAACAAGACCAGAAATAGATTAAATACTCATTTTTTTTATGTGTTTGAGAAATACAAACAGATGGGGAAGTATGAATGCAATTTAATTTGGTTTGGCATATCACCTTTAAGGAGAATACCAGAAGTATGATGGCACCTTACCACACACATACCACTGAATTGAATACAATGATGATGTATCGAAATTGGTTTTCAACTTCATTGCCCACCACCTGTTTCACATAATTCCCCCTAACCATTGCCCACCACCTGTTTCACATAATTCCCCCTAACCATGTATTTTTAGTAGTTCATGGATTTTATAACAAGTGGTTCATGCTTTTTATATAAGTGGTTCAGTGACTAATAAAGGTTGGTTCAGTGACTAAATAGAAGTTGGTTCAGTGACTAAATAGATGTTAGTTTAGTGACTAAATAGGTTAGTTCAGTGACTAAATAGGTTGGTTTAGTGACTAAAGAGAGTTTGGTTCAGTGACTAAATAGAGGTTGGTTTGGTGACTAAATAGGTTGGTTCAGTGACTAAATAGATGTTGGTTCGGTGACTAAATAGGTTGGTTCAGTAACTAAATAGATGTTGGTTTAGTAACTAAAGAGAGTTTGGTTCAGTGACTAAATAGGTTGGTTCAGTGACTAAACAGATGTTGGTTTAGTGACTAAAGAGAGTTTGGTTCAGTGACTAAATAGAGGTTGGTTTGGTAACTAAATAGGTTGGTTCAGTGACTAAATAAAGGTTGGTTCGGTGACTAAATAGGCTGGTTTAGTGACTAAATAGAGGTTGGTTCAGTGACTAAATAGAGGTTGGTTCAGTGACTAAATAGAGATTGGTTTGGTGACTAAATAGAGGTTGGTTTAGTGACTAAAGAGAGTTTGGTTCAGTGACTAAATAGAAGTTGATTCAGTGACTAAATATTAGAGGTTGGTTCAGTGACTAAATAGGTTGGTTCAGTGACTAAATAGAGGTTGGTTCATTGACTAAATAGGTTGGTTCAGTGACTAAATAGAGGTTGGTTCAGTCACTAAATAGAGGTTGGTTCAGTGACTAAATAGGTTGATAAAGTGAGTAAAGAGAGTTTGGTTCAGTGACTAAATAAAGGTTGGTTCAGTAACTAAATAGAGGTGTGTTCAGTGACTAAATAAAGGTTAGTTTAGTGACTAAATAGAGGTTGGTTCAATGAATAAATAGGTTGGTTCGGTGACTAAATAGAGGTTGGTTCGGTGACTAAATAGGTTAGTTCAGTGACTAAATAGAGGGAAAGATTGTAATTGTGATTCGAGTAAAGCATATTGTAATTGTGATTCGAGTAAAGGAGATTGCACTCGACACTGTGGTGAGTAAACATTAGTAAAATGTAAACTTGGGTGGTAGATGATTCAATAATACAAATGAGATTAACTTGAAAAATAAAGAAACAAAAACAAGAGTAAAGTTGCAGACTTGCAAAAGCAAGTCAATTAGCAGATTGAATCAAACTGATTTGCAAACGTGAGTACGGTGGCTCGACACTGTTAATTGAAGCTAAAATGAGCAAAACTAAAATTCCTTAACTGAATCAAAGCATTCCATGAGGACCAAAGGCGTCACTGCTTGACAACCGAGCGACCTCCGCCGATGCCGCCACACAGAAGCCTTCGCCGGCCGTCGCTCCGTCTAGCAATTTCCAAATCGCCTTCGGTCCTCCTTCAGTCCACCCAAATCGCCTGCGGTTCGCCGCCGTCAATCTTATCCCAACGTTACTCGCCCAAATCGCCTTTGGTCCTCATCGGATTCGTGTTAGGTTTTCGGATTTTGGAGTAATTGGATCTTTACCCGGTATGGAAGAAGGAGAAGGGGAACAAGGAGACCAACTGATCAGAATCCCGAATTGTCCGGCGAAGGTCGTCTTCTATTTCCTTTAGCGTGCGCCTCTGACGGTCGAACTTTTCAGCGTTAGCGTTGTTCCACCGAGAGAACTGAGCCTCCGTCGTCGTCGTTGAGTTTGCAGAGTGCGGCGCCGGTAGCGCGAAGATTGGGAAGGGCATAACAGTCGGCGCCGATGGCGGGTGCAATAGCCGGATCCAGATTGCAGTTGGTGAAGTCGTTCTCGGACCACACTGGAATCGATAGCCATGGAGGAGATGGGGTAGATCTACCGAGCAATTTGAGAACGAGCAGATGTGAGGAAGGGGGGGAGAAGGGAAGTGAAAACCACGCGCCCTCATCCCAGGGGTACATTAAGAAACGCGTGTTCTTTACCTCCAAAAAAAAACACGTCTGTTTTTTTTTAATTGACCAATCAGGAAGCTTCTTTCCTTCTCACTTTTGACTACCTTTGTACCTTAACCCAACCCTATATATATATATATATATATATATAGGATAGATCATATGTACTCACCTCTTATTGTGTATCATGTGAACACATCCTATCCATTGATTTAAAGGAATTGGATGGCTTAGATTATTCCATAATATTGATTAATTAAAAATTAAAATAAAAAAAATTGTAATCATGCTCTATCTAAGCGCGTCTACACACTCCAACCCTAATTAATCAACAATTGTGCCATTATGCTATAAAGGAAAGAGAAAGAGGAGCGGTGATCGGGAGAAGGCGCATCCATGGTCGATTGCGAAGGAACGGGGCACGTCCATGGTCGATTGCGAAGGAGCGGCGCCTGGGCACATCCATGAACGACGCGATCGATGCTTCCGTCCGATTGCGAAGGTGACTGGGCACATCCATGGTCGATTCCTCTGTCCTCGGCAACCGCTGTTGAACGGCGTGGCCGATTCCTCTGCTGCGCAGGCGAAGGAACTTATCCATGGCAGGAATTCAGAAACCGGCGAAGCCTGTCCAGGAGGCGAAAGTCGAAGGAGGCGGAATTCAGCAACCGTCGCCGCCTGTTTCGCTTTTAGATTTGGCCTGCTTTGCTGCAATAGAAGTCGAAGGAGGCGGAAGTCGAAGGCGGAAGTTGAAGGAGATGGCTATGGTGGCTGGCAAAGGTGGAGGAGGATGCGACGAAGGTGGATCTGGGAGGCGCGGCTCAGCGGCGATCACTAAATCAGATACCTACTAGTTGTTCATCCGAGTCTCTCTCCCAAAAACGTAACGCCTATTTTCAATTCATTGTTCTTAAATTGATTTTGAATTATTCAAATGGAGTTTTGCTTGGCCTGATTTGATCGAATTTGTGTCCTTTATGCATCGATTATTTTGATTGTGGTGGTGGTGACTATAAAGATTTCAATGATACTGTAGTTTTGCTTGGAAGGTTTTGTTTATGGGTGAATTTAAAGATGTCAATGATCAAGGGATACTATCGAATAATAAAGCGATATCATCGAATAATCCATCGATACCATCAAATAACCGACCGATACCATCGAATAATCAATCGATATCATCGAAGAATCAAGCAATAATCACTTATATACGAGTGAATAATCATCTATATATCACCGAATAATCATTCATAGACGACCGAATAATCAACCATTTATAAAGATTAAAAAAAAACAATCATATACCATCGCATAATCTGTCGATACCATTGCATAATCAGACGATATGATCGAATAATCCAGATATACTGTCGAATAATTTGAAGAGAGTGCACCACACACGCCCCCATTCAGCAAGTGGGCAAAAAAAAGACGTGGGTCCCACTGTTTTTTAATTTAAAAAAAGCCAAAATTGTCTATTAATCTCAGTCTTCCATTACATTCAATCAACGGCCCAGATGTGTTCACATGATACACGATAAGGCCTGAGTACCCCGAAACCAACCTCTATATATATATATATATATATATATATATATATATATATATATATATATATGCCAAATGGGCTATATATAGCAGCGCGCTTCTGTAAATTTATATACGTAAATACTAAATAGGGGGGAAAAAACTAAAAGAGTGTACGTATAATACAAAGTATGAGTATTACATGCATTACACTTCGTACCCGATAAATATATGTATATTGTAAGGGTTGTGTATAAATAATACGTAGTACATGTTATGAAATGCTATGAAAAACAAGATCCTCCAAACTTTGATTTATTTATTGATAAAGTTGATTCTTGTGATGGCACGTCAAGGAACACACGTATGAATATGATACATACACCCGAAATTAAAGTACAATAGTGCGTCAATAAGAAAACGACATGATATGGATACGAAAATATTAAGACAGACAATACTTACGATAGTTTAACATTATTTGCGTTCTCGAGGATCATACGTTAAGCCGCCGCAAACTGAAGGACCTTCTTCCAAGCAGGACGGGAGGAGATGCGGTCCCACCAAGCCTTGACATTCTTCCTCTCCCTCACAAGCTGCTGATCCATTCCATCCTCTTTAATGAGACACCTTAGTCCTGGCAGGTGGATGATCGAGGTCGACCAATGTGAAGGCCTTTCCGGTGAGGTACTTAGACCCTGCCAGCCGTCCCTCATAGACATCAAGAATGTTGGGACACTTGTGAATTCTGAACCCAACATATAAGTGGATGGGCTACTCCACCTAATGCCAATTGGTTTTGGGATGGTGTCCCGGTCCGGCTTATATGTTGGGCTTTCTGGTCGGGCCCAACAAGACTTTTCCCCCAACAAAGAACCTTCTCCAGCTTGCACCTAGAGGACTCAATGAGGGCCAAGTCGGGCTCCTGGAGGCCTGTGCGAGGGAAGACGATGACGTGGAGGACGATGGTGTAGACGAGGTCGTTGAAGTTGTGGGCCTCCACGTCAAGCCACTGCTCCACCGTGGCCCACTCCTCCAGGCCGGGTTGTCCCAAACAATAATGGGTTCCTTTCCGCGTATTTGGTTGCTAGGTATCTTATGATTGCCCTTGACTCTGCTCGGAATGTGTCGATGTTTCCACCCGTTTGGTGATCAATGACGATTGAGAAGGGAAACATAAATGGTAATTAGGGTTCTTAGGCTTGCACACTTCTATTTTAGATATTTTTCAATTTTAGAATATAATTAATAAGCTATACTCTGATATCCTAGTTTGTAATTATATATTATTCTATGATAATAGACCTAAAACAATCTCAACAAGTTCAATATATCAATCTTTAATTTCCATCCAAAAAAAAATAGTTTCAATCTAGAAATTTGATATTTAACATATGGTTTTATTTTTTCAAAACCAAAAACATATATATATTTTAAAAGCATTCTTAATTATTCTTTGACCACTTAAGCATTGGTACAGTTTTACAAACCAGTGAAACAATTAATAATATTTCAAATTATTTAATTTACAATTTTAAATATATAAAGTAATTATTGAAATTCCTATTTCCATTTTATTACATTTTATGTCACACGTGCTTTCTTTCTTTGCAAATAATGTCCTCTTTGAGGACCACTTGTTTTGCTAGCTGGCAAGGTGTTTTGTCCAGACTATAAATACTCCTCCTTTCAATTTTTTTTTGGTATGAGAGAATTAATGAGCATATATGGGTATAAAGCCTAGATGAAGTTATCCTCTTCTTCCATTAACGACATTTGTGATCTTGCTTCTTTGAGCTATATGTTGTTTGCCGCTTGTTGGTGAGCTCTTGCTGAGTGTGGATCTAGCAATCAAGCTAGATTTTTACATGGTACCAGAGCATACAGGCTCTTGATTATTTTTCCGTTGTGTTAGTGACATTTGGTTGAAGCTTTAGCAATGGGTGATGAAAACTCTGTTCATGGTAGTCTTGGAAACCAAGAGAATCAAGGTAACTTGGCCGATCCTTTATTTCTTGCTAATTCTGATAACCCAGGATCTCAACTCGTTACGAGTACTTTTGATGGATTAAATTTTCTGTCATGGATGACGGGAGTCACTATGGCATTAGATGCTAAGAACAAGATAGGATTTATAGATGGAACTCTCGTTAAGCATGTGGATATGAATTCTGTCGAAGCACATAGGTGGATTGGAGCAGATTTTATGGTTAGATGTTGGCTTCTCAATTCCATGTCAAGGTCCATAAAGGAGAGCTTTATCTATGTGGATTCAGCTAAGAAACTCTGCAAAGAGATTTCAAAGAGATATGGTGAATCTAATGGACCCTTGATCTATCAACTGAGGAAGAAGATCAGTGGGATTACACAAGACAGTCTGTTAGTGGCCGAGTATTTCAACAAGCTCAAAAGGATTTGGGATCAACTCCAAGTCCTTGAGAGCATACCAGTGTTCACTTGTGGAGGAATTTCACAGTGTAGATGTGAATTGCAGAAGAGGATGAATGACATGGACATGTTCTTTCTACTTTGTTATCAAGCTACTTTGCAATAATAAATTTGGTTACTTTTACATCTTGGTTACTTGCTACAAATCATTGCTTTGTCATAAGAGTTCTTGCTAAGAGTTATTGAATAGGAAATCGCTTCTCCCTATGGGTTCGACTCTGGACTTAATCGCTATACTAGTAGTTGTTTGGTGTTTATCAAGTGATTGATTGCCTAATCTATTGGTTTTATGTTTGAGTTTGGATTATATTACTATTTGAGAAAGGGCGAAAGTGCCAACGACGTTCTTCCCGCACTAGGTATATATACAGGCTACAAAAGGCACTTTATGGCCTGAAACAAGCTCCACGAGCATGGTATGATAAAATTGATTCGTTCTTCCTGAAGAATGAGTTTGAAAGAAGTGAAAATTAGCCAACCTTATTTGTGAAGAAAATAGGCAAGGAGTTTATTGTTGTCTGTGTCTATGTGGATGATATCATCTACTTCAGTTCTTCATAAGTGATAAGAGAGGTTTCTCGACCAAATAAATTTATAGTCAAGACCCCGCTATAGTATAGGGAGCCAGGATTCAAAGGAGAGAGGACATCCTTTCAAAAGTAGTTGCTTTTTCGAGCAAAATAGCAAAAATATATGGGAAATAAGTTTTGAAGGGGATTTGGTGAATAATTTTTAAGCAAATAAAATAAAAGGGAAAACTTCCAAGGCAAGGAATCACCACAACAATAAACAGATGTGCAAACCAACGATTCACTTAAAAGATCATGCTTTTATCTTCAAAAAAGACGGCTTTCGCATACTCAACAAATAGACAATAGAGGCTTTCGCATAAAAACCTATTTGTTCCTATCTTTTCTTAATTAGGATTTAATCAAATATCATAAATTAATCCAAATTATTGTGTGATTCGCAACAAATCCACTTTCGCTTCACAGTTGCAAACAAGAATTCCTTAGACTTTCATCCAAGGGTAAGAATAGGTGGCTAGATGACGATACAAACATAAAACAATATCATAAAATCATCGATCTGACACACATGTCTATAGTCGGAGTCCTCGGTTATCTGATTGATGCATATGAATATGAGTTGGAAATCTCTTTTTGAGGACTACAACTTTCATGAAGAGGTCGTAACTTGATTCAAAGTGAAAAAAGGCAAAAAGAAGGAGTTTCTCCAGATTCTCCATCTCTTCGACTTTGTTCGCTTCCGTTCCCACTTCTTTAGCTTTTTCCATATGTTCTTGACCTTCCTTTAAGCTTCTTAATGTGTCACCTCTTCTCTAATGATTAGCTGAGTTTGATCTCCCTCCGAGATCTAGAGACCAAACACTATTTGAGATTATTGCTATGAAGAAAATTGTTTTGTGCAATTTTTGTTATTATTCATCAATAGTTATAAGCAAATAACCTTCTTATATATACAACTCTTAACCAATGCTAAATGTATAACTAAAGCTACACCTAACCATAGTTCTAACAGCCTAACCAGGTACTAACCGCACCCATCCTACAGCACATACAACCATATCCACCCCTCCCCCCCTCAAGGTGGACGTGTATGATGAAACAAGACTCATCTTCAAAGTAAAATGCTACAAAGCACCGAGAGGTTTAGTGAAAATGTCTGCAATTTGTAAATGAGAAGGAACGGAGACGGTAGACATCAACCCCTCATGCACCAAATCACGGATATTATGACAATCCATATGAATATGCTTTGTTCATTCGTGATATAACGGATTGAACGCCGACTGTTGTGCTGATTTATTATCCCATCACATAGGAAATGGGAGAGAAGGGGCGGCAAACAAATCACTAAGAATGCCAATCACCCAAACTATGCCCAATTAAAATCGTTGCCTTTCTAGTTGCAAAGACAACAAATATATAAAGAACTGTTGTCATAGATATGGAGGACATCTCAAAGAATACGGTTGATAGAACCGTTGTCTATGCCCAACTGAAACCGTTCTCTTTGTAATTTTAAAGACAACGAATGTATAAAGAACCGTTGTCATATATATAGAGGACATCTCAAATAATATGGTTGATAGAACCGTACGTTGTCTTTACCCAAATGAAAATGTTGTCTTTGTAATCGCAAAGACAACGAATATATAAATAACTGTTGTCATATATATAAAAAGACATCTAAAGAATACGGTTGACAGAACCATTGTCTATGCCCAATTGAAACCGTTGTCTTTGTGATTTTAAAGACAACGATTATATAAAGAACCGTTGTCATATAGATATAGAGGACATCTCAAAGAATACAATTGATAGAACTGTTGTCTATGCCTAGTTAAAACCATTGTTTTTGTGATTTTAAAGACAACGAATATATAAAGAACCGTTGTCATATATATAAAGGACATCTCAAATAATATAGTTGATAGAACCGTTATCTTTGCCAAATTAAAAATGTTGTCTTTGTAAATACAAAGACAATGCATATATAAAGCATTGTTGTCATAGATATAGAATACATCTCAAATAAAATGGCTAACAAAATCATTGTCTATGTTCAACTAAAATCGTTGTCTTTGCCCAACTAAAATCGTTTTCTTTGTATATATAAAAACAAGTTGATAGAACCGTTATCCTTTGCCCAATTACAAATGTTGTCTTCACATATTTATTTCTTCTTTTGGGAAGGAGGTCCCGGGTTCGATCTCTGCCTCCGCCCCTTTCTTGGGATTTTCATCTAAGGTTTGCCTTGATCCTTACTAGTGGTCGAACCGGTCGGCGCAAGCCGGTTTACCTGGTACGTGGCTCTTGCCGGCTGGGTCACGTGCTCGGGGTTTACCGCCAAAGGTGGGTTCCTCGTCATAAAAAAAACAAGGGATGCTTTTTTAATCAACGGAAAAAAAACAAGGGATACATAAAGAACGGTTGTAAAAAATAATTTTTTTAATGATCATCGATTATAGTTATTTCTCATAAAATGTACAATTCCACCTCCGAGTCTCCAACCAAACGGTTCCTAAAAAAAACCTAAATAAAAAAGAGCAAAAAAAAACCGTAAAAAGAGCAGATTGGGCGGCATTTGGAGTGGGGAATTCGCATTGCAGTTCTGAACCCTTCTCTGCGCAGCTCACCGCCTTTCCCTCTTCTCAGCGGCTCCGGCACTCCGCCCCTCTCCGATGGCTTCCTCGCCCTCTATTTCTATCCTCCCTAGCCTCTCGTTCTCGCCTCTCCCACCATGTCCACTTACCTCTCTCTCCCGTCTCTCCTCTTCAATCACAACCGCCCCTTTCTCCTCCCACCACGAATCTGGCAGTGTCGACCACCAGGCCTTCGAGCATGACAAGGTCAGTAATGGTGGCTCTAGTTGCACCGAGGGCAATGAAATCGTCTCGCTCCCTCCTAGAATCGATACTTTGTCATCCACGAGGGTCGCGGCTACTGCGGACGCGTTTTATGCAATAGAGCTCGCGCAATTGATTCCGTTGTCATGATCTTCACGATCACCAACAGCCCTAATTACTTCCTCCCTTGGCAGAACAAGCCCCAACGCGAGACCATGGGCTCTGGTAAATACATTTGAATATTGAATTGATGATTTTAGATAGGTTTTCCGATTTCAATTTGCTGTTTTTGTGGCGTTTCAATGGATGAATGAAATCGCAAATGAATAGGCTTTTAGTTAGGCTCTAGACATGAATTTGTGGCCTTAGTATGATATATTATGGTGCAGGATTTTTAATTGAAGGGAGGAGGATCCTTACTAATGCTCATGTGGTGGCGGATCATATACCTTTTTTATTGTGAGGAAACATGGTTCTCCTAATAAGTATAGAGCTTGCAGGCCATTGGTCATGAATGTGACTTAGCGATCCTGGGTGTCGAAAGTGAAGAATTTTGGCAGGGTATGACTCATTTGGAGCTTAGGGACACCCCGTTCTTACAAGAAGCGCGTTGTTGATGCGGTTGGATATCCACAAGATAATCAGTTCTTCAAGGATAATTGACTATATAATTTAAGCTATCAACCTCTCTTTGTTATTGTGGTTGGGTGACGTTGTCTAGTATTGTATTAAATATTATTATGAGAAGTAGTATTGAATTTGATTGTTGCATTTACCTTTAAAAAAATGTGTATATATATATATATATATATATATATATATATATATATATAGAGAGAGAGAGAGAGAGAGAGAGAGAGAGGGAGAGAGAATGGGTATAAAGTGCACACCCCTTAGGGTGTACTTTGTGCACGATTCCTGACAGTAGATATGGATGGATCGGATGGCTGAAATTAAAAGGTTTGTTTTCTTTTTTTTTAATATAAAAATGGTGGGGCCCGCGCACTAAGTAACTAATCCGGCCTTAATCGCTTTGAATCATGGGTATATATATATATATATATATATATATATATATATATATATATATATATATATATATATATATATATATATATATAAGAGAGAGAGAGAGAGAGAGAGAGAGGGAGAGAGAATGGGTATAAAATGCACACCCCTTAGGGTGGACTTTGTGCACGATTCCTGACCGTAGATATGGATGGATCGGATGGCTGAAATTAAAAGGTTTGTTTTCTTTTTTTTTTAATATAAAAATGGTGGGGCCCGCGCACTAAGTAACTAATCCGGCCTTAATCGCTTTGAATCATGGGTGTGGGGCGCGTGTTGTGTTGTTTGAATTATGGGGTAGATATATTTGTTCATGGTGGTGGGGCCCTCCATGATTTTTGCCGGAATTGTTTTGTGGAATTGGATTTATTGGCAATTTAATACTCTCATAAATCATCCAATGTATATCTTTTTTTTTAAGAAAAGATTTTGGGTTTGTTTAAAATACCTCACTAATATGAATTTACTAATATGAATAAATTTAAGTTTATTGTGAACATTATCCATAAATGTGTATGAGTTGAACGGCAACTCTTAAGATCTTTAGGGTTAGGAAATAGTATATATGTTGGATGATAAATGAAGAGGAACCCATAAATTCCAAAAACAAAACCCTTTGTTTTATTTGTAAAGATTTAAATTTAGATCAAAATAAATAATTAATTTGATTCACAATTTTGGTTGTTATGCAATCAAAAATATTTGTAGGTTCTCGATTACTCAATATAAACAAAACCCTTTGTTTTCAATAATTTATTCGATGTAATCGACCGTTTTCAATAAATCGTACAAGTGTAATATGGTTATTATTCAACGAAATTGTTATGTGTATCACGCCATTTCATTTGTTATGTTCATCCCTTGATCCTTTTGCCTTATACTTACGTAAATTTCCCCCCTTTATGTTTTTAATGTACATTTCGATATTTTATTTGGTGTAATCGTTCATTTTTTAGATTAACTAGACATTGAATATGAATATTATTCAGCGGAATGACATGTTTCTAATGTACATTTGGATATTTTATTTGGTGAAATCAGATTCATTATTCGTTGGTATATAGAGTCTTCGTTTGATAAACAACATAAGAAACCTTGATCGCACGATATGTCGAATTTATTTAGGGTAGGGATTCATCAATTATTCAAAAGAATGTGTTAAATTTTTGTTACTAGTGTTAATGAGTTGATCAATTATTCGGTGAAATCCGATTCGTTATTCGTCAGTATATGAAGTCTTTGGTTTGACAAACAACATAAATGTAATATATTATTCGGTTAAATTTTAGAGATTATTCAATTAAATTATAAATATTATATTATTCTTGTGTAAGAAGACGATTGTATTAAGAATACTATTCGGTTAAATTAGAAAGATTATTCGGTTAAATAACTTAAATGTAATATATTATTTGGTTAAATTATAAATACTATTCGTATTTAAGCTAACGATTTTACTAGTAATAAAATTATATTATTCATTTAAAGTAGAAAAATTATTCACTCCAAACCATCAACACATGAACAATGAAAAACTTTCCAAACAATCCAAATCTCAGCCCATATTCAAGTAAAAATCATTGAATCTTTGTTACCTCGAAAACCCAAATCCATACACAATCAAAGAGCATTGCACCAACATAACTCAATCAAATAACCTCACAAGTCACAACTCAAGCAAACATACACCCAAAAAACCACTAAAATCGCTGAATAAATTAGGGGAAACACATGAATCATAAGTTCTTATCCAAAAAAACAACCCCAAACATTTCTCAAATTTCCAAAAACTTGATGTTTACCGTACCCATTGATGGAATCTCTTTCTTCTACCCTTGAACCAACCAGAGAGAAGCACCAATCGAAGCCCAACCACCGGATCGACTCGCCCCGTAACCGAAATCGTCCATCCACAGAGAGTCGCGCCCGTGTGCCACCGAGCCGCCTCCGCTCTTATCCTCTTCGAATCGCCGCCGGTTTCGCCAAGACGAAGCCCTTGCCGCCGATGAAGAAGCCAATAGGTGAGGATGGGTACACCGATTGGATTATGGAAGCTTCGGTAACCGGAATCGAACATCCGCAGAGAATCGCGCTCATGTGCCGCCGAACCGCGCCTCCGCTCTTATCCTCTTTGAATCGCCGCCGGTTTCGCCAAGACGAAACCCCTCACCGCCGGTGAAGAAGCCAATAGGTGAGGATGTGTACACCGATTGGATTATGGAAGTTTCGGTAATGGTCCACGTCCACCACATCACATGTAAAGAAGAAGGCAATTTGGTCTTAGGGTTTTAATTCTCCCCGTACCTCACGCGCTTCACTCTCTAAAATTTGGGTTGAAGATTGTTTCTTCGTGGAAAAAAAAAACTACCCGTACCACGTGGCCCATTCTCAGCCCTCCATACCAATAAGATCAAGGGCTCATATTCGTGCACAAGGTACATCTTAAGGGGTGTGCACTAGGGAACCACTCCCTATATATATATATATATATAGAGAGAGAGAGAGAGAGAGAGAGGGGGGGGTAAAGGTTCAAATGAAAATGGGACTTAAAATGAAAAATTCTCTTAAAGTCAAATGGGCCTAATGTGTGATTTTGGGGCGCGGGGTGATTAAAATAAAAAGGCCCAATCTCGTTCGTCCTCTCCCTCCCGTTCATCGTCTCCTTACCCTTCCCAATCCAGGTCTTCCATTCAGTCCTCCTCGCTTCATCGCTTCAATTGCTCGCCAATCTCCGCCCTTATCAAAATCATGACAGTCCTTGCGAGCTCCTCACTTCCGATTCTCTTTCCCCGATTCCTTACCCCACATACTTCAAGCCCCTCCCCGGCCGATGCTGATGCCGCTCAATTATCGATGACTCCTGGTGACATTGAGGACAACATGAAGGTTCCATTTGATGGCCCTGTCACTCGTTCAAAGGCCAAGAAGATTCAAAATGCAACTAAGGCCTTTCTTGTCCGTCACCATGGAACGTTAGAGCAAGGGTTCAGGCCACCCTGGATCACTTGGCTCAAGGTTACACCGCCAGCACAAGAAGTGAGCTTGCGTCCACACTCGAAGCTCATGAAGACTCGTCTGCACCCGCCATAAAGTCACTGAACTCGGCATCACCAAAACATCACTCGGCCGAGTGGGCCTTTGGTTGTGTCGAGAGGATTGGGCCGAGTCACACTTGTGCATGGGCCAAACTTAATCTAGTTAATTAATTTTTTATTTTATGCAAATTAGATAAATAAGGTGGAAATTAATTATATCTCTTCTAGATATATTACTTTCCCACCAAGTTATTATATTTCTATCTTCTTAGGATTTATTTATCTTTAGGTTATTTCACTTATCATTAGATAGAATTAATCTATCCAAACCCCTTTCCTTTGCAAGGAAGGATTGGTTAGATTCCTTCATTAGTTTACTATAAATTCATGTTATGTCTTTTGAATTTAATCAGATTGAAATAGAATTGAAGAAACCCTTAACGGAATTAGGGTTCTTCGATTATCAATCCCAAAAACACTTTCCCTCTTTATTCCTTGAGATCTGTCGGCCAACACAAAACACCCAACCCTTACTGTTCATCGACATCAAGCACAGGCCAAACCATCGTCGAGAAGCTGTCGCAAGAAGGAGGCCAGCCGTTGGTTTCATCGGCGAGGAAATCCGCTCCAGCGAGCGCGGCGCCCCTGCATCGCAGCGCCGTGCCCTCGCTCCGCAGTCCCCGACGTCCTCGCTCCGCACAGCCCAGGATCCCCAGCGCTACTCGCGCACCCCGGCTCCGTCGATCGCGCGATTCCCGCCGACGACCTCGTTCGTGTGCGCAGCGTCTCGCGTCGTCGCTGTCTCGATCTCGCGCAAGCTTGCCCTCGCAGCTCCCGGTCCAGTTCCGCGTCCGCACACCCTGAGGAGAGTACTCCTGTGTGCGCCGCCCTTCCTCCAGAGATCGTGACGGGCTTACCGGACTTCCGCGCTCGCGCCCTCAAGACCTCGCTTCTTGATTTCGTTATTTTATCGCTATTGTTTAATTAGTTTAACTTAGTTTAGTTAATTGCTGTGTTCTAATTAGTTAGTCGATAGCTGTTAGTTGTTTAATTTTCTTAAATTATAAAAGTTATTGCTTTAGTTAGTATTACTTAATTCGTTTACGTATAAGTTTAGTTAGGTTAGTTAGTTGCAATTTATTAAATTAAGATTGTGGTTTAATTAGTTTAATTCAATTGTCAATCAGGAGATATCGGAAGAGCATTGCAAGATCTTAGCAAATATACGGCGTGGTTCTTGATCTGAAGGCCACAGGCGAAGGATCGGGGAATCCAAACGTATCAAGTGAAGGATTGTCGGATTTCAGGTTAATGCAAGTTCTTTACTCTCTTGATTTCTTTTGAGTGATTTATTTTTCGTGCCTTATTTTTCACCATAGCCGCTGCATAAAAATTGAATCTTTATTATTCACCCACCAAAATTGGCACTTTATTTTGTTAATTCTTTGTTTGGATCTATAATTTGGAAGATATTGAGTTCTTGATTGCAAGTTGTAATCTTTTATTCCTAGTTGCTACATATCATGCCTATGACTGTGATTCTTGGATTAAAAGCATTATATAAACTTGCACCACTAAAGAACCCTACTTTTTCCAGTTTCTAGCCAATTTTCCCTATTTTCTTTATTTTTGCTTACTTTTAGATCATCGTAGCTTTTTTTTTTTTTTTTTGCTCTTTATTTTCGGTTGCTCCTCCAAATTACAGCAACTTTTTTTTCCCTTAAAAAAAAAAAAAAAACAAAAAAAACAAAGAAAGCCGAGAGCATCCATACACAAAAACAAACACAAAAGAGAATATTCCTTCATTGCATTGTTGAGTTAGTAACTCTTCTTTGTTAGTTCTTTGCTTGCTACATGTTAGAAGATCTAAACGGTTTTAAGCATTACAAAAGAACCCTACTTGTGTGATTTTGTGCTGTGCCGACGCTGGAGCCTTGGTCACACCCATCTTTCTCTGAACCGTGTTGCAACCGTCAGATAATAGTTGACGGAGTGTGTGCACTTGATTGCCCTTGTGATTGCTATTGTCGATTATTACACATTCATATTATTCAAGCATCACATTGTAGCTCTTTTTCTATACACATTCAGCTGCTTGTTTATACTTGCTATCCTTGATATCCGACTTTGTGGCTGATTTAATTTGCAATTTGGATTATTACTTGCTGTCTTCAATATTGCAAAATTCTGTGTCCAGGGGAATTGCTTGAATATTGTGCCTTGTTTTCTCGCTCTCTGATTTCTAAAACCGTGAATCACTCTTAGGAATCACTAGAGCTTGCATTACTTGGTTTCTGGTCTTTGCTTCGTTTACTTGTTGCTCTTCTGATATTGTAGGAACATGGCAAACGATAGTGACCCCAACCCTTCCCCTACCCCACCTGCTGGCATTACTGCTGAGGCTATGCAGTTTATTATTGACGCTTCTGTCCAAAAGTCTACTCTGGTGACACGCCAGGAACTAGCAGAGGCTGAAAATCGTCGAGCTATTGAACGCAAAGAGGACCTCCTACGGTTATCTGACCTCATCAAACAGGCAGTTGCTCAGCAATGGGAGGAGTCCAAAAGGGCGGAGGCTTCTGGATCTACACCTCCTTCTGGAGGGAAAGCGCCTCCACCACCCCCAGATACTACACCACCTTCGGGTACTGTGCCCCCTACAGGTAATCATCAACCTGCAGGTAACACTTTTTATTCAGGTCACCCTCCTCCTTCTGGTCAATTACAGTTTCAATTGAGATCTGCTACTACTAATCCTTTCCTTGGAGAGCATGACAACGATCCTTTAGCGGGCTTCAATGGACACCAGGATCGCCCTGAGCACCACCACCCTCGGCAGCAGCAACAGGGCCGACCCCAGCAGCGTCCACAGTAGCCGTTCTACACTCGTGCTAATTGGGATGATAGCCGTAGCAATGCTGATCTGAATGAGACACCACATTTGGAGGATGCTTACCATGAGGTAAATCCTAACTTTGATGATTTACCCCCTCCTAATTTTGGTCATCCTAGATTTGATAATGCTCAAGCTATTCAGAGACGAGATGTTAAGCTTAAATTAGAAACTTTTGATGGAAATACTGATCCTGAAGCTTATCTTCTCTGGGAAAATCATACTGACTATCTGCTTGAACATTTACGCTATGAGGAAACGGAGAAATTGGAAGTTGTTATATTACATTTAGTAGGTAAAGCTCGCAACTGGTGGTTCCGCACTCGTGAGATGCGCCGCCGTCAGGACAAGCAGCCTGTTGAAACCTGGCCACAACTTCGCTATCTCCTTAAAAAGAGACATGTGCCTGAGGAATACACGGAGTCCATGAGGATGCAGCTCGCTTCCTGCCGACAAGGAACTCGCTCGCCGAATGACTTCAGGGATGAACTTGAACGACTCTCCCATCAGGCTAATGTTTATCTTACTGAACGTGCTTTGTGTACTCAATTTCTTGCTGGTCTTAATATTTCTATTAAAAATCCTTTGTCTATCCATTCTATTAGAGATATTAACACTTTGACTCATAAAGCACAGCTTCTGTATGAGCAACAACAACAGCAACTGTGGCAACAACGGAGCCGATTCGATCAGACCTCCCAAGGTCGCAGGTTTGTTCCCTTTCACCCTTCTGGTCAATCTAAACCTTCTGCTTCTAACCCTTCTATGCAGCAAAAGGGAGTTTCCAACTCACCTCAACAGGGTTATCAGGTTGAAACTAGAAGAGTTGCTGCCCCTTCTACAGATCGCAACAAAGACATCCGCTGCTTCACTTGTGGTGGTTCTGGGCATGTCTCTCGCAATTGCCCTCAGAAGAAGAAGGTTCTTCTCAATGATTTAGGAGACCATTACTATGAGGAGGAGACTACTGAGGACCATGTAATTTCGAGTGAAGTGGAGGAGGACCAGCCGTCTGAACCTATTGAGGAGATCGACACATCAGAATATGACAACGTCCTCTGCCTTATCAACCGGCGGGTCCTACACATTCAGGAGTCTCCCATGGCCGATCAAAGGGAGAACATCTTCCACACCAGATGTGTGGTTCGTGAGGCTACCTTAACCCTTATCATCGACGGTGGGAGTTGCTGCAATCTCATCAATGAAAAGGTAGTAGATTTCCTCCATTTACCTACTACTCCTCGTGCTACTCACTATGGATTGAATGGTATCACTGATGATGGATCTGATATAATGGTCACCAAACAATGTTTAGTTTCTATTTCTATTGGATCATATCATGATAAAATATTATGTGATGTTGCACGCATGGATTGTAGTCATATATTGTTAGGGCGTCCTTGGTTATATGATCGTAATGTCCTTCATGATGGTCGTGCAAATACATATGCCTTCACCTATGACGGGAGGAGAGTTACTCTCCTACCCTTATCACCACAAATTATATTGAAGGACCAGGTTCGCAAACAGCAACAAAGGAACGCCGATAAAGAAGCTGAACGAGTGGAGAAGCTCAAAGGGGGTCCGGCTGACCACGCCGCGCCCGCGGCCAACATTGCCGCGCCCGCAGCTCCAGCAGCTGCGCCCGCCGCCAGGCCTGCAGCCCCATTGCCGCCTTCTCCTCCCCTTCCGACGTCAACTAAGCCCCCTTCTGCTTCACTTAAGGGCTCTGTGGAACGTCGTTCATTGGTCTCTCAACCTCAAAAAGGGACCATCACCTGGAATGCTCATCGACCTCACATTCTTCTGGTCATGAAACAGGTATTACTTAATGTTGAATTGGGAGGTGTCCGACACTGTTGCTTGTGGGGAATTTCTCGCCAATCGATGCTTCCAGAGGTAAACCGTAAGCCCTAGGTCTGAACAATTTCATGTTTATGGATTTTATGATGTTTTGTTAAATTGAAAATTTATTGTAGTTTTGAGCTTGAATTGATCGAGCAAGTAGTGGATTGATTTAGCTTGTTCAGATTGAAGCTATTCAATTTCGTTTGGTCTTGTTCTTCCATTGCATCCATTAGTTTGGAATGTTGGATAATGTACTTTTACCCTTGTGTAAATCAGTGTATTCATGGCTTGCAGCTGCAATACTGTGACGTTTCTTTTGATTCCTTTATTGCTAGGTCCATTTGTCCTCCTACAATTGCAGCCAATCTAGATTATGATTCTTTCTTTTGCTGCCTTGAAATTGTCTTGAAGGTCTTGCATTCATGCTCAAATGCTAAAAGAATCATGATGTTGTCTACTTCTTTTTAATGTTATGGTTGTGTCTGATAGCAGTTAGGCAAGGCCTGGAATGTGATCAAGATGTTTGCTGAAAATGTTGGGCTAATTAGGTAATTGTTGACATCAAATCACTTTAGAGTTTTTATTTGGGTGAGATTGGGAGGTAGCCTATTGCATTGCAAGTGATATGATCAGGAGGAAGATGCATCCTTATGATCACATACTTGGAACCTGGGCATTACATAATCCCTACTAAAAATGAGAGTTAACCATAAAAGAGTTATTACAAGCCTTAAAAATTATATTCACCTAGCTCAAATCACATCTTTCATGCATCCTAGTGAAGGCTTGTAGTTGGTCTTGAAGCCTGCACAAAAGTTCACAGATTTGAATAGAGGGAAACAATTTCATGCCAAGATTATTAGACACTTTAATAGTGCTGACCCATATATATTAGATGTTTGAATAGCCTAAGTTTTTAGCCTTGAACAGTAGTGCAGCAAACCAGAGCCTGGGCTGAGAAGATGGTGGGGAAGAAATAGAATAAGCTTGCCTGCTATGGTGTTGGCAGTTAGTCTATCACCGTTCTTGTCGACACCGTTTCCTGATGCCTTCTCAGCTACAGAAGACGTCGTTGTAAGTGACTCCTGATTTCCCGTTGTAGTAGACAATGTTTTCTGTAAACATGAAAATTGAACAGAAGTTCCATTTTATCAAAACACTTAAAAAGATTTTTCCTTGGCACTGAGCATTTGCACTTTCAATGTAAGACACCCAATTTAAAGTTTGTACGTCCATCACTATTTACAGATATGGTGAATTTGCTGCATTTATTTTATTCCCATTCATCCTCTTTTTAGCTCTCATGTTGTGGGATTTGTCTGGCAAGAAAATAATAAAAAATCTGAGTATGTGTTAGTAGGAGGAAATCGAGTTCAAAATATAGAAATATAAATCAAACCAGATTCGTGCCCACGCAAATAATTACAAGACCTCCTCCTGATGTAGCAGCGGGAAGTCAGGATCGATCCTCGAGGAAGCTGGTCAGCGGATCCTAGGCAGTGGAGGAATCTCACGGCAGAAATCGACTTATAGATTACCCGATCTCGAGTAAAGTTACTCGACAGAAGATCGGACAAGTCGAAACAGAGCAGGCAACAGCAACAGGTTTTACTCGATATCGAGTAAATTTCCTCGATGTCGAGGAGAACTTTTGTCGATCTCGGGTACCCGCAGTTCAGAAGCTACGGCGATCTAGGCGATCGAATATCAGTAGTTGATGTCGACCAATTTTGGTCGAAATCAAGGAAAACAGTACAAAAGAAAATAAAGAACAAAGCTTTGTGAAATTCAAAATAAAATATGTATAAAAGAAAACTTCCAAGATTGGGGTTTGCAACGACAATAACCAAACATGCATAAGGCAAGATAAATAATGATCATGCAAATCGCATCGAAGGATTAAGCTTTCGCCTTTTCCAACAATTAGATAACTCTTTCAAGAAACCCTAATTGTATCTATCGATTTTATGTTTACAATCCAAGTTGTTAGCATGGATCTCCATTTAATGGGTAATAAACATATAACAAGTAGTAGATGCTCAAAACACGACAAAGATCAAATCTTTACCTCAAACTTGTGTGGCTATCGTCGGGCTCGCCCCAACCCTAGAAGTGGGTGGACTACTCGCGCCTCATCGCAATTGCAGACATTGATTTCAAAGAAATAACTTGCATAAACTAAATTCAAAGTTTTTACAATCCCGGCACTCCAACTTTCGTTGAACGCCAAAACCCTAAAACCTTTGAACTCCTAAACTTCTCTGTGGAACTACTTCTCTAGCTTCTGAATTGAATGAATAAAACTCGGCCATATAGGCTTTATTTATAGGCTTCCAATCCTTGCTAATCAAGGAAAGAAAGTATATCTAATTTTGAAAGATAAAACATAATAAAAAGAACATTTATCTCAAAAGGAAATATATCTAAAATATCCAAATATCTTCATGTGGTAGATAAATCCTCTCTCCATAGGTAGATCTTGATATAACTTGATAGATTCGGACTTGCTTCACATCCCAACAGCCCAACTAGGGGTGGAAATGGGTCGGGTGATGGGTGGGTGGAGCCATTTTTCCACCCGACCCGTCACAAAAAAATTTCACCCGACCCATCACCCGTCCGTCTAATGTTTCACCCATCACCCGATCCGTCGGGTGAATCGGGTGGGTCGGGTGGGTAATCGGGTGAAGTAAATTAAAAGAAAATGAGCCACAAGACATACTTAGAAATCGATCATATTCGATAATTTCACAAATCACGTCAACGTGGAAATCTTGTTAAATGTATAAAAGGTTTATTCACACATTATATCACTATTGTCATCTTATGAGATGAATTTTAGTCCATTGCTAGATTCATAGTTAAAAAAATAAAAAATAATATGGCTAAATCATGTCTTTAACACACTAAATGTTAACCAAGTCGTTGAAACGACCGAAATTGCTAACACTCTAATAGTGTATTCAAAACAAATAAAATATTTTTTTTAAAAAAAAGACGTGATGTGAGGTTAAATAAAATAAGTTTATATTCTTTTAGATTTTTTTTTTGCACAAAAACAATTAAAGAGTAGAGAGACTAGAGTTAGAAAAAGAAGAAATATGTAGTTATGTAAGACTCTTTTTTTATATAAATTATGATTTTTTTAAATAATCGGGTGGGTTAACGGGTGGTTAAGCGGGTCGGGTAATGGGTCGGGTGATGGGTCGGGTAACGGGTGAAAAACATATCACCCATCACCCGACCCATCACCCTTTTCACCCACCCATCACCCATCCATCACCCGGTTTTTTTCGGGTTTTCACCCGTATAATCGGGTCGGGTGGGTCGGGTGAGTCGGTCACCCACGGGTGATTTCCAGCCCTAAGCCCAACTCGACTCGGACAGGCCCAACAGCGCCACGCGGCCCAGAAGAATTTTTGGTCGATATCGAGTAATTTACTCGACATCGAGGAACAGTGTCATCGACTTGGCTGGCCTGGCTTTCTCGAGCAACCTCTTCCCAACTTGGCTCGGACATGTGGCCCTGGCTTGGTCGATATCAAGGAATTTCCTCGATATCGAGGAATTTTATCGTCGGTCTCGGCTTGTCTGGCTAACTCGAGTAGCTCCTCCTCGGATCCTCGATCAGGTGTTGCTGCTGGGCTTAGTCGATATCGATGAATTTCCTCGACATCGAGTAAAAATATTTCTCGAGTTGGGTTCTTCACTCTGCTTCTCGATCAGGCTTCTCCTCGAGCAGCTATCTTCACATTTCTTGTCGATATCGTGGAATTTTCCTCGAGATCGAGTAAAACTCGGCTTTAGCTTTCTCCTCTTGGTTTTGTCCCAGAATGGCTCCAAATTCTGTAATATTAAACCAAAACTTATGTAGACCTCTATTTCTTGCAAATAAGCATATATTACATAAATTCAACATATTCTCATCCCGAAATATGCAAAGTATATAGAATAAGGAGCTAAAATGTGCATAAAAACATGGCTATTTTAGTGGACATCAAATCACCCCATACTTAAGCTTGCTTGTCCCCAAGCAATAACTTGGATGGTCATTCAGGGGAAACCTGCAAAGACTCTCAACATAATGGATTCATTGTAATATTACCCAACACTCAATTGCCATCCTTGAAACGGTACTTGGTGCCTACAAATCTGTGCCTGTGAATGAAAAGCAATTTCTGCACACAAAAGAAGGTTTATACTAAAACAATTTTATGTGACAAAGCAACAATAATCAAGAGGATCTTATTTCAGCTCAAAAAGAAGTAGATAGGTAAAAGGCTAAAAGGTGGGCAATTTTTTGCCATGTGGTGTTAAATCCGGGGAAATGCATTATTTCCAAACTTTCTCAACCACATTCGTTCTTCATAAGACTCATCACCTTTCATAATGCTTTTATCCATAATAATGCTTTTACCTCTCTGACCTTAGCACTGCCTTCTCGCGAGTTGCAAACATGGGTATCATGAATGGCCCCGGATACTTAGTGCTTTGGACTCCTCACCTGTGTCCCATCTCCCCAAACTATTATCTCAGCGAGCAGGGTCGATTTACCTTTATCTCCTGAGGTGATAGGATTTTTTCTCACTCATTAAATTTTCCATAAATCTGAATCTTTCTTGCCAAACTCCAATAATGATAAACACAACAACCGCATAACATCTCCATAATGTAACATTATTCTCAACATAATCCCCGGATAGAAAATAAGGTAAAGAATGGCAATATTTGGATCATGTGGAGCAATAATTGAAATAAGGCATAATATGGCTTTTGTGATGCATAAACATAGGTAAGGCTTGGAATTTAAACAATGAGCATTATATGGAAATATAAAGTCCTCCATCCTTTTATCATGCAACATGTCAAAAGCAACATCAAATTTTACCTCCTTTCATGGTTTTCAATAAAAAAAAAATGCACTTTCATTGTGACTTCCCTTTACTAGGCAATTTCATGCTATATCTCTAATTAATCCAATTTTGCATCGTCGAGTTCAATAAAGCTTCCATTACACTTTTTTTTTTGAACAATTTACAAGCATTGGGGGATGTCTTATAGAACTTTGAGTTTAGCAATTATGCAAAAAATTTAAAATTTACTCAAAATTCACCATGTTAAACCAAAAGCAAGAATAAAATATATAATAATGATAATGAGCTCTTCCCCCACCCCATACTTAAAATATACAGTGTCCCCACTGTATAAAATCAATATAAATCAAAGGTAAAGGAAGGAACTCACCGAATAACGCCTCGAGGAAGGCAAAACAGGGCCTGTCGAGTACTGGGTTGGTCGACATCGAGGAGTTTTTGATCGACGTCGAGTAAACTGGCAGCGTCAAGTGGAATGGTGAAGTTGAGGAAGCTTCTGACTTGGTCGATGGCCTACTCGATATCGAGTAAAACTGGGCTGCTCCTCTTGGTCATTCTCGACTCGCCTAGTCAATTTTGACTAACTTTCAGGGACTTCTTTTTCCACTCTTCGCGATCCTTTTATGCATCTCGACCTAAAATGTTAGGTTCCACATGAAAACAAGACTTTCCACATGAAGTATTCTAAACTAAAGAACAAAAACCAAAACCAAAATCAAAAGTTCCAAAGTCCCAAAATTCAAAAGTTTTATATACATGCTCTAGATTTTAGAGTCGCTATACCGACTTCTCCGTTTGTGCTCAAGGACCGTCAATGTGGGGCCCGCTTGTGCCTGGCCCTTCTCCTGGATCATCTAGGTCCTGATTGTAGTATGCAAGCTCGGCTGATAGGTGGTTGCTTGCATAGTCTCCCTTTTCTCCCTTCCTTTTCTTTCCAGATCTCATCCTTTGCAGATTTGCTCGCCACGAGGCCTTACCTCTCTTCAAATTATTTATAATTTTCTTACTGGACTGAGGAGGAGTAGAACTCATACCTGAACTTACCTTGTCGGGCCCAAAACAGAAATCTTTGGACTTAGGGTTGGCCGATGTCGAGTAATACTGGTCGACATCGAGTACAGGGACCCCATAATTAGGCTCTTGGCAAGTCTGGTGCGCAGCAGGGGAAGTCGATGTCGGGAAAGCTTGGTCGACATCGAGGTATTTGGTCGACATTGAGGAAACCAAGTCGATGTCGAGTTGCCTTTTGGTGTTTTCCCCTGTCGTTTTCTTGATCCCGTGGTTGCTGATGCTCTTCACCTCCAGCCATGAAATCTCCTCTTTCGTAGGGCCAAAAGAGAAATCTAAGACCTCATCGCCTATTGTGAAGGTGAGCAATCGCTGTTTGACACTAATCTTCGCATCTGCAGTAGCTAAGAATGGTCTACCAAGAATAATAGGGCTAATAGGATCTTCAGCACAATCTATAATCAGGAAATCAGCGGGAATATAGAACTTACTAACCTGGACAGGGACATTCTCAACCATACCTGTAGGGATGACCACTGTATTGTTTGCCATGTATAGCTTGGCATCCACAGGCTCTATAGACCCTATCTTTACCTTTCGCCAGATTGATAAGGGCATGATACTCACGCTTGCTCCTAAATCGCACAAGGACTCATATTTATATTGTCCAAATCCCACAGTAACAGAAAACTTACTAGGGTCAGGTCTCTTCTCAGGGAAGTGGATCACTTTGCACTCGCTGGCGATTTCTGAGATAGATCACTTTTTGCTAAGGATCTCCTTGAGGAATTTGACATAAGCATGCATCTTTTGAAGAGCTTCTGTAAAGGGAATTGAGACATTAAGTTCTTGCAGCATATTAACAAAACGTTTAAACCTACCTGCAGTGGGATCTTTCAGCGCCTTGGAAGGGAAAGGCAGTGTCTTTTTCTGCTTCGGAGCTAGAATAGACATCGGGGTGTTGCAGAGTCCTCGACATCGACAAGATTTTGCTCAACATCGACCAGGATTTCCTCGACATCGACCAAAGTTGTCGACTTCAGGTTGCTGTGCTGTGCAGACGAGTTTGAGCTTGGATTCTCCTGGACGTCGAGTTGGTTTTTGTCGATATCGACCAAATGTTGGTCGACATCGAGTTGATTTTGCTCGCTGTCGAGTTGCTTCTCTGCTTTGTCCTGCTGCTTTTCGACCTTTGGCTCGTGTAGTTGATGCCCGCTCCTGAGCTTTATAGCTGCGACTTGTCTGGTCTTCCCCTTAGGATTTGGTTCTGTTTGCCCAGGGAGTTGCCCGATCGGTCGTGGAATCTGTGCTGCGAATTGACCCATCTGGGTCTCTATGTTTCTCTTCCAGATATCCAGCTTTCCAAATCTTGTATTGATGTTCTGGAGCTGATTATTGATGGCGCTTGTAGACTGTTGCTGTTGTGCTTGATTTCTCCTCATCTCGTCGAGGATAAGCTATAGATCGTCCTTCCGTTGATCCTTTTCTGGATGTCCAGGAGCTTTGTATGGCGGGGGGTTCCTAGGGGCACCTTGGTTCCATTGTGGTTGCTGAAACCTTTGGTCCCCCATATAGCGATTGGGACCCCCTGCATAAGCTACCTCTTCCTGGGTTTCTGCCATCCTAACTTGCTCTGTGTGTGGGCACTCAGTAGTGGTGTGCCACTGTGATCCGCATTCGATGCAAGGCTGGTTGACAGAAAGATACTTTACTTGCTTGAGGAGCTTGCGATTCTGATCTCTGTAGTACTGCTCCCTGACATCTGGGTCAATCTCCTTAGAAGGCTCATAGAGGGGCATGGATGGGGCTGGCCTGGCATAGGCATTCTCCTCGTAGTTTATTGGAGTCCCATACATGTTATCGTAGTTGGTCAGCTTGTCGAGGGCAGCCCATGCGTCAGCTGACGGCATTGTCAGATACTCATAATGAGTATACGTGTTGATCCTATCCTTAGCAGCCAGGTCAAGAGAATTGAAGAAGATCTCCTGAATGATGTAGGGTTGTTGTCCATGTGTCGGGCAGGATCGCAGTAGATCCTTATAGCGTTCCCATGCTTTAGCTAGCGGCTCCTCAGGCTTCTGTTTGAAAGCTGTAATCTTTTGGCGGAGGAGCGCTGTCATGCTTGAGCCCATGTAGTGAGGGATCGTGGACGGAGACCTTCCAGCCACTTCAATTCTGGACCAGCCAAAGACCAACGAAAAGCCTTCATTATGACATATTCCAAAGTGGTACCTTCAGCAAGAGTACGGCACATATCAGTAAAGTTGGTAATATGTTGAAGAGGGCATTCATTAAATTTACCATGGAAAGCATTATGTTTAATTTCAATCAGGAAAGGAGTGCGAATTTCAAAGTTATTCTCAGTGATTAGAATAGCCGATTCAGGCACGACGAGAGTCGGGTGCATGTAATCCTCTGCGGTGGTTGGGTACTGGGCAAGCTCATCTTTCAATTGCCTCCTTCGCGCAACTTCCTGTGTAGTGCGTGCTCTCTCAGTGGTGAGAGCAATATCCTTGGCTTCTAACTCAACTCGAAGCCTCTGTATCAGCTGTTCTTGTGTTTCTGCGGCCGCCATGGCTCTTTTTAATTTAGTGTGGACATGTATAAGGCGTTCCGGTTCGTCTAAGGCGTCAAACTCAGGTGTTTGACCAGAACGACGCATACACCTGCAAATTAACTCAAGGCAAACGTGAGATCTAACTACCTAAGGCGCGAATGATTGCTTCCCCGGCAACGGCGCCAATTTGTTAGTAGGAGGAAATCGAGTTCAAAATATAGAAATATAAATCAAACCAGATTCGTGCCCACGCAAATAATTACAAGACCTCCTCCTGATGTAGCAGCGGGAAGTCAAGATCGATCCTCGAGGAAGCTGGTCAGCGGATCCTAGGCAGTGGAGGAATCTCACGGCAGAAATCGACTTACAGATTACCCGATCTCGAGTAAAGTTACTCGATAGAAGATCGGACAAGTCGAAACAGAGCAGGCAACAGCAACAGGTTTTACTCGATATCGAGTAAATTTCCTCGATGTTGAGGAGAACTTTTGCCGATCTCGGGTACCTGCAGTTCATAAGCTACGGCGATCTAGGCGATCGAATATCGGTAGTCGATATCGACCAGTTTTGGTCGAAATCGAGGAAAACAGTACGAAAGAAAATAAAGAACAAAGCTTTGTGAAATTCGAAATAAACTATGTATAAAAGAAAACTTCCAAGATTGGGGTTTGCAACGACAATAACCAAACATGCATAAGGCAAGATAAATAATGATCATGCAAATCGCATCGAAGGATTAAGCTTTCACCTTTTCCAACAATTAGACAACTCTTTCAAGAAACCCTAATTGTATCTACCGATTTTATGTTTACAATCCAAGTTGTTAGCATGGATCTCCATTTAATGGGTAATAAACATATAACAAGTAGTAGATGCTCAAAACACGACAAAGATCAAATTTTACCTCAAACTTGCGTGGCTATTGTCGGGCTCGCCCCAACCCTAGAAGTGGGTGGACTACTCGCGCCTCATCGCAATCGCAGACATTGATTTAAAAGAAATAACTTGCATAAACTAAATTCAAAGTCTTTACAATCCCGGCACTCCAACTTTCGTTGAACGCCAAAACCCTAAAACCTTTGAACTCCTAAACTTCTCTGTGGAACTACTTCTCTAGCTTCTGAATTGAATAAATAAAACTCAGCCCTATAGGCTTTATTTATAGGCTTTCAATCCTTGCTAATCAAGGAAAGAAAGTATATCTAATTTCTAAAGATAAAATTAACTTAATAAAAAGAACATTTATCTTAAAAGGAAATATATCTAAAATATCCAAATATCTTCATGTGGTAGATAAATCCTCTCTCTATAGGTAGATCTTGATAGAACTTGATAGATTCGGACTTGCTTCACATCCCAACAGCCTAACTCGACTCGGACAGACCCAACAACGTCACGCGGCCCAGAAGAATTTTTGGTCGATATCGAATAATTTACTCGACATCGAGGAACAGTGTCATCGACTTGGCTGGCCTGGCTTTCTGGAGCAACCTCTTCCCGACTTGGCTCGGACATGTGGTCCTGGATTGTTCGATATCGAGGAATTTCCTCAATGTCGAGGAGTTTTATCGTCAGTCTCGGCTTGTCTGGCTAACTCGAGTAGCTCCTCCTCGGATCCTCGATCAGGTGTTGCTGCTAGGCTTAGTCGATATCGAGGAATTTCCTCGACATCGAGTAAAAACATTTCTCGAGTTGGGTTCTTCACTCTGCTTCTCGATCAGGCTTCTCCTCGAGCAGCTATCTTCACATTTCTTGTCGATATCGAAGAATTTTCCTCGAGATCGAGTAAAACTCGGCTTCAACTTTCTCCTCTTGGTTTTGTCCCGGAATGGCTCCAAATTATGTAATATTAAACCAAAACTTATGTAGACCTCTATTTCTTGCAAATAAGCATATATTACATAAATTCAACATATTTCCAGCCCGAAATATGCAAAGTATATAGAATAAGAAGCTAAAATGTGCATAAAAACATGGCTATTTTAGTGGACATCGGTAGGATTCTGACGAACATCCAGCCTGCTTGAAGTTGTTTGAGAAGCAAAAGAGAAGGGATGATGGAACATGGATCAGTAAGGAGGCAGAAGATGGATATGACAAACTAGTAAAGTTGCACACGAAACAGCTTGAAAAACATGGCGTAGTTGATCTCACGCCTACTGAAACTTATACCAAATTCTTTGGTAGAGTTAGATCTTTAAATCTGCTTGGACTTGGGGAAAATCCCATTGCATTAGGAAGCAGCTCAAAACGTAAAAGAAATGCTTCTGCTGAAAAGGTAGTTAAAACCACTGTGCGCCTTCGAGGTGCAGAGAAAAAACTTCTGCTTGAGCAAAAATCGACGGATAGAGAAGCTCTAACTGAGGAAAGCCAGTCTAATCCCGAATCTGAAAAGAGGGGGGAACTGCATGAACAAATTCGTTCTATTTGGTATGGATTGGCTTCTTCCTCCACTAATGCTTGACAATATTGTGTTAATATTCTTATCTATTTACTCTACTTTCTTATTAGTATTTTGCTTGATATGTGAATGCTATTCTTCAAACTAACTTGCTTTAGATTAAAAAGTGAAAGACTAATATTATAAAGTGCACAAATTAGATTTTCAATTTAGGGATAACCAAATTAGATCTTAGTTTGAATGTGCAATTTTAGAACTTAAATGTGAAATTTTAGTTTGATAAAGTGCATAAATAAGGTGATAAAGTGCAAGAATACAATGATGAAGTGTATGAATAATAATATAAAGTGCATGAATAAGATTATGAATGCACAATTAAGATTATAAAGTGCATTAATAAGATGATAAAATGCAAGAATAAAATGATAAAGTTCTTTTTTTAAGGTTGCTTCGAAATAAGGCGATCAATCTTTGTGAATTGATCAACAGAATCAACTCAATATAACTTCATTTTTTTAAGATTTTAAATTGCATAAATAAAATGATAAAGGGTAGTAATAAAATGATCAAGTGTAAGAATAATAATATGAAGTGCATGAATAAGATTGTGAAGTGCATAATTAAGATTATAAAGTGCATAGATAAAATGAAAAAGTGCAAGAATAAAATAATGAAGTGCATAAATAAGATTCTGAAATGCACAATTAAGATTGTAAAGGGCAAGAATAAAATGATGAAGTGCATGAATAATAATATGAAGTGCAACAACTCTTTCAAAAAAACATACGAGATGATTTTTATTTTTTTTAAGATGCACCAGCTTAATTCATCCTTTTTAAATCCTTCTCAAGGTTGTAGTTGTTTATTTGTAACTTTGCACTAATATATCTTATTACAAAAATTTTATTACAAAATTATGCAAACTATGAAAATTATGCATAAATAAAATGATAAAGTGATCAACGAAATCAACTCAATATAACTTCATTTTTCTAAGATTTTAAATTGCATAAATAAAATGATAAAGTGTAATAATAAAATGATCAAGTGTAAGAATAATAATATGAAGTGCATGAATAAGATTGTGAAGTGCATAATTAAGATTATAAAGTGCATAAATAAAATGATAAAGTGCAAAAATAAAATAGTGAAGTGCATAAATAAGATTCTGAAGTGCATGAATAATAATATGAAGTGCAACAACTCTTTCAAAAAAAACATATGAGATGATTTTTATTTTTTTTAAAGATGCACCAGCTTAATTCATCCTTTTTAAATCCTTCTCACGGTTGTAGTTGTTTATTTGTAACTTTGCACTAATATATCTTATTACAAGAATTTTATTACAAAATTATGCAAACTATGAAAATTATGCATAAATAAAATGATAAAGTGATCAACGGAATCAACTCAATATAACTTCATTTTTTTAAGATTTTAAATTGCATAAATAAAATGATAAAGTGTAATAATAAAATGATCAAGTGTAAGAATAATAATATGAAGTGCATGAATAAGATTGTGAAGTGCATAATTAAGATTATAAAGTGCATAAATAAAATGATAAAGTGCAAGAATAAAATAATGAAGTGCATAAATAAGATTCTGAAGTGCACAATTAAGATTGTAAAGTGCAAGAATAAAATGATGAAGTGCCTGAATAATAATATGAAGTGCAACAACTCTTTCAAAAAAAAACATACGAGCTGAATTTTTTTTTTTCAAAGATGCACCAGCTTAATTCATCCTTTTTAAATCCTTCTCAAGATTGTGGTTGTTTATTTCTAACCTTGCACTAATATATCTTATTACAAAATTGTGCAAACTATGAAAATTATGCACTTTAGCCTATGCGGGAATTGAACCCACATCTTTTCCCATAAGCAATTGCTCTTCCATTGAGCTAATAGGCTTTTAAAGCTTGATAAGAGCTAATGTGCTTTTAATATTGCACTCTTCAGTTTTATATTTGCACTTTTTCAAACTGAAATTGCACATTTAAGTTGTAAAATTAGCACAGACTTGAGCATTTTCAAATTACAACATCGGCACTTCAGTCACATATGGCAATAGAATTTCAGGCTTAGAAATTAAGCTGAAATTGCACTTTTTCAAACTGAAATTGCTCTTTTTCCAAATGAAATTGCAATTTTCAGACACATTTAATTCATTCAGGAAACAGTGAAAGCAATTAAAGCAGAAGCTTTGACAGACCAAAATCAACTTAGAATTCGGATTGTTTTATGAATGAGCGAGTATTCAAAGTTGACAGCAGAAGCTTAATATACCCAAGTGTCCTAACTCTTTGGTGACTCTTAACAAAACGTGCAAAATAAAGGCACATTAAGGTAAATGCTTCAACCTGAACTTGAAGCAAACAGCCAACCGGAGCAACATATACCATAGCTAGCAAACAGTCAACTGCAATAGATACCAACTGCAGCAAGCACTAATCGAATGAAACACCTTAAGCAGAAGCTTAATATACCAAAGTGGCTGGACCATTTACCCTGATCAGCTGAAAGCATCTTTGAAATTTCTATCCTCATACAATAATATCAAATATTTCAAAATAAATCTAGTATAATATTTGTATCTCCAAATAAAACTGTAAAAGAAAATAAAGGAAATGAGTCTTCATCTTTATCTGAATAGTTCTAGAAGTTAGCTTCCTAATACAATTGCAAATCAAAACTTACAATTCACCAAGGGTAAAATTATTATTATGACAGAACACACGTCAAAGAGTAGAGACTCCAAAACCAGGGATCATCACCGAGGATAAATATCATCAAAAGCTAGAGATTGAATCCAAATACCCGGTTGAGACTTGTGACCTGCTCTTGGGCTGACCATCAACTGACAGTGGCGAGTTCCTCATCTGGACTTATGGAGGCCATGACGACACAAGGAGATCCAAAGACTGTCCAGTGAGCATAGAAATCCCCAATGACATGGTAGGCCTATTTGCTAGACAGTCTTGGACACATAGCAATGCTATGTGTATGCATCTTTTCATTTCAGACTCAGAGCTTGTGGCTGCTACTGTTGGATCCAAAACATCTAAAATCGTGCCATTAGTCCAATTTCTCCATACCTGCAACAAGATCACGTTTACGGCTAGTTCAATTCCCTACTAACAGAAAAGAAAATACATCTTTAGAAGTTGCTAATGTACTTGTATGATATATCCAATGCCAACCACATTTATTAAGGCTTCGGAATTCTCCCCAATAGAGATGATGTTCCTCCGACTAGTCACAATCTTCTATGCTTACAGTAACAAGTAAAGTGAACTGTCATATCCAATGCTAAACGGAAAAAATTCAGCCCCAATCTCGCAAATCCAGTCCGTCAGCCCCAAAATTCCAAATGGCAATTTCAGATTTCTTACAGTAACAAGTAAAAATCTTAAGAATGCATTGAATTCACACAAGCATTAAACAATGAAGAATATTAGATGAAGAAATTAAGAATGAGAAATTCACGACATACAGACCTTGAATAGGGTGATTATCCAATTCGCTGCTATGCTTCTTAAACTATGGATTTGTGTACAAATATGGGCAACTAGAACACCAAGAAAAACCCTAACCGATAAATTGTAATTGAGTCACTAAAACTTATGAATTGGGGGAATTTTGATTAATTGAACACAATTTCAACCTTACCGAGTTGGATGAACGACCATGGAAGAGTTTGCCGACTCAATTGAACCTCCGAGAAGGCCAAATCGAAGGTGAGGAAGGAAGAATCTCTTCACCGATGTCCTTAAGTCCCTCGGTTCTTCATCTGTTCGACAGTCCCAGCGTGCGGGAGAAGATGTCCGAGCGGGAGAGGGTGGAGCCGAAGTCCAGGTCGGCGACGCGGATGAGAAGACGTCCGGCAGGAGAGATCGATCCTCGAGGTCTGAGAAGACGCGTGCCATGGGCCAGGGGAGAGGAGGAGGAAGGTGTTTTTTTTTTCCGGTCCAGTCCGGTTCATTCCTGTCTTTTTTTTTTTAAACCCGCGCGTGTTCTCCGTCGTTTGATTAATTTTCATTTTAAGCCATATTTTCATTTTAAGCCTCATTTTCATTTTAACCCCACCCTTTATATATGCATTTATCTTGTGTTTTAGCTTAAGAGTAGATGTTGGTCGCAGGTGGAGAATGCTTTAATTTGGCCATGGTGAAGGATATTATTCCTTATCTTTTCGGTATAGGAGTCACTGGAAATGACAAAGGGAAGGTGATTGCATCATCTTGCTCCATCTCTTGAGAGACATTTCCCATGAAGACAAGCAAGAAGATTCAGTGTGCAATAATTATATTGATGCTGTTTACAGGATTCCATACTCTTGAGAATGAGAAAATGTATTCTAAGTCAATGGCGGAGAGATGGGTGGGCTGATATGGGCCCCAGCCCACCCCAAAAAAAAAAAAAAAATTTGTATACATAAATGAAATGAAAAATTAAGAATTCATAAATAAAAAATCAGAAATGGAATTGGGGGATAAATTACAATTAGAAGAGTGGTTTTTTGTATATAGGGGTCTACTGTTTGGTGAATTAGGGAAGGGACTGTTTATATAGAGAGTTGTTCTCTTAAATTTTTAAAATTTGTTAATTTAGCACAATTTTGTATTGAGTTGTTCTCTTAAGTTCTGAAAATAGTTTCTTATGGCCGGTGACTTTCTTGTTGATGCTTTGATCATTTATATCGAAAGAGAGTTTGCTAGTAAAATTGACATAAATTCTGTTATAGATGACTTTGCTAAGTCAAAAGATCGTCGTGTTCGTTTTACTAATAACTCCATCCGTCTAGAAATACTTGTAGTTTTAGAGTAGTAAAGTTGTATCAAAAAACTTGTTGTTTTAGCTATAATTATTATCTTTATAGGTAATGATTGCTCTTTTTATAGGTAATAATTGCTACTTTTAAATACTTTAACCTATAAAAGTAAAGTAAATATAGATTTTGTTAATAAGTGTGTATAAAGCTAAAACAACAAGTATTGCGAGACGGAGAGAGTAGTTCACTAGATTGTAAACTGATCATATGAACACTTTTTGCAATGATTTTGCTGTTGAAAAATTTGTAGATCAATTTATACTTTTAGGTTCTTTCAATTTCGCCCACCCCCTTCAAGGTGTCCTGGCTCCGCCACTGTTCTAAGTGAAATGGGTTTTTGAGCAAATTTGCAATGAAAGGTAAGAGTTTTGCATCTTTTGTTTTGTTTTGATTTTTCGTGTTTAGTGCATTTTACATAGCCACATATGTATATCTTGGATTGTAGTTTGATGTATGCCCTTGTAGTTAGCTGCTGACATAAGCAGGTCACTTGGCCACAACCCGAATGCCCGATAATGGGTTCATGATATTACTGGTATATATATACATATTTGAGTGATTTTATTCATCTATACATGTATCAATCTTCAAATGAAGGACAATATAAAGTTAGGAAAAATGTGAATTTAGGGAATTTTTTTTTTAACAACGGTCAAAGAGTATTTAGACAATGTTTAAATTTTTCTCACACAACAGTTAAAAGGTACATGGACAACGATTAGAGTGTGCCTGAACAACAGTTAAAGGGTATATAGACAGCGGTTCAATAAAATTGACACAACGGATAAAATGTACATAGACAACGATTTAGTGTACCTAGACAACAATTAGATTATATATAGATAATGGTTCAATTGTATTTAGACAACGGTTAAATAGAATTTAGACAACATGGATATGACACATAAACAACGGTTAAATGACATATAGACAACGGTTATGGTGTACCTAGACAACGATTAGATTGTACATAAACAACGGTTATATGACAAACAAACAACGGTTATATGACACATAAACAACGTTTATAATTTTTTAATATTGATTGTTTCAAATTTTGGAGTTGCATGGACAACGGTTATGGAGCATCTATGACAACGGTTATAACCGTTGTCTTAAAAAACCGTTGTCATAGGTCCAACCGTTATTTTACCTAAAAACGCACTGACATAGACAACATTGCAATAACCGTTGTCTATGTTGATAAATAACCGTTGTCTAAGACCTTTTTTTGTACTAGTAACCGGTTTTTTTAACTCCCAAAAAAATCGATATATCTGTACAGTACGTCTCTTCATCCTCTCCCTCACTAGTTTTCACCGGTTGAGATCCTTCTGGCCATCATCCTTAGACAGATCGATCGAACCCTAGCCTCGCTCGAACCCTCGAAGTCGTCGGCTACTCGATCCACCTCTCCACCTCCTCTCGTCGCCGTTGACTCGCTCTACCTGTCCACCTCCTCCTCGCCTCGTCTCCGTCACTGCATCGGCCACCCTCCTCCGATCTGTTTTGTGTGTTCTTAGAGGCAGAGCTAGGGGGTCACGTGACCCCCTCCTCATCCGACAAATTACCTAGGTGTATTTTCCTCATCGATATAGCTTCGTTTTGATATATAATACACCCTAATCTAATATCTGAGTAAAAAGTTATGAATGTCTGAAAATTACAACAGTATTAATCACTTTATTTTTATTTGAATATACTATAATACTTTAATATTTTACTTAAATTGACATTCATATATTGTAATTCATCTCAAGAGCTTCGAAACCATAGGTTATATTACTTATTTTGAAAATATGGTAAGAAGTTACGCAAGTTTAAAATTTTTATATCTAGTTATACATTATTACATGTTAATAATGCAATGTTTATTTATTACGTTTTATATCGTTATTTTTCGTTTTTTATCCTTATTTTCGTTTTATATATTTGTAGTATTTTCAATACCATAGGAAATAGGTTGACATTAATTTGTACTATCGAACACGTTGTGTTTTAGGATTTTTTTTCTCAATCTTATTGTCGACTACTATGGTCACCCCGCTCAAAACTTTTTGGCTCTGCCCCTGCGCGTGCTGATTGTCCATGCTCCCTCTGCGTGCTGATTAACTGGTCGGCCTCCTCCGTTTCGCCTTCTCTTCTCTCCATTCTCTTCTATTCAGGTGATTGATTTCCCCTTTTTATTCCTAAACCTAATGTGATTCCAAGCTAAAATTTGTGACTGAAGCGAGGGGCTGCTTTGATTCTCGTCCAGTCTCTCCCGTCTCCGTTTTTATTCCTGTTAAAGTTTAGATTGAAGTCGATCGCTTTGCTTTGTGAAGAACCGAGGGGCTGCTAAACCGTTCTTCATCCTCGTGTTGGATTGAACGGCCTCACGGTAAGATTCTTGGTTAACTGTCTTTCCGTTGTGCATTTTGCATATTATTGGATGGTTTAAATATCCACTACTAAATATCTGACCTAGTGTAACATCAAATTTGCAACGGTTTTTTACATCTGTTACAATAGATAGGTTATGGTAATAGTCATAATAAATTGACCTATAGTAACGGTTTGATGTAACAATGATCATCTATGCTAACAGATTTTATCTTCTATGGTAACTGTTGCTGAAAAGTAAAAATTTTGGCGTAAAATTAAAAGAAAAGGCGCGTAAAAGAGGTGCTTAATGTTCTATTCTAACACCTTTTATCTTCTATGGTAACAGTTGCTGAAAATTGAAATTTTTGGCGGAAAATTGAAATAAGAGGCGCGGAATGGGTCAAATTAATAAATATAAAAAAGAAACCCTAGCCTCTTTGCAGACTTTGCTTTTCCCCCAAATCAGATTCATACCTTCTCTCCGAAAAAAATCAGATTCATTCTCTCTCAATAAGTTAGGCAAAATTGATGTGAAACACCATGAAAATCCAAGCCCTACCGCACAAATTACACTTGATTTCCCTCGAATTCCCCTTCATCTCTCACTAGTCTCTTCAATCCTCTAGCCAATTTGAGTCTTTGGATTGCCAAAAAAGTCGTTGATTCTGCAACGACTTGATTTTCCACAATCGTCGCCGAAGGAACTCGGTTTTGCTCTTGAGAAGGAAGCGACTACTTTATGTGAAGATTTGGATTTGCACCTACTCTTCACTCCTGAGCCTGTGCACTTCTCTCTCAATCGTACTAGGTATGGCTTTCATATTTTTTGGGGCAATTTCTGGAATGTTTGGGTTAATTTACAATAATTTTTAGTTTTGCCTAATTTTTGCTAGGTATTTTTTTTTCTTTCAGAAAACCCTTCCTTTTGCACAAATAGTTATCTAAATCATTGAGTTTACACAAGGTGCTGCCAGAAATTGTTTTTCTAAATGGAATTGCATGCTATTGCATTATATTCAATAACAGAGTTTTGGAAATTATAAAAATGCATAGTACCTTGGATATCTATAAGAGTGGGGAGTTGGTCATCAATTTAGTTAATAGATAGAAATTATTTTTCTTTCCCTAGGTGGAAAAGAAAATCCCTTCCGAAAGCCAACTTGAATAGCCGGAAGGAGGGCGCATGGGAGGAAGGTGTTGAGAAGCTGTAGAAAGTTGGCACTTTACATTTGGAGTAAAAATCAATGGAAAAAACTCTAAATGGAATTACATGATTGAAAATAGTATTTTGAATATAAAAATCAAAATGGTGGATGGACTTTGCTTATCTATTATAAAATCGGTAGAACATTTTTATAGTAAAAGTAAACAATTTAAATGCAATGATTTGGAAACTTGTAGCCCATATCAAAGGTTTTCTGGACACTAACTTCTCTTTTCTTATCTTTGGCTTTAATCTATTGTAAGTAAGTATGTGCTGGAAAGAAAAAAAAAATCTATTGAAAGTGTGTAACAATAAGCATTTGTTTATCCTAGCTTGCTTGTATTTCTTTGTAAATATTAGTTGGTTCAAAGCTAATAAAGCTTTTTTAAGTGCTTCAGTTTTTATTTGTTCTATCTTCTATATCAATTTTGATAATGAGATGACTAGGCTAGGTGACTTTTGACATTCATTATCCGTTTTTATTTGTTCTATCTTCAATATCAATTTTCTTTGTAAATATTAGCTTGGTAACTCAAGTCTCTTAATTCGAAGATGAGTCTCTGGGATGAGTTTTCCCAATGGAGGGATGAATACGAAATAGGGTTGAATGAATACAAAATAAGGTTCATCGACGTTCCCTTGATATATAAGCGTCTAGTAATTGTCCTAAATTCAGGTGGGCAACCTATATTTTCTAATGAACTTGATCAATTCTTAGGGACTGTAGCAAAAGATCACGAGCTTGTACCCTTAAATGTACTTGATTGGAAGTTTATGCCTACAAAAGAGAATATTTGGAGTTATGTAAATGTACTTGATTGGAAGTTTATACCCTTAAATGTACTTATCTTGTCAAGGTTGGTGGTTCATCACCCTTTTTTAGAATCATTAAATCCTGTTTTTTTATTTAAAAATAAAAATAATGTTAACTATACATGGTATAAAGATATTCATATAATCTCTATACTTGGCTATTAAACTTGTAGTGTAATTAGCATCATCTTATTATCTTCCAATAAGTATATATTTGGGAGTAATTCAAGAATCCCTTTTTAGCCGGGTGGTCGATCTGTCATATGTGAAACATGCATATTTGTCATAGGTGAAGTACACCTACTTAAATTTATGTTTGATGCTTGCACTTTTTTGATGATACATCAAGCTGTTCACCGGCCTAGCGGCCTATATATTTGTTTCCAATGCTTTCACTTGGTGATGATACATCAAGTTGTTCACTTGTATTTGCAGCCCTCAAGCTATGTCGTGTTATGTCAGTTTGAGTAAGTATTAACATTACTTGGAATGTGTAAAAGTTTGCATTACATTATTACAATCATCCAAAGGCATTTGAAAGCACAAAAAATGTGTAGAAAGTATGGAGTTATGGTTATAGTCTCTTTTCTTTTATGAAGGGAGTCAAAAGTTCAAATACTTCTCTTAGTGCATTAATTTCCATTCAATATCCTTTTTTAATGGAGTCACAATGATTTTTTATTTGCTGATGTTTTAGGCTAATCATTTTCCTTTTTATTAGCTTTTTTAGTGCCTTAATAGTTGTTCAAAGAGTACTTGAGATGATAGAATTCAACATTAAGTGGATTAAATGACATTTCTATAAATTCATGTGTTCTTACCTTCCATTCTCTTATGAACAATCCAATTAAAGCAAGAATTCATGCAACTTGTAGAATGACAAGCTTGACTCAAAATTTACCCAATTAAAATGTGTAAATGACATTGGAAGATTATGTGAATTATCCACAACTTTATCGTTAAATATTCAGGCCAAATGGATTTATAAAGAATTGAGCAAATTGTGCCCGTTAATGAGTTTAACCAACAATCAAATTAAAGTTGGAAGAATTCAATATTAGGTCTCTCTAACCATGTTTCTTAGGTTGTAAGGCTAATGGAAATGTTCATTTATAAGTATACTTTCCTCTTCCTTGATGACTACTTGTGTATTTCAAAAATGAATGTGAACCATACTTGCAAGAAGAAAGCTTGATTCAATGTAGTTTGTACGTTCCACAGGAAATCATGGTGGGCTGCACTCTAACATTTTTCGAAAGGTTGATGTAGGTAAATGATCTTATTTATTTGAGTTTTTTTTTCTAGCCTCGGAATTTTGAACTATATTGGCTTCTACGTATCTGTACACACAATTACTCATTCAAGTAGACTTGGACCAATTGAGATACTTCTTTCTTCTAGAAAGTATTTGGCTTTGACCTTATGGATGGTATAAATGTTGATCCTTGAATAACAAGGACACTTATCCTCTTCTTTTTCCTTTAGTGATAAAATAGTTGGAAACTTGAGATACATATTTATATTGGTGCTATTTGTTTGTTTCAGAATGCTTAATCTATCTTCAAATTTGCTGCAAAATATGAAGCAAAGACCATAATTATCTTGTCTTGGAAGAGGTTGAAAATCAAAGGATCAAACAACAAAGGATCGCGCTCCAATTTGAGACAACAATTGGAAGGTTTTAATTCATCTTTAAATATATATTTAGTGTAGACGTGGTAGATATTTATGTACTCGGCGATAAGCTTGTCTTGGATAGAAAACCTTTAAAGGTTTGGTTGTATTAAAGATTTGTTGCCTGAATAAAAGAGGCTCCAATGTAGTCCTCATTTATTTGTGAGTTTGTATATATTTTTGCATGAACAGAGGTGTTGAGGAGTGGTGGTGGTGTGAAATATGGCCTGTAATTTTTTAATATAAAAATGCACATTTTAGCCCGGGTGTTTAAGGTCTGGGCTAAAAAGCATGCTATTGCTTTTACTTGATATATTTAACGCAACACTTTATTGACCTATGGTAACAGTTGTGTATTTGGTGCTATGTGTTACCATAGATATCTATGGTAACAGTTGTATGTCTGTGGCAATGGATGTAACTTATTGTATAGAACCGTTACAACAGGTTAGCAAACCGTTACCATTGATCTAAGGTAACGCCAGCTACTGTAGCGGTGCGACAAGTGTTACCATAGACCTATAGTAACAGTTTTGAGGCCTATTGTAACTGATTTATGACGTTACACTAGGTCTGATATTTAGTAGTGATCAAATAGCTCATACCATGTCATTTTGCTCTCTTTTTTGCCCCTTGAAACTGGATATATGGATTCCTGATATCCTTGGATTTGATATGCTATGAATGGACAATTGAGATGCTTTGTTTCTTGCTTACTGTTTTTTTTTAGTTTCAGAACCTCTAAAAGTGGCTTGTATCTTGAAAATTTCAAGTAGTTGCCAAGTATTGACAGATGGATATTGTAATTTTGCATAGCTTATTTTTTATATATTTCATTGCTCATGTTACTTCTTGCTCAGTTGTTATAATTTCCATGCTCTTTGTCTTCTATATATGCTGAGGGTTGAGTTTGTGAACCGAGATCTGTATTTTTTTTTTTAATAATCCATACTAGAGGGAGCATGAATTGAACATTGAACTTGAACATGATCTTATGGGAATGGTATTGATGTAAATACCATAGAGCTGCATAAGGGAGCAACTCTAGAAGAGCAACAGCGGAGAGCTACTCTCTCTTGCCAAAAGGCTAAAGCCTTGCACACGATAATTTCTAGATAACTAATGAGAAGGGTGACCACCTCTGGATAATTTCTAGCTCACACATACTGAAATTTGATCATGGAAGTTCAAGCTATCATTGATTAAGTTTTGCAGGCTAGCTTTAACTTCAACATAGTAGCTAGAACAAGGAATTACGAAATTCACAACCGATAAAAAAAATATCATATTGCTGGTATTAGATGAATACATTTTAGCCTATATAACTTGTCCAGTGTAGAAACTATAAAGTAGACCACTACATTAAAAAAAACAGCATGAAAGGGAGAAATTAATGATACAATACAAGCACACATGTTACCTTATATCCTAACTCAGCTTATAACTCAACAACTCGAATTATTTTCCTAAATCAGTTTATTCTTAATTCATTTTTCAATTTCTGTCTTGCAACACAACTCACATGAGCCCACTTTCATGAGACATCTTCAACCACGGTATGCTTCTTCCCTACGTATACAATGCTTATTTTGCTACGAGACCTCGAGTTTTTAGATTTGTGAATTTTCTATTGAAATTGCGTCGTGTATTCACAATTGTTTCTCTTCTATGTCTACCCAAGCTTCGGATTTCATTTTTTATTGTTGATCAATGTTCCATTAGCATCCCTTATGATCACCTTTCCAACTACTGATAGTGGATGCGTTTTGAGTCTTAGTTGTGCTACGTACATTACTCCATTTCTCTCTTTTTAGGATTTTCCTTGTTAGAGTATTCTTGCCAAATAATCTTTGTTCATAATGGTATTTACGATGTAAATTACCACATCTCTCTTTTTCCTTCTCCATAAGCTTTAAAAATATTTTTCTCTTTTTCAAGGCTCTTTTAGTTGCTTCTGATGTGCTCTGTTCTTTTTCCCTTGCTTGATTAGGACCAGAAGGCTCACATCCTGTATATTATTTAGCTTAATACTACTTTTAATGCATTGATGTTGTTGCCAAGCCCTTGAGACGGGTGATAGAAGCAAAAGGCTTCTTCTCTAGCTGAAGCAACTGACTGGAAGCATAAATATGGACTAGAGAAGGCGAAAGACCTACTGCTGGAGCTTTTAGATATGATGGTTTATGGAAATATCTTCGTCAATTATACTAATTTTCTAGTAGTTTTATATGGTCTATTATTGTACCAAGGTTTATTAGGATCTATCAAAGTGTACTTGATCAAATGGGGTAATGATAAGTTCACCGCTAATTTTTACTATTTACACCGCAAAGCCACCGCATACCTATGCGGTGACGTAATCAAATTTTCCACTGATCCACCGCATATACATGCGATGGGTGCGTTGACCGTATGGCAACCCACCACATGTATATGCGGTGAGGTAGGGTACAACGGAGTCCGTTATACATAAATCCGATTGGTTCGAAGATATCCGAAACCCACCGCATACCTATGCGGTGGGTTGTAACAATTTGAAAAGATTATGTAACAAGCCACCGCATACCCATGCGGTGGCTTTGTTACCGTTACCACAACGGTAAAAAAGCCACCGCATAGATATGCGGTGGCTTTTAACCGCGGATGGGGCCTATTATAAATAGGCGTGCGGGTCCCATTTCTCCGACACACTTTCCGACTCTTCTCCGATTCCTTTCTTTTCGAGCCCGACATTTGGTTCCGTTGATTCTCTCGTCCCTCTTTCTACCCCCACTTTGTACCTGAGTGTTGAGATGGTGAAAGAGAATCGTGGAAAAGATGCGTCTGATGGTGTCGGTCCTTTTCGGAGACATCCGTTACAGGTAACATTGAATCTATATAAAAATCAATTTGCATTATTTTATAAACTGAAGGAGATAGTGTTAACGTTTAATTGTTATATATAATGTAGCCCGAACCGACTATACAGAGGAGAAGGACGACAGATGTCCCGCCACAGCCTGAGCAACAACCACAGACTCAGACACAGCCTCAGACTAAGGTATGTTAAAATCATTACAAGGTGTAGGGAAATTGAAATCGAATAAGTATATTTCTATTTTCTTAGGAATCGATAGTATTAAGTTGAAATCATTAATAAACCGTAGGAAAATCTTGCAACATTTAGTCAGTCATACGATATAGTATCGTATTCGAGCGATAGGATTCTGACAAATATATTTTAATTTACACAGTCCATGTTATCGAGAGGGTTAGGAGATAGGGTGGTTTTGCAATCTGCTAGGAGAGCTGCCCCTAGGGAGAGACATACGTTGGAGGATGTACCAGATCCTATGGAGATGGATAGTGACGCGGTAGGTGATGATACCGGGGCTGACGTCAGGGAGAGCCAGACGTTGGAGGATGTAGTGGATCCTCCGGAGAGGGATAGTGAGACAGTAGGAGCTGATACTGGGGTTGAACCATCTTCTCAGTCACGTGTTGACCACAGTGACGGTTTAGGGCATACGTCACAGTCGTCTATAGAGACATATCAGAGTCTAGTGCAGATTGAGCTGGAGTTGATGCCTGACCACACGGATGACCCAGTGGTGCAGTCGACCGAAGAGTCTAGACCAGGGGAGGGTTATGAGATGATGCAGGAGTACCTAAGAGGAGACCGAGCACAGCAGACTGGAGCTGAGAGAGTGGATGAGCAGTTGCAGACTCAGCACGACGGTTATCAGGCGTACTTTGGGACTGCGTTTGAGAGCGAACAATTGAACTCGTATGACGACACGGTACCTCTGCTCGGAGATGCGGGTGTTGGGACGAGTCATGCTCGAGCGGGCGACCATGGGACGAGTTATGCTCCAGCGGGCGACCAGGAGTCATGGGTCGTTGGGCAGATAGATTTTGCGTCGTTCACCCCGTTAGTATCTACGGGTGTAGGGAGGACGCCTGGGAGTGAGCATGCGGCGCCATCGTCAACGTCGAGGAGCTCGGAGCCTGAGCCGATTACCGGGAGTCAGTAGGCGGCGCCATCGGCTACACCTAGGAACTTGGAGGCTGAGCCGATTGCTGGGGGTCAGGAGAGGCATGATCCGATGTGGGGGACATCTGACAATGTTGGGCAGGACAGGGGAGGAGATCAGGCGGCACATGCCCCCGTCCGTGTAGTGCAGCGGAGGCGAAGACAGCGTGGCGAGAGCAGTAGGGCAGGTGGTGATAGGCAGCATGCCGAGGGAAGTAGTGCAGGAGTAGATAGGCAGCATGGCGAGCCTAGCAGCATTGAGGTAGTTCGGGCAGTTCTGCCCGAATGGCCAGGGGGGCCACATACCGTTTCACTTCTGAGAGATTACGAGGCCCACATTGCACAGGCTGTTTGGAGACGGGAGGAGGTAGCCTTGCAGAGGGGTGTGCATGTGCAGAGACGGGGGCAGTTGCTGGGTCGGGTAGAGGCGTTGTTGGAGGAGGATGGACGGGAGTCCTGGTTTCCCGCAGTGCGGGACACTGGGCTCTATGAGCTGAGAGATTTTGAGTGGAATCATGTGGATCACAGTCTGATCAGTGCGTTTGTTGAGCACTGGCACCCCGAGACGAACAGTTTCCACTTCGCATGGGGAGAGATTACTATCACACTGCACGATGTGTTCTTCATACTTGGATTTGGTTTGGACGGAGAGCAGTGTATTCATGTGGATGACGTGGCCGCCGGGAGGGAGAGAGTTGGGGACTTGTACGACTTGACTCAGCACGAGCGGGAGAGCGCATGGAACCATGGAGGCCCCACTGTTCAGCTCCTCCTTCAGAAGATAGCACCGATGCGGCAGCGGGTTCGAGATGGCGCCCCACTAGAGCATGATATGGAGGGCATCGTGGTTGTTGCGATGGGGCTTATTGCGACGGCGACGCTGTTCATCGACAAGTCGGGCGGAAGATTGCGTCCGGAGGTGCTTCATAGGTTTATGGATGCAGCGGAGGTTCCGAATCTTTCTTTAGCGGCAGGGGTCTTGGCGTGCTTGTATCGAGGATTGGGCGAGGCGACCAGGGAGTTGGCCAAAGACATGGACGGTTGTACGAAACTGCTGAAGGTAAGTCATTCGTTCTCTTATGCATGAATTTTTTCCAGTTTTTTCACTAAGTTACAATGACTATGTTGCTGATAGTATTGTTCCATTGTAGGTGTGGATTGACTAAACCAACATTGAAAACATCTGTAAAAGTATAAAAATAAAAACACAACCGGTTGGCAAAAAGAGATAAATACATCATAAAGGTCGTCCGCGGACGGACATCAAACATAAAGAACTACAAAGAACACTCAAACGAAGTCATCCGCGGATGAAAAGGGGGGGCACGTGGCGGTCATGCCCACCCCCCACGAGTAGAACACGTGTCGAGTGGCAAACACCACGTGGCATGTCATTCAGGGACCGCCTAGAACCTATAAAAGCAAGAAATCTCACTAAATAAAGGGACTTTTCGGGTGTTAGAGAAGGAGAGAAAAGGAGGGAGAAGGAGCGGATCAAACCCCAGTGAACCTGAGAAAGAAGAATGGAACAGAGAGAATTAAGAGAAGAAGTCGAAACGCGTCAGTAAAAACCTCTTTTTCAGGAAATTCGAAGCCTTTTTCACTAAGATTGCTCCGCGGATATAGACCTTTCTCACCCTTATTAAAGCTTTCCACTTAAATTGAGAGTCTGTTGTTGTAGGTCCTCAAGATAATCAACGACGACAGGTAAACAAACTAATTCCCGAATTGTCCAGGGAAAACTCGATAAGGGAATAACATATCAGTATTCATAGGCGGATCATTCCCGCGGCACAGGTTGGGCCGCGTCGATTATTTCGACGCGGGTCAGGTAAGCCCGTTGGAAATATCATTGGTCCCATTGGGTAAATTCCCGGGTCCCACTAAAAATGGAGGCCTTGAGAAATCGGGCGTTTTCATGGATATGGTTGTATTTTCCGGTGTTCAAGGTTGGCATGACGCTCGATCGGAGGCTAGCCCGGGATCCGCGACACGGGGTGAGGTACGTCCTGGGGGCGACGCCATTTTCCACTACGATGTCCCGGGATGATAGGCCTCGCATTGAGCGACTGGATGTTATGCGGCGGAGGCTGGATGAGATGACTGTCGACGAGGTACGAACACATTGTACTTCCGCACTTACATTGGTGAGACAATAAACTAGATTTTGAACATTTGAGTCGTATAAACAATTTCTTTTACATTGCAGATCGAGTTCATGCCCTTTGGTAGGCACTTGGATTTTGATGGAGATTTGGGTCTATCTCGATATAGGGGCACCATCCGGTGGTTGTTCGAGGAGGAGCCGTATATGCCCGACCGTGTGCTGCGACAGTTTGGTCGGGTTCAGCACATTCCTGCTGACCCAATCAGACCTAGCAAAGTGCACAGACCGAAGTCCGTCAAGGCCAAGAAGGAGGCGTAATACCTATGTTTGCCACGCTTCACCAGCGTCCTTTGGTGATTTTGTCACAGATGATGCCTATGTTGTGCCTACCTCTGTACGCCACCGGTGGCCCGTCAGTACTGTCCTATGAGGAGCTAGATGGAATAGCTTTAGTCGGCAACAGCAACCACTTCGTTCCGGTACGTTTCGTATTTCATATGCATTGATTTGTTAATGTTTTATTTCTCTTTTCTGATGTCAATATTCACCTTCTATTCACAGATTTGGTTGTTGCCTGGTTCATCTCTACCTCCAGTCTATGTTACATGGACACGACATCACAATCGCACGGTCGACGGTTGGGAAGAGCAGTTTGCGGCGAGGATTGAACGATATAGAGCTTACCGCCGTCGTGATGGTGGCCGTCCCCTATCGTATTAGCATTTTCCACTTTCTGCTGTCATTTTTCGAACTCCATATGTTCAATTGGGTTGTATCTTTGTCTGTGCCATTTCACAAACTATGTTCTATGACTTTTTTCGACCGATGTTTTTTGTCATCCAGGACATTTATCGTACTTTCGTTTTCAACTATTGTTATTGTGGATTGTCCGGCTACGTTATCTTTCTTCTGAACTCATTATATAGACCAGTTTCGATAATGCCCCTATATATTACATGTTCAATTTGCTGTAAATGAACACACCGCATATGTCCCTATATTACACGTTAAATTCGCTGCAAAGGAACATACCGCATGCATATGCGATGTGTCTCGACCCTCTACCGGTCAGGTCCGGTCCGGTCCGGTCGTCCAAATAGTTAACCTCAAATCAGGTTATCCGAAACCCACCGCATGGGTATGCGGTGGGGTTTGAACGGAACGGACCTACCCACCGCATTACGATGCGGTGGGTTGTTATACGGGTCGACCCACCGCATATACATGCGGTGGCTCACCGCATACCAATGCGGTGGGTGCGTTGACTGTCATTAAACTCACCGCATAGATATGCGGTGATTAGCGGTGGAAATAGTAAAAATTAGCGGTGTAGATATCCGCGCCGGATCAAATGATATGTGTTATGTATTGCAGAGATTCGTGTCAATCTCTGTCAATTGAACGCCTTTCTCTTTTTGGAAAATGTTTGAACGTGGGTCTCTGGCTGAGTCTTCCTCCACCTGAAAACTACAACTGTTTTGGAGGCTTACATATTATAATCACCTCTTTTATTTTCTTTCTTTTCTCATTCTTTTACGTTTCGGCTATATACACCGCAAATCCCCACGTCCTTAAAGACGTGCTTGCACGTCCTTAAGGACGTGCAAGTGGGGTGACAGCCACCCGAGCCCAGACGTGCAAGCACGTTTTTATTTTTTAAAAAAAAAATGTGCTTGCACGTCCTCAGGGACGTGCAGCACGTCCTTAAGGACGTGCAAAAGTGCACGTGCTTAAGGACGTGCAAGCCCGTCTACTAAATCCGAAGAGGACGTGCCTCTTCGTCTTCATTCGTCTTCGCTTCGCCAGAGAGAAATCGAGAGAGAGAGAGAGAGAGAGAGAGAGAGAGAGAGAGAGAGAGAGAGATCGCCGGAGTGAGAGAGAGAGAGGTCGCCGGAGAGAGAGAAAGAGAAAGAGATCGAGACAGAGAGATGGAGCCGGAGAGAGAGGTGGTGGTGGAGCTGGCGGTGTTGGCGGATACGGCGGAGGTGGTGGAGCCGGTGGCTGAGGAGGGTGGTGGTGGAGTTGGAGCACTGGGGGAGGGGGTGGCGGTGGAGCCGGTGGCCGGGGGTGGTGGTGGGGCGGCGCCCATGGAGGTTGAGGAGGGTGGTGGTGGTGACGGTGGTGGTGGTGGAGCAGTAGAGGCGGTGGCCGGGGGTGACGGTGGTGGTGGTGGTGGTGGTGATGGCGGCGAAGTGGCGGAGGCGGAACCGCCGCGGCGGACTATGGAGGTTTCGCCGGTCCCGACCCCACCGGTATGTTCTTTGATTTATTTATTTTGTTTGATTTATTTTTATAGTTTTATAATATAGTTTAGATTTTAATATAGTATTATAATATAATTTGATAGATTATAATTAGTTTTAGTATATAGTTTGATAGATACTATATAATTTGATAGAATATATAGTTTTAGTATATAGTTTGAAAGATACTATATAGTTTGTATATTTTGATAGTTTTCATGGAAAAACAATAAAAACGATTAATATATATTACAAGACATTAAAACATATTACAATATATTAAAATATATTAAAAGACATTAAAATAAATTAAAATAAAAACATTAAAATATATTAAACTACATAGAAATAAATTCTAATTGAAAGAAAATAAAAACATTAAAATATAATAAAATACATAGAAATAAATTTAAATTGAAAGAAAATAAAAACATTAAAATATAATAAAATACATAAAAATAAATTTAAATTTAAAAAAAATAAAAATATTAAAATATATTAAAAGACCTTAACAGATATTAAAATACATTAAAAGATATTAAAATATATTAAAAAACATTATAACATATTAAAATACATAAAAATAGTTAACTGGATAAAATAAAAAACCTTAAAAGTAACAGGTTCTCAACATTTCATAATAACATGCAGGGAGGCTCATGAGGGGGGACGGTACCCTCCGGCCTGTTACGTTCGCTGACCGGGCAGCGGTCAGCCAGATTCCAGAGAAGACGGTACCCGACATTCAGACAGCCACAATCGATGATCTGCTTGCGTCTGCAGAGCGGTACCAGCAGTCGATGGGGACCCCTCCAGCCGACGAGCATGACAGCTTCTAGAAGGGTCTGCCAGCTTGGGATCCTTCTGGCGATGCGATGATGGGGTTGCAGCCTTCTTTAGAGACCGCTGATGTTTTGAGTAGCTGCATTACCGACGTCGTCGTTGGGCGACGGGCCGACATGGGTAGACCGCCTACTCGTGTTCCACCCACCATCCCGGAGGCATCTACTTCAGCCGTTCCGGAGACTTCTACTTCAGCCGTGCTAGAGGCTTCTACATCCGGCACCCACGAGGCCGAGTCTTCGACCTCCCCCACACCAGCGGCGATCTCATTGGCCTCTGCAGATGATGTGATCCCTGATGTCGTTGAGGAGGCTGACGACGGTCAGGAGGGGCAGGCTGAGGGCCAGGGGGGCCCACAAGTAGAGCCCGAGCCCATCCCTGCGCAGGCTGCCGCACCGGCTGTGCAGGTCGACCCTTTATTGCCGCCGGGAGAGCTGTTTGTGTCTTACAGGCATCACCGCGCGTATCAGGTGTGGAGAGATCCTACTGTGGAGCTGCCGCTGCTGAAGTTCCACCACCGGGCGACTCACTTGCAGCCTTTCGAGCCCTACATATTTGAGGGCCCGGGGACCTGGGTGCAGGATCTGATCCCATCCGGCATCCCGCAGCTAAGGTCCCTCCACTGGGAGTGTGTTGACGAGTTTACCTGCACAGCCTTCGTGGAGCATTGGCACTCGGAGACCAACTCCTTCCACTTCCCATGGGGCGAGATGACCATCACGCTGCACGATGTTGCCTACCTCATGGGACTTCCGATGGATGGTCTCCCTTGTACGTCACATCTGCCCGCGGGCGCGTTGATCCCCGCCGTCGCGGATTACTACCAGCTCACCGAGCAGACCCTGAAGTCATACAGACATGCTGGCGGCCCTCCAGTGACTTGGTTGACTGGCCTGTGGCAGCAGAGACACGGGCTGCTCGTTGACCCCGCCCCCGCCGATGACCAAGAGGTCGCGGCTGATCTTGAGCAGATTCTGCTGCGCATGCATGTGGGAGGAGGGCATCCCCAGGATGACCCTGCACAGCGTCTGTTTCTGCACAGAGGGTACATGGCCATCGCTCTCGCCGCGACTCTGTTTGTGGACAAGTCGCAGAGCCGGGTCCCATGGAGGATATTCGGCCTTATTTGGGACATCCCGCGTACAGCCACCCTTGCATGGGCTGCAGGTGCCCTTGCATGTATGTACAGGGGCCTAGGGGAGGCTACCCGCGCAGGTGCGAAGGGTATAGACAGCTGCACGCCGATCCTACAAGTACCAGACCATTGAATTAGAGTTTTAGTTGACAAATATTTATATTATATGCTAACGACATACTTTTTTGTGTGAAGGCTTGGATATGGGCGTACTTTGCTCGCTTCCGAGGTGATTTCTCCAGCAATCCGGCTAGGAAGGATGACCCTCGCTTCTACGCGAAGTTCATCGGTCCGAAGGCGCCACAGCGCATGAAGGACGCCGCGAAGCTGAAGAAGGTGCGGGAGCTGCAGGACGAGGTGGACCGTATTACCGTCGTCGATGTATGTATTCGAGACTCTATCTATATGACTTATATTTCTTAACCGTGAATTACGCCTGATTTTTTTAATTATAGGTCGAGTGGATGCCCTTTGAGCGTGATATGGACTTCGACGGCCAGTACCGTCAGTCCACCTATCGGGGCACCATCACCTTTTGCGGGGAGGAGGAGCCTTATATGCCCGATAAGTGCCTCCGGCAGTTCGGACGGGTCCAGGGGATCCCGGAGCCCGTCATCGCGCCGGATCAGGTGTCCCGCGTCACCACCCTGAAGAACGTGAGGTACATTGTCGTCTTTGCCCACATCCACAACAAGTGGCGGGACCTGCAGGTCGAGGGTCGCTTCTACAGGCTGGCCGAGCACAGGCCCACCAGCGAGGATTGCCAGGCCAGTGTCACTGCAGATTACCTGGCTTGGTACGCGTCGCAGAGCCGGTCGTACGTGCTACCGACCACGCCACCCCATCCGGACCCGCCGGCGCCCGTCCACCCGATCGGCATGGATCCATGGGTGGACCTCCCTCAGCCTCCCGTCATCCCTCCGGCGTTGTTAGCCCGCTTTCATGAGGTAGAGGGCTATTTGAGGGCCCTGGCTACCGACCCTCGCATTGAGCAGCTAGTAGATGAGGTGACGGGTATTCTACATGAGGCTATCAGCAACCCACCTGGACAGTGATGTACATTTATCCTTATATTATACTTTTATGTTACGGAGTTTGTATCTATCAGTATATTTATATCTCGAGTAGACTTCTCTCATTTCTTCCGAGTCATATTAAACGTAAACATCAAGAACGAAAACGAAAACGTTAATATGATAAGGTTGCCCGATAACGAAAACGTACAGAACAGATGAACGTAAAGAACAAAAATGAAAGTTAATATGATAATATGATAAGGTTTGGCTAGGGTTTTAGGGTTTGGCTAGGGTTTTAGGGTAAGGGAAACAGCACGTCCTTAAGGACGTGCTGTTTCCTAAAACCCTAGCCAAACCCTAAAACCCTAGCACGTCCTTCAGAACGTGCTAGGGTTCTGCTTACCATTAACGCAACAGTGCCTATTTGAAGCGAAGGAGGACAGCTTGATTCCGCACTCCAAAACAAAGTCCGACTTGTTTCGATATATTCATTCACCGTTAGAATCGTTATGGCCGAGTTGCAAAGCAATCATCGTCTCCATGTTTGCCAGGTACGGATATGTTTCGTATAGTGAATATATTTCGTAATCCTTCCGTTTTGTTCATATTTTCACTAATGTTAATACAGTTTCGAGATTTTACGTCTGAGTTCTCGGAGCCAAGGGTTTGGAATGACCGTGATGAAATGGTTACGCATTTCAAGGACCTGGGCCGGAGGCACTGCATGATTTTAGTAATCAAGCGGTCTTGGACGGGGGCGTCGAATCGTCCAAGCGGGGTTCTCCTTGCTTGTGAGCAGTATGGGGAGTACCGACCACGCGGGAGGAAGCTCCGGAGCACGCAGTCGAAGATAAACGGTTGTCTATTCTCTCTACACGGACACGAAGCTCCACCGGGTCACTGGGTTATGACGGTAACCCACGGTGTTCATAACCACGGGCTTCCAACGAGCTTGAAGGGTCACGCCATCACCGGACAGATGACAGAGGGGGAAAAGAAGATGGCCAGGTGGATGAAGGAAATTGGCACTCCTCCAAAATCCATTGGGTACGGATTGAGGCAGTTGGATGAGACCAACTTCACGTCAAGGAAGAGCATTACCAACACGCTCACCATGATGGTCGCCGAAGAAAGATGTAGTCGGACGAGACCCAGGATACCTTGCACCATCTGCGGGAAAGAGGGTACTACTACGACTTCAGACGACATCCGGATGACGACAACATCTTGAGCGACCTCTTCCTGGCGCATCCCGACGGGATCCGGCTTCTCCGAAGGTTCCATTACGTCATCGTAATGGACAGCACGTACAAAACAAATGCGTAAGTTACTTAATTACGATTACATTATTGCACATATAGCCAATTATAAAGTATTTTATATGTAACATATTTACACTTGCAGATATGGAATTCCATTGTGCGAGGTGGTCGGGTTCACACCCTCAGGCAATACTTACTGCATCGCCTATGCCTTCATGTCGAAAGAGAACGAATGCACATACGCCTTGGTGTTGCGTCAGCTTCAGAACTTGCTTGGGACGGTTCAGCCTCAAGCTATCATGACTGATCGGGAGCTAGGTCTCTTGGCGGCGCTGAATGTTGTCTTCCCCAACGTCCAGCATCTCCTTTGCTGGTTACACGTGACGAGAAGATGCGAGGAAGCTGCTCTGAAGATCACGAATAATTTAAACCACGCTGGCATCTTTAAGGGCAACTGTTGGGGGCTGTTCGAATCGAGGTCGGAGGAATCATTCAACCGACGTCGTCGGGCGCTACACACTGCATGGCACCCATTCCCAGGTGTGGTGGTGTATTTAGAGGCGGTGTGGCTTCCACACAGCAGGAGCATCGTACGATGCTACGTAGATAATGTCTTCCATCTCGGCACCCGTACGACAAACAGGTACAACCTTATTTCATATCTCCCATTACAATATGATATAACATCGAATATTTAGTGCTATGCACTTCAATGTGTACAGAGTTGAGGGTCAACACAAGGTTTTGAAGGAGGCACTTCACTCATCGACCGGTGACTTTCGCATCGTGATCGATGCAATCCATAGAGTCAACGATTGTCAACTGCATGAGCTGCAAACTACTTTGGAGATCGACCGCTTCAAATGGCCAACAGCGGCGTATAAAGTCAACCTTTTCGATGAGGTAAAGACTTTAATCTCCAAAAAGTGCTTCGATTATCTGTACAAGATGTGGCAGGACGTCGTGAACCAAAAGGTTCCTCCGGTATGCACGGACCGACATTGGAGGGTTTGTTACGGGATCCCTTGTGTCCATGAGATTCAGGCATACGTCAACTCCGGTATTCCGATACACGCCGAGGACATCCACCCATTCTGGATGGATTTGTCATGGACTGACATCGACGACACCCCACTGCCGTATGAGCTGTCATCTTCATACACGGCTTCCAACGATGTATGCGAGGATGAGCTGCACCCACCCTCATCAGCAAGCGTCCGAAGGAAGGGGAGGCCTTGGGGGTCGAGGAATGCTTGCAGAACCAACCCGTTGCCATACGAGGAGGTAAGGGAAAGGTTTGAGAGAGAAGAAGCGCGTGCTGCTCGAAATGCTGCTCAGCATCGTCCACAAGCGACCTCAGCTCGAGGTGGACGTGATGATGTATTCGGAGGGTTCAACTGGGGTCGAAACAACGTTGATCCCTTCATGCTCGGTCATATTGAGACGGTGAGGGACACTGTTGGAGATGGTCATTGTGGCTACCGTGCTTTGGCGGCTTTGACATCACCGATCGGCGAGACTGCTTTCCCGGAACTCAAAACGTTACTATGCAATCACTTGGAGGATCACGCCGATCTGTACGCCGGTTGTTATACGGGAGGGTACCAATTCCAGCAGTTCGTCGACTACCAGAGATGGGCGGGAGTTGTGCATGGTGATAGGAGACGGTGGATAGAGCTACCCATTATGGGTTTAGTATTTGCAACGGTATATCAGATTCCTCTCGTCGTCCTAGCTTGGCATCATCCGTTCACATGTCTCCCCATGACCTCGCCGACACCTGCTAACAACCCTCAATCAGCAACTCTTGGTGTAGCCTGCATCGGAAACCAAGACCATTTTGTCGCGGTACGACTTCAAACGTCTTTTTTTATTACCTATTCTTGCTTTTCATATATATGTTAATACTCTAACTCTAATTTTTCGGTTCTCATAGATCTGGTTGCGTCCTAACGCTCCTATTCCGCCGCCTCCGCCAGAATGGGTCGCACATCATCATCCGATCGTCGAAGGATGGGATGCTCCGTTTCAAGCTCAGTTTGAGAGATTTCGAGCCTTGCGTGTCGAGTCCGGCCGCCCTTTACTATTTTCCTAGATATTATTCCACAACTTTATTAAAATTATGAATGTAAACCTTTTTCTTCATTCCTTGTAACGTTATTCGCATATTATCCGAATGAAAACCTTAACAATTATTGTTTTCTATTTAATTTGACCCTAAATCCTTCAACTCCACTAGCTAAACACTTCAATTTTATCGATTAACATTACAAAACAGTCGGAAAACCTAAACCCTATACCCTAAACCCTAAACCCTGAACGCAAAATCCTAACTAGGGTTTGCACATCCTTAACAACGTGCAAGTATTGCACGTCCTTAAGGACGTGCAAGAATGTTGTTAAGGACGTGCAAGTCTTTAATAGTGGACGTGCACGGTCCCAGACTTGCACGTCCTTAAGAACGTGCAAGCACGTCCTTAAAAACGTGCAAATCCTTAATCCGGATTTGCGATGTATATATCAACACCCTTCTTTTATTTTAAGGTACGGTAAGAACTAAGTTGCATTTAGGAGGATACGAATGAGTGAATTTGGTTGATGTACAAGTGTACAACAGTGTATTGTTTAAGGTATTGGTTAAATAAAGTGTTGTACTTTTTTTCTCTAACAGAGTAATGGGATACCAATTATAACTGGTCTTCCTGAAGCTTTTTTGAAAAAAAATATGGAAAGATTAATACCGGTTATTTAAAAAAATCGATATTAAATTTTTTGTTCAAACGTGAATACTGGTTTTTATGAAATAACCGGTAACCGATAAAATTAATACTGGTTATACAAAAAATGGTATTGACCAAGTTAATACCGTCGCTGTTAATACTGGATCAATAACCGGTATTCGGTTTAGTAAATAACCGGTATTAACCGGCAATTCTGTACTAATGACGCATATGAGGAGCATGGGGAGTAGCTATGAACTATGTAAGTTGCTAAACTGCATAAGCAATGTCGGGCCTCGTGGGTGTGAGATACAAAAAACGACCAACTAATCAAGGATACAACTCAAAATCGTCCAAAACAAATCCATCATGAGTATTGAGGTGTAAATTCCGTCGCATAGGAAACTTGCTTGACTTGCAATCCATCATAGTAGTGTTAGACAGTAAATCAACCATATACTTCCGTTGATTTAATCGAATGCCTTTGTCTGATCGAGAGATTTCCATACCAAGGAAATAGCGAGCAAAACCTAATTAAATCCTTAATAGTGACCGCTCTATCAAGAGACTGCCTGACCAATACGATGGTGGATTTGTCAGGAGGAAGAATTGATTAAGCAAATATGAATATATAAGCAAACCAAACCCCGGTTCACGCAAATAAATTACAAGACTTCCTCCCGATGTAGTTGTAGGGAGTCAGGATCGATCCACGAGGAAGCGTGTCAGCGCTCGCCTAATTAGTCTTGAAAACAGCTCTTGGTGTCGACCAGAAGTTATTCGACGTCGACTGAGATCCAGCCGATGTCGGTTGTGGCAGTCGATCTCTAGTGCTAACATGCAAGAACAAAAACAAAACTCGACGTCGAGCAAAGGCACTCGATATCGGGTCAGTCCACTCGATATCGACTGAAGAGCAGTCGATGTCGAGGCAAATTACATAAAATAGAAATAAAAACGTCGGCAAAGAACGACCGAAGAATGTAAGAATGGATGCGAATGGTGAACAGAAATATCAAAGGGTTGTTGTTATCAATACAATAAAAGCTCCCAAGGCAAGGAAATTACCACGACAATAACCATGCAAGCAACATACTCGAATCATGAAAGATATATGTTTTTCATCGAAATAGACAACTCTCGTCATCAACAAGTAGGAATATAGAGGCTCTCGCATAAAATTCTAATGTATTGTTTCTATTCTTTTCATAATTAGGTTTAACCGACTCTCGTAAGTGAAACCTAATTACTATCCAAGTTCATAATAAATTCACTCTCACTTCAATATCATAAATATGGAATCGCCCACTACTTTCGCATCGGATTTAAGCATATAGATAGATAGATAAATGACAATCACAGAACATATCATAAATTAAGTATACTTTGATGTATAGCAATCGGCTAGGCCTAGCCGATTGCTATACATCAATTGGTATTCAGAGACAGGTTATGCTACGCTCTTTGTTTCTTGATGTTACTGATGTTTTGATTTGATATGGCTTGGGAAGTTTGGGGCGACTTGGAGGATGATCCCGATCCATTGGATGGATTTTTTGCTTTGGAACGTGCTAAAAAACAACGACGCCAACAAGAGTTACGTCGGAGAGCTTGGCTACAACAAAAAAACCTAGAGCGTCAACGCGAAGCCAAAAGACGCCAACTTTGGCTTCAACGTCAAGAGGAAGAACAACGTCAATTGGAGATCGAAGATAAGAAGTGTCGACAACGCTATCAGATTCGGCTTCTCCAACAAAGAGAGGCTGAGGAAGCACGGCGACAAGAGGAGGAGGAACGTCGCCGAGAGGAGGAACGACGCCGAGAGTTGAGAATTGCGGATATGGTGGACAAATTCTTTGCCCAGAAAACAGCACAGCGCGCCGAACTTGTCTCGCAGATTCCCGTTGACTCCGACCTCGGAATTGAGTCAACTCAGTCTTGTTGCGAAGCTGACTCGACGAGCTTTCCAACGGCGGGTCACACACTGCCAGAATCCTCTGGGAAGACCTCCGAATCTGTACTTAAAGTCGACTGCAGTGTTGTGCAGGAGGTGGAGCATGTTGATTCCGTTGACGAGGATGAGGTACTTGAAGACGTGTCTCAAGAGTTAGCGATTGTACCTCTTGGGCATGTTCATGAAGTTCAAGTTGCTGAGATTTGTGTGTTCATTGATCCTATTGAAGATCAAGTCCGTTCAACGATCGCGCATGGGAAGGTGTTGTTTTTGGGGTTCCTATACCTCGAATTCTCCTGGCACCTATTCCACCCATTTTCTCCATCATCTTCTTTGAAGGTTGCTGCTCCTTCCACGTTGATCATCGTCGACTCGATTCGGGGACGAATCGAAGATAAGAGGGGGAGAATGATGCGGGTCAAGATGGCCTTCTGTGGGTCAAACAACGATCTTGATCCAGGCAACGACTCGAGGACGAGTCGATTTCAAATGGAGGAGAATGATGTCATCCTCAAGCGAAAGAAGAAGGCTCTACCTTGGGAGTCGTTGAAGAAACGGCGTTAATTATTTTATTATTTATATTTCTTATTTTTTATATATATTCTATTTTTAGTAACTCCTATGTTAGTTGGAGTCTAATTATAGAATTGCTTATTTTTAGTATTTCTTAGTTAGATTAAATAAGATGGTTAGGATTTTAGATTAAGTTTTATCTTCTAGGTTTATTTATCTTTAGGATTAAAATTCTATCTTTATCAACCTAAATTCTATCTTGCACGGTAGAATTGGTTCTTAGGTTTTCTATTTAAACATTGTAGTTCTATTGAAATTAATTAGATTGAATATAGAATTGAGAACCCCTTTGTGGATTAAAGGGTTCTCGATTATCAATCCAAAAACACTATCTTGCTATTGTGTTTTTGAGATTTTCGGAATTCACAACCAAACATCAAATCAATTCAAAGTGAATGGTTGGTGGTAACGTGGTGAGTGAATCGGCTTCGGTTAATTACTAAATACCGTAGTATTTGAGTTTATTTGGGTTATTGCTTAATTAGAATTGTGGAAAGAGACGAAAAGCATACGCAAGATCGCTATAGTTTAGCAATTGGCCGGCCTAGCCGATTGCTATACATCATACTTACATGGTAGAAGTGGGACGACTACTCACGTCTCATCATCATAGACATCATCATCAACATAAAGAAACAAACTTGAATTGAAATTGTCGAAAGATTACAACCGAACACTCCAAACTCTCTCTCCACTCGGACTCCTCTTTCTCTCAAACTATTCTAGGGTGCACAATTGCTTGTGGAATTGGATGATTAAAACCTAGGCATATTGCCTTTATTTATAGTAGATCCATCCTTGCTAAGCCAAGGAAAGAAATTTATCCTAATTACAAAAGATAAAACTTCCTAGCACCAAAAAAAAAAAACTTCCTAATTATAATAACATTAACAAATAATGCGGATTCGATCAAAGGCCTGACGCGGAGCCGAGCTCCAGCGTCCCAGGACTTATTATAAAATATCATCTCTGAGAATGCGGATTCGATCAGAGGCCTAACGCGGAGCCGAGCTCCAGCGTCCCAGGACTTATTATAAAATATCATCTCTGAGAATGCGGATTCGATCAGAGGCCTGACGCGGAGCCGAGCTCCAGCGTCCCAGGACTTATTATAAAATATCATCTCTGAGAATGCGGATTCGATTAGAGGCCTGACGCGGAGCCGAGCTCCAGCGTCCCAAGACTTATTATAAAATATCATCTCTGAGAATGCGGATTCGATCAGAGGCCTGACGCGGAGCCGAGCTCCAGCGTCCCAGGACTTATTATAAAATATCATCTCTGAGAATGCGGATTCGATCAGAGGCCTGACGCGGAGCCGAGCTCCAGCGTCCCAGGACTTATTATAAAATATCTTCTCTGAGAATGTGGATTCGATCAGAGGCCTGACGCGGAGCCGAGCTCCATCGTTCCAGGACTTATTATAAAATTCCTTTGGTGCTAAACATGATAAAAAGCGCCCTCTAACCGCTTTATTTAATTTTTGCGGGGGCGACTAAGTTTTATGTTCATACAGCTACCCGGTGATTACACATAGTACTTTTTTAGATTATCCGCATTCCAAGTCTTGTTCAGAACGATACCTTCAGGGGTGCTGAGCTTGTACGCACCTTCTTGAACTTCTTTGATGATCACATAAGGTCCTTCCCAGTTGGGGTCTAGTTTCCCTCCAGAGGTAGCTTGGCGTAGCACCAAATCCCCCTTCTTGAGATGTCGCGGGTGAATTCGTCTATCCCGATATTTGGAGAGCCTCCTCTTGTATTCTTGCTCCTTCAAGGTTGCCGTCATCCTGCGTTCTTCTATGAGATGGAGTTCGAATTCCAATGCTTCATCGTTGGTGTCTTGGTCGTATGCCATTATTCGCGCCGAAGGAACCAATCTTTCAATTGGGATAACCGCGTACATACCAAAGACTAAGAAAAACGGGGTTTCTCCAGTCGGAGTCTTTGCTGACGTGCGGTAGGACCAGAGCACAAAAGGTAGAAGTTCTGCCCACCGTCCTTTTGCCGTGTTGCCATGCTTCTTTTGTATCCCATATAAAAGTTGTCGATTGGTTCTTTCTGCCTGCCCGTTCGTCTGCGGGTGAGCCACGGATGAGATTTTGAGGCTGATGCCCAAATCGACGCAGAAATCTCTAATCGTTTCACAATCAAATTGAGGTCCATGATCTGTAATTATCGAGTCGGGCACTCCGAAACGGCAGACAATATTCTTCCATAGGAATTTCCTCACCTTCTTCGCGGTGATTAATCCCATTGCTTCGGCCTCCACCCATTTTGTGAAATAATCAACCAAGACTAAAATATATCTTAACTGACCGGGAGCAGTAGGAAACGGACCTAGAATGTCCATTCCCCAAACAGAAAAAGGGCAAGCACCAGTTATACTTTTCAGTACCTCAGAAGGGCGGTGAATCAAGTTTCCGAACCTTTGACACGCGTCGCATTTTTGGATATAATCTTGAACATCTCGCTTCATAGTTGGCCAATAATATCCTAGCCTGGTTGCTTTGGCCACAACAGCCCTCCATCCTTGGTGATGCGCACAAACTCCATCATGCAATTCTTCTACTACGAGACTTCCTTCTTTCGTTGATATGCATAACAGATCTGGGAGGCAATATCCTCTCTTGTATAACTTCCCCTCCCTGATGGTAAATCGAGAGGATTTTGCAATTATCTTCTTAGCAGCATTTCTTTCTTCAGGTAGAACACCCTTGCCCAGATAGTCCGCGATTGGTGCCCTCCAATCTTCCATCTCAATTTCCTGCACTTGGTAGACTTCCTGAATAAGTCTTCGATTGTTCATTCTTTCGAGGATCACTTCTTTTCCTACTTCCTCGGGCATAACAGCTCCCAACCGAGCTAACGCGTCCGCCTGCTGATTGTCACCTCTGGGAACAGCTGTTAGGCAAAAACTTAAGAAAGCCTTTGACAATGCCCGTGCCTTTCTCTGATAATCAGGCATTAAACCAGTTTTCGCCTCATATTCTTCTGTTATTTGTCGTGTCACCACTTCTGAATCAGTGTAGACTGATACCTGCCTGGCACCTTTAACCAAAGCTATCTCTAGTCCAGCAAGCAGGGCTTCGTACTCAACCTCGTTATTTGTAGCCTGGAAGTCCAATTTATAAGCGCAATTGTACTACCGTTCATCAGGTGCTATTAGTGTAACCCCTGCTCCGCACCCATCTTTGTTGGCCGCACCATCTACCCTGAGCGTCCACTCACTTCTTTCTCTTTGGGCATTTAATTCGAAACTTGTTTCGCCAATAAAATCGACTAAAACCTGAGCGAGAGCTGCTTTCCGCGGGGTATATTCTATTTCAAATTATGTGAGTTCGACCGCCCACTTCATCATTCTTCCTGACAAGCACGGTGAGTGGAGGATTTGACGCATTGGTAGGTCCGTCATAACTCGGATAAGATGGTCCTGGAAATATGGCCTCAACCTCCTTGCCGCGAATATTAAGCACAAAATCATTTTTTCTACTGGTTCATATCGTGTCTCAGCATCTTGCAGCACACGACTGATGTAATAAACTGGGAATTTCTCTTCTCGCGTCAAGACTGCACTGATGGTGACACTTTTTACTGACACGTATAGATGAAGGACTTCTTGTTTCTCGGGTTGATGAAGAGTGGGAAGTGATGACAGGAAAACTTTCAAGCTTCCAAATGCTTCCTGTAACTCAGGAGTCCATCGTATCGGTCCCTTTTTCTTGAGCAAAGCAAAGAAAGGTAATGACCTGTTCGCCACGCAGGAGCAAAAACAGCTCAAATAATTTACTGCTCCATTTAAAGACTGTAACTCTTTAATCGTCCGCGGTGGTTGAAGATTCTGAATTGCCGTGACTTTTTCGGGATTCACATCGATTCCTCTATGGTTAACCATAAAACTAAGGAATTTTCCGGAATCAACCCCAAAGACGCACTTTTCCGCGTTCAAGTTCAAACCTCCTCTTCGAAGAGAATCAAAAGTCTCCTGTAAATCTGCCGCGTGATCCTCTACTCTCTCGCTCTTGACCACGATATCGTCAACATAAATCGATACATTCCTACCAATTTGATTACGGAAGATCCGGTCAACTGTTCTCTGAAATGTTGCTCCAGCATTCCTGAGTCCGAAAGGCATGACGCGGTAGCAAAATATCCCCTGGTTGGTGATGAGAGTCGTAGCTTTCTTGTCTGAAGGGTTCAGGTTTATCTGATTGTATCCTGAGTAAGCATCAAGAAAACTAAGGACATTGTTACCCACGGTTCCATCAACGAGTTCATCTATGGACGGTAATGGGTAACTATCCTTTGGGCAGGATTTGTTAAGATCAGTGAAGTCGATGCACATCCTCCACTTCCCATTAGATTTCTTTACTAAAACCACATTTGAGAGCCAATCTGAGTCCTCTACTTCCTCTATGAAACCTGCTTCTAAAAGTTTATCCGTTTCCTCTTTTGCCGCGGCAGCTTTCTCCGGAGCCATCTTCATCTTCTTCTGCACTATGGGTTTTGTTCCTGGATGAATTCTCAAGGTATGCAAAGCTATTGCAGGTGGAACACCCAGCAGATCTCGAGGAGTCCATGCGAAAATGTCTCTCGACTTCGTTATGATTTCTAAGACTCGAACTCTTTCTACTGTCTCCAGCGCATGTCCCAAGTAGATCTTCTCCTCAGGGTTTGGGAAAGGTGTATACGTAATTCTTTCATCCGCGGTAGATATCTTTGTTTCTGAAGGTCTCACCTCTAGTTCAGCTTCTGAAAGTTCTGTCGAGTCGTTGTCCCCGACCACGGATTCACAATTTTCACTAATACACATCACTTCTTTATTCTTTTTGATAGAAGTTAGGTAACAGCTTCTACTTTCTGGTTGTTGTCCGCGAACCTCACCAATTCCTCCTCCGGGTAAAGGGAACTTTCCCATAAAGTGGTAGATTGAAACTACCATCTGGAACTTATAGAGTGAGACGCGACCCAGCAAAGCATTGTATACAGTGGGAATCTTTACTACTGTGAATACAATATTTTCCACGCGTCTTTTTGGGGACGTCCCCAAAACAACTGTAAGCTCGATCGTGCCTGCTAATTGTACCTCTCCTCCTGAGAACGTGATTAGCGTTCCCGAATATGGTTTCAACGATGCTGCAGATATTCCCATTTGAGAAAATGCCTCCCATGATAGGATGTCAATTGATGACCCAGTATCAATAAATACTCTCTTTACTGTCTTGGCGGCTATCTGAGCGTGAATGACTAGGGGGTCCGAGTGCGGCATCCTTACTTCCTCAGCGTCCTTTGGGGAAAAGGAAATGTTCTCATGTTGTGCAAGAGAAATTCTTCTGCTTGACGCGGACGGTGGCTGTCTTCCTTCTCTTTCGTAATTCCTTTTTTCCTGTCTACTGGACCCAGCCATGGAAAAACCCCCTGCGAGGGTATTGATGAAGCCCTCAGGTTCTGGTATTTGGCCTGCCTCTGTCTTTTGAGCTTCTCTCTGATTGACAGATCTCTGGACCGCAGGCGTATAGTTGTGCCTACCTCCGCGTCCCCTTCTTCCTCTCCCTCTTCCCCGGTTGTGGAAAGGGAGATCTCTATGTTGATCTGGTTGCCTGAAAAATCGTTCTTGTGGATTGCGAGATTCGTCAAACCTGGGGTTTCGGTCCTCCCAACGTGGCCTCTGGTCAGGTCGATACTCCCTTCTTGGTGGAAACCTCATGTCACGATTTCCATATTGGTTTTCTCTCGGATGATAGGAACGCGGGTGATCTTCCTTGTGGCGAGATCCCTGTCTTCTTTCTAAATTCATATGTACTTCATCGCGGCGGGGACGAAAATCTATCGCTTCTGAATGATGCCTGGGCGGCTTAGCCTTTTCTTTTCTGAATTTTCCAGTAAGCTTCCCAAAGAGACCTGGATTCCCTGTATTCGCCTTAGAGCTGGACGCGGCTGCTTCTTCTGCCTCAATCTGCCTTGACACCCGCTCTCTTAAGTCATCGTAACTAGTTGGCTTCTTCCGAAACAGATATGTCTTGAAGTCTCCTTCCGCTAAATTACCCATGAGTATGATAATCGTTGATTCATGATTAAAGTTGGGGATCTGAACTACCATGCTGGTAAATCGAGTGAAGAAGTGTCCCAAGGATTCCCCAGCTCCTTGCCTAATGGAATTCAGGTCGAGCATGGTCTTCTTTCTCGATCGCGCACTTCCGAAATGGGACGTGAAGATATGGGACATCTGATTAAAATTGGTTACAGACCCTTTTGGAAGGTTTGTGAACCAGGTGAGCGCGATCTTTGTTAAGGTTGAAGGGAATGTTCTACACAACATGGCATCATTATACTCGTTTATTCCCATAGCAGTTGCGAAGTGGCAAAGATGATCTTCAGGATCAGTCGCTCCATCATATTTCATGAGGTTCACATCTCTCCATCGTTTTGGTACTGTCGCGGAACAAATTTCCTGGGTAAACACTGATGGAAAACCCGCTGGTGCGTTTTCATTTCTTTTTTCCGCTGAGTCGGATTTTGTATAGGTGGAAACATCTGTTGACCTTTCCCCGCGTCGATGTTTATTCTCTCGGTTCCAGTGATCATTCTGCCATGTCTGGCGCGGTATTTCCTGATTCTGAAAGCCATAGTTCCAGTTGCTGGGATTATCGTACGCAGTGTTACGTCTATCAAAATTTCCATACTGCTCCTCCTGTCGATAATTTCCTTGTTGACGCGGATTCTGCCCCCACTGATCATAATAAAAGTATTGAGACTGCTCCTGTTGAAAAGGGTTAGGCTGCTCGTGACGTGCTTCATAATTCCAGAAGTTCTGTGGTATGAATCCTCCATCCAGTCCATACTGATTGCCATAATGATGTGGAGGGGTACCGAGGTGCTGATCTCCCATTTCACCATCTGGATTTAGTGGTGGTGTCAACGGGATATACATGCTGGAGGCCTCCTGATCCTGGTGAACCCCTTGACTCATGTCCTGAGTTGGATTGTTCTGGCTATCACTCACCTTCTTAATGTCGTGAATCTGTCGTTGATCAAAAGTTTAATTTTACATATAAAAATTTGTATTTCTAAGTTTAGACGCGGACCCTAACTTTTTCAAAGGTTTGAGGGTTTTTGTCTATCTCTATCAAAAAGGAAACCCCTTAGTGTGAGGGGGTTCCCACAGACGGCGCCAGTGAAAAAGTCCCGATCTCTGAAGGCCACCATTTTTAGTGGGGCCCGGGAATCTACTTGGTGAAGTGATCAATCTTCCCAACGGGCTTACCTGACCCGCATCGAAATAATCGACGCGGTCCAACCTGTGCCGCGGGAAGTAACCTAACCACTATTCTGAAAGGTGATTCCCTTATCGAGTTTTTTCTGGACAATTCGGAAAATTGGTTCGCTTACCTGTCGCTATTGAATATCTTGAGGGTTAACAACAACAGTCTTTTTCCTTAATAGAAAATTACACTAAGGACAAACAAGATCTGTATCCGCGGAGTAGGTCCTGTGAACGGTTCTGATTTTACTACGAAATAGGTTCTTTTTCACGCGTACGACTTCTTCTCCTAGTTCTTCTTTCTTCTTGAGTTCACTAAGCCCGGATCCGCCTTCTTTTCTCCTCTTTTCCGAAAAAAGTCCTCCTGTCTTTGGTGAGGTTTCTCATTTTTATAGGTCTTGGGTGGTCTGGTCCGTTGTGCCACGTGGTGTTCTCCATTCGACACGTGTTCTACTCGTGGGGGGTGGGCATGGCCGCCATGTGCCCATTCTCTGCTATCCGCGGATGATTGTTCATGAGTCAGCTCTTGGATAATTATCCGCGGACAGAATTTGGGATAATGCTATTTCCTTTTTTATTAACTGATTGATGTTCCTTACTCTGCCATTTTTATATCTTTACAGATGTTTTTAATATTGGTTTAGTCACTATCCTTGACTTGATTGTAACTGATACATGGCTAATCACGATCCTTCGCCTGTGGGCTCATATCAAGATCACTACGTTGAGTTTGTGGCCCAATCTTGTTTTTGCTGTTATTTTTCTTGATTATGAAAGGCTTACCCACATGTTTAATCAATAAGACAAATAGCTAGGGGCGTGAATGCATAAGCTCTACAATAAGGCAACATTTCCAAGTCTTCGAATCGACTCGTGGAGAGGCTATATCGATAGGTCTCACCAGAGTGCTCGGAAAACGCTTACCAATGCTTGGCAAAAGTCGCAAGGTTCTCCACGGTGCTTAGAAGGTAACTCATCGGCGCTTGCATGTAGGGTGCCCGGGAACCAGGGAGCCAGTGCTAGCCTGAGCCTGGGGACTCCGATACTATTTTCTTAGGTGCTGGTGCTCGATGCTCGGTGCCCGGGGCATAGAGTCCTTTTCTGGGTTGTTAGGGTTTGTGTTTGTGTTTGTGACCGTTTTGGGATGGTTTGGTGGAAGACTTTGAGTATAAGATTGAGAGCTAGGGTTTTTTGTTGGAATCGAAGAACACTTGACCAAGTGCTCCTCAGTTAAATTCAATCTGATCTTATTGAAATTAAATTCAACTTAATTTTATTGAATGAATGGAAGTGCTTAAATAGATAAATGAAACCCTAGGATCTCTAGGTTTGGTCGGCCCTTTCCTTTACAAAATGATAGATTTGGCTACTTAAATCTAATATAATATTGTGCTTATAATCTTATTTAAAAGATATGATAGAAATAAATCTACTTGATGACCAAAGAATCCTTAAAGATATAATTTCCTTAATCGCCTTTTTTATCCTAATAATAAAGATGATAAATATCATAAGAATTTAACCCTAACGAGTCTGATTGCCGCCGGCCTTGATGTAGCACACGAGTTGGGCCTATGATGGAATGGGTTTTGTTTGAGGAGCTTACCTCTTAGGCTGATGATCTTGTCTTGAGCAAAGTGACCCAATGTATGTGGAGCTTTCTTATTCCGCTTCCCCGCTTGAGGATAACATTATTCTCCTCTATTTGAACTCGAATTGTCCTCAAGTCGTCGCTGGTATTAAGGTCGATGTTTGACCCACATACGGTCACCTTGACTCGTTTCAGTAACCGTTAGCCACCAATCGTGCTTTATAATGTTCAGCATTATTCATTTTCGTTAGAAGATTCGAGAACACGAATATGCGTTTTCTTATTGTGTTTCTTATTTGTATTCGTACTTTCGTGTCTGTATCATTTACTTTGCCATCAATGTGGACCTGTACTTGTAGTGTATCGTATGCGTGGTAGTGCATTGCCAATGTACGATTAACTTCCAAAAAAAATGGTTCGAGGATCTTATTTTTTAAGGGCATTTTGGTTAAATCTATTTAATTATTTTGATAACTACTGGAATTTTTGTCAATTCGGTGGATTAAATGCGTGAAGTAACAATTCCATAACGTCCAGTTCACAAGGATTAAAAGGGAACGATTTTGGCACTTCGGAACAAAATCCAGAAAGAACCCAAAATCATATGGCTTTGGATTTTAATGGAGCTTTGAGGCTGAAGCCAGAAAGGACCAAACACAACAAACGTTATATATAGAGTTGCTTATTCGGAAGCTTTGATCACAAATTTATCATATCGTACAGGGAAGATATTGAAATCAAGCATCACAAAGTGCTTCTACAGAGACAAATAATGGCATATATCCAATTTACAAATCGTGCAAGAGGAAAACTCATCACCTTCTTCACACATGACATCCTTCCATCCAGTTTCAGAGTAACTTTTGGGGCTTCTTGCAATCAGACTTCTACTTCCAGAAGGTTTTTCCCTGCTCCAAGTTACCTATATATGTGACAATTTTGACTTGAAGTTACTGGACATTTAGACTACATTAAGTGTTCATCAAACACGGCAAACTGGACGGCTAAGGTACGGATTTGTGCCATATAGAAACAACATATCTAACTAAAGCACAAAATGAACAAGCAAAAGGGAACCCCAGAAAAGAAGCCAGAAGAAATGAGAAACCTGTATAAAAAACTACTAAAATTACATAAATTGGAAATTTTGAACCAAGTTATTTCAGAATAAAAGTACCAAGTAGAGGTCGGAGAAAAGGTCAGAAAGATTACTAATTACGAAACTTTTTAGAGTATGATGCTCAGAAATTAACAAGGCAGTCAACATCCAAACACATAAAAAGTTCTCGTGATCCAAATAAGAAGTGACAATTTTCGTATTTAAAGATGTAAAAATCAACTTATTTATAATATTAATTGCAATTTGCACACCTATGAAGAGCACGCACTTACGAACAGCATGAGCCAGCAGCTCTGTTTCCTTCTGCAGGTCTATCAACTAGAACCATGCCGGCTGGATTCTGAGGGGGCTGAGCTCGCGGAAGTCGTTTAGCTGTTTAAAATAATGGTGGATTCCATGATCAGATACCACACGCAAACAAAATATTTCCAAAGAGACCAGACTAGAGGAAATAACAATAGTGACCAGTTCTTAAGTTTGAATTGCCACTTTAATAAGATAAACAAAATGGAAATTTTCTTACTTTAAAGAAGTTCAACGCGATAATTAATTTTCATGGAACAAATTAGAGCAAATAACTCCAGTTTTCCATCAAATTACTTATTTTGCAAACACATTTCATCTCCTCAATTCAAAAGGGTTCACCTCTGCTAAATTACAGGAAAAGGTGAACTGCCAATCTATTCCACAAGCATAACACAGGAACTAGTAGTGCACATGATATGAGCCAAATATTTGGAGTAACTTGGCTTATAATAAAATATACCTATCTCATAGAACATCTCATTGACATTAAGAGCAGTTTTAGCTGAGGTTTCCATGAAGAAAAGGCCATTCTCCTCTGCATAAGCACGTGCTTCCTGTAAAGTCATCAATTTAAACAACGTTAAACACCTAATTCGGCAAATCAGTTGCCAGCCATACAGTGCAACATACTATTCCATAACGGGGCCAATTAGAAGGTCAAAAAATTATTGATGGGAATAGTTGCCAGCCATAGGATGCAACATACTATTCCAAAACACCTAATTTGATAAATCAGTTGCTATCCATGGAGAGGTTTCCCATTTGCCCTCACAAAAAATTGTTTTCAAAGAAAAGGCTTTTTTTGAAGCGGAAAAAAAGAAATTGGGGTTGGTGGGGTGGGGTGGGATTTAAAGGATGGGGCAGGATGTAAACATCAATGTTTAAGTTGATGGTTGAGATCTTGCAAAATTCCCCCTATATAGTTTTTTGAAAACTCTGTTGGAACTCAACCCAATTTTTAAAGAGCAGTTTCTATTTTCCTATCAAAATCTACATTCCTTAATACTTAATCAAAGGCCACACAAGACTTTTCTATCCTTTGTACCTTGTGCTTATCTTAATCAATCCCACACTATCATAGTATATACTCATGCAGCAATCTTGAATAAGCAGAAAGCAACCCTTGTTCTAGCTGAACTATCACGTCAAAGCCTGAAAGGGTGTTTCCAAACAAACGAAGCCTACACTCCTGCATCTTATCCCCAAGATTGGTAACCTTCAAATCACCCTAGTTTTGAATTGAAGTATGATAAATGCAACGAGAATAAAGGGCACTATTCTGTATCTCACTTCATTAGATCAGCAATAATCATATGATACCTAAATTCCTTCGGATTCCACTTAAATATTTTAGAGCCCTTCTGCCCCTTCGTCTTAGGTTGACTAAATAAGAGGAATGAACCACTGTCCTTTCTTTCCTTTCCTTAAACTTATCTCCATGACACAAATATAAGGAGTAATCAGCCAACTTATCTTTGTACCAGAAAAGAACATCATCAAAAAGATGAGAAAAGAAAAGAAACAAAAACATGGGGATAACGTCAAATATTCCACACGGTAAGGATAGAATGAAGATATATATATTGCAAGCTTTAAGTGGTACGATGCACTTACATCAGCTGGCACACTCCTCTTCTCTTCTAAATCAGCTTTATTTCCAGCAAGTGCCATTACCATGTTTGGATTTCCTGCCATGAAAAACAGGATAAGAAAAGGTTCACTGTCACAAATGCATACCTATTCACCCATAGGCGATACGTTTCAGTAGTCACTTCCATGGGTCAACTACAAATTACTCTTGGAAGTACCTTGCTTTTGCAACTCCTGTACCCACTTCTTGGCACGAGTAAAAGACTCCTGAAAGTAGCAATACAATTAGATTGACAGGATTACAAATTCAATTAGTACAGAATACCTAGAGCATGCTTAGCTAAAGAACAATGAGATTGTTTACGAATTTCAAATAAACGACTCCCAACCAGAACAGGGAAAAGAAGATCATTTACCAGTAGCGCCAACCAAGCAATAAAGCACAGAAAGATAAAAACATGGCTTACGCCACATAATACATTAAGCATTATTCTTTTGCAAAGTTGAAATTTCATCAATCATACAAGCTCCATTCATCAAACAAGAAGAGAAAAACTACTTTTAACTAAACAGTAGCTCAATACTATCAGTCATGTAATAATAACCCTGAAATGTTCCGATTCTACAATTTCTCTTCTAAACCACAGCATCTTCAACATCTTGATGCACAGATTAAAATAAAATGAAGAACTGAATGAGGGGAAAAGAAATACTGACAGGGTTGGAGATGTCAAAAACAATGATAGCAGCAGCAGCACCTCTGTAGTACATCGGAGCCAAGCTGTGGTATCTCTCCTGACCAGCAGTATCCCATATCTCAAACTTCACCGTAGCGTCGCTGACAGCCAAAGTCTGGGAGAAGAAGGCAGCACCGATGGTCGATTCCTGTGAGGGTGTGGGAATAGCATTGCATCAATTGCCACGAAAATTAGGGTTAAATTGAGTTTATAGCATCAGGATCACAAAATCTTAGCGTGATCTCCACATAACTCATAGTTTCCCAAATCTTAAAAGTTTGATCCCAATTCGAGAATCGAAAACCCTAAATCTTAGTATCACAGGATCAGAGAACGAATTGAAAGAAGAAAAGAGGAAAACGAACTTGGAATTCCTGGAATTGGCCTTTGACGAAGCGAAGGACGAGGCTTGATTTGCCAGCTCCCATGTCGCCGAGCAGGACCTGTTCGAGATCAATCGGAAGGCACATCCAAAAATCATCACGGCGTATATAATTTAGGGAGGGGAAAAAAAGCATCGGTAAAGAAAGAGAACCCTAGCTTGATCGAGGAAGGACTTACGAGTTTGGCATTGAGATTGTTGTGGCCGATAGTCGCCATGGGAATCACCGACGCCAAGAAAACTACAACACGCGACCGAGGAGCAGGCGAGAAGGTCAGATTGGAGTAGAAACTAGAAAGGAATTTGGATTTTGATTGAGAGGATTTGTTCTGAAAATGGAGTTTCTTTGAAGATGGAGACGCAATTGGAAAGCTCCATAAACATAAGATTGAAAAAAGGAAGTTCCATAAACATAAGATTGAAAAATATAAATAATTTATTTTTTAAAAAATATTTTCGGTTTAATTTGGTGAATTAATACTTAGGTTTGTCACCCTAAAACAATAGCATCTTCATAACGACTCAGATAACTAGTTGGGAGAAACCAAAAAATTGATGACATAAGTACGGGACAGAACACCCACAACAAAGAATCAAACCTAAGGAATACCAGAAAACGTGTTACTAAATGGATTAAGCCGAGACAAAATTCGTATAAGCTTAACTTTGATGGAGCTTTAACCTCCTATAAAATTGGATCGTATGGATTTATCATTAGGGATAGTATGGGAAGAACTCAGTACTCTGAATCTGGCTCCTCCCCTTTTCCTTCCGCAATTGGATTAGAATGTTTTGGACTATGGAAAGGTGTGCTTAAAGCAGTAGAACTAAAAATTGCGCGTATCTGCATTGAAGGCGATAATCTCAGCATTATCAAAAGTCTCAAGGCAGACGCGTCTTGCTCTGGCGAGATCGATATGTTAGTATCCGACTCTCTTTGTGCTCTGAACATGCTTTCAGATTATGAGATCTCTCATGTCTTTAGGACGATAATCAAGCAGTTGATCGTCTATCTCACCTTGAGATTGCTTTCTCCGGTTTGTCTTGCCCCTCTGATACAGTATTAAGAAGTATTATCCGTAAGGATGCACTTGACTAGTTAATTTTGCCGACAGCCAAATTCTTTCTTGTTCCAAAAAAAAATACTTAGTTTGTCTTGCAATGTTACACACAAATATGCGAATATCAATTCATAAAATATAATTCAACATCTAACAATAATGAAGGTGAACAATCGTAGTATAATGAAATAGAGAATGACTTGCATGATGATACGTACTCTAAAAATATTATAGGTTAGCATTATATTAATCGATACTCGTATCTTGCACGGTATTTTTAATAAGCAGTTTTTTTTATAAAATTTATTTATTTTTTCTAATGTAAAACTAGAAGGTACTTGTATTTAACTAACTTGGCTAAGTTTATAAAGAAATTCTTGCCCCAGTCGGGGTGGCCCAGTGGTAAGAAGCAAGGGGAGGGGTAAGGAGGTCCCGGGTTCGATCCCTGTTTACCTTGCTTCCTACCAGCCGGTCGACGCAAGCCGGTTTATCTGGTATGTAGCTCTTGTCGGCTGGGTTACGTGCTTGGGGTTTGCCACCGAATGTGGGTTCCTCGTCATCAAAAAAAAATATCCCTTGTATCATTCAAATCTAACTTCTCAATATTCTTTTCATTTTTTTTGAATTTAAATAAATTTATTATTAACACCCGCTCAATTAATCAATTCTTTTTAACATTTTTTAAATATTATAGGACCAACTAATAAATGACAATTAAAGGAAAAGAAATTAATTTATATTGATCTTAATTTTTAAAAATTTAATATTCACAACCATTCTATTAATTAATTATTTTATTTATTAAAAATAGTTTATAGGGTTTAATTAGTTAGTTGATGGATTCCAATGGTCATGATATTATTATTATTATCTTTCTCTTTAGTAAAAGAAGCTTTTTTGCCATAAATGAGGTGGAATAAATGAAAAATATTGAAAATTTTAAAAAGAAAATAAATCATCCATATAAGAAATTAAGGAGACTAAAAAGAAAATAAATAATCTTTATAAGAAGTTAAAGAGACTAATTTTATTTTAATTACTTTCATAAATTTATTTTTTTATATATATTAATACACCTTCAAAAGAAGATAAAATGCATAATTAATGTAAATAAAAATGGTAGTGAAGTAAAATATTAGTAGGAAATATGATAGTGAAATGAAATTTTTAATCAATTGTGTAATACTTTGAAAGTAGAAAACCAATTATCATTTTTAAAATCAACACTTGAGAATTTGATTAAAAAATCAACACTTGAGTAAACACAATATACAATGAAAACGGAAAATTAAATTATATTCAAAAGCTTCGCCAAATATTTTTAAATTGTAAATTACCAAAAATAGACCCCATATATAAAAATAATTTATTATATACAATAATATGTTTTAAAAGATCTAATGCTATAAAATTTTCATTTATGGATAAATAAGTACGTACTCCGTATAATAGTAAGATGTATGCTCTACCATAATTTAAGTTTCCGAGAAGAAAAAAATAGTGTATAGAAAAATAAAACTAAAATATTTTTAGTATAATCTAGATGGAAATGGAAAATTGAAACCCTACATACTTAATTTAAGGAATAACTAAAATATGAAATGAAAAAAGTCTAAAAAAATCAAATAGATTAGATCGAGTTTCTATTTAATTAATTGTCTATTTTGATTTATTTTATTTGAATTATTATATGAATGTATATATTCATTGATACAAAAGTCGATAATCCCGTGCGTAGCACGGGTAGTCCACTAGTAACATAACATATAAAAGAGGCTTTTTGTCATTAAAGTGAAGGAGTAAATTGAAGAATTAGTGAATTTACTATTTTTAAATTAAATTTGTGCATAAGGTAGATATAACAACAATTGGTGAAAAAATAATAATGCTTAATGTATTATGTGGCATAAGCCATGTTGTAATGAAAAAATAATAATGCTTAGTGAATTTACTATTTTTAAATTAAAAATAACGCTTAATGTATTATGTGATATAAAAACAATTGAAGGGAAAGAGAATTGACAATTGAGCTAAGATGGCGGTGATAAATGAACAGAGAGAAAGTGTCATTTTGTAATGAAAATGGAGAAAGATAGTCTTTTTCATAACAAAAATAGGTATAGAAAGGAGAAGATTGAAATGAAAAGAGAAAAAACATTGATTTGTTTAGAAAAAATGATTTTAATGGTTTTTTTTTGGTCGGAAAACGTGAGAGTCCGGCTCTCAATTAAGGGCTACACAAACTAAACGGGGAGTAACCCTTCCCCTAGCATCCTCATCCACAATATGCGCTATGTCTAACGGCGGAATTGAAAGACTATGTACACCAATCGGAAAAGAAAGAGAAAGCGACACGAGGGAGTCAGCGACAAAGTTCGCTTCCCTAAAGACATGCTTCAACCGAACCTCCCAGGCTCGGTTCAGAAAGCTCCGACACTGCTTTACCAGGCTAGAAAGCGGGTGATTTTAATGGTGTTATTTAAGTTGACAGGTATCTAGTTTGTATTTAAGTATACTACTACTTTTACTCTTCACAAATCACAAGATTGGCTCTAGTTTTGCTCCATGGAACTATATGTTTTTAATACAATTCCTTAACCCTCAATATGGACTATGGAGCCTTATCAAACAGCTATCTTATTTTGTATTACAGAATTTTTACAGCCACAAATGGCCGCATTCTCCTAGAAAAAACACAAATAACTTAACCGTCGAAACAGGTTATCTTCCCCCTTCGAGGTTGCTTCGAAGAAGGGAGGTCTAACCCGAATGTGTACGCTCCCTCGAAAACGGTATTGTCATGCTGCAAGAACCGGCAAAGGGCTCCCATCCCAGAAAGAACGGCAAATTTCCACACTTCACCTAAAAAGGAAGCTAAAAGATCTTGTTCAGTTGTTACTGGAAATGTGTATACATATCACCACCTCCTACAGAATGTAAACATTTCAGTAAGCATAATGAAATCATCGTCCATGTCTTGGAACGGATGATGATTTCATCAAGATTTTATTCATAAAAATTAAAAAAACGATTTAGATTTTAGAGGAAAAAAAATGGGACTGATTTTTTAGCTTGTTGGGTTCATGTCCATGTCCATGTCATGTTATCATCATGTCATGTGCCTACGTACCTTATTAGATTGTAACACTAACCAACAGTGAGTATTAAAGCCATGTAAAGACAATTACTAAACGTGTATGATTGTAAATTTGTAATTCAACCAGATTTTACAACAAAAGAAACCTTGAACTTAACAGGATCTCTCCATACAGAACACAATCAAACACAGCAGCAGCAGCAGCTAGAGGTGTTCTTTATTAGAAGTGGGCCCGGGGCTTAGGAGCATAAGAAACTAGCCTGCACATCCAGATACGCACACAGTCGAGTTGGTATAGCTCATTTTCAGCCTGTGATCACTTGGAGAAAACCGTCATGTTGGTACTGTGGGGTTTAGAATGATACACGAATGCCCAGCAGCACCATTAGCTGAGAAATGAACTCCGGGTGTCCAGGCCAGGCTGCTCCTGTCACCAGGTTCCCATCGGTGAAGCAGCGGTCAATGGGGCTGGGCTCTATCCAGGTCGCCCCTCCTAGTACAACGTTCAGCTTCACTGCGGGGTATGCAGTACATTTCTTGCCCTATGTTGCAAATATCAATAGTACATTTAGCGCACTTGATAATTTCATACTGCCTTTTATCTGTCACCTGACTCAACCTCTTATAATTTTTAAAATCGAAAGGGAGGTGCTTGAGTAGGTCCCTCCAGTCATATGGAATGCAAATCAAGTGTATTACCTTGAGCACACCGGCTGCAGAAAGAATCTGCTGGCCATGGCAGATTGAAGCAATTGGTTTTCCCGCATCAGTGAAACCCTTGACTATGTCAAGTACTTTCTCATCCAATGCAAGGTACTCGGGAGCGCGTCCTCCAGGAATTACAAGGGCATCATAACTTGACACGCTGATATCATCAAAGCTAGCATTCAGCGTAAAATCATGTCCAGGCTTTTCGCTGTAAGTCTGATCACCTTCAAAATCATGGATAGCAGTCGGGCACTTGTCACCGGGTCCCTTGTTGGGGCAAACTGCATCAACATGGCATCCAAGGGCTTGCAAGGCCTGGAAAGGGACCATCACCTCGTAGTCTTCCATGAAATCCTACAAGAGAGCAACCCAAAGCTAGTCATGAGAGCCAACATACTCAAACATATCAAACATGTTATTGATGAAATGCAATCCACCGTTGGAATCAAAGACAATTAACATAAAAAGAGCTATGTACTCACCCCACAGAGAAAAAGGATCTTTTTGTCTGATCTTTCTATGACACCCCCAAGTGCCTTGACAAAGCAGCGGATGAACTCAGGATGCCCTTCGTAAGTGGGAAGTGTTATAAGATTGCCATCAACAACAGTTTCAGCTACGCTTGAAGGTTCTATCCAATCAGCACCAGCTGCAATGAGAACAGGCTTCACAGCAGGGAAAGCAGTACATTTCCGACCTTTAACCGAGTCGGCAGCAGCCAGGATCAACTGCCCATGGCAAACAGAAGCTATCGGCTTTCCTGATGCAGAAAACTTCCGCACCAAATCAAGAACAGCTTCATTCATGGACAGGTACTCTGGAGCCCTTCCTCCGGGAATGACTAAACCATCATACACGCTTGCATCAACCTCATCAAATGTTGCATTGAGAGTGAAGTTGTGACCTCGTGATTCAGAGTAAGTCTGCAATTATGTACAATCAGAAAGGTGGGACTTGGGAGCATATGTTATGGATCTATTTCTCCCTGCAAGCCTAAACAAACCTTCCAACAATTTGCTTCCTCTTTTGATTCGAACAAAAAATGGAAACAATACTCCACATTGTTATTCATTGTTAATCAAGCCAATCGAAGATTATATGTTATTTATCCAGCATTGCACTTAAATAAAAAAAGAAGATAGAGAGAGGAACATGTATATATAAGAATGTTTACATGGATGAGCATACACATAGATCAGTTGGTTAATAATCATTTGGGATATAGCTAGTTGATCATATATCTAAGATTACAAAGGAGATAAAGTAGCCCTATCTCCTAAATGCAAGTTCTGAATGGAAAAGTATTCATGTCCAGCGAAGGAAATAAGGTGCTTAAAGCCTTACACAGTTACACCATATTCAGCCATATCTATAAAATACTAAGAATCAGCATCCTAGACATCCAATGTTTTAAAGTCATCCTCGGTAAATAAACTGGAAATATTAATCACTTGGGGCAGGAGTTGGCATTCATGTTCCACATTTCCTTCACATTTGATAGATCATGTTCGTGTAAATTCTTGAAGGAATTTATAGGGTCTAAAGGGGTCTTGTTTATAAGGGCTTATCTTCTAACCCTATAATTGAGAGATGGAATAATGCTCAATCAAACAATCCCAGGCTTCCCCAGGCGGAGAAAGGCAGTGGTCTCCATTGCATAGCATGCCACGGCAAGGCGGCAAGCAATTGTTTTCCACTTGTTTTTCATTGGTGTTTTTTAGGCCCTACATCTAATGGCACTAACAGACGGTTTTATTAAAACCCAAGTTGTAACCCTCGAGTCTTACTTGAGTTCATCTCACATAGTCACATCCTAATTTGTTGCTTGACGTAAGATCTCAATAAGATTTATTTCTAATATGCTCATGTTAACAGACTATTTACGAAAATCCAACAAAAATCAGTATCATACTCCATCCCTTTGAATACAAACTATCAATGATAAAGATTAGAGCATACTATCACTTAAGAGAGAGAGAGAGAGCTTAGCAAAAAGAAGCAAAACAGGATACCAAATAGATACAGGAAAGGTCGAGGGACAGTGAAGAAATTCCTATAAAGAACTAAAACTTAAGCTTCAATCAATAATCTATTTGAACCAGTCTCTTGCACACTTATTGTAGGCAAATAAGATGTAATATGTGGACTCGTCTTCTTTTTATAAATTTCTTGCGAAATCAAGACAAGGTATACTTTCCAAATGCATTAGTACATTTAATAGGCACAGGCTGCACAGAAATCATACTCAGTATCACGATTGACAAGATCGAAAGAAGCATTTGGCATAAAAATTCAAACGGTTGTCAGTTCCCAAAGAGGAAGTCATCATCCTAATTCCCTACACTGCAAACGACACAGCTTAAATCCAAACCAAATCATCTCGACGAATACTCCCAATCAAGGGAGAGATAGACGGTCACTAATGAAATCAAGTAAAATTAAACGATGAATTGAAAAACCTGGTGGCCGGAGAGTTGGTGGACAGCAGTACGGCAAACATCGCCAGCTTTCTTGTCGGGGCAAACGGCGTCGACGGCGATTCCGTACGCTAGCAGCGCTTGAAACGGCACCATCGCCTGCAAAAACAACTCAATCAACCTCGTCCCTATCGGCTCTCGCACAGAAAAAAAAAATGAAACGGAGACTAAGATGAGGAGGAGAAAGCGGACCTCGTAGTCTTCCATGTAGTCGCCGCAGAGGATCAAAACTCTCTTATGAGACTTGGAGTTCGCCATTGGAGAGGGAGAGGAGGACTGAGACAGTGAAAACCGGAATGGAAAGAAAACCTGGGAGAACTAGACCAGTTAAGTTGAGGCGATTAGATGTATCATAGATGTTTCCACATTTGACGAAAATGCCCTTGCGTGAAAGAGGACGTGCCGAGGGTGGTTCGACATTGTAAGGTCAAGGTCAGGGGTATATTCGTCATTCTGTGGATGGATGCGGACGAAAGTGTTGAACTCGTGGACGTTATTTTATCAATTTTAAAGAAGATGCGGAAGGATTTGAGGGAATGTGGACACCTGTTATTGTTACGGTCACTCCCAAAATCAAATGCCAATCCGCTCCACGTATATTCTGGTGTGGCATCCTCGCTGGAGTCGCTCGGATGTGCTCCAAATCCAATCCAACAAATTTGTTATCCCTCCGTCCAAAAATACATGGACTTTTACTATTTATGCACGTTTTTTTAGGAGTTAAAAATTATATAAAATATTAATAAAAAATTAATATTTTATATAGTTTTTACCTTCTTAAAAAAGCGTGCGTGAATAGTAAAGACAATGTATTTTTGGACGGAGGTAGTATTTTATTTTATTCATTTTTTCAATCGAATATGCCATGAAAACGTTTCCTTGGTTTATATGAACTATGAAGGCACTTAAGTGGTTAAGTCTATTACAATCAGAGAAGGGTCATGAAGACATGAATCTTACTAAGCTTAAGGAAATGTTCTTTTTTTTTGGAATAATTCCGTGGGATGGTACCGATATTCGACGAGTATGGAAATTTTTTTCATTATCCACTTATGGTATGAGATAATACCGATATATAGAGAGTGGGACTGGTACCAATAGAGATGAACTGTATTAAAGTTGCTAATGACTAAAACTAGGAGGGAATGGATCTTAGATTACGTTCTATGGGTACCGGTTTTGGGGAATATCGTGATAACAATGGTGATGTAGAGGAGGACGAGAAGAAAAGCAGAAGGCAGAGCTGCTGCAGAGGCAAAGACATAAACTTGTACCAGCATTTGATGCATAAAGAGCAAGCTTTCCTTAAGTTTATGAACCCCAACAGTCCAACACACACACACCATCAAAGATATAAATTGATCCTACAAGCAACAAGCATCCAATTGGCAAGAGTTGCTGACAATATGAAAGAGGAATGCATTAGCATTAGGAAGGGTTAAAAGGAGAAACGAGCAGCTAAGATTCAAAATATGCAGTCTTATGAGCACAATGACCCAATTAATACCCGAGGAGTTGAGGGAAACAAAGGAGAGAAGTAAAGGTCAGCTTCTCACTTTAGCTAAACCAAGCCGTTAAAAGGCTAGTACAACTTGTTACAATGAATGGATCCTGAATGAAACAATCACTAACCTCCTACCGTATAGAATAGATGGTGTTAAGTGTTAACATGTCCAGAGAGGAAACAAAGACTAATATACCAGTGAATAACATCTGATCCTAACACAGAGCCTACAAGACCTGCGCAAGCGCTTTCAAGCAAGAGAGGAAACTAAGACATAAATCTATCTACTTATGGCGGCAACAAACCTGGTCAATAAGCAAGCCATGGCTACATCATACCTAGTTCTTGCCAATGTCACCAATAAAAACACTATCCATGGCTGCCTCCTGTTCTAAATTCACAAATTGATATGCAGTGCTTTAAGAGGTAAATATCATCTTCCTTGCAAGACAAAATATATACACTTACAAACCAACATGGTATAAAAAAAATCAACAACAGAGATCACACAGCTGGTGTTGGAACTTGGATAGATATGCACTACTATGTCAATCAATCAATCCCACAAAACACTAGAACCAGATTCTGATAAAAACTGCAGGGCCATTGCTCTATCGGAAATTGGCCATGCAGCAACTCCTAGTGGTTCTGGTGAGTGCTGATGCAGAAAATGAAAAAGCATCAACCGTAAAAAGCATGCTCAAGAGATGAGAGAGCCATATAAACCCATATAACTACATACATAGTTGATATGATATCCAAGTTTCATACCTTGTTAATGACCCTATTCACTGCTAGTCCTAAACTCCTAATGCTAATTTCTTCCTCAACCAAAAGAGGGTGCATATTTGGACAGCTACAAGCAACGCCCAGAATTTGCAGATGATACCATGAGGTAGTGAGGTAATAAAAACAAAAGTTTAGACTACTAGCCAAAAGCCATTTTGCAAGGAAGGGCCATAACCAAAGTCTTATGGCATCATCATCCTGACAGACCTGGGACATAGTATACGAACAACAAACATGCCAAGAAAACAAATGGAAGAAAAAACATAAAGAATGATGAGAATAGCAAGCGAACAATCTAATGAGGCAACCGACATTGAGTAAATCAGACTAGACAGCAAGGTTGTATCAGTTACACCCATTCTAGGAAGAAAAGTAAGCCTGATCACTAAATGTATGCACATAAAAACAGCCACTTCATTACCAAAACAAGGAATATGAAATGAGTCTGTGATAAAGCTCAATATCCCAATGGAATCCATACCCACAGAGCAATCAAAGAAATTGCAAATTCACAACAACAAAAGATCATATATACTAATAAGCAATTCAGTGGCAACAATCAAAGAAATTGCAAATTCACAACAACAAAAGATCATATATACTAATAAGCAGTTCAGGAGAAACAATTATGTAAATCACAAGGTTACCAGAGAATATCTAATGACATAAATATGGGCGATAAATAGACATATGAGTCAGATTAAGATGGCCGCGACATCATCTCCTCCGTCTCAAATCACCATTTCTTTTTTGCACACATAATACAAGAAAATACGCTAAGCAACTTCCTTTAACAGAGAACCCCAAACGTCGCATACCACGATTTTTCCCCAATCAAGCCGATTCCTTCTTGAGAAGAGCAGTCTCGTTGGAATCAGCGGAGGAAGGAGGAGCGGGAACAGCAACACAGACCTCATCCTTGATGATGTGAGCCTTCTTTGGGTTGAAGATATCGTCTTCGTCGTCATCTTCATCGTCGCTGAAATCATCCAGGCTCTGATAGGCCTCGAAGCGGCTGGTGAAAAGAGACCAGATGATATACATGGTGCCGGCGGTGAGGGCACCACAGGCGGCTCCAAAAAGGAGGGAGGCGAGGACATTGAGGACATCAAGCGTGCGATCGCCGAAAGAGGCGCTGGATCCGAGCGCCAGGTCGGGGCGGTGGCGAATTAGGGTTTCGTCATCGGAGGCGCGGAGGAAGCCGCGGGGGTGATGGGGCCGAAATTGAGGGGTGTCGGGGTAAAATCCGGGGCCGTCGGGGAAGGCGGAGCGGGGATCGGGACGGAAGCCACGGAGTTCGGCGACGACGGCGATGAATTCGGGGCGGGGGTGGTGGGGGTCGGGGTTGCGAGGCTGGAAAGAGACGGAGTAGGTGGAGATGAGGAGGGTTTTGCAGGGGCGGGCGGCGGCGGAGGAAGCGAGGAGGAGGAGGAGAGAGAGGGCGGGGAAGGAGGAGGGAGCCATGATCGCCATTGATGGAGGATTGAGAGAGGGATTGGGGGAAATGGGGGAATTTGGGGGAGTTAGTTTTGACGGGAGGAGAGGATATGTGATCCCGCGTTTTTTGTGGGGAGTTGACTGATGGTAAATATACGTTTTCTTTAACCTTTTTTTTTTTTTAATTATCACTATTGATTTTTAAATGATTAAACTTGTTTTATAAGCTTAATTTGGCGTATCTAAGTATCTAACTATCTTTGAATCAAAAAAAAAAGTATCTAACTATCTAAGGCGATGTTGACGAAATTTTAACATTCAACTTGAAGTTTCACCCTTACTTTAGCTTAGTATTTTATTTTATTTTATTTTTTCTTCTTTGAAAAATCCTACCTTTTTTGTGTAAAGAATTATACTGCTCCGTATTTACAATATACTATTATTGTAAATAATGATAATTGTAAAATAATTATCAGTATGATTTGGCGTATATTCTTTTTTTGGTTAATTTTACATTTATTATTACTAATAAATTGTTAAAAAATAATTAATAAAGAAACTTATATTCTATAGAAATTTTAAATTTCTTAAATGCCAGTAAAAATAAAATATTTTATAGTAACTGTAATTTAAAATTTTAACTAATCGGTTCCCCTCGCACCCTCCAAACTCATCGGTGAAAAACGTCTAGTAACTCCGAGCATTGCTCAAAATCAAATCTTCAATCAAAACCACAAATTGTTAGGCGATCATCGCCTTCTTTCTTCCATCACATTACATCTCTAATTCAAGCTAGGTACTAGAGAGCTTGGATGTTGAGAGCGGTTCAAACCAAGTTCTCAACCCATCCAGCAAGAGCGAAACCACCGATCTCCTTTGGCCCCTTCAATTCCACAACCCAACGGAGATGGAAGAAACCGGCAGACACCGCGCAAACCCGCCTGGAGAACAGGACCAGGGACTCCAAGCTCGACAAACTTGCCTCTCAACTCCGCAACCTTGGGGTTGCACTCCACCTGTTCGACATAATGTCTAAGAGGAGTCGTCCGTTTGTGTCCGTCCAGCTTATGTCTAGATGGGCCAATGTGCTTGGCATCAACATTGGGGTGGGTGAATTCATCAGGAAATACCCACATCTGTTTGAGGTGTTCACTCACCCAGTCAGGAGGAATTTGTGCTGTAGATTGACTGGAGAGATTCTTAGCTTGATCGACGAGGAGAGGCGGGTTCTCAGTGGTGCTGAATTGGAGAATGTGAGGAGGATTAAGAAGCTTCTGATGATGTCGAGGAGTGGAATTCTTCACTTGCACGCGCTGAGGCTGGTGAGGAGGGAATTCGGTTTGCCTGAAGATTTTCAGAAATCAGTAATTCTGAAGCACCCGGAGGAATTTAAGGTGATCGATTTGGAGACGATAGGGTTGGTCGATAGAGATGAAAGCCTGGGCACTGCAGAGGTGGAGAAATGGAGGGAAAGAGAGTTTAAAGAGAAATGGTTGAGCGAATTCGAGACCAATTATGCTTTTCCGATCAACTTCCCTACAGGATTCAGGATTGAGAGAGGGTTCAAGGAAAAGCTGAGTAACTGGCAGAGAATGGTTTATGTGAAGCCTTATGAATATGACGTTAGTCGATCTAGGACTGGTGGTGCAGTTGAGAGGTTTGAGAAGAGAGTGGTAGCGATCCTGCACGAGCTCTTGAGCTTGACAGTCGAAAAGACGATGGAGGCTGAGAGGTTTGCGCATTTCCGGAAGGACTTGGGTATGGAAGTTAATGTTTGCGAGCTTTTGTTGAAGCACCCTGGGATATTCTATATATCTACAAAAGGTGGTTCGCAAACCGTGTTCCTCAGGGAGGCTTTTAGTAGAGGCTGCTTGGTTGAGCCTAACCCGGTATATAATGTCAGGAGGAAGATGTTGGATCTTATGTTGCAAGAGTGCAGTAACACTGGATCGTTGAAATCTGATGAGTTTGTTGAGGAGAATACAAGCTTGACCGGTGTCGTTAGTCAGCATACTGACGGTGGAGAAGGCGGAGATTGGGTTGTGTGGTTGCTGGAGAGTTCTGGTGATTGAACTTGAGGAATCTTGGAGAGAAGGCGAAAAAGCAAAGAAACAAGAGACCAAAACTGTCTTGACTCTGGAAGAACAGGCTGCAAGAGCTGCTGAAGAAGAGCCGCTGCAAAAATGGAGGAAGAGCAAAGGATGCTGAAGCACCTATACAACCACAGGCAATGGCTGGTTCGGGGTAAAATGAAGTTCAGTTATAGTCTCGGATCCGTTCAAAACTCGTGTATATTTTTGGCATATGTTGAATGCAATGAGACCCCCATAGAGTTCATAAACAAGTCTAGAAAATAGAGAATGTATCGCTCATTTAAAATTCAACTTCCGAACGACAGGATCGAGTTTGGGTTATTTTTGTGTAGTAGTTGATTAAGGTTGCATTTGGTATTACGCGAAGGGGGGAAGCCGGGAAGAGCAAAAGATGGTGAAGCTCAAATGCAACCACACGTACAAACCACAGGCAATGCCGGTCAGGCTATAACAAAGTTTGGTTATGGTCTCGGACCAGATGCTAACTCAGTAACTCATGTATATTTGTAGCTCGGTTCAGATATCAGGATATATGAACGCCTATTCAAGATAGTCAATAATTTGCCGTTTGGTGAATGGAATGAAATCCCCTTTAGAGTTGACAAATAAATAGAGATTAGAAGATATAATTCACGCATTTCAAATTCAACTTCCGAACTACATGGGTGAGTTGGTTCAATCCATGTCACAAGTCATTGACCTCGGTCCTCGTAGTAGTGAGGCAAGTAAACATCTCACTCTTGCTACTGGAGCAAAAAGGCATTGATGGGTTTGGGGTTATTTTTGTGTAGTAGGTGATAAAGAATCGCTTTTTTTTTCAATAAAAAATTAGCTTGTCTTTCTCATGATGCTTCTTGTTTGGTTCCTCACCAAAATACTTTCTACATTGGTCAAGAAATTCTGATTGGTCAACAAAGTGGCGTTTTTCATAACCTAAGCAAAATGTCCAACTTACAATACGGAGTATCAAACTTGTTCCACATTTGGACACAGGTCATCACGCAAAAAGAAACGCACAGCAATTATCAAACTTGTTGCAACGTCCTCTTGCATTGGAGATGTTCCTAATTAACCACAAAGTTAAAATAAGAAATAATTTGATCCGTGGTAGTGTATTATTTGATTTGTACCATTATTCTGCTAAAGGATTTTAGATACAAGTTTTCCGTTAACATAAAACACCCATATAACAAAAATCAAAACAGATTTTAAGTACCATAAGTGCCTATTTAGGTAGATCTAATACAAAAAAAAAGTCAAAAGGCAAGTTACAACGGCTTTCATAAATTCTAACCCATGCTAAGGCCAAGGTCACAAGACCTAAATATGAAAACAAGCACAACGCGCAAATGTAGAATCCAAAGCATATAGATAGCGTCCACAGGCCAAGCTCGTCCATCAGGTATTGAAAAAAGTCACAAAGACGTGAAAACAAGTATCTGCAACTCCATGCATCACAGGGCAGGAGAAATCCTAAGATGGCACTGCATTCACGAAAACCAACAAGGTTCATTAGTTTTCACCAAAATACCATCTCTGCACAATATAACTTGAGCTCACTATGATCAAGAACTACACTTAGATGCATAGAAAATATGTGTAACATGAATGAGGATCAGGAGAATTGCTAGGGGGGGAATCCAATTGTAAAAAAAATAATCCCCTTCTAGGGTTCTTTTCACACGTACCAAACAGCCACCTAAGAGAACAAACTAAACTAAAGGTAACTTCGGAAAAAATCCAGAAATTCTCTTTAAGATAAAATAAATCCAAAATTTATCAAGTTAAACGAATAAGCAAGCATGGGAAAACAACAGAACGAGCAGCACTGGCACATCAATTGCAATATTTGGGCAACGCCAAGCCAACTAGGCCAAAAAAGAAGGCGCTAATATAAGGTCATCACTCACCATGTACAAAGAAAACTGGGGAAAAGGGAAATAAGTCTACCAAAATTTCCAAGAATTTCACACAACATGCTCTACTTGGTCCAACCCAAAATATTTGCAATGTTGTAATTACTACTATTGAGAACTTATGACACTTGCATATCAAACAGATAACTAAACAATGAATGGCAACTTAAAAACCCACTACCCACCACACCAAGCAGATAAAGAGTTCTTGAAAGCAAGTTGCTTCCAATCACATAAACTACACAAAGCAAAGCTAATAAATTGAAGAACCAAAATGTACATCAAATGATTAAGAGCCTTACTGTAGGTGGAAGTATCAATCTGCTCTGGAAGCTCCTTGATGTCAACCTCGAACCTTTCTTGAACCTGAAGCAGCCAAAAAATATCAGTGCTTTGGAAATATATAAAATTAAATTTAAATACAGAAAGAGAAGCCAAACTATAATATGTAAAACAGTTCTTAACCTGATTGAGAGTTTGAGAATCTGAAGAAGATGAAACAAATGTTATTGCAAGTCCCTTTGTGCCAAACCTACCAGCTCGCCCAACCTAAGATGGATTTGAGTGTTAAATTAAACACAAATCACGAGGAATGCAAGTTAAATAAACATATGCAAGGACAAGAAATTTACTCGCCCAACCTAAGATGGATTTGAGTGTTAAATTAAACACAAATCACGAGAAATGCAAGTTAAATAAACATATGCAAGGACAAGAACTTTACCCTGTGCAAGTAAGTATCAGCATTCTCGGGCATATCGTAGTTGATGACAATATTCACACGTTCAATGTCAATTCCCCTGCCCACCAAATCAGTAGCAACAAGAATCCTCTTGTGTCCCTCCTTGAAGCTCTTGTACTTTGTCAGCCTAAATTTATAATTATCAGACATGCAATAGTTTGGTCAAGCAATGGCAAAATAAACTGCTCAGGAAACACCAACAGATCATAGCTATCATACATGATGCATTTTCCAAATACATAGTGCATTCAAACACGCGGTACAGGAGAGAAGAACATTATCATGAACTGATTTTCAGAAAGAGTTTGGTTTACCACAAACAAGAGAAGCATAAAACTACATGTGAACGTGCATAATGCATTTAGTGCGCATGAATAGCTTAAGAAAGACATCCAAGTATCCAACTAATATAAAAACACAAGAAATGATATGGGTATTGAACAAATTTCAAAATATCAAGATAAAACCCTATCATAATTTGAACAAAGACAGTTTTACAAGGTAATAATAGATGCACCGTCAAAGTTCATGCTAAAATATAAGCTTTCGAGTACACACCTTTCTTCTTGTAGCATGTTTGAGTGGATACAGATGGCAGGGAAATTACACTCCACAAGGAGCTTGTTCAACTCTGCAGCTCTGGAGACACTCTTGACAAAGATGACAACTTGATTGAAGTCCAAAGCATCTAGCAGGTCATTCAGCTTACGGTTCTTCTCTGACTCAGTCAATTTGATATAGTGCTGCCAAAGATAACAACAGTAAGATATGACATAATATAGAAGCTTTCAAGACTTAACATGAGGTATCATCAGGCATTAGCTTTTAAGGATCTACCTGTACAAGACCATGCAGAGTTAACTTTGCTTCATCATCCACATATATTTCCATTGGCTGAAAGGAAGAAATGTCATAATAAATCATGTTAGCAGCTCCTCAGGCAAAAGCAATCCACAAGAAATGAAGTTGCCTGGACATCTCTCAGGTCCCCTGATTTGTCTCCTTGTAGATACTTCAACCATGCATCACAGTGGCTCAAGATATATACCACCACTCAACTGGAAGTGTCTCAAGTACGAGTGAGGATTCAAAATAGGCAGCCTAGAACTAAAAACCCCAGCAGCCCTCATTTAATAGCTGTCACTCGAGAAAACTAGATATGAAAATATGATGGAGAATGGAGCCAATTACAAAAATATCTCAGCTACCCTAATAATAAAGGACCCCAGCATCCTCCTATCTCCAACAAGTTGTTGTTCACAAATTGACGGAAGACAAAAAGATGCTTCAATGCAGACTGCAGATGACACCAGGACCATAACATCTATGCTGTTAAACATCTCCAATTAGCAGTTGGGATTATGAAAAAGGAAGACTTCAAATTCAAGAACTGGCCATGGGACATTACATCTTGCATGAATCTCTTGCAGACTGGACGTATCTCCTTGCTGAGCGTTGCTGAGAACATCATGACTTGCTTATCATGTGGTGTCATTTTGAAGATTTCTTGAACATCCCTCCTCATGTCTGAACACAAGGGGTAAAAAATTAACTAATGCCACATATGATGCCCACAATAAACCACATGATGACAAGAAAAAAAGTGAATAAACTCAATTTAAGATACAAACATGAAGAGATCATACCAAGTGACTCAAGCATCTTATCACATTCATCCAGGATGAAATGCCTCACGTTTTTCAGAGAGAGGTCTTTGTCCCTTGCCAATGCTAGAATCCTCCCAGGAGTTCCAACAACAATATGAGGGCATTCATTTTTCAGCAAATCCTTGTGGATTTTAACACCAACACCACCATAGAATACAGCAACCTTGATATCAGGCAAATAAGTGCTAAATCTTTCGAACTCGTGACAAATCTGCAGGAGAAAGCAGAGATTTTAGAGGAATTCAATGATCATTTCAAAATGAAAGATTAAGATTTAAATATGATTATCTACTAACTAACACACCTGATAAGCTAACTCCCTAGTGTGGCACATCACCAGTGCTGCAACCTGCCCTGCAATGGGCTCAATTTGTTGCAGTGTTGATAATACAAAAACAGCAGTCTTCCCCATACCAGATTTAGCTTGACATATGACATCCATTCCCAAGATTGCTTGAGGAATACATTCATGTTGTACTGGGTAAATGCCAAAGAAAACGGAGGCGAACGAACCTTCAGTCAGTATATTACGAACTGCTGGTCCTTTAAATAAAAGGTTTACCAAACCAGTTTACAGCTCCGAGAAAGCAGTGATAGAAATGGATTACCTGCCAAATGGCAAATATAACATAACAGTTCAATATGAATGATAATTCAACAAATTAAGTGATTATAGCCCCAATTGGTTGGACATGAAATCATTATCTTGATTCAAGATAAGGGAAGATATACATGTACAACAATTGTTTCAAGACATGGAAATAACTTTAGAAGAAAAGGAAAATGGCTAACAGATGATAGTCTATAGGTTAATTAGAAAAATGAAGCATATTTCAATGATATGTGGGAATGAGAGATCAGTTGATAACTTGCCTTCTGAAGGATGTTCAAAACCAGAATCTACAATGGCACGAAGTAGCTCTGGCTTCAGGAGGAAGTCTCTAAATCCTGAACTATGAATACCAACATAACCCCTGGATACGAAATCATTATTTAGTTACCATCTTTATATTGAAGAACAATTTTTAAAAAAAGGGAATAACGCATAAAAACACCAAGCAAAACACACAAGGGTACACCTAATATTGTATTTCAGATAGCCAACCATGGTGATCAAATGTTGTAGTCACAAATGTGCAATTCAAAAGACACGAGCCAACTACATCATACACTTCAAAGATTTCTGAAGGCAAGTTACTCGTAGTAACATATAGATCAGGAATGTGATTGCAATCTGTGATTAACTGACTACAAAGAGATATCCGTACCACAACAATTTATTAACAGTCAAAGTAGCAAAGAAGGATAAGTGATTCTACATTTATCAAAGTCATGTTTCCATAATTCCATCGAGGCATCATTCCAGTTACAAGGAACCATATCTTTTGGATGTTATAAAGCACAGTTCTCTGCCAAACACAAGCAGTGATAACAGAAGAGGGGATTCACTATCACACAAGACAAAAAACACGCAAAAACTCGAAGAATATCAATTTGTAAAAATTTGAAATAAAAAAAAAACTTCGGAACTTTTTGACAGTGATAATCTCAACTAAATACTCTCAAACTCGAGGAGAGTGACCAAATTGAGTACAATATAACCAGTAAACTCAGATCCAACTAATATAACACACGATACGACAATAACAAACAGAAAACGGTAACTCACTTTTTCCCAGCTTCACCATTAACTTTAGCGGTTACAGAATCGGGGGCCTTCTCCTCCTCTTCCTCGTAGTCGAGAAGCTCCTCCTCGTAAACGTCGTTGTCTCTTGTCTCGCCCATCTTCCTGTACCTACATGAATCACAGACAGAAAGAAAACGCACATACCGGAAATTAGGGTTTCGAACAGAAAAACAAGGTATGCAGATTGACAGATCTAGATACTAGAGCAAACCGAGGAAATCCGGTAGCGATAACTGACCTTGGTAGATCTGAATTCACGAGATACGGCCGAGGTTTTGGTAGTCTGCAAGGAACAGCGGTTGGATAAACGAAGGGGACGTGATGCGAAAGAGGGGTCTAGGGTTTCCGGAAACGAACACGAGAGGATACACTGCGAGATTGCGACTTGCGAGGCGGTGAGGTTGATTTTATAGGGCGTGTGACGATCATTTTTGTTTTTCGGAAATTTCGCGGGGTGACTCTGAGGTATTGCAATTTTCGTGAGGTATATAACTCTTTTGCATATTTCGCATGGTACTCCTAAGGTTTTGATTCTTTTCGCGTCGCGCCCCTCGGGGTTAAATTTTAACGGATTTTGTGAACTCCGTTACTTTTGGAATTAAAAAAAAAGAACGGGCGAAGAGAGAGAGCAAGAAGCGCGCGCGAGAGAGAGCGCGTCGAGGCAGGTGAAGACGACGAGAGAGCACGCCGGTGAGGACGACGTCAGGTCGGAGCTCTCGCGAGCAGAGACGTTGGAGGAGACGAATATCCTAGGTAAGTCTCCCTTCTTATTTTCAACAGTAGGAATTTAGGGTTTTTTTATTTGGAGATTTTTAGGATAACTTACAATTTTATGATTTTCAAATTGGGGGGAGATGAGCGCCAGAATGCATATGGAAAACCTCTGTACACTTAGGAGCTGGCTTGGAAATTAGGATTGAACACATAACAAAATCTTGACCTGGGGCTGCTCCAGAAATTAGGAGTTATTAAGCATATGTATAATGTTTGGCCATGACTGATTCAGAAGTTGTTTTTAGTGTCCTATTAATAGTAGCAAGTGAAAGTCTTATTATCTAGGGTAGAATAGTCTTGACTGTAGAGATTTACAATATCTCACTATTCATTTTACTTTCATAGTTGGGTTAAACATAATGGTTTTATTTAATGGCAAAGATCTTGAAGCTAGCCGGTGGATGGAGTTGGAAGTAAAAAAAACACCCTGAATCAGTAATTCAATATTCAATATTTAATATTATTATAGCATTTATTTTTCAATATGAATTGGGATTTAATGGGTGGAAGTGGAAATGTGTCATTGACTTGTGATTACATTTATATGTTCCATGTTTATTTCTTGACCATGAATCAAACAACCAAAATCTTCCCAGTGGCAATGATGTAGCATGATATCAAACATCTTTTTCTTTGCACTCTTCTTATTGGAAATAATACACACATATTGCTACCGTGTTTTGGTTTGTTCCTAGTTGAAGGCTTCAAACAAAGTGTTCAATTTTGTTCCTTGGTAAGAAAAATAGGCTTATCTTTTGTCATCAAATAATTTTAGCCTATTAGCTTAAATGGGAGAGTGATGTGCTGAGGCATAAAAATGTGGGTTCGAATCTCACATAGGCTAATTGAATTGAGTTCATTAACCATTACTAAGTAATTTAAGGGTTGTTAACTACTAATAACTTGGGGAGTTAATCATAGCTAGATGTTTGTAAAGGTTTGTAACTCAAATTGATGAGGATGTGTGTTTTCTGTTATAGCTTTATGTGTTCTAAATGGATTTAGGCTTTATTTTGTAGCAAAGAAAGGGTGCACACTAATAATCTTTAAGAGGGGTCTACACACTTAACATCTTATTAGTCCTCAATATTATCTAATAACTCATATTTTCATAACAACCATGTTCTTAGTTAGATAGTCATTGTGGGATTCGAACCCACATCTTAATGCTTAAGAATATTGCTCTACCATTTGAACTAAAAGGCTTAAAATAAATGTTCAATAGTTTGACATAGAATTTTGTCTGTCAATTTCAGCAGTAGTTTTTTTGTTTGGTCGAAATTTGAGCAGTAGTTTAACAAGGGAATTTATTTGCTTTAGCAAAAGCTAATAGAATTTCTTTTTCAAATAAATGTCCAGTACATGCCTTACAATATTCCTTAATCATGCACTGAGAAGTTCAAACAATTAGCAAAAGCTAATAGATTTTCTTCTAGGCCGGGTTCTTCCTGCATATATATAAAATCTGAATCCGAATCTGAAGATATGTATACGGCGATAATGATATTGATCTTGAAGCATATCAATGGAAGACAAAGAGTGAAGTTAGACGAAACAGACTAGCGGAAAATGAAAATCAAGGATGTACCTGCAAAGCTCCATTCCATGGAGTAGTTAAAAGAAGAAACAAAATAATTAATGTTAATATTAAGATTATGTGAATACAAAAATCATATCATACACAAATATATCATTTAATTCCAATAAATGTATGGGATGCAGAGATGAAAAGAGGCTGATCATTTTGTACATCAGCGATCAAAAGATATTTGATTCCTCGCATGCCTATAGGATAAAATATAGCAAACATCTGCATTAAAACAATAAATCTTTGGAAACTAAAACCAATTTTACCAAAAAATAAAGAGTGTAATGACAACTTAACATGAACTAGCATACAAATTAAGAGTAGAATCAATGCAGTTCAGAATGTTCACCAAGAGGCCTATGAGTGCCAAATAAGGACTGAATCCTTCAAACAAAACATGATCCTGGTAAATTGCATAATCGAATGCATCAAGTGTTGTTGAAAACGAACAGCAAACAAGGAAAGAATTCACCGGAAAGAACCTGCGAGACGAATGAAAATGCCCAACATCAGACAAGAACAACAAACCCCACTTGTGGAAACCTGCAATGTAAGCATTCATGGCAATTTTTCTGCTAAGGCACAAGGAACTTCTTTGTTCAAACTTCTAATATTCCTTTAGACCCCTTACATTATCATCACAGTGACAATTTTATTTTTTAAAAAATAATTCTCAAAGAGGCTTCAGCAAACCCCGCAAACCTCAATTGGAAATTCCAACCCCCAAACTTCAATGGAAAGATTATAAAACTACAATCCAACTCAAAAATCCTAAATTTAAAAACCCTAAATCTCTAACCCTAAATTCCTACGGTCAAAAGTAAGAACGGAGACTTACCTAGAATAGTCGCCGACGCGATGCCGATCGTCTCCCTCCTCGCGTCTGTCCCTCATCGAGATTTTTAGGTGGCATCCCCTTTCGTCCTCACCGGCGTGCTCTCTCGTCGTCCTTACATGCCTCGTCGTGCTCTCTCCCTCGCGCGCAAGCTTCTTGCTCTCTCTCTTCGCTCGTTCTTTTTTTTTTAAATTCCAAATGTAACGGAGTTCACAAAATCTGTTAAAATTTAACCCCGAGGGCGCGACGCGAAAAGAATCAAAACCTTAGGGGTACCACGCGAAATATGCAAAAGAGTTGTATACATCGCAAAAATTGCAATACATCAAAGGCACCTCGCAAAATTTCCGTTTGTTTTTTTAATTAAAGATTCGAGATTAGGCGTACTCGACGAGTTGGTAGATGAAAATCGGCTAAAGATATAATAAAAATCGAAAATTTCACTTGGTATTCCTGAGATATTGCTTAATTCACGTGGTGTACAAAACTTTTAAATAATTCGCGTGGTACCCTTGAGTTTTTTTTAAGATGTCGACTTGTTGACGGAGGGAAAACCTGTCGTTGATCTGTCAAAGAAAACTCAAACCTATAACTAGTATAGTAATAAGTAAGAGGTCGATCCACAGGGGAAGTTGTTATTCAAGTATGATTTAGGTGTCAATTAAGTAACCAAAGAGGGGGTTTTTGAGTGTGAAAGTTCCGCCTTTTATCAAAGCGGATTGATGAAAGCAAAGTAAATGAATTTGGTTCAAACAATTATGAGAAGCAATTCTACCTACAATTTTCCACTTTATTTGGTTTGAAACGATCCTTGTAACTTCTTCTCGTCCTTCTAAGGTTTCCTATGAATGCCCATGTCCCGACATAATATAGTTACTAGTTCAACCAATCCTAGCAACCCTTATCAATCGAACAGTCCCTAAAGAAGGATTTAACCCGATTGATAGCTTTAAGTTCAGAGATTAACCAAGGTATTTGCAGTCCCTAAAGATGGATTTAACAACACATTCAACTTCCTACTTATTCAATTATTTCAACCAGCCCTAAAGGAACAAGTTTGCCACTTAGGTTAAGGTTCACAACCAGGAATCTACAAAACCTTAGCAATTGAATTGATCTAACGAGTTGGCCAGACAAGATAGAACAAAATAATAAACAATCAAGCACAAAGAAGTTGAGCATTCAAATATAGGAAACAAGGAACGAGAATTAGAAACTCACAATCAATCCAAATAAAGCGCAAACTGTAGGCAGAACAGATGAGTTTAGTTCCTCATAGAAGACATCGCTCAATCTCTAAATTGTCTGATGAACGTAGAATCGAATAGAAGTGAAAGAGAAATAATAACATTCGGCCTTTTTAATAAATCCAAGTCGGCCATGAAACAACTAATCAAAACTAGGGTTTTTATTAAACGAAACGCGGCGTCGCTGACGACCAGTGCTGCGGCCGCGACACATGCTGCACTTCCAACCCACGGCGTCTCCCCATTGCAGTGACCGCGACACGCATGTTGCGGTTACGGCATGTCCCGCTGCGTATCCTCTTGTTCAACTTTGCGAGTAGCTCCAAGTACTCATTGCTTCTTTCCAATGTCTTTTTGTATTTCCCTTCCAGATGTTGCATCTCCCAAATGTGTTCAGATTCAATCTGCAAAGTAACCACAAATTTTGCGCAGAATCCGACGTCTTCCAGAATAATCACAAGATGCAAATTAACTATAGATTATGAACGAAATGCAACCTAACTAGCCTAAAAATGCCTATAATGCCTATCTAAGATATGCATTATCAAATTCTCCCACACTTAACTTTTGCTTGTCCTCAAGCATTGATAGAATGAACATGAATCAACGCATCCCATAGGAAAACCCTTCAAGTTTCAACCTCATCAAAAAGCAACATCATAGCAAGTGCAAACATAAACCAAGCAAAGAAACGTCATAGCATGTATTCCAGTGATCAAAGCTTATAAGTAGACATCATCCAACCTCACCACTCACCAGAAATATGTATTTCACTCATGCTCTCATGTGTTTAGGTTTTAAGGTACAACTCTCAACTCAAACCAACATACACTAAACTCATAGACATTGACCACCATATCACCAAATCTCCACTGAAATGCCATTACTTGCGGGACACAATAAAGGAAACTAAATAAAATGTGACTTTTTTTTTCTTTTGCTTCTTTTCTTTTCTTCTCTTTTTTTTTTCCTTTTTTCCTTTCTATTTATTTTCTTGTCTTGGTGCTTTCCTTACGCGAGGCACAAACATGGGTGTCATGAATGACCCCGGTCTATCAACACCTCAACCTACTAATATGAAGTCCACTTGAACATCTTTTGACGCAAGTTGCAAACATGGGTGTCATGAATGAACCTGGTTACTCAATGATCAAGCTTTCTTTCCTAGTGGATAGTTTTCAACACCGTTTTGCGCGAATCATACACATGAGTGTCATGCGTGGACCCAGTTACTAAGTGCATCAACCATTGCCACCTTATTTCACTAAGTATGCACAAATTCAAACAAAAGACTCAAAATATAAACATAAACTCCGCAAGCAACAATCATGTGAGTCGGTCTTGAAAAATAGATACTACAGTCAATGCCAAGAGATAGCAACACCAGGAGAGTAATTCACACAATTGAACAAACGATTTTAAATGAGGCTAAACATTCTCAAAAGGTCATGTTTTTAGGACTTCAATCATACTTTAGCTCAATCATACATGCTCAATTATATTTGCTAGCTCATGTTCCACAAAGATCAAATATAGACAAGGCCAAAACATCCAAAACTCCATGGGATTTATATGATTATGCTGAAATTTAAATTAGAGGACAAACTAAGCCAGATGGGTATTTGAATAACACATATGGATGCAATGCATGCTTGTTTTTGGATTTTTCGAATTTTTTTTAATTACAAAAATGGCGAAAATTAAAATTAAATAAACTAAACAACAATTAAACTAAACAACAATTAAATAAACTTAAACATGGTGCAGAAAATTAAATATGATCTACTAAATGACAGTATATACAACATTCCTCTCCCCCACACTTAAAGTTTTCATTGTCCTCAATGAAACAATACAGACAACAAAAATAAATCAGATGAAATCAGGGTGAAGGAGAAAGAAACTAACCACTCACTGGTGCGGAGGCTGGTAGGGCGGAGACTGGTAGGGCGGAATGTGCGGGTATTGCTGGCGCAAGTAGTAAGTCTGCTCTCTCCGCATCTCCTCCATGTTGTAGGACATCTCTCGCACATTGCGATCAATGTCGCTGAGTGTGAACTCGAAGGAGTCCTGACGCATAGACATATGATGGAACTCTGTGAACATGTGGTCTCGCCAGGCATCATCATCAGCAGAAGAGCGAGGCCCCGCAGAAGAGCCAGCAGCATACTTGTTGTAGGAGGAAATCAAGTTTAAAATATAGAAATATAAATCAAACCAGATTCGTGCCCACGCAAATAATTACAAGACTCCTCCTGATGTAGCAGCGGGAAGTCAAGATCGATTCTCGAGGAAGCACGTCAGCGGATCTCAGGTAGCTATAAATCTCACAGACAGAAATAACAAACAGAAAGACAGAAATAACAAAGAAAAGCGGAAAATAAAGCAAAGCAGAAACTAGTCGATATTGACAACAAGTCCTCGATATCGAGTACAGAAATCGACACCAGAAACTCAATATCGATCAATAGAAACGAAGACCAGCAGAAGCAACCTGATGTCGATAAGATTTCCTCGATATCGAGTAAACACTACTCGATATCGACAAAAACTCCTCGCAATCGACAAGCAATAGAAACTTAAAATCGCAACATTTCGAACGCTGAACACGAAATTCGACGAAATAAATCAATAAACTAAAGACTTCCAAGATCAGGGTTTCAACACCACAACGATAACCATGCAAAATAACACATAAAGGCATAAAAGATCATGCTTTTCATCAAATAACTTTCGTTATTAACAAATAGGAAGATAGGCTTTCGCATAAACCCTAATTGTTACTAACCCTTTTCACATAATTAATCCAAGTTGTATTAAGATCACTTTCGCTTGAATAACACAAACAAGAATCACCTTCAACTCTCGCAAAAGAATCATGCTTGTAGGGATAGAAGACGAATGACATAAAAAGATTGTACCTTTACCGTATCACCTTACATGGCTACAGTCGGGCTCACCTTGACCCTAGAAGTGGGTGGACTACTCGCTCTTCATTATCAAGAAACTCATCAATAATAAAAGGAAATGACTTTGCATTAAATAAACTAAAGAAAGCTTACAACCAATCGAAGCCAATTCCGCTTTCGCCTTTCCAACTTCTCTCGCCACAAGCTCTCTCCTCTACTCTCTCTATGTAACTAATTGTGTGTGAAATTGAATGAATAAAACCCAGCCCCTAAGGCTTTATTTATAGGCTACCAATCCTTGCTAATCAAGGTAAGAAAGTCTATCTATATCTATATCTATTTATCTACTTACTTAAAGATAAAATAATGGAATAAAAGAATTAAATCAACTAGGACTATATCTATTTTGTGGATAAATCCTACATGGAGTTGATAGATCTTGATAGGAGTTGATAGAATTGGATCTCGAAAATATCTCCATCGGCTTCGGGATAGAACCTTAACAAGATTCTCGGACAGCTCCTCGTCGGCCACTGAGGTTTCCTCGATATCGAGTAGGATTCCTCGATATCGAGTAGCACCTTCTTCGTCTTCCGCTCAGCAACTCGATGTTGGCCTTCAGGACACATGTCGACTGGATGTTTCCTCGATATCGAGGAATTTCCTCCACATCGAGTAGCTTTGCTCGGCTCCCAGCTTCTCTTGTCGACTCCTAGTGCTCAGCTTCGTCAATCTCAGCTCCAGAGGTGGAAATCGACTTGGGCTTTCCTCGATATCGAGTAGATTCGTCGATATCGAGTAAGCTGTGCTCCTGTCTTCTAGCCTTGCTCGATTCTGGTCAACCTCGCTGGAAATCGAGTAGCTTTACTCGATATCGACAAGCTTTAGTCGATATCGACTAACATGTTGTCGTGTAGATTTCCTTGCTTTCAGCTTGATTTGTCCCGGTTCCGCTGCTTTTTGACCTTGGATTTCTGTAGTTGACTTTTGAGCTTTTCCTTCTTTCTCAAAACTGCTGTAAATTGCTTTGATTTCTGCAAATTTAAACAGAAACTAGTGTAGATTCCATAATTTGGCAAATAAACATAAACTACATAGATTCTGTACTATTCTAACCCAAATGTATGAAATGCATGCAGAAATTGATATAAAAGTAAGTGTAAAATATGGCAAATTAGGTTCACAACAAACACCCCATACTTAAGCTTGCTTGTCCTCAAACAATACTTTTAATTGTCATTCAGGGGAAGAAACAAAACTCTTAACATATTAGATTCATTGCCATATGTCCCTGCAATCAATTACCATCTTCGAAAAGGTACTAGTGTCACAAATCCATGCATGTGCAATTAAAAAGCAACATCTACTCACAAAAGGAGGGTTATGCAAAATATTCATTCGTGACAAAGCATTAATAATCAAGAGGACTTTAATTTAAGCTCAAATAAGGAGTAGATTGGTAAAAGGCTAAAGGTGGGCAAGTTTTGGCGATGGGGTGCTAATAATCCGGGGAAATGGAGTATTTTCAAACTTTCATACCACATTCCTTCTTCATAAGATTTCTCACCTTTCTCTCAACGCTCATTGATTTTTCTCAATAATAATGCTTTTACCTCTCTAACCTCAGCACTGCCTTCTCGCGAGTCGCAAACATGGGTGTCATGAATGGCCCCGGATACTTAGTGCTTTAGACTCCTCACCTGTGTGTCCCATCTCACTGAACTATTATCTCAGTAAGCAGGGTCGATCTACCTTTATCTCCTGAGGTGATCGGATTTTCTTTCACTCATTCAATTTTCCATATTTTTCAAACAGTTCCCTTCCAAACTCCATATATGATATATAACAACACAAACACCATATGATAATGTCCATAATGTAACATCATTCTCAACATAATCCCCGAATAGGAAATAAGGTAAAGAATGGCAATATTTAGATCATGTGGAGCAATAATTGAAATAAGGCATATTATAGCTTTTGTGATGCATAAGCATAGGTAAAGCTAGGATATAACAATATGAGCATTATATGGAAATATAAAATCCTCCATCCTCTTATCATGCAACATGTCAAAAGCAACTTCAAATTTTACCTCATTTCATGGTTTTTAATAAAATAATGCACTTCATTGTGACTTCCCTTTACTAGGCAATTTCATGCTATATCTCTAATGAATCCAATTTTGCATCGTCGAGTTCAATTAAAGGCTTCCATGACACTTATCAAAAATTTCAATGGGGGTCATTTTTCACACTTTGGAAAACATGCATGTAAGCACATAAATCAATAATGAATTCCAAAATAACCATGTATAAGCAGTTCAAGAAATAAACTATAAACATGCACACATAATGTCAAATATATCAAATATGCACAAAGTAAGCCCTTCCCCCACCCCATACTTAAACATTACAGTGTCCTCACTGTATAAAAAATAAGGGTAAAGAAAGAAACTCACTAGACAGATGTGCAGATTGTCAGAATCGAGTGCTATGCTGCTGGGCCTAGTCCGATTTTAGCTTGCTTCTATCCCCATGGACCTGAAAAATGTAGAAGAGAAATACCCACAATAGAAAAACTAAAAGTTCAAAACCAAAAACAAACAAAAGCACAAATGTCCAAAAGTCCCAAAAAAATAAATGTCTATTTACAAGCTCTAGATTTTATAGTCGCTAGGTCGACTTCCCTTTTAAGCTCAAGGTGGCATTTGCAGGGCCCATGTAGCTTGGGCTTCAAATAGAACTCCATTTTTGTCCATCAGCTGCAGTCCGCCTGAATGGATCTTGTTCACCGCGAAGGGCCCCGTCTTCTTCTTGTTGAATTTGTTGGGAAACCAATGATCTTTTGATTTGGAAACATAGAGTTTGTCTCCAACTTCATACTCCTTAGGCTCATCATTGGAAATCTTACATAGGCGCACATACCAAGGCAAACCTCTCCCATGTATATATAGATCTTTAATGGAAATAGGAGAAGAAAGATCCATACCTTGGCTTACCTTCGCAGAATCGGATTCGGGGACCTCAGTATTTGGTCGATTTCGAGTAAATTTACTCGATATCGAGTTGTTTTCTTCAGGTGGTGGGCTACTGCTCGAGGATGGTGGAGTCGAGGAAGGCAAGTTTTGGTCGATGTCGACCAAATTGGTCGATATCGAGGAGTCCTTCGCTGCCAGTGGAGTGCTCGTCGCGGGAGGAGAAGTCGAGGGCGAAGATTTTTGCTCAATGTCGACCAATTTGGTCGATGTCGAGGAGTTCCTGGCTTCTGGTTGGCTGCTCGAAGAGGGGGCTGCTGGTGGAGGATTCTGATTTGGTCGATGTCGACCAAATTACTCGATGTCGAGGAATTCTGGTCGACTTTGACCCCATACTTGCATCCTGTCAAGGCATCCGAAAAATAGTTAGTCGACATCTACTTACCTTGGTCGATGTCGAGCAGATCCTCTGTGTCGTCGTTTAGGATGGCCATGATCTTCTCCACCTGGGCTTCCATATCCCTCTTTTTCAGCTCTTCAGGAGTCATATTTCTTACCTTAGGCTCCCCGCATGTAATGTAACCAGCTGATATAGATTTTACCTCTTCCATGGGACCTGTGTGCCTTCCAGTTTTATTAAAAGAATACTCAATTACCTCATCGCTGATGTTGAAAGTGAGTACTCCCTTCCTTACGCTTATGTTGGCATCCATCGTCGCCAAGAAGGGCCTTCCTAGAATAATTGGACAAGCAGGGTCCTCCGCCATATCAATAACTAGAAAATCAGAAGAGACAAAGAACTTACCTACTTGTACTGGCACATTGTCCACCATGCCTGTTGGGATGACCACCGTGTTGTTTGCCATATAAAGCTTAGCATCCACAGGCTCTAGGGCACCTATCTTAATCTTGGACCATATTGTTAAAGGCATTATACTCACACTGGCTCCAAGATCGCATAATGCATTAAATTTGTCTTGATCAAATCCAATGGTTATAGCAAACTTACCTGGATCTGGCCTTTTTTCAAGAACGTCCATTTGGCTGCACTCCTTTGCGATCTCCGCCATTGAGCGCTTTTTGCTTAGGATCTCCTTGAGAAACTTGACATATGATGGCATTTCATTGAGAGCTTCCGTGAAAGGTATGGTGACATTGAGTCTCTGAAGCATCTTGATGAAGCGCTGAAATTTCTTCTCTGTTGGATCCTTTGGAGATTTTGTTGGGAAAGGCAGCTTCTTTTTCTGGTTCGGAGCTAGAACAGACACCAGAGGTGTTGAAGCTTTCTCGATGTCGACTTGGTTCTCCTTGACATCGACAAGATTCTCCTCGATATCGACTACTTTTCTCGATGTTGAGTTGCTGTTGTGTGCAGACGAAGGGTGATCAGGTTTTTCCTCGACATCGAGTTGTCCTTCCTCGATATCGACCAATGTTTGGTTGACATCGACTTGCTGCTCATCGATATCGAGTTGCTGTTGAGCTCTGTCCTGCTGCTTTCCGATTTCTGGCTCGCGTAGTTGGTGCCCGCTTCTGAGTTTCACAACATCTATGTGTCCGGTCTTCCCCTTGGGATTTGGTTCTGAAGATCCAGGGAGCATACCTGACTGTCTGGGGACGCCTGCTGCTAGCTGGCCAATCTGTATATCAATCGATTTCCTTCAGACATCCATTTCTCCAAGCCTAGCGTTGACACCATGTATTTGAGTGTAGACAGAATTGAAGGACTGTTTGGTGTCTATATGGTTTCTCCGCGTCTCCTCAAGGATGGTCTGTAAGTCATCCTTGTTCTGGTCCCTTTCCGGATGTCCTGGAGCTCTGTATGAAGGGGGGTTCCTAGGGGCACCTTGGTTCCATTGTGGCTGCTGAAACCTTTGGTCCCCCATATAGCGATTAGGACCTCTTGCGTAAGCTACCTCTTCGTGGTATTCTGCCAGCCTGACTTGCTCTGCGTGTGGGCACTCAGTAGTGGTGTGCCGCTGTGATCCGCATTCGATGCAGGGCTGGTTGACAGAAAGATACTTGACTTGCTTGAAGAGCTTGCGATTCTGATCTCTGTAGTACTGCTCCTTGACATCTGGGTCAATCTCCTTAGGGGGCTCATAGAGGGGCATGGATGGGGCTGGCCTGGCATAGGCATTCTCGTCATAGTTTGTAGAAGCCCCATACTTATTATCGTAGTTGGTGAGCTTGTCGAGTACACCCCATGCGTCAGTTGGTGGCATCGTCAGATACTCATATCGAGTATACTGATTTATCCTATCCTTAGTGGTCTAGTCATGAGAATTGAAGAAGATCTTCTGAATGACATAGGGTGGTTGTCCATGAGTAGGGCAAGATCGCAATAGTTCTTTATATCGTTCCCATGCTTTTGTCAGCGGCTCCCTAGGCTTCTGTTTGAAAGCTGTAATCTTCTAGCGTAGGAGTGCTGTCTTGGTAGGAGGAAAGAATTTGTTGAGAAATTCCTGCTCTACTTGAGCCCATGTTGCGAGGGATCGTGGTTTTAGTCCTTCAAGCCACTTCAATGCAGTACCGGCGAGAGACCAACGAAAGGCCTTCATCTTGACATATTCCAGAGTAGTACCTTCAGCAAGAGTACGGCACATGTCAGAAAAATTGGTAATATGTTCAAGGGGACATTCATTAAATCTTCCATTAAAAGCATTATTTTTTAGTTCAATAAGGAAGTGAGTGCGAATTTCAAAATTATTTTGAGGGATTAGAATGGCCGATTCAGGTATGACGAGAGTCGGGTGCATGTAATCCTCTGCAGTGGTAGGGTATTGGGCAAGCTCAGCTTCTGCTTGCCTCCTTCGCTCAGCTTCCTGTTCTCTGCCTGCTCTCTCAGTGGTGAAAACAGTATCTTTGGCGGCTAGCTCCCTATGAAGCCTCTGTATCAGCTGTTCTTGTGTTTCTGCGGCCGCCATGGCTCTTTTTAATTTAGCGTGGACATGTATAAGGCGTTCCGGATCATCTAAGGCGTCAAACTCAGGTGTTTGACCAGAACGACGCATACACCTGCAAAGTACCTCAAAGCAAAAGTGAGATCTAACGACCTAAGGCGCGAATGATTGCTTCCCCGGCAATGGCGCCAATTTGTTGTATGAGGAAATCAAGTTTAAAATATAGAAATATAAATCAAACCAGATTCGTGCCCATGCAAATAATTACAAGACCTCCTCTTGATGTAGCAGCAGGAAGTCAGGATCGATCCTCGAGGAAGCACGTCAGCGGATCTCAGGTAGCTATAAATCTCACAGACAGAAAGACAGAAATAACAAAGAAAAGCGGAAAATAAAGCAAAGCAGAAACTAGTCGATGTCGACAACAAGTCCTCGATATCGAGTAGAGAAATCGACACCAGAAACTCAATATCGATCAACAGAAACGAAGACCAGCAGAAGCAACCCGATGTCGACAAGATTTCCTCGATGTCGGGTAAACACTACTCGATATCGACAAAAACTCCACGGGATCGACAAGCAACAGAAACTTAAAATCGCAACATTTCGAACGCAGAACACGAAATTCGACGAAATAAATCAATAAACTAAAGACTTCCAAGATCAGGGTTTCAATACCACAACGATAACCATGCAAAATAACACATAAAGGCATAAAAGATCATGCTTTTCATCAAATAACTTTCGTTATTAACAAATAGTAAGATAGAGGCTTTCGCATAAACCCTAATTGTTACTAACCCTTTTCACATAATTAATCCAAGTTGTATTAAGATCACTTTTGCTTGAATAACACAAACAAGGATCACCTTCAACTCTCGCAAAAGAATCATGCTTGCAGGGATAGAAGACGAATTGCATAAAAAGATTGTACCTTTACCGCATCACCTTACATGGCTACAGTCGGGCTCACCCCGACCCTAGAAGTGGGTGGACTACTCGCTCTTCATTATCAAGAAACTCATCAATAATAAAAGGAAATGACTTTGCATTAAATAAACTAAAGAAAGCTTACAACCAATCGAAGCCAAATCCGCTTTCGCCTTTTCAACTTCTCTCGCCACAAGCTCTCTCCTCTACTCTCTCTATGTAACTAATTGTGTGTGAAATTGAATGAATAAAACCCAGCCCCTAAGGCTTTATTTATAGGCTTCCAATCCTTGCTAATCAAGGTAAGAAAGTCTATCTATATCTATATCTATTTATCTACTTACTTAAAGATAAAATAATGGAATAAAAGAATTAAATCAACTAGGACTATATCTATTTTGTGGATAAATCCTACATGGAGTTGATAGATCTTGATAGGAGTTGATAGAATTGGATCTCGAAAATATCTCCATCGGCTTCGGGATAGAACCTTAACAAGATTCTCGAACAGCTCCTCGTCGGCCACTGAGGTTTCCTCGATATCGAGTAGGATTCCTCGATATCGAGTAGCACCTTCTTCGTCTTCCGCTCAGCAACTCGATGTTGGCCTTCAGGACACATGTCGACTGGATGTTTCCTCGATATCGAGGAATTTCCTCCACATCGAGTAGCTTTGCTCGGCTCCCAGCTTCTCTTGTCGACTCCTAGTGCTCAGCTTCGTCAATCTCAGCTCCAGAGGTGGAAATCGACTTGGGCTTTCCTCGATATCGAGTAGATTCGTCGATATCGAGTAAGCTGTGCTCCTGTCTTCTAGCCTTGCTCGATTCTGGTCAACCTCGCTGGAAATCGAGTAGCTTTACTCGATATCGACAAGCTTTAGTCGATATCGACTAACATGTTGTCGGGTAGATTTCCTTGCTTTCAGCTTGATTTGTCCCGGTTACGCTGCTTTTTGACCTTGGATTTCTGTAGTTGACTTTCGAGCTTTTCCTTCTTTCTCAAAACTGCTGTAAATTGCTTTGATTTCTGCAAAATTTAAACAAAAACTAGTGTAGATTCCATAATTTGGCAAATAAACATAAACTACATAGATTCTGTATTATTCTAACCCAAATGTATGAAATGCATGCAGAAATTGATATAAAAGTAAGTGTAAAAATATGGCAAATTAGGTTCACAACAATACTGAGGCATCTGGTGATCATGGGCATCCGGCTGCTCCTCCTCATTAGGGGTGTGCATGATTCGGTCCAAACCGAATTTTTGGGCCGAACCAACACAAATCAAACCGAACCGAACCGAACCGAAGTTTTTCGGTTCGGCTTTCGGTTCGAGAATTTTCATTTTTTGGTTTCGGTTCGGTTTGTGTTCGGTTTCGGTTTGTGTTAAACCGAATTTTTTTATACACTACATAAATATATTATATATATGTTTTTGAATATTTTATATATACACACATACTTACTGTATTTGCATAATGTGGCTACATAATGTGTATACATACATTATATTTAAATACACATATATACACTAGATTTGCATGTATATGTATATATACTGTGAAGGTTCGATAAAGTAAAACAAAGTAATATAGAAATACTCTAGAAGGGGGGTTGAATAGAGTATGCCGGTTTTTCGCAGATAGTCTCAAGACTTTTGAAGCTCGTGCAAAACTCTTTGAGATTAGACTTAGTCTTTTCTCTGAAAACCTGAATCACAAAGTTAAACAATCGAACAAGTGCGAAATAAGGTAAAGCAGTAAATAAAGGACTCGATGAGTTGTTTACGAGGTTCGGCACGAACTTGGCCTACGTCCCCGCCTAGGGTTCTTCCACAACCCTAGGATTCAACCGACTTTTATTGATTCACAAGACTTAGGATCCTAGTAGCTCCCCGAGAAGCCTCTCTCCTATACAATTTCAATCTAGTCAACTCACGTTCCCTTGGAGTCCTAGACCAATCTAGAAGAGCCCCACCTCTCTATGCTATCTAGTACAATCCTCTTACACTTAGTGAATCAATCGCCTAGTGTTCACTTCCTGAGTTACAAACTCTCGAGTATAACACTATAACTGAATATATCCTATAAGCTCACTGTGTAACTCTCAAATGCTTTGAAATGAAATAACAGACTCTTAAGGACTAGCAGAGAGCACACGAAGAAGACAAATCTCGCTTGAAGGCTTTGAGTGTATGAAAGCTTGTGTTCAACAGATGTATAGCTGTCTTCTTCTTCCTTTTCTTTATATTGAATCAAATCGGCGCCTAGGGATCTTCACCAACGGCTAGAGAGGATCATGACTTGAGCTGGATCTTCTATCTTTGGAAACTTCGAAGGCCATGATCTTCCGATTTGAATCTTCTCAAATATTCAACATAAGGAAGGGAATAATATTCGAAAATACTTCCTGAAAGGTTAGTGTATATAAAATAACATAATGGATGCATGTATTAACATAAAATAATATTCGAACATAATATCATATAGAACAGGTTTTGTGTTTCATCAACACCGTTAAAGCTCCAAGACCTTTGACACAGACAGACTATCAAGGCCTTTTGAAACTTATTCCGATTTTCATCAAGGGAGGGAGTTATCAATCTCCCCCTTGATGAAAGAGAAAACCTGTGCATCCCTGCAACTTAGTCAAGCATATATAATATAAGTAAAATCGGACTAAGTACCTGCATGGGTTAGACAAATGTTGGATCAATGTTTTAAAGCATGAAAATATCCAACCAAAAACAAAATCAAGGTCTTCCAAGACCTTTGAAATGCAACAGTTTTAAAAAGTCTAACACACCACATATCATCTCCCCCTTTTTGTCTTTCAACAAAGGGATGAGGTAAAACAGTCACCAAAAGTTTTGAAATAATTTCCAAAAACCAACAATGTTTCAGATTTCAGGGATAGGGTAGGGTAGGGTAGGGTTAAGCTTCATCGTCCGGAGCATCATCAGTGAGCCTCGTCCACAGACCTTGCAACAACTTGGTTATCCCGCTCATCTCCGTCATGAACTCCTTGTGCAGCTCCTTGATATCCAGGCGAACTTCCTCCAAGCCCAACTCCAGGTTGTCCATGCGCTCATCAACAGCTGAGGCAGTGGGAAGAGCTTTTGAATGAGAGGCAAGACTCAAAGTCCCTTGGGGGGACCGAGTGATGCCTATCTTTTCAAGGCTCTTGGAGTCGAACTTACCCGTATGACGCTGCTGTTCTTCATTTTTGAAATCGATTCCAGAAGCTTTGAAGATTTGGGTCAAAAGGGTGGCAAAGGGAAGGGGAGTACCTTTCCTGGCTTTTCTTGTGTGAGCCATGGATCCTAAAATGGTGTTGGCCAGATCAAGATCAAAGCCATTGAGGATTCGGTAAAGTAGGACCATGACATTATCGGTAAGGAGCGAGCCAGAGTTAAGATGGGATAAGAGGCAACGAACAATGATGTTAAAGATAATTTTTGCCTCTAGGGTAAGGGATGAGTGGGTTAGCTGTTTTGAGGTGCTCGTGGATGCTTCGGGTAGGAGATATTTGGATCGGGCAAGGATAATACAGTTTTCTTTAGAGGGGTGTACTTCAAAGGGTGGACAAGGGCTAGGTAGGCCAAGGAAATCTGCGAAGTCAGTGGATTTGAAAGAGATTCTAACTCCCTTGACAACAGATTCCAAAGACCAACCGTCGGCATTGTGTTTGGCTTTAAGATTAATGTAGAACAGGCGGGTGAGTTGGGGATAATAGACTATTTCAAGATTGAGAAGGGTCCAGGCTGGGGATTTTTTAAGGAGAGCAATGCAAGGTAACTTCAAAGCTTCAAAGAACTCAATATCCAAAAAATCAGAACAACAGATTCTACGATTTTGAAACTCATCTACCCACTTTCCAGCCGTTTCAGCATTTTCAAACCATGAAGAGGGTAAGGATTGGTTTACCTGGATGTAGGCGGGTGGATCAGCATTCTTTCTTCACTCGGTCCCCCCAAGGGACTTTGAGTCTTGCCTCTCATTCAAAAGCTCTTCCCACTGAGGATTCGGTAAAGTAGGACCATGACATTATCGGTAAGGAGCGAGCCAGAGTTAAGACGGGATAAGAGGCAACGAACAATGATGTTAAAGATAATTTTTGCCTCTAGGGTAAGGGATGAGTGGGTTAGCTGTTTTGAGGTGCTCGTGGATGCTTCGGGTAGGAGATATTTGGATCGGGCAAGGATAATACAGTTTTCTTTAGAGGGGTGTACTTCAAAGGGTGGACAAGGGCTAGGTAGGCCAAGGAAATCTGCGAAGTCAGTGGATTTGAAAGAGATTCTAACTCCCTTGACAACAGATTCCAAAGACCAACCGTCGGCATTGTGTTTGGCTTTAAGATTAATGTAGAACAGGCGGGTGAGTTGGGGATAATAGACTATTTCAAGATTGAGAAGGGTCCAGGCTGGGGATTTTTTAAGGAGAGCAATGCAAGGTAACTTCAAAGCTTCAAAGAACTCAATATCCAAAAAATCAGAACAACAGATTCTACGATTTTGAAACTCATCTACCCACTTTCCAGCCGTTTCAGCATTTTCAAACCATGAAGAGGGTAAGGATTGGTTTACCTGGATGTAGGCGGGTGGATCAGCATTCTTTCTTCGAGCCTGTGTTGGAGCAGTCCTCTTGGCAGGCGCCTCAAGACCTCTGAGGGTGCCCTTCCTAGTACGCTTGGGAGAGGGAGGCTTCACAGCTGCTGGGGCTTTCCGCTTCTTTGGAGACGGGGGAGGAGGAGAAGGAGAAGGAGAGGCAACAGGTTCTGGATCCTCTTCCTCCTCGTCCTCAGACCCCGAGTCCTCAGCGGACCCTGCGTCGTTTCCATCAGCATCCTCGTTCTCTTCGGATTCGTCTTGCTCCTCATCTTCTTCCTCAGGCTCCTTTTCAGAAGGAACCTCTGCCTCGGCCTCTTTCCTGATTCTTTCAGCCTCCTCTTCGACAAGCTTCCTTGCCTGCTCGGCCTCTTCCTCGGCCTTCTTCTTCCTTAAAGCTTCTTCTTCGGCTTCCTTGGCTGCATCCCTTTCCAGAATGGCGTCGAGATCCTCCTCCTCTTCCTCCTCATCCACCTCCTCAGCGATGACCTTCTTTTTCCCTTTCTGTTTCGCACTGAGAGGCTTCTTAGCAGAGTGTTTTTTAGAGCTCTTGGTTACAGTAGTCGTGCTCTCAGTGATGGTGCTCTGGACAACAGCAGGGACGATGGCTTGAGGAGTGGGTTCAGGTGTAGGGGAGGTGGCAGTGGCCTGGCGTCCCTTGGGGGTGGCGCCAAGTCTTTTGGGAATGGAAGCTTTCTTTGATTTAGGAGCCATGAAGGTAATCGGCTAGGGTTACAGGAGAGTTTGAGAGGTTGAAGAAAGAGAATTAGGAAGGGTTTGGATAAGTCTGAGTTTGTGAGGGAGTCGGGTACAGAATTGGGTTTAAGTAGAGTGAGGTGATGGAGTTGATTCGACAGGTTTAGAGTTCCAAGGATAGTAATCATAACATTGCCAATTTGAAAATATTCCAATTCAAAATTCAAATCTTTTTCTTAACCATTTTAAAATAGGAGGGAAATATCCGAAATTATTTTGTTCCAAAAATATCTCAACGAATAGAATTTTTAAAAACCGTTTAAAATATACTTGATCAAATATCTAAAAAGATATTAACCAAATATATGTGATCCGATATCTGTAATCTACCATTCAGTTCACAAACCTTGACATAATTCTCAAGGGTCTTGACACTGAGTAGAATTTATCTTTCGTAAAGGGAAAGCCCCCCCTACGAAAGTGCATCCTTGTTAAGCATCCCAATCTCTCGTCTAATTAAGGTGAACCTGTCCTCTGCCAAAGGCTTAGTAAAAATGTCAGCCCATTGATAGTCAGTTGAAATAAAAGAAATGGATACATCACCTTTTTCAACATGGCCTCTAATGAAATGATGCCTTACATCAATATGTATGGTCCTTGAATGCTGAACAGGATTTTTTGTAATGGAGATGGCACTTGTATTGTCACACTTAATGGGAATGCCTTTGAGGTTGATGCCAAGATCTCGCATTTGTTGAGCTATCCAAAGGATTTGGGAGCAGCATGCTCCAGCTGCTATGTATTCGGCTTTTGCAGTGGATAGAGCGACTAAGTTTTGTTTCTTTGAGTGCCAACTGATCAAGGATGCTCCTAAGAATTGGCAACATCCTGATGTGCTCTTCCTATCCACCTTATAGCCTGCAAAATCTGCATCAGAATACCCGATTAATGTGAAATCCTTTTGCTTTGGGTACCATAGTCCAAGCTCCTTAGTGCCATTGAGATATCGAAAGATCCTCTTCACAGCCACGAGGTGAGATTCTTTAGGATCAGCTTGAAATCTAGCACACATGCAAACACTAAACATGATGTCAGGTCTACTAGCTGTGAGATATAGTAAAGATCCAATCATTCCTCGATACTCCTTTTGATTGACACTTTTCCCAGTCTTGTCTTGATCTAGAGATAATGTTGAGCTCATGGGTGTCTTGGCTGCTTTGGATTGATCCATCTTGAATTTCTTCAAGAGATCCTTAGTGTACTTGCTTTGGTTGACAAAGATCCCTTTCTTGGATTGATGAACTTGTAATCCCAAAAAGAAATTGAGTTCGCCCATCAAGCTCATCTCAAATTCACTGCACATAATGTCAGAAAATTCCTTGTACAAAGATGTGTTAGTAGCACCAAATAATATATCATCAATATAATTTTGAATAACCAAAATGTCCTTTCCTTTGGTCTTGATAAAAAGAGTCTTGTCGATTAACCCCCTTTTAAAATCATTTTCCAAAAGATATTTTGACAAGCGCTCATACCAAGCTCTTGGGGCTTGTTTCAAGCCATAAAACGCTTTATCAAGTTTATAAACATGATTAGGAAATTCTAAACTTTCAAAACCTGGGGGTTGAGCCACATATACTTCTTCCTCTAAGAAACCATTAAGAAAAGCACACTTGACATCCATTTGATATAACTTTATGCTTATAAAAGATGCAAATGCTAATAAAATGCGAATAGCTTCAAGCCTGGCTACGGGAGCAAAGGTCTCCTCGTAGTCAATACCTTCCTCTTGATTGTAGCCTTGAGCAACAAGCCTTGCCTTGTTCCTCACGATCTTACCATTCTTATCTAGCTTGTTTCGAAATACCCATCGTGTGCCAATGACTAATTGATGCTTTGGCCTAGGTTTCAAGGTCCAGACTTTGTTCCTTTCAAATTCGTTAAGCTCATTTTGCATAGCAATGATCCAGTCTGGCTCTTGAAGGGCGTCATCTACCTTCTTTGGTTCAATTAGAGAAACAAACGCGTGAAAAGCACAAAGATCTTTAAGTTTAGAACGAGTTTGAACACTAGAGGTAGGGTCAGAAATGATATCCTTTAATGAGTGTGATGAGGAGTTTGTGAATTTCCTTTTGCTAGTCTCAGCTCCTTGATTCGTCACACCAATAGGATTTATTTGTGGTACATCTGACTCCGTGGTCCTGTTAGGTTCAGTTACAGCAGTTTCTGACATTTCGACACTTTTGGATTGGACACCAAGGGCTTTGGACGAATCGTCAACACCTTGGGCCAATTCTTTAGTGTTGAGAATCTGTTCCTGGATGTTCCTCTTCTCTGTGTTCTTGGTAGCGGCATCATCACCTTCCTCGTTCTCTGCATGGATGTTAAGATCTATATCTGCAACACTTTCACTCAAAGAACCGTCATTGCATTCATCAAATATAACATGTATACTTTCTTCAACTAACTGGGTCCTTTTATTGAAGATTCTATAAGCTTTGCTACTAGTGGAGTAGCCAAGAAATATACCTTCATCACTACGCGCATCAAATTTCCCAAGGTTATCTTTTCCATTGTTATGAACAAAACAAGTACAGCCAAAGGGTTTAAAATAAGATATAAGTGGTTTGCGGCCTTTGAAAAGTTCATAAGGAGTTTTCTTTAAGATGGAACGAATAAGACAACGATTCAAAATATAGTTAGCTGTGTTAACAGCTTCAGCCCAATAGGTTTTAGGTAATGCATTTTCTAAAAGCATAGTCCTGGCCATATCCTCTAAGGTGCGGTTCTTTCGTTCCACAACCCCGTTTTGTTGAGGTGTCCTAGGAGCAGAAAAGTTATGGGAGATGCCATATTTAGCACAAAACAAATCAAACTGAAGTTGATCAAACTCCCTACCATGATCACTTCGAATTGACACTATGGGCTCGTTTCTTAAAGTTTGCAACTCCTTACAAAGTTTTGAAAACTCAAATAAGGCCTCTGATTTTTCTTTTAAAAAAGCAACCCAAGTATATCTAGAAAAATCATCAACAACGACTAGCATGTACTTTTTACCATTGGGAGATTTGACTCGCATAGGACCACATAAATCCATATGTAAAAGTTTAAGGGGTCTAGAAGAACTTACAACCTTTTTGGGTTTGAAAGAGCTACGTGTTTGTTTACCTCGTGTGCATGCATTGCACATATCAATATCTTTGAAGTCCATCTCAGGTGTTGTGAACCTAATTTGCCATGTTTTACACTTAATTTTATATCGATTTCTGCATACATTTCATACATTTTGGGTTAGAATAATACAGAACATGTGTAATATATGTTTATTTGAAATATATGGAGTTCTACACAAGTTTTGGTTATATTTCGCAGAAATCGGACGCACTTTGGAGCTTAAAGGAAACTCATGGAGAAGCTAAGAATGGTGCAGCTGGAGAAAACGCCATTTTTCACCATTCTTCATTCTGAATCAAGCTTTGATGTCTTCATGAGAGTTGTAGCCCTCGGAAAGAGCTTTCCAACGCATGGTCATATGCGTCAATCCGACGAACGAGGACTTGGGAAAGTGCGTTTCAAGAACAGAGCAGAAAGCTGAGAAAACTTTACTCGAGATCGAGTACACTCTACTCGAGATCGACTAAAAGTACCTGGTCGAGGACGGAGCTGATCGAGAAGCCGAAGACGAGGACAGACCGGGTTACACCCTACTCGAGATCGAGTAGACCTACTCGAGATCGACGAGCCTGGAAGCCGTGTCCGAGCATGTCGAGCAGAGCCACCCGAGAGGACCTAGTCGATGACCCATTCCTACTCGAAGTCGACTAGGGGTCCTCGAGATCGACGAGCGCCAGGAGCCAATTCCGAGTCTGTCGAGGACCAGCTAGCCGAGACGACGAGCCGAGCCAGTCGACCATAATCCTACTCGAGATCGACTGGACTTTTGTCGAGATCGAGTAGACCTCCAGAGCCGCGTTACTCGGTTTGACCAATTCTAGTCGACTTGGGGTTGCTTGGGCGCGAAGATTGCTGATTCTATCCAAATTCATCAAGATATATCATGAAGAAAGAGATTTATCCACCTGAAGACATTTAGATATATTTAGATTTAATTTCCTTGTTACTTTTATTTATCCTTAAGCATTTTAGATATAGTTTTAGATATAGATAGAAGATTCTATCCTTGATTAGCAAGGAATAGAAGGCTATAAATAAAGCCCTAGGGGCTGGTTTTTCATTAATTCAATTTCAGTCAGAGAGAAGTAGTTCACAGAGACAGTTTAGGAGTTCGAAGGTTTTAGGGTTTTGGCGTTCAACGAGAGTTGGATCGCCGGGATTGTAAAGTCTTTTGAATTTAGTTTAATGCAAGTTATTTCCTTTCAATCAATGTCTGAGTTTGCGATGAAGCGCGAGTAGTCAACCCACTTCTAGGATTGGGGCGAGCCCGACGATAGCCATGCATAATTGAGGTAAAGATCCGACTTTTATCCTGTTTTGAGCATCTCCTACTTGTTTATGTGTTTATTGCCCATCTAATGGAGATCCATGATAACCACTTGGATTGTAAACATAAAATTAGTAGAGACAATTAGGGTTTCTTGAAAGAGTTGTCTAATTGTTGGAAAAGGCGAAGGCTTGTCCTTGATGCAATTCACATGATTATCTGTTTATCTCTGCCTTATGCATGCGTGGTTATCGTTGTTGCAAACCCCAATCTTGGAAGTCTTTTACATACAGTTTATTTTGAAAGTCCCAAAAGCATTTGTTCTTTGTTTTCATTCGTCTTATTTTCTGCCCTCGTCGATCTCGACCAAGCCTGGTCGATCTCGACTACTGATTCTCGACCCATAGTCGCCGTAGCTTATTTGTGCAGGAAATCGACAAGCCAACCCGAAGTCGACAAGGACTGTACTCGATATCGAGTAGCCCCTCGTCGATATCGAGTAGCCTGTGCCGAGTTGCTGCTGCTGTGTTCGACTGTCCGATCTTCTGTCGACTACCCTAGTCGAGATCGAGGACCCTGTTGTCGACTTCTGTTCGTGAGATTTCTTCCGCTACCTAGGATCCGCTGACACGCTTCCTCGTGGATCGATCCTGACTTCCCGCTGCTACATCAGGAGGAGGTCTTGTAATTATTTGCGTGGGCAGAATCTGGTTTGATTTATTTTGTTATATTTCATACTCGATTTCCTCCTATCAACATCAGGTAGCCCTCTTACAAGCCCTTTGGACACAAGCTTCTGTAGAGTATGTGGACTCACATGACCGAGTCTCCTGTGCCAGAGCTTTGGATCGTCCGTCAAAGCCTTTAGACAGGTTAAGCTTCCTTGTTCCACTTGATCAGCATTCACAGCGTATATATTGTTGTAACGATATGCAGTCAGTATAACTTCACCTGTATCTTCTCTACACACTATACATCTTTTCTTGTTAAATCTGACATTGTTGCCACTATCACATAATTGAGAAACACTAAGAAAATTATACATTAAACCATTCACAAGATAGACATTTTTAATACTATGGTTGGAATCACTCCCAACGCTACCAATACCAACGATGTCACATTTTCCTTTGTCACCAAGAGTGATTGTTCCTGTGTATTGCTCCTTTAGATCATGAAAGAGAGAACTCTTCCCACTCATATGCCTCGAGCATCCACTATCAATAATCCATTTGTGCTCCTTCACCTTGGTGATCTCCTGCAAAACAAACATCAACCTTTGTGGCTAGACCAATAAGCAAATTTGGATCCATTATTGGGATAAACCATATTTGGTAAAATAGTGCCTTTTGGGACCCAAACTTGTGTTATCCGTTCTTTTCTCAAATGAACAGGAAATGTATTGCGAATGATATATGGATCCTTTCTTCTATAGGGGCAAGTCTCTTTTACATGTCCCTTTCTAGCACAGTGGTGACATATAGGAGAGGTTCTGCTTCCTTTTGCCTTCACAAAGGTGGCAATGTGCTGCTTCTTTAAAAACCTTGGATTGTAACCAATACCACTTTTGTTTAGAGAACTTTGTTTCTCACCCAACATCCTATCAAGAGTGCCTTTGGATTTGGTAAAACTTATGAGGGCTGTCTGTTGGTCTTGAATCTTATTATTCAAGGAGATCTTCTCGTTCTCTAAGTCATGATGTTCACTTCTTAGAGAGGAGAGATCTTGCTTGAGTTCAGATTTCTCTGAGTCAAGTGTCTTGACTTTAATGTCAAGACCTGAATAAGAAGCTTCAAGACTTTTGACCCTCATAGACAGATCCTCAATAGTTCTTTCCTGGTCCACAGTTCTCTTGATAAGAGTGTTAGTCTGGGCAATAAGTTTCTCTTCATTGGCAATCATATTAGAAAGGAATTCCGATAATACCTCTTTTGGACTTGCCATAAGTTCTCTTACAGTTGCTTCAAGCTTTTTATCGTGGGATTCATCTTCTGAGGCCATAAGACAAATATTGGCCTTCTCATCATCGGAGTCAGAGTCAGAATCGCTCCAAGTTGCCACCATGGCTTTCTTTTTCCATTTGTCACCCTTCTTGGACGGGCTCTTTGTCTTTTGAGGGCAATCCTTCACAAGATGATCTGTTTCACCACATTCAAAACAAGATAAAGGTTTAGTCTTCTTGTCATACTTGTTGTATTGAGGCTTACCTCGAAATTTAGAAGACTCTGGAATCTTTGGCCCGTCTTTCTCTGTTTCACCACATTTGGTCCGTCTTTCTCTGGAATCTTTGGCCCATTCTCTATAATGTTCCAAAGTTCCAGATCTTGGTCTATGATGAACATCTTCATCAATGATCTCCAGTGGACAAAGTTGTTTCCTACAAAGAGTGGTGGTCTGCTGGTAGACATTCCCTGTGCAAATCCTCCGCTTGCTTCACAAGACATGATCGAAAACTCACAAGATTGTTATATCAAAAGCAGTGAGTAAAGCTCTGATACCAATTGAAGGTTCGATAAAGTAAAACAAAGTAATATAGAAATACTCTAGAAGGGGGGTTGAATAGAGTATGCCGGTTTTTCGCAGATAGTCTCAAGACTTTTGAAGCTCGTGCAAAATCCTTTGAGATTAGACTTAGTCTTTTCTCTAAAAACCTGAATCACAAAGTTAAACAATCGAACCAAGTGCGGAAATAAGGTAAAGCAGTAAATAAAGGACTCGATGAGTTGTTTACGAGGTTCGGCACGAACTTGGCCTACGTCCCCGCCTAGGGTTCTTCCACAACCCTAGGATTCAACCGACTTTTATTGATTCACAAGACTTAGGATCCTAGTAGCTCCCCGAGAAGCCTCTCTCCTATACAATTGCAATCTAGTCAACTCACGTTCCCTTGGAGTCCTAGACCAATCTAGAAGAGCCCCACCTCTCTATGCTATCTAGTACAATCCTCTTACACTTAGTGAATCAATCGCCTAGTGTTCACTTCCTGAGTTACAAACTCTCGAGTATAACACTATAACTGAATATATCCTATAAGCTCACTGTGTAACTCTCAAATGCTTTGAAATGAAATAACAGACTCTTAAGGACTAGCAGAGAGCACACGAAGAAGACAAATCTCGCTTGAAGGCTTGAGTGTATGAAAGCTTGTGTTCAACAGATATATAGCTGTCTTCTTCTTCCTTTTCTTTATATTGAATCAAATCGGCGCCTAAGGATCTTCACCAACGGCTAGAGAGGATCATGGCTTGAGCTGGATCTTCTATCTTTGGAAACTTCGAAGGCCATGATCTTCCGATTTGAATCTTCTCAAATATTCAACATAAGGAAGGGAATAATATTCGAAAATACTTCCTGAAAGGTTAGTGTATATAAAATAACATAATGGAAGCATGTATTAACATAAAATAATATTCGAACATAATATCATATAGAACAGGTTTTGTGTTTCATCAACACTATTAAAGCTCCAAGACCTTTGACACAGACAGACTGTCAAGGCCTTTTGAAACTTATTCCAATTTTCATGAAGGGAGGAAGTTATCATATTGTATTTGTTAAAATTTTAAATTTTGTATACTTTAAAGTATTTTGGAATATGTACACATATTTTGGAATATATACACATATTTTGGAATATATACACATATTTTGGAATGTGTATATATACTATATTTTATATATATTTGTAGACTTAAATTTTTTTTAATGAAAATTCGGTTTAATTATGTTAAAACCGAACCGAAAACAAACCGAACCGGCAAATAACCGAACCAAACCTAATGCATTCGGTTCGGCTTTCGGTTTGAGAATTTGGGATTTCGGTTTTGGTTCGGTTCGGTTCGGCCCGGTTCGGTTCGGTTTTAGACCGATGCACACCCCTACTCCTCATCAGCATCATCATTGAAGGTTTGATAATGTATAACAAAGTAATATAAAGATACTCTAGAGGGGGGGTTGAATAGAGTATGTCAACTTTTCGCAGATAATCTCAAGACTTTTGAAACGCTTGCAAAACCCTTTGAGATTAGACGTAATTCTTTCTTCTGGAAAACCCGAATCACAAAAGAGTTATACAATTCGAAACAAGTGCGAAAATATGGTAAAGCAATAAGTAAAGGACATAATGAATTGTTGACGAGGTTCGACACGAACTTGGCCTACGTCCCCGCCTAGGGTTCTTCCACAACCCTAGGATTCAACCGACTTTATTGATTCACAAGACTTAGGATTCTAATAGCTCACCGAGAAGCCTCTCTCCTATACAATTGCAATCTAGTCAACTCACGTTCCCTTGGAGTCCTAGACCAATCTAGAAGAGCCCCACCTCTCTCAAATATCTAGTACAATCCTCTTACACTTAGTGAATCAATCGCCTAGTGTCCACTTCCTGAGTTACAAACTCTCGAGTATAACACTCTCTCGAAATATATCCTATAAGCTCACTGTGTAACTCTCAAATACTTTGAAACAAAAGATACGACTCTTAACCACTAGCAGAGAGCACACGAAGAAGACAGATTGACTTAAAGGCTTGAGTGCGAATGAATGCTTGTGTTCAACGAATGTGTCTCTGTCTTCCCTTCATCTCCTCTTTTATATAAAATCAAATCGGCGCCTAAGGATCTTCTTCAACGGCTAGAACAGATCATGGCTTGAGACGGAATCTTCAATCTTCTATTTGTGGAAACTCGGAAGCCATGATCCACCAGATTCAATCTTCTTGTCCTTTAGCTTAAGGAAGGAGATTTCAATTCGAAATATCTTGCTGCAATGTTAGTGTATAGAATATACAATAATATCTGGAAATATATTATAATAACATATAATAACATTCGGACATAATATGCACATAATACAGGTTTTGTGTTTCATCAACACAGTTGTAGCTTCAAGACCTTTGACACAAGCTGTGTGTCAAAGCCTTTGAAACCATTTCCGATTTTCATCAAGGGAGTGGAGTTATCAATCTCCCCCTTGATGAAAGACAAAACCTGTGCATCCCTACAACTTAGTCAAACAGATATATCATAAGCAAAATCGGACTAAGTACCTGCATGGGTTAGAAAAATGTTGGATCATAAGTTTTCAAAGTCAACGAGAAACATCCACCAAGGTAAAACAAAACAAGGTCTTCCAAGACCCTTGGTTCACAACAGTTTTAAAGTCTAAGCCATCAAACCATTTCCCCCTTTTTGTCTTTCAACAAAGGGATGAGGATAAAACAGTAACCAAAAGTTTTCAAAAGGTAACCAAAAGCAGCAGTGTTTAGATTAAGGGTTAGGGTAGGGCAGGGATTTAGGATTCATCATCAGGAGCACCATCTATGAACAGCAATTTCAGCTCATGCAACAGCTTAGCCACCCTGCTCATCTCCAGCGAAAACTCTCTATGCAGCTCCTTGATGTCCAAGCGAACTTCCTCCAAACCCAACTCCAGGTTATCCAATCACTCATCAATGGCAGAGGCAGTGGGAAGAGTTTTTGAGGGAGAGGCAAGACTCCAAGTCCCTTGGAGGGAATGAGTGATGCCAATCTTCTCAAAGCTCGTGGAGTCGAATTTACCCATATGATGTTGTTGTTCTTCATTTTTGAAATCAATTTCAGAAGCTTTGAAGACATGGGTCAAAAGGTTTGCGAAGGGGAGGGGAGTTCCTTTTCTGGCTTTGCGGGTGTAAGTCATGGATCCTAGGATGCTATTGGCCAGATCAAGATCATGACCATTCAAAATTCGGTATAAAAGGACCATAACGTTGTCAGTGAGGAGGGAGACAGAGTTGATTCGGGGTAAGAGGCATCTCACAATGATGTTGAAGATGATTTTTGCCTCGAGAGTAAGGGACGAGTGGGTAAGCTGTTTGGTGGTGCTGTTGGATGCTTCGAGAAGCAAGTATTTGGATCGGGCAAGAGCAACGCATTGTTCTTTTGTGGGTGTTTCTGGAGAGGGTGGACAAGGTCTAGGAAGGCCAAGGAGATCAGCGAAGTCAATGGAGTTGAAGGTGATTCTAACTCCCTTGACGACTGATTCCAAAGACCAACCATCAGAATTATGTTTGGCTTTGAAGTTTATGTAAAATAGACGGGTGAGTTGAGGGTAGTAAACGGATTCAAGGTTTAGAAGGGTCCAGGCAAAGGTTTGTTTTAGGAGAGAGATGCAGGGTAGGTTCAAAGCTTCCAAAAATTCAAGATCAATGAAATCGGAACAACATATCTTACGAGTTCTAAACTCATCTACCCACTTTCCAGCCATCTCAGCATTCTCAAACCAGGAGGAGGGTAAGGATTGGTTTACCTGGATAAGTGCAGGTGGATCGGCGTTCTTCCTGCGAGCTTTTGTGGGAGCAGTCCTCTTGACAGGCGCGTCAAGGCTTCTGAGAGTGCCTTTCCTTGTGCGCTTGGGAGATGGAGGCTTTGCTTTAGTGGCTTTGCGCTTCTTCGGAGATGGGGGAGGAGGAGGAAGAGTAGGAGAGGGAACAAGTTCTGGCTCCTCTTCCTCTTCTTCCTCAGACCCCGAGTCCTCAGCAAACACTTCAGCATCGTCTCCATCAACCTCTTCGTCGTCGTCTGCAGTCTCGTCATCCTCCTCTTCCTCTTCCTCTGGTTCCTCTTCAGTGGGAACCTTCTTCTCTACAACTCTTCGGGCCTCTTCCTCGACCTCTTTCCTAGCTTTTTCAGCCTCTTCCTCGACTCTTTTCCTTGCTTGCTCAGCCTCTTCCTCGACCTTTTTCTTTCTCCGGGCCTCTTCCTTGGCCTCCTATGCAGCATCTCGCTCTAGAATCTCATCAAGATCCTCCTCTTCATCCTCTTCCTCAGCAATGATCTTTCTCTTCCCTTTTTGCTGGGCACTAAGAGACTTCTTCATCGGGCGCTTCAGAGACCGCTTGATTTCAGCAATGGTGCTCTCAAGGACGGTGCTCGGGACAATGGCTGGGACAATAGCTTGAGGAGTAGGTTCGGGTTGAGGGGAGATCACAATGGCCTGGCGTCCTTTGGGGGTAGCGCCAAGGCGTTTGAGTGTGGAGGTCTTCTTGGATTTGGATGTCATGGATGAAATTCGGCTAAGCTTTCAGAAAAAGGTTGAAGAAGAAGTTTAAGAGAGGGAATAGGTAGTTCTGGAGAGGTGAGGAATAGTTAGGGTAAAATGTGTGGTTTAAAAAGGGTGAGAGGGGTAAGTTGATGAGACGGGTTTATGGTTCCAATGGTAGTAATCATAACACACTTCCATTTTAAAAAGATCTGATTTCCAAAAAATTTAAATTCAAACCATCTTATCACATTTCAAATTCAAGAAGGAATATTTCCGAAAATATTTTCCATAAAAATATACTCGGATAAGATAATTTTGGAAAAAGAAATGTGTAATGTATAAAGAAGGTTAAAAACCATAGAAACTATATTTGATCAAATATCTAAAAAGATAGTAACAAAATATATGATCCGTTATATATGCTCCACTATTCAGTTCACAAACTTTGACATAACTCTCAAAGGTCTTAACACTGAGTAGAATTTATCTTTCGTATAGGGAAAGCTCCCCCTATGAAAGTGCATCCCTGTTAAGCATTCCGATCTCACGTCTAATGAAGGTGAACCTGTCCTCTGCCAAAGGCTTAGTAAAAATGTCAGCTCATTGATAATCAGTTGAAATAAAGGATATGGACCCATCAACTTTTTCGATGTGGTCTCTAATGAAATGATGCCTTACATCAATATATTTGGTCCTTGAATGCTGAACAGGATTCTTTGTAATGGAGATGGCACTTGTATTGTCACACTTAATGGGAATGCCTTTGAGGTTGATGCCAAGATCTCTCATTTGTTGAGCTATCCAAAGGATTTGGGAGCAACATGCTCCAACTGCTATGTATTCGGCTTCGATAGTGGATAGAGCAACTGAGTTTTGTTTCTTTGTGTGCCAACTGATCAAGGATGCTCCTAAGAATTGGTAACATCCCGACGTGCTCTTCCTATACACCTTATAGCCTGCAAAATCTGCATCAGAATACCCGATTAGTGTTAAATCTCTTTTTTTTGGGTACCATAAGCCAAGGTTCTTAGTGCCATTGAGATATCGAAAGATCCTCTTCACAGTTACGAGGTGAGATTCTTTAGGGTCATCTTGAAACCTAGCATACATGCAAACACTAAACATGATGTCAGGTCTACTAGCCGTAAGATATAATAAAGATCTAATCATCCCTCGATACTCCTTTTGATTGACACTCTTTCTGGTCTTGTCTTGATCTAGAGACAAGGTTGAGCTCATGGGTGTCTTGGCTGCTTTGGATTGATCCATCTTGAACTTCTTCAAGAGATCCTTAGTGTATTTGCTTTGGTTGACAAGATCCCTTTCTTAGATTGATGAACTTGTAACCCCAAGAAGAAGTTGAGTTCATCCATCAAGCTCATCTCAAATTCACTGCACATAATGTCAGAAAATTCCTTGCATAGAGATGTGTTAGTAGCTCCAAACAATATATCATCAACATATATTTGAATAACCAAAATGTCCTTTCCTTTGGTCTTGATAAAAAGAGTCTTGTCGATCAACCCCCTTTTAAAATCATTTTCTAAAAGATATTTTGACAAGTGCTCATACCAAGCTCTTGGGGCTTGTTTCAAACCGTATAGTACTTTGTCTAGTTTGTAAACATGATTAGGAAATTCCGAACTTTCAAAACCTGGGGATTGAGTCACATAGACTTCTTTCTCTAAGAAACCATTAAGAAAGGCACACTTGACATCCATTTGATATAACTTTATGCCCATAAAAGATGCAAATGCTAATAATATGCGAATGGCTTCAAGCCTGGCTACGGGAGCAAAAGTCTCCACATAGTCAATACCTTCCTCTTGATTGTAGCCTTGAGCAACAAGCCTTGCTTTGTTCCTCACGATCTTACCATTCTCATCTAGCTTGTTTCGAAATACCCAACGTTTGCCAATGACTGATTGATGCTTTGGCCTAGGCTTCAAGGTCCAGACTTTGTTCCTTTCAAATTCGTTAAGCTCACTTTGCATGGCAATGATCCAGTCTGGCTCTTGAAGGGCCTCATCTACCTTCTTTGGTTCTATAAGAGAGACAAACGCGTGAAAAGCACAAAGATCTTTAAGTTTAGAAATAGATGTAGGGTCAGAGATGATATCCTTTAATGAGTGTGATGAGGAGTATTTGAATTTTCTCTTGCTAGTCTCAGCTCCCTGGTTCGTCACATCAACATGATTGATTTGTGATACATCTGACTCCATGGATATATTAGGCTCAGTTAATCCCTGTTAGGCATTCCGATGTCACGTCTAATGAAGGTCAACCTGTCCTCTGCCAAAGGCTTAGTAAAAATGTCAGCCATTGATAATAAGTTGAAATAAAGGATATGGACCCATCACCTTTTTCGACGTGGTCTCTAATGAAATGATGCCTTACATCAATATGTTTGGTCCTTGAATGCTGAACAGGATTCTTTGTAATGGAGATTGCACTTGTAGTGTCACACTTAATGGGAATGCCTTTGAGGTTGATGCCAAGATCTCTCATTTGTTGAGCTATCCAAAGGATTTGGGAGCAATATGCTTCAGCTGCTATGTATTCGGCTTCGGCAGTGGATAGAGCAACTGAGTTTTGTTTCTTTGAGTGCCAACTGATCAAGGATGCTCCTAAGAATTGGCAACATCCCGACGTGCTCTTCCTATCCACCTTATAGCATGCAAAATCTGCATCAGAATACCTGATTAGTGTAAAATCTCTTTTTTTTTGGGTACCATAAGCCAAGGTTCTTAGTGTCATTGAGATATCGAAAGATCCTCTTCACAGCCACGAGGTGAGATTCTATAGGGTCAGCTTGAAACCTAGCATACATGCAAACACTAAACATGATGTCAGGTCTACTAGCCGTAAGATATAATAAAGATCCAATCATCCCTCGATACTCCTTTTGATTGACACTCTTTCTGGTCTTGTCTTGATCTAGAGACAAGGTTGAGCTCATGGGTGTCTTGGCTGCTTTGGATTGATCCATCTTGAACTTCTTCAAGAGATCCTTAGTGTACTTGCTTTGGTTGACAAAGATCCCTTTCTTAGATTGATGAACTTGTAACCCCAAGAAGAAGTTGAGTTCATCCATCAAGCTCATCTCAAATTCACTGCACATAATGTCAGAAAATTCCTTGCACAAAGATGTGTTAGTAGCTCCAAACAATATATCATCAACATATATTTGAATAACCAAAATGTCCTTTCCTTTGGTCTTGATAAAAAGAGTCTTGTCGATCAACCCCCTTTTAAAATCATTTTCTAAAAGATATTTTGACAAGCGCTCATACCAAGCTCTTGGGGCTTGTTTCAAACCGTATAGCACTTTGTCTAGTTTGTAAACATGATTAGGAAATTCCGAACTTTCAAAACCTGGGGGTTGAGCCACATAGACTTCTTCCTCTAAGAAACCATTAAGAAAGGCACACTTGATATCCATTTGATATAACTTTATGCCCATAAAAGATGCAAATGCTAATAATATGCGAATGGCTTCAAGCCTGGCTATGGGAGCAAAAGTCCCCTTGTAGTCAATACCTTCCTCTTGATTGTAGCCTTGAGCAACAAGCCTTGCTTTGTTCCTCACGATCTTACCATTCTCATCTAGCTTGTTCCGAAATACCCAACGTGTGCCAATGACTGATTGATGCTTTGGCCTAGGCTTCAAGGTCCAGACTTTGTTCCTTTCAAATTCGTTAAGATCACTTTGCATGGAAATGATCCAATCTGGCTCTTGAAGGGCCTCATCTACCTTCTTTGGTTCTATAAGAGAGACAAACGCGTGAAAAGCACAAAGATCTTTAAGTTTAAAACGAGTTTGAACACTAGATGTAGGGTCAGAGATGATATTCTTTAATGAGTGTGATGAGAAGTATTTGAATTTTCTCTTGCTAGTCTCAGCTCCCTGGTTCGTCACATCAACAGGATTGATTTGTGATACACCTGACTCCATGGATATGTTAGGCTCAGTTACAGCAGTTTCTGAAGTTTCAACACTTCTGGATTGGTCGCCAAGAGCTTTGGCCTGAGCTTCAAGTCCTTGGGCTAACTCCTCAGTGTTAAGAAATTGATCCTTCACATTCCTCTTCTCTGTGTTCTTGGTAGCAGCATCATCACCATCCTCGTTCTCTATATGAATGTTAAGATCTAAATCTGCAACACTTTCACTCAAAGAACCGTCATTGCATTCATCAAATATAACATGTATACTTTCCTCAACTAACTTGATCCTTTTGTTGAAGATTCTATATGCTTTGCTACTTGTGGAGTAGCTAAGAAATATACCTTCATCACTACGTGCATCAAATTTCCCAAGGTTATCTTTTCCATTGTTATGAACAAAACAAGTACAGCCAAAGGGTTTAAAATATGATATAAGGGGTTTGCGGCCTTTGAAAAGTTCATAAGGAGTTTTCTTTAAAATGGAACAAATAAGACAACGATTCAAAATATTGTTAGCTGTGTTAACAGCTTCAGCCCAATAGGTTTTAGGTAATGCATTTTCTAAAAGCATAGTCATGGCCATGTCCTCTAGGGTGTGGTTCTTTTGTTCCACAACCCCATTTTGTTGAGGTGTCCTAAGAGCAGAAAAATTAAGGGAGATGCCATATTTAGCACAAAGAAAATCAAACTGAAGTTGATCAAACTCCCTACCATGATCACTTCGAATTGACACTATGGGCTCGTTTCTTAAAGTTTGCAACCCCTTACAATGTTTTGAAAACTCAAATAAGGCCTCTGATTTTTCTTTTAAAAAAGCAACCCAATTATATCTCGAAAAATCATCAACAACAACAAGCATGTAATTTTTACCATTGGGAGATTTGACTCGCATATGACCACATAAATCCATATGTAAAAGTTCAAGGGGTCTAGAAGAACTTACAACCTTTTTGGGTTTGAAAGAGCTACGTGTTTGTTTACCTCGTGTGCATGCTTTGCACATCTCAATACCTTTGAAGTCCATCTCAGGTAGTCCTCTTACAAGCCCTTTGGACACAAGCTTCTGTAGTGTATGTGGGCTCACATGACCGAGTCTCCTGTGCCAGAGCTTTGGATCGTCCGTCAAAGCCTTTAGATAGGTTAAGCTTCCTTGGGCCACTTGCTCAGCATTCACAACATAGATGTTGTTATAACGATAGGCAGTTAGAACTACTTCACCTGTATCTTCTCTGCGCACTAGACATCTTTTCTTGTTAAATCCAACATTATTACCACTATCACATAGTTGAGAAATACTAAGCAGATTATACTTCAAACCATTAACAAGATAAACATTTTTAATACTATGGTTAGGATCACTCCCAACACTGCCAATACCAACGATGTCACACTTTTCTTTGTCACCAAGAGTGATTGTTCCAGTGGATTACTTCTTTAGATCATGGAAGAGAGACCTCTTCCCACTCATATGTCTCGAGCATCCACTATCAATAATCCATTTTTGCTCTTTCACCTTGGCGATCTCCTGCAAGACAAACATCAATCTTTGTGGCTAGACCAATAAGCAAATTTAGATCCATTATTGGGATAAACCATATTTGGTAAAATAGTGCCTTTGGGGACCCAAACTTGCGTTATCCGTTCTTTTCTCAAGTGAACAGGAAATGTATTGCGAATGATATGTGGATCTTTTCTTCTATAGGGGCAGGTCTCTTTTACATGTCCCTTTCTCGCACAGTGGTGACATATAGGAGAGGTTCTGCTTCCTTTTGCCTTTACAAAAGTGGTAATATGCTGCTTCTTTAAAAACCTTGGATTGTAACCAATACCAGTTTTGTTTAGAGAACTTTGTTGCTCACCCAACATCCTATCAAGAGTGCCTTTGGATTTGGTAAGACTTATGAGGGCTGTCTGTTGATTTTGAATCTTTTTGTTCAGGGAGATCTTCTCGTTCTCTAAGTCATGATGTTCATTTCTTAGAGAGGAAAGATCTTGCTTGAGTTCAGATTTCTCTGAGTCAAGAGTCAAGACTTTTGACCCTCATAGACAGATCCTCAATAGTTCTTTCCTGGTCCACAGTTTTCTTAATAAGAGTGTTAGTTTGGGCAATAAGTTTCTCTTCATTGGCAATCATATTAGAAAGGAATTCCGATAATACCTCTTTTGGACTTGCCATAAGCTCTCTTACAGTTACCTCAAGCTTCTCATCATGGGATTCATCTCCTGAGGCCATAAGACAGACATTGGCCTTCTCATCATCGGAGTCTGTGTCAGAATCGCTCCAAGTTGCCACCATGGCTTTCTTTTTCCATCTATCACCTTTCTTGAACTGGCTCTTCGTCTTTTGAGGGCAGTCTTTCACAAGATGGTCTGTTTCACCACATTCAAAACAAGACAAAGGTTTAGTCTTCTTGTCATATTTATTGTATTGAGACTTACCTCGAAATTTAGAAGACTCTGATCCATCCTTGTTGTTGAATTGCTTCTTCATTTTGAGGATTCGAGAAAGGCCCCTTGTAATAAGAGCAAAGGGATCATCCTCATCATCATCCTCATCTTCAGAATCAGACGCATCTTTGGGCTCATCCTTCTTAGACTTGAGTGCCAAGTTCTTAGTGCTTGCTGGGAGATCTCCATCGTCTTCATTGAGAATCATCTCATGTGTGATCAGCTTCCCAAGCAAGTCATCAAGGGGTAGAGTGGTGATATCTTGGGCTTCCTCTATGGCTGTCACTTTAGGGCCCCATTTGTCTTTTGGGAGGCACCTCAATATCTTCCTCACTTTCTCAACGTTCTTGAAGGTCTTGCCGAGAGAGTCAAGGTTATTTGTGATTTCCGTGAACCGTGTAAACATGGCCTTAATAGACTCATCAGGCTTCATCTTGAATAGTTCATACTTTGGAAGGAAGATGCTGATCTTGGTGTCCTTCACTTGGCTGGTTCCTTCATAGGTGACAACCAGCTTGTCCCAAATCTCTTTAGCTGGCTTACAAGAAGAAATACGACTAAACTCATCAGTACTAAGACCACAATATAGTAAGTTAATGGCCCTGTAGTTTTTGGATACGAGTTCAAGATCCGCTTGGATGTATTCAGCCTTGGTCTTCGCGACTTTGGTTCTATTTGGTCCGTCTTTCTCTGGAACCTTCAGACCATTCTCTATAATGTTCCAAAGTTCCAGATCTTGATCTATAATTAACATTTTCATCAAAGATCTCCAGTGGACGAAGTTGTTTCCTACAAAGAGTGGTGGTCTACTGGTGGACCTCCCTTGTGCAAATCCTCCGCTTGCTTCACCATACATGATCAAAACTCACAAGATTGTTAGATCAAAAGCAGTGAGTAAAGCTCTGATACCAATTGAAGGTTCGATAATGTATAACAAAGTAATATAAAGATACTCTAGAGGGGGGGGGGGGTTGAATAGAGTATGCCATCTTTTCGCAGATAATCTCAAGACTTTTGAAACGCTTTCCCCCCTTTGAGATTAAACGTAATTCTTTCTTCTGGAAAACCTGAATCACAAAAGAGTTATACAATTCGAAACAGGTGCGGAAATATGGTAAAGCAATAAGTAAAGGACGCAATAAATTTTTGACGAGGTTCGACACGAACTTGGCCTACGTCCCTGCCTAGGGTTCTTCCACAACCCTAGGATTCAACCGACTTTATTGATTCACAAGACTTAGGATCCTAATAGCTCACCGAGAAGCCTCTCTTCTATACAATTGCAATCTAGTCAACTCACGTTCCCTTGGAGTCCTAGACCAATCTAGAAGAGCCCCACCTCTCTCAGCTATCTATTACAATCCTCTTACACTTAGTGAATCAATCGCCTAGTGTGCACTTCCTGAGTTACAAACTCTCGAGTATAACACTCTCTCGAAATATATCCTATAAGCTCACTGGTAACTCTCAAATACTTTGAAACAAAAGATACGACTCTTAACAACTAGCAGAGAGCACATGAGGAAGACAGATTGACTTGAAGGCTTGAGTGCAATGCTTGTGTTCAGCGAATGTGTCTCTGTCTTCCCTTCATCTCCTCTTTTATATAAAATCAAATCGACGCCTAAGGATCTTCTTCAACGGCTAGAACAGATCATGGCTTGAGATGGAATCTTCAATCTTCTATTTGTGGAAACTCGGAAGCCATGATCCACCAGATTCGATCTTCTTGTCCTTTAGCTTAAGGAAGAAGATTTCAATTTGAAATATCTTGCTGTAATGTTAGTGTATAGAATATACAATAATCTCTGGAAATATATTATAATAACATATAATAACATTCGGACATAATATGCACATAATACAGGTTTTGTGTTTCATCAACACAGCTGTAGCTTCAAGACCTTTGATACAAGCTGTGTGTCAAAGCCTTTGAAACCATTTCCGATTTTCATCAAGGGAGTGTAGTTATCAATCATCATTCTCATCGCCTGAGAGGTAGAGGGAAACATTGGTAGGGCCATAAGACAAGCCCCTAGGTAGCCTCAGACGGTGGTCTCCATGCTTTCCCGACTTCCAGATGAAGCCCGTCGCCTCAGAGCCCTCAATCAGATAGGCCCTCCTCAACTGCTCCTCTGTATAGGTGTACCCGCCAGACATAGGTATACCGCACTGTGTAGGATCAATATAGCGGCGGGCGATGAAGCTGATCATGCCTCCCAGACCAATCTTCCCTTTCTTCTTCCCCTAGATCCTCAGACAGCTCTCAACAAATAGCTCAACCTAGTCTGGCGTGACATGGGACTGGGGAGCAAGGCTCCATAACCAAGGCAAATCACCGACGGGTACTTTGTTCACATCGCCTTGGTCGCTGAAAGACATGGCCAGGACTCTGTGAACTAATCGAAGGCAGGGGTGGACAAACTTGTAGTTGTACTCGCCTTTGTGTCCATCAAATGTAGAGCTAGTCGCTGCATACCAGAAATCATGAGGCTGCTGTTCCGACGCCAGGTAAGACCAATCTTGGGTGGGCGCCTGAGTGATCCCAAAGACCTTTCTCAGTTGGTCAGAAGTACAAATGTGGATCTAGTCCATCAAATGGAACCGAATCCGAGAATCATCCACATGCTCCAGCGTAACTAAAAACTCCCACTCCAGCTCAGCATATGTGGGAGCACTGCAATCTATGAATGCCCCCAAACCCCCATGTGTGAGCATCTGACGCGTGACTCCCAACATCCCTAGCCTTTGTAAAGTAGGAATATCGAAGAACTTGGTCTGCACAAATCTCTTCGGATCAAAGCTCTCATAGACCTTCCTTTGGTCTTTAGACATGGATCTCAATCGACGCACCGTTTTTAACAGTTTTCAGCAGGAAATATTCCAACCAAACAGATCCAAAATCAAACCACCAACTAAATATGCCTCCAGCAAACCAAACAAATCCAATCCTCCAACCAAACCAAATTCAAAATCACCAAATAATTCTCAAGCAAACACACCCAATCCTTCAAACCAACCACAAATCTCAATAGCACCCAAACACTAGCATAATGATAATCAAGAGATAAACACACCACAACTCCAAAACACCACACAATTAGAAAAGTTCAGCAACGGTCGGCGCTGCAGGCGTGGCTTGCCGGGTTCCTTCGTTCCAAGTACAGATCCGGCCCAAGGAGGTCGAGGGGATGTAGATCCGGCCCAAGGGGGGCTGCAATGGTGATTGGGAGGTCGAAAAAGGAGAGGAAGGAGAAAGAGGACAACAATGGAGGTTTTGAGGTTTGGTAAGGAGAGAGGGACGGCAGAGGGAGAAGAAGGTGTGGTAGGGTTTGAAGAAAAGTTTTTGTGATGGGTTTATTTCCTTTTTTTTTATAACTGAAAAATTAGAAAATGGGTCACGGGTAGGGATGCAGCGACCGCGACATATGTTGCGGCCGCGGTATACAGTGCAGTAGCGACTTTTTGTTTTGTTTTGTTCGTTCCCTCTTTCAAATTCTAATTAACCTTAAGCAAACTAGCTATAAAACTACCTAAGATGATGATGAAGATGAAAAGAAAGAAAAACTTACCTCGAGTTGCCTCCCGAGAAGCGCCGTTGTTTTAAGTCGTTGGCTCGACGTAATGGCCCTTCAGTGGCCTAATTGGTTGGTTCAGCAAGCACCAACTCCTCTTCTTCATTATGCGGGATGTTTTCAAAGTAGGGCTTAACTCTATGACCATTGACCTTAAAGAGCTCATGAGACTTAGGGTTATAGAGTTCGATTGCTCCATGAGGGAATATCCTCGAGATGGTGTAAGGTCCTTCCCACCTTGATCTAAGCTTTCCAGGGAAGAGTTTCAGGCGCGATTTGTATAGAAGGATCTTGTCTCCTATTGTTAGCTCTTTCCGCAGGATGTGTTTGTCATGCCAAGCCTTTGTCTTCTCCTTGTAGATTATTGCATTATCATAGGCATCCAGACGCAATTCCTCCAGCTCTTGCAAATGAAGCTTTATGAACTCACCTACTTCATCCAACCTCATATTGCAATTCTTTACAGTCCAATACACCCTATGCTGAAGTTCCACAGGGAGATGACATGCCTTTCCAAAGACAATTCGATAAGGGGACATACCAATGGGAGTCTTATAGGCTGTCCGATAGGCCCACAGAGCATCATTCAGACTTAGACTCCAATCCTTCCTGTTAGGTGCCACTGTTTTCTCCAAAATGGTCTTAATCTCCGGATTTGATATCTCCGCTTGACCATTGGTCTGAGGATGATAAGCAGGGGACACTCTCTGTGTGACATGGTATTTCTTTAACACGGCAGTGATAGTCCTATTGCAGAAATGTGTCACTCTGTCGCTAATTAGAGCCTTAGGCACCCCAAATCTTGCGAAAATGGTGTCTTTCAAGAAAGCTGCAACAACTTTGGAATCATCAGTTCTGATGGCTTTTGCCTCCACCCACTTGGAGACATAGTCCACTGCAAGCAAAATATATATATTTCCAAAAGAACTAGGGAAGGGACCAATAAAATCGATACCTTAAACATAAAAAATTTCACAAAATATGACAATTGTTTGTGGTATTTCATTCCCAGCAGATATGTTCCCAACCCTTTGGCATCTATCGCAAGATTTACAAAAAGCATTAGCATCCCTAAACAAGTGAGGCCAAAAGAAACCTGCTTCTAAAACTTTCCTAGCAGTCTTTTGAGGACCAAAGTGACCTCCACATTCATGAGCATGACAAAAAGTAATGACAGATTGTCCCTCATTGTTCGGTAGACACTTCCTAATTACCTGATCAGCACAATGTTTTCAAAGGTAGGGGTCATCCCAAACGTAGAAGCGAGAGTCATGTCGAATCTTGTCCTTTTGGGCTTTGGTAAATTTTGGTGGAAATTCTCCCGTGACCAAGAAATTCACCATATTGGCAAACCAAGGTCGAGGAGTATGGACACCCATCAATAATTCAGGAGCAAAGAGGCTTACCTCATCAGATAGGGGAAAAGAGACGAAGATGGCGACTGGGTAGCATGCGGCGGCCGCGGCATGGGAGCTGCGGCCGCTGCTTCATTGATATGCCGCGGCCACGACATTTGTGCTGCGGCCGCGGCATCCTCCGTAGCTCCCTGCAGATGCAATAATGAACAGTGAGTTAAAGAAAATAATGTATCACCAGGGAACTCACCGTGAATGGGTCTTTGATCTTCCGGCTTGTCCTCTCCTTGGACAAGTCTGCTGAGGTGTTCCGCTACTAAGTTCTCTGCACCTTTCTTATCTTTAATTTCAATGTCAAATTCGCTCAAGAGTAAAATCCAATGAATCAATCTAGGTTTCACTTCTTTCTTAGTCAATAAATAGCGAAGAGCAGCGCGATCAGTGAAGACAATTACCTTAGCTCCTAAGAGATAGGAGCGAAACTTCTCTAGTGCAAAGACCACGGCCAGAAGCTCTTTCTCAGTGGTTGTGTAGTTCCTTTATGCTTCATTCAGAGTCATGGAGGCATAGTAGATAACATGTGAGCTCTTTCCTTCCTTTTGTCCCAAGACAACACCCACAGCATAGTCGCTAGCATCACACATAATCTCAAAGGGTTGAGACCATATGGGTGCTCGAATTATAGGAGCGCTAGTCAGGTGAGCTTTTAGCTCATCAAAGGCTGCTCTACACCTGTCATCAAAGTCAAAAGATACTTCCTTTTTTAGTAGATCACAAAGAGGTACAAAAATCTTAGAAAAATCCTTAATAAACCTGCAATAGAACCCTGCATGGCCTAAAAAGGAACGAATCTCGCGCACATTGGTGGGGTAAGGCAGAGACTGAATGACATCAATCTTAGCCTTGTCCACCTCAAGACCCCTACTAGACACAATATGACCCAAAACAATGCCTTGCTCAACCATAAAATGAAACTTTTCAGAGTTAAGAACTAAGTTGGTGTCTACACACCTCCTAAGCACAAGTGACAAATGGTGCAAACAAGTATCAAAGTCATCTCCATGCACAGTAAAGTCATCCATGAATACCTCTATGAAGTGCTCTACATACTCAGAAAATATGCTTACCATACACCGTTGGAATGTCCCAGGTGCGTTACATAACCCAAAAGACATTCTGCGATATGCAAAAGTGCCAAAGGGGCATGTAAATGTCGTTTTCTCTTGATCCTCTGGTGCTATGGGTACTTGAAAATACCCTGAGTAGCCATCTAAAAAGCAATAAAAGGAGCGGTCGGTGATGTCCATGTTTTGTGCCATGTTTTATATTGACTTTTATATCGATTTCTGTATACATTTCATGCATTTGGGTTAGAATAGTACAAAATCTATGCAGTTTATGCTTATTTGCCAAATTACGGAGTCTATACTAGTTTTTGTTTAATTTTCGCAGGAATCGAACGAACTTTGGAGCTTAAAGGAAACTCATGAAGAAGCTAAGGATGGTGCAGCCGGAGAAAAGGTCATATTTCGACATCCATCATTATGAATCAAGCTTTGATGTATTCATGAGAGTTGTAGCCCTCGAAAAGAGCTTTCCAACGCATACTCATATGCGTCAATCCGACGAATGAGGACTTGGGAAAGTGCCTTTAAAGAACACAACAGAATGCTGAGAACTGAAGAGTGGTCGATATCGACCAAGCCTACTTAATATCGACCTAATCTTGGTCGAAAATCTCCAGATCGACTCAAAATGACCAGCAGACGAGAAGACAACTCGATATCGACCAGTGTTGGTCGATATCGACAAACAAGCAACTCGATATTCTTCTAGGAGCCGAGATCGAGTGAGGAGAAGAGAAGCCGAGGAGATAGTTCGATATCGACCAAACATAGTCGATATCGACCAACATGCAATGACGAGTCCGAGTCGATTCCGAGTACTATCCTGATTCCGAATGTGAAGATATTTTCAAGAGAAGATTCCTTACACATGAAAACTTTAGATATTTTATCTTTTTATCTATCCTAAGGGTGAAACATTTAATTACCCTTTAGGATTTATCTTGTTTTACTAATTTAGATTTATTTTCCTTCCAATTAGAATTATATCCTTAGATAGAAGATAGAGTTTCCTTACTTTGACTAGCAAGGATTAAGACCTATAAAGAAAGCCCATGGGGCTAGTTTTTATTCATTCAATTCTAGAGACGAGTAGGAGAGTTAGGAGAGAGAGAGAGTGGAGGCCGAGTAGGAGCAAGGGAGCGAAAGTTGTCTGGCTTTGATCGGCTGTAAGCTTTGGTTTATTTTTAATGCAAGTAGTTATTTCCCTTTTATTATTGATGAGTTTTGCTATGATGAAGAGGGAGTAGTCCATCCACTTTTAGGGTGGAGGTGAGCCCGACGATAGCCAATCATGTTTGAGGTAAAGATTCGATTTTTATTGTGTTTTGATCATCCACTGCCTTTTATATGTTTATTACCTAATTAATAGAGATTCAAGTTATCAACTTGGATTATAAACATAAAATTGGTAGATACAATTAGGGTTTCTTGAAAGAGTTGTCTAATTATTGGAAAAGGCGAAAGCTTGTTCCTTTGATGTGACTGCGTGATTATTTCTATTTATCTTGCCTTATGCATGTTTGGTTATCGTTGTTGCAAACCCCGATCTTGGAAGTTTTCTCTTTTATAGTTGTTTATTCTGAAATCTACGAACTTTGCCTTTTATTTCGTTTTCTGCACCTACTCGATTTTGACCAACACTAGTCGATATCGACTTCTAATTCTTGATCCAGAAAGATCGCTGCTTGTTTGATTTTTTGCAGGTACATGTCGAAATCGAGCACTTTGGTCGATATCGAGTGCCTGGTCGAAATCGACTACTCTCTACTGCAACCAGAAAATTGACTGGATTTGGTCTATATCGGCTAACACTGGTTGATATCGAGTAGATTCCCTGAGGTCAAAATCCGACGTGAGATATCCGCTGACCAGCTTCCTCGAGGATCGATCTTGACTTCCTTTTGCTACATCGGGAGGGAGTCTTGTAATTATTTGCGTGGGAAAGATCTGGTTTGAATTATATTCTTATATTTTGAACTCGATTTCCTCCTACAACAAATTGGCGCCGTTGCCGGGGAAGCAATCATTCGTGCCTTAGGTAGTTAGATCTCACGTTTTCCTTGAGTTACTTTACAGGTATATGCGCCGTTCTGGTCAACTGCCTGAGTTTGAAGCCTTAGACGATCCGGAATGCCTTATACACATCCACTCTAGACTGAAAAGGATCATGGCAGACGCAAAAACACAAGCCCAGACGGTTGAGAGGCTTCGGAGGGAACTAGAAACCAACAATATTGCTGCTCTCGCCATTGAGAGAGCACGCGCCGAGCAGGAAGCTGAACTGAGGAGGCAGGCAGAGGCTGAGCTTGCCCAATACCCTACCACCGCTGAGGATTACATGCACCCGACTCTTGTCGTGCCTAAATCGACTATTCTAGTCCCTCCTAATAACTTTGAAATTCACACTGCCTTCCTTATTGAAATTAAAAATAATGCTTTTCAAGGAAGATTTAATGAATGCCCTCTCGAACATATTACTACTTTTTCTGATATGTGCCAAACTCTTGCTGAATGCACTACTCTTGAATATATAAAAATGAAAGCTTTTCGTTGGTCTCTTGCAGGTCCAGCACTAAAGTGGCTTGAAGGTCTCCCTGCACGATCCCTCACAACATGGGCAGAGGTTAGGAATGTGTTCCTCAACAAGTTCTTTCCTCCCGCCAAGACAGCGCTCCCCCGCTAGAAGATCACTGCTTTCAAACAAAAGCCTGGGGAGCCGCTAGCACGAGCATGGGATCGATACAAGGATCTAATGCGATCCTGCCCCACTCATGGGCATCCACCATACGTCATTCAGGAGATTTTCTACAATTCTCTTGATCTGGCTGCCAAGGAAAGGATCAATCAATACACACAATATGAGTACCTCACGCAGACACCAGCAGAGGCATGGGCTACGATCGAACGACTCACCAACTTCGACAACACCTATGGGGCTCCTGAAAATTATGACGAAAACACCTATGTAAGGCCAGCCCCATCCATGCCCCTCTATGAGCCTCCTAAGGAGATTGATCCAGATGTCAAGGAGCAGTACTGCAGAGATCAGAATCGCAAGCTCCTCAAGCAAGCCAAGTTTCTTTCTATCAACCAACCCTGCATTAAATGTGGCTCACAACGGCACACCACTCCAGAGTGCCCACATACAGAGCAAGTCAGGATGGCAGAAACTCATGAGGAGTAGCTTACGCAAGGGGTCCCAATCGCTATATGGGGGACCAACGGTTCCATCAACCACAGTGGAACCAAGGTGCCCCTAGGAACCCCCCACCATAAAGAGCTCCAGGACATCCAGAAAGGGACCAACGGAAGGATGATCTACAGATGATCCTCGACGAGATGAGGAGAAACCAAGCACAACAACAACAATCTACAAGCACCAGCCAGACTCAACTCCATGGCCTCAATACACGACTTGGGGAGATGGATATCTGGAAGAAGAACATGGAGACCCAAATAGGTCAACTCGCGCAACAGATCCCAAGACCAGCCGAAAAGCTCCATGGGCACACAAATCCCAATCCTAAGGGGAAATCTGGACACGTCGCTGCTCTAAAGCTCAGGAGCGGTCGCAAACTGCACGAACTAGAAGTCGGAGAAGCAGACGATAGACCTAGACAACAGGTCGAAATCGACCAAGAATTGGTCGATATCGACCACCCTCAGGTCGATATTAACCCATCTGCACCGACAAACCCGAAACCGACCATGCCAGTCGAAATCGACCAAGAACAGGTCGATATCGACCAACATGTGGTCGATATCAAGCAGCCTCCAATCGATATTGACTCTTTTGCATCGCCTCCAACAGTTGATTCCGCTCCAAAACCAAAGAAGACGCTTCCTTTCCCTTCCAAGGCGCTGAAAGATCCCACTGTAGGTAAGTTTAAATGCTTTGTTAAGATGCTTCAGGAACTAAATATTTCAATTCCTTTTACAGAAACTCTTCAGGAGATGCCTGCATATGTCAAGTTCCTTAAGGAAATCCTTAGCAACAAGCGATCAATCTCAGAAATCGCCGGCGACTGCAAAAGGATGGACTTCCCTGAGAAGAGACCTGACCCTGATAATTTTCTATTACCGTGGGATTTGGACAATATATATATGAGGCATTGTGTGATCTAGGTGCAAGCGTGAGCATCATGCCCCTATCAATCTGGCAAAAGGTAAAGATAGGATCAATAGAGCATGTGAATGCCAAACTATACATGACAAACAATACAGTGGTCATCCCTACAAGTATGGTTGATAATGTCCCTGTCCAAGTTGGTAAGTTCTATATTCCCGCTGATTTCCTTGTTATAGATTGTATGGAAGATCCTACTTTCCCTATTATTCTTGGTAGACCTTTCCTAGCTACTGTAGATGCCAACATCAGCGTCAAGAAGTGATTTCTCACCTTCACGATAGGTAATGAGGTCTTCGATTTCTCTTTTGGCCCTACAAAGGAGGAGATTCCATGGCTGGAGGTGAAGAGCATAGGCCACCACGGGGACGAGCTTCAGACCTGCCAAGAGCTTAAGTATGGGGTCCTTGTACTCAACGTCGACCACCTATACTCGACATCGACTGACTCCCAGCCCAAAGATTTCTGTTTTTGGCACGAAAAGGTAAGATCCTACAATCCCTACATCTCCTCCATACATCAATAAAAATAAGATTTTTAGAGGAGACAAGGCCTCGTGGAGAGCTAACCTACGCAGGATTAGGACTAAAAAAAAGATGAAGGAAGGTAAAGGATTCCATGCGGACAACCACTTATCAGCGAAGCTCGCATACTACAATCAGGACCTAGATGATCCAAGAGAAGGGCCAAGCACAAGAGGGCCCCATATTAAGGGTTCCTAAAGCACAAGCGGAGAAATGGGCCTAGCGACTCTAAAATCTAGAGCATGTACATAAAACTTTTGAATTTTCTTTAGGACTTTGAAACTTTTGGTTTTGGTTTTTATTTTTTTCTTGAATACTTCATGTGGAAAATCTTGTCTTTGTGCGAAAACTAACAAATTTCAGGTCGAAAACATGGGGATCGAGTGAAACTGTCGGAGCAACCTGGTCGATATCGACCAATACTAGTCGATGTCGACCCCTGAGGCAGATTTCGACCAGCAGCAAAGAGGACGAAGCAAGTCGATTTCGACCAAACTTACTCGATATCGAGTAAGTTGGTTGATATCGACCAAAACCCCCAAATTTCGACCAGAGGAATCTGACGAATTGCAGTCGATATCGAGCACTACCGGTCGATATTGACTCCTTTCAATTTATTGCAACCCTATTTCGACCCTACAACGCGTTATTCGGTGAGTTCCTTCCTTTACCCTTATTTTGTTTTATTTTTACAGTGGGGAGACTGTATATTCTAAGTATGGGGTGGGGGAAAGGCTCATTATCATTATTATTCTTGATTTTGCTGTTACATGGTGAATTTTGGGTAAATTTTAAATTTTTATGCTTAATTCCTAAACCCAAAGTTTGTTCTATGAGACATCTCCCAAAGCTTGTGAATTGTTCAAATAAATAGTGTCATGGAAGCTTAATTGAACTCGACGATGCAAACTTAGATTCATTAGAGATATAGCATGAAATTGCATAGTAAAAGGAAGTCACAATGAAGCGCATTATTTCTGGAAAACCATGAAAGGAGGTAAAATTTAAAATTGCTTTTGACATATTGCATGATAAGAGGATGTAGGACTTTATATTTTCCATATATGCTCATACTGTTATATCCTAGCCTTACCTATGCTTATGCATCACAAAAGCCATATTGAGCCTTATTTCATAGTTTTGCTCCACATATCTTAAAAATTGCCCATTCTTTACCTTTTTTCCTATCCAAGGGATTATGTTGAGAATAATGTTACATTATGGAGATTACTATATGGTTATTGTGTGGTTATATGTTATTATTAGATTCATTAGAGATATAACATGAAACTGCCGAGTAAAGGGAAGTCACAATGAAGTGCATTATTTCTTGAAAACCATGAAAGGAGGTAAAATTTGAAATTGCTTTTGACATATTGCATGATAAGAGGATGGAGGACTTTATATTTTCCATATATGCTCATACTGTTATATCCTAGCCTTACCTATGCTTATGCATCACAAAAACCATATTGAGCCTTATTTCATATTTTTGCTCCACATATCCGAAATATTGTCCATTTTTTTTACCTTTTTTCCTATCCGGGGATTATGTTGAGAATGGTGTTACATTATGGAGATTACTATATGGTTATTGTGTGGTTATATGTTATTATTGGAGTTTGGCAGGAAATTGAAAATATATGGAAAATTTAATAAGTGAAAGAAAATCCGGTCACCTCAGGAGATAAAGGTAGATCGACCCTACTCGTTGAGATAATAGTTCGGCGATATGGGACACAAAGGTGAGGATTCGAAAGCACTAAGTATCCGCGGCCATTCATGACACCCATGTTTGCGACTCGCGAGAAGGCAGTGCTGAGGTTAGAGAGGTAAAAGCATTACTATTGAAAAAAAGCACCGAGCGATGAGAGAAAGGTGAGAAATATCAAAAGAAGAAGGAATGTGGAAATTCAATTTGGAAATTACTCCATTTCCTCGGATTATTAGCACCACATTGTCAAAAATTGCCCACCTTAAGCCTTTTACCAAATCTACTCCTTATTGAGCTTAAATAAAGTCCTCTTGATTATTAATGCTTTGTCACATGAATTGTTTTTTGCATAACTCTCCTTTTGTGAGTAGATGTTGCTTTTATTGCACATGTATGAATTTGTGGCATTAGTACCTTTTCAATGATGGTAATTGATTGTAGGGACATATAAGAATGAATCTATTATGTTAAGAGTTTTGTTTCTTCCCCTACATGACCATCCAAGTTATTGCTTGGGGACAAGCAAGCTTAAGTATGGGGTGATTTTATGTCCATGTTTTGTGCCATGTTTTATATTGAATTTTATATCGATTTCTGTATACATTTCATGCATTTGGGTTAGAATAGTACAAAATCTATGCAGTTTATGCTTATTTGCCAAATTATGGAGTCTACACTAGTTTCTGTTTTATTTTCGCAGGAATCGAACACACTTTGGAGCTTAAAGAAAACTCATGAAGAAGCTAAGGATGGTGCAGCCGGAGAAAAGGTCATATTTCGACATCCATCAATATGAATCAAGCTTTGATGTATTCATGAGAGTTGTAGCCCTCGAAAAGAGCTTTCCAACGCATACTCATATGCGTCAATCCGACGAACGAGAACTCGGGAAAGGGCGTTTAAAGAACACAGCAGAATGCTGAGAACTGAAGAGTGGTCGATATCGACCAAGCCTACTCAATATCGACCTAATCTTGGTCGAAAATCTCCAGATCGACTCGAAATGATCAGCAGACGAGAAGACAACTCGATATCGACCAGTGTTGGTCGATATCGACAAACAAGCAACTCGATATTCTTCTAGGAGCCGAGATCGAGTGAGGAGAAGAGAAGCCGAGGAGATAGCTCGATATCGACCAAACATGGTCGATATCGACCAACATGCAGTGACGAGTCCGAGTCGATTCCGAGTACTATCCTGATTTCGACTGTGAAGATATTTTCAAGAGAAGATTCCTTGCACATGAAGACTTTAGATATTTTATCTTTTTATCTATCCTAAGGGTGAAACATTTAATTACCCTTTAGGATTTATCTTGTTTTACTAATTTAGATTTATTTTCCTTCCAATTAGAATTATATCCTTAGATAGAAGATAGAGTTTTCTTACTTTGACTAGCAAGGATTAAGACCTATAAATAAAGCCCATGGGGCTAGTTTTTATTCATTCAATTCTAGAGACGAGTAGGAGAGTTAGGAGAGAGAGAGAGAGTGGAGGCCGAGTAGGAGAAAGGGAGCGAAAGTTGTCTGGCTTTGATCGGCTGTAAGCTTTGGTTTATTTTTAATGCAAGTAGTTATTTCCCTTTTATTATTAATGAGTTTTGCTATGATGAAGAGCGAGTAGTCCACCCACTTCTAGGGTCGGGGTGAGCCCGACGATAGCCAATCATGTTTGAGGTAAAAATTCGACTTTTATTGTGTTTTGATCATCCACTGCCTTTTATATGTATATTACCTAATTAATAGAGATTCAGGTTATCAACTTGGATTATAAACATAAAATTGGTAGATACAATTAGAGTTTCTTGAAAGAGTTGTTTAATTATTGGAAAAGGAAAAAGCTTGTTCCTTTGATGTGATTGCGTGATTATTTCTATTTATCTTGCCTTATTCATGTTTGGTTATCGTTGTTGCAAACCCCGATCTTGGAAGTTTTCTCTTTTATAGTTGTTTATTCCGAAATCTATGAACTTTGCCTTTTATTTCGTTTTCTGCACCTACTCGATTTCGACCAACACTGGTCGATATCGACTTCTAATTCTCGATCAAGAAAGATCGCTGCTTGTTTGTATTTTTGCAGGTACAGGTCGAAATCGAGCACTTTGGTCAATATCGAGTGCCTGGTCGAAATCGACTACTCTCTACAACAACCAGAAAATTGACTGGATTTGGTCGATATCGACTAACACTGGTCGATATCGAGTAGATTCCCTGAGGTCGAAATCCGGCGTGAGATATCCGCTACCTAAGATCCGCTGACCAGCTTCCTCGAGGATCGATCGTGACTTCCTTTTTCTACATCGGGAGGGAGTCTTGTAATTATTTGCGTGGGCAAGATCTAGTTTGATTTATATTCATATATTTTGAACTCGATTTCCTCCTACAACAGTCGGCAAGGCACTCAAGCATTTGATCAATAAAGGGCAGGGGGAAGTGGTCCTTGCGAGTAACTACATTCAACTTACGATAATCAATACAGACCCTCCATCTAGTTTGGACCCTGCTAGGGACCAACTCACCATCCTGATTTTCAACGACAGTGATACCCCTCTTCTTAGGGACAACCTGAGTCACCCATTTGCTATCAGATATAGGAAAGATCCTACCTGCTTGAAGGAGCTTCAGCACCTTCTTCTTTACCACTTCCATCATCGGTGGGTTGAGTCCCCACTGTGGTTGTCTAGATGGTTTGACATCATCCTCCAGAAGTATTCTATGCATGCAGAGGGTAGGACTGATGCCCTTAATGTCTGCGATCGTCCATCCTAACGCATCCTTGTTTTCCTTTAGAACAGTCACCAATCGCTTCTCCTGCCCAAAAGTGAGTTTGTTAGAAATAATGACAGACACATTTTCACCAAGAAAAGCATATTTAAGGTGATTGGGAAGTTGTTTCAATTCAACGTCAGGCGCTTGGATAATGGATGGAAAAAGCTTTTCAGTTGGCATGGTCAGCTCGATGCGGTTTCCCCTTGGTGGCATATAGGTGGGAGATCGATGGTCTAAAGCCAATATAGCCTCCTGCAAGTTAGATGACAAGACATAGTCTCTAGAAATTTCATCTATAGGGGCATGTAAAGTGACTTCCATCTCATGAACACACTCCAAATCAAAGCAATCTTGTGCCATAGTATCAATAACCACAAAGCACAGAAAAGGATCATTAGATGGAAAATTCATGGAATGATAAATATTATATTCAACTCTTTGACCATCAAATTCCATAGTAAGAGATCCTGAATAGACATCTATATTGGTCCTAGCAGTTTTCAGAAAAGGTCTGCCCAACAGAATAGGGCCTTCATTGTTACCAGGACCCATATCAATCAAAAAGAAATCAGCAGGGAATATCAAGTTGTCAACCATAACCAAGACATCTTCAACAATCCCTTTCGGGTAGATAGTAGATCGATCAACAAGTTGAATTACTACCCGAGTATCATTTAGAGGTCCCGATCCCAAGTCATGATAAACATGAGAAGGTAGAACATTAATAGATGCTCCTAGATCTAACATGGCTTTGTCAAATTTAGTATCACCTATCACACATGGAATAGCAAACATACCAGGATCACTACACTTCTCAGGCAAACGCTTTTGAAATACAGCAGTGACTTGTTCGCTTACCTTCACCTTTTTTTTTTTACTTTTCAGCTTCTGGTTCCGCTTGATAGTGCAAAGTTCCTTCAAGAATTTAGCATATCTAGGAATGCTTTTAATCAAATTAAGCAAAGGAATGTTTACCTCGCACTTACTGAACGTCTCAAAGATCTCCTTATCGTTGTCATACCTTCGTGTATCCTTCAGGGCTTCCGAAAATGGTGGAACCGGCTTTGGAGTCTCCATAGGTAAGGAAGAAGAAGAAGGAGAAGAAGAAGAAGAAGGAAGAGGGGAAGAAGAAGAAGAAATGGAAGGAGACGAAAAAGGCGTACCTGACACCGAAGGTTCGGCGGGGGCACTGGCTGCGGCCGCCGCATTTGGCTGCGGGCGCTGCTCGTTTGATGTGTCGCGCACCGTACAACGTCCGTCCTCTTCGTCTATTACCTCTATTTCTTCGTCCATTATTTCCTCGTTGTCCTTTTGAGGTGTGACAATCAGTTCCTTGCCACTTCTAAGCGTTACAACACTGACGTTCTCCTTATTAGGATTCTCGATGGTTTGCGATGGAAGCTGTCTTGAATTGTTTGCCTCCTTAGCACTTAAGATTTGAATGAGCTGACTCATTTTGTTTTCCAAATTTGTCATCCGATCCGATTGCTGCTTCTCTAAATTTGCTATCCGATCTGATTTTTGTTTCTCATTCTTCAAGACCAACCGTGATAGTTTCTGTAGTGGATCTTCAGTATCCTCATTCGATTGCTGCTGACCTCCCTGTCGAGGTTCAATTTGTTGTTGGGGCCTTGCTTGTTACCCCCCTTGCTGATTGAAAGAGGCTTGGTAGTTCCCATAGCCCTGCTGATAGCCTCTGTTATAGTTGTTGTTGTTGAAATATCCAAGATTTCCAAAATTGCCTTGCCTAGGCCTTTGTTGAGCGAAATTCCCAATGCCATTCAACTCTATGTTAGGGCCTTGCAGAAGCGGGCACATGTCCATAGGATGAGTGAATTGATTGCAAAGTCCACATGCTTTCAACTGTTGAGGAGTTCTATCAGTTACCAACTGTTTGATCATCTCCTTCACCTCTGCCATGTCGATCTGAAGTGCAGCCACAAGGGCATCAATAGAAAGTACACCCCTAGCATGAGTGCTCTTGTTGAACTGTCTAGAGCCCTCAAAGAGCTCCTTAAACACATCCCAAGCTACAGCAGCTAGCGTTCACTGTTTTGCGCAAGCAGAGTTCACTGTTTTGCGCAAGCAGAGTTCACTCCTTAAACCCATGGCATGGGCAGCTAGCGCAGAGTTCCTTGAAACGCTCAAAGTACTCATGAATAGACTCCGTCTCGTACTGCTCAATGCTGCTGATTGACCTTTTCAAGGCATTAAGCTTTGTTGCAGGGAAGTACATCTCTAGGAAGACTCTCTTTATCTCAGCTCAAGTAGTAATAGATCCAGGTGGTAGATAGAAGAACCATTCATTCGCATCATCCTTTAAAGAGAAGGGAAAAACTCTCAGCTTGATTTGATCCTCAGTAAAGTTCTCAGGTTTTATCCCAACTACCAAAGTATGGAACTCAAACAGATGCTTGTGGGGGTCGTCCCCACTCAACCCATGGAACTTGGGTAGAAGATGAACTACCCCAAATTTCAGCTCAAAGTTGACTCCTTCCCCTAGCGTAGGGAATTGGATTGCCAGGGGTTGATGTGCCAAGTCAGGAGCAAAAAGCTCCTTAAGAGTGCGGTTTGCTTCGTTAGCCATCTCTGCAGTGCTTTCTCCTTGATCAAAAGGGAGCTCGCGGAAGCGATTACGAGTTTCTCGCCTTAAAGAGGCAAGGGTCCTTTCAATCTCTGAATCAAATGGAAACAAAGAGGAATTAGTAGCACGGGTATGGACCATATAAAACGGTCCACACCAAAATCAACACCAAAAACACACAAGAATTAATAAAAATTCCCCGGCAACGGCGTCAAATTTGACGGAGGGAAAACATGTCGTTGATCCGTCAAAGAAAACTCAAACCTATAACTAGTATAGTAATAAGTAAGAGGTCGATCCACAGGGAAAGTTGTTATTCAAGTATGATTTAGGTGTCAATTAAGTAACTAAAGAGGGGGTTTTTGAGTGTGAAAGTTCCACCTTTTATCAAAGCGGATTGATGAAAGCAAAGTAAATGAATTTGGCTCAAACAATTATGAGAAGCAATTCTACCTACAATTTTTCAACTTTATTTGGTTTGAAACGATCCTTGTAACTTCTTCTCGTCCTTTTAAGGTTTCCTATGAATGCCCATGTCCCGACCTAATATAGTTACTAGTCCAACCAGTCCTAGCAACTCTTATCAATCGAACAATCCATAAAGAAGGATTTAACCCAATTGATAGCTTTAAGTTCAGAGATTAACCAAGGTATTTGCAGTCCCTAAAGAGGGATTTAACAACACATTCAACTTCCTACTCATTCAATTAGTTCAACCAGCCCTAAAAGAACAAGTTTGCCACTTAGGTTAAGGTTCACAATCAGGAATCTACAAAACCTTAGCAATTGAATTGATCTAACGAGTTGGCCAGACAAGATAGAACAAAACAATAAACAATCAAGCACAAAGAAGTTGAAGCATTCAAATATAGGAAACAAGGAACGAGAATTAGAAACTCACAATCAATCCAAATAAAGAGTCAAACTGTAGGCAGAACATATGAGTTTAGTTCCTCATAGAAGACATCGCTCAATCTCTAAATTGTCTGATGAACGTAGAATAGAATACAAGTGAAAGAGAAATAATAACATTTGGCCTTTTTAATAAATCCAAGTCGGCCATGAAACAACTAATCAAAACTAGGGTTTTCATTAAACGAAACGCGGCGTCGCTGACGACCAGTGCTGCGGCCGCGGCACATGCTGCACTTCCAACCCGCGGCGTCTCCCCATTGCAGCGGTCGTGGCACGCATGCTACGGCCGCGGCATGTCCCAATGTGTATCCTCTTGTTCAACTTCGCGAGCAGCTCCAAGTACTCCTTGCTTCTTTCCAATGTCTTTTTTTATTTCCATTCCAGATGTTGCATCTCACAAATGTGTTCAGATTCAATCTGCAAAGTCACCCCAAATTTTGCGCAGAATTCGACGTCTTCCAGAATAATCATAAGATGCAAATTAACTACAGATTATGAAAGAAATGCAACCTAACTTGCCTAAAAATGCCTATAATGCCTATCTAAGATATGCATTATTACTCGTGCCCCTCCGTTAGATTGTTAACCCCAAGGCCCAAACCGTCAACTTTGGTAAAAAAAATAAAATAAAAAGATAATTAAAAAAAACAAGAAACCACTTAACAGTCGTGAAAAGGAAGAGAGAAGCGATTCCAAGAGGTTGATTGTTGCCCGAAGTTCTGGACGTTGGTGGAGGCGGAGGGACATACTACATATGTGAGGATGGAAGAGGTTGGCGGATGCAAGCTCTCGACTAGTCCGAAGGTAAAGAATTGGGGTTAATGTTCGTTGGCCCGATAGTTTATTCATCCACTCATTCAAGACTCAAGCAGACATCGTCAGCGCCCTCAAAAGCAAATCAAACTCTCGTGCCCAACCGATATTCGAATGCACACTAAAGATGAAAAAATTGGTAATTAAAAATATAGTAATGAGAACCATTACCAACTTACCCTTCATTCGAGCTTGATTCTCCCTCGAGTGTATGTAGGACCACAAACAAAGTTCTGCGGGTGGTTTGTTGAAGTAGTGGCTCCATGGATCGACATATTCACCAAAATCTACCAATTTGCAAAAAGTACAAGTTTCTTGTTTGGGAACCACATAAATTGGTTTCGGACTTGGTTCCTTGATAGACGAGTTGGGGATGATTTCTACGAGTGAAGGGAGCATCGAAACATACTCAATCTCTAGGGACGTCTCTTGAGATTTCGTGTCGATAACCACAAGATGCTCTTCTTCATTATCAGAGAATTCATCGTTGCTGGCATCTTGGCTTTCATCAATTTGAGGAATAGAACATTGCTGAACTGCCAACTCTTGCAATGTTTGAGAGAGTCGGATAATTGCTTCCCCATTTTGATTCACCATCTCACGTAATTGCCCTATTTTCTCCATCAAGACATTGGTTGAATCCTCCATGGACGGGTCGGAGTACTCCATTGGTTGAAACATCGAAGTGTAGGATTCTTCCTCCGCCGATTGGTCACCCATGTAGCATAAAAGATCCCATAGTCCCGACACTCCTAAACCAGCAAAGCTTCCATTGTTTATGGACCTGGCAAGTTCTCGGGTCTCAGGAGTCATTCCCTAAAAAACGCAAAGCACCACATCTCGCAAACTATCTCGGAAACCCCGTGAATAACGGATGTCAAATAAATTTTGCACCCTTGTGAGGTAATTGTGAAAATACTCTCCCTGAAACTGCCATAACTTCAACATATAGAAATATTAGCAATAAGGTGTCGTGAACCGTAAGATAGGTTCACGACGGGGGTAGATGTAAATATATACAAAAGTTAGCGATAAAAAAAACACAAGAAATTGATAAGAAGTCCCCGACAACGGCGCCAACACTACTAGAAAACTTCAATTAGACGTCTGTTGTCAACAGATGTCTTTCAAAAAAATTTCCAATCTCTTTGTGCGTGTAGTAAAAGATCAAAACTTCCACATCGGTTTTAAGCAGATGTCTTTTCTTAATTAGAACCCCTAAATTTTGGTTATGACATATTCACTTATTGATGAATATCCATGATTTGTCATTTAAAAACATGTGAAGATGTCATCTTAAAGCAAAAAACTAACATTTACATCTTTATTTATAAAATAAGTAATGTCCTAAGACATAATAGACAACAATTTTTGTTTTGGTGATCATGTTTATAATCACGTCCGATATATAATTTATGATTTTTTATTGTTTTAATTTAACCAACCACATGAAATATAAGCATAACTGATGTCGTTTCTCACATTTATATCAGTTTTTTCAAAATAAAAGGATGTTGTTGCTACAATGACACATCGATTTATTTAGAAGATAACAATGTTACTTTGACAAATATATATCAGTTCATATATCATTTTAATGTTCAAACTGGTGTTTCACATTGATTTAAATGAATAAACTGATGTGTATATAATTATATTGGCATCTATTTCCACATACTGATCTGATATTAAAGGTATGAACACACTACAATTTTCATATATAATCCGATGTCTTTTATTTGGATACACAGCACACTTTTGTCGATAGAACATCGCATTTTGTTTGTTCCTCGAAATGATAGGTCGTTTAATGAAAACATGTATACTAGCATCATATTGTAACATTTACAAAATACAACGCTGCTATTCATAGCCACAAAATTGGCTAGCCACAACATCTAAGATAAAGATAAGGCTAGCCCACATATCTAGGACATACATTACCTAGCTAGCCACAACATCTCAAAAAAAGGTAAAGCTAGCCTGAATGCCTATAAACGTGGTTCACCTGCATTTTCAATCAACAATAGCAAGCAGGTACGTCATTCTCTTTCATTGTGAACTTGGCGTGTTTGTATAAGAGTTGGCAAGACCTTGACGATTGGGGTGGTAACTCATGGGGCATAAACAACTTCCTTCACTTCCTTTGGCTTTCTCCGTGGTTTAAATCGAAGGTTCACAAGGACTCATTTTTTTAGGCCACTTAACATGCCTACGTACAACATCTCTGAAATTTCAGCAAACATCACATAACAAACAATAAAAAACACACCATATCACATAGGCGGTCTAGACATGAATCTTATCAGTGGTGTCATAATATGCTTTAATCTATTTATTTTTACCACACCGACATCTCTTTTCAATAGGCTTGCATTTTCTAGGTTCTTCCGCTCCTCAAATGATCTAGTTGCAGAAATATTTAGAGGAAGGCCAATAAGCAAATCAATGAGACATTCCCAAGCAACCGTAGATAATCCTACATTAGTGAAGCATATATATAAGTTTGGATGTTGGCTTACCTAAGCCTAAACTGCAATTTGTTTTTAGATGGCAAGCTAATTAAAATATATTGAAAAGGTTAAAAGAACATGTTTTAGCAAGCATTTTTTTTAGAGCATACAACACCCATGAAGTTGGAATAAGAAACACAAATCTTAAAGTTTTAAGCATAAAAAAGGCAATTACCATTAAAAGATGATTCATATGTAACATCATACACCAGCAAGATCCCCATGGCACCACAATTATAGTCTGAAATTCAGAGAGGAAAAGATAAGAACAAGGGATATGTTGAAGTAAACATATTCAAAGAAACCCATCCATCTACTACCTATCTAAAACAATCAATCTGCAACAAAATTCAAGAGCTTGACCCCATCTTAATAAATAGAGAAGCTTACCAGTCATGATGGTTTGAAATCGTTCCTGGCTAGTTGTATCCCAAATCTGGAGCTTTATCCGTGTTTCATCAAGCTCACTGGTCCTAATCTTAAAATCAATACTGCAATAGAGACGCAGATCATATACTTATGGGAAGCTGATGGATCTTAATAACATGGTTAACTAGCATCTGAATAACACGATTAACTAGCTACATGAAATAAACTCCAGTATTACTTACCATCTATCTAATTATGGCTCAATGATCATCTTGAGCAGGTTACTTTCTGAATTTCCTCAATGCGATTGAATAAACCAACTTTCTTTTCATTGACATAACTTCAGCTACCAATTTCACATCCATGGAGATTTAGAACTATCAGTTAAGATGCCAGCAATGCAATGCTTGTAATCATTTCTTAAAGATTCAGAACTATCATGAAACAAACAATGGACTTGATACTTCCTTTCAAGTCCTGAAAATGAAAGGAAAATTACTCAAAAGGAAACAATATATGCAAGCATTTTTTTAGCATGCAACACCCATGAAGGAAGCTAAGGCCCACCTAGAAAGACTAGCATCAAAAAATAGAGAAGTGGAATATTTGAGCATGAGCCCCCACTAGATTGTAATGGCCTAGTAGTATCCAATACAAACAAATAAGCCTGGCAAATATACCACAAGAAATTAATAACAGCATAGCAAGCACTTGTATAGGGGGAAAGAAAGAATAAGAGAGATTGGTTCCTTTCAAACAATTGGCAACAAATATCATATTTCACAGCATTTCAACATCATCCCACAAAATAGCTAAATCAAATCATGATTCACTATAAAAATTACACAATATGCATGATCCCAAGTAAAAAAGATCTCATCTTTCTCTTAGGAAGATGCCAAATCACAACATATAATAAATAAACTAAGATCATGAAACATTAAAAAACAAACAGCTACCTGTAAAGGAGCTTAGCAAGGCTATAGGGACTCCATTACCAAGCATGAAAGTAAGATGAAAAAAGTATGAGCTTAAGACATGATCCAAAAGTGTCGAGTTCTAGAAAAGAAACATTGTATAAAGTTAATACTATGTACATCTCTTATCTTGAAACCAAAATCCAACATATGTTTAATTTCACTTATGCATGTCTGCCAAGATAATCTATTCAAATTCAATACAAATTTTATGATACAACATGTCACCATCAACATTATTGAGAAGGGAAAAAAACAGAAGTTTAACGATTTGCTCACATAATTATTGGGAAATTTACCATCAATTTAATCCACCATAGCTAAATTAATCATCAAAATCTAACGGGGGAGGAAAAGAACAATTTTGAGATTCGAGGGGGAGAATAAGATTGCTGACAATAAATTTGAAGTCTACTGGCATCGTTAAAATAAAAAGTAATAACTAATAACCATAAAAAAGTCAGCAAACACAACTTAAATTGCTAACACACAACAAATGATCGAAAATGCAAGGTATGAATCTAGAAAATTGGATTGGAATTACTAATCAGTAATTAGGGTTTAATTAACAAACAAATAGAGAAAAACAAACCTTGTTTGGGATCGTGTTAATTCCTAAACAACCTATAAAAAGTCAGCAAACACAACTTAAATTGCTAACACACAACAAATGATCGAAAATGAAAGGTATGAATCAAGAAAATTGGATTGGAATTACTAATCAGTAATTAGGGTTTAATTAACAAACAAATAGAGAAAAACAAAACCTTGTTTGGGATCGTGTTAATTCCTAAACAACCTATCATGACATGATTCAAGTTTTAAACTAATAGTTGTAATTGGTATACTCTTCAAATCTCCTTACCTGTAATGTAACCCACCATAGCTAAATTAATCATCAAAATCTGATAGGGGGAGGAAAGCATAATACCTTGACGTTACCAATAACGAACTGGGGAAAAACAAGCAGTATCTATATGTTGTACTAGTTTAGCCATGAACTTGCAATTCTCAAGAATTTGTAGCAATTGACTGTACCTGCAAAACACATAGTTAACAAGAAGCATCATTTTTAAGAAGTTTATAAAGGATTAACGTTTAGTAAAGGAATCAGTGAACTTAAAATATGACCATATATACCACATCTACAGATGAAAAAACATAACAAACTCAGGTCAGCTGATCTTGATTCATTTCATATCAATTGCATATTGGATAGTGTAATTGATTAGTCATCTTCATAGACTTCCATTTGAAATTTATTTCTGCTCCTACTCCCTGGAATTGAATGGCAACTCTGTCATATACCTTGCAGATTAATTACATATAACCCAACTAAAACTGAGAAATCAAATTAAAATTCAATTTGTGGTTATTTCAATCAAATAAGAAATAGTACTCCGTATTTATCTAGCAAGTGCATGACCCATATCAAATTTTCCTAAAACCATAAAAAAATTCATCAAACCCTAAATTAATTCATTGCACTTAGAAAAGACAAAACAAATTGTAGAACCAATTTTAGACATACCAAGTGAACTTGTTTCCTAATCCTTGAAAATTTAATCAAAACGGCAAAAACTGGATGTGAAAATCTACCAAACAATGAATTATAGTAACTGATTAGGTGTTGGACTGATGGAAAGAGGAGGAGTCGAAATCAACCATACCAGATGTGTGACTCCCACAAGCCAGTTCTCCAGTAATAGGTCACCCCTCGGTACCAGGAGTTCTTCGATTTCGTCCCTCGCCGAGTCTTCTTTATCGGTAGAGAGGGCTGAGATTAAAGAGAGCAACAAGAGATTCAAAGATTAAAGAGAATGATCAGATTAAATATCGAGGGAGCGAGGCACTTACTGCAAAGAGAGCTGAGATCGACCGGAGAGGGCAGAGAAGGTGTCGGAGTCTTCAGGCGAGGGTGCAAGGGTTGATTTGCATTCAGATCTAGAGAGTGTAGGTCCAGACTTGGAAGGCGCCGTCTAGGGCAGCCGATCGAGCCATGGCGGTGTAGACGAAGGTGGAGAGGTGACCGCACACTCTGTCCCATTCTAGGGTTTTCAGAATCTCGGCGTGAAGGTTGTGGGAGAGTCGGAAGTGGTTGGGAGGCGGAGGACTGGATGAGAGGCTAACGGCGGGACGGGAATGAGAAGGAGATGGAGAGGCTGAGATGGAGAGTTGGGAGAAAGGAGATTATTGGACTCTTCTCGATCTGTTCACAGTTCACACTGAGTAAGTCTGAGAGTAAATGAGCGGGTGTTTAAAAAAAAATCTTAACTATGGGCGGGCTTTCAAACACTTACAAAATTTCACCAGCGCGCGTTTTCATTTTTTTAAATTAATAAATTAACATCTGTCAAAAAATTTAACTGTTGTATTAAGTTTTTTTAACATCATAAATTTATTATTTGATGTGATAAATTTATTTAACATCGGCTGCTTTTTTGACAGACTTAAATCACATGATGTCTAATTGCAGTATTCTAGTAGTGCAAATTTGACAAGAGGAAAACATGTCGTTGTTCTTGCCAAAGAATACTCAAACTCACAACTAGTATAGTGTGTAAGCAAGAGGTCAATCCATAGGGAAATCTATTCAATTCAAGTGTAAATCTAATCGCTAATAGAGAATACGGGGGTTTTTGGTGTGAAAAAGATCCGCCTTTTATCAAAGCGGAAGCAAACAAACAAAGTAAATTGATTGTAGAATGTAGTAGAGAGAAATAGGTTCACCTACAATTTATCACTTCGATTGATGAATTCGATCCTTGTTTCAGCCTCTAGTTGTTGCCTTTTCCTATCAATGTCCTTGTCCAAATCTTAGGTAGATTACTAGTCACACGAGTCCTAGCAACCCTTATCTCTAAATAACCCTAACACGGTTAAGATTTAACCTAGAGATAGCATTAAGAATATGAATTAACCAAGGTACATGCAATATCAAGCTACGAGTCGATATTTAACATATATTCAACTTCCTACACATCCAATTAGTCCTACGAGTCCTAAAGGGATATGATTGCCACTTGGGTTAAGGTTCGCTACGAGGAATCTGCAAAACCCTAGCAATTGAATGAATCTACTCTAACTAGTTGATCAAGCCAGAGAGAATAAAACAAATTCAAGCAATTAAGCACAAAGAAGTCAAAACATTGGAATAGGATTAAGAACTAGATTAAGAAACTCACAATTCAACAATCAAAGATCCAAACTGTAGGCGAAACCTTGAGAGTTTAGTTGCTCATGCTCAACGGTAGGGCTGGGCCGTGGTACGAAAATTACCATACCAACCGATTACCAACAGTACCAACAACAAGTTGGTACCACGAAATCGGTAACCGAAGAAATCGGTAACCGAAGAAATCGGTTACCGAAATGTCGGTACCAACCAACCTCGGTACGGTATACGGTATGCAAAGTTCAAATCCCGTGGTACCATGGTACCGAATATATATGTAAAAAAAATATTTTTTTAAAAAAAATCCCCTTAATTTAATTAATTTGCTACCAATATTGTGAACAATGGCTGAGCTCCTCCGGTACAATCGGTACCATCCCAACCTCGTTATTTTGGTACCGATGGTACCGATGGTACCAAACATTCGGTAACCACAGTTAACATACATAAAACCATGTAAATGAAAATTAAGTGAGACTGCTGGTACCATGGTACCAGACCTCCGGTAACCGATAGTTTCGGTACCAACAACTTCGGTTACCGATAACTTCGGTTGGTACGTGGTAACGAAAATTACATACCGAAAGATATCGGTATGGTACGTGGTAATCGAAAATTTCTCACGGTACCGTACCGTGCCAACCCTACTCAATGGCGCTCTCAACAATTGAATAAAGTGCAGAAGGTAAGTTAAGAATAACCTAAAAAAACTCTTAAAAGGCTATAGAAAGCCGGCCAAGAAAATAACATAAAACCCTAACTAAAGTCAAGTCTGAACGGTGTGTTTCTGCGAGGGCCGCGGGGCAGTCAACCTAGGCCGCGGGGCGGCCGACGGTCAGCGAAATCCTTCGTCAGAGCTTCTAGCCGCGGGGCGGCCTTACTATTCCCAGCGATTTTTCCTTTTCAAATTTGATCTCGATGTCAACATGAAAGTTGTAGATCTTGAACAGAGCTTTCCAACGCATGGTTATAATAGTCAATCGGACCACCGAGGCCTCCAGAAAGTGTGAAACAAGTTCAGCATGGCTGGCGACAACTTTTGCTGACTTGTTATTCACTTAGGCTCTCGAAATTCGACTTCGCTCCCGTGCTCTTCACTTTTCTTCCTCAACTTGAATCTTCCTTCATCCAAGAGTCTCCTCATTCCTCGTCGGATCCACATTTACCTGAAATTAACCATAAAATTGCATAGATTCCGACTCTTCCAACACCACCGGTAAACATGTAATTGTAACTAAAAAATGCACTATTCACAATTAAACTATGCTAAATGTAATCTATAATGCAATACTAAACATGCTCTATCAAGTGCCATCAACTGATATAGTCATATAGGCAATTTCTCTGGTCGGTCCAACCAATTTTATTTTATTTTTTTGCTTTATGGGGGTGTTATTTTATCCAAACAATTACAGTTTTTTGACCTTCTGTGAGAGATGCTACATTGGTCTCCTTGACAAAGTTTTTGGACACAAAAACTTTGTAAATCTCAGGCCTTGTCCAGCTAATGTTATCAAGGTAACAATATGTGTTTTAATTACTTTTGTTACAAACTTACAAAATTGAACAAAACTCCAAGAGAACAATACATTAAACTATCTTATGAAGCCTATTAGCTCAAATGGTAGAGCGGTGTGCTCCCGCACAACAATGTGGGTTCGAATCCCGTATAGGCTAATATCTGCTTAATTGAAAGTTCAAATTATAGTTCTTTGTCTTTTTTTCCTATCATAATTTTAGATGATTTTCTGAATTTATTCAATGAAAGATACAAAATGGAGAAGAAAATACAGAAGCTCCATGTTTTTTGACAAGTTAAAGAGGTTAATTAATGTATAAATATTCACTATCGGAGCCTATGCGGGATTTGAATCCGTATCTTTGTGCTTGAGCACAACACTCTTCCATTTGAGCTAAGAGCATCAACACTCATGGGGTAACCACATCCCTCTCTCTCTCTCTTCGTAATATTTTAACACCTCATTTTCCACTAGCTCTACCATATCTTTTAAGAATTGCAACTTTTAATCCACACTCATAAGTTTACCCCATTACTATTTTTTAAACTTTATTTATACCTCACTATATATTTTTAACCAATCAAAACTTATTCCACTTAATTAAAAAAAATATAACCCACTTTTATAATTATTTTTAAAATAGAAAAAGAGACGGGGGAGGGAGTGGGTTTACCCCTTCCCCTTCCACTAGTCAGGTAAACATTCACACTCATCATCTACCTCTATAGGAAGAGAGAAAGGGGTAGGGGTTGATAGAAACCCATTGATGCTGATGCTCTAATAGGCTTACAATCAAGGACATTTTTTTTTATCAAAACAATCAAGGACATTTTGCAAAAAAAAAACAACTATAAAAAGGGTAAAACCCACACTACAATGGGGCACTCCATCTAGAGACAAGACGAGATTGAATTGTTTTTTTTTGCCGAGTCGAGAGCATACAATTTTTTTGCTGTCGTACCAAAGCAAGACTACAATCTAAAAAAAAGATTAGAAATTAGAATCAGTTGTCATTAAGAAATGATGCTAATCAGCAAGTTTTGCAAGCAACACCAAAGCCAATCAGATTTCGTATTGTAGGAATTCAAAGTTTCAGGTAACAACTCCTCAACAAGCATATCTTTTGAAACTTAAAAGTACTCGAGACTATTTGCCTATATCATGTAAGAGTCTCTATTACTCTAAAACTCAAATTCTAGACAACATGGAAACAAATTTACCATTTAGTGCAACGACCAAACCCAAAACTCGTCGTTGCGACTTGCGACCATATCATCATATAGTCGTTGCGACTATTCCCATAATTGGTCATTGCGACCACCCTTGAATGTGGTTTGTGACCACTTTCGTAGGTGATCCTTGCGACCACAACCACTGATGGTCATTGCGACCATACCCAGACATGGTCGTTGCGACCATGTTGGACATGGTCGTTGCGACCTGTGGCCAATATGGTCGTTGCGACCAGTTTGTTTATGTGATAAAAAAGCTAAATCGGCCTATAAATATACGTGAGCATTTGAAAACCCTAGACTGTGCGATTTTCTCGACTGAGCATAGAATAATTAAGTTGTAAACATGTCGAAAAGGGAACGATGAGTGGAATAAAGGCCTCGAAGACATATCGCCGGAATTCGGACTCCAACGGGTATGTATCTCATCCTTTTGTTTATTCGTCGAATGTTATCATAGAAAGCTTTATTTTTCATGATTAATAAGTATTAATGATGTTTACATTTTGTCCATAATATAAAATTAAAATCGTTTTTAGGGTTAATGAAAATTTTCATTGAGAATTAGGGTTAATAAGTATTGATGAAATTTTGCATTGAAAACTTTCTAAGGTTGAAAATAATTAGGGTTCATGAAATTTTATGGCATTGAGAATATAAACTTTCAAACTTTTATGAAATTGCAATCTTTTTTAGGGTTAATGAAATTTTGGATTGAGAACATAACATTGCAAACTTTATTGGGTTAAAAAGAATTAGGGTTTGTAACGACCCAAAAGTATGGATATCCGAATATGCCTCCATAAATCCACTTAGAGGATTTATAAGGTTCGGATGATCCGGTTATTCGGGGAACGTTATAGAAGAGTTTTGAATTCTTCCGCGAGCTTTAGATCTTACGACCGAGTACGAGTTATTTAGTTAAGTTATTTGTTTTTAGCGGAAGCGTTGGTTTTCGAAAGTAGGGATTTCGAACCACTAGAAACGTGCGCACCCGTTGGAGGCGTTCACCTGTCCTAGGTACTATCGTGTAAATGATTTTCAAGTCGGAAATATAAAGTGTGGAAATAACGTACATCAAAGTCGTCGCGGCATAGCCGGGTCAAAACCAAATCAAAGTAAGCGAGAAAGTAAAGAGTGCGTAAGTCATGCCTCACTCGCTCTAATCGTCCCAAAAGGTCTACCCCGACAATTATCCACATAAGTAAGTCATATCGGGTAAGGGGTACCTGAATCTAGAAACAAGAAATAAATTGGGGCCAATCATCGGAAATATGAACACTCAATGCCATATAAAGACTTAAACTACGTGAATGTTAAAATGTAACACATAAGCAAGTGTATAGATATATATATATAAATGCGAAATATACACACAAGGGCCCGTATCATCATCATCATCACCATCATATCATAATATCTTCTCAAACGTACTCATCCTTCCCAAACATACTCATTCTTTCTCATCATAAGTCTTTCATCATTTCATTCTTGTTCCATCTAGTATAAGTCATCTATTCAGATTTGACGGCCGTCCTACCATAGACACATAGCATACATATGAATTGTTGGAATTACTAAGTTCATCCTACATCATATTACCGGTTTATATTCCTAAACATGTTACTAGACCGGGTGATGCATGAAGACTCTTGATAAGACAAAGAGTATCACATAAATCCATCATGAGTAAGTCCAGGGGACTTACCTGGAGTCCGGAGAATAAGCAAGCAATAAAATGCACAACCAAGGATCCAATCAACAAGAGCCTAGTAATTTCATTAATCTTTCATTAGGTGGTATTCTAATGCATGGTACCCAACCTAATAATCAACATACATCCACATGAGGTTCACGATTCTATAGATTATGCACTTTGGTTAAGTGATCCAGACTTAACCAGTTATAATCTATATCATATTATCACATAATCGATTTTGTTCTTATCGGATCATAAGCCAAGTTATGGGTATACTTCATTTATGTATTTTATATGCTCTAAGTTTCGGTTATGCCATCATATATTTAACCATATTCTTAGCATTCCCTTAACCAAGTTTTTTAATCGAGTCATTATAAACACTTGTCACTAAAATTATAATAACTCTTGATCCAACCGTTGGATCACCTTAATTTTTAAAGGGAAGTTATATAACATTTTCATGAACATCATATTAATATTTCAGCCGAATCAGATTGTTGGATTGGAAATAAAGTCCAAGTTACAGAGGCATATATATCCATTTTGTTTTTTGACGTTTGCTACAAAACGCAACCAAAAACACATAGAGGCTCCACTTCCTAAGCCCTTTCCAAGCACAAAATATCTATTCCTAGAGAGAAGGAGGCGGATGAGGGATTACCTTCGAAGAATCTCACACAAACGACTCAAGAACGCCCTCGGGAGTCCTTCGGAGCACCTTCCAAACACCTTGCCATTGTGTCAACAAAAATCCCAAAACATGATTCATAGTCTTACTCAAAGTTGAATAAAAGGAGTTATAACATATGTTGGAACTCAGTTTTTAAGGAAAGGAAGGGTTCTTACCAAGAAATCAAGTCAAATTCTCAAGACCCTTCAAAAACAGTTTTCTGCAGCTCCAAAGATGGACAATTTTGACTGGGAAAACGACCTTGGATTTTTGTGTTTGAGATATGTATAGAAATCTGGGTTCAAGACGGATCCATGGCCACTGAGTTTTCTCAATTTGGATGAGTAATGAGGGAGATATGGATTTTTCTTTGAAGACTGTCCAAAATGGACCAAGAATGGAGTAGGCTGTCTTTTTCTCTTGGTTCTCTCTCTTGGGGACGGCTCGCCCTTTGTGAATGAGCCCCAAATGAGCCTTAGCTCAGATTTATAAAGGGAGGGAGTAGGTTTGGCTTGAGTCAAAGCATGGGAGGTGATGGGATGAAGAGATGGGAGTGGTTGAATTTCTACATTCACAAGCAAGCCACAAGTCAAGGGTTGGTGGCTCAATGTTGGGCAATTTGGGTGGATGAGGCGGCTGGCCTATTAGCACAACGTAAAACTCGAGCTCGTGACGCATTAAAATCTGTTAAGTAAATAAAAGACGAGAAAATGTGGCTCGGGAATGTATTTCCTTCATAAAATCCTGACTTAAACCAATGTAAAGCCATCCATAAAATTTTAAATTTTCCGGGTTTTCATAATCATAAGGGAGGATTATATTCGGATTATCCTACGGATATTTTATAAATATTAATTAAATTCCGGTCTTTACAGGGTTAATGAATAAATTATATACTAATTTAATGTTATGAATTGAAATAATTGAGGATTATAGATAGATCGTGAATTTATATGTCACAATTTACTTCCACTCTGAAGGTTCGATAAGGTATAACAAAGTAATATAAAGATACTCTAGAAGGGGGGGGGGGTTGAATAGAGTATGCCGATTTTTCGCAAATAATCTCAAGACTTTTGAAGCTCGTGCAAAACCCTTTGAGATTAGACTTAATCCTTTCTCTGAAAACCTGAATCACAAACAAGTTATACAATTCGAACAAATGCGGAAATATGGTAAAGCAGTATGTAAAGGACGCAAGGAGTTGTTTACGAGGTTCGGCACGAACTTGGCCTACGTCCCCGCCTAGGGTTCTTCCACAACCCTAGGATTCAACCGACTTTTATTGATTCACAAGACTTAGGATCCTAATAGCTCACCGAGAAGCCTCTCTCCTATACAATTGCAATCTAGTCAATCACGTTCCCTTGGAGTCCTAGACCAATCTAGAAGAGCCCCATCTCTCTCAGCTATCTAGTACAATCCTCTTACACTTCGGAATCAATTGCCTAGTGTTCACTTCCTGGGTTATAAACTCTCGAGTATAAAACTCTCTCTAAATATATCCTATAATCTCACTGTGTAATTCTCAAATGCTTTGAAACAAAATATAAGACTCTTAAGAACAAGCAGAGAGAACACGCTGAAGAAAGATCGTAAACTTGAGGGCTGATTGTGCAATGATATTCGTGAATGTACGTCAATCCTCTCTCTCTTCTTCATCTCCTTTATATAGTGAAGATCATCGGCGCCACTTGAGGAAGGAATCTTCTCCAACGGCTGGGCTGATTATGGCTATCTACACAATCTTCTATTCATGGAAACTCTGAAGCCATGATCTCTGATTTTATTCTCCACGATATTCAGCTCAAGGAAGGAGATATAATTCGAAAAGCTTCCTGAAATGTTAGTGAATATATAATAATATCTGGAAGCATATAATAACATATAATAATATTCGGACATAATATAATAAAGTACAGGTTTTGTGTTTCATCAACACAGCTGTAGCTTCAAGACCTTTGACACAAACTGTGTATCAAAGCCTTTGAAACTAATTCTGATTTTCATCAAGGGAGTGGAGTTATCAATCTCCCCCTTGATGAAAGACAAAACCTGTGCATCCCTGCAACTTAGTCAAACATATATAATATAAGCAAAATCGGACTAAGTACCTGCATGGGTTAGACAAATGTTGGATCATAAGTTTTCAAAGTCAACGAGAAACATCCAACAAGGTAAAACAAAACAAGGTCTTCCAAGACCCTTGATTACAACAATTTCAAAGTCTAAACCATCAAACCATCTCCCCCTTTTTGTCTTTCAACAAAGGGAGGAGCGTAAACCAGTAATCAACAGTTCAAATTTTAAAAAGATCCTTTCAATTCTTAAAGGCAAGAAAAGATTTATCCGATTTTAAAATAATTTCCACAAATAAACTATACTCGGATAAAATAAAAAGATTTTTCCGAAAATAAAATAGGTAACATATAAAGAAGGTTTAAAATCCATTAAAACCATATTTGATCAAATATCTAATAAGATATCAACCAAATAACTGATCTGTTATATGTACTCTACTGTTCAGTTCACAACCTTTGAAATGAGGTTCAAGGATCTTGTCACACCGAGTAGAATTTATCTTTCGTAAAGGGAAAGCTCCCCCTAGGAAAGTGCATCCCTGTTAAGCATTTCGATCTCACGTCTAATGAAGGTCAACCTGTCCTCTGCCAAAGGCTTAGTAAAAAAGTCAGCCCATTGATAATCCATTGAAATAAATGATATGGACACATCACCTTTTTCGACGTGGTCTCTAATGAAATGATGCCTTACATCAATATGTTTAGTCCTTGAATGTTGAACATGATTCTTTGTAATGGAGATGGCACTTGTATTGTCGCACTTAATGGGAATGCCTTTGAGGTTGATGCCAAGATCTCTCATTTGTTGAGCTATCCAAAGGATTTGGGAGCAACATGCTCCGGCTGCTATGTATTCGGCTTCGGCAGTGGATAGAGCAACTGAGTTTTTTTTCTTTGAGTGCCAATTGATCAAGGATGCTCCTAAGAATTGGCAACATCCCGACGTGCTCTTCCTATCCACCTTATAGCCTGCAAAATCTGCATCAGAATACCCGATTAATGTAAAATCTTTTTGCTTTAGGTACCATAAGCCGAGCTCCTTAGTGCCATCGAAAGATCATCTTCACAGCCACGAGGTGAGATTCTTTAGGGTCAGCTTGAAACCTAGCACACATGCAAACACTAAACATGATGTCAGGTCTACTAGCCATAAGATATAATAAAGATCCAATCATCCCTCGATACTCCTTTTGATTGACACTCTTCCCAGTTTTGTCTTGATCTAGAGATAAGGTTGAGCTCATGGATGTCTTGGCTGCTTTGGATTGATCCATCTTGAATTTCTTCAAGAGATCTTTAGTGTACTTGCTTTGGTTGACAAAGATCCCTTTCTTGGATTGATGAACTTGTAATCCCAAAAAGAAGTTGAGTTCACCCATCAAGCTCATCTCAAATTCACTGCACATGATGTTAGAAAATTCCTTGCACAAAGATGTGTTAGTAGCACCAAACAATATATCATCAACATATATTTGAATAACTAAAATGTCCTTTCTGTTGGTCTTGATAAAAAGGGTCTTGTCGATTAACCCCCTTTTAAAATCATTTTCTAAAAGATATTTTGACAGACGCTCATACCAAGCTCTTGGGGCTTGTTTCAAACCATAAAGCGCTTTGTCTAGTTTATAAACATGATTAGGAAATTCCGTACTTTCAAAACCTGGGGGTTGAGCCACATAAACTTCTTCCTCTAAGAAACCATTAAGAAAAGCACACTTGACATCCATTTGATATAACTTTATGCTCATAAAAGATGCAAATGCTAATAAAATGCGAATGGGTTAAAGCCTGGCTACGAGAGCAAAAGTCTCCTCGTAGTCAATACCTTCCTCTTGATTGTAGCCTTGAGCAACAACCCTTGCTTTGTTCCTCACGATCTTACCATTCTCATCTAGCTTATTTCGAAATACTCAACGTGTGCCAATGACTGATTGATGCTTTGGCCTAGGCTTCAAGGTCCATACTTTGTTCCTTTCAAATTCGTTAAGCTCATTTTGCATAGCAATGATCCAGTCTGGTTCTTGAAGAGCCTCATCTACCTTCTTTGGTTCTATAAGAGAAACAAACGCATGAAAAGCACAAAGATCTTTAAGTTTAGAACGAGTTTGAACACTAGATGTAGGGTCAGAGATGATATCCTTTAATGAGTGTGATGAGGAGTATTTAAATTTTCGTTTGCTAGTCTCGGCTCCTTGATTCGTCACACCAGCAGGATTGATTTGTGATACATCTGACTCCATGGATCTATTAGGTTCAGTTACAGCAGTTTTTGACGTTTCAACACTGTTGGATTGGACACCAAGTGCTTTGGACGAATCTTTAACACCTTGGGCCAATTCTTCAGTGTTGAGAATCTGATCCTGCATGTTCCTCTTCTCTGTGTTCTTGATAGCAGCATCATCACCATTCTCGTTCTCTGTATGGATGTTTGACGAGAGGGTTTCTCGACCAAATAAATTTGTAGTCAAGACCCCTTTATAGGATGGTGGAGTCAGGTTCGTCCTCAGGAGAGAAGTCAGCGGTTCTAGGTTTAGTGTGCTTTGGGGTTCAAGGATAGCAGGAAAATGTGATGAGGGTGGCTGTCGACAAAGAATAGAGGGGTCGATGTCGAGGGATGGAGAGAGAATGGTGGTTTGATATCGAGTAGAATATGTGCCGAATAAAAATAATGAAATAAAACAAATAAAGATGCAAACTTCCAAGGTTAGAGATCACCACAACAACAAACATATGTGCAAATCATAAATCACATAAAGATGCATTCTTTATATCAAAGAATCGACTTTCGCAAATTCCAACAATTTAGGTGATAGAGGCTCTCGCATAAAAACCTAATTTGTTTCTACCTTTTCTTAATTAGGATTAGTCGGCTCTCGCAAATAAACCCTAATTACTATCCATTTCATAATAAGATCATTTTCACTTCAATATCATGAATAAGGAATTTCCTCAACTCTCGCAAAGGATCAAGCACATAGGTAGATGATGATAAAGACATATAAATTCATGGATTTATAAATCAAACACACATATCTATGTTGGGATCACCCCAACCCTAGAAGAAGGAAAATTAGAAAGCAAACATGATAAAAGAAATTAACTTTAACATAAAACAAACTAAAACTTACAACCGTTCGTCTCCTTCATTCTCCTTCTCTCTCGCCTCCTCCTCCTCCTCTCTCTCTCTCTCCTCTCTCCTCTCTCCCTGCGCCCTAAAACGACTTGACTTGAATTGAATGAAAATCAGCCCCCTAAGGCCTTATTTATAGCCTTCATTCCCTCTTTAATTAGGAAAGAAAACTATATCTATATCTATATCTATATCTATCTATCTATTTACTTAAGATAAAACAATTGAATAAATAATTAAATCAACTAGGAATTATATCTAATGTGGATAAAATATCTTCTCTCTTGACTTGATGGCACTTGATAGATCTTGATAGAATTTCATTTCGAAAATATCACCATTGGACTCGGGATAGAAACTTAACAAGATCCTCGGACTGCTCGACGTCGGCCACTGGGTCAACTCGATATCGAGTAGGATTCCTCGATATCGAGTAGCAATTTCTCGTCTTCTGCTCAGCAACTCGATTCCGGCCTCCAGAACGCATGTCGACTTGACTTTTACTCGATATCGAGTAAATTTCCTCGACATCTAGTAGGGCTTGCTCCGTCTTCAGCTTCTTCGTCGATCTCGGCTCTTGGACGTGAAAATCGACTTGGTGTTTACTCGATATCGACCAAACTTGTCGATATCGACTAACTTGCTCCAGCTCCCAGCTTCACTTGTCGATTTCTGGGGTCTTTACTCGATCTGGGTTACTCGATATCGAGTAAAACAACTCGATATCGACTAAGTCTCTCAGCTTTCTGCTCTGTTCGTAAAACGCACTTTCCCGAGTCCTCGTTCGTCGGATTGACGCATATGACCATGCGTTGGAAAGCTCTTTTGGAGGGCTACAACTATTATGAAGACATCAAAGCTTGATTATGAACGAAGAATGGTGAAAAATGGCCTTTTCTCCAGCTGCACCATTCTTAGCTTCTCCATGAGTTTCCTTTAAGCTCCAAAGTGCGTCCGATTTCTGCGAAATATAACAAAAACTTGTGTAGACCTCGATATATTGCAAATAAGTGTAAACTATACAGATTCTGTATTATTCTAACCCAATATGCATGAAATGCATGCAGAAATCGATATAAAAGTAACTATAAAACATGGCGAATTAGGCTCACATCAAACACCCCATACTTAAGCTTGCTTGTCCTCAAGCAATACTTTTAATTGTCATTCAGGGGAAGAAAACAAAACTCTCAACATATCAGATTCATTTGCCATATGTCCCCGCAATCAGTTACCATCCTCGAAAAGGTACTAGTGTCACAAATCCATGCATGTGCAATAAAAAGCAACATCTACTCATAAAAGGAGGGTTATGTAAAAACAATTCATGTGACAAAGCATTAATAATCAAGAGGACTTTAATTTAAGCTCAATAAGGAGTAGATTGGTAAAAGGCTAAAGGTGGGAAATATTTGGCAATGTGGTGCTAATAATCCGGGGAAATGGAGTATTTCCAAACTGAATTTCTACATTCTTTCTCCATAAGATTCATCACCTTTCATATTGCTTTTATCAATAATAATGATTTTACCTCTCTAACCTCAGCACTGCCTTCTCGCGAGTCGCAAACATGGGTGTCATGAATGGCCCCGGATACATAGTGCGTCGGACTCCTCACCTGGTGTCCCATCTCGCCAAACTATTATCTCAGCGAGCAAGGTCGATCTTTGATCGGATTTTCTTTCACTCATTAAATTTTCCATATATTTCAAACAATCCTTCCAAACTCCAATAATAATGATAGTAACACAACAACCATATATCATCTCCATAATGTAACATCATTCTCAACATAATCACCAGATAGGAAATAAGGTAAAGAATGGCAAATATTTAGATCATGTGGAGCAAATATGAAATAAGGCATAGTATGGCTTTTGTGATGCATAAGCATAGGAATGGCTAGGAAATATAAACATATGAGCATTATATGGAAATATAAAGTCCTCCATCCTTTTATCATGCAACATGTCAAAAGCAACTTGTTGTGAGGAGGAAATCGAGTATGAAATATAATAAAATAGATCAAACCAGATTCGTGCCCCAGCAAATAATTACAAGACTCCCTCCAATGTAGTAAGAGCAAGTCAGGATCGAATCCACGAGGAAGCGTGTCAGCGGTAAAGCAACAGAAAAGACGGAAACAAAGAAACAAAGAAAGAAAGACAGAAAATAAAAGCAAGACAGAAACTAACTCGATCTCGACAACAGCAACTCGAGATCGACAAAGGACAGCAGAAACAGAAACTAAAAATTGACGACAGAAAGCAGAAACTCAACTCGACCTAGACAAGACCCTACTCGAGATCGAAAAAGGGCCTACTCGATCTCGACAAGGCTCTGCTCTATCTCGACTAAAACACAGAAAGTATCAAATTGCAGTTTTCGAACACAGATTTCAGAATTCTGACGAAATAAACTCAATATATAAAGAACTTCCAAAGCCAAGGTATCAACGCCACAACGATAACCATGCAAAGTGACATATAAAGGCATAAAAGTTCATGCTTTTCATCAAAATAACTATCGTTATTAAAAAATAGGAATATAGAGGCTTTCACATAAACCCTAATTGTTACTAACCCTTTTCACAAAATTAACCCAAGTTGCATTAAGATCACTTTCGCTTCAATAATACAAACAAGGATCACCTTCAACTCTCGCAAAAGAATCATGCTTATAGAGATAGAAGACGAATTGCATAACAAGATTGTACCTTTACCGCATCACCTTACATGGCCACCGTCGGGCTCACCCCAGCCCCAGAAGTGGGTGGACTAGTTGCTCTTCATCGCAATCACAGACATTGATGTATAAAAAGAAACTTGCATTAAACTAAATTCAAAGCTTTTACAATCCCGGCACACCAACTTTCGTTGAATGCCAAAACCCTAAAACCTTCGAACTCCTAAAACCTCTATGTGTAATTGTGTCTCTGAAATTTAATGAATGAAAAACCAGCCCCTAGGGCTTTATTTATAGCCTTCATTCCCTAGCTATTCTAGGTAAGAAAGTCTATCTATATCTATATCTACTTATCTAAAGGCTTTAAAGATAAACAAATTGAATAAAGGAATTAAATCCAAAAAAGGGAAATTATATCTAAAATAGGTAAGTCTTCTCATGTTGATAGATCTTGTCTTACATAGATAGAACTTGATAGATCTCGGCCAGCTCGGATTCCTTCGTCGAGGTAGAGTAGGCTTTACTCTAGATCGAGTAAACTCGGGCTCCTAGCTTGATTCGACTGGTTCCGCTGCATCTTGACCTTGGACTTCTGTAGTTGCTTTCCGAGCTTTTCCGACCTTTCTAACAACTACTATAATTTGCCTCGAATTCTGCGAAATTAAACAGAAACTGGTGTAGATTCCATAATTTGGCAAATAAACATAAACTACATAGATTCTGTATTATCTTAGCCCAAATGCATGAAATGTATGCAGAAAACGATATAAAAGTTACTGTAAAACATGGCAGATTTGGCTCACAACAAACACCCCATACTTAAGCTTGCTTGTCCTCAAACAATACTTTTATTTGTCATTCAGGGGAAGAAATCAAAACTCTCCACATATTAGATTCATTCTTTATATGTCCCTTCAATCAATTACCATCCTTGAAAAGGTAATAGTGTCACAGATCCATGCATGTGAAATTTAAAGAGCAACATCTACTCACAAAAGAAGGGTTATGCAAAAACAATTCATGTGACAAAGCATTAATAATCAAGAGGACTTTCATTTAAGCTCAATAAGGAGTAGATTGGTAAAAGGCTAAAGGTGGGCAATTTTTTTTTTGGCAATGTGGTGCTAATAATCTAGGGAGATGGAGTATTTCCAAACTTTTTCAACCACATTCCTTTTCATAAGATTCATCACCTTCCATAATGCTTTTTCTCAATAATAATGCTTTTACCTCTCTAACCTCAGCACTGCCTTCTCGCGAGTCGCAAACATGGGTGTCATGAATGGCCCCGGATACTTAGTGCGTCGGACACCTCACCTGGTGTCCCATCTCACCAAACTATTATCTCAGCGAGCAGGGTCGATCTTTGATCGGATTTTCTTTCACTCATTAAATTTTCCATATATTTCAAACAATTCCGCCAAACTCCAATAATGATAACAACAACACAATCACCATATGACATCTCCATAATGTAACATCATTCTCAACATAATCCCCGGATAGGGTAATAAGGTATAGAATGGGCAATATTTAGATCATGTGGAGCAATGTATGAAAATAAGGCATAATATGGCTTTTGTGTAATGCATAAGCATAGGTAAGGCTAGGATATCAACATATGAGCATTATATGGAAATATAAAGTCCTCCATCATCTTATCATGCATCATGTCAAAAGCAACTTCAAATTTAACCTCCTTTCATGGTTTTCATCTAAAATATATATGCACTTCATTGTGACTTCCCTTTACTAGGCAATTTCATGCTATATCTCTAATGAATCCAATTTTGCATCGTCGAGTTCAATATAGCTTCCATGACATTATTCAAAATTTTTCAATGGGGGTCATTTTTTCAATGGGGGTCATTTTTCAAAACTTTGGAAAACATGCATATAAGCACATAAATCAATAATGCATTCCAAAATAGCCATGTATAAGCAATTCAAAGCAATAAATTTCAAATATGCACAAATAATGTCAAATATGGCAAATATGCGTAAAGTAAGCCCTTCCCCCACCCCATACTTAAACATTACAGTGTCCTCACTGTATAAAAACAAGGGTAAAGAAAGAGACTCACTTGACAGGTGTGCAGGGCTCTCAATTTTGAATAAAAGGAACCTCCTGGGCCGAGTATGAATATGGCTCATCCATGGTCCTGAAAAGTGCAGAAGACATATACCCATAATAGAAAAACTAAAAGTGTTCAAAACAAAAATAAAAAAGTCTTAAAAGTCCAAAATTAAATGTCTATGTACACGCTCTAGATTTTATAGTCGCTAGGCCGACTTCTCCATTTAGCTCAAGGTGGCATTTGCAGGGCCCATGTAGCTTGGGTTTCAAATAGGACTCCATTCTTGTCCATCAGCTGCAATCCTCCAGAATGGATCTTGTTCACCACAAAAGGTCCCATCCTCTTCTTGTTGAATTTGTTAGGGAACCAATGATCCTTTGATTTAGAGACATAGAGCTTGTCTCCAACTTCATATTCTTTGGGCTCATAATTGGATATCCTACATAAGAGCACATACCAAGGCAAACCTCTCCCATGTATAGATAGATCTTTAATGGAAATAGAAGAAGAAAGATCCATACCTTGGCTTACCTTCGCAGAAACGAAATCGGGGACCACAATGTTTGGTCGATCTCGAGTAAGGCTACTCGATCTCGATGAGTTTTCAGATTCTGGTGGTGAGCTGCTCGAGGATGCAGGAGCTGGTGGAGGTGAGGGCTGGTCGATATCGAGTGGGCTACTTGATCTCGAGTAGGATTCTCCTTCTGGTGGCTTCAGCATCGAGGAAGAAGGATCTGGGCCGGCTAGATGGTGGTCGACATCGAGTACTGTACTCGACCTCGAGGAAGGCTCGGCTTCTGTCTGGCTGCTCGACGACGCTGGTGCTGGTGGAGGCTCCTGTTTTTGGTCTAGATCGACTAGAGTCCTCGATGTCGAGGAGTCTTGGTCGACCTTGACCCCATACTTGGTTCCTGTCAAGGCATCCGAAAAATAGTTAGTCCATAGCGACGTACCTTGGTTTGTGTCGATTGGATTTTCTGTGTCCTCCTTTAGGATTGCCATGATCTCCTCCACCTGTGCCTCCATATCCCTCTTTTCTAGTTCCTCAGGGGTCATGTTTCTTACCTTGGGGTTCCCCGCAGGTGATGTAGCCAACTGAGATAGATTTTACCTCTTCCATTGGACTTGTATGCCTTTCAGTTTTATTAAAGGAATACTCAATTACCTCATCGCTGATGTTAAAAGTGAGCACTCCTTTCCTCACGCTTATGTTGGCATCCACCGTCGCCAAGAAGGGTTTTCCTAGAATAATTGGACAAGCAGGATCTTCTTGCATATCAACAACTAGGAAATCAGCAGGGACAAAGAGTTTACCTACTTGTACTGGCACATTGTCCACCATGCCTGTTGGAATGAACACCGTGTTGTTGGCCATGTAAAGTCTAGCATCCACAGGCTCTAGGGCACCTATCTTAATCTTGGACCAAATTGTTAAAGGTATTATACTCACACTAGCTCCAAGATCACCTAAAGCATTAATTTTGTATGGACCAAATCCAATGGATTTAGCAAACTTACCTGGATCTGGCCTCTTTTCCAGTATGTCCAAATGGCTGCATTCCTCTATAATCTCAGCCATTGATCGCTTTTTGCTCAGAATCTCCTTCAGGAACTTGACATAGGATGGCATTTCATTGAGAGCTTCTGTGAAGGGGATGGTGACGTTGAGCTTCTGAAGTATCATGATGAAGCGCTGAAATTTCTTTTCTGCCGGGTCCTTTGGAGATTTTGTGGGGAAGGGCAGCTTCTTTTTCTAATTTGGGGCCAGAACAGATGTCGGAGATGCTGCAGTTTTCTCTCTCTCGGGTTGACCGTCGTCGATGTCGAGTACATCCTTGTCGATCTCGACCAGATTGGGTGATGTCGAGTTGCTGTGCAGTGCAGACGATGGTTTCTGAAGTTTCTCCTCGAGATCGAGTAGGCCCTCCTCGTGATCGACTAGAGTGTTGTCGACGTCGACTTGCTGTTCTTCGTTGTTCTGCTGCTTTCCGACCTCTGGCTCTTGCAGTTGATGGCCGCTTCTGAGTTTTACAGCAGCGATGTGTCCAGTTTTCCCCTTTGGATTTGGTTCTGAAGATCCAGGGAGCGATCCTGTCTGTCTGGGGATTCCTGCTGCTAGCTGGCCAATCTGTGTATCAACTAATTTCCGCCATATATCAATCTCCCCAAGCCTAGAGTTGACGCCCTGAATCTGAGTGTAGACTGAGTTGAAGGATTGCCTGGTTTCTGTATAATTCCTCCTTATTTCCTCCAAGACAGTCTGTAGATCAATCTTTTTCTAATCCCTTTCTGGATGTCCTGGAGCTCTGTAGGGCGGGGGGTTCCTAGGGGCACCTTGGTTCCATTGTGGTTGCTGAAACCTTTGGTCCCCCATGTAGCGATTGGGACCCCCTGTGTAAGCTACCTCTTCATGGTATTTTGCCAGCCTAACTTGCTCTGTGTGTGGGCACTCAGTAGTGGTGTGCCTCTGTTATCCGCATTCAATACAAGGTTGGTTGACAGAAAGATACTTTACTTGTTTGAGGAGCTTCTTATTCTGATCTCTGTAGTACTGCTCCCTAACATCTGGATCAATCTCCTTAGGAGGCTCATATAGGGGCATGGACGGTGCTGGCCTGGCGTAGGGGTTCTCCTCATAGTTGACTGGAGTCCCATACTTGTTATCAGAGTTGGTCACCTTGTCGAGAGCAGCCCATGCGTCAGGAGGCGGCATTGTCAGATACTCATAGTGAGTATATGTGTTGATTCTGTCCTTTGCAGCCAAGTCCAGAGAGTTGAAGAAGATCTCTTGAACTACGCAGGGTTGTTGTCCATTTGTAGGGCACGATCATAGTAGATCCTTATAGCGTTCCCATGCCTTTGCTAGTGTCTCCCCAGGCTGCTGTTTGAAAGATGTGATCTTTTGGCGCAGGAGTGCAGTTTTGGCAGGAGGAAAGAACTTGTTTAGAAATTCCTGCTTCACTTGAGCCCATGTCGTGAGAGATCGTGGTTTCAGCCCTTCCAACAATTTCAGCGCAGGCCCAGCCAAAGACCAACGAAAAGCTTTCATTAGGATGTACTCCAAGATGGTACCTTCAGAAAGAGTACGACACATGTCAGTAAAGTTGGTAATATGGCGCAGAGGGCATTCATTATATCTACCATGAAAAGCATGATTTTTAATTTCAATAAGGAATTGAGTGCGAATTTCATAGTTATTTTCAGGGATTAGAATCGCCGATTCAGGCACGACGAGAGTCGGGTGCATATAATCCTCTGCTGTGGTTGGGTATAGGGCAAGCTCATTTGCCAGCTGCCTTGCACGTTCAGCTTCTTGTTCCCTTCCTGCTCTCTCAGTGGCGAGAGTTGTATCCCTGGCGGCTAGATCCCTCGTGAGCCTCTCGATCAGCTGTTCTTGTGTCTCCGCAGCTGCCATGGCTCTTTGTAGTTTAGCTCTGATGTGTAGAAGGCGCTCTGGTTCATCTAAGCTGTCAAACTCAGGTGGTTGACCAGAACGACGCATACACCTGTAAAGTAACTCAAAGAAAAAGTGAGAACTGACTACCTAAGGCGCGTATGATAGCTTCCCCGGCAACGGCGCCAATTTGTTGTGTGGAGGAAATCGAGTATGAAATATAATAAAATAGATCAAACCAGATTCGTGCCCCAGCAAATAATTACAAGACTCCCTCCAATGTAGTAAGAGCAAGTCAGGATCGAATCCACGAGGAAGCGTGTCAGCGGTAAAGCAACAGAAAAGACGGAAACAAAGAAACAAAGAAAGAAAGACAGAAAATAAAAGCAAGACAGAAACTAACTCGATCTCGACAACAGCAACTCGAGATCGACAAAGGACAGCAGAAACAGAAACTAAAAATTGACAACAGAAAGCACAAACTCAACTCGACCTAGACAAGACCCTACTCGAGATCGACAAAGGGCCTACTCGATCTCGACAAGGCTCTGCTCTATCTCGACTAAAACACAGAAAGTATCAAATTGCAGATTTCGAACACAGATTTCAGAATTCTGACAAAATAAACTCAATATATAAAGAACTTTCAAAGCCAAGGTATCAACGCCACAACGATAACCATGCAAAGTGACATATAAAGGCATAAAAGATCATGCTTTTCATCAAAATAACTATCGTTATTAACAAATAGGAATATATAGGCTTTCGCATAAACCCTAATTGTTACTAACCCTTTTCACATAATTAACCCAAGTTGCATTAAGATCACTTTCGCTTCAATAATACAAACAAGGATCACCTTCAACTCTCGCAAAAGAATCATGCTTATAGAGATAGAAGACGAATTGCATAACAAGATTGTACCTTTACCGCATCACCTTACATGGCCACCGTTGGGCTCACCCCAGCCCCAGAAGTGGGTGGACTACTCGCTCTTCATCGCAATCGCAGACATTGATGTATAAAAAGAAACTTGCATTAAACTAAATTCAAAGCTTTTACAATCCCGGCACACCAACTTTCGTTGAATGCCAAAACCCTAAAACCTTCGAACTCCTAAAACCTCTATGTGTGATTGTGTCTCTGAAATTTAATGAATGAAAAACCAGCCCCTAGGGCTTTATTTATAGCCTTCATTCCCTAGCTATTCTAGGTAAGAAAGTCTATCTATATCTATATCTACTTATCTAAAGGCTTTAAAGATAAACAAATTGAATAAAGGAATTAAATCCAAAAAAGGGAAATTATATCTAAAATAGGTAAGTCTTCTCATGTTGATAGATCTTGTCTTCCATAGATAGAACTTGATAGATCTCGGCCAGCTCGGATTCCTTCGTCGAGGTAGAGTAGGCTTTACTCTAGATCGAGTAAACTCGGGCTCCTAGCTTGATTCGACTGGTTCCGCTGCATCTTGACCTTGGACTTCTGTAGTTGCTTTCCGAGCTTTTCCGACCTTTCTCAGAACTACTGTAATTTGCCTCGAATTCTGCGAAATTAAACAGAAACTGGTGTAGATTCCATCATTTGGCAAATAAACATAAACTACATAGATTCTGTATTATCTTAGCCCAAATGCATGAAATGTATGCAGAAAATGATATAAAAGTTACTGTAAAACATGACAGATTAGGCACACAACAAACACCCCATACTTAAGCTTGCTTGTCCTCAAGCAATACTTTTATTTGTCATTCAGGGGAAGAAATCAAAACTCTCAACATATTAGATTCTTTCTTTATATGTCCCTGCAATCAATTACCATCCTTGAAAAGGTACTAGTGTCACAGATCCATGCATGTGAAATTTAAAGAGCAACATCTACTCACAAAAGAAGGGTTATGCAAAAACAATTCATGTGACAAAGCATTAATAATCAAGAGGACTTTCATTTAAGCTCAATAAGGAGTAGATTGGTAAAAGGCTAAAGGTGGGCAATTTTTTTTTGGCAATGTGGTGCTAATAATCCGGGGAGATGGAGTATTTCCAAACTTTTTCAACCACATTCCTTTTTATAAGATTCATCACCTTCCATAATGCTTTTTCTCAATAATAATGCTTTTACCTCTCTAACCTCAGCACTGCCTTCTCACGAGTCGCAAACATGGGTGTCATGAATGGCCCCGGATACTTAGTGCGTCGGACTCCTCACCTGGTGTCCCATCTCGCCAAACTATTATCTCAGCGAGCAGGGTCGATCTTTGATCGGATTTTCTTTCACTCATTAAATTTTCCATATATTTCAAACAATTCCGCCAAACTCCAGTAATGATAACAACAGCACAATCACCATATGACATCTCCATAATGTAACATCATTCTCAACATAATCCCCGGATAGGGTAATAAGGTATAGAATGGGCAATATTTAGATCATGTGGAGCAATGTATAAAAATAAGGCATAATATGGCTTTTGTTTAATGCATAAGCATAGGTAAGGCTAGGATATCAACATATGAGCATTATATGGAAATATAAAGTCCTCCATCATCTTATCATGCAACATGTCAAAAACAACTTCAAATTTTACCTCCTTTCATGGTTTTCATCTAAAATATATATGCACTTCATTGTGACTTCGCTTTACTAGGCAATTTCATGCTATATCTCTAATGAATCCAATTTTGCATCGTCGAGTTCAATATAGCTTCCATGACATTATTCAAAAATTTTCAATGGGGGTCAGTTTTTCAATGAGGGTCATTTTTCAAAACTTTGGAAAACATGCATATAAGCACATAAATCAATAATGCATTCCAAAATAGCCATGTATAAGCAATTCAAAGCAATAAATTTCAAATATGCACAAATAATGTCAAATATGGCAAATATGCGTAAAGTAAGCCCTTCCCCCACCCCATACTTAAACATTACAGTGTCCTCACTGTATAAAAACAAGGGTAAAGAAAGAGACTCACTTGACAGGTGTGCAGGGCTCTCAATTTTGAATAAAAGGAACCTCCTGGGCCGAGTATGAATATGGCTCATCCATGGTCCTGAAAAGTGCAGAAGACATATACCCATAATAGAAAAACTAAAAGTGTTCAAAACAAAAACAAAAAAGTCTTAAAAGTCCAAAAATTAAATGTCTATGTACACGCTCTAGATTTTATAGTCGCTAGGCCGACTTCTCCATTTAGCTCAAGGTGGCATTTGCAGGGCCCATGTAGCTTGGGCTTCAAATAGGACACCATTCTTGTCCATCAGCTGCAATCCTCCAGAATGGATCTTGTTCACCACAAAAGGTCCCATCCTCTTCTTGTTGAATTTGTTAGGGAACCAATGATCCTTTGATTTAGAGACATAGAGCTTGTCTCCAACTTCATATTCTTTGGGCTCATCATTGGATATCCTACATAAGCGCACATACCAAGGCAAACCTCTCCCATGTATAGATAGATCTTTAATGGAAATAGGAGAAGAAAGATCCACACCTTGGCTTACCTTCGCAGAAACGGAATCAGGAAACACAATGTTTGGTCGATCTCGAGTAAGGCTACTCGATCTCGACGAGTTTTCAGATTCTGGTGGTGAGCTGCTCGAGGATGCAGGAGCTGGTGGACGTGAGGGCTGGTCGATATCGAGTGGGCTACTCGATCTCGAGTAGGATTCTCCTTCTGGTGGCTTCAGCATCGAGGAAGAAGGAGCTGGGCCGGCTAGATGGTGGTCGACATCGAGTACTGTACTCGACCTCGAGGAAGGCTCGGCTTCTGTCTGGCTGCTCGACGACGCTGGTGCTGGTGGAGGCTCCTGTTTTTTGGTCTAGATCGACTAGAGTCCTTGATGTCGAGGAGTCTTGGTCGACCTTGACCCCATACTTGGTTCCTGTCAAGGCATCCGAAAAATAGTTAGTCCATAGCGACGTACCTTGGTTTGTGTCGATTGGATTTTCTGTGTCCTCCTTTAGGATTGCCATGATCTCCTCCACCTGTGCCTCCATATCCCTCTTTTCTAGTTCCTCAGGGGTCATGTTTCTTACCTTGGGTTCCCCGCAGGTGATGTAACCAACTGAGATAGATTTTACCTCTTCCATTGGACTTGTATGCCTTTCAGTTTTATTAAAGGAATACTCAATTACCTCATCGCTGATGTTAAAAGTGAGCACTCCTTTCCTCACGCTTATGTTGGCACCCACCGTCGCCAAGAAGGGTTTTCCTAGAATAATTGGACAAGCAGGATCTTCTTGCATATCAACAACTAGGAAATAAGCAGGGACAAAGAATTTACCTACTTGTACTGGCACATTGTCCAGTTTTCCCCTTTGGATTTGGTTCTGAAGATCCAGGGAGCGATCCTGTCTGTCTGGGGATTCCTGCCGCTAGCTGGCCAATCTGTGTATCAACTGATTTCCGCCATATATCAATCTCCCCAAGCCTAGAGTTGACGCCCTGAATCTGAGTGTAGACTGAGTTGAAGGATTGCCTGGTTTCTGTATAATTCCTCCTTATTTCCTCCAAGACAGTCTGTAGATTAATCTTTTTCTGATCCCTTTCTGGATGTCCTGGAGCTCTGTAGGGCGGGGGGTTCCTAGGGGCACCTTGGTTCCATTGTGGTTGCTGAAACCTTTGGTCCCCCATGTAGCGATTGGGACCCCCTGCGTAAGCTACCTCTTCATGGTATTCTGCCAGCCTAACTTGCTCTGTGTGTGGGCACTCAGTAGTGGTGTGCCTCTGTTATCCGCATTCAATACAAGGCTGGTTGACAGAAAGATACTTTACTTGTTTGAGGAGCTTCTTATTCTGATCTCTGTAGTACTGCTCCCTAACATCTGGATCAATCTCCTTAGGAGGCTCATATAGGGGCATGGACGGTGCTGGCCTGGCGTAGGGGTTCTCCTCATAGTTGACTGGAGTCCCATACTTGTTATCAGAGTTGGTCAGCTTGTCGAGAGCAGCCCATGCGTCAGGAGGCGGCATTGTCAGATACTCATAGTGAGTATATGTGTTAATTCTGTCCTTTGCAGCCAAGTCCAGAGAGTTGAAGAAGATCTCTTGAACTACGCAGGGTTGCTGTCCATGTGTAGGGCACGATCACAACAGATCCTTATAGCATTCCCATGCCTTTGCTAGTGTCTCCCTAGGCTGCTGTTTGAATGATGTGATCTTTTGGCGCAGGAGTGCAGTTTTGGCAGGAGGAAAGAACTTGTTTAGAAATTCCTGCTTCACTTGAGCCCATGCCGTGAGAGATCGTGGTTTCAGCCCTTCCAAAAATTTCAGTGCAGGCCCAGCCAAAGACCAACGAAAAGCTTTCATCAGGATGTACTCCAAGATGGTACCTTCAGAAAGAGTACGACACATGTCAGTAAAGTTGGTAATATGGCGCAGAGGGCATTCATTATATCTACCATGAAAAGCATGATTTTTAATTTCAATAAGGAATTGAGTGCGAATTTCATAGTTATTTTCAGGGATTAGAATCGCCGATTCAGGCACGACGAGAGTCGGGTGCATATAATCCTCTGCTGTGGTTGGGTATAGGGCAAGCTCATTTGCCAGCTGCCTTGCACGTTCAGCTTCTTGTTCCCTTCCTGCTCTCACAGTGGCGAGAGCTGCATCCCTGGCGGCTAGATCCCTCGTGAGCCTCTCGATCAACTGTTCCCGTGTCTCCGCAGCTGCCATGGCTCTTTGTAGTTTAGATCTGATGTGTAGAAGGCGCTCTGGTTCGTCTAAGCCGTCAAACTCAGGTGGTTGACCAGAACGACACATACACCTGTAAAGTAACTCAAAGAAAAAGTGAGAACTGACTACCTAAGGCGCGAATGATAGCTTCCCCGGCAACGGCGCCAATTTGTTGTGAGGAGGAAATCGAGTATGAAATATAATAAAATAGATCAAACCAGATTCGTGCCCCAGCAAATAATTACAAGACTCCCTCCAATGTAGTAAGAGCAAGTCAGGATCGAATCCACGAGGAAGCGTGTCAGCGGATCCTAGGTAGCTGTAAATCTCACAGAAAAGCAACAGAAAAGACGGAAACAAAGAAACAAAGAAAGAAAGACAGAAAATAAAAGCAAGACAGAAACTAACTCGATCTCGACAACAGCAACTCGAGATCGACAAAGGACAGCAGAAACAGAAACTAAAAATTGACGACAGAAAGCAGAAACTCAACTCGACCTAGACAAGACCCTCCTCGAGATCGACAAAGGGCCTACTCGATCTCGACAAGGCTCTGCTCTATCTCGACTAAAACACAGAAAGTATCAAATTGCAGATTTCGAACACAGATTTCAGAATTCTGACGAAATAAACTCAATATATAAAGAACTTCCAAAGCTAAGGTATCAACGCCACAACGATAACCATGCAAAGTGACATATAAAGGCATAAAAGATCATGCTTTTCATCAAAATAACTATCGTTATTAGCAAATAGGAATATAGAGGCTTTCACATAAACCCTAATTGTTACTAACCCTTTTCACATAATTAACCCAAGTTGCATTAAGATCACTTTCGCTTCAATAATACAAACAAGGATCACCTTCAACTCTCGCAAAAGAATCATGCTTATAGAGATAGAAGACGAATTGCATAACAAGATTGTACCTTTACCGCATCACCTTACATGGCCACCGTTGGGCTCACCCCAGCCCCAGAAGTGGGTGGACTACTCGCTCTTCATCGCAATCGCAGACATTGATGTATAAAAAGAAACTTGCATTAAACTAAATTCAAAGCTTTTACAATCCCGGCACACCAACTTTCGTTGAATGCCAAAACCCTAAAACCTTCGAACTCCTAAAACCTCTATGTGTGATTGTGTCTCTGAAATTTAATGAATGAAAACCAGCCCCTAGGGCTTTATTTATAGCCTTCATTCCCTAGCTATTCTAGGTAAGAAAGTCTATCTATATCTATATCTACTTATCTAAAGGCTTTAAAGATAAACAAATTGAATAAAGGAATTAAATCCAAAAAAGGGAAATTATATCTAAAATAGGTAAGTCTTCTCATGTTGATAGATCTTGTCTTCCATAGATAGAACTTGATAGATTTCGGCCAGCTCGGATTCCTTCGTCGAGGTAGAGTAGGCTTTACTCTAGATCGAGTAAACTCGGGCTCCTAGCTTGATTCGACTGGTTCCGCTGCATCTTGACCTTGGACTTCTGTAGTTGCTTTCCGAGCTTTTCCGACCTTTCTCAGAACTACTGTAATTTGCCTCGAATTCTGCGAAATTAAACAGAAACTGGTGTAGATTCCATAATTTGGCAAATAAACATAAACTACATAGATTCTGTATTATCTTAGCCCAAATGCATGAAATGTATGCAGAAAATGATATAAAAGTTACTGTAAAACATGACAGATTAGGCACACAACAAACACCCCATACTTAAGCTTGCTTGTCCTCAGGCAATACTTTTATTTGTCATTCAGGGGAAGAAATCAAAACTCTCAACATATTAGATTCTTTCTTTATATGTCCCTGCAATCAATTACCATCCTTGAAAAGGTACTAGTGTCACAGATCCATGCATGTGAAATTTAAAGAGCAACATCTACTCACAAAAGAAGGGTTATGCAAAAACAATTCATGTGACAAAGCATTAATAATCAAGAGGACTTTCATTTAAGCTCAATAAGGAGTAGATTGGTAAAAGGCTAAAGGTGGGCAATTTTTTTTTGGCAATGTGGTGCTAATAATCCGGGGAGATGGAGTATTTCCAAACTTTTTCAACCACATTCCTTTTCATAAGATTCATCACCTTCCATAATGCTTTTTCTCAATAATAATGCTTTTACCTCTCTAACCTCAGCACTGCCTTCTCACGAGTCGCAAACATGGGTTTCATGAATGGCCCCGGATACTTAGTGCGTCGGACTCCTCACCTGGTGTCCCATCTCGCCAAACTATTATCTCAGCGAGCAGGGTCGATCTTTGATCGGATTTTCTTTCACTCATTAAATTTTCCATATATTTCAAACAATTCCGCCAAACTCCAGTAATGATAACAACAACACAATCACCATATGACATCTCCATAATGTAACATCATTCTCAACATAATCCCCGGATAGGGTAATAAGGTATAGAATGGGCAATATTTAGATCATGTGGAGCAATGTATAAAAATAAGGCATAATATGGCTTTTGTTTAATGCATAAGCATAGGTAAGGCTAGGATATCAACATATGAGCATTATATGGAAATATAAAGTCCTCCATCATCTTATCATGCAACATGTCAAAAACAACTTCAAATTTTACCTCCTTTCATGGTTTTCATCTAAAATATATATGCACTTCATTGTGACTTCGCTTTACTAGGCAATTTCATGCTATATCTCTAATGAATCCAATTTTGCATCGTCGAGTTCAATATAGCTTCCATGACATTATTCAAAAATTTTCAATGGGGGTCAGTTTTTCAATGAGGGTCATTTTTCAAAACTTTGGAAAACATGCATATAAGCACATAAATCAATAATGCATTCCAAAATAGCCATGTATAAGCAATTCAAAGCAATAAATTTCAAATATGCACAAATAATGTCAAATATGGCAAATATGCGTAAAGTAAGCCCTTCCCCCACCCCATACTTAAACATTACAGTGTCCTCACTGTATAAAAACAAGGGTAAAGAAAGAGACTCACTTGACAGGTGTGCAGGGCTCTCAATTTTGAATAAAAGGAACCTCCTGGGCCGAGTATGAATATGGCTCATCCATGGTCCTGAAAAGTGCAGAAGACATATACCCATAATAGAAAAACTAAAAGTGTTCAAAACAAAAACAAAAAAGTCTTAAAAGTCCAAAAATTAAATGTCTATGTACACGCTCTAGATTTTATAGTCGCTAGGCCGACTTCTCCATTTAGCTCAAGGTGGCATTTGCAGGGCCCATGTAGCTTGAGCTTCAAATAGGACACCATTCTTGTCCATCAGCTGCAATCCTCCAGAATGGATCTTGTTCACCACAAAAGGTCCCATCCTCTTCTTGTTGAATTTGTTAGGGAACCAATGATCCTTTGATTTAGAGACATAGAGCTTGTCTCCAACTTCATATTCTTTGGGCTCATCATTGGATATCCTACATAAGCGCACATACCAAGGCAAACCTCTCCCATGTATAGATAGATCATTAATGGAAATAGGAGAAGAAAGATCCACACCTTGGCTTACCTTCGCAGAAACGGAATCAGGAAACACAATGTTTGGTCGATCTCGAGTAAGGCTACTCGATCTCGACGAGTTTTCAGATTCTGGTGGTGAGCTGCTCGAGGATGCAGGAGCTGGTGGAGGTGAGGGCTGGTCGATATCGAGTGGGCTACTCGATCTCGAGTAGGATTCTCCTTCTGGTGGCTTCAGCATCGAGGAAGAAGGAGCTGGGCCGGCTAGATGGTGGTCGACATCGAGTACTGTACTCGACCTCGAGGAAGGCTCGGCTTCTGTCTGGCTGCTCGACGACGCTGGTGCTGGTGGAGGCTCCTGTTTTTTGGTCTAGATCGACTAGAGTCCTTGATGTCGAGGAGTCTTGGTCGACCTTGACCCCATACTTGGTTCCTGTCAAGGCATCCGAAAAATAGTTAGTCCATAGCGACGTACCTTGGTTTGTGTCGATTGGATTTTCTGTGTCCTCCTTTAGGATTGCCATGATCTCCTCCACCTGTGCCTCCATATCCCTCTTTTCTAGTTCCTCAGGGGTCATGTTTCTTACCTTGGGTTCCCCGCAGGTGATGTAACCAACTGAGATAGATTTTACCTCTTCCATTGGACTTGTATGCCTTTCAGTTTTATTAAAGGAATACTCAATTACCTCATCGCTGATGTTAAAAGTGAGCACTCCTTTCCTCACGCTTATGTTGGCACCCACCGTCGCCAAGAAGGGTTTTCCTAGAATAATTGGACAAGCAGGATCTTCTTGCATATCAACAACTAGGAAATAAGCAGGGACAAAGAATTTACCTACTTGTACTGGCAAATTGTCCAGTTTTCCCCTTTGGATTTGGTTCTGAAGATCCAGGGAGCGATCCTGTCTGTCTGGGGATTCCTGCCGCTAGCTGGCCAATCTGTGTATCAACTGATTTCCGCCATATATCAATCTCCCCAAGCCTAGAGTTGACGCCCTGAATCTGAGTGTAGACTGAGTTGAAGGATTGCCTGGTTTCTGTATAATTCCTCCTTATTTCCTCCAAGACAGTCTGTAGATTAATCTTTTTCTGATCCCTTTCTGGATGTCCTGGAGCTCTGTAGGGCGGGGGGTTCCTAGGGGCACCTTGGTTCCATTGTGGTTGCTGAAACATTTGGTCCCCCATGTAGCGATTGGGACCCCCTGCGTAAGCTACCTCTTCATGGTATTCTGCCAGCCTAACTTGCTCTGTGTGTGGGCACTCAGTAGTGGTGTGCCTCTGTTATCCGCATTCAATACAAGGCTGGTTGACAGAAAGATACTTTACTTGTTTGAGGAGCTTCTTATTCTGATCTCTGTAGTACTGCTCCCTAACATCTGGATCAATCTCCTTAGGAGGCTCATATAGGGGCATGGACGGTGCTGGCCTGGCGTAGGGGTTCTCCTCATAGTTGACTGGAGTCCCATACTTGTTATCAGAGTTGGTCAGCTTGTCGAGAGCAGCCCATGCGTCAGGAGGCGGCATTGTCAGATACTCATAGTGAGTATATGTGTTAATTCTGTCCTTTGCAGCCAAGTCCAGAGAGTTGAAGAAGATCTCTTGAACTACGCAGGGTTGCTGTCCATGTGTAGGGCACGATCACAACAGATCCTTATAGCATTCCCATGCCTTTGCTAGTGTCTCCCTAGGCTGCTGTTTGAATGATGTGATCTTTTGGCGCAGGAGTGCAGTTTTGGCAGGAGGAAAGAACTTGTTTAGAAATTCCTGCTTCACTTGAGCCCATGCCGTGAGAGATCGTGGTTTCAGCCCTTCCAACAATTTCAGTGCAGGCCCAGCCAAAGACCAACGAAAAGCTTTCATCAGGATGTACTCCAAGATGGTACCTTCAGAAAGAGTACGACACATGTCAGTAAAGTTGGTAATATGGCGCAGAGGGCATTCATTATATCTACCATGAAAAGCATGATTTTTAATTTCAATAAGGAATTGAGTGCGAATTTCATAGTTATTTTCAGGGATTAGAATCGCCGATTCAGGCACGACGAGAGTCGGGTGCATATAATCCTCTGCTGTGGTTGGGTATAGGGCAAGCTCATTTGCCAGCTGCCTTGCACGTTCAGCTTCTTGTTCCCTTCCTGCTCTCACAGTGGCGAGAGCTGCATCCCTGGCGGCTAGATCCCTCGTGAGCCTCTCGATCAACTGTTCCCGTGTCTCCGCAGCTGCCATGGCTCTTTGTAGTTTAGATCTGATGTGTAGAAGGCGCTCTGGTTCGTCTAAGCCATCAAACTCAGGTGGTTGACCAGAACGACGCATACACCTGTAAAGTAACTCAAAGAAAAAGTGAGAACTGACTACCTAAGGCGCGAATGATAGCTTCCCCGGCAACGGCGCCAATTTGTTGTGAGGAGGAAATCGAGTATGAAATATAATAAAATAGATCAAACCAGATTCGTGCCCCAGCAAATAATTACAAGACTCCCTCCAATGTAGTAAGAGCAAGTCAGGATCGAATCCACGAGGAAGCGTGTCAGCGGATCCTAGGTAGCTGTAAATCTCACAGAAAAGCAACAGAAAAGACGGAAACAAAGAAACAAAGAAAGAAAGACAGAAAATAAAAGCAAGACAGAAACTAACTCGATCTCGACAACAGCAACTCGATATCGACAAAGGACAGCAGAAAATGAAACTAAAAATTGACGACAGAAAGCAGAAACTCAACTCGACCTAGACAAGACCCTACTCGAGATCGACAAAGGGCCTACTCGATCTCGACAAGGCTCTGCTCTATCTCGACTAAAACACAGAAAGTATCAAATTGCAGATTTCGAACACAGATTTCAGAATTCTGACGAAATAAACTCAATATATAAAGAACTTCCAAAGCTAAGGTATCAACGCCACAACGATAACCATGCAAAGTGACATATAAAGGCATAAAAGATCATGCTTTTCATCAAAATAACTATCGTTATTAGCAAATAGGAATATAGAGGCTTTCACATAAACCCTAATTGTTACTAACCCTTTTCACATAATTAACCCAAGTTGCATTAAGATCACTTTCGCTTCAATAATATAAACAAGGATCACCTTCAACTCTCGCAAAAGAATCATGCTTATAGAGATAGAAGACGAATTGCATAACAAGATTGTACCTTTACCGCATCACCTTACATGGCCACCGTTGGGCTCACCCCAGCCCCAGAAGTGGGTGGACTACTCGCTCTTCATCGCAATCGCAGACATTGATGTATAAAAAGAAACTTGCATTAAACTAAATTCAAAGCTTTTACAATCCCGGCACACCAACTTTCGTTGAATGCCAAAACCCTAAAACCTTCGAACTCCTAAAACCTCTATGTGTAATTGTGTCTCTGAAATTTAATGAATGAAAAACCAGCCCCTAGGGCTTTATTTATAGCCTTCATTCCCTAGCTATTCTAGGTAAGAAAGTCTATCTATATCTATATCTACTTATCTAAAGGCTTTAAAGATAAACAAATTGAATAAAGGAATTAAATCCAAAAAAGGGAAATTATATCTAAAATAGGTAAGTCTTCTCATGTTGATAGATCTTGTCTTCCATAGATAGAACTTGATAGATCTCGGCCAGCTCGGATTCCTTCGTCGAGGTAGAGTAGGCTTTACTCTAGATCGAGTAAACTCGGGCTCCTAGCTTGATTCGACTGGTTCCGCTGCATCTTGACCTTGGACTTCTGTAGTTGCTTTCCGAGCTTTTCCGGCCTTTCTAAGAACTACTGTAATTTGCCTCGAATTCTGCGAAATTAAACAGAAACTGGTGTAGATTCCATAATTTGGCAAATAAACATAAACTACATAGATTCTGTATAATCTTAGCCCAAATGCATGAAATGTATGCAGAAAACGATATAAAAGTTATTGTAAAACATGGCAGATTAGGCTCACAACACAACTTCAAATTTTACCTCCTCTCGTGGGTTTCAATAAATTATGCACTTCATTGTGACTTCCCTTTACTAGGCAATTTTCATGCTATATGTCTAATGAATCCAATTTTGCATTGTCGAGTTCAATAATGCTTCCATGACATTTATCAAAATTTTCAATGGGGGTCATTTTTTCACAAACTTTGGAAAACATGCGTGTAAGCACATAAATTAATAATGAATTCCAAAAATAGCCATGTATAAGCAATTCTAAAATATGGACATATATGTCAAATAGATCAAATATGCATGAAGTAGCCCTTCCCCCACCCCATACTTAAACATTACAATGTCCTCACTGTATAAAAACAAGGGTAAAGAAAGAAACTTACTAGACAGGCGTGCAGATCGTCAGAATCGAGTGCTATGCTCTGGGCTTAGCCCGATTTTAGCTTGCTTCTATCCCCATGGACCTGAAAAATGTAGAAGACATATACCCACAATAGAAAAACTAACAGTTCAAAACAAAAAGCAAACAAAAGCAACAAAGTCCAAAAGTCCCAAAAAATAAATGTCTATTTACAAGCTCAAGATTTTATAGTCGCTAGGCCGACTTCTTCATTAAGCATTAGCCTGGCTCATCTTTGTCCGGAGGTATAGGTGGATCTGGTGGTTCCTCCGGTGGTGGGAAGCGTGGGATGTCATCCGGGGGCATCATGTGAAGAAGCTTAAACCTCCCCGAGTGGACGATCCATGGCTCCACCCATTCATCTTCCCTGGCTCGAGCTAGCATGTATAAGGGAAGATATAAAGAAAATATACATACCTCATCATCATACCTCTCTGCTTCATAGGCTGACTTGGTAACGCGTCTCCACCACAACAAAACGGTGGAGTGGGAAGAGATATTTCCACCTCATCATGCGGAGCTTCATGCCACTTTGCTAGGACTCCATACTTGAATATGAACATCGGTTGCTCAAAATCATTGGGGATAGCCTTCACTTTGTAAGGTAAAAGCGATCTTGGAATGCCCTGGGCAACAATGTCCAACTTCTTCTCTTCTAGTGCTTCTTCTTCTTGGGGTCCTTCAAATGATTCATCAACAATAGGTAGCAAAGTAGGAATGAAATTCGAGGAAGGACATACTTGGTTGTCGACATCGAGTGGGTCAATTGGCTCGTTGAGAGGAGGGCATGGTCCTTTAGACTGAATGGAAGCCTCAAGCCTTCGGATTTCGTCTTCTAGCCGAGCTATTTCCCTTAATCGTGACTCCTCCACTGCGATCCTATTTCTCCGTCTCAAATCTTGATACCATTCTTCCCATGTAGGATTCCCTTCGACAAAGTCTTCCATCTTTGTACCTAAGCTTTGAAATCACAATCAAGAACACAAATTAGTGGCAAAAGCTTGGCACTCAGTTGGTACCGGTGAGGTAGGTGGTGGTAGGGTATGTGATAGGGTAAGAAACAGGGATGGGCTTTTCTGAACCTTAAACACAATTAAACTAGGCGTGATTGATATCTCCCCGGCAACGGCGCCAATTTGTTGTAGGAGGGTTTCTCGACCAAATAAATTTGTAGTCAAGACCCCGCTATAGGATAGTGGAGTCAGGTTCGTCCTCAGGAGAGAAGTCAGCGGTTCTAGGTTTAATGTGCTTTGGGGTTAAGGGATAGCAGGAAAATGTGATGAGGGTGGCTGTCGATAAAGAATAGAGGGGTCGATGTCGAGGGATGGAGAGAGAATGGTGGTTTGATATCGAGTAGAATATGTGCCGAATAAAAATAATGAAATAAAACAAATAAAGATGCAAACATCCAAGGTTAGGGATCACCACAACAACAAACATATGTGCAGATCATAAATCACATAAAGATGCATGCTTTATATCAAAGAATCGACTTTCGCAAACTCCAACAATTTAGGTGATAGAGGCTCTCGCATAAAAACCTAATTTGTTTCTACTTTTTCTTAATTAGGATTAGTCGGCTCTCGCAAATAAACCCTAATTACTATCCAATTCATAATAAGATCACTTTCGCTTCAATATCATGAATAAGGAATTTCCTCAACTCTCGCAAAGGATCAAGCACATAGGTAGAGGATGATAAAGACATATAAATTCATGGATTTATAAATCAAACACACATATCTATGTTGGGATCACCCCAACCCTAGAAGAAGGAAAATTAGAAAGCAAACATGATAAAAGAAATTAACTTTAACATAAAACAAACTAAAACTTACAACCGTTCGTCTCCTTCATTCACCTTCTCTCTTGCCTCCTCCTCCTCTCTCTCTCTCTCTCTCTCTCTCTCTCTCTCTCTCTCTCTCTCTCTCTCTCTCTCTCTCTCTCTCTCTCTCTCTTTCCTCTCTCCCTGCGCCCTAAAACGACTTGACTTGAATTGAATGAAAATCAGCCCCCTAAGGCCTTATTTATAGCCTCCATTCCCTATTTAATTAGGAAAGAAAACTATATCTATATCTATATCTATATCTATCTATCTATTTACTTAAGATAAAACAATGGAATAAATAATTAAATCAACTAGGAATTATATCTAATGTGGATAAAATATCTTCTCTCTTGACTTGATGGCACTTGATAGATCTTGATAGAATTTCATTTCGAAAATATCACCATTGGACTCGGGATAGAAACTTAACAAGAATCCCGGACTGCTCGGCGTCGGCCACTGGGTCAACTCGATATCAAGTAGGATTCCTCGATATCGAGTAGCAATTTCTCGTCTTTCGGTCAGCAACTCGATTCCGGCCTCCAGAACGCATGTCGACTTGACTTTTACTCGATATCGAGTAAATTTCCCCGACATCGAGTAAGGCTTGCTCCGTCTTCAGATTCTTCGTCGATCTCGGCCCCTGGACGTGAAAATCGACTTGGTGTTTACTCGATATCGACCAAACTTGTCGATATCGACTAACCTGCTCCATCTCCCAGCTTCACTTGTCGATTTCTGGGGTCTTTACTCGATCTGGGTTACTCGATATCGAGTAAAACAACTCGATATCGACTAAGTCTCTCAGCTTTCTACTCTGTTCGTAAAACGCACTTTCCCGAGTCCTCGTTTGTCGGATTGACACATATGACCATGCGTTGGAAAGATCTTTCCGAGGGCTACAACTCTTATGAAGACATCAAAGCTTGATTCAGAACGAAGAATGGTGAAAAATGACCTTTTCTCCAGTTGCACCATTCTTAGCTTCTCCATGAGTTTCCTTTAAGCTCCAAAGTGCGTCCGATTTCTGCGAAATATAACAAAAACTTGTGTAGACCTTGATATATTGCAAATAAGTGTAAACTACATAGATTCTGTATTATTCTAACCCAATATGCATGAAATGCATGCAGAAATCGATATAAAAGTAACTATAAAACATGGCGAATTAGGCTCACATCAATGTTAAGATCTAAATCTGCAACACTTTCACTCAAAGAACCGTCACTGCATTCATCAAATATGACAACAAGCATGTACTTTTTACCATTGGGAGATTTGACTCGCATATGACCACATAAATCCATATGTAAAAGTTCAAGGGGTCTAGAAGTACTTACAACCTTTTTGGGTTTGAAAGAGCTATGTGTTTGTTTACCTCGTGTTCATGCATTGCACATATCAATACCTTTGAAGTCCATCTCAGGTAGCCCTCTTACAAGCCCTTTGGACACAAGCTTCTGTAGTGTATGTGGACTCACATGACCGAGTCTCCCGTGCTAGAGCTTTGGATCGTCCGTCAAAGCCTTTAGACAGGTTAAGCTTCCTTGTGCCACTTGCTCAGCATTTATAGCATATATATTGTTGTAACGATATGCAGTTAGAACAACTTCACCTGTATCTTCTCTGCACACTAGACATCTTTTCTTGTTAAATCTGACATCATTGCCACTATCACATAATTGAGAAACACTAAGCAAATTATACTTCAAACCGTTAACAAGATAAACATTTTTAATACTATGGTTAGGATCACTCCCAACACTACCAATACCAACGATGTCACACTTTCCTTTGTCACCAAGAGTGATTGTTCCAGTGGATTGCTTCTTTAGATCATGGAAGAGAGACCTCTTCCACCTCATATGTCTAGATCATCCACTATCAATAATCCATTTTTGCTCTTTCACCTTGGTGATATCCTGCAAAACAAAAATCAACCTTTGTGGCTAGACCAGTGAGCAAATTTAGATCCTTTATTGGGATAAACTATATTTGGTAAAATAGTGCCTTTGGGGACCCAAACTTGCGTTATCCATTCTTTTCTCAAATGAACAGGAAATGTATTGCGAATAATATGTGGATCCTTTCATCTATAGGGGCAGGTCTCTTTTACATGTCCCTTTCTAGCACAGTGGTGACATATAGGAGAGGTTCTGTTTCCTTTTGCCTTTACAAAAGTGGTAATGTGCTGCTTCTTTAAAAATCTTGGATTGTAACCAATACCACTTTTGTTTAGAGAACTTTTTTGCTCACCCAACATCCTATCAAGAGTGCCTTTGGATTTGGTAAAACTTATGAGGGCCGTCTGTTGGTCTTGAATCTTATTATTCAGGGAGATCTTCTCGTTCTCTAAGTCATGATGTTCACTTCTCAGAGACAAGAGATCTTGCTTGAGTTCAGATTTCTCTGAGTCAAGAGTCTTGACTTTAATGTCAAGACCTGAATAAGAAGCTTCAAGACTTTTGACCCTCATAGAAAGATCCTCAATAGTTCTTCCCTGGTCCATAGTTTTCTTAATAAGAGTGTTAGTCTGGGCAATAAGTTTCTCTTTATTGGCAATCATATTATAAAGGAATTCCGATAATACCTCTTTTGGACTTGCCATAAGTTCTTTTACAGTTACCTCAAGCTTCTCATCGTGGGATTCATCTCCTGAGGCCATAAGACAGACATTGGCCTTCTCATCATCGGAGTCAGAGTCAGAATCGCTCCAAGTTGCCACCATGGCTTTCTTTTTCCATCTATCACCCTTCTTGGACGGGCTCTTCGTCTTTTGAGGGCAGTCTTTTACAAGATAATCTATTTCACCACATTCAATACAAGACAAAGGTTTAGTCTTCTTATCATATTTGTTGTATTGAGACTTACCTTGAAATTTAGAAGACTCTGACCCATCCTTGTTGTTGAATTATTTCTTCATTTTGAGGATTCGAGAAAGGCCTCTTGTGATAAGAGCAAAAGGATCATCCTCATCGTCATCCTCATCTTCGGAATCAGATCCATCTTTGGGCTCATCCTTCTTAGACTTGAGCGCCAATTTCTTAGTGCTTGCTGGAAGTTCTCCGTCGTCTTCATTAAGGATCATCTCATGCATGATCAGTTTCCCAAGCAGGTCATCAAGGGGCAGAGTGGTGAGGTCTTGGGCTTCCTCTATGGCTGTTACTTTAGGACCCCATTTTTCTTTTGGGAGGCACCTCAATATCTTTCCTCCCTTTCTCAACTTTCGTAAAGCTCTTGCCAAGAGAGTCAATGTTGTTGGTGATTTCCGTGAATCGTGTGAACATGGCCTTGATAGACTCATTAGACTTCATTTTGAAAAGCTCATACTTTCGAAGGAAGATACTGATCTTGGTGTCCTTTACTTGGCTGGTTCCTTCATAGGTGACGACCAGCTTGTCCCAAATCTCTTAAGTTGACCTACAAGATGATATACGGTTAAACTCATCAGTGCTAAGACCACAATAAAGTAAGTTAATAGCCCTGTAGTTTTTGGAGACGAGTTCAAGATCCGCTTGGATGTATTCAGACTCCTTCTTTGCAATTTTGGTTCCATTTGGTCCGTCTTTCTCTGGAACCTTCGGACCATTCTCTATAATGTTCCAAAATTTCAGATCTTGATCTATAATGAACATCTTCATCAATGATCTCCAGTGGACAAAGTTGTTTCCTACAAAGAGTGGTGGTCTACTAGTAGACCTTCCCTGTGCAAATCCTCCGCTTGCTTCACCAGACATGATCAAAAACTCACAAGATTGTTAGATCGAAAGCATGAGTAAAGCTCTGATACCAATTGAAGGTTCGATAAGGTATAACAAAGTAATATAAAGATACTCTAGAAGGGGGGGGGTTGAATAGAGTATGCCGGTTTTTCGCAAATAATCTCAAGACTTTCGAAGCTCGTACAAAACCCTTTGAGATTAGACTTAATCCTTTCTCTGAAAACCTGAATCACAAACAAGTTATACAATTCGAACAAATGCGGAAATATGGTAAAGCAGTATGTAAAGGACGCAATGAGTTGTTTACGAGGTTCGGCACGAACTTGGCCTACGTCCCCGCCTAGGGTTCTTCCACAACCCAAGGATTCAACCGGCTTTTATTGATTCACAAGACTTAGGATCCTAATAGCTCACCGAGAAGCCTCTCTCCTATACAATTGCAATCTAGTCAACTCACGTTCCCTTGGAGTCCTAGACCAATCTAGAAGAGCCCCACCTCTCTCAGCTATCTAGTACAATCCTCTTACACTTCGTGAATCAATCGCCTAGTGTTCACTTCCTGAGTTATAAACTCTCGAGTATAACAATCTCTTTGAATATATGTTATAAGCTCGCTGTGTAACTCTCAAATGCTTTGAAACAAAATATAAGACTCTTAAGAACAAGCAGAGAGAACACGCTGAAGAGAGATCGTAAACTTGAGGGCTGATTGTGCAATGATATTCGTGAATGTACGTCAATCCTCTCTCTCTTCTTCATCTCCTTTATATAGTGAAGATCATCGGTGCCACTTGAGGAAGGAATCTTCTCCAACGGCTGGGCTGATTATGGCTATCTACACAATCTTCTATTCATGGAAACTCTGAAGCCATGATCTGCGATTTTATTTTCCACGATATTCAGCTCAAGGAAGGAGATATAATTCGAAAAGCTTCCTGAAATGTTAGTGCATATATAATAATATCTGGAAGCATATAATAACATATAATAATATTCGGACATAATATAATAAAGTACAGGTTTTGTGTTTCATCAACACAGTTGTAGCTTCAAGACCTTTGACACAAACTGTGTATCAAAGCCTTTGAAACTAATTCCGATTTTCATCAAGGGAGTGGGGTTATCACACTCTATCAATTTGTATATCGAGTCTGACACTTGTTTCAATGTTTATTGTAAGGGGGATAACGAAGACACTGAGTTGTATATCAATCATAGTTTTGACACTGCGGTGCCAAACAACACCCTATTACCAAGCTCGTCAACTGACAGAGAGGAAAATAATAGGGTGCAACTCGTTCAACTATCATCTGATTTGGGTACCCCATATGGAAGGACTTTGCATGTCCCATCATCGGCAGGAATGCAGATGGATCGGAGTGAATCAGAGCAAAATGAAGTGCCCATGGAGCCCGTTCAGGTATTGTCAGCAGATTACACTGAACTGTTTACTACTAAGGATACATTCAGCAGTAGGGAGAAAGCTATAGAATGGGTAAAGAATAAAGGAAAAGAGAATCAAATGTGCATTGTGATCAGACGTGTTGTCAAGAGTGATGCGAGGACACTTGTCCGTACATGGGTATTTTGCGAGAGAGAAGGGGCGCACACACTCGTGAAAGATGATGTCCATAAACGCGTGAAGACGAAAAAACGTGGATGTCCATTCAAGTTGAAAGTTTTAGAGAGTGAAAGGGGATGTTGGAAGGTGGAGATGATAGCAGGAGTTCACAACCACGAGATTGAAATACCCCAAAATATTTTTGCGTATTTCTATTTTAAATTAAGTAAATGAACAAGGTTAAGATTTTTAAATAAAAAAATTATCAGATTTTTCTTAATGGAATATATGTCTTATATTTCAGTTCTTATTATTTAGAACGTAAATTCAGTTTGACATTATTATTTTAATAGTGAAAATGGTTGTAACTAAAATAAAGCTTTATTATTTTAGTAAATAAGAACATTATTATTGTTAGTATTATTATGGGTATAAATAATTTGATAAATATAGGGGTTGAAGTTAATTCATTATTTTTGAGAGGTGTTTAAGTGTGTTACTTAAATTGTTTCAATACCCAAAGATGATATCATTTTACGCAGATAAATGTGATTTGTGACCCGACGTATTATATTTCAAACATCTTATAATTAAATTGTTAGAATGAATTTATAATTCTAATGATATGTATTATAAACTTTGAAATTTGATTCTTGTAAATAATTATGTTATATTTATATTATGTCACACATCTGGTAATCATGCATCTGGTTTGTTAAACCGGACTTAATCAAGAAAAGTAAAATAAAATGGAGAACCGGTTTAGCTGAACCGCTCCTCTTTCTTCCTCCTCATCTGTACGTACAGTCAAGTACTCGTTGATGGCGGTTTTCATTGTTCTGTCGTTTAACCTCACAACACAATCCTAAATGAATATAGACGGGATTCTAAACCTATTGAATGCAGTAATTGGAAGAATCACATTCAAATCGATCGTGAAGAATATCCTCTCTCATCAATTCGTTCACACTCAAATTCGTCAATAATACGTCATATTTTGACCAAATTAAATGATGTAACTGATTAACACAAAAATTAGAAGATAATAAAAACGCATTCAATTTGATGATTCAACCTTGAATCATCCCGAACCTAAAAAGGGGGTTTCGGACACTTTCGGACTAAAACCGCCATTAGGGAAGAAATTAGAGCTTGAGATATGTCCCATTGGGTTCTAAATCCTCCCAGGAACCTTCCCCTTCAAAACTTTCTTACAAATTCATCACGAATAAAAAAACCTCAAATTTGAGATCTCTCTACCTCGCCACCGACCACCACCGGTCAGCTTCCGGCCATCGCGCCACCGCCTACGTCACCTCTAGAGCTTGATGAAGCCACCGCTTCCACCTCCGTTGCTTTATGCCGTCTCCTGCAACGCCGTCGACGAGCCCCACCGCCTCCAGTCGAGGTTGCGCGGTTGCCGTGGTACTGTACCAGTGCCGAGAGGAGTTAGGCGTGAAAATAATTCCACTCTTTCCCTACCTTTGATAAATTTCCAATTTAACTCCCATATTTCCATACTTATACTAAACTACAAATTAACTCCCTAATTCTACGACATCTCGCAGTTTGTCCTCCGATCCAATCGCGTCCGATTGAAGCTGGTCTCACACTCTAACCACATTTCCCAATGTTGGTAAAATTGAGCATATGCTTAATTTAATTCTTTAACGAATTAGATTGTCGAAATTATAATGACCAACACATATGGAATTGTTGTGGATTCTTTTATAGGTTGTGCGCTCTATGATAGCCCTCTTCAACTTCCTTAAATTCCATAGTTGGTATTGAAATCCAACACGGCGTTAAGGCAAGTGACATTTCGAGCATTTTATACTCATCTGCGTGCTTTTGTGTCTAGTTGTTTTCTCTCCTTTGGTTGCTTGCCAAGTTAAATAAAATAAATAAATTACAATTCACATGTTTTGTGTAATTTATTTAACAACCAATTTGGATTTGGCAAGTATAATTGGGTAAAGTTATTATTTGACCTTAGTATAGAATAATAACATAGTTTACCCACCGTTTCTTTAAAGCATGATTTATTATTGTTCTTTCATGCTAAAATGGTTAGGTATGGAACATATTATTTTGTTGATGTATCCATCCTGTATTTTATTTTATTTTATTTTATTTGGCATCCATGTTACCTCTAAATAACATGGGTTACTTTTGTGTGGTGTGATCACATATGATGACATTAATTAATATTGAAAAATATGAGGACTGTGTGTTACTATTAGAACTCAATTGAATCAAGATCAATTCAAGTAAAACGTATCAATCAATGCAAAGTAAAGTGAATCGTGTAATGTGTAAAGTTAAGTGAAAGTGTTGTGGTATAGTCAGGTTGGGGCCGTTATTCCCCGGTCTTAAAGTTTCATGAAACTAACACATTTCGAACATGCATATATTATATATCAGAATGTTACACTACCAAATAAAAAGGTTTTAGGTCGTTATCCGCTATTGAGAGCGGGACCGGTACCCATATATGATTGTTAATTAATTAAGAGATGTGTGTCAAATGAAATGCGTAACCGATCAAAGTGTGTGTTGTGAAGCGTGTAAACTATATCAAAGTGTTAAAATGTGTAACACCGTGTAAAGTTGTGTTCAAGCTATTCAACGTGAGGAAAGTGAGTGAAGTGTGTGATAGAAATGTGGTTTCATAGTGATCACAATTAATTCAAGCTATATCATATCCCATCCGTACTCAGGATATGGTTCCTAAGGGTGTTTGTCGCCCACTTCTTATGTTCTTCAAATCTTCGGGATTATCCGTGTCATAATAGTTGTGTCGTCAAATTTTTAGCCCATATAAAATACTTTAATAATCGCATTCGAGTTTAAATTCATACCATTAAAGGTCAATGAGTATAAATATGAAGTAGCCCCAGTTTCGAGCCGTCACTTGCTAGTTCTCGCGAACTAACCGTCCTTTGTTTGGACGGCTAGGGGTCCCTTGTCTTCATACAATACCCCAGTCTCCAGTTCGCAGGTTAAGGCCGAGTCTCCAAAGAGAAGTTAAAGAAGAGTAAGAAGACATTTTATTTTCGAGATTTAATTATTTAAAGTTCTTATAAAATATTGTATAAACGTTTATGCCTTTATTTTTACAAAGTCTTCCGCTGTAATGTTTTAATGTAACAGATATTGTAATTTGAATCTTGAGTTTATATATAAAAAAGAAATTATTATACTTCAAGTCTTCCGCTATTTGTATTTTATATTGTTATCATCTTGTTTATGGGAGCATGGTAGCATGTCCCTATAAGCCTAAGGTGGTTACGAAGACCTTAAAGTCCGAGTAATCACTGATGCTACACCATTCCCTTATTTACAGAAGGGGGTGTTACAGAGATAGGCAAGAGTTTACATGGGCATGCGTTCGTCGGAAGGCCTACAACAGCAGGGCAAGAGTTGGTTAAGACCATGACCGAAAGCCATGTGAAGCCGAAAAACATTTTGTTAGCCTTTAAAAAGAACCCCGGGAACGTGACAAAACTAAAGCAAGTGTACAACTTAAGAGGCAGCCTCCGAAAGCAGGGTATGCAAGGAAGAACCGTTCCCCAATAATTTTTTGTCAAGGCTAAGGAGTTGAAGTATTTTGTGTGGCACAGAACAGTGCCAGACCCACCGATTTTGAGTGACATTGTCTGAGCACATCCTGATTCTATCGCACTACTGAAGGCATTCTGATAACTCCACTCCTTTGATGAAAATCGGAATTAGTTTCAAGGGCTTTGACAGACTGGTTGTGTCAAAGGTCTTGAAGCTCCAGCGGTGTTGATGAAACACAAAACCTGTACTTTATCATATTATGTCCGAATATTATATTTTATTATATGCTTCCAGATATTATTTTATAGACTAACATTTCAGGAAGCTTTTTGAATATTATCTCGTTCCTTAAAGCTTGAAGTTGAGAAGGACACAATCGGAGATTATGGCTTCAGAATTTCCAAGAATAGAAGATCTCAAAGATCCACTCGCAAGCCATAATCCAAGTTAGCCGTTGGAGAAGATTCCTTCCTCAAGTGGCGCCAATGATCTTCACTATATAAAGGAGATGAAGAAGAGAGAGAGGACTGACGTACATTCACGAATATCATTGCACAATCAGCCCTCAAGTTTACGATCTCTCTTCAACGTGTTCTCTCTGCTTGTTCTTAAGAGTCTTGTATTTTGTTTCAAAGCATTTGAGAGTTACACAGTGAGCTTATAGGATATATTCAGAGAGAGTGTTATACTCGAGAGTTTATAACTCAGGAAGTGAACACTAGGCGATTGATTCACGAAGTGTAAGAGGATTGTACTAGATAGCTGAGAAAGGTGGGGCTCTTCTAGATTTGTCTAGGACTCCAAGGGAACGTGAGTTGACTAGATTGCAATTGTATAGGAGAGAGGCTTCTCGGCGAGCTATTAGGATCCTAAGTCTTGTGAATCAATAAAAGCCGGTTGAATCCTAGGGTTGTGGAAGAACCCTAGGCGGGGATGTAGGCCAAGTTCGTGCCGAACCTCGTTAACAATTCGTTGCGTCCTTTACTTACTGCTTTACAATATTTCCGCACTTGTTTCGAATTGTATAACTCTGTTGTGATTCAGGTTTGCCAGAAGAAAGAATTACGTATAATCTCAAAGGGTTTTGCAAAGGCTTCAAAAGTCTTGAGATTATCTGCGAAAAACCGACATACTCTATTCAACCCCCCTTCTAGAGTATTTCTATATTACTTTGTTATACATTATCGAACCTTCAATTGGTATCAGAGCTTTACTCACTGCTTTTGATCTAACAATCTTGTGAGTTTTTTATCATGTCTGGTGAAGCAAGCGGAGGATTGGCACAAGGGAGGTCTACCATTAGACCACCACTCTTTGTAGGAAACAACTTCGTCCACTGGAGGTCCTTGATGAAAATGTTCATTATATATCAAGATCTGGAACTTTGGAACATTATAGAGAATGGTCCGAAGATTCCGGTGAAAGACGGACCAAATGGAACCAAAGTCGCGAAGACCGAGGCTGAATTCATCTAAGCGGATCTTGAACTCGTCTCCAAAAACTACAGGGCTAATAACTTACAATATTGTGGTCTTAGCACTGATGAGTTTAACCGTATTTTATCTTGTAGGTCAGCTAAAGAGATTTGGGACAAGCTGGTTGTCACCTACGAAGGAACTAGCCAAGTGAAGGACACCAAGATCAGCATCTTCCTTCGAAAGTATGAACTTTTCAAAATGAAGCCTGATGAGTCTATTAAGGCAATGTTCACACGGTTCACAGAGATCACCAACAACCTTGACTCTCTCGGCAAGAGCTTTAAGAACGTTGATAAAGTGAGGAAGATATTGAGGTGTCTCCCAAAAGACAAATGGGGCCCTAAAGTGACAGCCATAGAGGAAGCCCAAGATCTCACCACTCTGCCCCTTGATGACTTGCTTGGGAAGCTGATCACACATGAGATGATTCTCAATGAAGACGATGGAGAACTCCAAGCAAGCACTAAGAACTTGGCGCTCAAGTCTAAGAAGGATGAGCCCAAAGATGTGTCTGATTCTGAAGACGAGGATGATCCCTTTGATCTCATTACAAGGGGTCTTTCTCGAATCCTCAAGATGAAGAAACAATTCAACAACAAATATATTCTAAATTTTGAGGTAAGTCTCAATACAACAAATATGACAAGAAGACTAAACCTTTGTCTTGTTTTGAATGTGGCGAAACAGACCATCTAGTGAAAGATTGCCCTCAAAAGATGAAGAGCCAGTTCAAGAAAGGTGATAGATGGAAAAAGAAAGCCATGGTGGCAGCTTGGGGTGATTCCGACTCAGGTGACTCAAATTCCGATGATGAAAAGGCCAACCTTTGTCTCATGACCACATGAGATGAATCCCATGATGAGAAACTCGAGGTAATTGTAAGAGAGCTCATGGCAAGTCCAAAAGAGGTACTATCGGAATTCCTTTCCAATATAATTGCCAATGAAGAGAAACTTATTGCCCAAACAAACACTCTTATCAGGAAAACCGTGGACGAGGAAATAACTATTGAGGAACTGTCTAGGCGGGTCAAAAGTCTTGAAACTTCTTATTCAGGTCTTGACATTAAAGTCAAGACTCTTGACTTAGAGAAATCTGAACTCAAGCAAGATCTCTCGTCTCAGAGAAGTGAACATCATTACTTAGAGAACGAGAAGATCTCCATGAATAATAAGATTCAAGACCAACAGACATCCCTCATAAGTTTTACCAAGTCCAAGGGCACTCTTGATAGGATGTTGGGTGAGCAACAATGTTCTCTAAACAGAAGTGGTATTGGTTACAACCCGAGGTTTTTAAAGAAGCAACACATTACCACTTTTGTGAAGGCAAAAGGAAGCAGAACCTCTTCTATATGTCACCACTATGCGAGAAAGGGACATGTAAGAGATACCTGCCCCTATAGAAGAAAGGATCCTTATATTATTCGCAATACATTTCCTGTTCACTTGAGAAAAGAACGGATAACGCAAGTTTGGGTCCCCAAAGGCACTATTTTACCAAATATGGTTTATCCCAATAAAGGATCTAAATTTTCTCACTGGTCTAGCCACAAAGGTTGATTTTTATTTTGCAGGAGATCACCAAGGTGAAGGAGCAAAAATGGATCATTGATAGTGGATGCTCGAGACATATGAGTGGGAAGAGTTCTCTCTTTCATGATCTAAAGAAGCAATCCACTGGAACAATCACTCTTGGTGACAAGGGAAAGTGTGACATCGTTGGTATTGGTAGTGTTGGGAGTGATCCTAACCATAGTATTAAAAATATTTATCTTGTTAATGGTTTGAAGTATAATTTGCTTAGTGTCTCTCAATTATGTGATAGTGGTAATGATGTTTGATTTAACAAGAAAAGATGTCTAGTGCGCAGAGAAGATACAGGTGAAGTAGTTCTAACTGCATATCGTTATAACAACATCTATGATGTGAATGCTGAGCAAGTGGCACAGGGAAGCTTAACCTGTCTAAAGGCTTTGACGGACGATCCAAAGCTCTGGTACATGAGACTCTGTCATGTAAGCCCGCATACACTACAAAAGCTTGTGTCCAAAGGGAATGTAAGAGGACTACCTGAGATGAACTTCAAAGGTATTGAGATGTGCAAAGCATGCACACGAGGTAAACAAACACGTAGCTCTTTCAAACCCAAAAAGGTTGTAAGTACTTCTAGACCCCTTGAACTTTTACATATGGATTTATGTGGTCCTATGCGAGTCAAATCTCCCAATGGTAAAAAGTACATGCTTGTTGTCATATTTGATGAATGCAATGACGGTTCTTTGAGTGAAAGTGTTGCAGATTTAGATCTTAACATCCATACAGAGAACGAGGATGGTGATGATGCTGCTACCAAGAACACAGAGAAAAGGAACATGCAGGATCAGAATCTCAACACTAAAGAATTGGCCCAAGGTGTTGAAGCTTCACCCAAAGCCCTTGGTGACCAATTCAACAGTGTTAAAACATCAGAAACTGCTGTAACTGAACCTAACAGGAACACGGAGTCAGATGTACCACAAATCAATCCTGCTGGTGTGACGAATCAAGGAGCTGAGACTAGCAAAAGAAAATTCAAATACTCCTCATCATACTCATTAAAGGATATCATTTCTGACCCTACATCTAGTGTTCAAACTCTTTCTAAACTTAAAGATCTTTGTGCTTTTCACGCGTTTGTTTCTCTTATAGAACCAAAGAAGGTAGATGAGGCCGTTCAAGAGCCAGACTGGATCATTGCCATGCAAAGTGAGCTTAACGAATTTGAAAGGAATAAAGTCTGGACCTTGAAGCCTAGGCCAAAGCATCAATCAGTCATTGGCACACGATGGGTATTTCGAAACAAGCTAGATGAGAATGGTAAGATCGTGAGGAACAAAGAAAGGCTTGTTGCTCAAGGCTACAATCAAGAGGAAGGTATCGACTACGAGGAGAATTTTGCTCCCGTAGCCAGGCTTGAAGCCATTCGCATTTTATTAGCATTTGCATCTTTTATGAGCATAAAGTTATATCAAATGGATGTCAATTGTGCTTTTCTTAATGGCTTCTTAGAGGAAGAAGTTTATGTGGCTCAACCCCCAGGTTTTGAAAGTACGGAATTTCCTAATCATGTTTACAAACTAGACAAAGCGCTTTATGGTTTGAAACAAGCCCCAAGAGCTTGGTATGAGCGCTTGTCAAAATATCTTTTAGAAAATGATTTTAAAAGGGGATTGATCGACAAGACTCTTTTTATCAAAACCAAACGAAATGACATTTTGGGTATTCAAATATATGTTGATGATATATTGTTTGGTGCTACTAACACATCTTTGTGCAAGGAATTTTCTGACATCATGTGCAGTGAATTTGAGATGAGCTTGATGGGTGAACTCAACTTCTTTTTGGGATTACAAGTTCATCAATCCAAGAAAGGGATCTTTGTCAACCAAAGCAAGTACACTAAGGATCTCTTGAAGAAGTTCAAGATGGATCAATCCAAAGCAGCCAAGACACCCATGAGCTCAACACTATCTCTAGATCAAGACAAGACTGGAAAGAGTGTCAATCAAATGGAGTATCGAGGAATGATTGGATCTTTAATATATCTTATAGCTAGTATACCTGACATCATGTTTAGTGTTTGCATGTGTGCTAGGTTTCAAGCTGATCCTAAAGAATCTCACCTCGTAGCTGTGAAGAGGATCTTTCGATATCTCAATGGCACTAAGGAGCTTGGCTTATGGTACCCAAAGCAAAAAGATTTTACATTAATCGGGTATTCTGATGCAGATTTTGCAGGCTATAAGGTAGATAGGAAGAGCACATTAGGATGTTGGCAATTCTTAGGAGCATCCTTGATCAGTTGGCACTCAAAGAAACAAAACTCAGCTGCCCTATCCACTGCCGAATACATAGCAGATGGAGCATGTTGCTCCCAAATCCTTTGGATAGCTCAACAAATGAGAGATCTTGGCATCAACCTCAAAGGCATTCCCATTAAGTGCGACAATACAAGGGCCATCTCCATTACAAAGTATTCTGTTCAGCATTCAAGGACCAAACATATTGATGTAAGGCATCATTTCATTAGAGACCATGTCGAAAAAGGTGATGTGTCCATATCCTTTATTTCAACTGATTATCAATGGGCTGACATTTTTACTAAGCCTTTGGCAGAGGATAGGTTCACCTTCATTAGACGTGAGATCGAAATGCTTAACAGAGATGCACTTTCGTAGGGGGAGCTTTGCCTTTACGAAAGATTAATTCTACTCGGTGTGTCAAGATCCTTGAACCTCATTTCAAAGGTTGTGAACTGAACAGTAGAGTACATATAACGGATCAGATATTTGGTTGATATCTTATTAGATATTTGATCAAATATGGTTTTAATGGATTTTAAACGTTGTTTATATGTTACCTATTTTATTTTCACAGAAATCCTTTTATTTTATCCGAGTATAGTTTATTTGTGGAAATTATTTTAAAATCGGATAAATCTTTTCTTGCCTTTAAGAATTGAAAGGAATTTTTAAAAATTTGAACTTTTGGTTACTGGTTTACCCTCCTCCCTTTGTTGAAAGACAAAAAGGGGGAGATGATTTGATGATGGTTTAGACTTTAAAACTGTTGTGAACTTGTTGGATGTTTCTCATTGACTTTGAAAACTTATGATCCAACATTTGTCTAACCCATGCAGGTACTTAGTCAGATTTTGCTTATGATATATCTGTTTGACTAAGTTGCAGGGATGCACAGGTTTTGTCTTTCATCAAGGGGGAGATTGATAACTCCACTCCCTTGATGAAAATCGGAATTAGTTTTAAAGGCTTTGACAGACTGGTTGTGTCAAAGGTCTTGAAGCTACAGCTGTGTTGATGAAACAAAAAACCTGTACTTTATTATATTATGTCTGAATATTATATTTTATTATATGCTTCCAGATATTATTTTATAGACTAAAATTTCAGGAAGCTTTTTGAATATTATCTCCTTCCTTAAAGCTTGAAGTTGAGAAGGACACAATCGGAGATTATGGCTTCAGAATTTCCAAGAATAGAAGATCTCAAAGATCCAACCGCAAGCCATAATCCAAGTTAGCCGTTGGAGAAGATTCCTTCCTCAAGTGGCGCCGGTGATCTTCAATATATAAAGGAGATGACGAAGAGGGAGAGGACTGACGTACATTCACGAATATCATTGCACAATCAGCCCTCAAGTTTACGATCTCTCTTCAGCGTGTTCTCTCTGCTTGTTCTTAAGAGTCTTGTATTTTGTTTCAAAACATTTGAGAGTTACACAGTGAGCTTATAGGATATATTCAAAGAGAGTGTTATACTCGAGAGTTTATAACTCAGGAAGTGAACACTAGGCGATTGATTCACGAAGTGTAAGAGGATTGTACTAGATAGCTGAGGGAGGTGGGGCTCTTTTAGATTGGTCTAGGACTCCAAGGGAACGTGAGTTGACTAGATTGCAATTGTATAGGAGAGAGGCTTCTCGGTGAGCTATTAGGATCCTAAGTCTTGTGAATCAATAAAAGCCGGTTGAATCCTAGGGTTGTGGAAGAACCCTAGGCGGGGACGTAGGCCAAGTTCGTGCCGAACCTCGTTAACAATTCGTTGCGTCCTTTACTTACTGCTTTACCATATTTCCGCACTTGTTTCAAATTGTATAACTCCGTTGTGATTCAGGTTTGCCAGAAGAAAGAATTACATCTAATCTCAAAGGGTTTTTCAAAGGCTTCAAAAGTCTTGAGATTATCTGCGAAAAACCGGCATACTCTATTCAACCCCCCTTCTAGAGTATTTCTATATTACTTTGTTATACATTATCGAACCTTCACATTCCCTTATCTACTTGTGATGGACGCGACATACAAAGTGAACAGGTGCAGTTCGTCAATCTTGTTTAACTTTCTGAGTCCATTGCACATGTCCATATTAGAGCGCATCATATATCTATTTAACACAATACTATGTAAATAGGTATAATATGCCTTTCTTTGAAGTTATTGGCCTTAGATCTACGTGGAAGAACTACAACATAGCATGTGCGTTTATGAGCGGGGAAACTGTTGAAAATTATTTGTGGGTTATGGGTGTCATAGCTGAAATTCTCAACTTGGTCGGAAAGTCTCATGCTACCATAGCCCTCGACAGAGAGCTCGCTTTGATTAAATTCCATTACATTTGTCTTTCCCCAGACAAAGCGAATCCTATGTCGGCGTCATGTGTAAAAAAACTTGGAGGACAGAGCAAAGAAACTTACAAAAGACGTGAAGCTTGCAGATAGGTTTGCGAGAGAGTGCATGTCTTTACTCTAGTCACAGTCTCACAGACCGAAGAGCAGTACGTCAGCGGATTGACTCGACTACAAGCTAGCTGGAGAACTAGATCAGGGTTGGTTAACTACTTTGAGCGGCAGTGGTTGACAAAGTATAAAGAAAATATTGTTTCTTCTTGGACGAATAAGGTGTTCCATTTGGGAACCAGAAACACTAATATGCCCCCAAGCACCCAAAATAAAGTATCCCCAGCAGCGACACAAATTCAGAGCTCGCTAGTCGGGTCATACGAATGTACACCTAATAAAAGGAGTCGAGGTACACCTCTGTTTCCGAAGAAGTCGTCCCCCACAGTAGTTGCAACGAAGACTGCAAAACCTACCGTAGTTGGTCTAGTTCAGGGTCCGCACATTGGTGTCATTCCAGAATTCATGAACAAATATGTATTCGAGTCATATACTGTGGCACCTAATGGAAATTGTGGATTCAGAGCGATTGCATGTTAAGGAGGCCATGATGAAGAATATCACTGGAAGACAATCAGACAAATATATGCTTACAAAATTACGACAGCGTCCCTAGTTGTACACTCGGTAATTAGGTAACGATGGCGTCGCGAGGGTAGAGAAAGCACTAAACTGGTTTAAAGATGGTGTGGATACTCCACCAGAGTTTTGGCTTGATGACCTAGATATGGGGTTGTTAGTTGCAACGACATTTCAGAGCATCTTTATTATATTCGGTCTTGGGACGTCGGTGGGATCGAAATTCCCTCCTCTAATGGCCCGACTTGATTGGGCGTTTGAAGATTTGGGGATTAATACGATATGTTTAGAAGGCGCACATTTCAGTGGTGTAAGTACAACATTCATAGCTATCATGCTATTTTAGTTGTAAGTGTTATATGATCTGATTATGATATGCATTCTTTGACTACGCAGATAACATTACAATCTGATGCACCCCTGCCTCCTATCGTACCTATGTGGCGTCCGAATCGACAATAAAGTGTTGCTGGCCTTGAATCCTTCCTCCAAGATCGGTTTGGCGCATATCTATATGAACAAGGTGATGTCCAAAGGGAAAGAGGTGATCATATCACTATTTCCGATTAGAAGGCAATGATTTTTCTTTGATATTATATGATTATTTATATTGACTTGCAATATTTGTCGATGGGACTCGAAACATGGTTATTATTTTGAATGCATTATTTCTTTGTTCATGTCACTTCGAGTATGATTTTGTATGTCTCATGAGTTAATTTAATGCAGGATTGATAGTAACAAAAACACATAGGGTAGCGGTTTTATTAAATCACCGCTACTTAACTCTCATGAATCCTACCAAAGGTTGCAATGTCCATATTTAAGTCTACGAACTAACAACTACAATCAGTTACATTGTTAATTCTCCATAATAATATAAACCATGACTAGCAGACAGTCTCCAGCTACGAAATATAATAATCTACGGCTATCAAACGCCATAAAATGTCACTCTTGACCCCCCCCTCCCCCAAACCACCACTCGGCGGTGGGTTGACATTCCATGATCCCCACCCCTCAGTAGACGGGTTGCTACCTTGGCCAACATCGTACGTGGAGCGACTGGGATACTCGTTCAAGCCCAGATACCCTAGCTCAATCGATGCGTGCATCATGTTCTAATGTACATCGACAGGCACCCGCGACATAGTATCCTCGACAAACCAGGGGGTGAGATGCTAAAGAGCCCGTTGCATATGCTGAAATTCGTGCAGTATAAACCTAAGTAATTTATATATTGAATGATAACAACACAGAATATAGTGATATGTAATTATATAGTGTTACCATGGATTCTTCAGAAGTCTGAGCGGAACTAGGATGTACGAACCGATGTGTTCGCAGCTCGTACCACAATGCATAATCGTCAAACACATCACCAGCGTACCTACCTAGAGGGCCAATCATGTCCATGGCCATGGAGTGGATTTGGGCAAGATTCCAAACCCACACCTCAATCTCGTACACGACCTTGTACTCTGCTTTGTTCACACCCATCATAGCAATCGTGGGCTAGATGACATCAGATGGCACTCCCTATTGGCGACCAAATTACCTCGTGAATCGATCTGGCATATAGGGCTCATTAATATCCAGGCAGAAGATTATGCCATGGAATCTAGATAGCGCTATAACAGGGTTGTAAAAGTCAAGATTCCCATACAGCATCCAATCCACCTGTGTGCATTCAAACAGATCAAATCGATTGTTTCCTATCTACTTAATCTATTTTATTAAAAACTGTGTCCACATATTCATTGAATAAGAAGATAAGCATACCTCATTCTGTTGCAGTCTGTCTAAAATCATTCTGTAGTTGAGGTACGGAGTAGAAGGCAAAGTGACATCTTTCCATTGGCAAGAAAAAGGCTCTGTCTCCCTATTCCACTCACTCGATGTGCTAGGACGAAATTTTGGAAAAAAAACATATATCCAAGCCTATTTTCATTAAAAATAAAATGAACATAATCTACACTAAAAATTTGTAATAAAAACAATGAAATATTACAAATAAATTTTAATACGCACCTCGAGCAGTGTAATGCAACTCCACATCTGGCTGCAATCTCTACGTGAATCCTCTCCCAACCGATGGTACAAATATGCTAGGGTCGTAGAGCTCTATGAGAAACAGTTCACCTGATTGTGATTGCGCAACAACGGGAGGTAAGCTAGGGACAGCCTGTTCTACGTCTTGTCAGTCAACAGGGTAGAGCACAACAAATACAGGAGGAAGCTAGCTGCAATTGATCCAGGATGCAAACAATATATATTTTCGCCCTCACACACTTAACCAGAAATTCATATGGGAAGCCACGTCTCCCTACCTGGTTCTCACTGATCTCCTTCTCAATGATCTGCAACTCCTCCACCAGCTCTTTCAACACGACCTTCGGGTCCATGTCATGTGAGACTACATCTCCAGCAATGTTGATCCCCAACAAGTAGTAGACGTCGTGCAACGTAATACTCATCTCTCCAAACGACATATGAAAGGAGTTTGTTTCTGGGTGCCACCGCTCAACAAACGTGGATACCAGCCTTCCGTTGTGCCTACTATACATTGACGTCTGGAGATGTGCCAATCCACTACTTGACACAACCTCTACCCATATGTGATCCTCGTCCAAAATTCACCTTGAAAGTTGTGTCGTACGAATATGTAACTTCAAAGGTTCCCGTTCCTATCGAAACATACAACAATCAGAAAAATGATAATAATCTCTATTTTATGAAATTTAACATGCGCATATGCAGTAAATAACGTGTATAAGATTTTACTCACATTCCCAGCGCAAATGTAATGAGCTACGTGTCCCTCAAATCCCAAAAGTAGGTCCGAAATACGAGGGCCCCTTGGAGCTGGGCACATCAGCAATGGTGCTATCGTGGGACCTCCATGCTGTTGATGCCTACTTCTAGAGGCCCTAGGACGTTGCCGAGAACCTTCAGGCACATCCTCCATCGGCCTCGTCTGCTCCGATATCTGAGCGTCAGCCGAATCGTCTTCGACTGTCTCGTGTACAGAACGAGCAGCGGCGCGCTGACGCCGTGCGAATGCGTGTAGTGCCGATGTCCTCTCCATCTGTAACGAAAACGAGCAATCAACATAAATGCTAATGTTATTCAACTCAGCCAAATTTGATGCACCTAAACATATCATAATGCATTGAACAAGACGTTGGCATTCGATAGTCATGATGACAATCTTGACGATGTCATACAAACACACATATCAGAATCACGTACAACTAATCATAACATTGGTATTCGATATTGATGATAGGAATCTTGAAGATGCCATTCACACAAAAACACATCAGAAGCATCGCAGATACAATGACTAACCATACACCACTAATGCTCAAATAGTATGAAGTATAAATTTTGTACTTTGGAGTGATAATACAAAGTAGATGGAACATGGAGAAAAGGAAATACAAAGATGTCAATAAACATATGGAGATGTTTGCTGATAGTTGACGATGCTTGAACTGCTGCAAATGATATTCATGAAGGAGAGGGTTATTATGGACATCAAAATCTGCTGCTAAATTATTCATCATAGGGCATTTTTACAACATTTCACACAATTCGTCATGACATGAAATTGAGAAACAATCAGATGATCAAGTAACATGGATCAAATGACAACAAGGTACGAAAATGACACCATGCACTAAAACAATTTATCCTTCAGCTTTGAAATATCAAGTATACATGCCCAATGCCAAGTTTGACTGGATCATCATGAATTGGTGAAAGCAGGTAAGAAAATTATATCTTGGACAAAATAATCATTTGATTGAAATAATATCAAACATGCAAATTAGCCATGTACTTAGATTGAGAAACGATCGGATGATTAAGTAACATGGATCAAGCGTAAGAATGATGTATCAAATCCAAGCATACGAAATCGGAATAATCATTTGATTGGACTAAATTATATGCATCAACAAATCGCACAATATCACAGGAACTGTTCGCATCGACCACCATTGCACATGGTCGCACCAACCACAATTTCACATGGTCGCACCGACCACCTTGCACATGGTCGCACTGACCATCCTTGCATATGGTCGCAACGACCTGGACTTCGTCTTCTTCCTCCATCCGACTCTCGAAATCTCCCAAGGGGTGACGAAAATGCAAATTTGTACCTTGTAAGCCTAGGTTTGTCTACTAACTACCTATATATACTCTTTTAAGCACAAATACACAAAAAACACACCATTTTCGCACCATATTTCGAATCTAAACTTCAAACCAAGAAAACCCCTAAAACATTGTTCAATAACTCAGAATCACAGTGAAGATATTGAAAACGCACCTTAACTTTGCTACATCTTCAAGTGGAATGCGATTAATTAAACCAAAGTTGAAGAAAACCCACACTAATTGGAGATTGGGGCTGGGTGCCATTTTTGGTTCTCAAAAGAGGCATTTTTGCTTGAGGGAGAGGGGTGGGTAGGAGTGTGGGTATGGGGGTAATTTGTTTTAATTGTAAGGTTATTTTTGGTATGCTCTAAATGAGATTTTTACCCTGCTCTACAAAGTAGAGGCCTATAAATATTGTATTCGATTTTTTTTTGTTTGTGTATGTGTGGTCTATACTTGGCGTGCAAGGCCAAACATAGCCGTGTACGCCAATGATCAAATCAAACCGTATGGGAAACAAATTTGCTTGAGCAAGGCAAGGAGACTCTCTTGCATGCCAAGCAGAGCCAGCAAGGCAAGAAACGAGTGTCGGCAACGACGAGGGAAGGCAAGCAACTGGTTATTGTTTGAAACTCTCCTCTTTTGCCCCTGGGTTTTCAATAGCCTTATTTACTAAGTTGTCGAGCTAAAGAAATGTGTGAGCAACTGTGTTTTCCAATATATATAGGTTTTTATATTTACTGTGATCCTTTGCAGGGAGTATACAAATGACCTTTTATAATTGATATGGCTAACCATAAAGAAAAACGAAACCTCCATTCTATTTTCGACCTTATAATTACATGTAGGGATAGACAGACAATACGCAACATACATCAATTTACAAACGTATAAACCATTTATTCATAATATAGTACCTCATAATCCAACCCGGAAAGACAAACCTATTTATGAGATTCGATACACATTTATAGCTAGATAGAGTAAATTTCTACTCTTAATGTATATATTATTACAAACAAGATCCATTTTAGAGATTTCCATCTATGGACATAATAAGATATACATGTGAGTTTGCCAGTGAGCACGAGTATCCCCCCGATTTATTTAGAGTTTAATTTATACCCTTCAGCTTGGTTGACGTCAAATCGGATTCTCTTGAGCTATATACCAAAACGGTTGGTTGGTTCAGGTTTTGATAACGCCTAGCCTCATGCTATTCAAACTTACGCATACCCAAAGATGAAGCGCAATGAGCAACAAAAGAGGCTAGCCCATTGTTATCCAAACATATCCACTCAAACAAATCCGGATACACAAGGGGCTCATGTTCATCTCCAAAAGCGTCATCATCGGCAGTTGAGTAGAGGAAGACCTTAGGTAAATCTGAGGTGTACGAGCCCAAATTGTCATCATGAGGGATGTTAGGTATAGTTAATGAATCAGCTCACCCCGTTAGAGCCGGAGGTAGTGCAACAAGAGTGGGGTAACCCATCAACAATAAGGATATAGTTTTTACAAGTTGCACTATAAAGCAATATTGTAGAGTCGGCCACCACCCAAAGACCAGCCATCACACAAAGTCTAAAACACAACCAGTTTGAGAGGGGATGCCATGAGAACATACCCGATTATATCAAGCATCACAAGGGAACACAACCCCCTCAGCTCCTTTGTGTCGTTGCTTGTTTCCTTACCCTTTCGGGAGTTGTTAAGTGAAGGAAATTCATCCTTCACCGTGTTATGTGTTGCTTTGATGAAGATTCCAGATGTCATGTCAATGAGTAAATCAAACAAGCAGTAAATGGTCAATAGAGAGTAAAAGAGAACGATGGGAACCCATAAGGCGCGAGAGAGAAAATAAGACGAGATATCTCTTCTTCCCCACCGAATATAGATGGGAACCCATAAGGTACGACGATAAAGTGTCAACACATTTTTTTTAGGAAATAGATCGAATTTGCTAAACATTGACGACACAAAACTAACCTATGTTTTCACTAAATAAACCAAATGAAGATTCAAGCTGAAACCAAAGTGCGCGAAGAATCAAAATTGAAATTAATGATGCAAGCTATAAATAAATATAAATAAGAACATTGAATCTTACAAGAACAATAGGTCTAATACAAGATAAGATGTAAGGTTTAATTCATAATACTACTTCACAACAACCCAATATTTGATTCATTCTTCATAGATACTACATAGTCTACTTTACTTTCTCAAGACATTTGGGCAACCCGACTATTGTAAAGACCGGGAAATTTTAAAATATTAAAATATTGATTTATAATCATCTCGATTTCTAAGATTCGGGAGGGTTGAAATTTCTGTCCTCGAGCTAGGGGTTAACTCTAAATCCTTTGAAACAAGTTCTGGCATTATTTAGTTAAAAAATTTAAAATATGTTTTATCCCGCTTGCTTATGTGAAAATTGAGGATAGTATTCGGAGTTCATTATTAACCTCGGATTTGAAAATTTGAGAATCATTTGAATTAGGTCGGATAAGGTCAAAAGAGCGAGTTTCGAGATATTTGTTCGGGTATTCAAAATATCTCTTTTGACCACTTTTATTCAAACAAGCAGTAAATGGTCAATAGAGAGTAAAAGAGAACGATGGGAACCCATAAGGCGCGAGAGAGAAAATAAGACGAGATACCTCTTCTTCCCCTCCGAATATAGATGGAAACCCATAAGGTACGACGATGAAGTGTCAACACATTTTTTCAGGAAATAGATCGAATTTTCTAAACATTGACGGCACAAAACTAACCTATGTTTTCACTAAATAAACCAAATGAAGATTCAAGCTGAAACCAAAGTGCGCGAAGAATCAAAATTGAAATTAATGATGCAAGCTATAAATGAATATAAATAAGAACATTGAATCTAACAAGAACAATAGGTCTAATAGAAGATAAGATGTAAGGTTTAATTCATAATACTACTTCACAACAACCCAATATTTGATTCATACTTCATAGATACTCCATAGTCTACTTTACTTTCTCAAGACATTTGGGCAACCCGACTATTGTAAAGACCGGGAAATTTTATAATATTAAAATAATGATTTATAATCATCTCGATTTCTAAGATTCGGGAGGGTAGAAATTTCTGTCCTCGAGCTATGGGTTTAATCTAAATCCTTTGAAACAAGTTCCAACATTATGTAGTTAAAAATTTAAAATATGTTTTATCCCGCTTGCTTATGTGAAAATTGAGGATAGTATTCGGAGTCCATTATTAACCTCGAATTTGAAAATTTGAGAATCATTTGAATTGGGTCGTATAAGGTCAAAAGAGCGGGTTTCGGCATATTTGTTCGGGTATTCAAAATATCTCTTTTGACCACTTTTATTCAATTCCTTCTCTCTCTCTCTCTCTCTCTCGCCCCAGGCCGTTGCCTCTGCAGGAAACGCACCCACTCCTTACACCCACCTTGATGTCCCCCTCAACAACTCACTATTTGTCCTTAGCTTGCAATTGCACAGTCCTCTTCCTTATAGATGTGCAACCCTCCTTTTGGCTCCCCATTCACAGAAAGAAAATCCCCAATTTCATTCATCCTCTCTCTCCCTCTCTTCAGATTCTGCAACCCAAAACCTTATCCCTTTGTTCCCCTTCTCCCCCGAAAGACAATCTACCAAAACGCCCAGAAAGGCCAAACCACCATTGCCGGTTCCAGGCTGGAACTTCCAGCCACCAGCAGCATACCTTTTCTCCTTCGTTGATCAGCTGTCCTCGAAATCGTTTCCTTCTTCATTCCTGTCCGGAAAAGCAGGCGCAACCCTCTGAGTCCCGAAGCTGAGCCAGGAAGAACCCCGTCGCAGCTGCTAGGAGCTCAGCTGGTCCTCCGACGCCGATTCAGACCCATTAGCGCCTGCAGAAACCGGTACCCGCCGGAGAGGCCGCTTCTGGAGCCGCGAGACCCCTAAATTCCCCTGTGTTTCCGTTTTCGGTTGGGTAAGCCTCGAATCCACCGTTTCTTACTTGAACCCGCTATAAACGTGTGCCTCAATGAACTCCCCTTTTTTGTCCTAGTCCATCCCGACGCCAAACCGCCTCCGATGAAGATCGATTAAAGCCCCAACGAACGGTTCCGGGGAGTACTTCGGATTCTCTGTAACCTCTCTTTTATCCCTCTCCTTCACTTACGCTTTGCTCTCTTTGGGTTGGGTGTGGTCGGAATTCCAAGTCGGTCGGGTAGGTAACCTCTTGGTCAGGAAAAGTGGCTGCCCGAGAGCTCTGGGTTCACCTTCTTCCTCCTCGTCGTGTTCTGCTCGAGATTTGTAAGAGCTCTGTTTTGATTTGGGAAGGAAGACTTTGTTGGGCCTAATTTTTCCGGGTCGTGGGCTCAAATCCGGATCCTTCTCTCCCTCTCATTCCCTCAGTTCAGTCTATCTGTGGGCCGGGTCTCCTTCCAAATTCGGATCTTGTGATTCCGGGTTATAAGAGTGTCTGTTTGGGTTGGGCTCGGATTCGGGTTTTCAGAAACGTTTATTAGTGATGCGCCTTTGGGTTGTGGCTATAGGTGTGTTTACTTATGAAAGTTATTATGCTCTATATATATACACGTTACATTATTATTTTGGCGGTAGATTGATGTTACTATATGTTATGAACGTATTTTATGGTTGGTGAGTTGTATTCTTAAAATATTATTTCTAAAGTTTTGTGATGATGATATATTTTCTGAAATTATTATTGCATACTATAAAATTGCTAAAAGTGATATTATTTGGAATATGTATTTGGGATGATTTAAATATGTAAGTTAAGAATTGTGGAAAGGACTTGTGGGTTTTGGATTTAAATAGGGATTTTGAAAATAGATTTAATTTAAGGCGTTATGTTAATTATATATTGTTGATAAAGTATTATTTAAGAGGGTTTTCAAGTTTCCGGAAATATCTCTTTTAAGGATTTGTGTTGGAAAACCAAAATGCCGGAATTAATTCTATAATATGATTTTGAGGTATTGGTTTTAAGGTTTAAATGTTTAATGTCGGGATTCTTTGTCTTGGTTTGATGATATTGATTTTGAGAAGGAAGTTTGGAAATATGTTCGGTACGATTTTATTAATGGGTTTGATTGGAAGTAAATGATTTTGGTTGATGTTGATCACGTCGGAAAGGTTTTGGAAAACGGTTATACTATCGGTTGGTTTTGAGCATGTTGAGAACTTGGATTTCGTGTGTATGAACGTTGGTCCGGTGGCTTATGGAAATTGTTTGATGATAGGTGTGTATTGCTTTTGGATTGCTTTGGACTTGCATTTGGGCCCTTGCTTGTATTATCATGTTGTTCTGCATCTTCAGGTAAATTCCCTAGGGGGTTTACTCAGGTTGGACACTCATGCCTGTTGTTGCATTTTATGTTAGGTGTTGCATATGCATAAAAGCATGCCATGTAGTATCATGCTATGATTGCATTGAACTGAGCATGTGGTTACTATGTGTGTTTGAAACAGAACAACTGTTATCTGTAATAGTCCTAGAGTCTTTGCTAGGGTTATAGGGTAGCCCAGCCTCATCGGGTGCCCTAAGTCAATTGAGTCTTTTATATGATCTGGCTGCGGCGGTGACCGAACGTCCTACCTGGGCTGCTTCGGAGTGAGGTACGGACATATAGGCTGCGGCACCGACCGAGCGTCCTACCTGGGCTGCTTCAGAGCGAGGTACGGACATATATGCCCTAGAGTGGCACAAATCAGGGGATATGCCACTTGACATTGCCTTGGGCCCTTTACAGTTTTTCTGCATATTATAACTATTAAAGCATGCTTATATGATTTCATTATTGTAATGCATTAGAGCATCTTTATTAGGTATAGCACATACTATGTGGCCTCAGTGAGGACTGCCGGTCCCGCATGCGTGGCTCAATCCGACTCCTTTCCCCGTTCTTCTTTTAAAGGTATTTTCTGCAGATGTTGAGTGCTCGATGTCTATATGACGGGGTTCCCTTTTGCGAATCGAAGAACCTGATCAATTCTCCAACTCGTTATAAATGGTAATCACCCACTTATGATTTGGTTTTGACCCGGCTCTACCGTGGCACCTTGTCACTTAATTTTGTTTCCGTCTTACTTCCGTTTGAATTGATTTTTGCAACATGGTCCCTAGGACAGATTAAGGGTACCCAACGGTCGTACGATACTCTTAGGGTTCGAAATCCCTCTTTATTACTGACCTTAAAAATGAGTTTGAAACCTCGACCCGTACCTGGATTGCAAGATCCGAACAAGGGGTTTCATCCCTTGAAACGTAACCCGGAAATCATAATTCTGGGCCGTTACAAAGTTGGTATCAGAGCCAGGTTGTGCAATTCGGGTACACAAGGGTCGAGTGTATGTTTTGGAAAACCGCCCATGAATTTCAAAGTATTTGAAAAGGATTTAAAGGGGCAAAATGAACTTAAGATGCCTAACCGAAATTGGACTAAGTAATGAACTTGACTTGTAATAAAAGAGTAAAACCGACCAAACGGGGATAAGAGTGGGTAGTAAAGGCGCTATACCACCCCTATTGGGTGTAGTTGGGAACTGTAGGCAAAATACTAGCTTGCTCTTTACAGAGGGTCCGGAAGACTCCAAGGAGATTGCACCAAGGTGGTTGGAGTGGCGAGTTAGGTAGGATCGCGAGGATTTTGCCCCTCCGGTTAGTCGCTCCTCGAAGAGCGACATTAGATAGCTTGATGTGCTTTATATATTGAGTCTGAGCACGATCTCCCTTGAAGGAGGTCATTATAATTGTCATTGATTGATTCTATGCTTAGTGCTTGATATGCTAAAGTCTGATTGGTATGCCTAACAATTAAAAGTGTATTGACTGATTTGTGTAAACGGGATAGTGGGAGTACCCTTGTTTCTGTGTGGTCAAACCCAGCTTGTGTGGAACAACCCCTTCCATATGTTAACACCTTGACGGTTCTATCTAGCCTTTCCCTGGATGCCAGTGTCTTCCACGGGGAATGGGGTTGGTAATCACATTGTGTCGGGAATCATGGTTGGATATTAAGGTTGTTTGAGTGAGTATTGGAAGTTCTTGATGTCACTTTGAGTCAGAGTAAGGTGTTTCTGACGCTGTCCTTCTCAACCCTTGTGATAATCGACCAGTGTCTCCTTGCCATAAAGAGTCGTACTGGAGTCCCACGGGAAAGAGGGGTGATGAGTCGGTTGGGAAAAGTCAATGGTTGCCCTTAGGGATCTCTGTCCGGTTGTAATGGTGACCCTCTCTGAAACGCATGACATAATATGATTCTGTGATATTCGTAATGTACCTTGCGAATGACCATTAGTGAATAGCTCTTCATGTTATCACATCTATGATTAGTTACATTGCTTAGGTATTGTGTTATGCCTTACTTTCTATCATGATTACATGTTGTCATAACATGTCTACTTGGCCTATTGTGTTGACTTGATTAATGATTGAATGGAAGTGTGAGCTGTATGATTTTGCTCTACTAGGTTCATGATAGTGTGATCAACTTTCCTCGGATGAAAGCCCGTAAATGATCTCATTAGCATGCTAACTAATAAGGCATTGATGATTATCATACCTTTTGTGACAAGATCGAATTTATAGCATGCGCGCCTATTTGTATTCATCAGGTAGACTATTATTGAGTATTCTACAATAAATGTTGCTGTGTGTTACTTGTGTTGAGTGGAGACTAGGTTCGTATAATTGAGTCTTGATAAATGCATGTTTATCCAAGTGTGTGTTGATTTGAACTCATGTTTCCATGTTCTAGCTATATTGCCCCGTTGCTTAGACTCGTATTAAACATCGTTAAACTTTCCTCACGCTTCTATATCATTGTAACGTAATTTAATTGATTTCTTACATATCGTTATGATTAAATGCATGTATGCATCGCATGTTGTGTTGATCCATTAGTGTCATGTAGGACCCTTGATTGTAACTAGTGCGTGCTATACCTTGCCTACCTTATTGTTAAACCTCTCTTGAGCTAGGCTCCTGATAGTGTGGTCTCTCCCCCTTTCTATCATCTTAACATGTCTTACTCATGCAATTAGATTGATGTTGAATTCGATGATTGATTTACTTTACGTGATGGTTTATCTTAGCATGCTTACATGTTATCGTTCAGTAGTATTTCCCTAATACTCTATGATATCCTCTCGTGCTAGCATACATGTATGACTTGGCACCTCGTATGATCACACACCATACTATATCATGTCTTCACATACGTAGGACGCATGAATGTTCGAATGAATCTAGTCGAATTGCCTTGATTGTAGTCACGTTTTGATATGTGCTAGTAGTATCTTGTAGGGCTTCTGCTTTCTAATATGAGTCGTTAAATGATTACATGTTGTACTTGTTCCATAATGTGATAGTTATCGTTTTATATGCCTTACGATCGTTCGTTCCTAGCATGATTATAATATGTCACCCATGATGCCCTTCTTGTTAGTTTGATAATGCCTCATGTTCGTAAATATTATGTGAACCCCTTTTAATGACTCATGACTCTACTTGTATCACATCATGTGTCGTTAGTATCATGTAGGACCCGTGCTTTCTAAATGTACATCGTCGTATGATTACATGCCATTCTTGACCTATTCCATGATCATTGTTGTCAGATGTGATAGTTCATATGCTGCTCTTATATGTTCTCGTATGACGCTTAATCTGTTTGCTCTCTCGGTACCTTGCATTTCCGAAATGACTCTTCCTATAAAAAAATGAAAGATCCATTTCCATTCCAGAGTTCTTATGTGTTTACACGCCCCTTTGAGACCCCGAAAAATGGACAAATTCCTTTACTTATTCGGTGAGAAAAACGGGGGGGGACTAGCTTATATTTATATCAATTAATGAAAGAGCCCAATGCAAAAAAAATGCTATGATATACCTCGTTATGTTATATTTGACCTCAGTTGTTGATGCATACACCATGCTCGTGCATTGCTCACATATACGATAATTGTTATGCTCAATAAATCCCATGTATCCTGTTTAAAGTTGCTGAGCATATCTGCTTCCATGGAATCACATACTACTATTTTATCTCGCATGCATCCGTGTAGGACTCGAGTGTGTCTTTGAAAATGAATACGAATGTTGTCCCCCTTGAGATAAGTACATGTTAGTATGGATTAGTGCGATTGGCATGCTCCATGATGAATTCATGTTTGCTTGTCGCGATTATAACCTAATAGACTTCTATAAGGGCATCGTTTCTATTCTCGGGTCGGAGTTCGTCTCTAGTTGTTGTCCTTAGTTGTGGTTCGTGCTTTTCCCCGAAAGGAATTTGGGTTGTCTTCTCTTGTCACTCCCCTAACTTGGACTATTGCGTGATACATTGGGTGAGCGACCACATGGAAAAAGGAAACGAGAAGTTAGATAGTGATAGAGCAGCGCAGAGGGAGCGTGGGCCCATAACCCAAGGGCCTCAGGATCAACGATGTCAGCGGGACGAGTACGTTTTGAGGATTGCGGTTACCGAGTACGACATGACTTGCGGGCGGGAGTGTCATCCGTTTGAATTGCTAATCCTTCTGAATTTGTTGAAGATGATATTGCATTGACCTAGCGATGAGATTTACGTGTTAATGTGCTGACTTGATGATGACTGTGCCTGATTGTCTGTTGTCTATGATGATATGATTTGATGACTTATAGATCTCCTGTACCATGATGTCTTGACGTGTTGCTACTCTAAGTTGCTAAGCATGATTTAAATTCCTTTGCCTGTAAAATGTTAACTACATATGTTGAGAGCCTGAATTGTTATCTGATAAGGTGATGTCCACTAAAATAGCCATGTTTTTATGCACATTTTAGCTCTTTATTCTATATACTTTGCATATTTCGGGCTGGGAATATGTTGAATTTATGTAATATATGCTTATCTGCAAGAAATAGAGGTCTACATAAGTTTTGGTTTAATATTGCAGAATTTGGAGCCATTCCGGGACAAAACCAAGAAGAGAAGACATAAGCTGAGTTTTACTCGATTTCGAGGAGCATTCCTCGATCTCGATAAAAATTATGAACCAGAGCCTGGTCGAGGAGAAGCTGCTCGAGAAGCTGAGAAGAAGAAGACAACTCGAGTAACATTTTACTCGATGTCGACAAAACTGCTCGACATCGACCAAACTAGAAACCTTGTCCGAGTCCGAGGAAGGCAGAAGCTACTCGAGAAGACGAAGGAAAGCCGAAGTCGACCACAAGTTCCTCGATGTCGACCAAATTGGTCGATATCGACCAAAAAGATTTCTGGGCCGTGAGTCCGTTGGGCCTGTGCGAAGTCGAGCTAGATTGTTTGGATGCGAAGAAGTTCGAATCTATCAAAGTCTATCAAGATTTATCCAAGGAGAGAAGATTATTCATTAATGTCAAGAGATATTTAGATATTTATATATTTCCCTTTTAAGATTAATGCTTTATCTTTATTTAATTTTATCTGTAGAAAGTAGATATAGATTCCTTTCCTTGATTAGCAAGGATTAAGCCCTATAAATAAAGCCCATGGGGATGATTTGTTATTCATTCAATTTCAGAGAAGTAGTTCCACATAGAGTTTAGGAGTTCAAAGGTTTTAGGGTTTTGGCATTCTACGAAAGTTTGAGTGCCGGGATTGTAAAGACTTTGAATATAGTTTATGCAAATTATTTCATTTGAATCAATGTCTGCGATTGCGATGAGGTGTGAGTAGTCCACCTACTTCTAGGGTTGGGGTGAGCCTAACGAGAGCCATGTTGGTGGATTAGCGATTGCAAAAGGAGGTATTTTATCGATATCTTATTCTATTCCATGTGCTTCATCTTTGATTGAGAAATTGAAGAACTCATGTTGTGAAACTAGGGTAGTAATTAGGATTTTTATTCAGAAGATTATAAATTCTAATTACGAAAAGGAATAGATGCAATTAGGGTTATTTATCGCGAGATCTATATTTCTACTTGTCGGACTATGTGAAAGCCTTCTCCTTTATCGATAAAGTCACCGCCTTTTATGATTTATATTCCGCTTTTATGGTAATCATTGTTGCAAACCCCGATCTTGGAAGTTCTCTTTCATCCATCGGTTAAGATTCGAAATTTGCATTCGTTTTTACTTTCTGTCACTACTCGATTTCGACCAAACTGGTCGACGTCGACTTCTCACATTCGATCAAACAAGATCGTCGTAGCTTTTGTTTCTGTAGGTTCCTCGATCTCGAACAAAACTCCTCGACCTAGACAAACTTACTCGATATCGAGTAAACTACTCGAGATCGACCAAGCCCAGTAGTTGTCGCTTGCTAAGTTCGACTTGCTTGACCTTCTGTTGACTAACCCTAGTCGAGGTCGAGCACTCTGAAGTCGACTTCTGCCCGTGAGATTCCTCCGCTGACTAGGATCCGCTGACCAGCTTCCTCGAGGATCGAACCTGACTTCCTTTTTGCTGCATCGGGAGGGAGTCTTGAACATTATTTGCTGGGATCCAATCGGTTTGCTTTACTTTATTAGTATTTTATTTGCAATCTCGATTTCCTCCTACAACAAATTGGCGCCGTTTCCGGGGAGGCAATCATTCGCGCCTTAGGTAGTTAGATCTCACTTTTTCTTTAAGTTTTGATTTTGCAGTGTATGCGCCGTTCTAGTCAACAACCTGAGTTTGACGCCTTAGACGACCCGGAACGCCTTATACACGTCCACGCTAAATTGAAAAGAGCCATGGCGGCCGCAGAAATACAAGAACAACTGATACAAAGGCTTAGGGCGGAATTAGAAGCCAAGGATACTGCTCTCACCACTGAGAGAGCACGCACTACGTAGGAAGCTGAGCGAAGGAGGCAAGCAGAAGCTGAGCTTGCCCAATACCCTACCACTGTAGATGATTACATGCACCCGACTCTCGTCGTGCCTGAATCGGCCATTCTAATCCCTGCTATTAATTTTGAAATTAGCACTGCTTTCCTAATTGAGATTAAAAATAATGCCTTTTACGGAAGGTTTAATGAATGTCATCTTGAACATATTACCAATTTTTCTGATATGTGACATACTCTTGCTGAAGGTACCACATTGGAATATGTCATGATGAAGGCTTTTCGTTGGTCTCTGGCCGGTCCAGCATTAAAGTGGCTTGAAGGTCTCCCTCCACGATCACTCACAACATGGGCCGATGTGAAGCAGGAATTTCTCAACAAATTCTTTCCTCATGCCAAGACAGCGCTCCTCCGCCAGAAGATTACAGCTTTCGAATAGAAGCCTGGGGAGCCGCTAGCAAAAGCATGGGAAAGATATAAAGCTCTACTGCGATCATGCCCTACACATGGACAGCCACCCTATGTCGTTCAGGAGATCTTCTTCAATTCTCTTGACCTGGCCGCTAAAGATAGGATCAACCAGTATACTCGTTATGAGTATCTGACGATGCCACCAGCTGACGCATGGATTGTCCTCAACAAACTTACCAACTACGATAATAAGTATGGGGCTCCGACAAACTATAATGAGAATGCCTACGCCAGGCCAGCCCCATCCATGACTCTCTATGAAGCTTCTAAGGAGATTGACCCAGATGTCAGGGAGCAGTACTACAAGGATTAAAATCGCAAGCTACTCAAGGAAGTCAAGTACCTCTCTGTCAACCAACCTTGCATCGAATGTGGCTTACATCGGCACACCACTACTGAGTGCCCATATACAGAGCAAGTCAGGATGGCAGAAACTCACGAGGAAGTAGCTTACGCAGGGGGTCCCAATCGCTATATGGGGGACCAAAGGTTCTATCAACCACAAAGGAACCAAGGTCCTCCTAGGAACCCTCAACCATACAGAGCTCCAGGACATCCGGAAAGGGACCAGCGAAAGGATGATCTTCAGATGATCCTTGATGAGATGCGCCGGAATCAAGGCACCATCAACAATCAGCTCTAGAACATGAATACAAAATTTGGAGAGCTGGACATCTGGAAGAGAAACATAGAGACCCAGATGGGTCAATTCACAACACAGATTTCACGACCAACCGGGCATCTCCCAGGGCATACAGAACCAAATCCCAAGGGGCAGCACGGACATGTCGCTGCTGTAAGGCTACGGAGCGGTCACAAATTGCACGATCCAGAGAACGGAGAAGAAAAGGACAAAACCGTCCTCGACAACGAGCAACAACAACTCGATGTTGACCAAAATTTGGTCGATGTCGACCAAAATCAACTCGACGTCGAGGAAAATCCTGGCAAAGACTCGTCTGCACAGCACTCCAACTCGAAGTCGACTACAGTGGTCGATATCGAGGAAAATCAAGTCGATGTCGAGAAAGTTCTTGTCGATATCGAGGAGTCTTCATCACCTCCGGAAGCTGTTCTAGCTCAGAAAACTAAGAAGACGCTCTCGTTCCCTTCTAAGAACCAGAAAGATCCAACTGATGGTAAGTTTAAGCGTTTTGTGAAATTGCTTCAGAGTCTAAATGTTACTATTCCTTTTACAGAAATACTTCACGAGATGCCTGCCTACGTCAAGTTCCTCAAGGATATTCTTAGCAACAAGCGATCAATGACTGAGATTGCTAAATAATGCAAGAAGATGGATTTCCCTGAGAAGCGACCTGACCCAGGTAAGTTTGCTATCATTGTTGGACTTGGTCGACATCGTTTTAAGGCACTGTGTGACTTAGGAGCGAGCGTAAGCATCATGCCCCTATCCATCTGGTCAAAGGTAAAGATAGGCGCCCTAGAACATGTGGATGCCAAACTCTACATGGCAAACAACACGGTGGTAGTCCCCACAGGTATTGTTGATAATGTTCTTGTTATAGTTGGTAAATTCTTTGTCCTTACGGATTTTCTTGTAGTAGAAATGGCAGAGGACCCAGCTTGCCCCATCATCCTAGGGCGACCATTCCTAACAACAGCAGATGCCAACATTGGAGTAAAAAGGGGAATTTTCACCTTCACCATTAGAGATGAGATTATTGAATACTTTTTCAATCCTAACACGGAAGAGGTAATGGAAATAAAAGCTATCTATTCAAAATTTAATGTTATCTCTTGCGATGAGCCTGCAGGAAAACTTTTGGCACAAGAAGGGGCTGTTATAAAGGCAGAATCCACGCTAGAGGAGGAACTAGTTGCTGCAAAATCGAGCGAGGAAGAGTTCTTCGACGACGCATTATCAGCGGAGCTGAACGACTCCCTCGAAATCGAGCAGATCAAGTCGACATCGACCAGTCAACTCGATTTCGAGGAAACTTGCCCGACATCGACTTCGACCACTCCTCCAGAAAAGGTAAGTCCCCCAAATCTCCTCGACGTCGAGCAGTTATCCTCGACATCGACTACTTTTTCCCCTACAGGCACACCTGAAGTCTAGAAGGACAACTCGACCACTGACAGTCTACTTGATATCGAGCAAGACTCCTCGATATCGACCAAATTTGCACAAAAGATGAATTCTGATTTTTTGGTCGCTTTTGATTATTCTAACTCAATGTCGAGTAGTCCCTTGCAGCTGTACAACCCTATGTCCGATTCAGCGTTGTCTTCAATGTATGCTTGGTCGATGCCAACTCATGTAGCTGATTTGGATGCTTCTTTCATGAGGATTGAGACGGATTACCTAGGGGAGATCATGAAGACGGAGGAAGTAGAGACCATCTTGATTCCACAAGGCCCTTCTCCGGTGCTGAAGCCCCTACCTGACACCCTTATGTATGAATTTCTTGGTCCTGACTCTACTTTTCCTGTGATTATCAGTGCTTCATTAAACACACAAGAAGTAGAAAAGCTAGTAGAAGTCCTCTGCACTCATAGGAAAGCCATTGGTTATTCTCTAGAGGATATAAAAGGTATTTCACCCATTATTTGTATGCATAGAATTCTTTTGGAAGATGATCACAGGGCAACAATTGAGCATCAAAGAAAGCTTAACCCCAACATGAAGGATGTCGTCAAGAAAGAGATCATGCGCATGCTAGACGCAGGAATCATCTATCCAATCTCCGACAACAAGTGGGTAAGTCCAGTTCATGTTATCCCTAAGAAGGGTGGAATGACCGTTGACGAGAATGAAAAGGGAGAGTTTGTTCCTAAGAGAATCACTACCAGCTGGAGGATGTGCATAGATTACAGAAAGCTCAATGATATGGGATATATTCTATAGCGCATTTAGTAGTTTTTGTCATCATTTACATGTCATTGTGAGAGATATTTGTATGAACTTGGTGATTCGGAACTTGCTGAAGAAGTTGAAGAAATCATAGGATCATGCAAGTTATAGAAGAGTTGAAGTGAAGAAATTTGGAAGCAGCTGGAATCAGGTGAGCTTGGCGCGGCCGCGCTGCTACATGGCGTGCCCGCGCTGCTAGGAGGGAGTACCTGCGTCGTTGCCTCAGAGAGAAGAAGTAGCAGACATTCACTGACGCGCCCGCGCTGCTATCCGACGTGCCCGCGGCAGTCCCTGGAGACGGATTCTTATTTGTTTTTTCCCTATCTTATTAGTTGTTTAGTTTATATTTTTACGGGATTTTAACCCTTTAATTACGTTATCATATTATTTTCAAATATTCGGAACTCAGTTTAGGTTAAATAGAGGGTTTGCACACCCATTGTAGAGGTTATTTTTCCGGAGACGTATTTTCCCTTTTTCATTTCACAAACCCTATGGAGAACTAACTCTCCTTTGTTACACTTGGTTCTTTGAAGCCCTCGATTGAATTGGTTGTGAGTATTCTACTCTCGTTCGTCCTTTGTTAATTGTTTCGATCTCTTGAGCTTATTGCTTGATTGCTTATTATTGGTTAATCTGGATTGATCACCTAGGTTTATCGATACTAGTCATATTGCTAGGGTTTCCAATTCCAGGTTTGGGGTTGTAGACCCATCGTAGCAAACACAATCATCATAAGTAGGTTGCTTGTGTTAGATTGTGAAGTAGATTCGATTACAGGCTATTTTAACGGGTTGTTATAATCGCTTGTATCTCATTATAATTCATGTTTGAATGATATTGCTTTATTATTCGGTGAAGGTTTCCCCTTGTAATTTGGTGATAAGCGCTTTTAGGACTGGTAGGACTAAAAGCTATTACACGATCTGAATTGAGAACAATTACTGGACATTAGAACTTGAGATTTATAGAATTCGATGATAAACCATCTCAATTGTTGTGCGGATAATTACCTGGTGTAATACTTTTCCATCATATATTCGCAACCTCTATTTGCAACTTGTTCTGTCACTATTGCTTGCACACAAAACTCCCCCTTGAATTGGTTACTTTTGGGTAATAATACTTGCTCTTACAATTGATTCTGTTTACCTGTGGGTTCGACCCTAACTTACCTACTATACTTGTTATAGTTTGCACCTTAGGAATTTACTTTGATTTGGCATAACGACATTAGGCCTGTCAAATTTGGCGCCGTTGCCGGGGAGACGGATTATCTTTGTTCTTGTTGGTCTTATTACCTGTTTGGGTGCGAACCTCTTGCATGGTTCGCACTCGTGCTACTGATCCCCATCTTGTTGATTTTGATTGGGAAATTGACAGGACATACCACCGTCGCCTTAGAGAACAACACCAACATTTCCAACAACCTGATCCAATGGCTGGAAATGTAAATCAGACGCTGCGACAGCTGACAGCAGCAAACATCACACAACAGGCACCTGCTGTGACAATCCCTGCTCTGGGGGATGACAACCATTTTGAGCTAAAGTCTGGGCTGATTCATCAACTTCCCAAATTCCATGGATTGGCTGGAGAAGACCCCATCAAGCACATGGGGAAGTTTCATAATGTGTGCATGAGCATGAAACCAGCCAATATAGATGAAGCACAGATAAAGATGAGAGCCTTTGGGTTCACGCTGGTCGATGCTGCGGATGACTGGTACTACAGTCTTCCTACAGGGAGCATCGACACTTGGCCTAAGCTCCACAAGGCCTTCCTGGAGAAATTCTTTCCTGCTAAGAAGGAGAACACCTTGAAGAAGGCAATCAGCAATATAGAGCAGGAAGATGATGAAACCCTCTATGATTACAATGAAAGGTTCAAGAAGCTTTGCGCTAATTGCCCCTTCCATGGCTACAGCACGAAGGACCTAGTCCTATACATCTATGGGGGGTTGCTGGAATCTGATAGAAGAATGATTGATGCCGCCTGCGGAGGAAACATTCTGAATGCCACGCTAGAGGGAGCCATGGAGAAGATTCAGGAAATGGCTGAGGGGACTAGAAATTTTGGGAAGTCCACCAGAAAGAAAGGAGTCAATTTGGTAGACTCTAACCAATCCAAAGATATTGCTGAATTGAAGGAAATGGTTAGGAGGCTCACTTTGCAAGGGACCCCTCAACAACTGAAGGCTTGTGGAATCTGCAATGATAACTTCCACCCAACTGATTCATGTCCTACACTCCAGGAAGACACCGCTGAAGTAAGTGCTATAGGTGGAAATGGACCTCAGAGACCCAGACATGACCCCTACTCAAACTCCTACAACCCAGGGTGGCGGGATCACCCAAATTTCCGATGGAGGGATCCACCAAACTGTTGTAGGAGGAAATCGAGTATGCAAAATTAAAATATAAATAAATCACAGCAAACCAGATTCCGTCCCTTTGCAAATAATTACAAGACCTCCTCCTGATGTAGCAGTGGGAAGTCAGGATCGATCCACGAGGAAGCGTGTCAGCGGATCCTAGGCAGCGGAGAAATCTCACGAACAGAAGTCGACAACAGGGTCCTCGATCTCGACTAGGGTAGTCGACAGAAGATCGGACAGTCGAACAACGCGGCAGCAACTCGGCAGATGGTGGTCGATCTCGACGAGGCTTACTCGATGTCGAGTAAGGTCTTATCGACTTCGGCTTGTCTTCGTCGATCTCCTGCACAATTAAGCTACGGCGACTCTGGGTCGAGAATCAGTAGTTGAGATCGACCAGGGTTTGGTCGAGGTCGACGAGGGCAGGAACTTAAAACGAAAACGAAAGAAAGTAAAAACAAATGCTTTGGGGTTTCGACTAAACATAATGTAAACGGACTTCCAAGATTGGGGTTTGCAACAACGATAACCAAACATGCATAAGGCAAATTCAAACATATAATCATGTAATTTGCATTTAAAGGACTAAGCTTTCGCCTTTTCCAACAATTAGACAACTCTCTCAAGAAACCCTAATTGTCTCTACCGATTTTATGTTTATAATCCAAGTTGTTAGCATGGATCTCCATTAGATGGGCAATAAACACGTAAACAAGTAGGAAAATGCTCAAAACATGATAAAGGTCGGATCTTTACCTCAGCTATGCATGGCTATCGTCGGGCTCGCCCCAACCCTAGAAGTCGGTGGACTACTCGCGCTTCATCATAATTAAAGACATCAATAATAAAAGGAAATAAACTTGCATTAATAAAATAAAATAGAGCTTACAACCAAAGGAAGTCAATTCCGCTCTCGCTTCACAAAACTCCTCTTGGCCACTCACTCTCTCTCTCTCCTACTACTTCTCCTACTGAAAATTGAATTGTCTCTGAAATTGAATGATTAAAAACCAGCCCCTAGGGCTTTATTTATAGGCTTCTAATCCTCGCTACCCAAGGATAGAATATCTATATCTAAATCTAAAACTATATCTAAAACTTTGAAGATAAATAAAAGACATAACATAAATAAATCCAAAATAGGAAAATATATCTAAAGTCTTCCATGGATAGATCTTCTTCTCTTCATGATGGATCTTGATAGTTTCGGATAGACTCGGCAGTCTTCGAGCCCAAGCAAGCCTAAGTCGAGTAGAATTGGTCAAACCGAGTAACGCTGTTCTGGAGGTCTACTCGATCTCGACCAGGGTCTTGTCGATCTCGCGTAGAAATCTTGGTCGACTGGCTCGGCTTGTCGTCTCGGCTAGCTGGTGCTCGACAGACTCGGACATGGATCCTGGTGCTCGTCGATCTCGAGTAGCCCTAGTCGATGTCGAGTAGAGAGGTTCTGTCGACTAGGTCTTCTCGGGTAAGTGTGCTCGACAAGCTCGGATCTGGGCTCCGGGCTTCGTCGATCTCGACTAACTCTTGTCGAGATCGAGTAGAGATGTGCTCGGCTTCTTGTCCTCGGTTTCTCGATCAGCTCTTCTCCTTGTCGACTCCGGGTGTGGCACTAGGCTTCGTCGATCTCGACCAGGTCTTGTCGAGATCGAGTTGGGTTCCGGAGCTTGGTTGATCTGGCTCTCGACGTTGCTCCTGGTCGACAAGGCTGTGCTCGGACATACTCGTCGAGATCGAGTAAGGGCTCCTCGAGATCGAGTAGCTTGGGTTCTTAGCTTGATTCGACTGGTTCCGCTGCTGCTTTGACCTTGGACTTCTGTAGTGGATTTCCGAGCTTTTCCGACCTTCCTTAGAATTGCTGTAAAAGGCCTCGAATTCTGCGATTTAAATAGAAACTGGTGTAGATTCCATAATTTGACAAATAAACATAAATTACACAGCTTCTGTATTATCTTAACCCAAATGAATGCAATATATGCAGAAATCGATATAAACTTAAATGTAAAACATGGCGAATTAGGCTCACATCAAACACCCCATACTTAAGCTTGCTTGTCCACAAGCAATACTTTTAATTGTCATTCAGGGGAAGAATTCAAACTCTCAACATCTTAGATTCATTCTCATATAACCCTGCAATCAATTACCATCCTCGAAAAGGTACTAGTGTTACAGATCCATGCATGTGCAATTATACAAAAGCAACATCTACTCACAAAAGGAGGGTTATGCAAAAACAATTCATACGTGACAAAGCAACAATAATCAAGAGGACTTTAATTTAAGCTCAAATAAGGAGTAGAATTGGTAAAAGGCTAAAGGTGGGCAATTTTTGGCAATGTGGTGCTTTTGATCCGGGGAAATGGAGTATTTCCACATCCCTTCTTCCTTTGATTTATCACCTTTCATATTGCTTTTATTCATAATAATGCTTTTACCTCTCTAACCTCAGCACTGCCTTCTCGCGAGTCACAAACATGGGTGTCATGAATGGCCCCGGATACTTAGTGCTTTGGACTCCTCACCTGGTGTCCCATCTCGCCAAACTATTATCTCAGCGAGCAGGGTCGATCTTTGATCGGATTTTCTTTCACTCATTAAATTTTCCATATATTTCCAAACAATTTCCTTCCCAACTCCAATAATGATAATAATAACACAAACACCATATAACATCTCCATAATGTAACATCATTCTCAACATAATCCCCGGATAAGGTAAAGAATGGCAAATATTTAGATCATGTGGAGCAATAATTGAAATAAGGCATATTATGGCTTTTGTGTAATGCATAAGCATAGGTAAGGCTAGGATTATAAACAATGAGCATTATATGGAAATATAAAGTCCTCCATCATCTTATCATGCAACATGTCAAAAGCAATTTCAAATTTTACCTCCTCTCATGGTTTTCAAGAAATAATACACTTCATTGTGACTTCCCTTTACTAGGCAATTTCATGCTATATCTCTAATGAATCTAATTTTGCATCGTCGAGTTCAATATAAGCTTCCATGACATTAATCAAAATTTTCAATGGGGGTCATTTTTCTAAATTTTGGAAATCATACATGTAAGCACATAAATCAATAATGAATTCCAAAATAGCCATGTTGCAATTCAAAGAAATAAATTCACATATATGTCAAAATATGATTAAATAAATCTAATATGCACAAAGTAAGCCCTTCCCCCACCCCATACTTAAACATTACAGTGTCCCCACTGTATAAAATCAAATAAAAACAAGAGTAAAGGACGGAACTCACAGGATAATGCATCGAGGAGGCTGAATCAGTGTATGTCGAGTAGGTAGCTAGTCGATATCGAGTACGGTCTACTCGATCTCGAGTAGGCTCATCTGCGTCTAGTGGTTTCTGAAGTCGAGGAGCTTCTGGTGGCGTGGTCGACATCGAGTTGGCCTACTCGAGATCGAGTAGTGTCTGGGCTGCTCCTCCTTGTCGTCGTCGACTTGGCCTTCGTCGATTCTGACTGTTTTTCAGGGACTTCTTCTTTCCACCTTTCGCGATCCTTATATTCTTTCCGACCTAAAAGTGTTAGATTGCCCAAAAGAACAAGACTATCCACATGAAGTATTCTAAAAGACCTAAAACCAAAACCAAAAGCAAAAACCAAAAACCAAAAAGTTCAAAAGTCCCAAAAATTCATAAAGTTTATATACATGCTCTAGATTTTAGAGTCACTAGGCCGACTTCTCCATTTGCGCTCAAGGATCATTATTGTGGGGCCCACTCATGCTTCGCCCTTCTCCTGGATCATCTAGGTCCTGATGGTAGTATGCAAGCTCAGCTGACAGGTGGTTGCTTGCATCATCTCCTTTCTCTTTCTTCTTCTTCTTTTCAGCCTTTAGTTTCCGCAGATTCCCTCGCCATGGTGTCTTATCTCCCCTCAAATCATTAAAATTTTTCTTTATGGACTGAGGGGGAGTAGAATTCATACCTGAACTTACCTGTTCGGACCCAAAACAGAAATCTTTGGGCTTGGGGCTAGTCGAGATCGAGTTGGTCTTGTCGATTTCGAGTACAGGGACCCCATACTTAGAATTTTGGCAAGTGTCTGGTTCAGTGGAGGTAGTCGAGATCGACAAGGGCTTATCGAGCTCGAGGAGAGCGCTTGTCGAGATCGAGGAGGGCTTGTCGATCTCGAGTACAGAGTTGGCTCCCTCCTCCGCTGTTTGCTTGGTCCCGTCGATGCTGATGCTTTTCACCTCCAACCATGAAACTTCCTCCTTTGTAGGGCCAAAAGAGAAATCCAAAACCTCATCGCCTATAGTGAAGGTGAGTGATCTATTCTTGACACTAATTCTGGCATCTGCAGTAGCTAAGAACGGTCTACCAAGAATAATAGGGCTAGTAGGATCTTCAGCACAGTCAATAATAAGGAAATCTGCTGGAACAAAGAACTTACCAACTTGGACGGGGACATTCTCAACTATACCTGTAGGGATGACCACTGTATTGTTCGCCATGTATAATTTGGCATCCACAGGTTCTATGCATCCTATCTTGACCTTCCGCCAGATTGACAGAGGCATGATACTCACACTTGCTCCTAAATCGCATAGAGAATCATATTTATATTGTCCAAAACCCACAGTAACAGAAAACTTACCAGGGTCAGGCCTCTTTTCAGGGAAGTGGAGTACTTTGCATTCGCCTGCGATCTCTGAGATGGATCGCTTCTTGCTCAGGATTTCCTTCAGAAACTTGACATATCCAGGCATCTCTTACAGGGCTTCTGTAAAAGGAATAGAAACATTCAATTCTTGCAGCATATTAACAAATCTGGTAAACCTACCTGCAGTGGGATCTTTCTGTGCTTTTGAAGGGAAAGGCAGTGGCTTTTTCTGCTTCGGAGCCAGATCAGCTGTCGGAGATGCTGCAGAGTCGTCGGCCTCGGCTTGCTGCTCCTCGATCTCGACCACGGGCTTGTCGATCTCGACTAGGGGCTTGTCGATCTCGACTTGAGTTATCGACCTCGGGTTGCTGGTCTACGCAGCGGTGTCCGAGCTCAGCTTCTGGTCTTGGTCGAGTAGTGTCTTGTCGATGTCGAGTACAGCCTCCTCGAGATTGAGTTGGCTCTGCTCTGACTCGAGTTGCTGCTCTGCGTTGCTTTGCTGTTTTCCGACCTCTGGCTCGTGTAGTTGACGCCCACTCCTGAGTTTGATGGCTGCGACATGTTCGGTTTTCCCTTTAGGATTTGGTTCTGTTTGCCCAGGGAGCTGTCCGGACGGTCGTGGGATTTGTGCAGCGATTTGACCCATCTGGGTCTCTATTCCCCTTTTCCAGATGTCCAGCTCCCCAAATTTGGTGGTGATGTTCTGGAACTGGTTGTTGATGGTGCCCTGATTTCGACGCATCTCCTCAAGGATCAGCTGCAGATCATCCTTCTTTTGATCCCTCTCTGGATGTTCTGGAGCTCTGTAGGGTGGGGGGTTCCTAGGAGGACCTTGGTTCCACTGAGGCTGATAGAACCTTTGATCTCCCATATAGCGATTTGGACCCCCTGCGTAGGCTGCTTCCTCATGTGTCTCTGAGACACTAACAAAAATTGATTGTATCTTTGAGATACTAAGAATGGAATTTGATGGAGAAAAGGTTGAATTCGACTTATACAAGGCTATGAAACATCCTGTTGATGACCATTCTCTGTGCTCTATTGATGTGATTGAACCATTAGCTCAAGATCTATTTGATATTTCTAGGGAAGATGAGTTGCAGTCAATTATTGAGAATGCGATTGACAAGTCCTATACAGATTTTTCAATTACATCTAACATGCAGGAATTAGTAGCCCAGATGGATGTAAAAGGTAAGTTCTCTACACATCTTTTGGGCATTGGCCCCAATCTACTGACTCCCAGCGAAGTGCTTGTTCCATCTGTTGTGCAGGCACCTGAAATTGAACTCAAACAACTCCCTAGTCATCTCAAGTATGCTTTCCTAGGAGTTGATGACACTTTACCAGTTATTGTGTCAAGTAAGCTTTCAGCAGAGTAGGAAGAAAAGTTAGTGGAGGTTCTGAAGAAGTACAAAACTGCGCTGGGGTGGACCATCGCTGACATCAAGGGAATTAGCCCATCTACATGCATGCACAGGATTCTGCTGGAGGATGGAGCTAAGCCATCACGCCAACCACAGAGAACGCTCAATCCTCCCATGATGGATGTGGTGAAGAAGGAAGTGCTGAAATTACTGTCAGTAGACATGATTTTCCCAATTTCTGACAGTCAATGGGTAAGTCCTACACAAGTTGTCCCTAAGAAAGGAGGTATTACAGTCGTGGAGAATCAACAAGGTGAGTTGGTCCCTACCAGAACACAAACAGGTTGGAGGGTATGCATAGACTATCGCAAGCTGAATACAGTAACCAGGAAGGATCACTTCCCCCTCCCCTTTATTGATCAGATGCTAGAACGCCTTGCTGGGCGCCCCTATTATTGCTTTTTGGATGGATATTCTGGATATTTTCAGGTGGCCATAGCGCCAGAAGACCAGGAGAAGACTACATTTACATGTCCTTTCGGTACTTTTGCATATCGCAGAATGCCATTTGGACTATGTAACGCACCCGGGACATTTCAACGATGTATGGTTAGTATCTTCTCTGAATACATTGAAAATTTCATTGAAGTATTCATGGATGATTTCACAGTACATGGGGATAGCTTTGATACTTGTTTGAGCCACTTGGCACTAGTGTTAAAAAGATGTGTTGAAACTAATCTGGTTTTGAACTCTGAAAAAGTGTCATTTTGTGGTAGAACAGGGAATTGTTTTAGGCCACATAGTCTCTGCAAAGGGTATTGAGGTCGATAAGGCGAAGATTGATGTAATTCAGTCTTTGCCTTATCCTACTAATGTGCGCGAAGTTCGTTCTTTCCTAGGCCATGCAGGTTTTTATCGCAGGTTTATCAAGGATTTTTCGAAGGTATCCTCACCCTTGTGCGAGCTTCTGAAGAAAGATGTGACCTTTGTACTCACACAAGAGTGCAAAAAGGCGTTCGACTCGCTGAAAGGATGCCTCACTAGTGCACCAATCATTCAGGCACCAGATTGGTCTCGCCCATTTGAGATCATGTGTGATGCTAGCGACTATGCAGTGGGAGCAGTGCTAGGCCAAAAAGAGGGAAGAGCCTCTCATGTGATCCATTATGCTTCCATGACTCTGAATGGAGCGCAGCGCAACTACTCCACCACTGAGAAAGAAATGCTAGCCGTGGTGTTTGCACTAGAGAAGTTTCGACAGTATCTGCTTGGAGTCAAAGTGATTATCTACACAGATCACGCAGCCCTCCGCTACTTGATGACAAAGAAGGAGACAAAGCCAAGATTAATTCGATGGGTCCTGTAGCTCAGCGAATTTGATGTGGAGATTAAAGACAAGAAAGGAGCGGAGAATTTGGTGGCTGACCACTTAAGCAGATTGGTGAATGAGGAGGACAAGCCGGAGTCACAGAAACCCATCTTAGGCACGTTTCCGGATGACACATTGTGCAAAATCGAGCACAAAAGCACGCCGGAGTCTGGCGCGTCCGCGTCGATCGCTGACGCGCCCGCGCTGAGTACTGGCGCGCCCGCGTCGTTCCCTGACGTGCCCACGCCATTAATGTCTCCTGACTCCGATTTTTGCAAAGTAAATTCGTCTGAGCTTATTCTCGCCCCATCTCAGTCCGTTCTAGGACTTCATTCTGTAAACCCTTGGTACCGGGACATTGTAAACTACTTAGTTTGTGGGGAATTTCCCCCGGATCATACCAAGGCTCAAACGGAGAAGATTCGAAGAGAAGCAACCCAATATGTTTGGGATGACCCATACGTTTGGAAACATTGTGCTGATCAGGTAATTCGTCATTGTTTTCCAGATAATGAGGTACGATCTGTTCTTGAATTTTGTCATTCTCAAGCATGTGGGGGACATTTTGGTGCCAATAAAACTGCTAGAAAAGTGCTTGAATCTGGATTTTATTGGCCACATATTTTTAAAGATGCTTATTCTTTCTGCAAGGCATGTGATAGGTGTCAAAGAATGGGGAATATCTCTCAAAGGAATGAAATGCAACAATCATCGATGATTTTTTGCGAAATCTTTGATATTTGGGGCATTGACTTTATGGGACCTTTTCCTAGTTCTTGTGGGAACTTGTATATTTTACTTGCGGTGGACTACGTTTCCAAGTGGGTGGAAGCGAAGGCCACCAGAACTGATGACTCTAAAGTTGTGGCAGGGTTCTTGAAAAGCAATATTTTTGCCAGGCATGGAATTCCTAGAGCGTTGATTAGTGACAGGGGTACCCATTTCTGCAACAAAACTGTGACTGCCGTGCTGAAGAAATACCATGTCACACATAGAGTTTCCACCGCATACCATCCACAGACGAATGGCCAAGCAGAGGTGTCCAATAGAGAGATCAAAGCCATTCTCGAGAAGACTGTAAATCCTAATAGGAAGGATTGGAGTTTGAGACTTGATGATGCATTGTGGGCTTATCGCACTGCTTACAAAACTCCAATTGGGATGTCTCCTTTCAGACTTGTCTATGGTAAGGCATGTCATCTTCCTGTTGAGCTGGAGCACAAGGCTTGGTGGGCAGTGAAACAATGCAATATGCAGAGTGACGGGGTTGGAGAACACAGGAAGCTACAATTAGGCGAGCTCGAGGAGTTACGTTTGGACGCCTATGATAATGCTGCAATTTACAAGGCGAAGACCAAGGCATGGAATGACAAGCACATCCATAGGAAGGACTTTAAAGCTGGTGACAAAGTCCTACTTTTTCAGTCTCGCCTGAAACTCTTCGCTGGGAAGCTCAGGTCAAAGTGGGGGGGACCATACATTGTTGCTGAAGTTTTCCCACATGGAGCTGTAGAGTTATATGACTCAAATAGCCACAAGAAGTTTAAGGTAAATGGTCAAAGGCTTAAGACATACTATGAAGGGTTCCCAAAGGAGGCTATGGATGAGTTAGTTTTGGAGGAGCCAAATGCAGAGTTAGAATAATAAAAAAGGCTTAGTCGAGCCAGCGACATGAAACAAAGGCGATGCTTGGGAGGCAACCCAAGGTATTGCATTCTTTCCCTTAACTCGATTTTATTCTAACTTGTAGGTAATAAAGAAGGAGTTTCTGGTGACGAATTGCATCCGCATTTCGGACCCACTGAGTCCGCAGTGTTAATTTTCTGTCCAAATAAATAAATAAATAAATGAATGACCACGGGCTGGAAAACCCGCTTCGGGCCAGCCCGCCATCTTCAAGCCTCATCATCACTCCCCAAATCCAAACAAAACCCTACCCTACCCCACATCCTCTCCTCTCACGCCCACAACCACTCCTCTCACGCCCAATCCGACCTCCCCTGCGCCACACTCACTCTCACACCAGCCCGCGCCACCCCTCCACCCCTATTTCAGCGCAGACCCACCACCGGGATCCCCAACCCCTTCTCCCTCTCTCCTTTCCTCTCGTCATCGGCACCGGGGAGAAGCTCCACGTCGAAAACCGGTTACGACGATTGTCGAATCTGCAGAAACCGCCGACGCGGCCGCGCCCACAATTCAGCGCACCCGCGCTGTCCGATTTACGAAACAAGGGAGAACTCGCCGACGCGCCCGCGCTGTGTTCCTGACGCGCCCGCGTCGGCCCCCTGAGCCGAGCCTCCGCTATTCTTTGTGAGTTATTTCGCCTGTCCTTATTTCGATTCGGATCTAGTCTTATTATCTGTCGAATATGAGTTCATCTGAGAAAGAGGTGAGTCAATCTGATGATGAGTTAGATTTGTCTGAAGAGGAGTGGGATATTTATAATAAGGTAAACTGTGTCAGTTCTACAAAATATTTGCATAGAGAGACCCTTCAGAGACTTCAGATGCTAGATTGTATGCAGAAGTGTCTAGCTCACACTGGTATTGGTGATTTTTTGGAGTTGAGAGCTGTAGGATACCCAGAACTGTGCAAGCAGTTCCTTGCGACATATCAGCTGAACCTTGGGGATAACAGAATTAGAGGGGTTTCTTTCAGGTTCAATGGTACTACCTACAGGATTTCTACAGCAAGGTTGCGAGCTGCTTTGGGGATCACTAAAGTCCCAACTGATGAATGGGTGACAGCCGCGACCGACCCAGACCTAGTTGCATTTTTAGAGCGGTGTCTGGAGAGGAATTCTTAACCAGTAACGAGTACAATAGCAGGATTACTCATCCTGTCTTCCGTATTTTGTGCAAGATCGTCGCTGGGACATATTATGGGCTGACCACAGATACCAAGCTCTCCATGACACACCTGAGGTTTGCTTACAGCGCTGTGCCTACTGCAAATTATACTCCTGACTGGGTTAGGCTTTTCTTCGATGGGCTCGACAAGGTCAGAAGGGATCGCAGTGTCGCTGGACCAGAAATGATCCAAAGCAGACTTATTACTCGGGTAGCCATTGCTGCAGGCGTTGAGCCAGGTGATTTGCAAGAGCTGGAGGGGCAGGTCATAGCAAGGACCTACACAGAGGAGTATCTGCGGAGGTGTTTGATGCTTGACACTGCGCCGGATGGGGGAAGCATTTGGTGTACAGGCAAGAAGAAAGAGCATCAGTTCAGGCTCCCTAAGCCCCTTCCTTGGTCTGAGACTTGGACTGATTGGTATATTGAGGCTGATTATTTTCCGACATCAGTTCTGGGTAGACGGCATCGCCTAGAAGTGGGTAGCAGTAGTGGCACAGCTGGAGCTGCCATGATTGAGGATGCGCCTGTGGCTCCGCAGGCTTTTGTTCAGACAGATAGCCAGGGTTTCGCACAGAACCCACAGCAGGAGGTGCTTGCTTATTATACCCCTTCGCACGGTTGGGATTCTCACCCGACATATCAGAGCCAGCAGGATTCACATCAGTGGGCCCCTTGGCCCCCACAAGCTTTTCAGGATGCTCATGAACAACCTCAACAGTGGGGCTACCTGCTTGACCAGATTGGCCTTCTGCGCCAAGACGTAGGGACCTCAGATTTGACCTCATTCTTTTCCTTGTTGAGTGCTTTTTCTAATTCTAACCCTTTCACAAGAACCGTGTTGTGTTGAAGTTGCCATTCAGGCGATAAATTTGATTCAATCTCCTTCAGACGAGTTGAACGAACGGTCTACTCAAGCTCTTGAGTAGACCAAGATAGAGCGTAGAACGAACGACGACGATGGTTCAAAACCAAGATAGAGCGCAGAACCAGATTCTCCACCAGCAGGCCGACATCCTAGAAGGCTTTGGCGAGTTCAGAGGTATGAGGGAAGAGCTTCGCCGCATGCGAGAGGATTACTCTCGTCACTATCCACCCCCTTAGTGAGTCCTTCTGTTTCCTTTCTCCCTACTTATTTCTGTCTGCTTTCACATTGAGGACAATGCTTCATTCAAGTATGGGGGAGGGAAAGGATTTACATATCTTGTACATATTTCATTTCCGCATTATTTTTGTACAGATTCTGCACTTGTTATTCTAAAAAAAAAAATAAATGAAAAGAGGCAATCAAAATCCTGGGATGAGTTGAAAACCCGAAAGGGCGACTCAGGCAAAAAGCAGGTAGTCTGGCGAGCTTTAGGCTTTGGCAATATGAGACTTGAGGGAAGTGAGAATGTTTATGTGAGTACCATCTTTGAAAAAAAATGAGTGGCTTGGTGAAAACCCCAAAAGGGCGCCTTGGCAAGATGAGTGTTTACTTTGAGTGTTTAGGATTGATCTCTTGGCGAAGGCGACATAAGAAGTGGAGTGATAAGGAGGTTTTCGGGTAGGCCACTGGGAGCTATAAGGTGTAGATGGTTGAGATATAATTGTAAGTCTCATTTCCTATTTTGATTGTCTTTTGTGCTGATTGTTGAGATGGTGGAAACTACTAGTACTTATTGTTCATTTTCCTTGTACTGTCTATGAACCTTTGAGATTTATGGTGAGAGTAGGCTTAGCTTCTATGCTTACTCGGGACGAGTAAAGGTTTAAGTATGGGGGAATTTGATATGCGATATATTCTATAGCGCATTTAGTAGTTTTTGTCATCATTTACATGTCATTGTGAGAGATATTTGTATGAACTTGGTGATTCGGAACTTGCTGAAGAAGTTGAAGAAATCATAGGATCATGCAAGTTATAGAAGAGTTGAAGTGAAGAAATTTGGAAGCAGCTGGAATCAGGTGAGCTTGGCGCGGCCGCGCTGCTACATGGCGTGCCCGCGCTGCTAGGAGGGAGTACCTGCGTCGTTGCCTCAGAGAGAAGAAGTAGCAGACATTCACTGACGCGCCCGCGCTGCTATCCGACGTGCCCGCGGCAGTCCCTGGAGACGGATTCTTATTCGTTTTTTCCCTATCTTATTAGTTGTTTAGTTTATATTTTTACGGGATTTTAACCCTTTAATTACGTTATCATATTATTTTCAAATATTCGGAACTCAGTTTAGGTTAAATAGAGGGTTTGCACACCCATTGTAGAGGTTATTTTTCCGGAGACGTATTTTCCCTTTTTCATTTCACAAACCCTATGGAGAACTAACTCTCCTTTGTTACACTTGGTTCTTTGAAGCCCTCGATTGAATTGGTTGTGAGTATTCTACTCTCGTTCGTCCTTTGTTAATTGTTTCGATCTCTTGAGCTTATTGCTTGATTGCTTATTATTGGTTAATCTGGATTGATCACCTAGGTTTATCGATACTAGTCATATTGCTAGGGTTTCCAATTCCAGGTTTGGGGTTGTAGACCCATCGTAGCAAACACAATCATCATAAGTAGGTTGCTTGTGTTAGATTGTGAAGGAGATTCGATTATAGGCTATTTTAACGGGTTGTTATAATCGCTTGTATCTCATTATAATTCATGTTTGAATGATATTGCTTTATTATTCGGTGAAGGTTTCCCCTTGTAATTTGGTGCTAAGCGCTTTTAGGACTGGTAGGACTAAAAGCTATTACACGATCTGAATTGAGAACAATTACTGGACATTAGAACTTGAGATTTATAGAATTCGATGATAAACCATCTCAATTGTTGTGCGGATAATTACCTGGTGTAATACTTTTCCATCATATATTCGCAACCTCTATTTGCAACTTGTTCTGTCACTATTGCTTGCACACAAAACTCCCCCTTGAATTGGTTACTTTTGGGTAATAATACTTGCTCTTACAATTGATTCTGTTTCCCTGTGGGTTCGACCCTAACTTACCTACTATACTTGTTATAGTTTGCACCTTAGGAATTTACTTTGATTTGGCATAACGACATTAGGCCTGTCACTCAACACCGCCACCAGGAAGGATCATTTCCCGCTCCCCTTCATTGACCAGGAGCTGAACATGATTACTTTTGTTACCTGGATGGATATTCTGGTTTTGGCAGGTTCCTATTCATCCTGAAGATCAAGAAAAGACAACCTTCACTTGCCCCTATGAAACTTTTGCATACAGAAGGATGCCCTTTGGCCTTTGCAATGCACCTGCCACTTTTCAAAGGTGTATGATGGCCATCTTCTCCGACATGATAGAGGATATAGTGGAGGTATGTATGGATGATTTCTCTGTTTATGGTACTACTTTCGATATTTGTCTCTCTAACCTGTGCAGGGTACTCAAACGTTGCGAAGAGACAAATTTGGTTCTCAACTGGGAAAAGCGCCACTTTATGGTAAGAGAAGGAATCGTGCTAGGCCACAAGTGTTGTGAGCCTAATTTGCCATGTTTTATAGTTACTTTTATATCGTTTTCTGCATGCATTTTGGGTTAGAATAATACAGAATCTGTGTAGTATATATTTATTTGCAATATATGGAGGTCTACACAAGTTTTTGTTATATTTCGCAGAAATCGGACGCACTTTGGAGCTTAAAGAAAACTCATGGAGAAGCTAAGAATGGTGCAGCTGGAGAAAAAGCCATTTTTCGGCATTCATCATTCTGAATCAAGCTTTGATGTCTTCATGAGAGTTGTAGCCCTCGGAAAGAGCTTTCCAACGCATGGTCATATGCGTCAATCCGACGAACGAGGACTCGGAAAAGTGCGTTTTAAGAACAGAGCAGAAAGCTGAGAGATTTACTCGATATCGAGTACATTTACTCGATATCGACCAAAAGTGTCCGAGCAGTGCCTGGTCGAGGACGGGCCAGATCGAGGAACTGAAGGCAGAGCTACCCGACTCCGAAGCTTTACTCGAGATCGAGTACGGTCCTCGAGATCGACAAGAGTTGAGAGTCAGCCCGGAGTCGAGAAGGAGAGCTTGATCGAGAAGCCGAGGACGAGAACATGTCGGGTTACACTCTACTCGAGATCGAGGACACTCCTCGATATCGAGGACACCTAAGAGCCAACACCCGAGCATGTCGAGAACCAGCTACCCGAGACGCCAAGCCAAGCTGAAGTCGACCTCCAAGTTACTCGAGATTGAGTAGGTTTACTCGAGATCGAGAAAATCTTTCGGGGACGCGTAACGCGATTTGAGCTGTCCTACTCGGATTGGGATTCCTTGGGGCCGAAGATTGCCGAGTCTATCCGATTCTATCAAGTTACATCATGGAGAAGAAAATTTATCCACTTGAAGACTATTCAATATAATTTCCTTTTTAGATTTATTATTGTTATTTCTTATATTTATCTTTAATGCTTTAGATATAGATTTAGATATAGATATAGATATTCTATCCTTGAATAGCAAGGATTAGAAGGCTATAAAAAAAGCCCATGGGGCTGATTTTAGGATAGAATTCAATTTCAGAAGCTAGAGAAGTAGTTTACATAGACGGTTTAGGAGTTCAGAGGTTTTAGGGTTTTGGTGTTCAACGAGAGTTGGATCGCCGGGATGGTAAAGGCTTTGAATTTAGTTTAATGCAAGTTATTTTCTTTCAATCAATGATGTCTGAGGTTGCAATGAAGCGCGAGTAGTCCACCCACTTCTAGGGTTGGGGCGAGCCCGACGATAGCCATGCGTGTTTGAGGTAAACATCCGACTTTTATCATGTTTTGAGCATCTACTACTTGTTATGTGTTTATTACCCATCTAATGGAGATCCATGATAACAACTTGGATTATACACATAAAATCAGTAGAGACAATTAGGGTTTCTTGAAAGAGTTGTCTAATTGTTGGAAAAGGCGAAAGCTTAGTCCTTTGATGCGATTCACATGATTATCTGTTTTATTCTTGCCTTACGCATGCTTGGTCATCGTTGTTGCAAACCCCAATCTTGGAAGTCTTTTACATACAGTTTTGTTCGAAATCCAAAGCACTTGTTTTTATTTTCTTTCGTTTTAGTTTCTGCCCTTCCTCGAGATCGACTAGCACTCCTCGATCTCGAGTTACTGATTCTCGATCTAGCATCGTCGTAGCTTCTGTGTGCAGGTGATCGACAAGAGCCAACCCGACGTCGACGACCCTACTCGATCTCGAGTAAGTCTTTGTCGAGATCGACCAAAAATCGCCTGTGACTGCTGCGCTATTCGACTGTCCGATCTTCTGTCGAGTAACTATACTCGAGATCTAGGACACCTGTGGTCGACTTCTGTGAGATTTCTCCGCTGCCTAGGATCCACTGACACGCTTCCTCGTGGATCGATCCTGACTTCCCACTGCTGCATCAGGAGGAGGTCTTGTAATTATTTGCGTGGGCAGAATCTGGTTTGATCTATATTTTATATTTTAAACTCGATTTCCACCTACAACAACAAGGTATCTAAGAAAGGTATTGAGGTGGACAGGGCTAAGATAGAGCTAGTAGAGAAATTGCCCCCACCATCATCCATCAAAGAGATAAGGAGTTTCCTTGGTCACGCAGGTTTTTATAGAAGGTTTATTCAAGATTTCTCTAAAATTGCCAAACCATTAACTAACCTTCTCATGAAAGATGTTAAGTTTGTGTTTTGTAGCGAATGTCTTGAAGCCTTCAACGGGTTGAAAGAAGCCCTTATCTCCGCTCCAATCATTCAATCGCCGGATTGGTCACTACCTTTTGAAATCATGTGTGACGTCAGCGATTATGCCGTGGGAGCAGTTCTAGGCCAGCGAAAGGACAAGAAACTACATGCCATCTACTATGCAAGCAAGACTCTTGATGTGGTTCAGGCTAAGTACACCACAACATAGAAGGAATTTTTGGCTGTGGTTTTTGCTTTTGAAAAATTTCGTTCTTATCTTGTTGGATCTTAAGTTATTGTCCATACTGACCATGCTACTCTTAGATATTTGATGACAAAGAAGGATGCTAAACCAAGGTTGTTACGATGGGTGCTCCTACTCCAAGAGTTTGATGTTGAGCTAAAGGACAAAAAGGGCATAGAAAATTCAGTCGCCGATCACCTATCCAGGCTCCCCAAAGACATGCTAGAGGAAGCCCAGGACACCACACCAATCGACGACTCTCGCCCTGACGAGCACCTGATGCGGACTGACTAGTTTTTCTCGACATCGAGCAACCTTCCTCGACATCGAGTAAACCTGGTGAGTATTCTTCCTTGCATGGTTTTGAGCTACAGAGTTACTCGACATCGAGCAACCTTTCCTCGACGTTGACCAAATCCAACTCGACAGACCACCAGAAGTCGAGCACAACACCGGCAGAGACTGCATCTTCCTCGACATTGAGTAACTTTACTTGAAATCGACCAGTTTCTAGTGAGTCTTCAGGTGAGATTTTTCGTACAGATTCCGGTGAGGATTTCTTCTTTACCCCTCCTACTAGTCCTATACATGATATATATGCTATAAAAGGATCAAAGGTACCCTGGTATGCGGATTTCGCTAACTATCTTGCAGGAAATGAGATTTCGTCAGGACTATCCTCACAGGCAAAGAAGAAGTTCCTCCATGACGTCAAGCAATACTATTGGGATGACCCTTACTTGTTCAAACAAGGAAAGGACCATATCTCCAGACGTTGTATTCCGGAGGAAGAAGTAGAAAGTGTCATTCGCCATTGCCATACTCTCCCTACAGGCGGACATGCAAAAGGCTTCAAAACTGCATCTAAGGTACTTCAATGTGGTTTTTATTGGCCTAATCTTTTCAGGGATGTGCAGGCTTATGTCACTTCATGCGATGAGTGCCAAAGAGCGGGAAACATTACTTGGAAGAATGAGACACCACTCACAGGAATTTTTGAGGTTGAGCTATTACATCCTTGTGGCAGTCGATTATGTCTCTAAATGGGTTGAGGTTGTTGCAACTAGGACCAACGACGCGGAGGTAGTTTCAAAGTTTGTTAAAACTAACATATTTCCTCGCTTTGGTGTTCCTAGAGTTCTTATTTCAGACGGTGGCTCACATTTCATCGAGAGAGGATTTGAGGCTCTTTTGGCTAAGTATGGGGTAACGCACAGGGTGGCAATACCTTATCATCCCCAAACTAGTAGTCAAGTGGAGTGAAGGTTTGATAATGTAAGACAAAGTAATGTAAAGATACTCTAGAAGGGGGCGCGGGGGGGGGGGGGGGGGGGGTTGAATAGAGTATGCCGTTTTTTCGCCGATTCTCAAGACTTTTGAAGCTCGTGCAAAATCCTTTGAGATTAGACTTAGTCTTTCTTCGAAAACCTGAATCACAAAGTTAAACAGTACGAACCAAGTGCGGAAATAAGGTAAAGAAGTAAATAAAGGACACGATGAATTGTTTACGAGGTTCGACACGAACTTGGCCTACGTCCCCGCCTAGGGTTCTTCCACAACCCTAGGATTCAACCGGCTTTTATTGATTCACAAGACTTAGGATCCTAGTAGCTCACCGAGAAGCCTCTCTCCTATACAATTGCAATCTAGTCAACTCACGTTCTCTTGGAGTCCTAGACCAATCTAGAAGAGCCCACCTCTCTATGCTACCTAGTACAATCCTCTTACACTTAGTGAATCAATCGTCTAGTGTTCACTTCATGAGTTACAAACTCTCGAGTATAACACTATAACAAAATATATCCTATAAGCTCACTATGTAACTCTCAAATGCTTTGAAATGAAATAACAGACTCTTAAGGACTAGCAGAGGGCACACGAAGAAGACAGATTTCTCTTTGAAGACTTGAGTGTATGAAAGCTTGTGTTCAACAGATGTCTGGCTATCTTCTTCTTCCTTTTCTTTATATTGAAACAAATCGGTGCCTAAGGATCTTCACCAACGGCTAGAGAGGATCATGGCTTGAGCTGGATCTTCTATCTTTGGAAACTTCGGAAGCCATGATCTTCCGATTTGAATCTTCTCAAATTACAACATAAGGACGGAAATAATAAATGAAAATACTTCCTGAAAGGTTAGTGTATATATAATAATATAATGGAAGCATATAATAACATAAAATAATATTCGAACATAATATCATATAGAACAGGTTTTGTGTTTCATCAACACTGTTATAGCTTCAAGACCTTTGACACAAACAAACTGTCAAGGCCTTTGAAACTTATTCCGATTTTCATCAAGGGAGTGGAGTTATCAATCTCCCCCTTGATGAAAGACAAAATCTGTGCATCCCTGCAACTTAGTCAAGCATATATAATATAAGTAAAAACGAACTAAGTACCTGCATGGGTTAGACAAATGTTAGATCAAAATTTTAAAGCATGAAAATATCCAACCAAAACAAAACCAAGGTCTTCCAAGACCTTTAAATCGCAGCAGTTTTGAAAAGTCTAACACCACCACAGATCATCTCCCCCCTTTTGTCTTTCAACAAAGGGAGGAGGTAAAACAGTCACCAAAAGTTTTGAAACAGTTTCCAAAAAACCAGCAATGTTTCAGATTTGGGGTTAGGGTAGGATAGGGTAATGCTAAGCTTCATTGTCCGGAGCATCATCAGTGAGCAGCGACCTCAGATCTTGCAACAGCTTGGACACCCCGCTCATCTCCGTCATGAACTCCTTGTGTAGCTCCTTGATATCCAGGCGAACTTCCTCCAAGCCCAGCTCCAGGTTGTCCATGCGTTCATCAACGGCTGAGGCAGTGGGAAGAGCTTTTGAAGGAGAGGCAAGACTCCAAGTCCCTTGGGGGGACTGAGTGATGCCAATCTTTTCAAGGCTCTTAGAGTCAAACTTACCCATATGACGCTGTTGTTCTTCATTTTTGAAATTGATTCCAGAAGCTTTGAAGATATGGGTCAAAAGGGTGGCAAAGGGGAGGAGAGTTCCTTTCCTGGCTTTTCTAGTGTGAGCCATTGATCCTAAAATGGTGTTGGCCAGATCAAGATCAAGGCCATTGAGGATTCAGTAAAGTAGGACCATGGCATTATCGGTAAGGAGGGAGCCAGAGCTAAGACGGGGTAAGAGGCAGCGCACAATGATGTTAAAAATTATCTTTGCCTCAAGGGTAAGGGATGAGTGGGTGAGCTGCTTTGAGTTGCTGTTAGATACTTCGGGTAGGAGATATTTGGATCGGGCAAGAGCTAGGCACTGTTCTTTTGTGCGGTTCTCGGGAGAGGGTGGACACGGTTTAGGTAGGCTAAGGAAATCAGCAAAGTCAATGGAGTTGAAAGAGATTCTAACCCCCTTGACGATGGATTCCAAAGACCAACCGTCGACATTGCTTTTGGATTTTAGATTTATGTAGAACAGGCGAGTGAGTTGGGGATAATAGACGGTTTCAAGGTTGAGTAGGGTCCGGGCTGGGGATTTTTTAAGGAGAGCAATGCATGGTAAATTCAAAGCTTCAAAGAACGCAATATCTAAAAAATCAGAACAACAGATCCTACGAGTTCGAAACTCATCTACCCACTTACCAGCCGTTTCAGCATTTTCAAACCATGAAGAGGGTAAGGATTGGTTTACCTGGATGTAGGCAGGTGGATCAGCATTCTTCCTTCGAGCCTGTGTTGGAGCAGTCCTCTTGGCAGGCGCCTCAAGGCCTCTGAGGGTACCCTTCCTGGTACGTTTGGGAGAGGGAGGCTTGACAGCTGCTAGGGCTTTCCGCTTCTTTGGAGACGGGGGAGGAGGAGAAGGAGAAGGAGAGGCAACAGGTTCTGGCTCCTCTTCCTCCTCATCCTCAGACCCTGAGTCCTCGGCGGACCCTCCGTCGTCTCCATCAGCATCCTCGTCGTCACCGGATTCGTCTTGCTCCTCGTCTTCTTCCTCAGGCTCCTCTTCAAAAGGAACCTCTGCCTCGGCCTCTTTCCTGATTCTCTCAGCCTCCTCCTCGGCTAGCTTTCTTGCCTGCTCAGCCTCTTCCTCGACCTTCTTCTTTCTCAGAGCTTCTTCCTCGGCTTCCTTGGCGGCATCCCATTCTAGAATGGTGTCGAGATCCTCCTCTTCCTCCTCATCATCCACCTCCTCAGCGATGATTTTCTTTTTCCCTTTCTGCTTTGCGCTGAGAGGCTTCTTAGCTGGGCGTTTTTGAGAGCCCTTGGTTACTGTAGTAGTGCTCTCGGCGATGGTGCTCTGGACAACAGCAGGGACGATGGCTTGAGGAGTGGGTTCAGGTGTAGGGGAAGTAGCAGTAGCCTGGCGTCCCTTGGGGGTGGCGCCAAGTCTTTTGGGTGTGGAAGCTTTCTTTGATTTGGGAGCCATGGAGAATTTCGGCTAGGGTTTCAGAAAGTTTGAGAGGTTGAAGAAAGAGAGTTGGAAGGGTTTAGATAAGTTTGAAGTGGTGAGAGAATCGGGTACAGACTTGGGTTTAAGTAGAGTGAGGTGATGGAGTTGATTGGACGGGTTTGGAGTTCCAAGGATAGTAATCATAACATTGCCAATTTGAAAAAATTTCAATTCAAAATTCAAATCTTTTTCTTAACCATTTTAAAATAGGAGGGAAATAACCGAAAATATTTTGTTCCAAAAATATCTCAATCGGATAAAATGTGTGACATAAATAAATTATTTTGAAATCCGATAAAATTATACTTGATCAAATATCTAAAAAGATATTATCCAAATATATATGATCCGGTATCTGTATTCTACCAGTCAGTTCACAAACCTTGACATAATTCTCAAAGGTCTTGACAATGAGTAGAGTTTATCTTTCGTAAAGGAAAAGCTCCCCCTACGAAAGTGCATCCTTGTTAAGCATCCCAATCTCACGTCTAATGAAGGTGAACCTGTCCTCTGCCAAAGGCTTAGTAAAAATGTCAGCCCATTGATAATCAGTTGAAATAAACGAAATGGACACATCACCTTTTTCAACATGGTTTCTAATGAAATGATACCTTACATCAATATGTTTGGTTCTTGAATGCTGAACAGGATTCTTTGTAATGGAGATGACACTTGTATTGTCACACTTAGTAGGAATGCCTTTGAGGTTGATGCCAAGATCTCGCATTTGTTGAGCTATCCAAAGGATTTGGAAGCAACATGCTCCAGCTGCTATGTATTCGGCTTCGGCTGTGGATAGAGCAACTGAGTTTTGTTTCTTTGAATGTCAACTGATCAAGGATGCTCCTAAGAATTGGCAACATCCTGATGTGCTCTTCCTATCCACCTTATAGCCTGCAAAATCTGCATTTGAATACCCGATTAAAGTGAAATCTTTTTGCTTTGGGTACCATAAGCCAAGCTCCTTAGTGCCATTGAGATATCGAAAGTTCCTCTTCACAGCCACGAGGTGAGATTCTTTAGGATCAGCTTGAAACCTAGCACACATGCAAACACTAAACATGATGTCAGGTCTACTAGCCATAAGATATAATAAAGATCCAATCATTCCTCAATACTCCTTTTGATTGACACTCTTCCCAGTCTTATCTTGATCTAGAGATAATGTTGAGCTCATGGGTGTCTTGGCTGCTTTGGATTGATCCATCTTGAATTTCTTCAAGAGATCCTTAGTGTACTTGCTTTGGTTGACAAAGATCCCTTTCTTGGATTGATGAACTTCTAATCCCAAGAAGAAGTTGAGTTCTCCCATCAAGCTCATCTCAAATTCACTACACATGATATCAGAAAATTCCTTGCACAAAGATGTGTTAGTAGCACCAAATAATATATCATCAACATAAATTTGAATAACCAAAATGTCCTTTCCTTTGTGGTCTTGATAAAAAGAGTCTTGTCGATCAACCCCCTTTTAAATTCATTTTCTAAAAGGTATTTTGACAAGCGCTCATACCAAGCTCTTGGGGCTTGTTTCAAACCATAAAGCGCTTTGTCTAGTTTATAAACATGATTGGGAAATTCTGAACTTTCAAAACCTGGGGGTTGAGCCACATATACTTCTTCCTCTAAGAAACCATTAAGAAAAGCACACTTGACATCCATTTGATTTAACTTTATGCCCATGAAAGATGCAAATGCTAATAATATACGAATGGCTTCAAGTCTGGCTACAGGAGCAAAGGTCTCCTCGTAGTCAATACCTTCCTCTTGATTGTAGCCTTGAGCAACAAGCCTTGCTTTGTTCCTCACGATCTTACCATTCTCATCTATCTTGTTTCGAAATACCCATTGTGTGCGAATGACTGATTGATGCTTTGGCCTAGGCTTCAAGGTCCAGACTTTGTTCCTTTCAAATTCATTGAGCTCACTTTGCATAGCAATGATCCAATCTGACTCTTGAAGGGCCTCATCTACCATCTTGGGTTCTATAAGAGAAACAAATGCGTGAAAAGCACAAAGATCTTTAAGTTTAGAACGAGTTTGAACACTAGATGTAGGGTCAGAAATAATATCCTTTAATGAGTGTGATGAGGAGTATTTGAATTTTCTTTTTCTAGTCTCAACTCCTTGATTCGTCACACCAGTAGGATTGATTTGAGGTACATCTGACTCCATAGTCCTGTTAGGTTTAGTTACAGCAGTTTCTGACGTGTCAACACTGTTGGATTGGACACCAAGGGCTTTGGACGAATCTTCAACACCTTGGGCCAATTCTTCAGTGTTGAGAATCTGTTGCTGCATGTTCCTCTTCTCTGTGTTCTTGGTAGCAGCATCATCGCCTTCCTCGTTCACTGCATGGATGTTAAGATCTATATCTGCAACACTTTCACTCAAAGAACCGTCATTGCATTCATCAAATATAACATGTATACTTTCTTCAACTAACTGGGTCCTTTTTTCCCAAGGTTATCTTTTCCATTGTTATGAACAAAACAAGTACAGCCAAAGGGTTTAAAGTAAGATATAAGTGGTTTGCGGTCTTTGAAAAGTTCATAAGGAGTTTTCTTTAAGATGGAACGAATAAGACAACGATTCAAAATATAGTTAGCTGTGTTAACAGCTTCAGCCCAATAGGTTTTAGGTAATGCATTTTCTAAAAGCATAGTTGATGAAACCACATTGGAAAAGTGAACCTCCTTCCACGTCTCCGTGGGGGAGGTGAACCGCGTGTCGATTTTCAGTTGGTCGACGGTCTTACCTGAAGCCCCCCTCCTGTTATTGTCTATCCTAAATGGGGGCCTCAACCTGTGCCGCCGAACCTAGTGCTCGACTCGTTCCACTTTTCGGGCGATGATCTCACAAAGTGTCGGCTCAGTAATGAGTCGAGATGAACCCGCTCAGATAGGCTCGTAAAGCCCCTTATTCCCGGCCTCTGCCTCTAGGAATATCATGGTAACCGACCCCTTTCTCCATTCCCCCTCTCATATATTTATAGTGTAAACATGTACTTCCATATGGAGGCCATACATTTCCAAGTGTCAAGTGCCCTATGACATGTGGGAGGGGGGCATGGACGCCACGTGTCCTTGCATGCATGCGGGAACCGCGGATGGTTTATCGTCCGTAGACGTCTTGAGTCTCTATCTTGACTCGTACTCGCCTATTTTTCATACTGATAAGGTTCTATTTATATAGCGGGGAACCTTATTTATGATTATGTTTTCTTATTTATTTCACGATATTACGACTATCAATAATTATTTTTCGTGCATCATCACAGCTCCTCGAATTTTAGTTAAGTCGTGACTAGACTGAGATTCGATACCAATGCATCGTATGCGCTTGTTTCTCATTCATATCCCTCGTTTGGGAGAGGCTTAATTTGATCTCCGCGAGCTCATCATGCTACAAGCGGAGGCCCTCCATCACTCAAGAGGGACTTAGTTTATTCTTCGATTTTGGAGACAAGTTCTATGGCCAGATGTCCGACCCGGAGCAAGCTACCCGCGTCCTGAGACTTAATAAAATAATCGATCTGGGAGGCTAGCTCTATGACCGGATGCCCGATGCGGAGCAAGCTACCAGCGTCCCGGGAGCTCAATGCGTCCACCGGATGTCCGATGCGGAGCAAGCTCAAGTGTCATAGGACTCCAAGTATAGTCCAGGAGCTCAATGCGTCCACCGGATATCCGACGCGGAGCAAGCTCCAGCGTCATAGGACTCCAAGTATAGTCCGGGAGCTCAATGCATCCACCGGATGTCCGACGCGGAGCAAGCTCCAGCATCATAGGACTCCAAGTATAGTCCGGGAGCTCAATGCGTCCACCAGATGTCCGACGCGGAGCAAGCTCCAGCATCATAGGACTTCAAATATATAGTCCGGGAGCTCAATGCGTCCACCGGATGTCCGACACGGAGCAAGCTCCAGCGTCATAGGACTCCAAGTATAGTCCGAGAGCTCAATGCGTCCACCGGATGTCCGACGCGGAGCAAGCTCCAGCGTCATAGGACTCCAAGTATAGTCCGGGAGCTCAATGCGTCCACCGGATGTCCGACGCGGAGAAAGCTCCAGCGTCATAGGACTCCAAGTATAGTCCGAGAGCTCAATGCGTTCACCGGATGTCTGACGCGGAGCAAGCTCAAGCATCATAGGACTCCAAGTATAGTCCGGGAGCTCAATGCGTCCACTGGATGTCCGACGTGGAGCAAGCTCAAGCGTCATAGGACTCCAAGTATAGTCCGGGAGCTCAATGTGTCCACCGGATGTCCGACGCGAAGCAAGCTCCAGCGTCATAGGACTTCAAATATATAGTCCGGGAGCTCAATGCGTCCACCGGATGCCCGATGCGGAGCAAGCTCTAGCGTCCTAGGATTTAATAGAATCATCAATCTGGGAGGCTAGCTCTACCGGGTGCCCGACGTGGAGCAAGCTCCAGCGTCCTGGGACTTAATAGAATCTTCGATCCGGGAGGCTAGTTCAACGACCGGAGACCTTTCGAATGAAAGTCCGTAAAGCCGATATGGCATTTTGTATTTATGGAAAGATTTTATCATGGTTCTAATTAGAGCACTTGCTAACAAATCGCTTGCCTTCCTCACGTGATCTCCATTGGAGGATTTGTAGGTGATCACTATTATCATCGGCTCTGAAGGGCACTCGAAGGAAAAAGGTGCCCCTTTTTTAAAGTGGTTGGGTATTGCCATATCTATAACCCATGTTTCTAGAGCTGCTGCATTAGCTTGCGTATGTGTCAGTTCACGTCTCGGGCATGAGACCTTGAGTTGAGGGATCGGTATCCGCGGTCGCGGAGCACAATCAGATCTCCCCATCTCGCAGGTCTGCGACCTCTGGACACATGCAGGAAGACTACTCGGCCACGGATCCTCCACTCTCGTTAATTTCCTGGGCGAGTCTTCATTCGGGGAGGTTTTTCATCCCTGCTGAAATCCAGTTCGGAGAAACCACCTTCGGCCAGGAGGAGGCATTTCGAACCAACATGGCCATGCGGTCTTGATCGACATAGCCGCGGGTGAACAAGTTCCCCCTACTTAACCGCCGATCTTCATCCGTGGGTTGGATCTGATTTTGTCAACACGCGGGGGTGAGGATAATCTCTAATTGTCCTCAATCTTCTTCGCAACCCTGATCCGTCCGCGTACGATTGATTGGGTGCAGCCTTGATCAGGCCGTCCGATGGCTCAGATGATAAATGAAGGCGACTCGACGCTCTTTTTCTGCGTACGATCAACTAGCAGTAGCTTTGATCAGAATGCTCAATTGTTCGGACGGCTCGATCGTTTCCGCCATATGTTATCCTTTGTGAAGTGGACTTGGTGATCCTCGGTCGCTAAGGATCGATTTCGCTATAGCGAAAGCAAAATTTGTAGTTGTTGCTCTCTCGCGGGACATCAACCTGTTAATTGAAGAGCCAGTGTTGGGTCACTTAGGCCGAATTCGTCGCGACTTTCCGATTCAGGCGAAACTAAACACCCGTCTGAACGCGTCTCAGATTAAAGCAAGTGAATGAAGTACGCCTCTTCCTGTGAACTCATGGGTACGTTGATTCAACTATAGTTTGAAGACGTCACGGAGATTTGAAGCTCTTCAAACACACTTGTTGATGTCATTTTTACGCAAGTGGGCGCCATTTCCAAGCTTTAATAAATCTGCCGCTCCTAGAGTTGCTGCTTCCGCTTTCCTTATCCGCGGTTGGTATGTTCTGGCCTGGTGAAATCCGGATCTCGAACCCACTCTACAGAAATCAATGTTTCTGTGAGGATGATAGCATGGTACCCTCCTATGATAACAAAATATAGCCATGGGTCAACTTCCTCGCGAAGCTTACTGCTGGTGTCAGATCGAGATGGGCGGTTGTCGACTGACATTCTTATTTACACCAGACTTGAGAGTGAAAACTGTAGCCCGTGGTGTTTGCCAGTAGCAGTGGAGTGGGTCAGGCTATCCTCGTAGGTAGGTTAAGGTGGAAATGCCACATAATATCAAGTTCTCCGAAATCATGGAGGTTATTCTTGCTACGAGTATGGATGGCCACTCAGTTTGTTATTGCATCAAACAAGTGGATTCTCCTTTGTACTCAACGTATGCGCCGTGAAAATAGACTTGGCTAACATTTCTGTATTTTAATGAATTCTTATTCATGGCCTCCTGTTTGCTCATCGCCTTTATGCATTTGGGCTTAAAATGTCCTCCTTAGGGTGGTCTGAGACAGCATATATACTTCTTTGGCTTGTACTTTTACTAAGACAACTTGAATGATCACTTTCCTGTTTTGTCGATCTGTTTGAAGTGGTCGTCCGATCAGATGAAAGGCCGCCCGTCAAAGGAGTTAATGAGCCCGCGACCACGAGGCACTGCTCGTGTGCTAATCTTTCACTGTCGTCGATGTCCTAGGCGAGTCTCCATCCGCGGTGGGCCTTCACTAGCGCTTAATTAATTTCAGTTCGGGGAACCCACCTGCGGCCAGGAGGAGGCAATTCGAATCAAGATAGCCAGACGGACTCGCCCATGACCTACGGCTGACGGAGGAAACCCCAACGGATTGACGCAACCGTAGGCAGATTCACACGACTAGAGACTTGGAATCGGCTAGATCGGTGAGGCGGTATTGACCTGATCGAAGACACGGAATAGGCGTGCTTTCAAGTGCCATCCCACTCCAATTGAACCGATGTTTGCAGACCTACTTGTCCACGAATGGAGCATCTCAGTCATCTCAAGATTAAAAGACCATCTCTCCGGCGAGGACGATAGGCTACGCTTAGGCATCGAAGAGTAGTCCCCCGAAATGGCACTCCTGAAGCCTCTGATTGCTACCAGGCGAAAGCATACCTTCTAGGCTTCCACTAATTTCTACGCGAGGATGATTTCTAATCGAAGTATTTTGAAGCGTTTTCATGTAAATCCACTCAAATAATTGGGCCGTAGCCCGTAGCTACTGGGTCCTTTGTATTTGAAACATATTCAAACCTTCGAAGTTTATTCTTCAAGCAATCAAGCTCATTTCCAAGCTACTTGCCTCTATCTGGGAAAAAATTCGTAAATTTGGAACCTTCATCAAAGTAAAATAGATAGATAACTTACCTTGATGAATCACCTCTTAGGGTGAGTGGGTCCCCACGGACGGCGCCAATGATGAAACCACATTGGAAAAGTGAATCTCCTTCCACGTCTCCTTGGAGGAGGTGAACCGCGTGTCGATTTTCAGTTGGTCGACGGTCTTACCTGAAGCCCCCCTCATGTTATTGTCTATCCTAAATGGGGGCCTCAACCTGTGCCGCCGGACCTAGTGCTCGGATCGTTCCACTTTTCGGGCGATGATCTCACCAAGTGTCGGCTCAGTAATGAGTCGAGATGAACCCGCTCAGATAGGCTCGTAGAGCCCCTTATTCCCGGCCTTTGCCTCTAGGAATATCATGGGAACCGACCCCTTTCTCCATTCCCCCTCTCATGTATTTATAGTGTAAACATGTACTTCCACATGGAGGCCATACATTGCCAAGTGTCAAGTGCCCTATGACATGTGGGAGGGGGGCATGGACGCCACGTTTCCTTGCATGCATGCGGGAACAGCGGATGGTTTATCGTCCGTAGACGTCTTGAGTCTCTATCTTGACTCGTACTCGCCTATTTTTCATACTGATAAGGTTCTATTTATATAGCGGGGAACCTTATTTATGATTATGTTTTCTTATTTATTTCACAATATTACGACTATCAATAATTATTTTTCGTGCATCATCAATAGTCCTGGCCATATCCTCTAGGGTGTGGTTCTTTCGTTCCACAACCCCATTTTGTTGAGGTGTCCGAGGAGCAGAAAAGTTATGGGAGAAGCATAATATTCGAACATAATATCATATAGAACAGGTTTTGTGTTTCATCAACACTGTTAAAGCTTGAAGACCTTTGACACAAACAGACTGTCAATGCCTTTGAAACTTATTCCGATTTTCATCAAGGGAGTGGAGTTATCATGGAGGTCTCTAATCGTCAAATCAAAGCCATCTTGGAAAAGACAGTCTCCCGCTCAAGGAAGGATTGGTCATCTAAGCTTGATCATGCGCTATGGGCTTATAGGACGGCCTATAAAACACCGCTGGGAACAACTCCTTACAACTTGGTTTATGGCAAGTCTTGCCATTTACCTGTCGAACTGGAGCATAAGGCAATGTGGGCCCTCAAGGAGCTCAACATGGATCTCGACGAGTCAGGTAAGAAACGCTTTATTGATTTGCAGGAGTTAGAGGAGCTAAGATTGAAGGCCTATGAGAATGCCGAAATCTACAAGGAGCGCACCAAGAGATGGCACGATAAGAAATTCGTGCCAAAGACATATGAGGTAGGTGACAAAGTGCTTTTATATAATTCTAGACTGCGTCTGTTCCCAGGGAAGCTCAGGACAAGATGGAGTGGACCTTTCGTGGTTCACCACATATATCCTCATGGAGCAGTAAAGTTAATTGGCACTGATGGAACCACCTTTAAGGTAAATGGGCACAGGGTCAAGAAATACTATGACAAACAAGACCCAGAAGAGGAGATTCGCGCCACCCTGGCGTTGGTCAAAGCCTAAAACAGGGAATTAGGTCGAGCTAATGACTTAAACCTTAGCGCTTACGGGAGGCAACCCGCTTTTCTTACTCCTTTTTCTTTAATTCTATTTTATTTTATTTTCTTGAAATTCGTGCATAATCTCTTCTCGTTATTAAATTCAGGCATCTCCACTCTACTCGATCTCGACAACAATTGGTCGACATCGACCAAAATTCAAGGGTGGTGCACACTATCAGTCGAGTTCTTCTAGTCGAGTTAAAGAAAGCGGATTCTTCTTACTCGATATCGAGCAGTTTACTCGACATCGAGTAAAGCCCATCAGGTAAGTGGGAGGCTCCTTGACATCGAGCAACTTGCTCGATGTCGATCAAGGTTCCAGGTACGTTTTCTTTCTAAAATAAAAAAAAATAAAAAAATATATACTTACAGTTTTTTTTTCCGGTTTTTGCCTTTTCTTTATTTAAACACCTTGCTGGACCTCTCTCCCTCTCCTTCCGCTTTCCCCGACCTCGAGAAACCCTAAGCCGACACATCCGCCATCTTCACCTTCATCCTCCCGCTCCTCCTCCTCGAGCACAGTTGTGAGGAGGAAATCGAGAATGCAAATATAAAATAAGACTAAAGCAAACCAAACCAGATTCCATCCCTTGCAAATGATTACAAGACTTCCTCCCGATGTAGCAACAGGAAGTCAGGATCGATCCACGAGGAAGCGTGTCAGCGGATCCAAGGCAGCGGATGAATCTCACGGCAGAAGTCCACAACAGATGCTCGATCTCGACTAGGGTTTAGTCGACAGAAGATCGGAAAAGTCGAAGCAAGCAGCAGCAGCTCCCGGTGGTTGGTCGGTATCGAGGAGAATTTACTCGATATCGAGTAAACCTTTTGTCGACGTCGAGTTCCTGCAAACCAGAAGCTACAACGATCTTGTGGATCGTACGTCAGATGTCGATATCGACCATAATTGGTCGAGATCGAGGAAAAACATAAACTTTAAACGACAGAAAATAAAGAACAAGGCTTTGCGAAATAAACTATGTATGAAAGAAAACTTCCAAGATCGGAGTTTGCAACGACAATAACCAAGCATGCATAAGGCAAGATAAATAACGATAATCATGCAAGTTGCATCGAAGGATCAAGCTTTCGCCTTTTCCAACAATTAGACAACTCTTTCAAGAAACCCTAATTGTATCTACCGATTTTAGGTTTACAATCCAAGTTGTTAGCATGGATCTCCATTGAATGGGTAATAAACACATAAAAGGTAGTAGATTCTCAAAACACGATAAAGGTCGGATCTTTACCTCAAACACGCAGGGCTATCGTCGGGCTCACCCTAACCCTAGAAGTGGGTGGACTACTCGCTCTTCATTGCAATCGTAGACATCTTTGATGAAAAAGAACTAACTTGCATTAATAAACACAACCAAACTTACAATCTCTTATCCTTCTCTCTCTACTTGTGTTCTCTCTGAAATTGAATGAATAAAATCCAGCCCCTAAGGCTTTATTTATAGACTTCCAATCCTTGCTAATCAAGGTAAGAAAGTCTATCTATATCTATATCTATTTCTATTTATCTACTTACTTAAAGATGGAATAAAAGAAATAAATCAACTAAGACTATATCTAATGTGGATAAATCCTCCATGAAGTTGATAGATCTTGATAGAATTTTATCTCGAAAATATCACCATTGGCTTCGGGATAGAAATTTAACAAGATCCTCGGACTGCTCCTCGCCGACTTCTGGGATTTCCTCGATATCGAGTAGAATTCCTCGATATCGAGTAGCACTTTCCTTGTCTTCCGCTCAGCAACTCGATTCCGGCTTCTGGTCGCAAAGTCGACTTGATTTTTCCTCGATATCGAGAAGATTTCGTCGATATCGACCAAGGCTTGGTCCGGCTTCAGCTCTCAGCTTGCTTGTTCAGCTCCCAGCTTGCTTTGTCGATTTCGTCGATTTCCTCGATATCGAGAAGATTTCGTTTACTCGATATCGAGTAAAGTTTCTCGATATTGACTTGAATATTCAGCTCCCAGCTTGCTTTGTCGATTCCTGGTGCTCCATCTCGATATGGGTTACTCGATATCGAGTAAAACAACTCGATATCGACTAAGTTTCTCAGCATTTTGCTCTGTTCTTGAAACGCACTTTCCCGAATCCTCGTTCGTCGGATTGACGCATATGACCATGCGTTGGAGAGCTCTTTTAGAGGGCTACAACTCTCATGAAGACATCAAAGCTTGATTCAAAATGTTGGATGTCGAAATATGGTCTTTTCTCCAGCTGCACAATACTTAGCTTCTCCATGAGTTTCCTTTAAGCTCCAAAGTGCGTCCGATTTCTGCGAAATATAACAAAAACTTGTGTAAACCTCCATAATTGGTAAATAAGTGTAAACTACACAGATTCTGTACTATTGTAGCCCAAATGTATGAAATGCATCCAGAAATCGATATAAAAGTAAGTGTAAAACATGACAATTTAGGCTCTCAACAAACACCACATACTTAAGCTTGCTTTTCCTCAAGCAATACTTTTACTTGTCATTCAGGGGAAGAATTTAAACTCTCAACATCTTAGATTCATTCTCATATGTCCCTGCAATCAATTACCATCCTCGAAAAGGTACTAGTGTCACAAATTCACGCACATGCAATTAAAAAGCAACTTCTACTCACAAAAGGAGGGTTATGTAAAACATCCATAAGTGACAAAGCATTAATAATCAAGAGGACTTTAATTGAAGCTCAATAAGGAGTAGATTGGTAAAAGGCTAAAGGTGGGCAGTTTTTGGCAATGTGGTGCTAATGATCCGGGGAAATGGAGTATTTCGAAACTGAATTTCCACATTCCTTCCTTATAAGATTCATCACCTTCCATAATGCTTTTATCAATAATAATGCTTTTACCTCTCTAACCTCAGCACTACCTTCTCGCGAGTCACAAACATGGGTGTCATGAATGGCCCCGAATACTTAGTGCGTCGGACTCCTCACCTGTGTGTCCCATCTCGCCAAACTATTATCTCAGCGAGCATGGTCGATCTACCTTTATCTCCTGAGGTGATCGGATTTTTTCTCACTCATTAAATTTTCCATATATTTCAAACAATTTCCTACCAAACTCCAATAATGATAATAACAACACAACAACCATACAACATCTCCATAATGTAACATCATTCTCAACATAATCCCCGGATAGGAAATAAGGTAAAGAATGGCAATATTTAGAATATGTGGAGCAATGACTGAAATAAGGCATATATATGGCTTTTGTGATGCATAAGCATAGGTGAGGCTAGGATATAACAATATGAGCATATATGGAAATATAAAGTCCTCCATCCTCTTATCATGCAACATGTCAAAAGCAACATCAAATTTTACCTCCTTTCCTGGTTTTCAAGAAAATATGCATTTCATTGTGACTTCCCTTTACTAGGCAATTTCATGCTATATCTCTAATGAATCCAATTTTGAATCGTCGAGTTAAATAAAACTTCCATGACATTAATTCAAATTTTCAAATTTTCAATGAGGGTCATTTTTCAAACTTTTGGAAAACATGCATATAAGCCCATAAATCAATAATGAATTCCAAAATAGCCATGTATATGCAATTCATGAAATAATGCACAAATAATGTCAAATATGGCAAATATGCACAAAGTAAGCCCTTCCCCCACCCCATACTTAAACATTACAGTGTCCTCACTATATAAAAACAAGGGTAAAGAAAGAAACTCACTAGACAGGTGTGCAGGGCTTCAAAATATCGAGTGAAAATGCTGCTGGGCCTAGTCCGAATTTAGCTTGCTTCTATCCCCATGGACCTGAAAAATGTACAAGAGAAATACCCACAATAGAAAAACTAAAAGTTCAAAACCAAAAACAAAAACAAAAATGTCCAAAAATCCCAAAAATAAATGTCTATTTACAAGCTCTAGATTTTATAGTCGCTAGGCCGACTTCTCCTTTAAGCATTAGCCTGGCTCATCTTTGTCCAAAGGTATAGGTGGATCTGGTGGTTCCTCCGGTGGTGGGAAGCGTTGGATGTCATCCGGGGGCATCATGTGAAGAAGCTTAAATCTCCCTGAGTGAATGCTCCATGACTCCACCCATTTATCTTCATGGGCTCCAGCTGGCATGCATAAAGGAAGATATAAAGAAAATATACATACCTCCTCATTATACCTCTTCCGCTTCATTGGTTGATTTGTTTGCTCGTCTCAACCGCAGCAAAACGGTGAAGTAGGAAGAGATATTTCCACCTCATCATGCGGAGCTTCATGCCACTTTGCTAGGACCCCATACTTGAATATGAGCATCGGTTGCTCAAAATTGTCGGGGATGACCTTCACTTTGTAAGGTAAAAGCGATCTTGTAACACTTTGGGCAACAATGTCCGCTTTCAGCGTTGGTGGCTCTTCTTCTTCTTGGGATTCTTCCAAAGATTCTTCAAAGATATATAGCGAAGTAGATATCGAAATAGAGGAAGGACATACCTGGGTCCCTTGCAAATGATTACAAGACTTCCTCCCGATGTAGCAACAGGAAGTCAGGATCGATCCACGAGGAAGCGTGTCGGCGGATCCTAGGCAGCGGATGAATCTCACGGCAGAAGTCGAAAACAGATGCTCGATCTCGACTAGGGTTTAGTCGACAGAAGATCGGACAAGTCGAAGCAAGCAGCAGCAGCTCCCGGTGGTTGGTCGATATCGAGGAGAATTTACTCGATATCGAGTAAACCTTTTGTCGACGTCGAGTTCCTGCAAACCAGACGCTACAACGATCTTGTGGATCGTACGTCAGATGTTGATATTGACCAAAATTGGTCGAGATCGAGGAAAAACATAAACTTTAAACGAAAGAAAATAAAGAACAAGGCTTTGCGAAATAAACTATGTATGAAAGAAAACTTCCAAGATCGGAGTTTGCAACGACAATAACCAAGCATGCATAAGGCAAGATAAATAACGATAATCATGTAAATTGCATCGAAGGATCAAGCTTTCGCCTTTTCCAACAATTAGACAACTCTCTCAAGAAACCCTAATTGTATCTACCGATTTTAGGTTTACAATCCAAGTTGTTAGCATGGATCTCCATTGAATGGGTAATAAACACATAAAAGGTAGTAGATGCTCAAAACACGATAAAGGTCGGATCTTTACCTCAAACACGCAGCGCTATCGCCGGGCTCACCCCAACCCTAGAAGTGGGTGGACTACTCGCTCTTCATTGCAATCGCAGACATCTTTGATGAAAAAAGAACGAACTTGCATTAATAAACTCAACCAAATTTACAATCTCTTCTCCTTCTCTCTCTACTTGTGTTCTCTTTGAAATTGAATGAATAAAATCCAGCTTCTAAGGCTTTATTTATAGGCTTCCAATCCTTGCTAATCAAGGTAAGAAGGTCTATCTATATCTATTTCTATTTATCTACTTACTTAAAGATGGAATAAAAGAAATAAATCAACTTGGACTATATCTAATGTGGATAAATCCTCCATGAAATTGATAGATCTTGATAGAATTTCATCTCGAAATTATCACCATTGTCTTCGGGATAGTAACTTAACAAGATCCTCGGACTGCTCCTCGTCGGCTTCTGGGATTTCCTCGATATCGAATAGAATTCCTCGATATCGAGTAGCACTTTCCTCGTCTTCTGCTCAGCAACTCGATTCCGGCTTCTGGTCGCAAAGTCGACTTGATTTTTCCTCGATATCGAGGCTTGGTCCGGCTTCAGCTCCCAGCTTGCTTGTTCAGCTCCCAGCTTGCTTTGTCGATTTCGTCGATTTTCTCGATATCGAGAAGATTTCGTTTACTCGATATCGAGTAAAGTTTCTCGATATCGACTTGAATGTTCAGCTCCCAGCTTGCTTTGTCGATTCCTGGTGCTCCAGCTCGATATGGGTTACTCGATATCGAGTAAAACAACTCGATATCGACTAAGTTTCTCAGCATTTTGTTCTGTTCTTGAAACGCACTTTCCCAAGTCCTCGTTCGTCGGATTGACGCATATGACTATGCGTTGGAAAGCTCTTTTCGAGGGCTACAACTCTCATGAAGACATCAGAGCTTGATTCAGAATGATGAGTGTCGAAATATGGTCTTTTGTCCAGCTGCACAATACTTAGCTTCTCCATGAGTTTCCTTTAAGCTCCAAAGTGCGTCCGATTTCTGCGAAATATAAAAAAACTTGTGTAGACCTCCATAATTTGTAAATAAGTGTAAACTACACAGATTCTGTACTATTGTAGCCCAAATGTATGAAATGCATGCAGAAATCGATATAAAAGTAAGTGTAAAACATGGCAATTTAGGCTCACAACAAGCTCTCGCTGCACTTCGCCAGCCACCTTGACCGATTCCGGCTTCCTCAAGCCCGAATCCGGCCTCTTTGGGCCCACCCCGAGCATCTACAGCCACCGCCGAAGCCCAGCCTCCCTCCCCGACGCCATTGCTGTCGCTACCAAGAACCGCCGCCGACATCCTCCTTTCCCCAGATCCTTCACCATTGCCCTATTTCTGGCCTCCTGAGCCCCGGATCCAGCGATCCCGAGCACTAGCAGACCTCGCCAAAACCGAAGCCCTCCTCCCTGTTCTTGCTGTTTCCCAGATCTTCTTTCGCCGACCACCTCCACCCACCACATCCGGCCACCAGCCACCGTTTCCGGCTTCCACCAGCCCGGATCCATCAAGTCCGAGCACCACCGAGCCCATCCTCACCCTTCTCGCGCGCCTCATAAAATTTCAAACCGCACCACTGTGTTGTTTTTTGAACCAAATCCGGTGACCACCACCCCTTAATTCTCTCTAATAACAAATTTCTTCCCCCTATTTCAACTCAAAGGTATGATTTCTCCCTCTTTTCTCTCTACATTTCGGATTATTACATTTTTTGATGAGAACCTAGGTAGAGATTGGAACTTGAGTTGTGTTTTGATTGTCTAGGGTTTGAAATTTGCGCGGGAAATTGATATTTATATTATTAAGGGTTGGTTATATATGGAAATAGCTATATTTGATGGGCTGATTTTTAATATATCTAAATGATTCCCATATTTAGTTCATATATATTGTCAAAGAAATTCATGAAATTTGAAGATTTATTACATGATATATTTGGAAATTTCTTGAAACTCGGGGCTTTATTTAAGTTCATATATATGTTGCACTTCTTGTTTCATTATATAAGTTTCTACATGATTTGATGATATGAACTTCCTTATGCTTATTTATTATTTTATAGGATAGTTTATGAACTAAGTATGGGGTTGTTATATTTGTTAGATATTATCTTATAAAGAGTACTTTATTTTGCAGTTTATGTTCAGAACAAAATATCTAGAAATGGATCACCTAAGGATTGATGATGAGGAGACACGTCTGCGAGCTCAGGACCTAGCAGAGCGGGCTGAGAACGCCCGTTGGTATCACCAGCCAAGCATGGAGGAGCGGGGTATGCACTTATGGATGATCCAGGGGTTTGGCTGGATAGATGCTGACCGTCTGATTGAGCCCTCTGACCATCACTGCCCGACATTGACAGGGGAGTTCCTAGCGACTCTCCGGATCCAAGATTCCCCTGCCTCCCACCGCCAGGTCCACTTCCAGCTGGCCAACAGGCGGATCACCATGACTTTGGAGGAGTTGAGCGCCGCCTTCGCCTTCCGCCACACCACCAACACCTTCCACATCCACGACACAGATGTGATGTTGAGCTACATGTCCGGCATGTTGAGGCCTACCCAAGACACCACTTACACTGCCAACATAGCCAGCCCTACTCTCTACTATTTTGAGGGTTCTGGGCAGCATGATTTGGGCCCGCCCCGAGCTACGGCGGCCCAACCAGCTAGAGCTAGAGTGTCTGCGGCGGATGCTTTTCGAGTCTGATCCCCTGCCGCTCGCCTACGCATGGTTAGAGCATTTCGTTACCCGCTGGAACCTCCCGCGAGTCGCCATCTACGACGGCTGTATGGTGGCTATCCTAGCCCTCCACCTTGAGCTCCCCGTCCACCGGTACACCGCGTGGAATGTGATGATGATTGATCTGGCGTCCCTGTAGAAGGGACATATTATAGCACGCCACAACGGGAGATGGGTCCATTATAGGACAGAGATACCTATTCGACAGGATTTGATGGATCTGCACCATACCCGTGACTGGTACACCACATGGACAGGGATGGATTACCACCCTACCATCAACCCAGCGGCTGACCCTACACTTCGGGACCATCCTCTCCTCTACGACCATCCCTATTATGAGCCTATGGTCGTAGACCCCCAGCCAGGTACTGCAGATGGTGAGGACGAAGGGGATGACGACGACGAAGAGGCTGACAGCCCACAAGCCTCTCACTACTCTTACCACTCCCCACAGCAGATCCCCTCCCACCACTCTCCCCAGCAGATATCCTCTCACCACTCTCATCATGCCCAGCAGGCTCACCATGCTAGAGGATATTCAGATGAGATGGTTTCTGAGATGCGACAAATGCGGTAGTTACAGGAGGCCATGTTTGACCGAATGACCTCCTTGACACTCAGAGTTGACACCATCGACAGTCGCCAGGAGCGACTCTATTCAGCTTCCATGGATCACTTTTCCATGGTCAGAGATCGCTTCGACGACATGGATTAGCGCCTTTGGGGCCGCCCATCACAGTTCCAGCGACAGGGGAGTACACATGACGCTAGCGGATCTTCACAACAGCACCAGCCTCGTAGCTCTTCCCTTGGAGGAGCTTCTGATTACTATATTGGATTCCACCTTCCCTACTACGGTCCACCGCCTCCTCAGTGAGCAGCTCTGTAAGTCTTTTCCCTCTCTTTGGTTATATTTCTTTGACAGTGAGGACACTGTCTATTTTATGTATGGGGTGGGAGTAAAGACTATGTTTAGGACTTTATTGTTTTTTATAGGGGTGGGCACAAATCCCGCAAATCCCGATCCCGTCCCGATCCCGTTCCGATCCCGGTGGGATTTAGGACAAAATAGCGAATCCCGTCCCGCAAAAATAACGTGGGACGAAACGCGGGACGATCCCGGTGGGATCCCGCAAATCCCGTCCCGTCCCGCATATTATAATAATAATAATAATAATAATTTTTATAATAATAATATTATTTTTATAATATTATAGAATAATAATAATATATTATTAGTATTATTATTTTGAGCAAATATTATAATTCTAATTATAATCATAATCTTCCATTTATAATAATAATATTTGTTTATAATAATATTATTATTATTATTTGAGCAAATATTATTTATAATAATAATAATAATTTTCAATTTTTGATAAAAATTTATTATAATAATAATATTATTATATTATTATATAATATTATAATTTAATTTAATAATAATATTACTTTATAATAAAATTATTATTATTATATTATTATATTATTATTACATCATATTATATTTTTTCTTGTAAAGTATAATTATTTTATAATAATAACAATAAAAATAAATAATATTTTTTTTTTAAATTATAACGTGGCATTATTATTATTATTATTATTATTATTATTATTATTATTATTATTATTATTATTATTATTATTATTATTATTATTATTATTATTTATAGGAATGACTTACATAAAATTAGATGGGAGCCTCGTAACAAATTGAGCTCCAACACCTTTTGAATAGTAAAACCAACTTTATAAAATATGAAATCGCCATTAACGGACGACGACCCGTGACTTTTCGTAACCAACTGAACCCGTTTTAAAAAAACCAATAGCATCGTCTCCCAATTCACCAAATGTGGAGAATGCAAAAGCCATGAAGCCATACCCTTTAACAGCACAAACATCAGCATACTTCTTCTTCTTCCTTTCAGTAGCTTGAGAGACCACCTTGCCAAGTACGAAAGAGTCATTGGCTCTTGTTGTGAACAGCGAAGCCCCAACCACATCAATACAAACGTCTCTCCCCTTGTCCCACCCATAAACAAGCAGATCACCCGACCTCAGCTCAACATCATCGGCATTGCTTATACCTGTATGCGCTTCCTTCTGAATTGCAATGCCCGCTTTATAACAAATGTCTACCAAAACATCTCGGACCATGTTATGTCGGTGCTACAAGAGGCAAATAGCTAATTAAATACGGTATTCTTTCCAACTATCAATCGATAATGAGACAGTATCTGGTGAATCTCGTCTCAATCCCTTTCCGTCCTGATCTAGTAAGATAATGTAGCCAAATATGTTGAACATTATAATTAATTATACAATCATTGTATGAATTAATAATAGTATTATAATATTAATAATAATAATAATAATAATAATAATAATAATAATATTATTATTATTATTATTATTATTATTATTGAATAATATAGTTGAGAAGAATACCGTATTCAACATATTATACAAATTAATGAATTATGAAAACATTTTTCACTTTGCAAATTTATATAATATTTTATTATTTTTATTTGAGGGACAAGACCCGTCCCGTCCCGATCCCGTCCCGTCCAGGCACCATCCCGTCCCGAAAAAAAAGTATCAATCCCGTGCCGATCCCGTCCTGTAAAAATTTCGCGGGACGAGTCCCGTCCCGTGCCCACCCCTAGTTTTTTATGTGCTTTCGGACTGTATTTTAAGTTTCATTTCATGGTTTGTATCGGATTTATTTAGGACATGGCACAATTCTGTATTTGAGTTTAGTAGCATATTATTTGAATATCGCATTTGCATGGTTAATTTCTATATTATTCGAAATATGCATTTTTAAAGAAAAGAGTCATGGAAGCCAAGGCAACACTCGACGATGCAAATGATGGATTTGTTAGAGATATTGCACAAGATTTCCTATAAAAGGGAGTCTCAATGATGTGCAATTTTTTATGATAAAACCACAAAAGTGAGGTAAATTGATGTTTCTTTTGACATTATGCACAATAAGAGGATGGAGGATTTTAATTTTCCATATATGCTCATTTTTCATACTTCTAGCCATACCTTTACCCAATTGCATCACAAAAGCCATGTTATAAGCCTTAATTGCCTATATATCATTATTGCTCCACATATGCCTTATATTGCCCATTTTTACCTTAGACCCTATCCGGGGATTATGTTGAAAATGGAAATCATTTTATGGAGACATTATATGGTTTGTTGTGTTGATTATCATTATTGGAGTTTGGCGAGAAAGATTCAGATTTATGGAAAATTTAATGAGTGAGAAAAATTCCGATCACCTCAGGAGATAAAGGTAGATCGACCCTGCTTGCTGAGATAATAGTTCAGTGAGATGGGACACAGGTGAGGAGTCCAAAGCACTAAGTATCCGGGGTCATTCATGACACCCATGTTTGCGACTCGCGAGAAGGCAGTGCTGAGGTTAGAGAGGTAAAAGCATTATTATTAAAAAGAGCATTATGAAAGGTGATGAATCTTATGAAGAAGGAATGTGGTTGAGAAAGTTTGGAAATAATGCATTTCCCCGGATTTAACACCACATGGCCAAAAATTGCCCACCTTTAGCCTTTTACCTATCTATTCCTTTTTGAGCTTAAATAAAATCCTCTTGATTATTGTTGCTTTGTCACATAAAATTGTTTTAGTATAAACCTCCTTTTGTGTGCAGAAATTGCTTTTCATTCACAGGCACAGATTTGTAGGCACCAAGTACCTTTTCAAGGATGGCAATTGAGTGCTGGGTAATATAACAATGAATCCATTATGTTGAGAGTCTTTGCAGGTTTCCCCTGAATGAACATCCAAGCTAATGCTTTGGGACAAGCAAGCTTAAGTATAGGGTGATTTGATGTCCACTAAAATAGCCATGTTTTTATGCACATTTTAGCTCCTTATTCTATATACTTTGCATATTTTGGGTTGGGAATATGTTGAATTTATGTAATATATGCTTATCTGCAAAAAAATAAAGGTCTACATAAGTTTTGGTTTAATATTGCAGAATTTGGAGCCATTCCAGTACAAAACCAAGAAGAGAAGACATAAGCTGAGTTTTACTCGATTTCGAGGTGCATTCCTCGATATCGACAAAAATTGTGAACCAGAGCCTGGTCGAGGAGAAGCTGCTCGAGAAGCTGAGAAGAAGAAGACAACTCGAGTAACATTTTAGTCGATGTCGACAAAATTGCTCGACATCGACCAAACCAGAAACCTTGTCCGAGTCCGAGGAAGGAAGAAGCTACTTCAGAAGACGAAGGAAAGCCGAAGTCGACCACAAGTTCCTCTATGTCGACCAAATTGGTCGATATTGACCAAAAACATTTCTGGGCCATGAGTCCGTTGGGCCTGTCCGAAGTCGAGCTGGATTGTTTGGATGCGAAGAAATCTGAATCTATCAAAGTCTATCAAGATTTATCGAAGGAGAGAAGATTATTCATTAATGTCAAGAGATATTTAGATATTTAGATATTTCCCTTTTAAGATTAATGCTTTATCTTTATTTAATTTTATCGTTAGAAAGTAGATATAGATTGCTTTCCTTGATTAGCTAGGATTAAGCCCTATAAATAAAGCCCATGGGGCTGATTTTCTATTCATTCAATTTCAGAGAAGTAGTTCCACATAGAGTTTAGGAGTTCAAAGGTTTTAGGGTTTTGGCATTCTACGAAAGTTTGAGTGTCGGGATTGTAAAGACTTTGAATATAGTTTATGCAAGTTATTTCTTTTCAATCAATGTCTGCGATTGCGATGAGGCGCGAGTAGTCTACCTACTTCTAGGGTTGGGGTGAGCCCAACGAGAGCCATGTTGGTGGATTAGCGATTGCAAAAGGAGGTATTTTATCGATATCTTATTCTATTCCATGTGCTTCATCTTTGATTGAGAAATTGAAGAACTCATGTTGCAAAAGGAATAGATGCAATTAGGGTTATTTATCGCGAGATCTATATTCCTACTTGTCGGATTAGGTGAAAGCCTTCTCCTTTATCGATAAAGTCACCGCCTTTTATGATTTATATTCCGCTTTCATGGTAATCATTGTTGCAAACCCCAATCTTGGAAGTTCTCTTTCATCCATCGGTTAAGATTCGAAATTTGCGTTCGTTTTTACTTTCTGTCACTACTCGATTTTGACCAAACTGATCGACGTCGACTTCTCACATTCGATCAAACAAGATCGTCGTAGCTTTTGTTTCTGCAGGTTCCTCGATCTCGAACAAAACTCCTCGACCTAGACAAACTTACTTGATATCGAGTAAACTACTCGAGATCGACCAAGCCCAGTAGCTGCCGCTTGCTCAGTTCAACTTGCCTGACCTTCTGTCGACTAACCTTAGTCGAGGTCGAGCACCCTGAAGTCGACTTCTGCCCGTGAGATTCCTTCGCTGCCTAGGATCCGCTGACCAGCTTCCTCAAGGATCGAACCTGACTTCCTTTTTGCTGCATCGGAAGGGAGTCTTGAACATTATTTGTTGGGATCCAATCGGTTTGCTTTACTTTATTAGTATTTTATTTGCAATCTCGATTTCCTCCTACAACATAAGGTTAAAACGAAACTTGATAACTTGATTTGATTATGTTCATATATGGTGTTTTGCAATAATTTTGAGCGTGATAGTAAAATGAGACTTGTTGACTGATGATAATGTGGGAATTTTCTTGCTTACATGACTTGTTAATGTGTACTGGCATGATGTTAGATAGAGACCATGATGAACCTGATATGGACTCATATTACATATTGTTATGCAATACTGAAATCTAGTTGGTAGTAACATGCGTTATCATGATATATTGATCCATTACTATCCTGTTATGTTGTTTTAGAAGCATGTTAGGACGTGTTGTGTTATGATGTATGAAATAATGATGAGTATGAACTATGAGATAATGATGTGTTACTATATGGAAGCATGATGTTTATTATGTGGTAGTAAGCATGATGTTGTAGCATGCGGTTGTCTAGCATGATTATTGATTATGTAAATGATTAATATGACTTGAAGTATGGACATGACTTGTATATATGAGATAATGGTGCATGATTTTTAAATGGTCGTTATATGGTTTTGTGACGAGTTAAGGTGATGTCTTTTAGGGCATATTGACATTTTGATGATTTATATACTGCTTGATCTTCCTTTTCTGAATCTTAATAGCATGACCTTGTTGTGTTGATGTGTTGACAATGAGTTTTGATTCGTTGACTCTACGATGAGGAGGTACCTTTTATGACCTTGGTGTGATATCAAGATGTGTATTATCATTTTGGCATAGATGCATATTGTGACCTTTAGTATGATGTGGAGATGTTGATGTGATCTTGTGGCACTGTGCTAGTATATGTTTGAGACTTGTCATATGATGTACTCGTTGAGGATTGATTTGATTATGGAAACTAGGAAGAGAATATGGGATTAGCCCTTAGAGATGGATGATTCCACCTCCGAGCTTCTGAATTTGATTGATGGTTATGCGAGAAACTGATTCGGTTTTTGGAAGATTTTGACGAAATCTTGATTTGAAAGGATTTGACTTGTTTTGGTGTAAAGTTGCTTGATTAAATGTTGGATTTGAAGATTTGAATGGTTTTGAAAAGGATTAGCTTAGATTTGTAAGGAATAAACGTTATGGAGAATTTCAACGATTTTGAGGCCAGTCTTTTCCAATTGCGGAATCCCTTTTGAAAATTTTCAAACCCGGGCTTATATTATAACGCCTCATGAAGTGGATACAAGCATTTTATAGGGGCGTATATAGAATGCTTGCTAAGACCTAGTAGGGGCGCTATAGTAGTTTTCGAGTTATGATATGACCGAAAGGTCGGGGTAAATGTGTGATAGGGGCCCATATTGCATACTTGCTACGGTCAATTGGGAATATTATGATCACGTCAAGGGTACTGTGAGGACCTCATACGGGCCCTTATGAGGTGCTTATAGGGCCAATGATATGATTCTTGAACTCACCAATTTCAAACTTCATCCCCTTGTTTTTAAATGATTTTAGTCTCGGGGACGAGACTTGTTTTTAGAGGTGGATGAATGTAAAGACCGGGAAATTTAATAATATTAAAATAATGATTTATAATCATCTAGAGCTATGGGTTTACTCTAAATCCTTTGAAACAAGTTCCGGAGGATAGTATTCGGAGGTCGTTATTAACCTCGGTTTTGAAAATTTGAGAATCATTTGAATTGGGTCGGATAAAGTCAATTTGAGAATCATTTGAATTGGTTTTGAGCATGTTGAGAACTTGGGTTTCGTGTGTATGAACATTGGTCCGGTGGCTTATGGAAATTGTTTGATGATAGGTGTGTATTGCCTTTGGATTGCTTTTGACTTGCATTTGGGCCCTTGCTTGTATTATCATGTTGTTCTGCATCTTCAGGTAAGTTCCCTAGGGGGCTTACTCCGGTTGGACACTCATGCCTGTTGTTGCATTTTATATTAGGTGTTGCATATGCATAAAAGCATGTCATGTAGTATCATGTTATGATTGCATTAAACTGAGCATGTGGTTACTATGTGCGTTTAGCGTTTAGCGTTAACAAAACGCTAAACGCCCAACTGACGGAACCACGACTCCAACCGCGGAGCCTTGGTCAGAGCAGGAGAAACCGAAGACAAGACCGAAGTGGCGAAGCGGGGCCGTGGTGGAACGCCGGCAAAGCAAGCCAGCACGACGGCGCCGGTAATAGGCGGAAGGACTATGGAGGAAGCGGTGCTCGATGCAAGCAAGAGCGAGGACGAAGCACGATGGAGGAGGTTGCCCGGTGATGGAGAGGCGGCGTCGTGGAAGGCAAAATCTTGGCGGTAGGAAATGCTATAGAAAAGAGAGTCGGAGAATGAAGCAGGGATCGAGGTCGGTGCTGAGAACGAAGTTGAGGGTGACCTCAAATAGGGTGGATCCGAGGGAGAAGCAGAGGCCTGAGCACGGGCGACCCTGAGAAGGCTGGGTAGACGGTGACCAAGGCGGCAAGCGGTGGTGATGTTCAGGGTGGGCGGCGGTGAGAAGAAACGCTCCCAAAGAGAGCGTTTCTAACCTAACTTTTTCATATTTTTTTTAAATACTTCCAACTAGGTCATGTAATTTTCATTATTTGTCAATGTCAGTGGATGTTTAAATGTAATTTTTATAATATTTAATAGCACTTGTATGTGAAATACTAGTTTAAATTAATTTGAATTCATATAAGATTCTTGAGGTATTGAATAAATTTGTGATGGAAAGTATTCAATTAATAATTAAATTTAATTGTCGAATTTATTAACAAGTTCATTAAAAGATTTTAAATTATTAAAATTAAATTAATTATTTTTCTAATTGCTAAATCAATGCAATTGTTTTAATATTTGAAATTATATCGAAAATATAGTAGGGTATGAAAAAAGTGATGAGATAGATTTATTGTGGAACCCAAACACTATGGGTTCGTATGGGACGGGATTAATAAACTGACTAAAATTATAAACAAGCTAAAATTTATAAACAGATGGTAAAAGTAGTTAAAATTTTAAACAGCAATATAATCTGCGTATGGGGCACAAGTGTTTTAATTTTGATATATGAATTTAGTAGTTGTGAAAAGGGTGTTTTGATTTTTTTAGCTTAATAATTTGGGATAACCTTTGATAAATTTTACAACAATGAGCAATCCTACAATTACACGTACAAATGTCTGTGATGGCTACATCGTAATAAGGGTGGTTAATCATCGAATAGTCGACAATTTTTACAACAATAGACACTCTTACAATAACACGTACATTGTCTGCGATTGGTACATCCTAATAAGGGTGGCTATTCATCCATTTCGAGCGGCCCAAACAATGTCTGCGATCTCATCTCGCAACCTCTTCATAACATCGCTTGGAGCACCACTTGGGCCCTCGACCCCAGCGGTATCAGCGTCTGTAGGGGCATTGTTGGGCATGGGTTGTTGCCTTGGATTGTTGTCTTCGTCGTCCGAAAAATGTTCCGAGTGCAGGCGAATAAAGTTGTGAAGTGCCATGGTAGCTAGGATGATATCAATATGTGTTTCTTCATCGTAATTGGGCATTGTAGACAACACCTTGAATTTCTTCTTCCACACGCCAAATGTACGTTCCACAACGTTACGTAATTGCGAGTGTCTGTAGTTGAATAGCTCTCGCATATTCCCTGGTGCCACACGCTGGAAGTGGGTCAAGTGGTAGTACGACCTTGAGTAAGGTACCATGTATCTGTCACGACAAGCATATCCCTTGTCGCATAGATAATACTTGCCTGAACCAAACTCAATCAAAATCAAACGGTATATGACATGTAAAGCTATGTAGTTCACAAACATACCGCGTGGGGGTGTGGAAAATTCATATTCGGATCGTTGGTAGCACTGTCAAGTACCTTCGCATCATGTGCAGATCCTTCCCATCCAACCAGTGCGTACATGAAAAGCATGTCGAAGTCCACCACAACTAGGACATTAAACGTTATGGTCTGCTTGCGTCCTCTGTAGCAATCTTGGGTGTCCTCCGCGATGGTTGCTTCTATGTGGGTACCATCTATTGCTCCGATTGCATTCTACAAAAGGAAGTACATGGATGAAACCTTCATGTCCCAAATAGGTTGTTAAGTGGTTTAACGGCAATACGATACATGTACCTTGAACGTCATAAACCGTTGATTGGATGAAATACGCGATGGTATTCCGCTGAACGTTGGGTCACGAGGCTTCAACATGTCTCGTGTTAAGCCGATTAAGTTCTGCTTCCGACCTATTATTGTATCCAACACCTGATGGATTGTTCGATTGACTGTCTCAGGCAAATGTTGGAAGTGCTCGCAAATCACTCTAGTCGAAGCCCTTTGTGAAACCATATACAGAAACATTCCAACCTTTTAACGGATGGGTATCTCTCGTGACCCTGCTAACCCATAGCAGTTTCCCAAGGTATTGCAAAGCTCTCGAAAGCATCCGGTTTCCATTCGAAACATGTTGTAGGCTCTGTCAAGATGCCCCTCCATAAGTTGTTCCACCCATTCCCTACCTCGACCACGAGCTGTATAGCAAGATTCCTTGTGGAAATGCGTGTAATAGTAATGAGCAACGCAATCATCTACTGCTTGATTGTCTAATTCACAGGCAATAATACGCCGCTGTAAGTTCCGTGACCGGTTGATGATATCCATTGCACTCCCTTGGGCATCACTACTCTCCCCCATAAGCGCCGACCTACGCTAGTTTCATCATGAGTTCAAATCAAATAGTTCAACACATGAACACAATTTCAAATCATTCACTACAAGACAAATTCAAATAACACCACTAAAGCACTGCAAACATTAACACAAATACCAATCATTCATTACAATATAAGCTAGTTTCATCACAAGTTTAAATCATGCATCATAAGTAAATAGCCTCCATACAATACAACTCAGAAATAGTTAAACACGTTCAGAAAGAGTTCAATGAATGACTACAAAGGGAAAGGAACACAAGTAACGTCGAACGCTAGACCATCAGCTGGAGGCGGATTTACCCTTCTCATATGAATGTTGTAGAAATGCAAGGCGTTCCTCGTTTGAGCGAAGCCATAGTAAGGTGTGACGCCACTTCTCGTCCATATTGCGTAACAGAGAATCGTACCACAATGCACTAGTACTATCAACGACGCCCTCATCAGCCATTTTTCCAAGTAGTTCGAGTCCCTCATCCATCAATGGTGGCAATTTTCCAACAGCTTTTGCGATTGAAGACGCCTCTTGCTCTAACATTGCAATCATCCTCTCACCACGGGATGCTGATTGCGACAAGTGTGAATTCAACATTGCAGCTCCTGCAGACCTACGCCGCTTGCTAGACTCTGGGCGCCCAGTTGGTGCGAGTGGGGCACCCATAGGAGGCGTACCAGTCATCGGGGATGCATTAGGGGTATCCCCTTCTGGCGTACCTTCATCGACATCTGCACTCCTTTAAGGCTGCATTTGAGTGCCTAAGTTGTCCGGTGGAGTCTGAACACATCCCTCGCTCAATAGGCTAGTGAAATTCTAAAACAAGTTTTCCCCTTCCTCGTGGACATTGAAGTCATTCGGGGCAGCCCCTAGTGAACAACCTATCCATCAGCTCCTCCCAATCTGGATCCATGCCCTTGTGCCTGAACTTGGCACATTCTTTTTTCTCCTATAGCCGAGTAAAACGAAGTAATCGGGATTTGAATTTTGCACAACTATAAATCCAATAACCCAAATCCATCTATAAAGAAAAAAGGCTTAGACAAAACCTTGATTTTCTTATCCCACCACTGCTTGTCAGTCATTATTCTTCGATTCACCGGATCTTGTCCGAGTCCATGCCGAGGAGGAGTCCTCGACATCCCCAACAAGCCATCCTCGACCACCACCCTAGTCGATCTCGAGGAGCCCTAGTCGAGATCGACGACACCCAGGAGCCCAGATCCGAGTCTGTCGAGGACCAGCTAGCCGAGACGACGAGAAGTCCAGTCGACGATGAATCCTAGTCGAGATCGACAAGCCCTTGTCGAGATCGAATAGACCAGATTCCAGAAACGCGTCGACGTGAGCAGTCCGAGTAGACTTGGAGTTACTTGGGCACGAAGGAAGTCGAGTTGGCCGAAGATTCTATCCAAATTTGATCAAGTCTATCTATGGAAGGGAGATCTATCAACATGAAGACATATTACCTAGTTTAGATATAGTTTTTTTCCTTAAAGATTTATTTCCCTTAAGCATTTTATTTATCTTTTAAAGTTTTAGATATAATTTTAGATATAGATAGGAGATTCTATCCTTGATTAGCAAGGATTAGAAGGCTATAAATAAAGCCCTAGGGGCTGGTTTTTCATTCATTCCAATTCAGAGACACAATTTAATTCAAGTAAGTAGGAATAGAGAGAGAGAGTTTGTAGCAAGCAAGGTGGAAAGGCGAAAGCGGATTTGTCTTGTAGGTTGTAAGATTTCTTTATTTAATTTAATGCAAGTTAATTTCTTTTGTTATTTTATGTCTTTCTTGATGATGAGGAGCGAGTAGTCCACCCACTTCTAGGGCTGGGGTGAGCCCAACGGTGGCCATGTGAGATGATGCGGTAAAGGTCAGATCTTGTTATGCAAATCGTCTTCTATCCCTATGAGCATGATTCTTTTGCGAGAGTTGAAGGTGATCCTTGTTTGTGTTATTGAAGCGAAAGTGATCTTAATGCAACTTGGTTTAATTATGTGAAAAGGGTTAATAACAATTAGGGTTTATGCGAAAGCCTCTATATGCCTATTTGTTAATAACGAAAGTTATTTTGATGAAAAGCATGATCTTTTATGCCTTTATGTGTTATTTTGCATGGTTATCGTTGTGGTGTTGATACCCTGGCTTTGGAAGTCTTTTATATATTGAATTTATTTCGTCGAAATTCTGAGTTTTTGGTTCGAAATTGCAATTTACAACTTTTTGAGTTTTATTCGATACAGAGGAGAGGCTTGTCGAGATCGAGTAGACCTTAGTCGATCTCGAGTTGGCTCTTGTCTACGTCGAGTTGAGTTTCTGTTTCTGTTTTCGATTCTGCAATTTCTGTTTTTACTATTTCTAGTCGATCTCGAGTAGCCCCTTGTCGAGATCGAGTACTGTGTTGTCTGAGTCGAGTTTCTATCGTCGATTTTCAGTTTCTGTCTTTACTGTCCCTTGTCGATCTCGATTTGTGCTTGTCGAGATCTAGTTTCCCTTGCCGGGTTTGCTGTCTGCTGTGATTTCTGAGTTTCTGTTGTCCAGTGTTGTTAGTCGATCTCGAGTGGCATCTTGTCGAGATCGAGTTAGTTTCTGCTTTTGTTTTATTTCTTTCTTTCTTTGTTTCTCTGTTTCTGTCTTCTGTTGGTTTTCTGTGAGATTTACAGCTACCTAGGATTCGCTGACACGCTTCCTCGTGGATTCGATCCTGACTTTCTCTTACTGCATTGGAGGAGTCTTGTATTTATTTGCCGGGGCACAAATCTGGTTTGAGTTATTTCATTATATTTCATACTCGATTTCCTCCTCACAACAAATTGGCGCCGTTGCCGGGGAAGCTATCATTCGTGCCTTAGGTAGTCAGTTCTCACTTTTTCTTTGAGTTACTTTACAGATGTATGCGCCGTTCTGGTCAACCACCTAAGTTTGACGGCTTAGACGAACCAGAGCGCCTTCTACACATCAGAGCTAAACTACAAAGAGCCATGGCAGCTGCGGAGACACAGGAACAGCTGATCGAGAGGCTCACAAGGGATCTAGCCGCCAGAGATGCTGCTCTCGCCGATGAGAAAGCAGGAAGGGAACAAGAAGTTGAACGTGCGAGGCAGCTGGCAAATGAGCTTGCCCTATACCCAACCACTGCAGAGGATTATATGCACCCGACTCTCGTTGTGCCTGAATCGGCCATTCTAATCCCTGAAAACAACTATGAAATTCGCACTCAATTCCTTATTGAAATTAAAAATCATGCTTTTCATGGTAGATTTAATGAATGCCCTCTGCGCCATATTACCAACTTTACTGACATGTGTCGTACTCTTTCTGAAGGTACCAACTTGGAGTACATCCTGATGAAAGCTTTCCGTTGGTCTCTGGCTGGGCCTGCACTGAAATGGTTGGAAGGGCTGAAACCACGATCTCTCACGACATGGGCTCAGGTGAAGCAGGAATTTCTGAATAAGTTCTTTCCTCCTGCAAAGACAGCACTTCTGCGCCAAAAGATCACATTTTTCAAACAACAGCCTGGGGAGACACTAGCAAAGGCATGGGAACGCTATAAGGATCTGTTGCGATCATGCCCTACAAATGGACAACAACCCTACGTAGTTCAAGAGATCTTCTTCAACTCTCTGGACTTGGCTGCAAAGGACAGAATCAACACATATACTCACTATGAGTATCTGACAATGCCGCCTCCTGACGCATGGGCTGCTCTAGACAAGCTGACCAACTATGACAACAAGTATGGGACTCCAGTCAACTATGAGGAGAACCCCTACGCTAGGCCAGCACCATCCATGCCCCTATATGAGCCCCCCCAAGGAGATTGATCCAGATGTTAGGGAGCAGTACTACAGAGATCAGAATAAGAAGCTCCTCAAGCAAGTAAAATACCTTTCTGTCAACCAGCCTTGTATTGAATGCGGATCACAGAGGCACACCACTACTAAGTGCCCACATACTGAGCAAGTCAGGCTGGCAGAATACCATGAAGAGGCAGCTTACGCAGGGGGTCCCAATCGCTACATGGGGGACCAAAGGTTTCAGCAACCACAATGGAACCAAGGTGCCCCTAGGAACCCCCCGCCCTACAGAGCTCCAGGACATCCAGAAAGGGACCAGAAAAAGGATGATCTACAGACTGTCTTAGAGGAAATAAGGAGGAATCATACAGAAACCAGGCAATCCTTCAATTCAGTCTACACTCAGATTCAAGGCGTCAACTCTAGGCTTGGGGAGATTGATATATGGAGGAAAACAGTTGATACACAGATTGGTCAGCTAGCAGCAGGAATCCCCAGACAAACAGGGTCACTCCCAGGATCTTCAGAACCAAATCCCAAAGGAAAGATCGGACACATCGCTGCTGTAAAACTTAGAAGCGGCCATCAACTGCAAGAACCAGAGGTCGGAAAGCAGCAGAATGAAGGAGACCAGCAAGTCGACCAGAGCTTGGTCGATCTCGAGGAGGGTCTGCTCGATCTCGAGGAGAAAATACAGAAGCCCTCGTCTGCACTGCACAGCAACTCGACACCACCCAATTTGGTCGAGATCGACAAGGACGTGGTCGACATCGAGGAAGGGCAGGATCAGATCGAGAAAACTGCAGCACCTCCGACGTCTGTTCTGGCTCCGAATCAGAAAAAGAAGCTGCCTTTCCCCAAAAAATCTCCAAAGGACCCAGCAGAGAAGAAATTTCAGCGCTTCATCAAGATGGTTCAGAAGTTCAACGTCACCATCCCCTTCACAGAAGCTCTCAATGAAATGCCATCCTATGTCAAGTTCTTGAAGGAGATTCTGAGCAAAAAGCGATCGATGGCTGAAATCACAGAGGAATGCAGCCACTTGGACATACTGGAGAAGAGGCCGGATCCAGGTAAGTTTGCTATAACTATTGGATTTGGTCCATACAAAATTAATGCTTTATGTGATCTTGGAGCTAGTGTAAGTATAATGCCTTTAACAATTTGGTCCAAGATTAAGATAGGTGCCCTAGAGCCTGTGGATGCTAGACTTTACATGGCCAACAATACTGTGGTCATCCCAACAGGCATGGTGGACAATGTGCCAGTACAAGTAGGTAAATTCTTTGTCCCTGCTGATTTCCTAGTTGTTGATATGCAAGAAGATCCTGCTTGTCCAATTATTCTAGGGAGACCCTTCTTGGCGACGGTGGATGCCAACATAAGCGTAACGAAAAGAATGCTCACCTACAACATCAACGATGAGGTAATTGAGTATTCCTTTAATAAAACTGAAAGGCATACAGGTCCAATGGAAGAGGTCAAATCTATCTCAGCTGGCTATATCACTTGCGGGGAACCTAAAGTACGAAATATGACCCCTGAGGAGCTGGAAAAAAGGGACATGGAGGCCCAGGTAGAGGAGATCATGGCAATCCTAAAGGAGGACACAGAAAATCCAATCGACACAAACCAAGGTATGTCATTATGGATTAATTATTTTTCGGATGCCTTGACAGGAACCAAGTATGGGGTCAAGATCGACCAAGGCTCCTCGACATCGAAGACCCTAGTCGACCTCGACCAAAAACAGAAACCTCCACCAGCACCAGCATCGTCGAGCAGCAACCCTGAAGAGCCAGGCTCGTCGAGATCGAGTAGGCTACTCGAGATCGACCACCAGAGCCCTACCTCGACTTCGCCTTCTTCAACGCTGACTCCACAAGCCGAACCAGGCTCCTCAATCTCGACCAGGCTTGCCGAGATCGACCACCACCCGGCTCCACTAGATCTTTCTTCCTCGACGATGAAGCCGCCAGGAGCAGAAACCTACTCGAGATCGAGTAGGCTACTCGAGGTCGACAAGCCCTGCCCTTCGTCGACTTCTGCATCCTCGAGCAGGACACCACCAGGACTTGAAACCTTGTCGAGATCGACTAGCCCTAGTCGAGATCGACCAAACACTGTGGTCCCCGATTCCGTCTCTGCGAAGGTAAGCCAAGGTATGGATCTTTCTTCTCCTATTTCCATTAAAGATCTATCTATACATGGGAGAGGTTTGCCTTGGTATGTGCGCTTATGTAGGATATCCAATGATGAGCCTAAGGAATATGAAGTTGGAGACAAGCTCTATGTCTCTAAATCAAAGGATCATTGGTTCCCTAATAAATTCAACAAGAAGCGGATGGGACCGTTCGTGGTGAACAAGATCCATTCTGGAGGATTACAGCTGATGGACAAGAATGGAGTCTTATTTGAAGCCCAAGCTACATGGGCCCTGCAGATGCCACCTTGAGCATAAATGGAAAGTCGGCCTAGCGACTATAAAATCTAGAGCTTGTACATAGACTTTTTAGGACTTTTGAGACTTTGTTTGTTTTTGGTTTTGAACATTTTTTTTGTTTTTTGTTTTTTCTTTTGTGGGTATATGTCTTCCATACTTTTCAGGACCATGGATAGAACCAAGCAATATACATACTCGGCCCAGGAGGTGTTTCCATTCGATATTTAGAGGCTCTGCACATCTGTCTAGTGAGTTTCTTTCTTTACCCTTGTTTTTATACAGTGAGGACACTATAATGTTTAAGTATGGGGTGGGGGAAGGGCTTACTTTATGCATATTTGCCATATTTGACATTATTTGTGCATATTTGGAATTTATTGCTTTGAATTGCTACATGGCTATTTTGGAATGCATTATTGATTTATGTGCTTATATGCATGTTTTCCAAAATTTGAAAAAAATGACCCCCGTTGAAAAATTTTGATTAATGTCATGGAAGCTTATATTGAACTCGACGATGCAAAATTGGATTCATTAGAGATATAGCATGAAATTGCCTAGTAAAGGGAAGTCACAATGAAGTGCATAATTTCTTGAAAACCATGAAAGGAGGTAAAAATTTGATATTGCTTTTGACATGTTGCATGATAAGAGGATGGAGGACTTTATATTTCCATATAATGCTCATTGTTTATAATCCTAGCCTTACCTATACTTACGCATCACAAAAGCCATATTATGCCTTATTTCATATATTGCTCCACATGATCTAAATATTTTCCATTCTTTACCTTATTTTCTATCCGGGGATTATGTTGAGAATGATGTCACATTATGGAGATTGTTATATGGTTGTTGTGTTGTTATATATCATTATTGGAGTATGGAAGAAAATTGTTTGAAATATATGGAAAATTTAATGAGTGAAAGAAAATCCAATCACCTCAGGAGATAAAGGTAGATTGACCCTGCTCTCTGAGATAATAGTTTGGAGAGATGGGACACATTGTGAGGAGTCCAAAGCACTAAGTATCCGGGGCCATTCATGACACCCATGTTTGCGACTCGCGAGAAGGCAGTGTTGAGGTCAGAGAGGTAAAAGCATTATGAAAGGTGATGAATCAAAGGAAGAATGTGGTATGAAATTCAGTTTGGAAGTACTCCATTTCCCCGGATCAAAAGCACCACATTGCCAAAAATTTCCCACCTTTAGCCTTTTACCAATCTACTCCTTATTTGAGCTTAAATTGAAGTCCTCTTGATTATCGATGCTTTGTCACATGAATTGTTTTTGCATAACCCTCCTTTTGTGAGTAGATATTGCTTTTGTATATTTGCACATGCATGGATCTGTGACACTAGTACCTTTTCGAGGATGGTAATTGATTGCAGGGTTATATAAGAATGAATCTAATATGTTGAGAGTTTGAATTCTTCCCCTGAATGACAAATAAAAGTATTGCTTGAGGACAAGCAAGCTTAAGTATGGGGTGTTTGTTGTGAGCTGAATCTGCCATGTTTTACATTTAAGTTTATATCGATTTCTGCATACATTTCATTCATTTGGGCTAAGATAGTACAGAATCTATGTGGTTTATGTTTATTTGCCAAATTATGGAGTCTACACCAGTTTCTGTTTAATTCGCAGAATTCGAGACGTTTTTCAGCAATTCTAAGGAAGGTCAGAAAAGCTCGGAAATCCACTACAGAAGTCCAAGGTCAAAGAAGCAACGGAACCAGTCGAATCAAGATGAGAGCCCAGGTTACTCGATCTCGAGTGGACCTTACTCGATCTCGACGAACATATCCGAGCACAAGCCTTGTCGACTAGGAGCAGTGTCGAGAGCCAGACCAACCCAGCTCCGGAGTCAACTCGATCTCGATGAGATCTTTTCGAGATCGACGAAGCCTAGATGCCACACCCGGAGTCGAGAAGAGGAGCTGATCGAGAAGCCGAGGACGAAGACGCCGAGCACATCTCTACTCGATCTCGATGAGACCTTGTCGAGATCGACGAGCCACCCAGCGCCTGTCCGAGTCCATGCCGAGGAGGAGTCCTCGACATCCCCAGCAAGCCATCCTCGACCACCACCCTAGTCGATCTCGAGGAGCCCTAGTCGAGATCGACGACACCCAGGAGCCCAGATCCGAGTCTGTCGAGGACCAGCTAGCCAAGACGACGAGAAGTCCAGTCGACGATGAATCCTAGTCGAGATCGACAAGCCCTTGTCGAGATCGAGTAGACCAGATTCCAGAAACGCGTCGACGTGAGCAGTCCGAGTAGACTTAGAGTTACTTGGGCACGAAGGAAGTCGAGTTGGCCGAAGATTCTATCCAAATTTGATCAAGTCTATCTATGGAAGGGAGATCTATCAACATGAAGACATATTACCTAGTTTAGATATAGTTTTTTTCCTTAAAGATTTATTTCCCTTAAGCATTTTATTTATCTTTTAAAGTTTTAGATATAATTTTAGATATAGATAGGAGATTCTATCCTTGATTAGCAAGGATTAGAAGGCTATAAATAAAGCCCTAGGGGCTGGTTTTTCATTCATTCCAATTCAGAGACACAATTCAATTCAAGTAAGTAGGAATAGAGAGAGAGAGTTTATAGCAAGCAAGGTGGAAAGGCGAAAGCGGATTTGTCTTGTGGGTTGTAAGCTTTCTTTATTTAATTTAATGCAAGTTAATTTCTTTTGTTATTTGATGTCTTTCTTGATGATGAGGAGCGAGTAGTCCACCCACTTCTAGGGCTGGGGTGAGCCCAACGGTGGCCATGTGAGATGATGCGGTAAAGGTCAGATCTTGTTATGCAATTCGTCTTCTATCCCTATGAGCATGATTCTTTTGCGAGAGTTGAAGGTGATCCTTGTTTGTGTTATTGGAGCGAAAGTGATCTTAATGCAACTTGGATTAATTATGTGAAAAGGGTTAGTAACAATTAGGGTTTATGCGAAAGCCTCTATATGCCTATTTGTTAATAACGAAAGTTATTTTGATGAAAAGCATGATCTTTTATGCCTTTATGTGTTATTTTGCATGGTTATCGTTGTGGTGTTGATACCCTGGCTTTGGAAGTCTTTTATATATTGAATTTATTTCGTCGAAATTCTGAGTTTTTGGTTCGAAATTGCAATTTACAACTTTCTGAGTTTTATTCGATACAGAGGAGAGGCTTGTCGAGATCGAGTAGACCTTAGTCGATCTCGAGTTGGCTCTTGTCTACGTCGAGTTGAGTTTCTGTTTCTGTTTTCGATTCTGCAATTTCTGTTTTTACTATTTCTATTCGATCTCGAGTAGCTCCTTGTCGAGATTGAGTACTGTGTTGTCTGAGTCGAGTTTCTGTCGTCGATTTTCAGTTTCTATCTTTACTGTCCCTTGTCGATCTCGAGTTGTGCTTGTCGAGATCGAGTTGCCCTTGCCGGGTTTGCTGTCTGCTGTGATTTCTGAGTTTCTGTTGTCCAGTGTTGTTAGTCGATCTTGAGTGGCATCTTGTCGAGATCGAGTTAGTTTCTAGTTTTATTTTATTTCTTGCTTTCGTTTGTCTTTCTTTCTTTGTTTCTCTGTTTCTGTCTTCTGTTGCTTTTCTGTGAGATTTACAGCTACCTAGGATCCGCTGACACGCTTCCTCGTGGATTCGATCCTGACTTTCTCTTACTGCATTGGAGGAGTCTTGTATTTATTTGCTGGGGCACAAATCTGGTTTGAGTTATTTCATTATATTTCATACTCGATTTCCTCCTCACAACAGATCCCAACCTAATCCAGTTTCATGGTTTCTTAGCATCTTCCAAGCCGAGTACTCGCGTTTCAAACCTTGGTACCTATTCTTCATTACCACAACATTCACTGTACGACCTATCTTTTTGGAAAATGTAAGTGCCGATTCATCCCATTTGAAATTGCTTGTCGGATTCGAGTTCTTGCGGTAATCCAGCAATTGTAGAACCATTTGTTTCAGTACGTCGTCGTTCCAACTGAAGGAACAATTGCTCGTGTTATCGGTATCTTGTGAGACATCCATTTGCTATCATTAACAACCAATACATTCTCATCGAAGGCAATTGTTTTCAAAACAGGCATCAACAACAGCAATAACAACTCCTCTGTAGCAATTAGGTGATCCAATCTTATTTTAGCGGACAACAATCAAAAAATAAAAAGGAATGAACAAGTAGCGGACAACAATCAACAACAGAAATAAACACAGCAGCAATAAACAACCAATACATTCTATTCTTGTAGCGAACAACAATCAACAGCAGCAATAAACAACCAATACATTCTGTTCTTTTAGAAAGATGCAAGTAGCGGACAACAATCAAAAAATGACTAATCACAGCAGTAACAACAACAACAATAACCAATTTGTGCAGTAACAACAACAACTACAAAAATGAAATCAAGAATTTCTAATTCAATCCAATTTCAACAAGTATGAAATCAACAATTTTGCAATAGATGGAACATATCAAAAGAAGCCAAACTGAAATCTCGTAGTCATCAATTTCTAATTCAATCCAACACACAAATTTTCGCACAAATAAACACCCTATTTCTCACACATTCGAGATTAATGGATCAAGGTGAGTGACATACGTACCTTAGTGGTCTTCGTTCTTCGTAGCCCTCACATCCGACTCGGAAGAACGCCGGAGCAACCCTTAATTTGTCTCCTGGCGACGGTCGTCGTCTCCTGCCGCAAATGGAAGATAAATGGAAGATAGATGGAAGATGGGAGATTGATGGAAGATAGATGGAAGATGAGGGGGAGTTACATACATATAACCCTAAGCGCCGGTCGTCGTCGTCCAATTGAATCCGAGCAACCAGTGCGCCACAGATCGGAGATGCCGCCGCTCCTCTACTCCCTTTCTCGCACTAGAGATGTAAACCGATAACCCTAACTAAGCGCTTGTGATTTTGGTAAAAGCTGGACGGGTTGTGAATTTGGTAAAATAATAGGGGTAAATTAGTGATTATGAAAATAAAAGCTCCAAAATAAGCTGCTTGATTCGGCTTTTTTTTAAACCCTTTTTTTTTAACCGGTTTTTACCTTAATTTGTTCCCCATACACCAATTAAACCTTGTTATTATTTTAACAGCTAAAAAGTTAAAATTTTTAACTTTTATTTTTGTTTGTCATACACACCCTATGGATGGTAGAAAATGAATCGGAGAGGATTGAGAATAAAGTTAATGAAAAATAAGGTGGATGAATAAAAAAATAAGAGAGAAATTTTAGGGCACCCCACCATTAGGGTGCTCTTAGGATACTTAGATACAAATCACATAAACTACACTTTTAATTGCATTTGGATACTTATTTAGGGGGCAACTCTTCGGCCATTACTGAATTGTTGAAGGTCATCATAGTTCCCATAAAAAAAAAAGAAAACGTACAATGCCATCAAATGCCCAAATTTGAGCTAAAAATTAAGAGAAAGATTGCAACAAGTAAAAATTAAAGTTTCTCATATATTATCATCTCTAACTCTCATTTAGAAGCGTTTAGAAGTGTCTAGTTTTGATAACATCTACACCACACAAAAGCAAAAAGGGTGGCGGATCGATTGACTTGTTCAGACCAATCTCTCTAACGATAACCTTCTCATTGATTTACTGTAATTCTTGGCCAGTATGATACAGGGGTGGCCACGGGTTACAGGTCAACCCGTGACCCTCCGGGTCAACGACTCGGAGGGTCCGGGTTTAGGCGGGTAGAGAGTTAGGGTTAAGGTTGGGGGTTTGAAAACCCGCTGACCCAGCGGGTCCGACTCGCTGGGTCAAACCTACTTTTTTGAAAGATCTAGCCGTTAATGTAGTGGACCCCAAAGGGTCGACCAAAAGGGTCGACCCACCGGGTCGAACGTTGCCCAACAGTCGAGTTGTTAGATACACCGCAAATCCCCCATTAAAAGTGCACGTCCATTCCAACGTGCAGACCTTTCCCATTAATTAGCATGCTAAAAAAATAATTAACCCACTTCAACCCTGCACCTCCTTTCCGATGTGTAAGATTTGGATTGTATTTAGTTTACATGTAAATAAGCCTCCCTCCCTCCCATTTCACTCACACCTTATTGCATAGATTCATGCATTCTTATTTATTTTTTTCCGTTATGCATTCAAGTTTATTTTTTTGTTAACTTATTGCATAAAAAAATAAAAAAAATGGAAAAGAAATCCAAAAAGATTATGCATTGTATATATGTGTTATTCAAATACCCCTCTTGCCTTAGTTTGTCATCTATTTTATTTTTATGAGCTTTACCATACATGTTCCATAATATGATTGAATTACCTAGCCTTGTCACATACTTGAGTTGATTTTCATTGGAGCATGACTTGTTAGTTTAATTGAGCAAGTATGATTCTAGCTTATTGGCATTATTGAAATCCAATAAGCTATGCTCTCCTTGTGACACTATGCTCTCCTTGTGCAATTACCTCTTGAGATTGACATTGTTATCTATATTTGAGGCCGAATTTATATGTTTATTGCTTATGAGTTTTAAATGATAGAGGCATGATTTTCTTAGCCATATTATTATCCATATCCACCCTACATTTGTGTCCTTCGCTTGTTGCAAATTTGAGCCTTAGCCTTTTCTTTGAAACTCCACAAAATTTATCCTTAGCCGATGATAAGCCTTATCCTATCCGGAAATTGGGATTAGAGTTGGTGAATGATTGATCTAGTAGTTGAGTGGAAAGGAAAATATTGTTAATAGAGTTACGAGTTTGGGATGATTATGTAATTTGGTTTTATTCATCACATTGCGCATTATTGTATTTTTGGCTCTAGGAAAAAAAATTTGAAAAAAAAAAAGAAAAAATGAAAGGAAAAAGAGAAAAAGAAAAAAAAATGAATAAAGAGCCTTATACCTTTATTATGTATGTGAGAACTAAAAATATGTATGGTTGAGTGAAAGTTCTTTTGTTGAGTGTTTTGAGAGTGAAAGTTTGAGTTATTTTGGTTTTGGAAGTATTTGGTTTTTAGTGTTCTTCCGGTTGTTCTTAAGGATCCCTTTTTCCCGGATTTTTAGCACCACAAGCCTAAATATTTTCCTACCTTAATGTCTTACCAAGCCCATTATAACCTTGACAAAAGACCTCTTGATGTTTCTTATAAGTGATGGCATCCACGGTGGAGAATATGTGATATATGTGTCAATTTCCATGTAGCTTTTTGCATTTTGGATTGAGTTGAGAGATACAATGTTAAGCCTAAACACATGAGAGTGAGAGTAAACACTCGATCCCTGTTGTAGGAGGAAATCGAGTATGCAAAATAGAATGTAAATAAACTAAGGCAAACCAGATTCCGTCCCTTGCAAATAATTACAAGACTTCCTCCCGATGTAGCAGTGGGAAGTCAGGATCGATCCACGAGGAAGCGTCTCAGCGGATCCTAGGTAGCGGAGAAATCTCACGGAGAGAAGTCGACCACAGATGTCCTAGATCTCGAGTACAGTTGCTCGACAGATGATCGGACAGTCGAACAGCGCAGCAGCAGTTCCCGGCGATGTTGGTCGAGATCGAGTAACCTTTACTCGAGATCGAGTAAGGTTGTCGACGTCGATGACTGGCTTTGTCGATCACCTGCACACAGAAGCTACGACGATGCTGGATCGAGAATCAGTAACTCGAGGTTGAGTAGTGCAATTCGAGATCGAGTAAGACAGAAAACTAAAACGAAATAAAGTAAAACAAATGCTTTGGGATTTCGAACTAAACTGTAAAAAGACTTCCAAGATTGGGGTTTGCAACAACGATAACCAAGCATGCATAAGGCAAGAATAAACAGATAATCATATAATTCGCATCAAAGGATCAAGCTTTCACCTTTTCCAACAATTAGACAACTCTTTCAAGAAACCCTAATTGTATCTACCGATTTTATGTTTACAATCCAAGTTGTTAGCATGGACCTCCATTAGATGGGTAATAAACATATAACAAGTAGTAGATGCTCAAAACATGATAAAAGTCGGATCTTTTACCTCAAACACGCATGGCTATCGTCGGGCTCGCCCCAACCCTAGAAGTGGGTGGACTACTCGCGCTTCATCATAATTAAAGACATCAATAATAAAAGGAAATAAACTTGCATTAATAAAATAAAATAGAGCTTACAACCAAAGGAAGCCAATTCCGCTCTCGCTTCACCAACTCCTCTTGGCCACTCACTCTCTTTCTCTCTCTACTACTCCTACTAATTGCTGTCTGATTGAATGATTAAAACTCAGCCCCATGGGCTTTATTTATAGGCTTCTAAACCTTGCTACTCAAGGATAGAAACATCTATCTATATCTAAAACTATATCTAAAAGGCTTAATGATAAATAAAGGTAACAACATAATTAAATCTAAATAAGGGAAGTATATCTAAAAGCCTAAAATATCTTCTTCTTCCATGATGTATCTTGATAGATCTGATAGAACTATGCAACCTTCGGCTCCAAGGAATCCCAATCCGAGTAGGATAGATCAAAACGCGTTACGCGGCTTCTGGAGGCTTCCTCGATCTCGAGTAGAATTGTTGGTCGACTGGTGTGGCTCGGTGTCTCGGCTAGCTGGTGCTCGACAGGCTCGGATAGGGCTCCTGGGTGTCGTCGATCTCGAGTACCCTTACTCGATATCGAGTTGGGTGGCTCATCGACTTGGCCGTCTTGGTGTATTGGGTAGCCTCTTGTCGACATGCTCGGACACAGGCTCACAGGTGTACTCGATCTCGAGAAGTGGTCCTCGATCTCTACTAACTTGGGCTCATCGACTGGTGTGCTCAGCAGTGTCGGGTAGATCCTCTCGATGTGCTCGGTCATGGCTCCTCGGCTTTATCGACATCGGGTAACAGTCCTCGATCTCGAGGAAGATGTCTGGGCATGGTCGGGTAGTCTCTCCTCGACATCCGGGTAATTTCTCCTTAGATCCGGATAATCCCTTCTTGTCTCCGGGTTGGCTCGTCTTCCGCTCCTTGACATGTGCTCTTCGACTAGGGTGTGTCTAGGCGTGATTTATCGAGATCGACTAAGGCTTGTCGATGTTGAGTGACTTTGAGCTCCGGTTCTCGCTTCTTGATTTTCTCCCGAAATGGTTCCATATTCTGCAATATTAAACAGAAACTTATGTAGATCTCCATTTCTGACAAATAAGCATATACTACATAAATCCGACATATTCCCAACCCGAAATATGCAAAAATGTAAAGAATATGAACCTAAAATATGCACAAAGACATGGCTACTTTGGAGACATCAAATCACCCCATACTTAGACTTGCTTGTCCTCAAGCAATAACCAAACAATAACCAAGACCTACAACACATCCTTCAAGTTTTCGCCTTTGTCAAAAGCAACATCTCAAGTAGTAGCAATGTAAGACAAGTGAATTTAACGTCATCACACATATATGAGCGATCCATAGGCATAGGCAATATAAATCCAACCTCACAGGAATAATGTGTTTATACTCAGCTCTCAATGTGTTTAGGCTATGTAGATCATCTCTCAACTCAATTCCATATACAATCTCATCAACATTGTAATTTAAATATAAATCCACTTCGCAACCAATTATGAAAATGCAACAAGAATTATCAGGAGGACTTCGCTCAATAGAAGTCACTACTAGAATTGTGTTCATCGACATCGGGTCTTTGACATCGGTCAGAAAAACGCATGATTTTAAAAATAATTATAACATCTGTTTGAAAATTTTCGATGTTACTGAGACTATATACATCGACCTTATTTGTCAGACAATGTTAAAATGTCATTTTAAAAAAAAATGAAAGCGCGCCTATAATATAAAATCCGAGGTGGTAACAAATCTAAAATCTCTCAAATAATTTGAAGACCCGCCCCATACTTAGAAAAATTTGAGGACCCGCCCATCATTCATATGTACCCTCTCGGCCTCTCTCTCTGTACACTCACTTCCTCTCTCTCTCGTCTCACCAGTCACCAGACCTAAAATCTCCTATAGAGTCAAGACCCACATCGTCCACTCAGGCCTCAACTCCTCCCCAGCAATCATATTCGCCACCGCCACCATCGCCAACGTCGCCACCATCACCGCCGCCACCGCCTCCGCCGCCACTCCTCTTTCTCAATTCCTACTTTCACCTAAGCTTCTCCTCCCCTCTTTCTCTAGATCTGAGATCTCTCCTCTTTCTCTCGGTGTTCTCCCGAAACCTTAAACCTACCACTCTCTCACCAGATCTGAGATATCTCAAGGCCCAGTCTTCTGCTCAACCTCCTCTCCCTCCAAATCTGAAATCTCCTATTTCTCCCGATGTTCGCCGAAACCCTAAACCTTACCATTCTCTCTCTCTCTCTCTCTCCCTCTCTCTCTCTCTCCCTCTCTCTCTCTCTCTCTCTCTCTCTCCTCGTTCTCGGAATCTCCATCTCCATCTCCAGATCGAAGATGGGGAAGAGCTGCTCACCGTGGCTCCTCTTTCTCCCGATGCTCACCGTGATTTTGCCTCCTAGTTGTTAGTTGCAACCTCGCGATTTAGATAGGGTTTGTTTTTCATACTTTTCTGATTTAATTCATTCCTATTTTTTCTCTCTATTTTAATTGTTAATTGGATGTTTTATTGTTGATTTTTCTATTTATTCTGATCTTGTGTTGTATTTTTGATGCTTTTCCAAGTGAAAAATGGTTTAGGGTTGCTGGTTCTTTACTCATTCAGGTATGAGTTGCTGATTCTTTACTCATTCAGGTATGAGTTGCTGATTCTTTACTCATTCAAGTATGAGTTGCTTTGTCTTTGAAATTTAGGATGCTTTGTATTAGTGTATATTGTGATATCGGCTGCCATGGAAGCTGTTCCCCCACCAAGCAAGTTGATCGTAGCTTGCACATAAACTTTTCGAACCTGCCAAGTAAAATGTCTCTCTGGTAATCTTTCTGTTTTGTTCCTAAGGAATATAGCACTTACTATGAATTTTTTTCTGAGCCTATATTAGTTGTTGTGGGTGAGCTGCTACTTTTATGTTGCCTACTCAGGATGCCTTGGCTCTGGGAGAAAGAGTAATCTTTTATCTTCCACGCTGTGAGGATACCAATCCTGAAGCCAGAAAACTTTCTGCACAGGTTGTGATTGTCAACAATTTTCCTTTATATGTTAGTTGTGCCTTGCAAGCATATGTCGCATTTTAGTAGCTATCATTGTGTATTGTGTATTAAGACTATAAATTTGTGCTTTTCTTATTGCTTTCCTTGCAGATTGTGGATCTATTCTTCAACATCTCTCATTCTCTCCCAAAGTCTGGGAATTCAGGATCAGCATTTGATGCGGAATTGTCCTACCGAGTTGTCCTCTCTTGAGGATATTATAGCTGTGTTAAAAAGTGTAAGATAATCTGTTACCTTTTTTTTTTCTTTTATCATGTTAATCATCTTGAGGTTGAAATAGTTTCTCTTTTTTTTCCTTCTACTTTTTTATTAAGGATACTTCAGTTGATTCATCTGAGGTCTTTAACAAGGTTATTTCTACGGTGTATACAATACTGACTAGAGATGAGGTATGTGGCAGAAAAGTACTTGCGGCAGGAAACACTACATGCTGTGAATTTTGTACTTTATTTCATCCAGATTTCTTCCCATGGATAAGCAAGCTAGGTTTGCTTTGCCTGCGTTTCCATCAGGACTAAGATGGTATCTTTTTTTTTCTTTTTTTCTATTTTATTTCATCTACATTTCATCAGTAAGTTGAAGTTATGACCTAGATCAAAGGCTGATTTTTACACTAGGCTACTTACATATTATGGGATTGGACTAGACTAGGTTTTTTTGCCTGCTTTTCATGAATGCCCTTGACTTCCATTGTTAACAAATCAGATAGACAGATACTACTTTTCCATTGGTTTACCTTTTCGTGTGGTGATCAATGCTTAGTGAGTGTGTCATGATTCATGAACTATCGATTTCATAATACCTAGAATGTCTGTTTGTATATTTGGTGGATTTTCAATTGTTTTAAAGTCTTATTCCTACTTGTTTACTAGTATGTGGCTTAGTATGTCACTGATATAACGAGGATAGTGTAAAGATCCTTATTACCTGAAGTTATGTTGATATAAGATCCTTTATACCATTATACCTGCAATTTTTTCTTTGCATATCACTGTTTTTCCTTCAACATTCAGATAAAATAGTAAATTTGCATGTGGACTATGTTGTTTCCACGACTAAATAAATCTGAATTACAATATTTTATTTGTTTTGTTTTCTTTATCTCGAGTCTTTACTGATTTCTTGCTAATTATTTGGACATTGCTAGATCCAATGGATTTGAAATCTTCTTCTACTATTCTTTTTTTTAGATCAAGTTCCATTATTCTTTTATAAATTGTAATTTGTAGGCTTTCAGTCACTCATCAGCACGATTCACCCTAGAATGTTGCTTTCGCTATAAGTGAGTGACACATATCTTTCTGTTGTTAGAATCAGGACCATATTATCCCACACTCATCTGTTAGAAAAGATCTAATGTCCAATATTCTTTGTAGGGATGAAATATATAGGATCATTGTTCTCAGTTGGATATTCAGTACTCAAAGTGAGCATTCTTTATACATTCCAGTACTTCTAATATTTTGCATATGGATAAACTTACCCGTGTTTTTTCTTTGTGACATAGCGTAAATGAGCTACAAGTGAACTACTACAATGACCGATCCAGGTTATAATACGCATTTCCCTTCACAAATACATTGAGATTGAAATGTTCTATTTGGCACTTCTGCACAACATAGCTACTATTAACTTAAATCATCTTGTTCTTTTCAGGGATTACACAAACCCAAATCTTCCTACAGATCAGAGGGGCAGCAGCAGGATTCCACAAGTTTCTGATTTTGATCCGTAAATATTCGAGGATTTTGTGCTTTTCTTTTTCATTTGAGAAGAATGGAAATCTTATATGTTTAGACATGATTGTATTTCCACCTTTAAGGAGAATGTTGCAGAATTTTGATGCAACTGAATTTGTTTTCTTTCACTATTTAGGGAACTATGGTTATCACTATTGACATTTCAGTTGTAATTAACAGGTGTGTTTGAACGTGTGAAATATATAGCTAATAACTGAAAGATATCGGACATCCTAACAAAAAGCGATGTCTATTTTTGTACATATGTCGACCGCAAAGATACAAAACGATTTTAGAAGCCTCGAATATATCAAAATTGCAATGCAACCTGATGTCAATAGGAAACACTTACATCATTAAACTAGTATAAACCGATATCTTACAACATAAAAACATCGTTTTTCTACTGAAAAACGATTTCAAAATATACAAATAACATCGACTTCAAAATATTCAATATGATACATTATATTTATATAAATTAATATCATAAACTTATAAATGAAAAAAGAGTGCACACAAAATGAATAATGTATTACTGATGTGTATATCAACCTAAAACATCTCTTTTAAAAAATTTAGTGATGTTAATGTCAATTTTTTTTTATTACCCTACAATATTTGAAACATCTAGAAATGCAAAATAACAATAGTTGAACATTAGGTTCATCTCCAAAACGTAATTATATCAACGTACTTAAATCGTTATCAACAATAAAAACAATGTTATAAATAATTATAGACATCGGTTAAAAACCGATGTGGTAAAGGTTGGATCTTTAACGCCTCCCACTAACACGTTGAAAATTTTTCTGTTTGACACCGGTTTTTAACCGACGTGTATGAAGACATTTCTAGTAGTGAGTCTTCAAAGAAGATTCCATTCGGCGGGGTTGTGATGGGGTTTGGTAAGAAATAATAAGGGTATGGAATTTATTTGGCCATGTGGTGCTTAATAAAAATCGGGAATCAAGACTCCTAAATCTCCAACAGAACTCAACCAAACCATAACTCTCAATCATATGCATCAACCAAACTCTCCCATTTATCTCAATGAAGTATGTAACCTTTCAAATTTTCTCAACCTCTCCAAAGTATGTATCTTGCGAAATAATGAAAGAAATAAGGTAAATTTGGCTCATGCACTTTATTCACAAACATATATACTTTTTTCTTTTTTTTTCTCTTTTTTTTTTTTTTTGAATAAAATAAGACTAATGGTGCATTTATAAGGTGAGCCAAAAATCCTTTTACATAGTATGCATAGCAAGATAAAATATAAAACCAACCCATATCTCAATAAACTTCAAAAATCCTTCTTGCTTGAACTGAAACACAAGCTCATTTCTTCCGCAAATTATCATTCCAACCAACTCTAAGTCTTAATTCCCAAATGGGGGTCAGGCTCAATTTGGCTAAGGATAATTTTGTGGAGTTTATAATAAAAGTCTCAGGCTAATGTTCTGGCTTCAAGCAGGGATAATGCAGGGTAGGTAAAGAGAGGATAAAATTGGCTTAAAAGGTGCCTCCATCATTTAGTTCTCATTAACATAAACATATAAATGCATTGGCTTTGAATAACTATCACAACATTTAGAGATGCATAGGAAGAGTAAATACACTCAAAAAAGCAGAGGGATTTTTAATGTTCTCCCTATAAGGCCAAAATTCTCACTAGGACAATTTTTGTTAGATTTTAACCTTTAGCTTAGGATCATATGTGCTCAATTTCATCACAAGTTCACAATCCACATAAAAACCATTTTGAGGACTTAGGCTAAACCTTCCAAACACGCCATAGGATTTATATGATCAAGTCAGTCATTATTTATCATCATAGGACATCTAAGTTAGGGTATAAAAACTAAGATAATGCAAAAATTTAAACATGCATATTTTTTTCTTTTCGACATTTTCTATTTTTTTATTTTTTTTCTATGCAACTAAAAACAAGACTATAATAAAAGATTAAAATGCATAAAACTTAAACATGAATGCATAACATAAAAATTAAAATTTCACCATGTCACCATGTAAAACCAAAAAGCAAGACTAAAACATATAAAAATGATAATGAGCCCTTCCCCCACCCCATACTTAAAATGTACAGTGTCCCCACTGTATAAAAATTAAATAACAACGAGAGTAAAGGAAGGAACTCACAGGATAACATATCGAGGAGGGCGAATCAGTGCAGGTCGAGGAAATAGGCTTTGTCGATCTCGAGTACAGGGTACTCGATCTCGAGGAGCTTCGTCTGCGTCCAGTGGTTTCTGAAGTCGGGGAGCTTCTGGTGGCTTAGTCGATATCGAGTTGGCCTACTCGACATCGACGAGTTTCTGGGCTGCTCCTCCTTGTCGTCGTCGACTTGGCCTTCGTCGATTCTGACTGTTTTTCAGGGACTTCTTTATTCCACTTTTCGTGATCCTTATATGCTTGCCGACCTAAAAGTGTTAGATTGCACACAAAAACAAGACTATCCACATGAAGTATTCTAAAAGACATAAAACCAAAACCAAAAAACAAAAAAACAAAAAGTTCAAAAGTTCCAAAATTCATAAAGTTTATATACATGCTCTAGATTTTAGAGTCGCTAGGCCGACTTCTCCGTTTGCGCTCAAGGACCATTAGTGTGGGGCCCGCTCATGCTTGGCCCTTCTCCTGGATCATCTAGGTCCTGATGGTAGTATGCAAGCTCAGCTGACAGGTGGTTGTTTGCATCATCTCCCTTCTCTTTCTTCTTCTTCCTTCCAGCTCTTAGCTTTCGCAGATTTTCTCACCACGGGGCCTTACCTCCCCTTAAATTATTGAAAATTTTCTTTATGGATTGAGGGGGAGTATGATTCATACCTGAACTTACCTTTTCAGACCCAAAACAGAAATCTTTGGGCTTGGGGCTAGTCGATGTCGAGTACTGCTGGTCGACCTCGAGTACAGGGACCCCATACTTAGGTTCTTGGCAAGTCAGTGGCTCAACAGAGGTTGTCGACATCGACAAGGGCTTGTCGAGATCGAGGAGAAGCTTAGTCGAGATCGAGTTGGCTTGGTCGACCTCGAGTAAAGTGCTCTTGCTTTCCTCCGTTGTTTGCTTGGTCCCGTGGTTGCTGATGCTTTTCACCTCCAGCCATGAAATTTCCTCCTTTGCAGGGCCAAAAGAGAAATCTAAAACCTCATCGCCTATGGTGAAGGTGAGCGAGCGATTCTTAACACTAATTCTGGCATCTACAGTTGCTAAGAATGGTCTACCAAGAATAATAGGGCTAGTAGGATCTTCAGCACAGTCTATGATAAGGAAATCTGCTGGAACAAAGAATTTACCATCCTGGACGGGGACATTCTCAACTATACCTGTAGGGATGACCACTGTATTGTTTGCCATGTATAGTTTTGCATCCACAGGCTCTATGCATCCTATTTTTACCTTCCGCCAGATTGATAGAGGCATGATGCTCACACTTGCTCCTAAATCACACAGAGACTCGTATTTATATTGTCCAAAACCCACAGTAACAGAAAACGTACCAGGATCAGGTCTCTTTTCAGGGAAGTGGAGTACTTTGCATTCGCATGCGATCTCTGAGATGGATCGCTTCTTGCTCAGGATTTCCTTCAGAAATTTGACATATCCGGGTATCTCTTGCAGGGCTTCTATAAAAGGAATAGAGACATTCAGTTCTTGTAGCATATTAACAAATCTGGTAAACCTACCTGCAGTGGGATCTTTCTGTGCTTTGGAAGGGAAAGGCAATGGCTTTTTCTGCTTCGGAGCCAGATCAGACGTCGGAGGTGTTGCAGAGTCGTCGACGTCGCCTTGCTGTTCTTCGATCTCGACCAGAGGCTCCTCGAGATCGACTTGGGTGGTCGACTTCGACTTTCTGGGCTGCGCAGTGGAGTCCGAGCTCAGCTTCTGGTCTGTGTCGAGCAGCTTCTTGTCGAGGTCGAGTACGGACTCCTCGAGATCGAGTAGATTTTGTTCTGTCTCGAGTTGCTGCTCTGCCTTGTCTTGATGTTTCCCGACCTCTGGCTCGTGTAATTGATGCCCACTTCTGAGTTTGATAGCTGCGATGTGTCCGGTTTTCCCCTTAGGATTTGGTTCTGTTTGCCCAGGGAGCTGTCCAGATGGTCGTGGGATCTGTGCAGCGATTTGACCCATCTGGGTTTCTATTCTTTTTTTCCAGATATCCAGTTCTCCAAATTTTGTAGTGATGTTCTGGAACTGGTTGTTGATGGTGCCCTGATTCCGACGCATCTCCTCAAGGATCAATTGCAGATCATCCTTCTTTTGATCCCTTTCTCGATGTCCTGGAGCTCTGTAGGGTGGGGGGTTCCTAGGAGGACCTTGGTTCCACTGTGGCTGATAGAACCTTTGATCTCCCATGTAGCGATTTGGACCCCCAGCGTAGGCTGCCTCTTCATGTGTCTCTGCCATTCTGACTTGCTCAGTGTGTGGGCACTCAGTAGTGTTGTGCCTCTGTGATCCGCATTCGATGCAAGGCTGATTGACAGATAGATATTTGACTTGCTTGATGAGCTTGCAATTCTGGTCTCTAATAACTCCCTCCCTTGATGAAAATCAGAATAAATGTTTCAAAGGCCTTGACATGATGTTTGTGTCAAAGGTCTTGGAACATTAACAGTTGATGAAATCCAAAACCTGTTTTATAAGTCCGAATATTATTTAATCTTATTATATACTTCCTTTATATTATATATATGTATGACTAATATTTCAGGAAGTATTTCGAGATTATATCTTTCCTTTTGGTGCATATTGAGGAGATCCAATTCAAAGAAGATCATGTCTTCGAAGTGTCCTAAAATAGAAGATCCGGACGCGCCATGATCTTTACTAGCCATTGTTGAAGACCCAGTGTTGAAGAACCTCATGCTCCATATTACTTTTATAAATGAAAGGAAGAAGAAGACAGAACACACAAGTGCTACACGAGCTTTCATTCATTCAAGCAAGATCTGTCTTCCAAAGTGTCTCTCTGCTAAGCGCTCAAGAGTTTGTTGTTTATTTCAAAGCCTTTGAGAGTCACTGTGAGCTTATAGGATATATTCATTTATAGTGTTACTCGAGAGTTTGTAACTCGGGAAGTTGCACTAGGCTATTGATTTGTGAGAGTAAGAGGATTGTACTAGATAGCTGAGAGAGGTGGGGCTCTTCTAGATTGGTCTAGGACTCCAAGGGAACGTGAGTTGACTAGATTGAAATTATATAGGAGAGAGGCTTCTCGGTGAGCTATTAGGATCCTAAGCTAAGCAAATCAATAAAGCCTTTTGAATCCTAGGGTTGTGGAAGAACCCTAGGCGGGGACGTAGGCCAAGTTCGTGCCGAACCTCGTAAACAATTACTCGTGTCCTTTACTTATTGCTTTACCTTATTTCCGCACTTGGTTCGATTGTCTAACTTTGTGATTCAGGTTTATCTCAAAGGGTTTTATACGAGCTCCAAAAGTCTTGAGACTTTCTGCGAAAAACGGGCATACTCTATTCAACCCCCCTTCTAGAGTATTTCTTATTACATTGTTTTTACATTATCGAACCTTCAATTGGTATCAGAGCTTTACTCACTATTTTTGATCTAACAATCTTGTGAGTTTTCGATCATGTCTGGTGAAGCAAGCGGAGGATTTGCACAGGGAAGGTCCACAAGCAGACCACCACTCTTTGTAGGAAACAACTTTGTCCAATGGAGATCTTTGATGAAGATGTTCATCATAGACCAAGATCTAGAGCTTTGGAACATTATAGAGAATGGTCCGAAGATTCCAGAGAAAGATGGACCAAATGATACCAAAGTTGCAAAGAAGTAGTCTGAATACAACCAAGCAGATCTTGAAACCATCTCCAAAAACTACAGGGCTATTAACTTACTCTATTGTGGTCTTAGCACTGATGAGTTTAACCGTATTTCATCTTGTAGGTCAGCTAAAGAGATTTGGGACAAATTGGTCATCACCTATGAAGGAACGAGCCAAGTGAAAGACACCAAGATCAGCATTTTCCTTAGAAAGTATGAGCTCTTCAAGATGAAGTCTGATGAGTCAATCAAGGCCATGTTCACACGATTCACAGAAATCACCAACAACCTTGACTCTCTTGGCAAGAGCTTTACCAATGTTGAGAAAGTGAGGAAGATACTGAGGTGCCTCCCAAAAGAGAAATGGGGTCCGAAAGTAACAGCTATAGAGGAAGCCCAGGACCTCACCACTCTACCCCTTGATGACCTTCTTGGGAAGCTGATCACGCATGAGATGATCCTTAATGAAGACGATGGAGAACTTCCAACTAGCACTAAAAACTTGGCACTCAAGTCTAAAAAGGATGAGCCCAAGGATGGATCTGATTCCGAAGACGAGGACGACGATGAGGATGATCCTTTTGCTCTTATCACAAGAGGCCTTGCTCGAATTCTCAAAATGAAGAAGCAATTCAACAACAAGGATGGCTCAGAGTCTTCAAAATTTCGAGGTAAGCCTCAATACAACAAGTATGAAAAGAAGACTAAACCGTTGTCTTGTTTTGAATATGGTGAAACAGATCATCTTGTGAAGGACTTCCCTCAAAAGACAAAGAGCCAGCCCAAGAAAGGTGACAAATGGAAGAAGAAAGCCACGGTGGCAACTTGGAGGGATTCCGACTCTGACTCCGATGATGAGAAGGCCAATATTTGTCTTATGGCCTCAGAAGATGGATCCCACGATGAAAAGCTTGAAGCTACTGTAAGAGAACTTATGGAAAGTCCAAAAGAGGTATTATCAGAATTCCTTTCCAATATGATTGCCAATGAAGAGAAGCTTATTGCCCAAACTAACATCCTTATTAATAGAACTGTGGACCAGGAAAAAACTATTGAGGATCTGTCTATGAGGGTCAAAAGTTTTGAAGCTTCTTATTCAGGTCTTGACATTAAAGTCAAGACGCTTGACTCAGAGAAATCTGAACTCAAGCAAGATCTCTCCTCTCTAAGAAATGAGCATCATGACTTAGAGAACGAGAAGATCTCCCTGAATAATAAGATTCAAGACCAACAGACAGCCCTCATAAGTTTTACCAAATCCAAAGGTACTCTCGATAGGATGTTGGGTGAGCAACAAAGCTCTCTAAACAAAAGTGGTATTGGTTACAATCCAAAGTTTTTACAGAAGCAACACATTACCACTTTTGTAAAGGCAAAAGGAAGCAGAACCTCTGCTATATGTCACCATTGTGTTAGAAAGGAACATGTAAAAGAGACCTGCCCCTATAGAAGAAAGGATCCATATATTATTCGCAATACATTTCCTGTTCATTTGAGAAAAAAACGGATAACACAAGTTTGGGTTCCAAAAGGCACTATTTTACCAAATATGGTTTACCCCAACAATGGATCCAAATTTGCTTATTGGTCTAGCCACAAAGGTTGATGTTTGTCTTGCAGGAGATCACCAAGGTGAAAGATCACAAATGGATTATTGATAGTGGATGCTCGAGGCATATGAGTGGGAAGAGTTCTCTCTTTCATGATCTAAAGGAGCAATCCACGGGAACAATCACTCTTGGTGACAAAGGAAAATGCGACATCGTTGGTATTGGTAGTGTTGGAAGCGATTCCAGCCATAGTATTAAAAATGTCTATCTTGTTGATGGTTTGAAGTATAATCTGCTTAGTGTCTCTCAATTATGTGATAGTGGTAACAATGTCAGATTTAACAAGAAAAGATGTATAGTGTGCAGAGAAGATACAGGTGAAGTTATATTGACTGCATATCGCTACAACAACATATACGCCGTAAACGCTGATCAAGTGGCACAAGGAAGCTTAACCTGTCTAAAGGCCTTGACGGATGATCCAAAGCTTTGGCACAGGAGACTCGGTCATGTGAGTCCACATACACTACAGAAGCTTGTGTCCAAAGGGCTTGTAAGAGGGCTACCTGAGATGGACTTCAAAGGTATTGACATGTGCAATGCATGCACACGAGGTAAACAAACACGTAGCTCTTTCAAACCCAAAAAGGTTGTAAGTTCTTCTAGACCCCTTGAATTTTTTCATATGGATTTATGTGGTCCTATGCGAGTCAAATCTCCCAATGGTAAAAAGTACATGCTAGTTGTTGTTGATGATTTTTCTAGATATACTTGGGTTGCATTTTTAAAAGAAAAATCAGAGGCCTTATTTGAGTTTTTAAAACTTTGTAAGGAGTTGCAAACTTTAAGAAACGAGCCCATAGTGTCAATTCGGAGTGATTATGGTAGGGAGTTTGATCAACTTCAATTTGATTTATTTTGTGCTAAATATGGCATCTCCCATAACTTTTTTGCTCCTAGGACACCTCAACAAAACGGGGTTGCGGAACGCAAGAACCGCACCTTAGAGGATATGGCCAGGACTATGCTTTTAGAAAATGCATTACCTAAAACCTATTGGGCTGAAGCTGTTAACACAGCTAACTACATTTTGAATCGTTGTCTTATTCGTTCCATCTTAAAGAAAACTCCTTATGAACTTTTCAAAGGCCGCAAACCACTTATATCTTATTTTAAACCCTTTGGCTGTACTTGTTTTGTTCATAACAATGGAAAAGATAACCTTGGGAAATTTGATGCGCGTAATGATGAAGGTATATTTCTTGGCTACTCCACGAGTAGCAAAGCTTATAGAATCTTCAATAAAAGGACCCAGGTAGTTGAAGAAAGTATACATGATATTTTTGATGAATGCAATGACGGTGCTTTGAGTGAAAGTGTTGCAGATATAGATCTTAACATCCATGAAGAGAACGAGGAAGGTGATGATGCTGCTACCAAGAACACAGAGAAGAGGAACATGCAGGAACCGATTCTTAACACTGAAGAATTGGCCCAAGGTGTTGAAGATTCGTCCAAAGCCCTTGGTGTCCAATCCAACAGTGTTGAGACGTCAGAAACTGCTGTAACTGAACCTAACAGAACCACGGAGTCAGATGTACTACAAGTCAATCCTACCAGTGTGACGAATCAAGGAGCCGAGACTAGCAAAAGGAAATTCAAATACTCCTCATCACACTCATTAAAGGATATCATTTGTGACCCTACTTCTAGTGTTCAAACTCGTTCTAAACTTAAAGATCTTTGTGCTTTTCACGCGTTTGTTTCTCTTATTGAGCCAAAGAAGGTAGATGAGGCACTTCAGGAGCCAGACTGGATCATTGCTATGCAAAGTGAGCTTAACGAATTTGAAAGGAACAAAGTCTGGACCTTGAAGCCTAGGCCAAAGCATCAATCAGTCATTGGCACACGATGGGTATTTTGAAACAAGCTAGATGAGAATGGTAAGATTGTGAGGAACAAGGCAAGGCTTGTTGCTCAAGGCTACAATCAAGAGGAAGGTATTGACTACAAGAAGACCTTTGCTCCCGTAGCCTGGCTTGAAGCTATTCGCATTCTATTAGCATTTACATCTTTTATGAGCATAAAATTATATCAAATGGATGTCAAGTGTGCTTTTCTCAATGGTTTCTTAGAGGAAGAAGTATATGTTGCTCAACCCCCAGGTTTTAAAAGTTCAGAATTTCCCAATCATGTTTATAAACTTGACAAAGCGCTTTATGGTTTGAAACAAGCCCCAAGAGCTTGGTATGAGCGCTTGTCAAAATATCTTTTAGAAAATAATTTTAAAAGGGGGTTGATCGACAAGACTCTTTTTATCAAAACCAAAGGAAAGGACATTTTGGTTATTCAAATTTATGTTGATGACATATTATTTGGTGCTACTAACACATCTTTGTGCAAGGAATTTTCTGACATCATGTGCAGTGAATTCGAGATGAGCTTGATGGGTGAACTCAACTTCTTTTTGGGATTATAAGTTCATCAATCCAAGAAAGGGATCTTTGTCAACCAAAGCAAGTACACTAAGGATCTCTTGAAGAAGTTCAAAATGGATCAATCCAAAGCAGCCAAGACTCCCATGAGCTCAACATTGTCTCTAGATCAAGACAAGACTGGGAAAAGTGTCAATCAAAAGGAGTATCAAGGAATGATTGGATCTTTATTATATCTCACGGCTAGTAGACCTGACATCATGTTTAGTGTTTGCATGTGTGCTAGGTTTCAAGCTGATCGTAAAGAATCTCACCTCGTGGCTGTGAAGAGGATCTTTCGATATCTCAATGGCACTAAGGAGCTTGGACTATGGTACCCAAAGAAAAAGGATTTCACATTAATTGGGTATTCTGATGCAGATTTTGCAGGCTATAAGGTGGATAGGAAGAGCACATCAGGATGTTGCCAATTCTTAGGAGCATCTTTGATCAAATGGCATTCAAAGAAACAAAACTCAGTCGCTCTATCCACTGCAGAAGCCGAATACATTGCAGCTGGAGCCTGTTGCTCCCAAATCCTTTGGATAGCTCAACAAATGCGAGATCTTGGCATCAACCTCAAAGGCATTCCCATTAAATGTGACAATACAAGTGCCATCTCCATTACAAAGAATCATGTTCAACATTCAAGGACCAAACATATTGATGTAAGGCATCACTTCATTAGAGACCATGTCGAAAAAGGTGATGTGTCCATATCCTTTATTTGTACAGATTATCAATGAGCTGACATTTTTACTAAGCCTTTGGCAGAGGACAGGTTCACCTTCATTAGATGTGAGATTGGAATGCTTAACAGGGATGCACTTTCGTAGGGGGAGCTTTCCCTTTACGAAAGATAGATTCTACTCAGTGTAAAGATCCTTGAACCTCCTTTAAAAGGTTGTGAACTGAATGGTAGAGCACATATAACGGATCATATGTTTGGTTAATATCTTTTTAGATATTTGATCAAATATAGTTTTAATGGATTTTTAACCTTCTCCATTTGTTACCGATTTTATATTATCCGATTATATTTTATTTGTGGAAATTATTTTAAATCGGATAAATATCTTCTTGCCTTAGCCGTTAAGATTTGAAAGGAACTTTTGAATTTTGAATTATTTTGGTGACTTTTTTGGTGACTGTTTTACCTCCTCCCTTTGTTGAAAGACAAAAAGGGGGAGATGATCTGTGGTGTTGTTTAGACTTTGAAAACCTCTGCTTAAAGGTCTTGGAAGACCTTGGTTTTTGATTTGTGGTTTTTGGTTGGATGTTTTTTTTTTCATGCTTTAAAAATTTTGATCCAACATTTGTCTAACCCATGCAGGTACCTAGTCCGATTTCTATTTTATTATCTATTCTTGACTAAGTTGCAGGGATGCACAGGTTTTGTCTTTCATCAAGGGGGAGATTGATAACACCCTCCCTTGATGAAAATCGGAATAAATGTTTCAAAGGCCTTGACAGGATGTTTGTGTCAAAGGTCTTGGAACATTAACAGTTGATGAAATCCAAAACCTGTTTTATAAGTCCGAATATTATTTAATCTTATTATATACTTCCTTTATATTATATATATATGTATGACTAATCTTTCAGGAAGTATTTCGAGATTATATCTTTCCTTTTGGTGCATATTGAGGAGATCCAATTCAAAGAAGATCATGTCTTCGAAGTGTCATAAAATAGAAGATCCGGGCGCGCCATGATCTTTACTAGCCGTTGTTGAAGATCCGGTGTTGAAGAACCTCATGCTCCATATTACTTCTATAAAGGAAAGGAAGAAGAAGACAGAACACACAAGTGCTACACGAGCTTTCATTCATTCAAGCAAGATCTGTCTTCCAAAGTGTCTCTCTGCTAAGCGCTCAAGAGTTTGTTGTTTATTTCAAAGCCTTTGAGAGTCACTGTGAGCTTATAGGATATATTCATTTATAGTGTTACTCGAGAGTCTGTAACTCGGGAAGTTGCACTAGGCTATTGATTTGTGAGAGTAAGAGGATTGTACTAGATAGCTGAGAGAGGTGGGGCTCTTCTAGATTGGTCTAGGACTCCAAGGGAACGTGAGTTGACTAGATTGAAATTGTATAGGAGAGAGGCTTCTCGGTGAGCTATTAGGATCCTAAGCTAAGCAAATCAATAAAGCCTTTTGAATCCTAGGGTTGTGGAAGAACCCTAGGCTGGGACGTAGGCCAAGTTCGTGCTGAACCTCGTAAACAATTACTCGTGTCCTTTACTTATTGCTTTACCTTATTTCCGCACTTGGTTCGATTGTCTAACTTTGTGATTCAGGTTTATCTCAAAGGGTTTTATACGAGCTCCAAAAGTCTTGAGACTTTCTGCGAAAAACGGGCATACTCTATTCTACCCCCCTTCTAGAGTATTTCTTATTACATTGTTTTTACATTATCGAACCTTCAGTCTCTATAGAACTGCTCCCTGACATCTGGATCAATCTCCTTTGCTGGTTCATAAAGTGGCATAGATGGTGCTGGCCTGGCATAGGAGTTCTCCTCATAGTTTGAAGTAGACCCATATTTGTTGTCATAATTGGTGAGCTTCTCTAGCACACCCCAGGCGTCGATTGGTGGCATCGTCAGATACTCATAGCGAGTGTACTGATTGATCCTGTCCTTAGTGACTTGATCAAGAGAATTGAAGAAGATCTCCTGAATGACGTAGGGTGGTTGTCCATGAGTAGGGCAAGATCGCAGCAGTTCTTTGTAGCGTTCCCATGCCTTTGCCAGCGGTTCCCCAGGCTTCTGTTTGAAGGCGGTGATTTTCTGGCGGAGGAGTGCTGTCTTGGCGGGTGGGAAGAATTTATTCAGAAACTCTTGCTCTACTTGGGCCCATGTTGTGAGTGATCTTGGTTTCAGCCCTTCAAGCCACTTCAGTGCAGGCCCAGCGAGAGACCAGCGAAAAGCATTCATCCTGACATATTCCAAAGTTGTACCTTCAGCAAGAGTACGGCACATGTCAGAAAAATTGGTAATATGTTCAAGAGGACACTCATTAAATTTGCCATAAAAAGCATTATTTTTAAGCTCTATCAGAAATTGAGTGCGAATTTCAAAAGAGTTTTCAGGGATAAGAATCGCCGATTCAGGCACGACGAGAGTTGGATGCATATAATCCTCAGCAGTGGTTGGATATTGGGCAAGCTCAGCTTCTGCTTGCCTTGCGCGCTCAGCTTCTTGTTCCCTCGCTGCCCTTTCAGTGGCGATAGTAGTATCCTTTGCGGCTAGTTCCCTTGTAAGCCTTGCAATGAGCTGTTCTTGTGTCTCTGCGGCCACCATGACTCTTTGTAGTTTAGCTCTGATGTGTAGAAGGCGTTCTGGTTCGTCTAAGCCGTCAAACTCAGGTGGTTGACCAGAACGGCGCATACACCTGTAAAGTAACTTAAAGCAGACGTGAGATTCAACTACCTAAGGCGCGAATGATAGTTTCCCCGGCAACGGCGCCAATTTGTTGTAGGACGAAATCGAGTATGCAAAATATAATGTAAATAAACTAAGGCAAACCAGATTCCGCCCCTTACAAATAATTACAAGACTTCCTCCCGATGCAGCAGTGGGAAGTCAGGATCGATCCACGAGGAAGCGTCTCAGCAGATCCTAGGCAGCGGAGAAATCTCACGGATAGAAGTCGACCACAAATGTCCTAGATCTCGAGTACAGTTGCTCGACAGAAGATCGGACAGTCGAACAGCGCAGCAGCAGCTCCCGGCGATGTTGGTCGAGATCGAGTAACCTTTACTCGAGATCGAGTAAGGTTGTCGACGTCAATGACTGGCTTTGTCGATCACCTGCACACAGAAGCTACGGCGATGCTGGATCGAGAATCAGTAACTCGAGGTCGAGTAGTGCAATTCGAGATCGAGTAAGATAGAAAACTAAAACGAAATAAAGTAAAACAAATGCTTTGGGATTTCGAACTAAACTGTAAAAAGACTTCCAAGATTGGGGTTTGCAACAACGATAACCAAGCATGCATAAGGCAAGAATAAACAGATAATCATATAATTCGCATCAAAGGATCAAGCTTTCGCCTTTTCCAACAATTAGACAACTCTTTCAAGAAACCCTAATTGTATCTACCGATTTTATGTTTACAATCCAAGTTGTTAGCATGGACCTCCATTAGATGGGTAATAAACATATAACAAGTAGTAGATGCTCAAAACATGATAAAAGTCGGATCTTTTACCTCAAACACGCATGGCTATCGTCGGGCTCGCCCCAACCCTAGAAGTTGGTGGACTACTCGCGCTTCATCATAATTAAAGACATCAATAATAAAAGGAAATAAACTTGCATTAATAAAATAAAATAGAGCTTACAACCAAAGGAAGCCAATTCCGCTCTCGCTTCACCAACTCCTCTTGGCCACTCACTCTCTTTCTCTCTCTACTACTCCTACTAATTGCTGTCTGATTGAATGATTAAAACTCAGCCCCAAGGGCTTTATTTATGGGCTTCTAAACCTTGCTACTCAAGGATAGAAACATCTATCTATATCTAAAACTATATCTAAAAGGCTTAATGATAAATAAAGGTAACAACATAATTAAATCTAAATAAGGGAATTATATCTAAAAGCCTAAAATATCTTCTTCTTCCATGATGTATCTTGATAGATCGGATAGAACTATGCAACCTTCGGCTCCAAGGAATCCTAATCCGAGTAGGATAGATCAAAACGCGTTACGCGGCTTCTGGAGGCTTCCTCGATCTCGAGTAAGGATACTCGATCTCGAGTAGAATTATTGGTCGACTGGTGTGGCTCGGCGTCTCGGCTAGCTGGTGCTCGATAGGCTCGGATAGGGCTTGATGCGGGACCATCTTCTACAGCTCCAGACACACCCATTATACTTGGAGAAGGACCAATGACTCGAGCTAGAGCTAAGAAGCTTCAGAGAGACTCATTCAACTTTGTGAGTCATGCTTTGTTCTCGAGCAAGGTTCAACTTCCCGAGCCAACATTGAAGACATACATGTGCATTGGAGTCCAACTAGAGGTCGAGCCTCCATAGCTATGCTTATGTCGATATTTCTAAGTGTTAATTCCCATTTTCAGCTTAAGTATTCTATTGGGCTGAATTGGGCTTTTCTAGTTATTATTTTTAGAGACCTTATTTACTTATGTCTTTAGGTGTTATTTTTATTAAGCCCATTAGTAATTAGATATATCTTATTCTATCTACTAGAATCGGCCAGAACATCCACATAAGGCATATATATTTCGTTACTTTCCTTTGTAATCAGTTGAAACTTATTGAATGAAATTGCTTCTCACAAAACGTGTGCTTAAACACTCGAGAGAACTGTTGGCCGAATTGAGCAGTGCTCTTCAGGTCATCGAATTGGTATATCTCAGCTTGGTTTGCTTTGTCGTTCATCAACTTCGCAAGACTTGGTGAATCTAGTATCCATAAGCCCCCTCCTTGTGCCTTCAAGTTGTCCGCTTGATTGTGTAGGGTTGTAGAGGCGGGTTGTGTAGTCATTGGTATTGGTTCCTACCTTCTACAGAAGCCTGGGGTCTCTATCTTGTTCTGCATAGATCGTTTCAGTCCTTATCAGGTCGAGTCTTTCCATTCTTGTTCTTTATTTTCGAGTCTTGCATCTTTCTTTAGAGTCTTTGCTGCGTTCTTTAACTTCTTGATTGATCTTGCAGATTTCTTGATCAATTCTTGAAGCATCCTTGATGCGTCGGTTTGAGTCTTGTTATTTCTTTGAGTCTTTCTTTAGTTTCTTGCTTGTTGTCGAAGATCGGACCATCACACGGCTAACCCCGTATCAAATTGGCATCAGAGCTTTGGTTTCCGACATCAAGATTGAGTCTTTTCTTTTCCTAAACACAAAAACCCACAAAAAGAGTCCTTTTCTTGTTTTGGTCATTTACTTCTTGCATTCTTTATTGATTATTGCACTAATCTTGAGTTTGTGATTGTTTGTGGTTGCATAGCCTAAACACAAAGCCTAGCCGAGACCGTGGAGTCGACCAAAGGTGCACACAACCCCTTGTGAACACCCAAAGCCGGCGGCAATTCTTGTCCCCATAGTCAACAGTTTGGCCGAATCCACATACCACACAAGACAAACCCTAGTTTGTTGCTTTGTTCTATCTTTGGAACTTTCATCTATCTTTTATCTATTTCCTTTATCTATTGCCTATTTCAAATCTGATTTTGTGGTAGAATTAATTCATTAAATCTATCATATATCATAAAGGCACAAGATAGATCTTATTACCTAAATTAGTCATTTTATCTATATCTTTGCATTAGGGCTGAAATTTTGATCTCTTCACCATAATATTCAGATTTTCGAGTCCTATTTCATATTATAGAGTCTTTCTTGCATTAGTATAAAAAAAATCAGTTTCGAAAGCTATTCAAAAAAAAAAAAGAGATTGAACTTGGACCTAGTAGGATAAAATTCACTAGGGGCAAAAGTAAGTCAAAAAAAAAAAAGGAAAGAGTTTGTTTGATCTAGTGCAAGAAAGCTCCCAAGGACAAATTGGTGAACCCTTCTTCTCAGCCCTAGTCGACACACCCTATCCCAAAAACACATACCTCCACAAAATTGAAACCCTACCCTGCAACTACAACGTCCTAACTTAAGGTTTTCAATCAAAAGAGGTAAATTTCCATTCTTTGTTAGTTTCTTTTATTTTCTCTCTATTGCAGCTACTGTCGAGTGCTTCTCTCTATTGATCGAGTACTTTTCCTGCTGTGTCGAGTTGTTGTTGTTGTGTCGAGCACTCTTAACCATTGTCGAGTGCAAAGCTGGTTGTGTCGAGTGCTTACAGCCCTTGTGAGTGCTTGTTTGAGTTTCTGTCGAGTGATCTCAGCCCTTGCCGAGTGTTCTTCTTTGTGTGTCGAGTTACATTCTTGCAAATTCCCATCTGTTTTGCTTGAATTGAGTTAATTTCTTACATCGAGTTCTCTACAGCCCTTGTTGAGTACTCTTCCGTGTTGTTTCATTCATTCTCTTGGTTACATACTTTGATTGCTTTGTCTTTTTCTTGGTAGTTGATTTGCCCAAAGCGGATTGCCCTAGCAAGCGTGATATATCAATCAGAGAGGGAGTGTGAGCGAAACACAATTGTAAGCTGATTATATTTTTACTAAACTTTAACATAGTTCTTTGTTTCTTTTCTCTTTGTGATAATGTCTAATAATCAGGTTAACAATCAGAACAACCCCAACAATGAGGGTAACAGGAGTGCTACTGTGACACCCGAGCAGTTCAACACATTGGCAGCTAGCATGGCAACTCTGACGGATACATTGGCTGCATTACAAGCCAAGATGGCGGCTTGGGAGAGTTCTAGGCCTAATGGTTCAAACACCATGGGAGGTCAGCAAGAACGAGTGCAAGTTGAGACGCCTCAAGATGAAAGAGAGGTCGTTAATCCTAATCATATTCCTAATCCTAATCCTCATGTTAATATTAATTTACAAAATCCTTTATTCAATGAAAACAACTCTCCACGAGGTGGGAGAAATGATCGGAATAATGGGTTTGTTAATGTGCAAGGTCAAGGACAAGGAAGGGGAAGAGGACGTGGCTATCAAGAGCAGTTCTACTAATCGGAGCAAGATGATGACTTCCAAGAAGAGGAGTATTGGGAGCAGCGCCCGAGATGGAATCAAAGGGGAAATCAGAACCGACCACCAAGGTACAATGATGACGACGGCATAGGTAAGGTTAAGGTAAAGATTCCTCCTTTTGATGGTAAGACTGATCCAGATGCTTATATTGATTGGGAGATTAAAATGGAGCAAATCTGGAATTGTCACAATTTCTCAGAGGCTAAGAAAGTACAACTAGCTTCCCTAGAGTTTCAAGGTTTTGCATTAATCTGGTGGGATAATCTTGTTAAGGAAAGAAGAAGATCCCTTGATGCACCTATTGCTTCTTGGGAACAATTAAAAGTAGTCATGAGAAATAGGTTTGTACCTCAACATTATGATAGAGAGCTATTAAACAGATTAGAAAACCTTAAACAAGGTAGTAAAACTGTTGAGGAAACATTTAATGTTATGCAAGAAGCCATGGCTCGAGCTAATATAGTAGAAACTCATGAGAAAACTAATGTTAGATATCTTAGAATCTTGCATCCTGCTTTAGCTCATGAGATTGATTATTTTCCCTATACTACTCCTATTGAACTTTTACATCTAGCTATGAAAGTAGAAAAGGGACAACGCTACAAGAGCCAAGGTAATAGAGTGTCGAGTGGCCAGCAACATGGGTGGCGCCAATCTCGGCCCCAACAGCCCCAAGGGCGCTCGGAAATGGGCTTTAGAGAGCGAGCTCAGCAGCCCCAAGGGAGGAGTGATGGCCGACAGCCCCAACAGCCCCTCGACAAAGGAAAAGGTCCATTGAATGGACGAGAATCGTCTGGGACATCTACTGGTCCCAAAGGGAGTAATCCTAACCCTTCTACCCTTCGTTCTAGAGATATTGTGTGCTTTAAATGTCAAGGTAGAGGTCATTATATGAAGGATTGACCTAATAAGAAAACTCTCATGGTTAATCACTTAGGTGAATATGAATCTGAAAATTCTTGTGATGAACATGATGAGCATGCTAATGAAGATAATGATCAAAATCTCAACCTTATGTGCTATGATGATGATGATGAGGTCGAATATGAGCATGGTGAATCTTTGATTGTTAGGAGAGTTTTAAGTGTTGTTCCTGCACCTTGTGATGATAATCAAAGAGAAAACTTGTTTCATACTCGTTGTCTAGTTAAAGGAAAGGTTGTAAATGTGATCATGGATGGAGGTAGTTGCTGTAATTTAGCTAGTCAAGAAATGGTTGACAAATTGCATCTCTCTACTGTCCAACATCCTAGACCTTATAAATTGCATTGGATGAATGATTGTGGAAATTTGAAAGTAAACAAGCAAGTTAAAGTGCATATTAAACTAGGACATTATGAAGATGATGTTTTATGTGATATTGTGCGCATGCAAGCTTGTCATATTCTATTAGGTCGTCCTTGGCAATTTGATCGTAAGGTCCAACATGATGGTCATTCTAACCGATATGCCTTTACATTTCAGGGAAAGAACGTTGTTCTCAAACCCATGACGCCTACACAAGTGGCTGATGAGATTGAGAAGCGCAAGGTAAGTAAAGGTGAGTTAGATAGGGAGGCTCAATCGAGCCAAGTGGCATCCCAAACTCGGCCTAAGGGTGTACTAATGGCTTCCAAGAGTACATACTCAGACGAATTTGCGGATGGAGAAACCACCCTTATGCACCTTATCAAGAGCTTGAATATGTTGAGTGAAGAGCTTAAAGCTTCTCTTCCATCAAACATACTCGCTTTACTTGAGGAGTATAAAGATGTGTTTCCCGATGACATACCACCAGGTCTACCCCCTATTCGAGGAATTGAGCATCAAATTGATCTCATTCCAGGGACTGCATTACCTATTAGGCCTGCGTATCGTATGAATCCCACTGAGACCCAAGAGGTCCAAACCCAAGTCCAGGAACTGTTGGATAAGGGTTATATTAGAGAAAGCTTAACTCCTAGTGTTGTGCCTGTGTTATTAGTCCCTAAGAAAGATGGGTCATGGAGAATGTGTGTAGATTGTAGGGCTATTAACAATGTCACTATTAAATATCGTCACCCTATCCCTAGATTAGATGATATGCTAGATGAATTGCATGGAGCTTCTATATTCTCTAAAATAGATCTTAGGAGTGGCTATCATCAAATTAGAATGAAAGAGGGTGATGAATGGAAAACAACCTTTAAGACTAAGCTAGGCTTATATGAGTGGTTGGTTATGCCTTTTGGTTTAACTAATGCTCCTAGTACTTTTATGCGCTTAATGAATCATGTGCTTCGAAATTTCATTGGAAAATTTGTTGTTGTTTACTTTGATGATATTCTGGTTTATAGCAAGTCTTCTAATGAACATGAATCACATCTAAGAGAAGTACTTAAAACACTGAGAATTGAACGCTTGTATGCTAATTTAAAGAAATGTGAGCTATGTAATGAACAAGTGTCCTTTCTTGGTTTTGTAGTAAGTTCGAGTGGACTGCGTGTCGATGAGGCTAAGATCAAAGCCATACAAGAATGGCCAACACCCACCAACATCGGCCATGTGCGCAGCTTCCAAGGATTGGCGAATTTCTATCGTCGATTTGTAAGAGATTTCAGCACCATCTCGGCACCTCTCACTGAGCTCACGAAAAAGAGGAGTGAATTCACTTGGGGAACAGCTCAAGAGGAAGCTTTCAACATGCTCAAGGACAAGCTGACCCATGCGCCACTTCTAGCTCTTCCCGACTTCTCTCGACCATTTGAGGTAGAGTGTGATGCTAGCGGAGTTGGAATTGGTGGAGTTCTTATGCAGGAAGGTAAGCCTATTGCTTTCTTTTCTGAAAAGTTGAAAGGTGCTAGTCTTAATTACTCTACCTATGATAATGAGTTATATGCTTTATATAGGGTACTTAAGACTTGGTCTCACTATCTATGGCCTAGAGAGTTTGTTCTTAAAACTGATCATGAGTCTTTAAAACACTTTAAGAGCCAAGATAAACTTGATAGGAGACATGGTAGATGGATGGAGTTCATAGAAACATTTCCTTATGTAATTAAGTATAAAAAAGGCAAAGACAATGTGGTTGCTGATGCATTATCTAGGAGACATGTTCTAATAGCTTATTTCAATTCTAATGCTTTAGCTAGAAGACATGTGCTTTTTAACCACTTTGGATTCTAGAGTCTTAGGCTTTGTATACATAAAGGAATTGTATGAATCTGATTTGGATTTTGGTGATGTCTTTCGAAAATGCTTAGAAAAGGGTCCTAATGACAGTTTTTATATACATGAAGGATTCTTATTTCGAAAAGATCAAGTGTGCATTCCTAGATGTTCTCTACGATTATTACTTGTTAGTGAAGCCCATAGCTGTGGATTAATGGGACATTTTGATAGAGATAAGACATATAATACACTGAAATCACATTTTTATTGGCCACATATGCTTAGGGATGTAGAACATTGTTTTAAAAGATGCATAGATTGCATAAAAGTTGATAACTCCCTCCCTTGATGGAAATTGGAATAAATGTTTCAAGGGCTTTGACAGGATGTTTGTGTCAAAGGCCTTGGAGCGTTAACAGTTGATGAAATACAAAACCTATCTTATTTATCCGAATATTATTTTATCTTATTATATACTTCCGTTATATTATATTATATATATGTGTGACTAACCTTTTCAGGAAGTATATTCGAGATTATATCTTTCCTTTGGTGCATATGAGGAAATCCTATTCAAAACGGATCATGGCTTCGAAGTGTCCATATATAGAAGATTGAAGATCAAGCCTGATTCATAGAGTCGTTGGTGAAGATCCTCAGGCGCCATTCCACTCTTATATAAAGGAAAGAAAGAAGAAGACAGAGATACACAAGTGCTACACGAGCTTTCATTCATTCAAAGCAAGATCTGTCTTCCAAGTGTCTCTCTACTAAGCGCTCTAGAGTTTGTTGTTTATTTCAAAGCCTTTGAGAGTCACTGTGAGCTTATAGGATATATTCATTTAAAGTGTTACTCGAGAGTTTATAACTCGGGAAGTTGCACTAGGCTATTGATTTGTGAGAGTAAGAGGATTGTACTAGATAGCTGAGAGAGGTGGGGCTCTTCTAGATTGGTCTAGGACTCCAAGGGAACGTGAGTTGACTAGATTGCAATTGTATAGGAGAGAGGCTTCTCGGTGAGCTATTAGGATCCTAAGCTAAGCGAATCAATAAAGTCTTTGAATCCTAGGGTTGTGGAAGAACCCTAGGCGGGGACGTAGGCCAAGTTGTGCTGAACCTCGTAAACAATTACTCGTGTTCTTTACTTATTTGCTTTACCTTATTTCCGCACTTGGTTCGATTGTCTAACTTTGTGATTTAGGTTTAATCTCAAAGGTTTTGGTACAAGCTTCAAAAGTCTTGAGACTTTCTGCGAAAAATGGGCATACTCTATTCAACCCCCCTTCTAGAGTATTTCTTATTACTTTGTTTTTATATTATCGAACCTTCAATTGGTATCAGAGCTTTACTCACTGTTTTTGATCTAACAATCTTGTGAGTTTTCGATCATGTCTGGTGAAGCAAGCGGAGGATTTGCACAGGGAAGGTCCACAAGCAGACCGCCACTCTTTGTAGGAAACAACTTTGTCCACTGGAGATCTTTGATGAAGATGTTTATCATAGACCAAGATCTAGAGCTTTGGAACATTATAGAGAATGGTCCGAAGATTCCAGAGAAAGATGGACCAAATGATACCAAAGTTGCAAAGAAGGAGTCTAAATACAACCAAGCAGATCTTGATACCATCTCCAAAAACTACAGGGCTATTAACTTACTTTATTGTGGTCTTAGCACTGATGAGTTTAACCGTATTTCATCTTGTATGTCAGCTAAAGAGATTTGGGACAAGTTGGTCGTCACCTATGAAGGAACAAGCCAAGTGAAAGACACCAAGATCAGCATCTTTCTTCGAAAGTATGAGCTCTTCAAGATGAAGTCTGATGAGTCAATCAAGGCCATGTTCACACGATTCACAGAAATCACCAACAACCTTGACTCTCTCGGCAAGAGCTTTACCAACGTTGAGAAAGTGAGGAAGATACTGAGGTGCCTTCCAAAGGAGAAATGGGGTCCAAAAGTAACAGCTATAGAGGAAGCCCAGGACCTCACCACTCTACCCCTTGATGACCTTCTTGGGAAGCTGATCACACATGAGATGATTCTTAATGAAGATGATGGAGAACTTCCAGCTAGCACCAAGAACTTGGCACTCAAGTCTAAAAAGGATGAGCCCAAGGATGGATCTGATTCCGAAGATGAGGATGACGATGAGGATGATCCTTTTGCTCTCATCACAAGAGGCCTTGCTAGAATTCTCAAAATGAAGAAGCAATTCAACAACAAGGATGGATCAGAGTCTTCAAAATTTCGAGGTAAGCCTCAATACAATAAGTATGAAAAGAAGACTAAACCGTTGTCTTGTTTTGAATGTGGTGAAACAGATCATCTTGTGAAGGACTGCCCTCAAAAGACAAAGAGCCAGCCCAAGAAAGGTGACAAATGGAAGAAGAAAGCCATGGTGGCTACTTGGAGTGATTCCGACTCTGACTCCGACAATGAGAAGGCCAACATTTGTCTTATGGCCTCAGAAGATGAATCCCACGATGAAAAGCTTGAAGCTACTGTTAGAGAACTTATGGAAAGTCCAAAAGAGGTATTATCGGAATTCCTTTCCAATATGATTGCCAATGAAGAGAAGCTTATTGCTCAAACTAACATTCTTATTAAGAGAACTGTGGACCAGGAAAGAACTATTGAGGATCTGTCTATGAGGGTCAAAGGTCTTGAAGCTTCTTATTCAGGTCTTGACATTAAAGTCAAGACGCTTGACTCGAAGAAATCTGAACTCAAGCAAGATCTCTTCTCTCTAAGAAATGAGCATCATGACTTAGAGAACGAGAAGATCTCCCTGAATAATAAGATTCTAGACCAACAGACAGCCCTCATAAGTTTTACCAAATCCAAAGGCACTCTCGATAAGATGTTGGGTGAGCAACAAAGCTCTCTAAACAAAAGTGGTATTGGTTACAATCCAAAGTTTTTAAAGAAGCAACACACTACCACTTTTGTAAAGGCAAAACGAAGCAGAACCTCTCCTATATGTCACCATTGTGCTAGAAAGGGACATGTAAAAGAGACCTGCCCCTATAGAAGAAAGGATCCTTATATTATTCGCAATACATTTCCTGTTCATTTGAGAAAAGAACGGATAACACAAGTTTGGGTCCCAAAAGGCACTATTTTACCAAATATGGTTTACCCCAACAATGGATCCAAATTTGCTTATTGGTCTAGCCACAAAGGTTGATGTTTGTCTTGCAGGAGATCACCAAGGTGAAAGATCACAAATGGATTATTGATAGTGGATGCTTGAGGCATATGAGTGGGAAGAGTTCTCTCTTTCATGATCTAAAGGAGCAATCCACGGGAACAATCACTCTTGGTGACAAAGGGAAATGCGACATCGATGGTATTGGTAGTGTTGGAAGTGATTCCAGCCATAGTATTAAAAATGTCGATCTTGTTAATGATTTGAAGTATAATCTGCTTAGTGTCTCTCAATTATGTGATAGTGGTAACAATGTCAGATTTAACAAGAAAAGATGTATAGTGTGCAGAGATGATACAGGTGAAGTTATATTGACTGCATACCGTTACAACAATATATACGCCGTAAATGCTGATCAAGTGGCACAAGGAAGCTTAACCTGTCTAAAGGCTTTGACGGACGATCCAAAGCTCTGGCACAGGAGACTCGGTCATGTGAGTCCACATACACTACAGAAGCTTGTGTCCAAAGGGCTTGTAAGAGGGCTACCTGAGATGGACTTCAAAGGTATTGACATGTGCAATGCATGCACACGAGGTAAACAAACACGTAGCTCTTTCAAACCCAAAAAGGTTGTAAGTTCTTCTAGACCCCTTGAACTTTTACATATGGATTTATGTGGTCCTATGCGAGTCAAATCTCCCAATGGTAAAAAGTACATGCTAGTTGTTGTCGATGGTTTTTCAAGATATACTTGGGTTGCATTTTTGAAAGAAAAATCAGAGGCCTTATTTCAGTTTTCAAAACTTTGTAAGGAGTTGTAAACTTTAAGAAACGAGCCCATAGTGTCAATTCGGAGTGATCATGGTAGCGAGTTTGATCAACTTCAATTTGATTTGTTTTGTGCTAAATATGGCATCTCCCATAACTTTTCTGCTCCTAGGACACCTCAACAAAACGGGGTTGTGGAACGCAAGAACCGCACCTTAGAGGATATGGCCATGACTATGCTTTTAGAAAATGCATTACCTAAAACCTATTGGGCTGAAGCTGTTAACACAGCTAATTACATTTTGAATCGTTGTCTTATTCGTTCCATCTTAAAGAAAACTCCTTATGAACTTTTCAAAGGCCGCAAACCTCTTATATCTTACTTTAAACCCTTTGGCTGTACTTGTTTTGTTCATAACAATGGAAAAGATAACCTTGGGAAATTTGATGCGCGTAGTGATGAAGGTATATTTCTTGGCTACTCCACGAGTAGCAAAGCTTATAGAATCTTCAATAAAAGGACCCAGGTAGTTGAAGAAAGTATACATGTTATTTTTTATGAATGCAATGACGGTGCTTTGAGTGAAAGTGTTGCAGATATAGATCTTAACATCCATGAAGAGAACGAGGAAGGTGATGTTGCTGTTACCAAGAACACAGAGAAGAGAAACATGCAGGAACCGATTCTTAACACTGAAGAATTGGCCCAAGGTGTTGAAGATTCGTCCAAAGCCCTTGGTGTCCAATCCAACAGTGTTGAGACGTCAGAAACTGCTGTAATTGAACCTAACAGGACCACGGAGTCAGATGTACTACAAGTCAATCCTACAAGTGTGACGAATCAAGGAGCTGAGACTAGGAAAAGGAAATTCAAATACTCCTCATCACACTCATTAAAGGATATCATTTCTGACCCTACTTCTAGTGTTCAAACTCGTTCTAAACTTAAAGATCTTTGTGCTTTTCACGCGTTTGTTTCTCTTATTGAGCCAAAGAAGGTAGATGAGGCACTTTAGGAGCCAAACTGGATCATTGCTATGCAGAATGAGCTTAACGAATTTGAAAGGAACAAAGTCTGGACCTTGAAGCCTAGACCAAAGCATCAATCTGTCATTGGCACTCGATGGGTATTTCGAAACAAGCTAGATGAGAATGGCAAGATTGTGAGGAACAAGGCAAGGCTTGTTGCTCAAGGCTACAATCAAGAGGAAGGTATTGAGTACGAGGAGACCTTTGCTCCCGTAGCCAGGCTTGAAGCCATTCGCATTTTATTAGCATTTGCATCTTTTATGAGCATAAAGTTATATCAAATGGATGTCAAGTGTGCTTTTCTTAATGGTTTCTTAGAGGAAGAAGTTTATGTGGCCCAACCCCCAGGTTTTGAAAGCTCAGAATTTCCCAATCATGTTTATAAACTTGACAAAGCGCTTTATGGTTTGAAACAAGCCCCAAGAGCTTGGTATGAGCGCTTGTCAAAATATCTTTTAGAAAATGATTTTAAAAGGGGGTTGATCGACAAGACTCTTTTTATAAAGACCAAAGGAAAGGACATTTTGGTTATTCAAATTTATGTTGATGATATATTATTTGGTGCTACTAACACATCTTTGTGCAAGGAATTTTCTGACATCATGTGCAGTGAATTTGAGATGAGTTTGATGGGTGAACTCAACTTCTTTTTAGGATTACAAGTTCATCAATCCAAGAAAGGGATCTTTTTCAACCAAAGCAAGTACACTAAGGATCTCTTGAAGAAGTTCAAGATGGATCAATCCAAGGCAGCCAAGACTCCCATGAGCTCAACATTGTCTCTAGATCAAGACAAGACTGGAACAAGTGTCAATCAAAGGAAGTATCGAGGAATGATTGGATCTTTATTATATCTCACGGCTAGTAGACCTGACATCATGTTTAGTGTTTGCATGTGTGCTAGGTTTCAAGATGATCCTAAAGAATCTCACCTCGTGGCTGTGAAGATGATCTTTCGATATCTCAATGGCACTAAGGAACTTGGACTATGGTACCCGAAGCAAAAAGATTTCACTTTAATTGGATACTCTGATGCAGATTTTGCAGGCTATAAGGTGGATAGGAAGAGCACGTCAGGATGTTGCCAATTCTTAGGAGCATCGTTGATCAGTTGGCACTCAAAGAAGCAAAACTCAGTTGCTCTATCCACTGCAGAAGCCGAATACATTGCAGCTGGAGCATGTTGCTCCCAAATCCTTTGGATAGCTCAACAAATGCGAGATCTTGGCATCAACCTCAAAGGTATTCCAATTAAGTGTGACAATACAAGTGCCATCTCCATCACTAAGAATCCTGTTCAGCATTCAAGGACCAAACATATTGATGTAAGGCATCATTTCATTAGAGATCATGTTGAAAAAGGTGATGTGTCCATATCCTTTATTTCTACTGATTATCAATGGGCTGACATTTTTACTAAGCCTTTGGTAGAGGACAGGTTCACCTTCATAAGACGAGAGATTGGGATGCTTAACAAGGATGCACTTTCGTAGGAGGAGCATTCCCTTGACGAAAGATAAATTCTACTTAGTGTCAAGACCCTTGAGATCTATATCAAGGTGTGTGAACTAAATGGTGGAGTACATTTATCGGATCATATATTTTTGGTTAATATCTTTTTAGATATTTAATCAACTATATTTTTACTGAATTTGAAAATTGCCTATTTTATATGATTTCCTTAACCGTTAAGATATTTTATTTTTGGAACTAAATCACTCGGTTTTTCAGTCCGATTTTAATGGATCATTTGAAATTTGAATTTGAATCCTTTCAAATCAGCCTTGTGATGATTTCTTTCCTTGGAACTCTAAACTCGTCCCATCACTCCCTCTACTTAAACCCAATCCTGTACCCGATTACAACCCACACTCAGATCTTATCTAAATCCCTTCACCTTCTCCTTCTTCAACCTCTCAATCCATTCTAAGAAAACCCTAACCGATTTCCTCCATGGCACCCAAAACCAAGAAAGCTGTCACACCCAAAAGACTTGGCGCCACCCCCAAGGGACGTCAGGCCACCGCTACCTCTCCCACACCTGAACCCGCTCCTCAAGCCATCATTCCAACTGTCGTCCAGAGCACCATCACTGAGAGCACGGCCATTGTTCCCAAGGGCTCTCAAAAGCGCTCTGCTAAGAAGCCGATTAGTACTAAACAGAAAGGAAAGAGGAAGATTCTGGCTGAGGAAGCAGACGAGGAAGAGGAGGAAGAAGATCTCGACGCTCTTCTGGAAAGGGATGCTGCCAAGGAAGCCGAGGAAGAGGCCTTAAGGAAGAAAAAGGCCGATGAGGAGGCCGAGCTTGCTAAGAAACTGGCCGAGGAAGAAGCTGAGCGGATTCGGAAGGAAGCTGAAGCAGAGGAGGCTCAATCCGAGGAGGAGCCTGAGGAAGAAGAAGAAGAAGAGAAAGAGGGATCTGGAGAGGACGAGGAACCTGAAGGAGATGAAGCGGGGTCCGGTGAGGACTCGGGGTCTGAGGAAGAGGAGGAAGAATCTCCCTCTCCTTCTCCTCCTCCTCCCCCGTCTCCGAAGAAGCGGAAAGCCCCTGCTGCTGTCAAACCTCCATCCCCCAAGCGCACCAGGAAGGGCACTGTCAAGAGTCTTGTAGCGCCTGTCAAGAGAGCTGCTCCAACAGTTGCGCGCAGAAAGAACGCAGACCCCCCGGCCTATATCCAGGTAAATCAATCCTTGCCCTCCTCTTGGTTTCAAGATGCTGAGACTGCTGGTAAGTGGGTAGACGAGTTTAGAACTCGTAAGATTAGCTGTTCTGATTTTTTAGATTTTGAGTTCTTTGAAGCTTTGAAGTTACCTTGCATTGAGCTCCTCAAAAAATCCCCAGCCTGGACCCTTCTTAACCTTGAGACTGTCTACTACCCCCAGCTTACCAGACTTTTCTACATTAACCTAAAAGCCAAAAACGACACCGATGGTTGGTCTTTGGAGTCTGTAGTCAAAGGTGTTAGAATCTCTCTCAACTCCAATGGCTTTGCAGATTTCCTTGGCCTACCTACCCCAGTTCCACCTGCTGATATACACCCCTCAAAAGAGAATTGCATCATCCTTGCCCGAGCCAAATATCTCCTACCCGAAGCATCCAACAGCACCTCCAAGCAACTCACCCACTCATCCCTAACCCTTGAGGCGAAAATAATTTTTAACATCATTGTCCAATGCCTCTTACCCCGTCTTAACTCTGGCTCACTCCTTACCGACAATGCTATGGTCCTGCTTTACCGCATTCTAAATGGCCTTGATCTTGATCTGGCCAACACTATCCTTGGAACCATGGCTCATGCCAGAAAAGCTAGAAAAGGCTCTCCCCTCCCCTTTGCTACCCTTTTGACCCCTATCTTCAAAGCTTCTAGAATTGATGTCAAAAATGAGGAACAGCTGCGTCATACGGGTAAGTTCGACTCTAAAGGCCTTGAAAAGATTGGCATCACTCGGTCTCCCCAAGGGACCTTGAGTCTTGCCACTCCTTCAAAAGCCTTTCCCACTGCTCCAGCTTTCGATGAACGCATGGACAACCTAGAGCTGGGCTTGGAGGAAGTTCGCCTGGATATTAAGGAGCTGCAGAAGGAGATGATGACGGAGATGAGCGGGATTTCCAAGATGCTGGAGGGACTGTGGACGAGGCTCACTGATAATGTTCCGGATGACTAAGCCTTAACCCTAACCCACCCTATCCCACCCCTGAAACTTGTTACTTTGCTGGGTTTTGGAAACGTTTTCAAAACATTTGGTAACTATTTTGGTGACTGTTTAACCTCCGCCCTTTGTTGAAAGACAAAAAGGGGGAGATGATCTGTGGTGCTTAGACTTTGAAAACCTCTGCTTAAAGGTCTTGGAAGACCTTGGTTTTTTGATTTATGGTTTTCGGTTGGATGGTTTTACATGCTTCAAAATTTTTGATCCAACATTTGTCTAACCCTTGCAGGTACTTAGTCTGATTTCTATTTTATTATCTATGCTTGACTAAGTTGCAGGGATGTACAGGTTTTGTCTTTCATCAAGGGGGAGATTGATAACTCCCTCCCTTGATGAAAATTGGAATAAATGTTTCAAGGGCTTTGACAGGATGTTTGTGTCAAAGGCCTTGGAGCGTTAACAGTTGATGAAATACAAAACCTATCTTATTTGTCCGAATATTATTTTATCTTATTATATACTTCCGTTATATTATATTATATATATGTGTGACTAACCTTTTCAGGAAGTATATTCGAGATTATATCTTTCCTTTGGTGCATATGAGGAAATCCTATTCAAAACGGATCATGGCTTCGAAGTGTCCATATATAGAAGATTGAAGATCAAGCCTGATTCATAGAGCCGTTGGTGAAGATCCTTAGGCGCCATTCCACTCTTATATAAAGGAAAGAAAGAAGAAGACAGAGATACACAAGTGCTACACGAGCTTTCATTCATTCAAAGCAAGATCTGTCTTCCAAGTGTCTCTCTACTAAGCGCTCTAGAGTTTGTTGTTTATTTCAAAGCCTTTGAGAGTCACTGTGAGCTTATAGGATATATTCATTTAAAGTGTTACTCGAGAGTTTATAACTCGGGAATTTGCACTAGGCTATTGATTTGTGAGAGTAAGAGGATTGTACTAGATAGCTGAGAGAGGTGGGGCTCTTCTAGATTGGTCTAGGACTCCAAGGGAACGTGAGTTGACTAGATTGCAATTGTATAGGAGAGAGGCTTCTCGGTGAGCTATTAGGATCCTAAGCTAAGCGAATCAATAAAGCCTTTGAATCCTAGGGTTGTGGAAGAACCCTAGGCGGGGACGTAGGCCAAGTTGTGTTGAACCTCGTAAACAATTACTCGTGTTCTTTACTTATTTGCTTTACCTTATTTCCGCACTTGGTTCGATTGTCTAACTTTGTGATTCAGGTTTAATCTCAAAGGTTTTGGTACAAGCTCCAAAAGTCTTGAGACTTTCTGCGAAAAACGGGCATACTCTATTCAACCCCCCTTCTAGAGTATTTCTTATTACTTTGTTTTTATATTATCGAACCTTCAAAAGCCAAAGCTAAGCTTATGCCCCATGGCCTTTATACACCACTGCCGACCCCCTCAGCCCCTTGGGAAGACATTTCTATGGATTTTATAGTTGGGTTGCCTAGAACTAAGAAGGGGAGAGATTCTATATTTGTAGTGGTTGATAGGTTCTCTAAAACGGCTCATTTCATTGCATGGCACAAAACTGATGATGCTACCAATGTTGCTAATCTATTCTTTAGAGAGGCAGTAAGATTACATGGTGTGCCTAAAACAATAGTAAGTGATAGGGATGTGAAATTCTTAAGTCATTTTTGGCGTACTTTATGGAGTAAATTGGGAACTAGATTGCTATTCTCTACTTCTAGCCACCCTCAAACTGATGGCCAAACTGAGGTGACTAATAGAACCCTTGCTACTGTCCTAAGAGCCATTATTAGGAAGAATTTGAAACTTTGGGAAGAAGCTTTACCTCATGTGGAATTTGCTTATAACAGAACCATGCATTCGGCTACTAAAATCAGTCCATTTGAATGTGTGTATGGTGTTAATCCACTAACCCCTTTTGATCTTACTTCATATCCTATGAGAGACAAAGAATCATTTGAGGCAGGTAAGCATATCGAGTTCATCAAGGAGCTGCATGAACGAACTCGTGAGAAGCTGAAGCTAAAGGCTGAATACAATGCTAACAAGGCCAACAAGGGACGTCGCTTGGTCACATTTCAGCCTGGAGATCTTGTATGGGTGTACTTAAGGAAGGAGCGGTTTCCAGAAGCCCGAAAGAACAAGTTGTCACCTCGTGGTGATGGACCATTCAAAGTCAAGAGAAGAGTGGGCGACAATGCCTACCAATTGGAGCTTCCTGGAGACATGGGCGTGAGCGCTACATTCAACATCGCGGATCTAATCCCTTACTTCGCTGTGGATGAAGACTTGGATTCGTGGTCGAATCCTTTTCAAGAAGGGGAGGTTGATGCGGGACCATCTTCTACAGCTCCAGACACACCCATTATACTTGGAGAAGGACCAATGACTCGAGCTAGAGCTAAAAAGCTTCAGAGAGACTCATTCAACTTTGTGAGTCATGCTTTGTTCTCGAGCAAGGTTCAACTTCCCGAGCCAACATTGAAGACATACATGTGCATTGGAGTCCAACTAGAGGCCGAGCCTCCATAGCTATGCTTATGTCGATATTTCTAAGTGTTAATTCCCATTTTCAGCTTAAGTATTCTATTGGGCTGAATTGGGCTTTTCTAGTTATTATTTTTAGAGACCTTATTTACTTATGTCTTTAGGTGTTATTTTTATTAAGCCCATTAGTAATTAGATATATCTTATTCTATCTACTAGAATCGGCCAGAACAGCCTCATAAGGCCTATATATTTCGTTACTTTCCTTTGTAATCAGTTGGAACTTATTGAATGAAATTGCTTCTCACAAAACGTGTGCTTAAACACTCGAGAGAACTGTTGGCCGAATTGAGCAGTGCTCTTCAGGTCATCGAATTGGTATATCTCAGCTTGGTTTGCTTTGCCGTTCATCAACTTCGCAAGACTTGGTGAATCTAGTATCCACAAGCCCCCTCCTTGTGCCTTCAAGTTTTCCGCTTGATTGTGTAGGGTTGTAGAGGCGGGTTGTGTATGAAATACCCCAAATTATCTTTGGGTATTTCTTTTTAAGTAAATATAATTTTGGTAATAAAAGTTATTTTATTTTGAACTTAGAAATATTTTATTTCTTTCAATATGAATATATATATATATAAAGTGTATAATAGTTTAAAGATATTTCATCTTATGTGCATATATAGTAAATAAATAAGTTTTTAAGTTATATTATTTTGAGACAAAGGGATATATTTTCTTCAAAAATAAAGAAGGATTCGTAAGTATAATTTATTTTAATTTGCGAAAAGTATTTAATATAACGTTTTAGAAAATTGTGTTATGCAAAATAAAATGTATTTCATTAAGTGTTTTGAATAATTTTAATAAATAAAATTTCGGATATGCATATGTATATATATATTTATAAATAGGTAAAATGTATTTAAGGACTGAACCGGTTCCCTTTGGGTTCACTTGAACCAAACCAACCAATAAAATAAAATAAAACGATGAACCGAACCCGTCTTCCCCTACCTCCAGCTCCACCGTTTTCAACTGTTGAAATTTGTGATTTTTACCTCCCTCAAATCTCGCCCGAATCTGAACGTTTTTGCTTCTAGAATGTCCCCCACGTGTTCTTATCTGAATATCTACAACCGATTTGTGATTTCGGATAGAAACAAGCTCAAACCAACCCAAACGGATTTCTCCCCAAATCGAGATTTCTTGAAATCCGGCCATGTAACGGCCTTATCTGAACGAATTGAACAAAAGGATAGCTTCTAATGATCTTATCCGAGCTATTTACGGGATCAATTTCATCCAATTCGTTCCGAACCACCCCCTATAAATACAAAAGGATTTCGGTTCTCAAGCTCACACCACCATTGAAGCATCTACTCGAGCTCTAAACTTATTTCATTACGTTCTAAACACTTCTAGGAACGTTTTCCTTCACGTATTTTTCTCCAAAACATCCCGAATCGGAAAACCCCAATTTCGAAACTTACCTCGCCGGAGCCGCCCTCGTCCGCCGCTTCCAACCGCTGCCGACGCCGCCAGGACCACCAGGGAGGAGCGCCTCTTTACCACGAATCCGTAGTCACCGATCGCGTGTCATTCCGAGTACTAACGAAACCGCTACGACTCGTCGAAGTATCGCCGGAAGCTCGCCGGAAAATCGCTGGGTGTTGCTGTCGGGTGTGAGGTTGAAGAAGGGTAATTACAGAAAACCTCCCGTAATTTCCGTTTTTATAAAATATGCCCCTGTTTCAGCATAATTAATTTCAGGAAAAATCCCATACTTTTCAGGGTTGATTTAAACGTTTTCAATCTCTTTAATTCCGCAGTGCTCCGTCAATCCCTAGACGTGTACGAGGGAATTCGAGTCAACCCAACCATTTAAGTCAAACCTTGCGACTTCAAATCAAGGCAAGTGACTTTCCGAGCTTTTTCGCTCATTTCGGTGCCTTCGTGTCTTGTTGTTTTCTTTCCTTGAAATGCTTGCCAAATTAATTAAAATAAATTGCAATTCACCTGTTTGTGTGATTTATTTACCGTTCATTTTGAGTTTGGCAAGTTTAATGGGGTGACCTTAAAATAAGATATTAATAATGTGGTTACCCACCGTTTATTTAAAGCATGATTTATCCTGGTTCTTTCATGCAGTTAGGTATGGAACATGCCTTTTCTTTGATGTTTCCATCCTTTTATTTTAATTGCTTTCATTTCATTTGGCATCCATGTTACCTATAAATAACATGGGTTATTTGGTGTTGTGTGATCACCTAGGTTGTTAAGTAAAAGTAAATAGTAATAATGTGAGGATTGTGTGTCACGATTGGAACTCAATTGAATCAAGATCAATGCAAGTAAAGCATATCAATCAATGTAAAGCAGTGTGAACCGTAATGTGTGAAGTCAAGTGAAAGTGATGTTGTAGAGTCAGGTCGGGGCCGTTACTCCTCGGTCTAAAGGTTTCATGAAACTAACACATTTCCGTAGAGAAATGTTACACTACCTCCGGTAGTAGGCCGCTATCTGCTAGTGAGAGCGGGGCCGGTATTATATTATAACAAATAGTGTGTGTTGTGAAACATTCAAGAGTGGTAAACGTGTATAGCATATAAACCTGTGTTTAAGCTACTCAATGTGAGGAAGTGAGTGAAGTGTGTTATATCAATCTGTTTTAAGCTACTCAACGTGAGGAAAGTGAGCGAAGTGTGATATATATATATATATATATATATATATATATATATATATATATATACATCTTCTTAACATAGTAAGAACAAAGCTTTATAGTGATCACAATTAATTCAAGCTATATCATATTCCATCTGTAATCGGAGTATGGTTCCTAAGAGTGCTTGTCGCTCGCATCTTTTGTTACTCAATCCTACTGGATTATCCGTGTCACATGAGTCGTGTCTTAAAATGTTAAGCCTTCACATAAAATATTCTCAATAATCGCATTTGGGTTTAGATTCATACCGTATTATGGTCACTGAGTTTGAGTCCAGAGAAGTCCCAGTTTTCGAGCCGTCATTTGCTAGTTCTTGCTAACTAACCGTCCTCTATTTGGATGGCTGGTGTCCTTCATTCTGGATGCAAGACCAGTTTTCGCAGGTTTAGGTCGAGTCTCAGAAGAGAAGATAGGAGAAGTGGAGAAGACATTAAAGTTACTTTTGACGTTGGATTTTAAGTTTAAATTTTATAGATATATTGTATAGGTGTTTAAATATTTTATTTAAAAGTCATCCGTTGTAATATTATCAAATTGTAAATCCTCTATTTTTGAGGAGAGTTTAATGGAGAGTTATTTTTATATTTCAAGACTTCCGCTATTAAATTTTATTTCATTTATGTATTTAATTGTTATCATCTTGTTTATGGGAGCATGGTTGCATGTCCCTATAAGCCTAAGGTGGTTACAAAGACATTAAAGTCCGAGTAATCACTGGCGCTGTGGCATTCCCTCGGGTTATAAAAGGGGGTGTTACAGTGTAGTCATTGGTATTGGTTCCTACCTTCTACGGAAGCCTGGGGTCTCTATCTTGTTCTACATAGATCGTTTCAGTCCTTATCAGGTCGAGTCTTTCAATTATTGTTCTTTATTTTCGAGTCTTGCATCTTTCTTTAGAGTCTTTGCTGCGTTCTTTAACTTCTTGATTGATCTTGCAGATTTCTTGATCAATTCTTTAAGCATCCTTGCTGCGTCGGTTTGAGTCTTGTTATTTCTTTGAGTCTTTCTTTAGTTTCTTGCTTGTTGTCGAAGATCGGACCATCACACGGCTAACCCCGTATCAGGGCTCCTGGGTGTCGTCGATCTCGAGTACCCTTACTGGATATCGAGTTGGGTGGCTCATCGACTTGGCCGTCTTGGTGTATCGGGTAGCCTCTTGTCGACATGCTTGGACACAGGCTCACAGGTGTACTCGATCTCGAGAAGTGGTCCTCGATCTCGACTAACTTGGGCTCATCGACTGGTGTGCTCGGCAGTGTCGGGTAGATCCTCTCGATGTGCTCGGTCATGGCTCCTCGACTTTGTCGACATCGGGTAACAGTCCTTGATCTCGAGGAAGATGTCCGGGCATGGTCGGGTAGTCTCTCCTCGACATCCGGGTAATTTCTCCTTAGATCCGGATAATCCCTTCGTGGCTCCGGGTTGGCTCGTCTTCCGCTCCTTGACATGTGCTCTTCGACTAGGGTGTGTCTAGGCGGGATTTATCGAGATCGACTAAGGCTTGTCGGTGTCGAGTGACTTTGAGCTCCGGTTCTCGCTTCTTGATTTTCTCCCGAAATGGTTCCATATTCTGCAATATTAAACAGAAACTTATGTAGATCTCCATTTCTGACAAATAAGCATATACTACATAAATCCGATATATTCCCAACCCGAAATACGCAAAAATGTAAAGAATATGAACCTAAAATATGCACAAAGACATGGCTACTTTGGAGACATCAATCCCGATGAGGTTGGATGAGATGTGCCTTTACTTTGAATCGCTCATATACTTGCTAGGATGTTAACTTTCATGTTCATGGCTTCTACCCTTTGATGTTGCTTTTGACAAGTTTAGTGCTTGAAGAACATATGTGTGGGATGATGGTTTTGCTCTTCTTTATTTTGCATTCCTTGAGGACAAGCAAAAGGTTAAGTGTGGGGGAGTTTGATAACGCATGTTTCCAATAGGCATTATAGATTAGTTTAGGTGCATTTCATTGCCATATATTCATGTTTTAGTGTCAATTTAGATTAAACTCTTTTCGTGGCAAAGTTCGGAATCTACGCTATTTCGATTGAATTGTGCAGAATCGTAGATCCGACATGGTGGAAAGCAAAGGAAAGGTGAACAACATGTCCAAGTGAAGTCAAGAAAGCAAGCTAAAGAAAGAAAGAAAAGAGCCAAGAAAGAACGAGGGAAGAATGAAGAGAAAACAAGCTTCTGGGCATCTGTCGCTACCAGCGAATGGGAACTCGCTGCCAGCGAGTGGAGTCACCGGGAGCATGTCCAGGAGCCAGTATGTCTCGCTGCCAGCGAGTGGAGTCAGCAGAAGCATGTCCAGGAGCAGCACGACTCGCTGCCATCGAAAGGAAACTCGCTGCCAGTGAATGGAGTCGCTTCAGCGGAAGACTTGACTCGCTGCAGCGGATGGGCACTCTTGCGGCAGCGGATGGGCACTCTCGCACCAGCGGAATGGTTTTCGCTTCCAGCGGAACCAATGAGGCTTGCCGAATTTCTAAGGCATGGACATTCGCTAGCAGCGAGTATGGTAGCGAGGTGCTAGCGAAAATCCAACAGTAGCTTGTTTAAGGTCATTCGCTGCTAGCGGAAATTTTCACTGCCAGCGAAATCTGACGCTTGTCTATACATGGAAAGTCCTTTTACCTTATTTATGTAAGACTTTAGGCTTATAAATAGGATGTTTCAGGGTTAGTTTTCTCATGGAAGGATTCAAGTAGAGCAATCACCTTTGAAGAGAAGAAAGTTTAGGTAAGCCATGTTTGGCTAATTTTGTAGTTTTCGCCTACACTTTCGAGACTTGGTTGGTGGTTTGTGAGTTTCTAATATAAGTTATTTTTCCTCTTTAATTCTTTCAACTTCTTTGTGTGATATTGATTATGTTATTGATGTTATCTTGATTAGCTACCTTGATAATATTGTTTTCATGCTATGATTTAATACTTTCGTATTTGTGTTATTTCCGTAGTAGCGCGCATAAGATTGTGAATTCCGTGTTTGAAGCATGATTATGTAGGGAGTTGACATATATCTTAAACATTGATTTACCATATTTAATTGGTGTTATTTATATGCTCAAGTTCTTGGGACTATTTGCTTTCTCTTTGTTAAATCTTGACCGTGTTAAGGTTGCATTGAGGTGTAAGGGATTAATTGGACTCGTGGGACTTTTAATCTATTTAAACCGAGACGAGAGGAATTCGTAGGTGTAACACCCCTTCTTAGAACACTGAAGAGATGTTGCAGCGCCAGCAATTACTCAGACTTTAATGTCCTCGTAACCAACTTAGGCTTATAGGGACATGCAACCATGCTCCCACAAACAAGATGATATAAAGTAAATGTATAATAAATATGAAATTAGCGGAAGACTTAAATAAAAATCAATGATCTAAAATAAAGTAACCTTAAGTAGCAGGTTCAAATATAGTATCTAAATAGTTTGAATAATAGCAGCGGAAATAATGTTAAAAGAATTACAACGGAAATAAATAACCTTTAACACAATAAATTTTAGGAATTAGTACCTTAAAACACAACACTAAAATTCGAAGATAAATATTAGACTTCTTTATTCTTCAACGCCTCAAGACCGTTTACCTAAACCTGCTGATTAGTGACTGAGATATAGTATGCAAACTAGGGACCCCAGCCATCCAAGGGAAGAAAAATAGGACGGTTAGTCTTTTTACGACTAGCAAGTAGCAGAAAGTAAAATGTTCAAGACTACGTCTACCACCCATTGACCATAAAAGGGTATTGGTGATTATAGACTAAAATATAAATTAGGAGTAAATATTTATGTGGAACCTGACTCATTTCACTTAATTAAAATAAAATAAAAGGATGATCCAAAAGGATCGAGTGTTTGAATGGGATGCGGATCCGAAGATCCTAGGGAATCATATTCCGAGTACGGAAAAAATATGATATAAAGTCACTGAAAATAGGTCACCTACTAGTAAATAATGTACAACACAACAATAATAATAATACCATTACATACAACGTTATCGTTTACTTAGGACAAGTGATACCGGTCTCGTCCGCATATACTGGGTGGATGACCTACTACCCATAGGTAGATGTACCCATTCGAGAGATTTGCAATTTCGAAGGGGCATCTCATGAGACGTTTATAGAGCAAGATATAACCGAACCTTGACCTGAATTTACCCTTTTTCCATTATTAAAGACACATCATAATAACAATAACAACAACAACAACAACAACAATAATAATAACACAACTGGTATAAGTACCAATCCACAAATATATCATAGGTGACCACAAAAGGGATAATGTACACATTAGATCTATAAAGTGCACGAAATAATATAAGTGACAAGCATGGATATTCAAAACCAATAATATACCATACTTAACTAGCATGAAGGAACAAAATGGACAACTCATGCTTTTCAGGAGGTTCGGGCATCTAATATAATTTTCTCAAACCATAGGATCAAATTATAATTACCCGAGTTGACATGCTATGTGAGATTAAGGAATTGATAAATAGCAATAACCTGAACTAACTTGCATATTTACCATAAACTCATAGCATGGAATTTATAAAGGACACAAAAAGCAATAATTGCAGAAAAGGCACGAAATTGCAGAAATGCACTGATTGAACCAAACTACTTGCCTTAATCCGATGAAATGCTTATTCGTGGTTGACGAAAATAATTTGATGTTGGACCTGAGATTTTACAGAATTTAAAAAGGGGTTAGTTACTTTTCATAAATCACGGAAACGGCCCCGTAACTTTTAAAAAGTGAAAACATACCCTTGATTTCTTCCGAAAGAATCCAAATCTGTACCAAAGGAAATACCATGAGCCAAAATGAAGGCCAACTGCTTCAATACAGTAGATTGATTAGTATGAGTCCAAACACCTAATCGAAATACGGTAGTTCACGAGAAACGGAGCGGATCTTACCCGAACGGGACTCGAAAATGTCCAAATTTCGAACCTAAGATCCCTTGGTATGGTATTAACCTGGAAAACAGTGATTTATAAGAACTAACAGGCCATGGGTCGAAAGATATAGAGAGACGTATGAAGATCACGTTTTTGTGCTGTGCAGAAAAACTACTGACCAGTCAACTTGGAGGCTGTGGTTCGAGCACCTCATATCAGATTTGAGAAGAAAGGAAGATGGGATAGATAGAGGGTACTGCAGGGTTTACTCCAGAGTCAAATTCGATGGATTTAGATCACGGTGGTGGTGGTGATAAAGCCTGGAAATTGGCTTGTCGATCACTTTCTATAGAAACTTCCGACGTCGATTTGGACGTCTTTCCGATGCGTTGCTACGTCGGGGCTTTCACGGTGGCTTCCTGGGTGTTGTAGGAGACCTGTGGTGGTGGGCGTCGGCCCTGGTGTCCCCGGAATCGCAGTCGAAGGTGATCGGAGATAGTTGAGGTTTGTGATCTCTGGCTGATGTTTATGGCTTTCAGAGAGTGCTGGAGAGGGAGTTATGGCGTGTGTTTGATAGGTCTGGGGAGTTTGCAAGGTCCTCTTTGATTTACCCTAATCGGATCCCCTGATAATAGGGATTTTAGGTTGAAAGATTTGGATAGAAAATTGATAATTATCGTTATGTAAAGATAGATTTATATATAAAAAAAAAACCCTCCCGTTCAATATATGTTGCTCGGTTATGGGTTGGCTTCGATTTGGAATTGGGCCAGCTAAGAAGGAGGGTGTATATATATACATATATACCTATATGTATATGTAGGTAATATATAAGTGAATGTGGGTCGGATGAGAACACCCTTTAAGATGAGAACGTAGGAACACATCTTAGCCATTAGATCATGTGAAATAAAAGGTCCAGATTTATCCTGATTTAACTAATTTTTTTAATTGAAAATGCGGGTCCACTGTTGAAACTACTCCACTCTCGCTTCTCGGTAGTGTACGTGTAACAACACACTTCCACATTGGTGAAGTCTTCTAAATTTTGAAACTTTTTTTATACTCCGTATTAAAACTATTGGGCCCATTAAATTTAAATTGGGTGTGGGATATACATATAATATACGGAGTAAGGTGTACGTATTGTTTTACCAAATTTTTTCATAATTTCTCTTCTTTTTTTTATGACGAGGAACCCACCTTCGGCGGTAAACTCCGAGCACGTGACCCAGCCGGCAAGAGCCACGTACCAGGTAAACCGGCTTGGAGTGAGTCGAGCAAGGTGAACCTTAAGTTTTTCAACCAAGGAAAGTTTTTTTTTGATGACGAGGAACCCACCTTCGGCGGTAAACTCCGAGCACGTGACCCAGCCGGCAAGAGCCACGTACTAGGTAAACCGGCTTGCGCCGACCGGCTCGACTCACTAGTAGAGAGCAAGGTGAACCTTAAGTTTTTCAACCAAGGAAAGATGCAGAGGCATGGATCGAACCCGGAACCTCCTCACCCCTCCCCTTGCTCCTTACCACTAGGCCACCCCGACTGGGGCATAATTTCTCTTTCATGGTAAAATATTAGAAGTATTTATGTTGTGCGTGTAAGGGCAACAATTATGGATTATTTATGATATAATACTTAATAATTAATTTATTTTTTAAGAATGTAATTGTTTCACCAAAAATACCAAAAATACTTATCTTTTTGTTGAATAATTGACAAAACAATAAATAAGAAAAATTCATCCAAATACGTTGTCAAATAATAATGAATAATGGATAACTTCTTTAACAAAAAAAAAATTCACATTCTTTAATTTTGTCATTTTTAACTTGATAATTAATAAATATGTAAACAATCACCCTACATCTTATATTCGAATAATTTATATAATTTAACCGAATAATCTATCAAATTTAATTGAATAATATATCAAATTTAACCGAATAATTATTTTGTTAAACTAGGTAAGAACCGCGCGCTTTCGCGCGCGGTTTTACCGTAATTGCATTCTGTTTATAGTATCATTATGTTATCATATCTCTTTCTCACCTCCAAATCGTGTAATCAATCTATGAATGGAACACAAAGTTGATTGTAACGGTTAATAAGCAAATACAGTTCACATTAGGGTATTCTACAACCTTGAAGAGGCAAAACAAACTCTAAAAGGAAGACAAGGCTCGTAGAGTGCGACTCCACAAAAGAGCTACGTTCAGGGAGTTTCTCACGAATTGCTTTCTTGTTAGTCTTTTAAGTGCTTGACTATCCATATCCGGGTCAACAACATGCACCGAAGGGCCCTCTTTTTCCTTAAATGACTGGCCTTGATGTGGAGGAAACTCTATAAAAAGAAGAACGCCTGCTTCAGAAACAGAAATTGGTGATGGCAGTAGACCTTTGGCCATTAGAAGCTGAGAACCTCCTATGAACCAAAGAGCAAAAAAATAAGTTAATAATGTCAATACATAACAAGAAAGCAATTATTCACCCCGAAAACCGCCCCTAAAAACAGCAGGCAAGTCAAAATAGGAAGAAAAACAGCCCTGACAGAAAACAGCTATAACTTTACAAACAAGACTGTTTTAAACAAGGCAACCAGTAGAATCAACAATAACCAAAACCAGCAGCTCAAAACAATTTCATCCAAGGCAAATCACATAAACCAAATCTAAAATCAACTTAATTAAATTGAATCCCCAACTCAGGAAGTTGCAAACCAGCGATAAAAGTCAGTAAGCACATCCCCGAACAGGCCCCAATGAACCAGCACATTGTGGACCAATAACAGCCCACGACTGCAGCAGATAAGCACCACAACTTGGAAATTAATATAAATGACCCGCATCACCATTGTTAAATTCACAAATCACAACCCAACTTGTTAATTAATATATCAGAAATTTATCATCTAAGCAAATTTCACAAGGAGTTCATTTAATAAATGATGCTAACATAGGAAATCCAATAATCGAGTTCATTATGAACACTAAAATTACACATGCTCAAAATTATTCAGAAATTCTCAATTATAGCTTAAACAAAAAAAAAAAAAGAATGAAATCTTTTTTTTTGATAAAAAAAAAGAATGAAATCTAATTGATAAAGAAACTGTTTGAGCAACGTCAAAATTAGTAACCACAAATATACCCAAAAATATAAAATATAAAGACTGAGGTCAATTATAGTTTAGTGTTTGTAATATAAATAACGAGTGCCAATGGACAGATAAATCAATGCTCCCTTACCTAATACAGGCAGCAAAGAGCTCATTGAGTAAAGAATTCAGCAAAGAGAGGTGGGTGTTTTTTCAAAAGAAGTAAAAAAGATGGTCTTTTGGGAAATAAATGGGTATAAATTTTAGGTGGTTTTATGAAACCCTCATCCCTATTCCGCCCGAACCCCACAAAAAAAAATACAGAGAACCAGTTGAACCTTGAAAGTTGAAAGTATAAATAAATTAAATTAAATTAAAAAAACCTAGGTTCAAACGAACTGAATTTCTGACGAGACAATAAGAACTAAATGATCATCGAAACTTGTTTTTATCATCCAAATGTCACAAGAATTTTTCTTAATAGCCAAATATCAAAACATGTCATTTTGGCCATTCATAATCCTCGTCTCTAGCTATTTAGTTTTCAACCCATGTACATAACCTAAAATATTTCATTGATGTCCCCTTCAATCCATACAGAACACTCTTACCTTAAATCATATGAAAGCAAAGGAAGAGCAAAAGGTCCATACACCACATAAAAAAAAGAGAATGAAAGATACGATGACAGCTAATTCAAACCTTGATAATAACTCCAGATTGGTTATCAAATTATTCATGATATAGTTGAGAATGCACGTAAGTATCTTCTCACTTCTTGACTGCAAGTTGACATACCTCATAATGTAAACCTCCTGAGCAAATTCTTTTTGCAGATCAGCATTTATGCGCTCAGGTTTTTGAGAACCTTAATTGCCACTTCCTGAGTGCAATATGTGCCCTTATACCTGAAACAAAGGGCAACAGGGCATACATGAATACCTTGGTCAAGTTTTGGAAAGAATGAAACTTTTTAATGAACTTACAAATCGCCATATGATCCAGATGCAATCTTTTTCTCAAATTTGAGTTATCTGAGATCAATTTCCCACACATCAGTTCCATCACTTGGAATTTTAACATTAGCACTGCTGCATAGACTTGAGGCTTGATCATGTTCACTTGATGGAGATGATGGAAGGTTTGGCCAAGGTCCCTTCTGCATAGTGAAGGAGCTCAATAGAGAAGAATATACTTGACAAATAAAGGTCATACAGATTGCAGAATAGCACAATTTGAGAAAAGTTCTACCTTTCGTAGGCATGTAATGAGAATATCTTCCAATGAACCGACCCTGTCATGAGAATGTAAGGAAAACAGCTCTTGGGTAGATAGTCAAGTGATGGACAAATGAGGAAGGAAAAGCTGATTATACATCCTAAAGTGAGCACAAATAAATCAAAGGAATTCCATCAAAAGCCCTTTATTCATAGGTCTAAGTAAGCAGAAGTGCAGAACGATTGCAATTTGCAGCACAATTGCTCTGAAGGTCCTTCACTGAGATACGACTCTTGAAGAGCTAGAATTATGAACTTGTGCTAGGTAAATCTGAACAAGGAAAGTTAGACAAGTCCAGAACTCCACCTAAATTTTGGAAAGGCAATGACTTAAGGATTGAAGTTGAACAATACCAGATTAATATTTTAATATTTTAGAACAATACCAGATATAATTATTACTCTATAAGCAGTTGATTTCTAGGAAAAATGACTTTCACTTTTTCGATTGATGAACTCGGAGTGATTTCAGTCAAAGTTGGGATGATATACATGGTGTCCGGCTTTGGTGGAAGTGTGCTTTCATCTTTGTTCATCCAAAAAAGCATTTTGGTTGGAGCATCAGGTGCTCTCTTTGGACTTGTAGGAGCCATGCTTGCAGAGCTTCTCACAAATTGGACCATTTATATCAACAAGGTAAATAATTACCACATCAAATTCCTGTTTGCAGCTCCAATGATAATAATATAATGTCCCCGCGACAATACCGAGCTAATGGCCTAAAGTTCCTAGATTCATGGAGTACTAATGTTGGTGCTAAAGTTGCACATACTTAGTAATTTATGGGGTTTAAACATGGATTAGAAAAATTGTTCTCAAATACCATCAATCACCGTTTAGTGAAAACAGAGAGGAAGAGGGTGATTCTACAACAAAAATATATGCATAATTCTGACAAAAGCATATCAAACTGATCTTACGCAGATCAATAGGATGCCTTAAGTACCTAGCAAAAACAACTCGACGATGCTTTTCTAAATGGTATTTTACTGTCTCTGCATTTGTTGAGTACCATCTAATTATATTTGAAGTTCAAGAACAGGTTTTGGCATGGTTGAGGATTCTCGTTTCAATGACCTGATTTATGTGCCCGAATCCTTCTCGGTAGCACTTGACAAACCCAATAAAAAATTGACACTTGAATCGCGAGGACAAGGAAAAGGAGAAACTCACAAAAGGCTTGAGGTCTGATTCATCTCGTCGGAATCAAGTCCAACCATGCTTGCCGAGCTCTGGAATTGACGGAACTGAGAGGGAGTTGAGCTCGGTCTCGTAAGCTCGAACCGTGATGTGGTTGCTCCACCATTTATGAACTGGATTTGGAACAGCAATTGAGATTTGGGGTAAAGTTCAAGTCGAATTCAAATGAGAATAGACTGAAATAGCTGTTTCACAAACGACTCGACCTTAAAAAATCAAAAGCCCTAAATCAAAACCCTAATTTCCCACATAATAAACACCATGTCAAACCCAAATTGATTCTTAGTTCAAATCGAAGCAACATACCTATGAAAGAAGCAAGTCTCAACCCTCCTAATTCAACGCCGCCGTCGTCGACTCATCGGAAGAAGAGAAATAACCGAATTGAAGTTTTGGGGGCAAAAAAACCGACCTAGTTGTCGGAGACCAATACCCTTATGCGGTGGTTCATGGTCGTCGGCGTCTTGCTGGGATTTTGGACAAAGCAAATAAGCCATCGAAAAGAGAAAGGGGAGTTCAGCGATTGAAAACAGCGCGATTCAAGGGGGCGTCGGGGACTGGTGGCGGATTGAGAGCCAGCGGATGCGTAGGATAGACAGATGCCTCGGAGCAGAGACGTCGGATGAATAGAGAGCGGCGGGGGAGGAGAGAAATGAAGAAGAAGGGGCGAAGAAGGTGGGATGAGGGAGCGGGGAGAGAGCGACAGAATGGATCTTGCTTCGGTAAAACGACATCGTATTGAAATACTGTTCATTCGAGCCTTTGGCTCTTTTATAATTCTATAGATACGAATAATCTATCAAATTCGTTGTAAATTTTAGATTTTATTCTTAATTGGGTACTGGGTTTTTCATTTTTCTTTTGGATTTATTTTTAATAGGGTAATGATTTATTTTTTAAACATTCAAGATAGCTGTTAGGATAATAATAATAATAATAATAATAATAATAATAATAATAATAATAATAATAATAATAATAATAATAATAATAATAATGATTTTATAAAAATAATAGTTCTATATCTACGAATAATCATTTCTGATTCAACGAATAATGATTCTCGATTCACCGAATAATGTATAAAGTTCTCAAAAAACACGTTCGCGTGTTCCTCCACATTTCAATTATTATTTCACCGAATAATTTATAATTTTATTAATTATTATTGGACTTTTAAGCTAAGTGTTCATTTTTAACAATGCATTTTGCAAAATGTCCACTTTTATATCACCTTTTGCAAAATGTCCTAATATGACACTTTTGCCCCTCCTTCCCATTTTTAATTGATTCCCTTCCTTCCTTCCCATTTTTATTTTGACCATTGACCGGTCAAAGTCAATGAATTTGGTGACACAACTTTGATAACACAAAAAAAAAAATTTGGTGACAGTTTTTTTTTTTTAAAAAAAAAAGAGATTAGTGTCATCACCTTTATAAGTGGTGACACCGATCAATCACTTTGGTGACACATGTACAATGATAAACAATTTTTTTGGTAACATTTTTTTTTTGTGTCACCGCCCTATCGCTGTCACCAACACCCCTATCGTTGTCACCAACACCCCTATCACTGTCACCACCACCCATATCGCTGTCACCACCCTATCGCTGTCACCACTCCTATCGCTGTCATCGCTCTATCGCTGTCACCACTCTTATCGCTGTCATCACCACCCCTATCACTATCACCATCACCCTTATCACTGTCACCACCACCCATATTGCTTTCACTACCCTGATTGTTGTCACCACCTCTATCGTTGTCACCGCCTTATCGTTGTCACCACTCCTATCGCTGTCACCACTCCTATTGTTGTCACCACCATTCCTATCGCTGTCACCACCACCCATATTTGTTGTCACCACCCTTATCGTTGTCACCACCACCCATATCAATGTCACCACCACTCCTATCGATGTCACCACCACCCGTATCATTGTCACCACCACCCGTATTGCTGTCACCACTCCTATCGCTGTCGCCACTCCTATCGCTGTCACCACCACCCCTATCACTGTCACCACCCTTATTGTTGTCACCACCTCTATCGCTGTCACCGCCCTATCACTGTCACCACTCCTATCGTTGTCACCACCGCCCCTATCACTGTCACCACCCTTATTAGAGATGACTGCAGTGACACTGTCGGTGGTGACACATACAATAACAACTTTTTTTGGTGACAGATTTGTTGTTCGAGTTTTTTTTTAAGAGAACAATTTCACCAACAGTGTCACCACTTATAAGGGTAGTGACAAACGCTTGGCCAATAAAAAGAACGGTAGAAATGCTTGACCAATAAAAAAGAAAGCAAGTTCCAATAGATATTGCATTCTTGAAAACCAAAATTTACCTGCCTAAATACACAAATATTCAAATCTTGAAGATTAAACAACACACAGCAAAACATCACTCAAATAAAGCACATTTTTAACTAATCGGAAGGGAAGCAGGAGATGTTTTAAAGCTTACATTCACACATTCACACTCAAAAGGTAAAATTCAACCTTATGAATTCAGAAAAAACAACAATACACATGAATTAATAAAAATCTCCAATCAGCCACCATGCGGATCAAATACGAAACACTAACAGATTAATAGCTAAATCAAAGACCAATTTCAGAGTCAAAGTTGGAAAATTTCTGTATTTTGCAGCTGGTTGTGTATTATTTAGCAATTCCAATTTGGTACTGTGTAACCAATTCATGTACGTAATGTAATATTTCACAGCATATTTGTGCTCAATTTCATCGTACACAGAAGCTTGGATTCACCAAATACATGTAGGAAACTAAAATGAAATTGAAGTAAAGCTTGGATTCACATAAGTTGAAACTGGAGCTTGGATTCATAGAAGCTTAACCTGTCAACCGAACTAACACAAATGCATACACGAAACTCAACTGAATCTGGAGCCAAAAACATGATGATGCAAATTCAAAAGATGTAATTCATCCTGAGCAACAAAAATTCAGAAGTTGTAATTGAAACTAAAAATCATAAGCTGTAATTTGAGGTTGCAAATGGATATAAATCACAAGCCAGCGCGGAACAACAAAAATTCAGGATGCAAATGGATATAAATCGCAAGCTGTAATTGAAACTAAAAATCAGAAGCTGTAATTTGAGGTCTGCCGGTTCACTCACCAGATCCACCACTACCGCAATTGGTCGAAGATGGGTTGCAATTGGCCGACAGCGCCATGCCACCGTTCTCCATCGCCGCCCACGCCACCTCGTCGGAGCTCGCCGCGTGGTAGTAATGATGGACAAATCTCAGGGAAGCGATGAACAGATCTCGAGCCCAAGAGTAGCAGTAATCATGGACATATCTCAGGGAAGCGATGAACAGATCTCGAGCCGAAGATTCTGGATACAGCGACGGAGATGAACAATGGACCGATACAACGATAAACAGATCTATTGATTTCCAGATCCGGAGGCCATGGCCTCCCCTCTCAGAGGCGCGTGCTCGCTCCGACCTTCCCACGGTTACCGAGGAATCACGATTGGTTCAGATTCGCCCTCCCGGAGTTCTTCAATGGAGGCGTTCTCCATTGCTGCTTCCTTTACATAAGGGCAGGGGCAATATGAGATTTTCAAAAAAATTTAAGACATTTAGCAAAAACTGATTTTAAGTGGACATTTTCCAAAAGGGGTTGGCAAAATAGACATTTAGCCAAATTTCTTCAATTGTTTTGGGGGAGCCCCTTTTCTTTCTTTCTTTTTTGTTTTTTTTAAGGGCCTCTCTTTCCTATTTTCACCTCAATTTGTTTTTCAATATTCTTTGCAAAGTTTATTTTATCTTAATTTTGGATAAATCGCAAAATGTTGAATTATCACCTAATTTTTATGTGCCAAATTTAATTTATCCTAAGGAAAGAAGACTTTAATATTTTAAGTGTAAAATGAGTTACGAGTAAAAGAAAATTTCAAAACACTATATATAATTATTTATCATTTTAAAAATATATTCTCATTTTTAAACAATTTTTTATAAAATCCTTGATTTTTTTGACTTCTTCATCCTTTGAATTTCATATTTTTTATAATAAAAATATGCATCTAGTAATATTAATAATATATATATATAATACATTATTTTTATGTAAACACTAAGCGGTTCATTTTTCACCATATCGTATATGGTAGTTTATAAATATAAATTTATGATCATATAAAAATGTGAAAAAATAATACTCCGTAGCCCGTAGGGCCTAATTCTAATTTCGCACCGGGCCTCTGAAATCATCGGGATGGCCCTGATTATTGTCATTAAGATAAATCTAAAAAGGAAAATATAAGCTCACATACAAAGATTAAAAAAATCATTAGCACATGATTGTACGAATACTTTTGAACTTATGTAGATATACATAGCTTATTCATTATTTTCATTAGAAAGATGGCTAGAAAGAAAGGGAAATAAATAGTGAAAATAAAGGTAAGATGGTAAAAATAAAAGGATCCTAAAAGGTAGAAAAGTGATCTAAGAAGCCTCATGCAGGATGTAAAATAAGCATTAGTAATGCTTGTAAGTCTTAAAATATTATTTATTTTTCGATAGTCATTTAAGATGTCTAAAATAAGTAAATTGTAAGAAAAAAAATTAGCTCTAACTAATTTTTATAATTAATTTTTGAAATCGAGTATTCACAAACAGATTATTTTTCCTAACTTCATAAAAAAAACTTTTGCAAGCTTTAAAATATTGAAATTATAATAAGGGCCTTCTAGGTTGTATAAAATAAATATAGATGTAAAATATCATTTTGAATTTTTTTTCCTTTAATATTTGAAGCCAAACACCCAGAAATTAATCTTAAAAGAGTGTTTATTTATTTATTCAAATTTCACATTTGCTTTTCTAAAAATTCTTCAATTTTTGTATGTAGATCTTAAAATGTTCTTTTTTTTTACTATTCCTAATAGTCATTTAAGATGTTTAGATAAATATAATTTCTATCTGAAAAAAATCTTAGGTTAAAAATTTAGATAGATGTCATGTAGAATGTGTAGAGTTAGTATAGATTTATTCATTTTTGATAAAAATTTCAACAAAAAATATGTCTATACCATATAATATGTAAATTTTGAAAAGAAATATGATTTTGAGAATCATTGATTTTTATAATTACTTTTTATTTTGACATTAGAATTAAATATCTATCCATTTTTAATATGACTCATAAATATAATATTCAAAACAAATATTTAAACTTCCCTTAATAATATCGATTAATAAGAAAAGAAACTTTTGATTAGTATGAAAATAGGAAACAAATATGTTTAAAATCGGAAATGTGTATTTTAAAATTTCAACAATAATATTAACTAATAAGAAAATACCATTTGAATAAAAAATTAAGTTTAATTGTGGGTGTGACACGTCAGCAAAATGCTAGCAGAATTAGTATTATTAGTAAAAGATTTTTATTTTGACATTTGAATTAGTTGTCTAGACATTTTTACTACGATTGTGATAAAGATAATATAGGAGACAAATATTTAAACTTCCCTTAATAACATCGATTAATAAGAAAAGAAACTTTTGATTAAAAAATTCAACTTTAATTTACAGAGCGACACGTCAGCAAAATGCTAGCAGAATTAGTAATATTAATAGATAGATAGATTAATAAATAAGTATTGATGAAATTTTCCATTGCAAACTTTCTAAGGTTAAAAATAATTAGGGTTTATGAAATTTTATGGCATTGAGAATATAAACTTGCAAACTTTCATGAAATTGCAATCTTTTTTGGGTTAATGAAATTTTGGATTGAGAACATAACATTGCAAACTTTATTAGGTTAAAAAGAATTAGGGTTAATGAATAAATTATATAATGATTTAATGTTATGAATTGAAATAATTGAGGATTAGATAGATAGATATAGATGGATCGTGTATTTGAATTTCAAAATTTACTTCCACTCTATCAATTTGTATATCGAGTCTGGCACTTGTTTCAATGTTTATTGTAAGGGGGACAACGAGGATACTGAATTATATATCAATTATAGTTTTGACACTGTGGTGCCAAACAACACCCTGTTGCAAAGCCCGTCAACTTACAGAGAGGAAAATAATGGGGTGCAACTCGTTGAGCTGTCATCTGATTTGGGTACCCCATATGGAAGGACTTTACCTGTCCCATCATCAACGGGAATGCAAATGGATCGGAGTGAATTAGAGCTGAATAAAGTGCCCATGAAGCCTGTTCAGGTATTGTCAGCAGATAACATTGAACTGTGTACTACTAAGGATACATTTAGCAGTAGGGAGAAAGCTATAAAATGGGTAAAGAATAAAGGCAAAGAGAATCAAATGTGCATTGTGATCAGACGTGTTGTCAAGAGTGATGCGAGAACACTAGTCCAGACATGGATGTTTTGTGAGAGAGAAGGGGCGTACACACCCGTGAAAGATGACGTCTATAAACGCATGAAGACGAAAAAACGTGGATGTCCATTCAAGTTGAAAGTTTTAGAGAGTGAAAGGAGATGTTGGAAGGTGGAGATGATAGCAGAAGCTCACAACCACGAGATAGACAAGAGTTTACATGGCATGCGTTCGCCGGAAGGCCTACAACAGCAGAGCATGAGTTGGTTAAGACCATGACCGAAAGCCATGCGAAACCGAAGAACATTTTGCTAGCCCTTAAAAAGAACCCCGGGAATGTGACAAAACTGAAGCAAGTGTACAACTTAAGAGGCAGCCTCCAAAAGCAGGGTATGCAAGGAGAACCGTTCCCCAACAATTTTTTGTCAAGGCTAAGGAGTTGAAGTATTTTGTGTGGCACGGAACAGCGCCAGACTCACCGGTTTTGAGTGACATTGTCTGGGCACATCCTGATTCTATCACACTGCTGAAGGCATTCCCTTATGTACTCGTGATGGACGCGACATACAAAGTGAACAAGTACACTTCGTCAATCTTGTTTAACTTTCTGAGTCCATTGCACATTATATTAGAGCGCGCGCATCATATATCTATTTAACACAATACTAAGTAAATAGGTACAATATGCCTTTCTTTGAAGTGATTGGCCTCACATCTACGTGGAAGAACTACAACATAGCATGTGCGTTTATGAACGGGGAAACTGTTAAAAATTACTTGTGGGTTATGGGTGTCATAGCTTAAATTCTCAACTTGGTCGGAAAGTCTCATGCTGCCATAGCCACCGACAGTGAGCTCGCTTTGATTAATTCCATTACAGTTGTCTTTCCCCAGACAAAGCGAATCCTATGTCGACGTCATGTGTAAAAAAATTGGAGGTCAGAGCAAAGAAACTTACAAAAGACGTGAAGCTTGTAGATGTGTTTGCGAGAGAGTGCATGTCTTTACTCTGGTCATAGACCAAAGAGCAGTACATCAGCAGATTGACTCGACTACGTGCTAGCTGGAGAAATAGATCAGGGTTGGTTGACGAGAGGGTTTCTCGACTAAATAAATTTATAGACAAGACCCCGCTATAAGATAGTGGAGTCAGGTTCGTCCTCAGGAGAGAAGTCAGCGGTTCTAGGTTTAGTGTGTTTTGGGGTTCAGGGATAGCAGGAAGAGGTGATGAGGGTTGCTGTCGACGTCGGCTAAGAGTTGGTCGATGTCGAGGGATGAAGAAAGAATAGTGGTTTGATATCGAGTAGAATATGTGCCAAATAAAAATAATAAAATAAAACAAATAAAGATGCAAACTTCCAAGGTTAGGGATCACCGCAACAATAAACATATGTGTAGATCATAAATCACATAAAGATGCATGCTTTATATCAAATAACTTTCGTTATTAACAAATAGAAATATAGAGGCTTTCGCATAAACCCTAAGTGTTACTACATTTTCTTAATTAGGATCAACCAACTTTCGCAAGCAAAGCCTAATTAATTACTATCCAAATTCATAATTAATTCACTTTCGCTTCATATTTGCAAATAAGGAATTGTCCTCGACTGTCGCAAAGGATTAAGCACATAGGTAGATGATAATAAGGACATACAAAATCATGAATTCATAAATCAAACAAACATATCTATGTTGGGATCACCCCAACCCTAGAAGAAGGGAAATTAGAAAGCAAACATGATGAAAGAAATTAACTTTAACATAAAATAAACTAAAACTTACAACCATTCGTCTCCTTCCTCCTCCTTCTCTCTCGCCTCCTCTCTCTCTCTCTCTCTCTCTCTCTCTCCCTCCCTCCCTCCCTCCTTGCGCCCGAAGACGGCTTTGCTTGAATGAAACAAAATCAGCCCCCTAGGGCTTTATTTATAGGCTCCAATCTAGCTATTCTAGGAAGGAACTATCTATCTATATCCTAAGATAAAACTTGATAAATAAAGGAAATAAATCTAATAAGGAAATATGTCTAAAGAGGATAAATATCTTCCATCTTGATAGATCTTGATGTAAATGGATAGAATTCCATATCTCTTGGCTTGCAAGTAAATCTATCTTCTCGGCGAACTCGATCTCGGACTCGGACTGCTCGACATGGCTACTCGACGTCGACCAGATTACTCAACATCGAGTAGAGTTGTGCTGCTCAAGTGGTCTGGTGCTCGTTCTCGACTTCTGGGAGGCAAGTCGACCAAAAAAGGTACTCGACGTCGACTAAAGTACTCGACGTCGAGTAGAACTGTAAGCTTTCAGCATTCTGCTCCGTTCTTGAAACGCACTTTCCCGAGTCCTCGTTAGTCGGATTGATGCATATGAGCATGAGTTGGAAAGCTCTTTTTGAGGGCTACAACTTCCATGAAGACTTGAAAGCTTGATTTTGAATGATGAATGGCGAAAAGTGGGCTTTTCTCCAGCTGCACCATTCTTAGCTTCTTCATGACTTTCCTTTAAGCTCCAAAGTGCGTCCGATTTCTGCGAAATATAACAAAAACTTGTGTAGACCTCCATATATTGCAAATAAACATAAAATACACAAATTATGTATTATTCTAACCCAAATGCATGCAGAAATAGTTTTAAAAGATAGTATAAAACATGGCGAATTAGGCTCACAACATTGGTTAACTACTTTGAGCGGCAGTGGCTGACAAACTATAAAGAAAATCTTGTTTCTGCTTGGATGGATAAGGTGTTCCATTTGGGAACCAGAAACACTAATAGGCCCCCAAGCACCCAAAATAAAGTATCCCCGGTAGCGACACAGATTCAGAGCTCGCTAGCCGGGTCAGACGAATGTACACCTAATAAAAGGAGTCGAGGTAGACCTTTGTTGCCGAAGAAGTTGTCCCCCGCAGTAGTTGCAGCGAAGACTGCAAAACCTACCACAGTTGGTCTAGTTCAGGGTCCCCACATTGGTGTCATTCCAGAATTCATGAACAAATATGTCTTCGAGTCATATACTGTGGCACCTGATGGAAATTGTGGATTCAGAGCGATTGCACGTTCAGGAGGCCATGATGAAGAATATTACTGGAAGACGATTAGATAAAATATGCTTACGGAATTACGATAGCGTCCCCAGTTGTACACTCGGAAATTAGGCAACGACGGCGTCGGGAGGGTGGAGAAAGCACTAAACTGGTTTAAAGATGGTGTGGATACTCCACCAAAGTTTTGGCTTGATGGCCTAGATATGGGGTTGTTGGTTGCGATGACATTTCAGAGCATCTTTGTTGTGTTTGGTCCTGGGACGTCGGTGGGGTCGACATTCCCTCCTCTAATGGCCCGACCCGATTGGGCGTTTGAAGATTTGGGGATTAATACGATATGTTTAGAAGGCGCACATTTCGGTGGTGTAAGTACAACATTCATAGGTATCCTGCTATTTTAGTTGTAAGTGCTATCTAATCTGATTATGATATGCATTCTTTGACTACGCAGATAACGTTACAATCTAATGCACCCCTACCTCCTATCGCACCCATGTGGCGTCCTAATAGACAATAAAGCAGCTGCTGGCCTTGAATCCTTCCTCCGATATCAGCTTGATGCATATCTGTATGAACAAGATGATGTCCAAAGGGAAAGAGGTGATCCTATCACTATTTCCGATTGGAAGGCAATGATTTTACTTTGATATTATATGATTATTTATATTGACTTCCAAAATTTGTCGATGTGACTCGAAACATGGCTATTATTTTGAATGCATTATTTCTTTATTCATGTCACTTCGAGTATGATTTTGTATGTCTCATGAGTTAATTTAATGCAGGATTAATAGTAACAAAAACACATAGGGTAGCGGTTTTATTAAATCACCCGCTACTTAACTCTCATGAATCCTACCAAAGGTTGCAATGTCCATATTTAAGTCTACGAACTAACAACTACAATCACTTACATTGGTAATTCTCCATAATAATATAAAGCATGACTAGCAAGTAGTCTCCAACTACGAAATAGAATAATCTACGGCTACCAAACACCATAAAATGTCACACCATAAAATCTCCAACTACGAAATAGAATACTCGTTCAAGCCCAGATACCCTAGCTCAATCGGTGGGTGCATCATGCTCTGATGTACGTCGACAGGCACCCGCGACATAGTATCCTCGGCAAACCATGAGGTGAGATGCTCAAGGGCCCGTTGCATATGCTGAAATTTGTGCAGTATAAACCTAAGTAATTTATATATTGAATGATAACAACGCAGAATAGAGTGATATGTAATTATATAGTGTTACCATGGATTCTTCAGAAGCTAGAGCGAAACTAGGATGTACGAACCGATGTGTTCGCAGCTCGTACCACGATGCATAATCGTCAGACACATCACCAGCATACCTACCCTGAGGGCCGATTATGTCCATGGCCATGGAGTGGATGTGGGCAAGATTCCAATCCCACACCCCAGTCTCGTACACGACCTTGTACTCTGCGTTGTTCACACCCCTCATAGCAACCCTGGGCTAGATGACATCAGATGGCACTTCCTGTTGGCGACCAAATTGCCTAGCGAATTGATCTGGCATATAGGGCTCATTAATATCTAGACAGAAGATTATGCCATGGAATCTAGATAGCGCTATAGCAGGGTTGTAAAAGTCAAGATTTCCATACGGCATCCAATCCACCTATGTGCATTCAAACAGATCAAATCGATTGTTTCCTATCTACTTAATATATTTTATTAAAAACTGCGTCCACATATTCATTGAATAAGAAGATAAGCATACCTCATTCTGTTGCAGTCCGTCCAAAATCTTTCTATAGTTGGGGTATGGACAGGGGCAGATCCAAGGGTGGGCGACACCGGGCCGTCGCCCACCTTGATCCCGAAAAAAGTACAAGAATATATGTGTTATGTAAAAAAATTACAAGATAAAATACAAATATCTTTAGTGACTTAGTTGTTAAGCCCACCTCATTTTAAATAGTAGTCAATCAACCCTTGTTCAAATCCCACTAGACATGTTTTTTTCATTTATTTTTTCCCTACTCCATTTTCTATTATTTTAAAATTCTTATAATTTATTTGGTATTTTACAATTAAATAATTATAATTTTTCTTACAAATTTAAGATATTTTTTCATATATTTTTTTAATAAATATTTCTAATAAAAATAATATAAAAATTAGAAGTAATTTGGTCCAAAGGCCTTCGGCCTTTGGACCAATTACTAAATGTCCTAAAGGCTTTTCTTTGCTAGTAAAGGGCCAAAATATTTTCATAATACCAACACTACCCCTGATTTAATTTAACCCCTTCCTTCCCATATTTCCCGTCCTCCCTCGCGCGATCACCTATGCAGTTTCTTCTCCAACGTCTCTCTCTCTCAGGCGATTCGGTTTTCGACGGTTGCTTCTGGTCGGTGTCGTTCTCTACGCCGTTCTCACTAACTTGCTGTTGGACTTCCTCTTCTACTTTCTCTTATCGTCGTTTCCGCAGTCCCTTCTCTTCCTTTCGGTTCTCTGATCATCTTTTGCTAATGGCTTCATCAGGTACTTTCTTCGACTCTTCTGCTTCAATGTTCTCGACAGCAACCTCTCATCTTGTTTCCTTTTAGTTGTCGAGATCTAGTATCCATTTTTACATGCAATTTCTGCTGTTCGTTTGTTTAATTTAGCCCTTTCCTCCCGTATTAGGGTTTGTTTGTTGCTTCAGTTGTTGTCTACTGGCTATCAGTTTGTGCTATGGTTAATGTCTCTTCTTCTGATTTCGTTTCCATTATTGCATTTGTGGCATTTGTTGTTTCTCTTTGTTTTCTGATAATTGGTTACAGTCTGGTGTTAGGGTTACAGTTTATGGATTGTTTTATAACAGGGTTGCATGTTATTACTTGTTTTAATGGTTGGTTACAGTCTTGTGATAGGGTTATATAGTTCATTACTTGTTTTTATGGTTGGTTACAGTCCGGTGACAATGTTACAATTGATTCATTGTTACAGTTTGTTGCTTTGTTGGTGATAGGGTTACAGTTTATGACTTGTTTGGTGATATGGTTGCATTTTATTACTGGTTTTAATGGTTGGTTACCGTCTTGTGACAGGGTTACAGTTTTTACATTATTTTGGTTACATTGATACAGTTCATTACTTGTTTTTGTGGTTGGTTACAGTCTGGTGACAGTGTTACAATTGATTCATTGGTTTAGTTTATGACAGGGTTACAGTTTGTTGCTTTGTTGGTGATAGGGTTACAGTTTCTGACTTGTTTGGTGATAGGGTTGCATTTTATTACTGGTTTTAATGGTTGGTTACAGTCTTGTGACTGGGTTACAATTTATTAATTGTTTGGTGACAGAGTTATAGTTCTTTACCTGTTTTAATTATGGTTACAGTCTGTTGAAAGGGTTACAATTGATTTATGTTTACAGTTTGTTGTGTTGGTGATAGGGTTCCATATGACATTCTGCTTGTTGTGTGTTTTCAGTTTTTGGTGTGGTTACCGTGTTAGTTTATGTGGTTGTTCAATTTGTTGTTTGCTGGTTTTTGGTGACAGTATCTTATTTGTTGTGAAACCTAATCTTTACACTACATTTATGCTATTTAGGTAAAGAAATTGTTATCCATACAGAAATTCCTACTGTGGTTCCACCATCTGCTATTCAACCTGCTTCCTTCAAGTTTGTTGTTCCCAAAGAACAACGTTTTCATGGGCACATTAATGTGTATTCAAAGCCTGATTTGATTCCAATTATTAAGAATAGTCTGTCTCATGATGACTGGGTGTCTCTTATAGATGGTTGTTTAGGTTCAATTGAACGGGCTAGGGATTCTCTATATTTTTATCAGCAACTTGTGCATCAGATGCTCTTACATGAAGTTGAAACTTCTAAAGTTAATGAGATGTGGTTTCAAGTTGCGCAACATTTGTTTAGGTTTTCTCTAGCTGAATTCTGTTGTGTAACTGGTTTGAGTTGGAAAGAACCTGGTGATGACATGTCTCCTTCTCTTCATGTGGATATGGAGGAGTTTTTGGGTGTATCTGAATGTACATTTATGGGTCTTGTTCAACTTTTCCTCAAGGAGCCAACTCAGTCTCCAAAGAAGCTTTCCATGGCGTACTTGTTAGTGATTGAGGGTGTGTTGCTCCCTCAGCGTTCTAAAGCTCTTGTTCGTCAATGTTATGTGGACCTTGTCTGTGATTTGGATCGTTTAAACCGTTATCCCTTTGGTCGGTTTGTTTTTCTGGAAACACTTGGTTATTTGAAGAAATGTATGAGGTGCGAGCCACCAAAAAAGGATTCAAGGTTTGGTTATAATCTGCTTGGATATCCCATAGCATTCTTGGTATTTCCCTTTACTTTCCTTTTATGTTCCCATGCTTTTTCCTTTTTATTTATTATTCTTTACTTCTATTTCTGTTCTTACTGTTGCTTTCTTCCCAGGTTTGGATTTTAGAGGCAATCCCTAAGCTTGCTGGCATCTGTAACTGTCACTTTCTTTGTTGTGATGGATTACCAGCATCTATTGTCTGGTATACTAGTGTCCGTGATTACAACATTATATATGATAAGTGTCGTGATATTTTCTCCAAAGATTTGGTAAGCATACTTTCTTGTCTTATCTTTTATTATTCTGATCTCAGTTTCCCTCTTCCATTTTTTATATTTGTTGTTTTTTAATTGTATTTTTTGTTTTCTTGATAGGGGACTGTCTACTCTTTGTATGCGTCGTTTATGGATTGCCCTGACCTCTCCTTTTCTGATGAAGTTGCTGATGACAGTGTCGATTCTTACGTTTCTTGTTTTGTTGGTATGGATGCTGATGCCAGTGATGAAGTTTCTCCAAGGAATTTACGGATCCAAGCGTATCTGCTAAGGCAATCAGGTGGCCGTCTTTTTGATGGTGGTGTGGAACCTGTCATCCCTCCTACTAATATTCCTACTAGGAAGAAGGACATAGTTAGAGCCTCACCTTTGAAGAAAAAGGTGGTGGTGACACTACGAGTTATCATAGAGGGTAGTTCTGACTTTGAGAGTCATGTCCAACCCAGGAAGCGGTTGGTTACAAGGTCAATGGGAAGTGGTGACAATCCTCTTCCTGTGAAAAAGGGTAAGGTGGTGACACGCACTCCTGTTGTTGATGAGTCTGTCAAGAAGAAGAGTGTTTTGAGAAGTTCTTCTACTCTAGATCATCCTGTAACGAAGAAGGCAAAGGTGGTTCCATCCCGGAAATCGTCAAGGACTGAGTCTCCTGCCAAGGGTGAAGTAGATGCATTGTGTGGTGAAAAAGGTGTAGATCATGGTGACAAGCCCAAGAGGTTCAAGTTTAAGCTCCCTAGATCTATCCCTCCCACAGGTGATGAGCTTCCTACGAGTGATGATCTTCCTGGGTTGGCAAAAGAGTTTGTTACTAAAGCTCATTTTGAAGAAGTTGTTAATTCATTTAAAATCCTTTCAATCTTTTGAAGCTCAATTGCAACAGTGTGTTTCTAGGATTCTTTCCCTAGAGGAGAAAGTGTTTTACCTTGAAGGACGTGTCTTCCACCCCAGTGATGACAGTGAGGCTGTTCTAAAAAGGGAACGTAAGGCATGGGATGATTCTATGAAGGATATTTTGGATGGGATTATTGAATCCTGCTCTTAGAAGACTGGACATGGGCATGTAATTGAGCGGTCGGTTGAAGGTGATGACAATGAGGGTGATGCAGTTGATTCTTCCAATGATTCCCCAACTCCTCCGGAGTATATTGTTGTTAAGTCAACTAAGGAGTCAACTTTAGGAGATGCTGATGTTGTTTGCACTGATGATGACACTCTTGTGGGTTCAAAGGAAACACTTGATGACAGTGTTGTCTCTTCTCCTGGCATTGCATCTCCTTCTCTCAAGATTGATGACAGTGTTGTCCCTTCTCCTGGCATTGCATCTCCTTCTCTCAAGATTGATGACAGTGTTGTTGCTATTACTGAAGTCCTTGTATCACAAGATGTGCCTGTTAACAGTTCTATCCCTCTTACTGAAGTTATTCCGTCAAATGAAGGAATCCTCAATTCTAGTGCAGCCATTACTGAAAAGGTTGTTGATTCTTCTTCTGCTGCTCCTACTGAAATCCTTCCTTCGTTTGATGAAACTGTTGATTTGAGTGCTGCACCAACTGAAGTAATTGGGTCAGTGGAGACTGTTTCTGCTAGCTTTGTTCCTCCTACTTAAGTTCTTGATTCATATCCAATCAATGAGGACAGGGTTGCTTCCAAAGAGGTTCCTGGTGACAGTGTTGTTTCCACTACTGTTCTCCCTTGCTCTACTGATTGTGGTGATGACACTGGTATTGTTGCAACTCTTGTGCTTCCTTGCTCCAATGATGCATCTGATGACAGTGGTGCTGTTGATCCCAAAGTTGTGGTTACAACTAATTTGAATGATGATAGTAGTTGCCTTCCTCTTGAAGAAGCTGTTGGTGGAACAGTTGATCATGGTATTGGCATCATACTTGGATACAGTTCTGATGTCCCAGAGGATGTGCCTGCTGACAGTGGTGATGCAACTGGTGTTATTGATGATAAAAGCAGTCTATTTCATAACATCACTGATGTTGCCTACCCTATTCCTTCAGATGGTGAGGATGATCTTGAAGTTCCGCTAAGGCGTTCTTATAGGGCGTTGAAATCTGCTCCTGCAGCCCATTCTCCTTACACCAATCCTTGTAAACTGAAGAAACCTCGCCTTCCTAAAGTACCTAAACATTCTATTCTCAGCTCGGAGGAGCGTGTTGAATTTTATACCACTTTTAGAGATCTTGGGTAATTATCTACTTTTGTTTTGATATGTATTTTCTTCTTAGTACTGCCACTTATTATAATATATTTATTTAACTTGTTATCTTACTTTGTAGGCGTGATGGAAAAGTCAGTGGCTGTGAGGTTGATATGAACAAGGTGTTTTTCACTGAATTATCGGGGAGGACAAAATGGCTTCGTGATATTGTAAGTTCATATTTATATGTATTGTTACATCTTATATTTTGGTGCCATCAGTTTGGTGACAGTTAGTGTTTGTTCTGTTTTCTTTCACAACACATAGACGAAGCACTTCATCATTTTAGAAAGCGTCTTCATGATTGTCCTGATCTAAATCCCACCAGTGTTGTTTTAGACACCATTTTTTTCCCTAAGGTTGTGAACTGTGATGTTAATCTTTTTCAAACTGGTGATGCCATTCCGGACGAATTCTTCCATTACTTCCTTGGTCTTTATCCTGGCAATTATGGGAAGTCTTGGGAAGGTGCTCAGAAGATTTACGCTCCTTTCAATCTTGACAACATGCACTGGGTAGCCGTTGAAATTGTGTTGGACGACAAGATGATTCTTGTTTATGATTCCCAGTGTAGTTTCATTAAAAATGAAGATCTGCTTTCGAAGTTTGCTGAAATGTGTGAAGTGCTTGCTGTTATGTTGAGTAAGACTGGTCTTTTTCCTAAGATGGATGACACTCCCTTTGAAATGGACCGAGTAGATGACTTGCCTCAAAATGAAGACGGGTAACTTCTTCTGTTTTCCATCTTGTTGTATTTTGTTTTGTGATATTTTATCTGTCCACCTTTTGTCTCTTATTGTTTTTTTTTGCTTCTTATGTAAAGGTAGCTGTGGTGTCTACGCCATCAAGCACATTGACTCTCTGGTTTTTGGTTGTGATATTCAGCTTGTGAATGATGAGTATGTTAATGCATATCGTGAGAAGATTGCATATGATCTCATGAAGAAGCAGTGGACATTTGTTTAGTTATGAAACTTAAGTTTGTGTTAGTTGAACTATGTGGTGATAGTGTATTTGCTGATAGTTTAGTCTATATATTGTTGTTGTAGCAGCCGTAGTGATAGCCCATGGTGACACTTGAATTGGTGACAGGTTATTGTGTATTGTGTTGATGTAAAACCCGTGGTGACAGCCATTGGTGACACTTAGTTTATGTATTTGTAGGCTACTGCTCTAGTAATTTATATGTTTCTTTGAATCTTTTACTGTTTTATCCCTATTATATATTACAACAGTCTATCATTCCACTTCAAAGTCAAGGTTTTATTATTTTTGTTGTCATCCTCAAAGTTTTCACGTTTGGTTACAGTGTCCATGGGCATGTTTTCATAGTGGTGACAGTGCATATGTCATTGTTTATGTCTCTATTTTAATAGTTTTGAAAACATCTATAAGTTTTACATGTGATTACAGTGTCTATTCCCCTTGGTTCATAGTGGTGACAGTGTCTATGTCCCTGTTTTAACTGTGGTTACATCGTCTATGTTTGTTTTAACCATTCATATGATGAAGGAGAACAGTCCATCACATGTCTTTTGGCTTGTCATTAGCCCCTTTAGGGTTTTTGTTGGCCTTGTCCTAGGGTTTTCCATTTGATTACAGCAATCATCTCTTAACGATGTACTGTACTTAACATTTTAGGGTCCTAGGGTTTTCCATTTGATTACAGCAATCATCTCTTAACGATGTATTGTACATAACATTTTAGGGTTTAGGGTTTAGGATTTAGGGTTTAGGGCCTTGGCCCTAAACCCTAAAGACTTAACCCTAAACCCTAAACCATACTGTGCATGACATGTTCTTTTGGCTTCTCATTAGCCCCTTTGGGGTTTATTCTTCCATAATCATAGGGTCTTCCTTTTGGTTACAGTGTCCATGGGCATGTTTTCATAGTGGTGACAGTGCATATGTCATTGTTTATGTCTCTATTTTAATAGTTTTGAAAACATCGATAAGTTTTACCTGTGATTACAGTGTCTATGTCCCTGTTTTAACTGTGGTTACAGCGTCTATGTCTGTTTTAACCATTCATATGATGAAGGAGAATAGTCCATCACATGTCTTTTGGCTTCTCATTAGCCCCTTAAGGGTTTTTGTTGGCCTTGTCCTAGGGTTTTCTATTTGATTACAGCAATCATCTCTTAACGATGTATTGTACTTAACATTTTAGGGTTTAGGGTTTAGGGCCTTGGCCCTAAACCCTAAAGACTTAACCCTAAACCCTAAACCATACTGTACATGACATGTTCTTTTGGCTTCTCATTAGCCCCTTTGGAGTTTATTCTTCCATAATCATAGGGTCTTCCTTTTGGTTACAGTGTCCATGGCCATGTTTTCATAGTGGTGAAAGTGCATATGTCATTGTTTATGTCTCTATTTTAATAGTTTTGAAAACATCTATAAGTTTTACCTGTGATTACAGTGTCTATGTCCTTTTTTTAACTGTGGTTACAGCGTCTATGTCTGTTTTAACCTTTCATATGATGAAGGAGAACAGTCCATCACATATCTTTTGGCTTCTCATTAGCCCCTTTAGGGTTTTTGTTGGCCTTGTCCTAGGGTTTTCCATTTGATTACAGCAATCATCTCTTAACGATGTACTCTACTGAACATTTTAGGGCTTAGGGTTTAGGATTTAGGGTTTAAGGCCTTGGCCCTAAACCCTAAAGACTTAACCCTAAACCCTAAACCATACTGTACATGACATGTTCTTTTGGCTTCTCATTAGCCCCTTTGGGGTTTATTCTTCCATAATCACAGGGTCTTTCTTTTGGTTACAGTGTCCATGGGCATGTTTTCATAGTGGTGACAGTGCATATGTCATTGTTTATGTCTCTATTTTAATAGTTTTGAAAACATCTATAAGTTTTACCTGTGATTACAGTGTATATTCCCCTTGGTTCATAGTGGTGACAGTGGTTATGTCCCTGTTTTAACTGTGGTTACAGCGTCTATGTCTATTTTAACCATTCATAGGATGAAGGAGAACTGAAATATTTTCAAAATTGTATTGATAGAAGAAGAAAAAACTGAAATATGCTCAATGTTTACATTTTTTCTAGTGTAATGACCTGTTTATAGTGACCAATTTATTCAATATAAGAAAACGATAAAGTAAATCGTATTGTCTTCCTTAATGCTTTGCTTCTGATTTGCCTCTGATCTCTAGCTCTTGACAGTCTTCTTTGATGCTTTCCCTCTGATTTCTCCAGTTGAAAGCTTTCTATTCTTTTCAGGTCGACCACATCTTCTACGTACCATTGGTGGGTGACATTCCTGGCTTTTGATGTCCTCTGGTACAACCCACTGATCTACATTTAGAGTAGGATATACTGTCTCATGATAAGCCAATTTCCAAGCTTCAGTTTTGTAGTAGTTGCTAATATAACTCAAAACACTCAGGTTTTTTCCCTGATTACAGCCAAAGCATGTACACAAGGTATCTTTTCATAATTAAATACCTTGCAAGGACAAGAGTTCTTCTTTAAATCAACTATAACCCTTTTCATTCCACCGACAACCTCAAACTGGAATTGATTGAGGTGCTTGACAGTATACATTACAGCATCACTTCATCTTATGTACACTATATCACTTATATGAGTTGGAAGCTCAAAGCTGTTGTTTTCATATTCATTTCTACGATCATTGAACCATTTTGTTATCTTCTCTCTGATTGCATTCAGTAACCCTATAATTGGAAAAGCTCTATCCAAACCAAAGGCACTATTTAATGATTCTGCGTTGTTTGAAGTCATCATATTGTACCTGTCACCTTTTGAATAAGCTCTTGCCCATTTCTCAAACTGTAATTCTTCAAGATATTTCCCCATCTTGTTGTTTGTAGTACTGATGGAAGCAAAGTAGTTGTTGAAATCTTGTTCTGTGTAACTATTTGTTGCGCTTTCAAACCACTGACAGAGTGCTTTCTTCTTGAATTTTGCCATTATATTTTGCTTTAAGTGTCATCTGCAGTGATAATGCTTTGCATTTGTGTAAATCAATTCTATAGCTCTTGCAATGCTTTGATGACGATCAGAAATAAAAACCAGCTCTTCACTTGATGGGATGACTGTTGCTAGCTTGTTGAAGAACCACTCCCAAGAGTCGTTGTTTTCTGAGTCAACCACTTCAAAGGCAATAGGTTATATTTGATGATTTGCATCTTGTGCAGAAGCTGTGAGAAGAGTCCCTTTGTATTTTCCTTTTAGAAATGTACCATCTACCACAAGAACCTGTACAATTGAATTCTATTCAGTAATTATTTGGTTACAGTGTAATTTTTCCTTATGAAATGAATCTGTACCTTTCGTAGGATTGAAAATGCTCGGATACATGGTCCAAAGGCAATGAACACATACTTGAACTTTGAGTTTCTCTTAAGTTCAATGAAGGTGACAGTTCCAGGATTTGCTTGCTTCAGGACCCAACAATATGATGGCACTAATTCATAGTTTTCTTCTGCAGTCCCCATTGTCATCTCTATTGCTAAATCACAAGCCTTCCAAGATTTCCAGTAGCTAACATTCTCTTTGAAATCATTCCTCATCGTGTTTCTAATTTGTCTTGGAGTTGGACCTTGTTTCTCATCTTCAAAACTGTATATATTATGTACAACAGTGAATAAAATATGAAATGAAGCATGATTACAGTGAATAAAATATGTAATGAAGAACTGATTGTAGTCTATGTCACCTGTGTTTTATCCTTTCGGGTATGACTATGTATTTTAGAGGGCGTTGCTTTCCTATTCGTACTTCCATGTTACAGGTATGTTCCTTAAAGTATTTCTTAATTATAAATATAGTTGAACCACCAATTATGGCGCCATGTATTTTCCAGGTGCAGCTGCTATCCACACACGTTGTTCTAATAACATGGTGTTGTCTTCTTCACTTTGTAAGCAAACACCTCTTTTGCAGCCAACAGTTCAATAGTCTGTTTGAGATCTTCCTTTGTTCGGAACAGTTGTCCCAAAAATATAAGAATTTCTCCCTTTCTTTCACATATAGGTTGTGCTGTATATTTTGTGGACATTGTACTGCCTGCACTTATGCGACTTTCAATCCCTGTGTCATCTCCATTACTATTCATATCACATCCATCGTTTATGGATTCTGCATTTCCAGCCTGCACATCAAAGTCCTCTTCCATAGCATTTGTACCCTTGGTAGAACTGTAAGCATGTAATGCCAATTGATTTTCATCATGTATAGATTCTGTAACCTGTTCTTCAGTGATTTCCTTCACAGCTGTAACATATAAAGGCAACGTCCAATTCACATTCTTCAATTCATTAATTTGCAAAAAACTTCTGAAATCAGTCTCATTCTCTATTGAAAATGGCTCAGTAGTTTCCTTGAATGGATGCAAGTGGTTGAATTGAAGAGTAGGAGACAAATTGTCACTCGTGCTGAATCTGTTCAGTATCTCATACTTCATCTCATGCAGAGTTACAACCTGATTGATGACAATTACCTTTGATGACACATCCCCAGCAAAAACTAAATTAGCATCTTCCAACTTCCATTTTCCTCCAAATTTTACAGTTAACAGATTGGCCTCCATTGTACCTGATCATTGGTGACATGTATTAAATTCCATTAATACAGTGATTACAGTCTATAGGTTACAGTGTAATTTTGGTTACAAGGTACACAGATGCACTCAAACTCAGATATCCACCTATAGGTTACAGTGTAATTTTGGTTACAGCTACACAGATGCACTCAAACTTAGATATCCACATACAGGTTACAGTGTAATTTTGGTTACAGCTACACAGATGCACTCAAACTCAGATATCCACATACAGGTTACAATGTAATTTTGGTTACAGCTACACAGATGCACTCAAACTCAGATATCCACATACAGGTTACAGTGTAATTTTGGTTACAGCTACACAGATGCACTCAAACTCAGATATCCACATACAGGTTACAGTGTAATTTTGGTTACAGCTACACAGATGCACTCAAACTCAGATACTCACATATAGGTTACAGTGTAATTTTGGTTACAGCAGTGTAATCAAAACACAGGCATCTTAAATCAGCAACTACATCAACAATACAATCTAGATTACAGTTCTATAATCACAACACCAGTCACTTATATCAAAATCGACATCTGATGTCAAAATCGCAATCTGATATTTATGTAATCAATTGTTTTCCAAATTGTTATCCAAATCCGCAACTCAGACAATAATTGTGATTCAAAATACAGTACTATATTCAAAGCAGATTATAGATAATGCTGTTTTCGAATTTTGGCTTCCCTGTTGAAACTCGAATTTTGACTTACAGTGCTATTTCTGACTAGATCTCTCTTCAGATCTGAATGAAGAGCTCGAAATCGTCGAAAATTGGGGCTGAAATCAACTGCGTTGCTAGAGAAATTGAAGCCAGATCGAAATCCCCCTTCTTCGTCGCTCCGAGTTGTGCTGTTTTTCTCTCCTTCCGTGAAATTGAAGAAACAAACGGGATTAGTAAGGCAGGGGTATAATTGGAAATTGCGGACACTTACCTAATATTGTAACCCTTGTGTCCTATAACTTAAAATTTGGTCCCCAAATGGCCACTTAGCAAAAAACCCCTAAAAATTATCCAAAAAAATTGTGCCCACCCCCAAAAAAATTCAGGATCCGCCCCTGGGTACGGAGTAGAAGGCAAAGTGACATCTTTCCATTGGCAAGAAAAAGGCTATGTCTCCCTATTCCACTCACTCGATGTGCTAGGATGAAATTTTGGAAAATATGCATATATCCAAGCCTATTTTCATAAAAAAAATGAACATAATCAACACTAAAAATTTGTAATAAAAACAATAAAATATTGCAAATAAATTTTAATACGCACCTCGAGCAGTGTAATGCAACCACACATTTGACTACAATCTCTACGTGAAGTCTCTCCCAGCCGATGGTACAAATATGCTAGAGTCACAAAGCCTCGTGAGTAACAGTTCACCTTATTGTAATTGCGCAACAACGGGAGGTAAGCTAGGGACAACCTGTTCTGCATCTTGTCAGAGAACAGGGTAGAGCACAACAAATACAGGAGGAAGCTAGTTGCAATTGATTCAGGATGCAAATAATCTACATTTTCGCCCTCACAATGCTTAACCAGAAATTCATATGGGAAGCCACGTCTCCCTACCTGGTTCTCACTGATCTCCTTCTCAGTGATCTGCAACTCCTCCACCAGCTCTTTCAACATGACCTTCGGGTCCATGTCATGTGAGACTACATCTCCAGCAATGTTGATCCCCAATAAGTAGTAGACGTCGTGCAGCGTAATACTCATCTCTCCAAACGACATTTGAAATGAGTTTGTTTCTGGGTGCCAGCGCTCAACAAATGCGGATACCAGCCTTCCGTTGTGCCTGCTATACATTGATGTCTGGAGATGTGCCAATCCACTACTTAACACAACCTCTGCCCATATGTGATCCTCGTCCAAAATCCACCTTGAAAGTTGTGTCGTACGAATATGTAACTTCAAAGGTTCCCGTTCCTATCGAAACATACAACAATCAGAAAATGATAATAATCTCTATTTTATGAAATTTAACATGCGCATATGCAGTAAATAACGCGTATAAGATTTTACTCACAATCCCAGCCCAAATGTAATGAGCTACGTGTCCCTTAAATCCCACAAGTAGGTCCGGAATACGAGGGCCTCCTGGAGCCGGACACGTCAGCAATGGTGCTATCGTGGGACCTACACGCTGCTGATGCCTACTTCTGGAGGTCCTAGGACGTCGCTGAGAACCTTTAGGCACATCCTCCACCGGCGGCGTCTGCTCCGGTATCATAGCGTCAGTCGAATCGTCTTCGGTCGCCTCGTGTACAGAACGAGTAGTGGCACGCTGACGCCGTGCGGATGCGTGTAGTGCTGATGTCCTATCCATCTGTAATGAAAACGAGCAATCAACATAAATGTTAATGTTATTCCACTCAGCCAAATTTGATGCACCTAAACATATCAGAATGCATTGAACAAGACGTTGGCATTCGATAGTCGTGATGACAATCTTGACGATGTCATACAAACACACATATCAGAAGCACGTACAACTAATCATAACATTGGTATTCGATATTGATGATAGGAGTCTTGAAGATGTCATTCACAAAAAAACACATTAGAAGCATCGTAGACACAATGACTGACCATACACCACTAATGCTCATATAGTACGGAGTATAAATTTTGTACTTTGGAGTGATAATACAAAGTAAATGGAACATGGAGAAAAGGAAAGACAAAGATGTCAATAAACATATGGAGATGTTTGCTGATAGTTGACGATGCTTGAACTGCTGCAAATGATATTCATGAAGGGGAGACTTATTATGGACATCAAAATCTGCTGCTAAATTATTCATCATAAGACATTTTTACAGCATTTCACACAATTCATCACGATATGAAATTGAGAAACAATCAGATGATCAAGTAACATGGATCAAATGACAATCAGGTACGAAAATGACGCCATGCACTAAAACAATTTATCCTTCAGCTTTGAAATATCAAGTATACATGCCCAATGCCAAGTTTGACTGGATCATCATGAATTGGTGAAATCAGGTAAGAAAATTATATCATGGACCAAATAATAATTTGATTGAAATAATATCAAACAAGTAAATGAGCCATGCACTTAGATTGAGAAACAATCGGATGATTAAGTAACATGGATCAAGCGTACGAATGATGTATCAAATCCAAGCATACGAAATCGGAATAATCATTTGATTGGACTAAATTATATGCATCAACAAATCGCACACCATCACAGGAACTGGTCATACCGACCACCATTGCACATGTGTCGCACCGACCACCTTGCACATGGTCGCACCGACCATCCTTGCATATGGTCGCAACGACCTAGATGTCGTCTTCTTCCTCCAGCCGACTCTCAAAATCTCCCAAGGGGTGACGAAAACGCAAATTTCTACCTTGTAAGCCTAGATTTGTCTACTAACTACCTATATATACTCTTTTAAGCACAAATACACAAAAAACACACCATTTTCGCACCATATTTCGAATCTAAACTTCAAACCAAGAAAACCCCTAAAACTTTGTTCAATAACTCAGAATCACAGTGAAGATGTTGAAAACGCACCTTAACTTTGCTAGATCTTCGAGTGGAATGCGATTAATTGAAGAAAAGTTGAAGAAAACCCACACTAATTGAGGATTGGGGCTGGGTGCGATTTTTGGTTCTCAAAAGAGGCGTTTTTGCTTGAGGGAGAGGGGTGGGTAGGGTTTGTGGGTATAGGGGTAATTTATTTTAATTGTAAGGGTATTTTTGGTATGCTCTAAATGAGATTTTTACCCTGCTCTAAAAAGTAGAGGCTTATAAATATTATATTCGAGTTTTTTTTGTGTATGTGTGGTCTAAACTTGGCGTGCAAGGCCAAACATAGCCTTGTACGCCAAGGATCAAATCAAACCGTACGGGCAACAGATTTGCTTGAGCAAGGCAAGGAGACTCTCTTGCATACCAAGCAAAGCCAGGAAGGCAAGAAACGAGTGTCGGCGACGACGAGGGAAGGCAAGAAATTGGTTATTGTTTGAAACTCTCCTCTTTTGCCTCGGGGTTTTCAATAGATTTACTAAGTTGTCAAGCTGAAGAAGTGTGTGAGAAACTGTGTTTTCCGGTATATATAGGTTTTTATATTTACTGTGATCCTTTGGCGGGAGTATACAAATGACCTTTTATAATTGATATGGCTAACCAGAAAGAAAAACGAAACCTCCATTCTATTTTCCACCTTATAGTTACATGTAGGGATAGACAGACAATACGCAACATACACCAGTTTCCAAATGTATAAACCATTTTATTCATAATATAGTACCTCGTAATCCAACCCGGAAAGACAAACCTATTTATGAGATTCGATACACATTTATAGCTAGCTAGATAGGGTAAATTTCTACTCTTAATGTATATATTATTACAAACAAGATCAATTTTAGAGATTTCCATCTATGGACATAATAAGATATACATGCGAGTTTGCCAGTGAGCACAAGTAGCCCCCCGATTTGTTTAGAGTTTATACCCTTCAGCTTGGGCGACGTCAAATCGGATTCGCCTGAGCTATATACCAAAACGGTTGGTTGGTTCAGGTTTTGATGTAAGGCATTATATAACTGATATTGGGACTCAAGAGACGTAGGATTGTCGTAGATAAGAAGCCACCCTATGAAGGAGACGAGCCAAAGACGAAGACGATCTGTGTGACAAGCAACCTTACTAATTAGGGGGTCTAGCCTCATGATATTCAAACTTACGTATACCCAAAGGTGAAGCGCAAGGAGCAACAAAAGAGTCTAGCCCATTGTTATCCAAACATATCCACTCAAACAAATCCGGAGACACAAGGGGCTCAGGTTCATCACCAAAAGCGTCATCATCGGCAGTTGAGTAGAGGAAGACCTTAGGTAAATCTGAGGTGTACGAGCCCAAATTGTCATCATGTGGGATGTTAGGTATAGTCAATGAATCACCTCACCCCGTTAGAGTTGGAGGCAGGGCAACAAGAGTAGGGTGACCCATCAACAATAAGGATATAGTTTTTACGAGTTGCACTATAAAGCAATATTGTAGAGTCGACCACCACACAAAGACCAGCCATCACACAAAGCCTAAAACACAACCAGTTTGAGAGGGGATGCCATGAGCACATACCCGATTATATCGAGCATCACAAGGGAACACAACCCCCTGAGCTCATTTGTGTTGTCGCTTGTTTCCTTACCCTTTCGGGAGTTGTTGAGTGAAGGAAATTCATCATTCGCCGTGTTATGTGTTGCTTTGATTAAGATTCCAAGTGTCATGTCAATGAGTAAATCAAACAAGCATTAAATGATCAACAGAGAGTAAAAGAGAACGATGGGAACCCATAAGGCACGAGAGAGAAAATAAGATGAGATACCTCTTCTTCCCCTCCGAATATAGATGGGAACCCATAAGGTACGACGATGAAGTGTCTAACACATTGTTTTAGGAAATAGATCAAATTTACTAAACATTGACGACACAAAACTAACCTATGTTTTCACTAAATAAACCAAATAAAGATTCAATCTGAAACCAAAGTGCGCGAAGAATCAAAATTGAAATTAATGATGCAAGCTATAAATAAATATAAATAAGAACATTGAATCTAGCAAAAACAATAGGTCTAATAGAAGATAAGATGTAAGGTTTAATTCATAATACTACTTCACAACAACCCAATATTTGATTCATATACTTCATAGATACTCCATAGTTCATACTATTTCATTCATACTCCATGTCCAGTAATTGACACAAAATGTCTACAGGGCAGACTTAACTCATCTAGAGATTGCAATAAAGTCATAATACGTTACGTATTTCTTTTCGGGTTCAATTCATTTTCCATTAAGGTGAATAGAGCGCATTCTTCATCGAAGCATATAGATCGACCCAACGCCGTATCTCACAGGTTTAGAATTCCAATATCCGAGCGAAAACACATTCACTATCTTTATGTAAATAGAACTGTGAACTAATAGAATAATGGGTTAGAAGGGAGCTCACTTCTAATAAGAAGAGAAAAGGCAAGCTGGAAGTCTAGTTTGCCACAAGGGATGAAAGCTTGGACCTACTTATTAAATAGAAAGATCTCTCGCTGCACACTTTCTATATATCTCTTTTCGGTCAAGCAGGGAAGAAGTCAGATTAAGAGAAAAAGGAGTTCCCCACTTTCAAGGAGCCGCTTTTCTGTTCCTAGCTCTTGTGCTCTTGAGAATAATCAGAGAAGGTGTCTAAAAGAGAGAATGACCTCTTTCAATTCAACCCCAAAAAGCTAGACGATCTAAGTTCAAATTTCACATTAATTGCTTACGATAAGCACATATTAAAGGCAATAACTATTACATTATCCACATTGGTCTACTTTACTTTCTCAAGACATTTGGGCAACCCGACTATTGTGGACAGTATCCCAATATTTGGGGGTGCCTCAATATGGGAACCTTCCGGCTTCCCAAATCCGTAACCAATCGGATTATACCACGAGTTCATAAAATGAATCATTTTTTAAACTTTCATCTTTTCATTATTTTTTTTAAACTTCTAGCATTTAAAAAAAAAATTCCAACCTTTTTCATTTTTGATATAAGGAAAAAAATACGATTCCCAGACAAGCCTAGGGAACCGAGAACCCAGACAAGCCGGAAGATGAACTAACCATCATGTACAACATGAATCAAATAACAGAAGCAAATAACGGAAAAGAAATAACAAGAAATGACGGAAAGGAAAATGCAAAAATAAAGTACATGTCATCTACACTGTAACCAACAAGCTAGCAAAACCAACGAATCAACCAGCCAAGCAGAAGACGCACACAGAGAACTCCGAGGATCACTTGCGGACACCTGAACATGGACTATAAATAGAATCAACAGGTATCGATCGCATTTCCACGACGTCTACAAGCTTGATAGATAAGCCACCGTTCAGATGAATCTTGTACCACAGTAAGAAAAGCAAAGTACACCAACCCGCAGACCAAAACTCTAGCCAAAGCATTGCTAAAAAAAATCCCCAAAACCCATCTCACACCCTCAAGAAACGATAACAATATCGTAATAGGTAATACTACAAGGGTAAACCAAAATAGAGAAAACGTATAAGACGGGACAAGAATAAGTAAACAACAACAATACACATGTTAAAAGGTCAGAAAGCGGTTAGAAAACAAATCCATAAGCCTCACAAACAACACTTTTTTTTTTACTTGGTCGGAGCCAGAGAAACCGAAGACAAGACCGAAGCGGCGAAGCGGGGCCGTGGTGGAACGCCGACAAAGCAGGCCAGCACGACGGCACTCGTAATAGGCGGAAGGACTGCGGAGCAAGTGGTGCTCGATGCAGACAAGAGCGAGGACTAAGCACGATGGAGGAGGTTGCCCGGTGATGGAGAGGCGGCGCCGTGGAAGGCAAAACCTTAGCGGCAGCAAACGCTCTAGAAACGAGAGCCGGAGAATGAAGCATGGACCGAGGTCGGTGCTGAGAACGAAGTTGAGGGTGACCTCAAATAGGGTGGATCCGAGGGAGAAGCAGAAGCCTGAGCACGGGCGTCCCTGAGAAGGTTGGGTAGACGGTGGCCAAGGCGGCACGTGCTGGTGATGTTGAGGGTGGGCGGCGGTGAGAAGAAACGCTCCCAAAGAGAGCGTTTCTAACGTAACTTTTTCATATTTTTTTTAAATACTTCCGGCTAGGTCATGTAATTTTCATTATTTGTCAATGCCAGTGCATGTTTAAATGTAATTTTTATAATATTTAATAGCACTTGTGTGTGAAATACTAGTTTAAATTAATTTGAATTCATATAAGATTCTAGAGGTATTGAATAAATTTGTGATGGAAAGTATTCAATTAATAATTAAATTTAATTGTCAAATTTATTAACAAGTTCATTAAAAGATTTTGAATTATTAAAATTAAATTATAAAATTAAATTAATTATTTTTCTAATAGCTAAATCAATCCAATTGTTTTAATATTTGAAATTATATCGAAAATATAGTAGGTTATGAAAAAGTGAATTTTTTTCAAATATTCACTAAAAATAAATATTTACCATTATATTCACACATCCAAATTTTTCGAAGGTTGTACAGAGAAACGCGGGTTGAAACCGTGTTTCATTTGTAAGTTATAAAATTTAAAACCGAATAAAAAGTGGGTAAAAAATAAACGAATAAAACGCGGTTTCAAACCGCCTTTTATCCTTTTGTATTTTTAATTGACAAAGAAATAAAAAAAACCAAAAAAAGGGATAAAGCGCGGGTTGAAATCGCGTTTCACCCATCTTCTTCCCCCTTTGTGGCACTGGAGACGGAGGGAGGGGAAGGAGTCAGAAGCAGCGGAGGTCGGCGCCACCGGAGGCGAAGAAGGGAGTCGGCGCCAGATCGGAGGTCGGGGAGAGGGAGGGAGTCAGAGGCAGCGACGAGGGTGAGGAATGGCACCAGAGGTGGGAGGGAGCTAGGCGAAGGAGGGAGGCCGATGGTAGGTCGGGGAGAGGGAGGGAGGGCGGGTGGGGAATGGCACTGGAGGCCGTCGCCCTTCGCGGCGGAGGTCGGGTAGAGGAAGGAAGGCAGATGCAGCGGAGATGTGGGTGGGGAGGAAAGGCTCGAGAGGTCGACATCGGTCAAATTGCCTGAGGATTTGCCTCCTCCGGTGGCGCTCGAGAGGTCGGAGCAGGAGGAAGAGAGATGGATGGACAGGCGGAGGAGGAGCTCTACGGCGGAGAGATGGATTGGGCCAATCGAATGCCGCCGCCCTTGCCGCCGAACACAATCGCCCTTGCCTCCGAAGTCCGAACACAATCGAACGCAACCGCCACCCTTTCAAATTCATCCGGTGCCATTCCTCACCCTCGTCGCTGTTGCTGCCTCTGGTGCCGACCTCACCCTGACCGCTACTGCTGCCTCTGGTGCCGACCTGCACAACGAAGAAGATAACAGTGAAGCGCGGTTTCAACCCACGCTTTACCTTTTTTTTGTTTTTTTTTTATTTCTTTGTCAATTAAAATTATAAAAGGATAAAACGCGGTTTGAACCCGCATTTTATTCATTTATTTTTTACCCACTTTTCATTCGGTTTTAAATTTTATAACTTACAAATGAAACGCGGTTTCAACCCGGGTTTCTTTGGGCAACCTGCAAAAAATGAATATTTCCGTAAATATTTTGGATGTGTGAATATAACGGTAAATATTTATTTTTTAGTGAATATTTTGAAAAAAAATTCTGAAAAAGTGATAGATAGATTTATTGTGAAACCCAAACACTATGGATGGTAGAAAATGAATCGGAGAGGATTAAGAATAAAGTTAATGAAAAATAAGGTGGACGAATAAAAAAAGTAATGAGAAATTTTAGGGCACCCCACCATTATGGTGCTCTTAGTATACTTAGATACAAATCGGAGAGGTTGTATGTTTGACGGTTTGCCGTCTGCCGACTTTGTCGGCCTCTCGATGAGTCAGGCCTGTCTGACCTTCGAATTTTACCTAATAAAAAAAAGATAAAAATCACATAAACTACACTTGAATTGCCTTTGGATACTTAGGTCGTGTTTGGCAGGGGGTGTCGGGGATGGGGGTGGGTTTTCGGGAAGCGCGCCTGTGTGTTTGGCTGGGGATGCGAAACAGGGGAATGCGGGGGGTGAGACGGGGTGAGACACGCACCTAATTCAAGGGGGATGGACGGGATGGGTTCTAGATTTGCCCCCAATTATCTATCCATCATCCTTCATCTTCCTCCCGAATCAAAATGTCAAAAAACTTTGAGACCACTGGATCGACAAGCAGCAAGACAGGCAGGAGCTTCTGCGCCTCCGCTGCTACTCCGGCGACCTCTTCTACCTCCTCCTTCTCTTCCGAATCGATCATCGTCGCCGCCGCCACCAGCTCCTGCTCCGAGGCCGATTTCGCCTCTTGCTTCGCCACTCCACAACTCCCTCTGAAGATCCACACCACTTTCGCCTCCTGCTCCTCCACCGACTCCAGATCTTCCCTGCCGCCGCCGTCCACCAGCCGGCTGTTCATCACTCGCACCAAATCACGAGCGCTCAAGATCTACGCCGATCTCAAAAAGGCGAATCAGCAGCCAATCTCTCCTGGCGCCAAGATCGCTGGCTTCCTCAACTCCATCTTCACCGGCTCCAACCGAAATAATAATAAGACGCATCATTCATCGTCCGATCGGCAACAGAAGCCGGCTTCCTCAACTCCATCTTCACCGGCTCCAACGAGAAGTGAAGAAGATGGGATTTTGAATTGAGGGGTATATTTAAGGGGTAATTTTTTCCTTTCATGTCAATTAGTGGGGGCAAGTATGTCTTTTTCAGTGACTTCCATCCCATAAACTTTAACCCAAAACCAAACACGAACGGGGTGAAACTGGATTCAAAAGTCCACCCGGTCCACCCCGAAATTCCATCCCCATCCACCTATCCCCATCCCGTTGCCAAACACGGCCTTAATGGGGGCAACTCTTCGCCATTACTGAATTGTTGAAGGTCATCATAGTTCCTTAAAAAAAAAATGTACAATGCCATCAAATGCCCAAATTTGAGCTAAAAATTAAAAGAAAAATTGCAACAAGTAAAAATTAAAGTTTCTCATATCATCTCTAACTCTCATTTAGAAGCGTTTAGAAGTGTCTAATTTTGATAACATCTACGCCACACAGAAGCAAAAAGTGTGGCGGATCGATTGACTTATTCAGAACAATCTCTCTTTCGATAACCTTCTCATTGATTTACTGTATTTCTTGGCCAGTATGATATAGGGGTCCACGGGTTACGGGTCGACCCGTGACTCGACGGGTCAACGATCCAGAGGGTCCGGGTCTTCGGGTCAACGGGTTCAGACGGGTAGCGGGTAAGGCTTAGGGTCGGGGGTTTGAAAACCCGCTGACCTGGCGGGTCCGACTCGCCGGGTCAAACCTACTTTTTTGAAAGATCTAGCCGTTAATGTAGTGGACCCCAAAGGGTTGACCAGTCGGGTCGAACGTTGGACCCGCCATGTCGAACGTTGCCCAACGGTGTCGATTTGTTAGATACACCGCAAATCCCCCATTAAAAGTGCACGTCCATTCCAACGTGCAGACATTTCCCATTAATTAGCACGCTAAAAAAATTAATTAACTCACTTCAACCCTGCACGTCCTTTCCAACGTGCAAGATTTGAGGTGTATTTAGTTTACACGTAAATAAGCCTCCCTCCCTCCCATTTCACTCACACCTCAGGTCCTCAATAAGACAACAACCATCTCCTTTATTTTCTAATCTCATCTCAATCTCCGTAACCGCTCTGTATTAAGGCCCGTGACGTGATGAGCAGCAGGACAAGCGAATCTAGTGTCCAAGGCCCACGACGTGATGAGGAGGAGGGTGAATCCAGTGTTCAAGGCCGAGGCAAGAAACGCACACGCTATTGAGTATGGCCCAATTTCGAGCCGCTACATTCACATGCTGGTTCACAAAGCACCCAAGGGATGAAAACAATTCACTAATAGAAAACGCGTCTATACTCTCGAAACTAACCTTGAAGGTAGCCTCAACCTTAGCCTCGGAAATATATTACCCCCGAAAATGCCCTCGAATTCGACCTCAAAACATATTTTGAGGCGTAGAGGAGGGAGGTTAAATGTGGCCTCGAATATTAACCTCGAATTTTTGTTTTTGAGAGTAAAATAACCTCCAAATAATTTCGAGAGTAATTTCGAGATCAATAGTATCGACCTATTTCGAAACTAAATTTAGTGCTATTAGCCTTCACATTGCCTTCAAATGAAATTGGTAGGTGTTTTCGAGGGTACCAACTTCGAGGCTAAATAGTATCGATTCATAGCCTCGAAATAGTTTAAGGGCAAATGGGAGAGTAAAATAGCCTCCAATTTAAAAACGATTTTTAATATTCGAGACTACATTTAACCTCCCTCCTTTACGCCTCGAAATGTGTCTTGGGGTCGAATTCGATGGCATTTTCAAGGGTAATATGCTTTCGAGGGCATTTTATCAACTCATTTTAAAGTCAATTTGGAGGTTAAATTTAATATTTTGGTTCCTAAATTTCAGGTTAAATTTTATAATTTTTGTAGCCAAATTTGAGTTTAAATTCATTATCATCAAATTCTTTTTTATTCTTCCATTTATGCATTAAATGTTTGAAGAAACCTAAATTTCATAATTAAATCATGGGCAAAATGCAATTCAACCATTACCACAAACATAAACATGTCCTCATAAAGGTATTAAACCTCATAAGTTATAACCCAACTAATTAGTTTAACCTATATATATTCTCACCCAACCATCTAAAACAAAACAATGCAAATCAAGTCCAAAATATTTGCACACCAACTAGTTCAATGGTTAGCTTTTCTACTATATATCCAACATACCCATGCTACCAACAAATTAAGTCAAGATCGGAAGAAGATGATGAAGCTTGACTTGCTTGAAGGAGATGACTAATGGTGGAGGTCCTGGAGGATTGGAACTAGTGTTGGTTCTTTACAAGCTCAACAACGGTACTTGGTAGCTCTTGTACCTCATCTCGAATGGCTTGATTTGGAGCTTGATGATGAACTTGAGAAGGGGTAGCACTTACCTTTCCTGTACAAGTAAGGCCTTTGATTTGAATATTTTTTAACAGAACAAGTGAATCATAACTAATTTAGATAATAATATTTTTAAAGGGAAGAATGAATCCTAGCTAAAATTCACACCATCTTAACAAACATGAAGAAAAAACACATCAATAGCATAAATAAATAAATTAAGAGTACTATTTCTAAGTTCAGGAGATACACAATATGAACATCATAAAATTTGATTTAAATATAGCTTCATATTAACACTACTGGATGATACTTATTAAAATACACAATAATTTTGATGCTTTAATCAGTATTATTTTGGAAGCTATAATTTACTAGTCAAATTTGAAGTTACATAAATTTTTCACAAACCTAAATTTACAATCTCTGAAATCACTCATAAATGTGTAATAATATTATATTGTGATAATATATACTCATACATGGTGATACTAATTTATTAGTGTATATAGTTATAATAAAATTAAATCAAGTTCTACTATGCTACTTGCAATTTCATCTCAACATCATAATTGGCTTTTTACTCTGCTATGTATACTTATATTGCACTTTATAGCATTTAAACACATGGTAAAATGTTTAGTGTATGATCAATTACAGCAAAAAAGAGATGGCTAAGTGCTTTCAAGTTTCAAAGTCACTACTTTGAGCTGTAGTACAGAAGCACCAGTAACATACCTATACAGTTATACAAGCAATTTTCTAGAAAAAAAAAATGTCTCGTGGAGTACGCGCTCGACGCGCTTCCCATTCTCCGTTCTTGAGCGAAAAAACCCCTTTCCCAAATCTCCCCTCCTGGAAACCTAATCATCGTAGCCTGCCATCCCTAAATCACTCTCTGAAACTATCTCCCTCCCAAAATCATGATAATATCACAAAGAATGATGTTAATCTCTTCCCCAAGGAACCGATTGCGTGGATTGATGAAGAACGACATCTTGCTCTTAGGGTTTCCTTGGCCAAAAAGCAAAACAAATTGGAAGTGCAGTTGGGGGTAGATCGGTACGGCCTGGGATGTTCTTATCGATCCTTTGCCATGCTCGGATGGTACTGTAGGGCTAGGGGAGATAGGGTTAGGAGTAGTCGTCCGCCTCCATGGCCTCATATCTTGTGGGTGGGTGTACGGCCTCCCTTGCGATCCAAGCTTTTCTGCAAAACCCGTACGACCGACGATGGGAATGATCGGGATCTCCTCTGCCGCAAGTTTCCGATGGGGTTGTACGGAGGTGGGAAGGTCAGTGATTCTGACCGGCTTCTCTCTCTCTCTCAAATCTATAAACAACAAATCGGGTGTGTGGGATCTCCTCACACCCTTGCTTACCCCCTTTTCTCCCAAATTCTAAATCTGAATCTCTGCTCTAATCCTTGCTTTGTTTTATCTGTCTCCATGGCTACTCCTGGTGCGGACAAAGGAAAAAAGCCAATGGATGCCGATTCCTCTGGTAAACCATCAACACATACCCGACAGAGCCAGCAAAATTTGTTCTTTGGTGCGGATTCAGGTGGATCTCCGGCTCCTCCTGAATTGGTACCAAAGACGTCACAAAAATCCCTAGAGAAACAACTGAGAAAAGAGAAGATCGATGTCCAGATGCTGCGTGAAATTCAGTTAGATGTTCAGGCTAACATCTCGACTCTCAATAACACTTCTTTGTTTGCTACGGTGATTGGGAAGCCGTTAGAAGCAAAGGAGATAAGAAGGAAGATAAAAATTGACTGGAAGTTTCTCACTTCGGGCTTCCAGTTATTCCCACTTGCCAACAGTTGGTTCGAGCTCCGTTTTGACACAAAGGAAGATAGAGAAAAGGCATGGGAAGGGAGGCCTTTCCATGTGCCTGGGCAGTTCTTGTTGTTTAGGCCTTGGAGACAGGACTTCAATCCGTTCACAGAGTCGGTGGCCAAGCTAGACATGTGGATCCGGTTTCCGGGTTTACCAACCAAGTATGTAAGCGACTCACTGCTCAAAGCAATTGTTGAACGGAACAAGTTGGGCGAGGTGATTAGAGTGGCTGCTTTCAACCCTAACAGTGCAAGACTCCGATACCCAAGGGTGTGCATATGTGCTGATGTATCAAAGATCCCCAATAAAAGAGTGTTTGTGCCCAATGAAGCTGGAGAACTTGAGTCTTACCCTGTGTGGTTTGAAGACTTCCCTGAGGGCTGTGGGAGTTATGGGGATCTTGAGCATTCCTTTGAGTTCTGCCCTGCTAGACGAGTTTGCACCAATGGTGGTGGTGGACTCATGGGATCAGTGCCTGAGGATTCTCCCATGACAGACAACCCTGAGGAGCAATCCAGTGATGGTGGAGCATGGGTTAATGTGGCAAGGAAATCGAGAGCTCTCCCCCCCCCCCCCCCCCTCTTTTGGTCATTCAAATGAGGTTTTGTGGAAAAGCTTTGGCAAGAACGTAGAGCTAATGTCGGATTCTTCCTCGGAGGATTCATCTACTGCTACTGGAGAGGTTTCAGTTACCTCTGTCACTGATTCTGCGATTGTAGAACCACTCCCTCCTCTCCCGGAGATAGAAGAATATGTGGTGGTTGATGAGATCCAAGATACCGAAGACGAAGCCCTTGAAGCTGAGCACCCAAGTGATGCAAACCCACTCGCAATTGATGCTGATTTCCAAGATCCCGAGTACTACGAAGCCGACGATGATGAAATGCTTGATGTAGAGGGTGACTATGATGGAGAAATCAACAACAGTGGAATTCCTGCTGACTTCACTCAAGCGGATTTCGATCGCATGCTGGGTAATATTCCTGCTTCAACTGAATTTCTATTACCCAACCTTTATAACTCTGATTGTCACCCTACTGCCTCCTTCAATCCCCTTGTTGCTCCCTCGGCCTCTCCCTCGGCAATGAGGTTTGAGCAGCAGGTGATTGATGGGGCGGTCAAGTCGGAGTCGGGCAAGCGTAAACACGGGATTGAAGAAGGAGAATCTGCCTGCTCCAAGCTGATGGGTGGAGGCAGCAAAAGGGGAAAGAATGAAGAGTAATCTCCATGGGAGCATGCTGCTTAGTATCCTTAGGAGGTGGGATGCTAAGAGCACTGTTTGGCTGGCAACCTCCCTATCTAAGCAACTTGTGAGGAGCTTCAGTGAAGATCATCTACTGCAGAGGGGCAGTGCAACTCAAAATGGAATAAAACTTTTTGGTAGGTATGTAAATTGTAGTTTGAATCCTTTGTATGTGTTCAATTATGGAAGCATGAAGACTATGTTTATGAAACTATGTTTAGTAAGGTTTTCTGGTTGTGATGTTATCGATTTCCAACAGACTTATGTCATTCGTCTTTTGAATCTACATGTTTCTCGTTTACAAATGTCTGATGAATTTACATTAATGCCACAGATCAAGACTAGATGCTTAGTCTGGGTACATATGCATATGAGCAGAAATATATTAGGGAATAACATTAATTGGAGGTGCAAAATATCTGGTCTAAAACAAAGTGCTAGGAATCAAAAAAGAAAGCCATTTAGCTGGTCAATGCGTAGTAGTGCGCTCCTGCCTTCACCAAAATCTCAATATAAGAATCTTAACTGTATGAGAAGCTACAATATCATAAACTCAAGCATAAGTCAGCTTATTAAGGCTACTATAGCCTCCTTGGTTAACTGGAGAACTCCAGTAGCAAGTATGTGGAAAATGTTTTATACCAAAATTTTAAATGTAAGACAGCTTAGGCCCCAGTTCACACATCCGGGAGTGAAAAAAGGACAAAGGAATTTAAATCAAGCAAAGGTTAGAAGAAGAAAACACGGTAACAAGGTGTCTTGCCCAGCCAGGAAGCCTAGATGGTGTAAAAATATTAGGGGAAGGGTAAGACCACATAGATTATGAAGATTGGTTCATGGAATGTGCGTGGGTATGGCCGTCCCAATTTCTCGACTGAAGTCGGAACCTTTTGTAATATAAATAACATCAAACTTATGGCAATAATGGAAACAAAGTCAGAATGTATTCCCGATGAGAAAACCTGGAAGCAAGCTGGATTTGATTCCGCTTGCTGGGTCCCAGCCCGAGGAAAGTCCAGGGGGATAGGAGTATTATGGAAAGCACATTTGATGACACAAGAATCCCTGTCATTTGTGACATCCGGAGAAAGATATATATGCTTGGATTATGAGAACTTGGAAGTCAACTTCAAAAGCAGGATATTCTTGGTTTATGCCCCTGCTCAGGAAAGGGACAAATCCCGATTCTGGGAGGAGTTAAGTGGTCTGACTGGGGAATCACCATGGCCGTGCATAGTAATGGGAGACCTTAATGAGATTGTTGAAAGCTGTGATAAACAAAGTGGGATAGATTCGTCCATATCTAGATTTCGGCGATTGGCTGAATTCAAAGAACAAGGTGAATTCCATGATATTCCGTTCATGGGTAATAAATTCACATGGCGAAAAAAGAAGTATGGTGACGACAACATTCTAGAGAGATTGGACAGGGTCCTAGTTCAAGATGAAATCATCGAAAAATGTCCGTCTATTCGGACGGTACATTATGCTTTCTCTACATCTGATCATTGTCCAATCTCTGTAGACATGCAGCTCGGAACATATCCAAAACCAGGTGCTTTTAAATTTGAAAATATGTGGTTACAACGAAAGGATTTGAGGAACATTGTAAAGGAAGCATGGCGAGCGAGTTGTGGTGGATCTGCGATGTTCCAACTAACCTTTAAGACAAAAATTCGTAAAGCAAAAATCAAAGAATGGAATATAAGAACATTTGGGAATATATTTAAGCAACTAAAGGAGGTGGAGGAGCAACTAATTTCAGTTCAAAAAGAGTTGAGTGAACATACAGATAACAATATTGCCAATAAACAAACGAGACTCTTAAAAAAGAAAGAAGCACTAATAAACTTCCATAAAACATACTGGAATCAACGAGCCAAAACAAAACACATTAAGCTAGCGGATACAAATTCTGCTTATTTTCATAGAATTGCCTCGGGAAGGAGGAATCGGAAAATCATTAGATCAATTAGTTCTGCGGAAGGAACTCACGTTATAGGGGAAGATAATATAAAGGCAGAAATACAAAGAGACTTTGAAAAACGATTTAGAAAAGAAAGGGAGGACCGGACAAGGTGGAGTGAAGCATTGGATCTCATAACTCCTAGTATTTCCGAGACCGAAAATAATGAGCTTGTAAAACCGATCTCGAATAGCGAGGTGAAAAATGCCGTCCTTAGTCTTGGAAAAAACAAATCGCCCGGTCCTAATGGGTTCACAGCAGAGTTTTATAAACAATATTGGGACATAGTGGGCCCTTCGGTAATAAGGGCGGTAAAAAGCTTCTTCATATCGGGAAGAATGCTTCGACAAATAAACCATACATTCATCACACTTTTACCAAAAACAGATAACCCAACGTCGACCAACCATTATAGACCAATAAGCCTATGTTCCACAATTTATAAAATCATTTCGAAAATTTTAACTGAACGACTGAAGAAAGTAATGGGAAAACTAATAAACCCGCTACAAGGGGCCTTTGTTGCGGACAGGGCAATCCAGGATAACATTCTTATAGCGCACGAAATCTTTCACTCTTTCATAACGCGTAGGGGTGCGGAGGGGTGGATGGCGATCAAATTGGATATGGAAAAAGCGTATGACAGAGTTAATTGGGACTTCTCATGGGAAATAATGAGGCGATATGGCTTCCACCCGACATTTATAAACTGGACGAAAGAATGTATCTCTACAGCGTCCTTCTCTGTTTTGGTAAACAACTCACCCACTCAGGTGTTTCAACCTACCAGAGGAGTAAGACAGGGAGACCCTATCTCCCCTTACTTGTTCATACTTGGGGCAGAACTTTTAGGGCGACGACTCCAACTAGAGTCAATAAAACCTGGAAGTAAATTGGGATTTAAATTCGGTTATGGGGGGCCATCTGTACCATTTCTAGCGTTTGCGGATGATATTATCGTTTTCTCCAAAGCCTCACTAGAAGCTAGCCAGGTAGTGAAGCAAATCATCGAGGAGTATTGTCAACTGTCAGGCCAGAAAGTTAACTATCACAAATCGTCTTTCCAAACTACTAAAGGCGTCCCGGGTAGTAGAATACAACTGCTACAAAACTTCCTTCTTGCGCCCCACACAAGGGCAATGGAAAAGTACCTTGGCTGCCCAATTATCAGCGGAAGAGTAAATAAACAAACGTTCGAGGACATAGTACTGAAAACGAAAAATCAGCTTTCCAAGTGGAAAGCTAGCTCCATTTCACAGCAGGGGCGGTCCGTATTAATCAACGCGAACCTATCTGCAAAACCGTTGTTTACAATGCAAAGTTTCATGCTACCTTCGTCAATCCATAAAAACCTGGACCAGATCAATCGCACTTTCTTCTGGAACAAAGACCTTCAATACAAACCATTAATAAGCTGGGACAGAATCTGTAAACCAAAAAGCAAAGGGGGTCTAGGGATAAAAAAATCGGAAACGATGAATGAGGCATTGCAAATGAAACTGCTGTGGAAAACGTTAGCTGAACCGGATAACATGTGGGTACAAATCATAAAGCACAAGTATCTACGACAGTGAGACATTCTCAACTATGAAAAAATTAAAAACTCGTCTTGGCAATGGAGGCATGCTGCAGCGTTAATTCCAAAATTTAAATCGGGACTTGTTTGGTCGATTGGAGATGGGAAATCAGTTAACTTTTGGACGGATAGATGGGTTCATAAATCTGCCCTAACCAATATCTCCGGTTGCTTACCTGTTCAAGATAAGAATACAAAAGTTAGTGAATTTATTATTAATGGGCAATGGGACAAAACCAAAATCCTACGTACCCTTGACACGGATATAGCCCAAACAATTTTGAATATACCGTTACCATCTACGCCCATGCCAGATAGGCTGTACTGGTGGCCAGACAAAATGGATGGTTTACCACGTCGAGTGCTGTCAATTTAATAACTAATGTGGAAACCTTTACAGATGATCCTAATGGGTGGATATGGAAGGTGGACACGATGCCAAAAATTAAAAACTTCTTGTGGAAAATTGCACAGAATGGGTTACCTACAAAAGATAGACTAAGTAAGAGAGGAACCCCTGTTCCGACACAATGCGTCCTGTGTGACAAATATGCAGAAGATGAACAACACCTACTAGTAGAATGCCCATTTGCCAAAAAAATATGGTTTAAATGCAGCAAAAGTAGAAAATGCAATTAACCGTGGAACCAATCAACGATGGAACGGCCGCAATATAATGAACCTAGTAGGGACTAGCATGAATAAGATGGAGAAAAAAGAGATTGCGGGTAAATGGTGGACATTATGGTACTACAGAAACCAGGTGGCATTTCACGGGAAATGTAAACCATCCCATACGGAAATACAACAGTTTTTGAGAAATAATAATGAGCAATGGAAACGGGCATGTATGCAGGATCAAAACTCAGAACATCCAAAACTAAGTCAACAAAATTCCCACCATCGGGGAATAAGTAGGAAAAATGTTAAATGGCGAAAACCCGTGGGGGGGTTCCTTAAGATGAATTTTGATGGGGCCACTGACGACTCGGGGATGTCTACAGCAGGATATGTAATTCGTAATCATCAGGGCTTGGTGATTAAACTTGGAGCAAGTAGACTTGGGAGAACCTCTCCCCTACAAGCAGAAATGATGGCACTTCGACTAGGGATTAATGCCATTATGCAAATCCAATGTTCACAGATTGTTATTGAAGGTGACTCTAAAATAATTATTGACAATCTCAGGTATAACAACCACTGCCCTTGGGAGATAGAACTCATTATGGGGGATATTAAACGTCAGATTGCTGCGGTCCAAAACGTGGTTTTCTCGCATGTGCCCCGCGAGGGTAACAAGGCGGCTGACAAGGTTGCTCACCTTGGCCGCTTTGTTAGTGGGGCGGCCTTGGAAGCTAATTCTGATCTTCTAGATCTCATCCGTCAGGATGCTATCGGTTAGGTCCTATCCAACCGAATTATTACCTATTCAAAAAAAATATACCTATACAGTTATACAGAAGGACCAGTGTAGATGTTTTGGTGGGTGTGAGTGAGAGAAATGCAACCATTAAACAATCAACCCTCAGACGGCCTCTTTGCACAACCCTAAAAGAAAATGAAATTAAAAATCAACACTCAAACAGCCTCATTGCACAGCCCTAAAAGAAAATGAAATTAGAAAAATACCTTATTTGAGGGTGATGCAAAACAGGGAGAAGCAAGGCTCTAATTTGCCTTCCAACAAAAAAACCCGGGTAAACCAAGGACCAATGAGATGAAAAGGGAGGCTGCAAATGACACAACATAAGAGGTCGTCGGGATCTCATCTTCAACAGAAACGCAACAACATAAACGCAAAAATGTAATAGAAGACAGATTGATATGAGAGGGATTTCGGCTTACAATAGTGGAATAGGAGAGGGATCTCGACTTCACTGGAGGAGAGAACAGGGAGAAGCGGTTGAAAGGAAGGCGAGACCAAGGAGCCGCGGCGAGGGAGGCGATAACAGGTCGGGATCTCGTCTTCAAGCCATCCGGGAAGTGGTTGAGAGGCCGGCGACACCAGGGAGAAGCGGCTGAGAGAGAGGCGACACCAGGGAGCCGCTGAGAGGGAGGCGAGAATAGGTCGGGATCTCTTCTTCAAGCCATCCGTGAAGCGGCGGAAAGGTCGGCGATACCAGGGAGAAGTGCAGAGAGGGAGGCGATCTAGATGAAGGAGCTGAGAGGGAGGCGACATCAGGGAGCCGTCTTCAAGCTATGAAGGAAGCGGCTGACTGGCTGAGAACCGAGTGAGAAACGGACCTCTCAGGCGAGACAAGGAGGGCTGCTGATAGGGGGCGAGCGAGTTAATAGATCTAGGGTTACAAAAAGTGAACGGTTCATTTTATACCACCGCGTGTACTGCTCAAATTGAAATTAAAATTTTGCCTCCTAAATTTTCATAAAGCGGGAAATTATATTGCCTGAAATTTTATTGTACGCGCTAATTTCAAAATCTATATAACATATAAAAAGGGTTACAAAAAGTGAACGGTTCATTTTATACCACCGCGTGTACTGCTCAAATTGAAATTAAAATTTTGCCTCCTAAATTTTCATAAAGCAGGAAATTATATTGCCTGAAATTTTATTGTACGCGCTAATTTCAAAATCTATATAACATATAAAAAGGTTTTTTTTAACCCATTTAATGCCCAATTGAAAGTCAAACTACCTTTGTTAAAAAAAATATAAACCATCTAATTTATAATAATAATATTATTATTAATTTTCAATATTTTTGGTCATAATCAAGGATGTTATTTATTTTTTACATAGTAATAACTAATAAGTTTAGAATCTATCCGTTCGCTCAACCCAATCCCAACTCTATTAAAATTTCAAATCTAATCTTCAAAATCGAAATAGAAAGTCCGATAAGATCTTCTCAACCATATTTCAAAATCTCAAGTCGTGATAGCGGAAATGAAATCCGTTTGAAATTCTGTCTCAAAAACAATGTCGGAACTTGTTTTAGAAGATTCTCGATGACGGAAATTATCAAAAATTTCCCAAATCTAAATTTTAACTTCCTTTATGAATCATTGTCCAATAAAATATTATTTTAAATATTGTTTTAGAAGATGCTACACATTTATTCACGACATGCCAGACTTCAATGTCTCTTATCGAGAGAATGGACAAGCAGATTGAAAGAATAATTAGAAACACTGACAATAATCCAAGGCGATAATCATTGAAATCTTTTCTCAACTATCACCAAACCAGAAATCGGTACTAGCTTTTTTCTTATGGGGAATATGGTCTACAACGAACAAAATCCTTTTTGAAGACCAAGATATCAAAAATATGGAACAGTGGATAAAGTATATAATCCAATATAAGATATCCTAGAAAAAGGCTCAAAAAGATGATCCAGAGGATGACAACATCCTTATAACACAACACAACCCTCAAAACAGTTTCCGACTTTAGAAAAAAGTTAAATGGAACAAACCTGCCGAATGATTTATGAAACTTAATTTTGATGGTGCAAAGGTAGCTTCTAGACAAAAAGTTACACCTACAAATTAATTTTGTCCCAATGACGTCATTGTCATATTGTTGTCATGGCTCATCATTCATTTTCTTCATTATTCACTTCTCTTCTACTCTTCGTTGAGGCATCGTCTTGCACACGCATCTCTCCAATCTGCACGACTATGACTTGCTCCATGGTAGCTTGCATAGTACACTTGAATGCGGTGTTGAGCTAGAACCTCAATACGACGCTTCTCTAACGTTGATGAGCAAAGATTGGAAACAAGCTTAACTGTGTCAATGGTTTTCATATGCCTAACGGAATAAGCTCTTTAAAAACTAGTGACTGTCAAACCATGAAGATTGGAAAAACAAGCTTAACTCTGTTAATGGTCATCAACTTCCCACTCTCATAGTAACTCTGTTAATGGTCATCAACTTAACAGAAATGAAGATCAAATACCACAAAACTATTAATCGAATATAAGAAAGCACACAAAATGGAAGGTAGGTAGATATATTAGAAAGTTGTGGGAGAAACAAAAGTGTATGAGAGTGAAAATTTATTAACCTTGTACGTTTTAGTTGATAAAGCAAAATAACTAGTTGGGGTATTTAATGCATTAAGTATGACAAACATATTTGCTCTCGATCTTACCATGGACGAAAATTCAATTTTTTCGAGGTTATACACCTACAAATATAGCCTCGAATACATAATTTGAGGTTATTTAGCCACACCGTTAGCCCCCAAAAAAATCGTAACCATTTAGGATCAAACTTACCCTCCAAATTAGCCTCGTAATATATATTGAGTTGTTACACCCTCAACTCTACCCTCCAAAAAATATTCGATCCTATATGATCTCGAAATTAGCCTCGAGTATACCCTCTAACAACTTCATTGCTACACTCGTTAGACAATAGCTTCAAAAAATGCCCTCGAATTTGTGTTCGAGGCTAATTTACACCCGACGATGCCCTCAAAATATTTATTCGTGGTTATATAGCCTGAAAAAATAGCTTCGACTTTATTTCAATGGTACTTAGACTCTAATTATTTTTTCGAGTCTAAATTCGAGGGTATTAGCTACGATGGTACCCTCGAAATAATTGGTAGCCAAAAACTTCGAGGCTATATAGCGTTTTTCTAGTAGTGATTGCGACACTATTTGTAACTTCTGCGGGACGGTCTTCAAGCATCCGAAGGGAGGAGGATATGGGAACTTCAACCTTCATATCCAATTAAAGCATCCAGAGAAACTAGTCTTGGCCAAACATTTGTAAATTTATTATTTAGTGTTCTTCCTCACTTAAAATATCAACATTAGTAAGTTAACACTTGATTTTGATTTTTTTTTCCTGTGTTTATTTACGTTTCTTGAAAATAATACTCGGCGGGTCGACACGCCGGTTAACCGACAGGTTTCGACCCGTCGACCCTGGAACCCGACGAGTGACCCGAATCCGTCAATCCGTGGAATTTCCGGGTTAGGGTTTGGGTCAACCTTTCCCGACCCTTGACCTGACGGATCGGACTCATGGCCACGCCTAGTATGATACCTTAATTGAACCAGTGCGTGAGCCTAGTCCCATCAAAGTTAAAAGAAAAAAACATCATCCATTGTTTCGAATAACTTAAAAAAAAAAAAGTAGCCACAACATTATGACGCGTGTCACACACGTGGAAAGCCACGTCGACCACATTCCATTTACCGTTGGCTCGTCTTGTTGTCCATCTATTCTGGCAATTAGAACTTCGAGATCCCGTCTATCAACCGGGAGCCGAAGACAAGGAGGAGGCAGGGAGCGAGCGAGATGAAGGGAGCGTCAATCGTTTCACGCATTCTTTCCCAAGGGTTCAGTTGTCGGAACCCCAATTTCCGATTCAGTTCGATACGCTCGTTCTCGAATCGTCTAGGTAATGCTCCCGCACCTGCAATCTCGACATTGAAACTCTCTATCTGTTGAAGCAATTTGGTACTTGAGGATTGTCTTAGTCATGATTGGCCGATTGCTATAGTTCCGTGGCAAGTTTATCTTGCTTAACGAATTGATCGATTTATGTGGTTTAGACAAGTTTATTTGCGCTGATCGTCCCTGATTGTCATGGATTTGTGGTAGAAACTGAAATCCATGCTAATAAGTCGGTGCTTCGCAATTGGAAGTTAGTTTTCTGTCTTATTCACGAGCCTGGTTGATGCTTGTTTTCATAACCTGATTTTTGTACACTTCATGAGGTTAGTATAGGGAATGAAAGAAAGTTAAGATGTGAATGGAGAAGGGTTTTGAAGTTACTGAGGCTATACTTCGCTTTTTTATTAACTTTGTTTGGCTATTACTGAATGTGAATTTTTCCACAGGGCCACTGGTCCAATACAAGGAATTGGTCAAGCAAGGACAGCTGCAGCATGATCCTCACCAGGAAAGAGTGGCTGTGGAGTTGGAAAATTTGTTAGGGAGATTGGAAGAATATGATAAGAATATGGAGGAGTATTGTGTATGCATATTTTTGAGCTATGCTTTAAATCCTAAGATGATGTTGCTGTGAAGTTGGAGTAATACCCTTTTCTTTCCGTGTGCAGGTAAAACTAACAGATTGGGAAAATAGAAGGGAGGAAGAACGCCGTAAGCTATTGATGAAGGAAGCAGAGCTCCAACAGGAGGGTGGTGGATGGGCAGCTGTTAAGAAAAAGCCGAAGCGGTTGCTAGAGAGTTGGATGTTTCCGTAAGACATAACTCTTTCGTCTGAATTCTCTCTTTCAGTTATTAACCAAATAAACAAACTGGTAGTAGCTCTCATTTCACCTTCACCTCTGAGGTGTGTCCGTAATTAAGACATACTATGTGAACTTTACATTGGCATTTTCTATGGTGTTTCTTGACTGACACTTTACCAACACGAGAATATTTAAATCCGATTGGTTCAAAGTTCAAACCAAGCCACATTAACGAACTCTCAATCCGATAATTATTTACAAATATATCAAATTAGATAAACTGAACAGCTAAGTTGAGTTTATGGGTTGACAGTAAGCCTTCTTCATATGCTTAATTGGTTGATAATGCTGTCAACATTTGTCTGCAGAATTCACCTGCAGAATTTATGAGTTGACAGTAAGCCTTCTTCATATGCTTAATTGGTTGATAATGCTGTCAACATTTGCCTGCAGAATATACTCTTCCACTTTATTTCCTGTTGCATATTGAAAAACACGTGTCTGATTGATCAGGAGAAAGTCTGATGATGTAGAACTCGGTGCTGGGAAATGGGTATCATATCTAAACCGCGAGAGGAAATTAAATTCTTTAGTGGGCAGGCGTCCAGTTGCTCCACCTGCCCCAAAAGGATTATATTTGTATGGGAATGTTGGAAGTGGTATATTACTTTTTCATCATTTATGTTTCTCATTTTTGCTACAATATGAGCCATATTTGAAAAATCCTGCATGCTTCTCTGAAGCTAACCAAATGTAAATCCCTTCAGTAAACTCTGAAAACAATATTCAGTTAAGGTTTATTCCTCAGGATATAAAATAAGCAAGGAAATGGAACATCTATATAATGAACAGGGAATATATCACCAGTTTATTTTTAGTTTGACTGTTATATTATTTTTATTGGCTCCTTGGTCTTGGTGAACCTATAATCTGTGTTGTAGGAAAAACAATGCTCATGGACATGTTCTATGCCGCTACTGAAGGGATTGTCAAACATCGAAGGCGGCTTCACTTTCATGAGGTGAGTGATTACTGTGATGAGCATGCTTCTGGTAGTGTGTTGTTATACTCTGCCGATACTTGTTCCTGATTATCAAGTTACCTTATAGAGTGAAGCTTAAAGTGTGTAAGTTTAATATTGGCATTTCTGATCATTGTATTTAACAAGGTGTGAGTCGAGTTGAAGCTTTATACATTTAGCCTTAGGTTTCTAGGTAATGCATGGCTCCTGCTTGCTAGCCATAGTCAGAAATAAGGACATCCATCTACACATCTAAGTCATAACCGTCAGATCCTGAACGAAAAATGATCAAGGCAGAAAGCAGAAGTTCTCCATCATATTGTTTTCCTTTTAGCAATTTATTAGCATTTCAAGTATAATTGCCTTGATATGCAACTATGAAAATTGCACAGACATGTTGGTTGGGTCTACTATTGTACTCTTTGTTCAAAAACTGTGTTAGTAATGGACTGGAAGCATGCACCAATGTTTGCAACAAGTGTTTTACACTTCTATGAGTTAAAAGAGACCATCTATGAGGAAAACTTTTCCTCTACAAGTTGGTCAGTGGGTAAATAAGTTTGTAATTTGCTGACAGTCTTATGAAGTTTGACAGGTTTTTACTCAACCAACTACATTCTGACTAAAAAATCCATGGTTCATCAGCATATGCATGACAATATAAAGTACAAATAAACATGCTTTTGTTTATTGTCAACATTTTTTTTTTATCACCGTTCAATCACAATTTTGGGCCCTGCAATTCAGACTCTGTGAAACACAACAACAACAACAACAACAACAACAAACCCAGTATCCCCCGCTTAGAGCAAGGACTGGGGGGTCGAGATGTACGCACCCTTGCCCCGACTAGGTCGAGAGGGTGTTTCCGAGTGACCCATGACCGGACATCAAAGAAAAGTGGAAAACCAACACCACAAGAAATTAGAAATAAGACAGGGACAAAGATGAAAAGTTGGAAAGGATGCACGCAAGGCAAATTGAGATAGAAGGGAAGCATGAGTGAGAAAATGTTGCCCCTGATTAGCGTGAAACACCTAGTAGGAAATCGTGAACAGCTAGAAAAGAATATCAGTAAATAAATTTTTATTTCTCTGGGTAAATTTTATTTGTGACTAGATGTCTGAAATAAAAATCACCTTGTTGCACAAGTACATTCCACTTGCATGTTGCCTTGCATAGTAATTTAAAGTGGACTTTGGTCGAGTGGCAAGTTTTCAATATTTAAAATCCAGCTAATCAAAATCTTGGTGGCTAACTATACACAATGGTGGAATATGGGCTGATCACCGATGGCAATTCCAGTGAGAAAAGCTGCCAACTAAGAAGAACATGAAGTTGAACGAACTAGTATAGAATAGAACAATGAGAGCAACCCACAAAAACAATCTTTTTTTTCCCTAACAAAGTAGTCTTCTAAGTAGAAAAATATTGGACGTGTCATGTCATGTGGTATATATTTCCATTCAAGGTGAATTTTTTTGCTGGATTCTTGTGTTATCAACTGACATTCGAATTCTTTAACTAGATGTCAATAATATTCGAAGGTGTCATTTCCTTTGCGGATTTTTTTCTGTTTCTTCATCACTTTTCACTGTATTTGTACTGCATTAATTTGCACCCCTCCCTCCAATCTTGTTTACGAGTTTACCTTTCTTTCTTTTCCATATTTGTTTTGTATTCTAAAGGAATTCTCCTAATGATACGATCCCCAGTATAATTCTATCAAGTTTTATTTAATATATTCACTTTCCTGCAGAATTTAGTTAGATACTTAATTTCCCATCCTCACTTCCTAGTTTGTAGCCATTGTCTCCATGTTCTCCACTATGTAGACATAAGTTTTATTATTATTAATTAGGAGTTAGTTACTGTTTTCCATTATAATAGGAGAATCAGCTAGAGCTTGTAATCAGACTTGAATTATTGAATTGAATACATATTTGGAGATTCTCCACCAATTTCCTCTTGCTAGATTCTTGCTTGAGTGGTTTTCCTAGGAGTGAGATCCTTGCTCCTAGTGGTTTTTATCACCTAATCAATTGGAACATCCTCTTAAATTTACTCCCTGATCTTCTCCTTTATTCAAGTAAGGATGGAGATGCTTTTATGAGGCCTTTACTCTCCTAGATCACAGCTTTATTGATGCATATAACATTGTTTGCCTATTTTATGTCATCTAAGGATACCAATGTATGTAGTACATAAATGCGTAAGGGCTATTACCCTGAAGGGATAGTATGATGATGATGGATGGGGAAACCATAGCTTCACTTGAGCTTTTAAGTTACGGCCCTATAGTTGGTTCTGAGCTGGGTAGACAACAACCTGCACCTAGTATTGTTTTGTGGATTGATAAACATCCACAATACCTTTCATTTCCAAACCTTTTTCATCTTTTACTACTTTTTTGTACGTCTTTGGTTAATCAGGATTTTTTTATTAGTCTTGTCATAAAAAGTTGTAACTGTGCCAATTGCTTCAACATTGATTTAGAAGTTTAACAGACATTATAATTTTAGAAATTGAATTTGCTATGCGTTTCATCACATGATATTGAAAAGCTTGTTTCTGGGATCAATTTGAATGAACCTATATAATCTTTTACCAACAGGCGATGCTTGAAATAAATTCGCATATGCATCAAATTTGGAAGAATCAAGTCGAAGAGAAGTCTTTTCAATCCAGCATATCTAGCTGGTTTATGAATCTGCCATTTGACACTAAAATTAAAGAATGGTTAGCTGCAGAAGAACAATACAAGCAAGAACTACAAGTAAAAAATATTCTTCCTGCTGTAGCAGATCGATTTCTTGTGGATCAGCAACTGAACAATAGAGGAGCTAGCATTCTTTGCTTCGATGAGATACAGGTAAGAACACTCTGGAATCTTACATCCGCAGAGAATTTTATGCTCAAAATATCCCTCTTCCTTAAAGGTCATTAATGGGAGCACTTGTTCTTCAATTATTATAGCAAGGTGTTGTTTGAGCTTTTGACTTCATATGCTTGCCTCTTAATGCAGACAGTTGATGTATTTGCTATTTTGGCATTGTCTGGAATACTTAGCAGATTGTTGAGCTGTGGAACTATCCTCGTAGCAACCAGTAACAGACCACCCCAGGATTTAAATCAGGTATACTCAATTTTCATTTGAACCCTGTGATAGAGTTTCCCATTAACTCCATGGGAACAACACCCTTACTTTCATCATTAACTCTGATGGGTACTTTTATGTTAATTAATATCTTCATTTGCAGGATGGAATGCAGAAAGAAATTTTCCTTAAGATGGTTGAGAAGCTGGAGGAACATTGTCAGCATGTTCTCATTGGCAGTGGTATAGATTTTCGCAGAGTAATAGCTCAATCATCTAAAATTGAAGTGAGTATTTTTTTAAATATAAAGTGACCATACTATATTCTTTTTTTATTATTATTTAAATTGTTTTGATTTTCTGGGAAAACTAAAAACAACACTTTTTTTTTCTTCCTGTTTTTAATTTGATTGGGCAATTAGATTGACTAATAGAAATAAAAAAAATTTGACCTGTTGGTTTATCAAAGCTAGAGTTTAGCGACCAATAACTGGAAACTGCATAATAGTACATCGTTATAAATAGCTAAATCTGACTAACCTAATTGAACGGTCTGATTTTAATCTTCATTTGTTTTATTTTTAACTAGCAATTTTGGCAGGTCTCATTGTATTGTTTAATTATTTTTAACTACCATACATGATTTTAATCTTCATTTGTTTTATTTTATACTGGTATTTTTGTAGAATAATTATTTATGGCCCCTAGATGACAAGACGGCAAAGGAATTTGACAAAATGTGGCACGAGGTCACATGTCAATCTGGAGGAAGAGTTGAATCTTCTACCATTCCAGTGATGTTTGGGAGGTAAACCTTACTTTATTTAAGATTTCAAGTGTAATCTTTTCAGTCCTCAAATTATTGTTGTTATACATTAGGATACTGGAGGTGCCAGAAAGCTGCAATGGTGTGGCAAGGTTTTCATTTGAATATCTGTGTGGTCGACCGGTAATTTACCTCCCATTGTTGACTCTCTTTGCACTTGCATCCCTTCGAAATGTTTACTGATATTCGCCAATTTTTTTGCCTGTCTCTCCTAAGTCTATTTTCGATTTGTATGGTAATATCCTTTGAAGTTTGTGGCCAAGATCAATGTTCTGGGTTAAATGGCCAAGATCAATGTTATGGGTTAAAATGACAGTGTCTAAAATGTCTATAAATCCTACCATGTAAACACCATAGAATTATCCTCCAAACTTTTGCTGGCCATGCTTTGCTGATTATGTCACTTCCCTTGTTATGTACGCAAGTTACAAAATTTGTATGCACAAGTGACTGATAATAATTTGACATTGTCCATGTAGAACAAATTAACTGTTTGAAATGATATAATGTGACTGCAATTCTTCCATGCAACTTCTTGAACTGTACTGAACTACTGATAAACAGAGATCTTTGTGGGTCTATAACTGAACTAATAGCACTGTCGGAATCAACTCAGGTTGGGGCGGCAGACTATATTGCACTAGCTAATAACTACCACACTGTCTTTATATCGGATATTCCAGCAATGAGTATGCGTATCAGAGACAAGGTATGCAGGTTTGCTTTCTTTGCCATTTATTTCTTGGCAATTTAATGCATTTCTTTATTCCACGTCCGGAAACTGTGTGTTGCCATGAAAGAAAGAAAATTGGAGAACAATTATCAAGTGTATGCATTGCCTTTCAGAGGAAGCATAATTAAAAATTAAAAATTCAGTTTGTGTATAGACAAGACAGGTTTCTTTAAAAACTGCTATCCTACTTCCCATACAATGAGCTTGATCATCAACTACTAACATCAGCTCCACATTTCAGGCACGGAGATTCATTACTTTGATAGATGAGTTATACAATCATCACTGCTGCCTAATTTGCTCTGCTGCTTGTTCCGTTGAGGATCTTTTCAAGGGAACTGAAGAAGGAACATTGTTTGATTTGGAAAGGTTTGTCGTGTTATGCTTGTTTCAAACTGTCTTTTTGTTACAAGACATATTCAGAATGGAACCTCTCAATTATTTGCTTTCCTACTTCATTCATGCAATCATGCATCAACTTAACTGTTTTTTATTGTGTAATAACTGGTTAAACACCTTACAGATGGGATTCCTAGGATCTATCCATTCAAATACCATCATCTTTCACTAAATTACAGGCAAGAAATAGGTTACGATAAATGGCATTCTGACAATTGACAAGCGAAGTAAAGTAATAGTTGATCTTTTTTCCGAAAACGTTGTTACGCGGCCAACATATTATTTGCCTTTAGGCTCACTCAACGCTTTACTGTTCTGAGATTTTCTCGATGTTATAAGGTGCAAAACCAATATGTAGAAGAAAGCTGTTAGTTTCAGAGTCCATCATGCTTACTACATACCATTGTTTCCTTTAGTGTATTACCAGATCATTCCCTTTTGGCTTGTCACTATTTTTCCTTTAGTGTCGGTGCAATTTTTACTATTCTTGGACAAATCTGGCTCAGTGACTCCACACCTCCACATCAAATTCTTTTTGTTTGTTTTGTGCGTGTGTGGGTTTATGGCTCTGTTTTAGTGTCCCGAAAGATAATATGCTCTTTACAAGAACATAATCAATTGCATCTTGTTATTTTAGTTTCCAATTCGAAACAGAGATGGAAGGTGGAAAACTTCGCCGTGATGTGTTAGCAGAAGGCAGTGTGGGTGTTGGAGGGTCTCCATCTGCTATCATATCTATACTTTCAGGAAAAGAAGAAATGTTTGCATTCAGGAGAGCAGTAAGTCATTCTAACTTCATCTTAACCAAGCATGTATCCTATCCTTTTACCTCCGTTAGAGCGCTACCCTTAATTCAGCCACCCATCATGCTTATTTTCCTAGAAATTAAAACTTTGGTTTACTTGGGTACGATTGCTGATGTTAGCCTTAGAACAACATGAATCGTTCAAAATACCCCTTGTTTTTGCAAATAAAACCTACATATGTTTGAATAAAAAGGGTATTTTAGTGTTTTTCTACTAATTGAACATAATTTTGGTTATTAGGTTAGTTTTTTGCGAAAGTAGAAATTAATGAAGGGTGGTTTGGGCAGTTTACCGTTATTTAAATGCTTGATAAGTAGATGTAAAATGAGATTATTTGTGACTAGTCGCACAGTTTATATTGTTATTTCTTTTAGCAACCTCATTATTGTATTTTTGCCAAAAACGTAGACAGTTTTTAAAATCCAAACACATTTAACAATATAATTTGTTTTGTAGGTATCACGACTGATAGAAATGCAAACACCTTTGTACTTGGATGGAGTTGGTCGCTATCACCCCCGCTTCCAAAGACAGCTGCATGACTCCAAGGTTCCTTATTCCACAACATTGAAGCCTCAAGCATCCTTGTAAACCACTCTTCTCATATACACCCAAATAGTCGCCACTGATCACTTCATTTTAATAAAGGCCTAACAAATGTCTAGTCACTCACTAGTCACTAGTGCCCTTTACAAGAGACGAAAGGCAATCGGCAAAGACCTTTACTTCCGGAGTTCTAGCAAGGTGTGTGGCCTAGGCTCCGAATCACTAGCAAGGTGTTGTGGCATTCCTTTTTTCCTTCCAAGGAAATAAGTGTGCGCTTTAGGAATTCCATTAGACTTGATCATTTGATGACAGGTGCTTTGAAAAATGCTTGCTACTGTGTAATAAGCTATCAGTCGATTGCTACTGGCACAGCTGTACTATTGATGACATATTTATGTTGGTTTTATAGGTGATCGGGTATAATTTGAAGGGCAGTTATATATCTATGTAGTTATTGCATTATGCACTTTTTTTTTTTACGAGGGACTGATACTAAATAGTCCTAAAAAAAGGTTGTTGACACAGAGCTATGTTAACAAAAGGAGATTATTGTTGTGCTTGGGAATATAATATGTTATGGTAAATTTAAACCAATCATCATAAATCAAATTCAGAGAAACAAAATTATGAATCACAAACAACTCAATAAATATGAACGGCAAAACAAATGTGAAGATCAGTTGCCCTTTTGTTGCAGTATCCTAGCAAAAATACACGGATGTAATTGCTTGTACACTTTTTTTACTAGAGGAAAGCATTCTAGACAGTGATCCAAAATCCACATAAATGATGGCGCACACTGCAACAAGATAGAAATCTGACAGGAGTTGGTTCATCACTGCTCCTCTTCTCCTCCTACTTCCGCAGCTTCTGCTGCAGCTGCTGCCGCAGCAGTCATCAACTCGTCAAATTTCTCTGATTTCCCAAGCACGATCTCAATCTGGAGAAAATATAGTAACCCAGTTCTAAGCCGAAACGAAGATGGATAATATGTGCATTCCAAATAATTGCAGAGTACATGTCAGTATTGCTCCATGCAGCTCAAACAATTGCAGTGTACATTGTTTAATTACCTTTGCCTTTTGAACTGGCCGCCCACCTGATTCGTTGATGTCAACAGTTGATGTGGTGATTTCTGTTCATGCCAAGAATCAGTGAACTTTAGATTAATGCAGAAAAGGGAACTTTTACAATGTGAGTACAGGGCAACCAGAAGCTAGAAGGAGCAGACTAACTCTTCTCAACAGCAAGCCCATTGTTCTTCAGGATCTCTGCAATCGTCACAACTGTTGCAATAGCTGCAAGACAGGAAACACACCTGATAAGAACTCAACAACTATCACATTTAGAACCTGATACAGGCACTAATAACACCAGAAGTTTCCAACCATGCACAAAATAAGCCTTCTAATTGTGAACAACAATGAACATCGTAAGGCACCGATATAAGGGCTCAATTATTTGTAGTAGTCAGTCATACTTACCTTTATTAGACACATTTCTGCCATTAATTCTAGGAAAGAACTGAGTAAATGAAGCAGCTAATACAACTTTAAACAAGGATCTCACACGTTCTGATCACTACACACCTAACAGTTGAAAGATAGATTCCACAATCAATGATACTATTCCAAGTCTACACATGCTGATTCATTGTGTGTATCTATATATCAAGACCACATTCGAACATAAAAGTCTGAATTACAACAAAACTTAACAAAGCACAAGTAAGGTAAAAGAGAAAATACCCATTCCGAGGGCTGAGAGCTCCACGTCATTATGTTGTTGCATGTACCTCTGCAAAGTCAATTACATAGGTTGTCACTTCTACATTATCCATCAAACTTTCTTTAGTGGAATAAACTCCTATTATACGATAAGTTGCCAAAATGAACAGAGCCACAAATAGCATGCATAATATAAATGCAGGCACTCTAAATTAAGCATTGCAGTGTATTTATGCACACGATTTGACACATAGTAACGATACACAGAGAATCTCACAAACGATTATATCCCCAATCTCATTAATCATTTCAAGAATTTAGTCAATCAATCCACCATCCAAGGCCTACTTATCATACAATAGGAACCCCTAGCACTCGTCTAGCTGAAACACATTACACATACATTGTGGAACACACGAAATAAAACCTCCAAAAGCCAATTTACCCATCCAAATGAAAAAAACTCTCCTTTTTAATTTGTTCAATTGATTGTGGGGAACATATGCTAAAATGAGGTGATTATCCACGAACGAAAATTAAATGGCTTTCTTTCTGCTTGTTGTTCAATATGAAATCGAATACACAAATTTGTAACAGGAACATTAACAGGTCGATACCCTAAAAAGTAGAAAACATACAAAAATAAAATCAAAATAGAAGATAGGTTTTTTTCAGCCCCCTAAAATCGCCAAAAGTCAAAATTAATCCAGAAGAGCTGTTAGCGATCTCCGAAGGACTACAAAAATTGGGGAATACCTTGGCGAGATTGACATAGAAGAAGAGGGGCTTCTTAGTGTTGGAGACCTGGATACGATTCTTCTTGAAGGTAGAATCTGTGATGCTAATGTTGTTCACTCCTTCAGTAATTTGCTCCATTGTCTCTCTCTCACTCGCTCGCTCCTTTCCCTTGAAAATCTAATCTTTACTCTCTCTCTGAACAAACCCTTGACCACTTCCAGTTGCAGATTCTAAAACCCTAGACCATTCCACCGCCACACCCAAACTGACTGTTATGTAGGGACGACCTTAAACGACGTCGTCTAACTCTAACCATTTTTTATCCTCTGTAATTGGGCCTCATAACTGGGCCCGGCCCAATTCAACGCAAGTTCTATTTCCCTTGTTGATTTTTCTTTTAAATAAGCAAGGCAAAGGCCTGTTTGGCAGTTCACAGCTGTCTCTATAATCGGTTGCGAGGGGTGGACTCCGAAACTCAGAAAGAGCGAAAATGGCGATTCCCACGACGAGCTGGACTAAGAATCTCCCTTCAATCGCTTCTCGCGTTTACTTCTTACTCATCCTCCTTCAGATCCCTCTTTTCAGGTTCCTTTCCATCTCTTCTATCTGGAATTCTCAGTTTTACAAATCAGGCAGTGACTAAACAACTTGTGTCGATTTGTGAATTTTATTCGTTCTCTGTTGATGATTGTGATCTGATATCACTGTTCTAGCGTTTGGATTGGTCTGGAATTTTGAATGTTTGATTTTCCAGCGTCTTCTTGGTTGGTCACTGCCAGCTTAATGAAACGGAATTTTGCTTCTGCTTTGATCTTGGATCTGTTTTCAGTATGTCAGCAATGAAATACACTTCCACTTGCTTTGAATTTCTTGTTCTTTGACTGTTCCAACTTCCATGACTGCATTTGAGGTTACCTGGTCTATTTAGGACCTTTCATTTCAGCTGTTGAGCGTAAATTTTAAATGTGATGTAGGACTTGTTGGGAGAATGACTTGTTACTCGACTAGTCAACTTGTTGCTTGCCTGTTTTGTGTCCCTTAAGTGGGATTACGTTGGGGTGATAAGTACTCCGGATGAGTTTGATGTACAGTTTTCTCGATGCATCTCTGAAACTTTCGGGGCCAATGAGGTCAACATGCTTTTACAGGGTTGTATCAGATAGGAATCTCGATCATTAAATGAATACCTCTTTACTTTTCTAGTCGATGAAACAGGGTTGACTTGAATTTTGGATCAAAGTAGGCTGTCATTTTTCAGCAATAATGAAGTCATATTGAGGTTATTTTGTTGGCAAAGGAACTGCAATAGAATGGAATCAGATATCGGAGAGTGTCATCCAAACACCAAAAATAAGATATTAAATGATTCCATTCCATTTTCATAAACCCAAAATTGTGAACCGGACTTGATTTTCTTAGCTTCTTCTGGGGCCAGGTGCATATATTTTCTAGATAGTCGATTATATACTTATACCTATAATGTTCTGAATTTGGGGGTGGTTGCACATGGATAATGCTTGTTTTCTGAATTTGATGATGGCTGGACATGGATAATGCTTGTACTGCTTGATAAGTTGGCTGTAGACATGTTGCCATGTTGGTTACAACCCTTTTTTCGGCTGTAAGATGGCATCTGTGGGTTCTGTCCAGTAGGAGATATATTGGCATCTAGGATTCTTGTGAGGTTGATCAAATGTTTTTCCTGCAATTTTGCTTATTGGACTGTACTATCTCATATCTGGTTGCATGACATTTGTACTAGATACATTATCTGCTATCCACTAGGCAGTTTAGCAGTAAATTTTTTCTATATACTTAATAACAATTCTTCTGTTTTATTGCAGGATATCATGTAGGGCTGGTGTGTGTACTTCACCTCTTCATGTCACATCTTCCCAATTGATTGCCAGTGAGATCTTTCCTCAAGCAGCAATAAAGGGCCTACTTTATCCTGGAGCCATTGCGCACGGCCTTGCTAAGAACATGAGTATTCCTGCTTGGGATAACCTTATAAACATCTATAACTTGACAAATGTAAAGGAAGCTCCAGCAGTTGTTGATCTTCAACGCTTGGAGGTAATTTTTTTTTACCAACCTCTTTTTTATGCTCGGAAGAATCTATTCCGGAGTCAAATTTATGAACCTCTTCTTTCCTCAATCTTTTATACATAGGACTCTTTTTTTAACTTCCCATTTTTCATGTAGGTTCTTGCTGGTAGCTACTTTTGTGTTGCTGGTGCTCTAGTTGGCCTCCTGAAACCTGGTAGGATGACCATGTTCGGTACACTCCTAGTGATCTGGGGCCTTGTGAAGGAGGGGCTTCTAGGAAAGCCTGTCAACACGGATCCTTCAACATCTGTTTACGTATATCCTACAATGTTCCTTGCCCTGGTCTGTGCATTCTCATCCGTCAAATATGATATGAAGAAGATCACTAAACCTGCAGCTGCTAAACCCATTGCAAAGCCTTTGAAGAGTTCCTCAAAGTCGAAGCTGAAATGAGCTGAGAAATCAGAAATGTAAGTTTTCAGCTTCTCAAAGGTTCACTTTAATAGTGAAAGGTAAATGCAGGGTTTAGTGAATGAACTTATTTGGAAAGAAAATTTTAAGAAATGTTTTGCAAGGAGTCTAATATATCTGAACTCTAGATCCTCTCTTTATTGGAATAGTTACGAAAGAGATTAGCTAAAAGTGATGACTTCATAAACCAATTTGATATTCTTTGTTAGTGTAGATTAGTCTTGAGCCTAACAGGCTATAAATGCCATAATCTGTATAAAAAGCCGTCTAGAGACTTCGAAAGTTCTAAATGTTCCCTTGTTGCATTATGCAGGCACACAACACGTCATGTTTATGAGAGTGAGCTCCTCATTGTGGAACTTTCAGTTATCTCATTACGCCCTTTTCCTGCCTGTCCATTGTCAATCAGAGAAAATGCATATCATGGATTCCAGAAACTGGAGAATATTCTACAGATGAGAATATAAAATTTGCAAATCTTGTGCTCAATGGATGTATCTGTGGCTGCTCGTTTATTTTGTAAGAATTGCATTTCCATTTACATCCTCTGGAAGTTATTATAGTACCATTTTTCGTGAATGTTATACTAAACTGGTTTGCAGATGTTTAATGCTCGTTCAAAAATTTCTTTTAAGCCGATGAGCTCAAAGGGTACCAATATCTTCTATCCATTGAATCAGGTTCTTAAAGTATACCCTGGGTCAAGAATTTGGTGATTCTTATATAGTGACATGAGACATAAGTACATAACCCAGCTTTGGCCCCTTGATCATAAGGTGGTGATTTGTGACTTTAGTGGTTCGTTCGTTGCTACAGTTAGGATCAATTAGTCATAAGTTTTATGCTCTGAATTCGCAGATTTTATTATTCCGCCTTTCTGATAACCCAACTGGAAGGCGATATTTGGTCAAATGCATCCCTATTCACTGAACGAAGCTTGAGTTGAGTTGTTTGAAATCCATTTATGACCTCGCAATGAACAATTGAACATGTTAGGCATGTTGCCCTGCCTGATCAGTTAAGCGAGAGGTGGTTCGCCTAAGCAGCTAGAAAGATATTGGAGAACATTGACAAAGATATCAAAGCAAAGTCTGATGCATTATATACAGCAACTGTAGCTTCAATATTTCACTCTGCAAGTTTTCAATTGTCATTGAAGTTCTAATTTGAGCGAGTAATAATAAAACTTAAAGATTGCAAAATGTGGGATGCAGAATCTACAGGAACTGTAATGTAAGAAAGTTGAATCTACAGACACTGGTTTGAAAACCCAACAAAATTTTACTTGGAGGCAATTAGTTGCTTAATCAGCCCAAGGATCTCCTGCCGCATATCAGAAACTATGGATGGTGTGACTTGTTCCTTCAAGGCCAAGAACCAGAGATCGCCCCGGCTCTTGGATTCGGTACTCATATACCAGGAGCATATGGTTCTCGCAATGGCTGTCACGAATAAGCCACAATCGTAGCCGTTCAGCTGCCGTGGTGAAGCATCATATTCTACATAGCGAGCAGGCTCAAAGCAGTGCATGAACCCAAGTACAGATCTATAAAGGCGCTTGGCATCACCTGCGTTCATTCCTCCAAGGCTATCATGGTGTACAAAGATATTGCGGCTCCTCTCAAATGCAAGCAAACTCCAGTGACTTCCACCTTCAGAAAGAGTAACATCCTCATTGTTGTTTACAGCAAAGATGACGAGATTTCTGGATGGCAAACTCAGAGGCTCCACAACCACTTTCAGAGTATCTTTGTCTGTGCAATTTGCTATCCAAAAGGTGATCCCAGGTGGAACTAGAAGGATTTCATCAGAACGATAGCACGAGGATATGAAACTGAAATAAAATTCAATGATTCGATCATTGAGGAAATGTGATCCACTAAGAATGTCCAAGTCAGATTTCCTCAGCACAACATCATCAAAGCTAAGGACCTTTTCATCTGCCATAGATTTCCAGATGTTGCAACCTTGTACAGGACCTGATACAATTTTTTATTCCCAATAAGGAACTTGGTGAAGGAAACAGAAAACTAACTGATAAAATAATATTTATACTTTCATATGATGAATAATGTGCCTGCTCACCCTTGCACCCAGCACACAAGGTTGGTAAAGAACTGACTATACAGTGTGATAATTAAAGTGATACCAACTTAAAGTTGTCAACAGCTTCACTTCACATGGACAATACTGTATTGTTTACAAATATAATTTTTTTTATTAAAAAAAACAGATCTGCATTGCAGACTGTTTGATAACAGGTTTTAGAGAACTGCAATCAACAATCAAACATTAGATCCAATTGTCCTATACAGAAGATCAAAAGTTATGTTCCCAGAATCCCTAAAATCTTACTCCAATCTTCATAAGAACTGAAATGAAGAAATTTCATTTTCAACTAAAAAAATAACATACCATGAGCAATTTTGCAGAAAACCAAGGTTTTTTTTTTCCAATCAATTTAATCATTAATTAACTATAAATTAGTAATCTTTTATTTCATTTCCAGGGGAAAGAGATCAGTGCAACAGGACAGCAGAGGAAAGGCGACAGCTGACAGAAACATCACTTGAAAACAAGGGTTACTGAGTAACTGCTGTACCTGTTTTTCTTGGTTTGGTGACTGAGAATGAAATCAACGGGAAAATTGGTCACATAAGGTTCTTCCTCATTTAATTTGAATGAATTACGCTGTTCAGTGATTAATTCTATGACCCAAATCACCATCTAAGTTCCAACATTGTCCGTTTAAATTTACCAATTCTTTTTTTGTCTGGTTTCAATTCATTAAACTTGTCACTAAATTCTGCATTCCATATCATCAGCATATCAGCTGTAGTTCTGAAACCAACATAATCCATAATCACATACTATAAAGTCAAAATTCCAATCTTGAAAGCCCACCAAAACCATTCATATTTGACAACAATTGCAAAAATATAATGGAAGCAGGAAACTAGAAAAGGGCGGAAAATTGGACAAACTATGAGAGAACAAACCAAGTTTAAAAGTAGTATAGGATTACACCAAAAAAAAGGGATGACAGGAGAGATCTCGCAATCTGACAGCAAGGAAAGAGTGGCAGGGAATGCAGTCGAAAAAAGGACTGAAGGCAGAAGTAGGCCAAAGGAGAGTAGTGAGGGTTTCTCCTAATGAGGCAAGGGGCAGGTGAGGCTATCAAGTATGTTTTGGAGGAGTAAGGGAATGAGATGACGCCTGGGCGTCGTGACTCATGGCTAGCACAGTTCCATTGATCTCATCTTTTTTCCCCCTTCATCTCACTTGGTGTATTTGTCCACCCAAAGTCAAATTCACCTAGTAAAACTAAATTGTCTTAAGCAAGAAGAAGATATGGAAATTTATCCTCAATCTTCTAGCAAAATTAGGTTGGAGGATGGAGATGGCTTCCATGATCTCGTTGGCTGAACCAGCAAATCCATAAAAGACGATAAGGCTTGAACTTCAGTCAGCTCATGCATTAAAGATTAATCTAATCTCCAAGGTAATCCTTTATAAAAAGAACCCTCTCTAAGGCATTTCATTGAGCATATTAAGTGCATGGTCAAATCCCATCCCTAATCCTAAATTTTAGGAGTTTTGAATCTAAAAATTTCCAAACTTCATATAAAAATACATCACAACCCTATCGTAATTGAATTTCAACTCTTAATTTCGTCAGCAATGAAACAGCGACCCTATAATGTGTATCATCACAGAAGATGAAATTAATGATTTAGGGTTCACAGTTTTGAGCAAAATCAACTCGAGAGACCAAATGAAATAGGCAAAGAAATCAAATTGACCTGGTTAGCGGAGGTACAGGCCGCCGGACAAATTGATGTCACAGAAAGAGAGAAAGTTGAGAGAGAGCGTCGATTTGCGAAACAGGCGAGTTCGAAGCGGTGGCTGGCAGTACCTTCGTTAAGCTTCTATCTTTGGCGTTGGCGAAATAGGAATAAAGATGAAAGCAGGCAGAGAAGCCAGGAAGGTTGGAGGAAGAGGCAGATTCGTTGAAACAGGTAGATGATTTTTTTTTTTTTTAAAAGGCGAAAATTTGGGAGGTGTCAACCACTGTTATACTTATACCACCACCCAAGAGCGTCATTGCGGATGAGAGTTTGGAATTCAAGGTCGGAACTCCAAGGGGAAGAGGCGGAAACCAAGGCCAGGTGAGCAAGACGATCGGCTGTCCTGTTAGCCTCCCTAAAGACGTGGAAAACGGAGATGGTCTCAAAGGAACTGAGTAGAAGAAAGCATCCGAAATAAACATCTCGATCTCCCAAGGTGTCTACAAGGCTCCCTTGATCGCATGGACGATTGCGAGACAATCGTCCTCCACAACAAGTCTTCGAATCCCCCTCTTCCGAGCTTCCATCAGCCCGAGCTGCAATCCAACCACTTCGGCTTGTAATGCCGACACCTTTCCACACCTTTTGGCGTCGTAGGCGACCAATCTTCCTTCGTCATCTCTAATAAGGAAACCTGCAGAAGCGCAACCATAAGAGATTTTAGCGCCATCAAAATTGAGCTTGTAACTACCTTCATCGAGTTTATGCCATCTAATGACTTTTCTTTGGCGGGGGTAATTCTTTGGTTTGAGTATTCTTGTGATTACATCTTCTTCATCTGGGTTGTCCTGTTTGGATGTTTTCCAGTTTTTCATGTGGTGATGGATTGTTTCTATCACTTCGTCTATTGTTCTTATGCTTTAGTTTTCAAAAATGATCATGTTTCTCTTAGTCCATATACTCCACCAAGAGAAAGAGAGAGTAGCCTTTTGTTCAGATCATATTTCAAAAATGATCATGTCTCTCACTATCCTAACTCATTGCTTGTGGGGTTCTGCAAGAATTTTTCATAAGAGTTTCATTTGCAGGGCTTTATTCATGTCTTTTGTTTTATGGAGTCCCAATCCTCATAGTTTTTTTTTTTTATTTGCAGATTTTGTCTTATCCTATTAATGGTTTGTAACTGGGGTCCTTGTTCTAGGAAAAAACATCTGTTAAGTTTATCTAAGTCATTATGGACATTCGTCGGGAGCATGAAGTTTTGCATGACATAATTTGGTTTGGCTAGTAGGTTCGCTTTTATAAGAACTGTCCTACCCTACTGTTTTAAAAAATTAATTTATAAAAACTAATTTATAAAAATTTCATGTGAGATGAAAGGAATACTTGAATTTATAAAAAGAGGTAGATGATTGTATAGATTATTGTATCAAGTGTATAAAATTATTTAAAAAAATTAATTTATAAAAACTCTATTTGAGATGAAAGGAATACTTGAATTTGTTTTTTTTTTTAACAACAGGATGTCCTTTTGCAGAGCAAGAATCCTTGATCATTCGACCATCCACAATGGTTTTGTGCAAAATGTACAAATTTGCACATGATGTGTAAAAATATACATCATTTTTTAGCAATTTGCTATATTGGTGAAATGTGCATTTTTTACACACCATTGAAATTAGGGCAGATCAAAATCAGTTCGAACCGAATTTTTTGGCCGAACCGAAATAACCGAAACCAAACCGAACCGAGGGATTTCGGTTTAGGTTTTCGGTTCAAGGAATTTTAATTTTCGGTTTTAGGTTCGGTTTGTATTCGGTTTTGGTTAAACCGGCAAAAACCGATTTTTTTTTAATTTTAATTTATACTCTTAATTCCTTACGCAATTACGCTTAGGTTTAGGTCTGTGTGCAGTGTGCCTCACCTCCCACTCTCCCGAGTCCCGAGTCTCAGTTTGCCTTTATTCCTCAATCGCCAGGGGCTGTTCAAATGTGCAGGGTTGTCCATGTGCTTGTGAGTGTTCTGTTTAATCTTTTACTACATAAACCAAGGGCAATATATCTATCTAATCTTAGGAGTTCTGCACAAATGAAAAAAGAAAAACGAACCAAACCAATGGCAGTTGTGTGATTTTTTTTTTCATTGTGTATTTTTTTTTTAATTTCGGTTCGATTAGGTTATAACCGAACCAAACCTAAACCAAACCGGCGTAAAACCGAACCAAACCTATTAGTTTAGGTTCGGGTTTCGGTTTTCTTTTTTGAGAATTTCGGTTTTAGGTTCGGTTCGGTTTGGCCAGGTTCGGATCGGTTTTAGCCCTTTGACCAGCCCTAATTGAAATACGATTCATTTAAAATAAAAAGGAAAATAAATCTTAAAAAATAAACTTTTTGCACATGAGGGAGATGGTGTGCTCAAATTTGCACATCACATCCTCAAATGTGCACATTTGCACACACCCTAAACAACCAATGGAGCTAAAAAATGTCTGAAAAATACACATTTGCACATCACCATTGTAGATGGTCTAAAAGATGATGTTACACAAGTTCCTATTCAAAGGCTCGACAAAAAAAAGTCCTTATTCTAAGGGATGTTCCTCAAGTTACAATATTCTTAGACCTAAGAATATAATCGGCTGCAAAATTAGCTTCCCTGAAGTAGTGACCTAGGAATATTTGAATTTGTTATCACCAATTAATATTAATACGAATTTTGCAAATCACCCAACTTAAACCAATTTCGATATAGGAAAAGTTATGTCCAATTTTTTTCAAAATTTCAACATGACAATCGAATGTTCGAAAATTTTAAATTTTATGACGTGTCATAACATCATTAAATATTCAAATATAATTTTTGAAAATAAAAACTAATTTTCAATTCAAATTGGATTTTAAGGTTAATTTACTTATTTAATTTGCACTTCAAATTGTTTTTTTATATATATAAAAATTGAATTGAACACTTTGATGTGATGCTGCATCATTGAATTTTTTAATCTTTGATTGCTACATCAAAAAAAAAAAAATTTGTTGAAAATTGGGTGGATTTTTCTCCCATCGAAATTGTTTAATGCGGAATAGTTTATATACCTTTTATTGTTTCTTAAAGTTTATATTAATGTTAGTTCACAATTGATAGTTCGTATTATTTTCAGACATTTTCCTTTTAAGACCATTGATACGGGGTTAGCCGTAGGATGACCCGATCTTCGACAATCAAGACTCAAAGACAAGAACGAAAGCAAACGACTCAAGAACACCAAGGACAAACCCGATGTCGACCAAACAAGAAGAAACGCAGCAACTTGACTCGACAAAACTGGACTCGATATCGACTTAACAAAGAGGAACAAGACTCGATTGAACAGTAATAATAAAGACATGAAATTGAAAGAACAAGACCGATAGATTGGGTGATTCGAACTAAAATAGAACGAGATAAATACCCTAGGCCTCCTAAGAGGGTAGGAACCAAATATCAACGACTATAAAGCCCGCCTCTACAACCTTACACAACCAAGCGGACAACTTGGAGGCACAAGGAGGGGACTTGTGATTATCAGGATCACCAAGCTCTCGCGAGGTTGATGAACACAAAGCAAACCAAGCAAGATCAATTACCAATTTGCAATCGATGAGCAACGCTTCGAATCGATTGACTTTAGAATGCTCAATGTGTTTTCACAAGAGAAACTTCAATAATGTTCGACCGATTGTTCTACAAGGCAGAGCCGACTATTTAACCTAATCAAAGGCTGATTTTCGGCTAAAAAGAATTAAAATAATTAACTTAAAGAAATTAATAAAATAACCCTAAAAGTTTCCTAAAATAGCTTAAGTAGAAAGTTACCAAAATAGGAAATAAAACAAGGTTTCCACACTTGGTTAAAATCGGCTATACATGTCTAGGGAGGCTCGACAATCTTGATCCCTATGCACATATATGTCTTCAGTGTAGGCTCCGGGAGTTGAACCGTGCTCGAGAACAAGGCATGACTCACGAACATAAATGAGTCGCGTTGAAGCTTCTTGGCTCGGGCTCGAGTCATAGGTCCGTCTCCTAAGATGATTGGCATGTCCGGAGGTGTAGAAGATGGTCCCGCATCAACCTCCCCTTCTTGGAAAAGATTCGACCACGAATCCAAGTCCTCGTCCATGGCTAAGTATGGAATAAGATCCGCGACGTTGAAGGTAGCACTCACGCCATATGTTCCAGGAAGCTCCAGCTTGTAGGCATTGTCACCCACCTTCTGTAGAACCTTGAAAGGTCTATCTCCTCGTGGTGCAAGCTTGCTCTTCCTCTCATTGGTAAACCTCTCCTTCCTCAGGTGCACCCACACTAGATCCACAGGCTAGAACGTCACCAATCTGCGCCCCTTGTTGGCCTTATTGTCGTTGTATGATCAGCCTTCCGCATAAGCTGTTGACGCGTCCGTTCATGTAGCTCCTTGACGAACTCAACATGCTTACCTGCGTCAAATGACTCTTTCTCTCTCATAGGATATGGAGTAAGATCAAAAGGGGTTAGTGGATTAACACCATATACACATTGAAATGGAGTGATTTTAGTTGAGGAATGCAATGTCCTATTGTAAGCAAACTCCACATGAGGTAAGGCTTCTTCCCAAAGCTTCAAATTCTTTAAGCTTCAAATTCTTTCTTATAATGGCTCTAAGGACAGTGGTTAAGGTTCTATTGGTCACCTCAGTTTGGCCATCAACTTGGGGGTGACTATAGGTAGAGAATAACAATCGAGTTCCCAATTTGTTCCACAATGTACGCCAAAAATGACTTAAGAACTTAACATCTCTATCACTTACTATAGTTTTCGGCACTCCATGCAACCTAACTACCTCTCTAAGGAACAAATTAGCATAAAGTGTGCCATCTTAGAAAATCTATCTACCACCACAAATATAGAATCCCTCCCCTTCTTAGTTCTAGGCAATCCCACAATAAAGTCCATAGAAATATCTTCCCAAGGGGCTGAGGGTATAGGGAGTGATGTGTACAATCCATGGGGCATAAGCTTAGACTTGGCCTTTAAACAGTCAATAGATCTCTTAAGGCAATGTTCTACATCCCTAAGCATATGTGGTCAATAAAAGTGCGACTTAAGTGTATGATAGGTCTTATCTCTCCCAAAATGTCCCATTAAACCTCCACTATGGGCTTCATTCACAAATAATAAATGAAGAGAACACCTAGGTATACACACTTGGTCTTTCCTAAATAAGAATCCATCAAAGATATAAAATTGGTCGGTAGGACCCTTATCTAGGCACTTTCGAAAACTTCCCCAAAATCAACATCATTAGCATACAATTCCTTTATGTATACAAAGCCTAAGACTCTAGAATCCAAAGCGGTCAAAAGGACATGTCTCCTAGATAAAGCATTATCAACCACATTGTCTTTTCCTTTCTTATACTTTATAACATAAGGAAATGTTTCAATAAATTCCATCCACCTACCATGCCTCCTATCAAGTTTATCTTGGCTCTTAAAATGTTTTAAAGATTCATGATCAGTCCTAAGTATAAACTCTCTAGACCAAAGGTAATGGGACCATGTCTTAAGGACTCTAAACAATGCATATAATTCTTTGTCATAAGTAGAGTAATTAAGACATGCACCTTTCAATTTTTCAGAAAAAAAGGCTATAGGCTTACCTTCTTGCATGAGGACTCCTCCAATTCCCACTCCGCTAGCATCACATTCAACCTCGAAAGGCCGAGTGAAGTCAGGTAGAGCCAGCAAAGATGCTTGTGTGAGCTTCTCCTTGAGTTGTCGGAATGCATCCTCTTGAGCTGGACCCCACTTGAACTCGCACCGCTTCTTCATGAGTTCCTTGAGAGGGGCTGCGATGGAGCTGAAGTCGCGCAAAAATCTCCGATAGAAGCTCGCCAAGCCTTGGAAACTCCTCACATGGCCGATGTTGGTAAGAGTCGACCAGTCCTAGATTGCTTTGATCTTAGCTTCGTCGACTCGCAATCCACTTGAGCTCACTACAAAACCAAGAAAAGACATGATTATTACATAATTCACATTTCTTCAAATTAACATACAAGTGTTCTAATCTTAGAGTAGAAATTACTTCCCTTAAATGTGCTTCATGTTCCTCAGGTGATTTACTATAGATAAGAAAGTCATCAAAATACACAACAACAAATTTACCTATGAAATTTCTAAGCACATGATTCATTAATCTCATGAAAGTACTAGGTGTGTTAGTCAAGCCAAAAGGCATAACCAACCATTCATAGAGTCCAAATTTGGTTTTAAAGGTTGTTTTCCATTCATCGCCTTCCTTCATCCTAATTTGATGGTAGCCGCTTTTTAAATCAATTTTAGAAAAGATAGAAGAACCATGCAACTCATCTAACATGTCATCTAAGCGGGGTATAGGATGTCGATATTTTACAGTAATGTTGTTAATGGACCTACAATCTACACACATTCTCCAAGAACCATCTTTCTTAGGGACTAACAACACAGGCGCATCACATGGACTCAAACTTTCCCTAATGTATCCCTTGTCCAACAGTTCCTGGACTTGAGATTGAACCTCTTGGGTTTCAGTGGGATTCATTCTGTAAGCAGGCCTATTAGGCAAAGAAGCCCCTGGAATGAGATCAATTTGATGATCAATTCCTCTAACAGGGGGTAGACCTGCTGGTATGTCCTCGGGGAATACATCCTTATGCTCTTCAATAAGAGATAGGATGTGAGGAGGGAGGGTAGCTCTAAGCTCCTCACTCAACAAGGTCAACCCTTTGCATAGGAGCATGAGGGTTGTTTCCCCATCCGCAAACTCGTCCAAAAATGTACTCTTGGAAGCCAAGAATACCTCTCTGGGCCGAGTAGGGGTAGACACATGGCTCGACTGAGCATCCTTATCTAACTCACCTTTACTTACCTTCCACTTCTCAATCTCATCAGCCATCTGGGTTGGCGTCATAGGCTTGAGAACTACATTCTTGCCCTGAAAAGTAAAGGAATATATGTTAGTATAAAGCCATCATGCAAGACCTTACGATCAAATTGCCAATGACGACCTAATAAGATATGACATGCTTGCATATGTACTATATCACATAACACATCATCTTCATAATGTCCTAATTTGATATGCACTTTAACTTGCCTATTCACTTTCAAATTACCACAGTCATTCATCCAATGAAATCTATAAGGCCTAGGATGCTGAATAGTAGGAAGTTGTAATTTATCAATCATTTCCTGACTAGCTAAGTTGCAACATCTTCCCCCATCAATGATCACATTAACCACCTTACCCTTAACCAAGCATCTAGTATGAAACAGATTCTCACGTTGATTGTCATCACATGGTGCAGGAACAACACTTAAGACTCTCCTAACAATCAATGATTCTCCATGTTCATAATCAATGCCATCATCATCTTCATCATAAGTAAGCAGGTTAAGGTTTTGATCATTATCATTAGCATGCTCTTCATTTTCATCACAAGAATTATCAGACACATATTCGCCTAAGTGATTAATCATGAGAGTTTTCTTATTGGGACAATCCTTCATAACATAACCTCTACCCTGACATTTAAAGCACACAATGTCCCTAGATTTAGTAGTAGAGGGGTTAGGATTACTCCCTTTGGGGCCAGTAGATACCCCAGACGAATCCCGTCCTGTCCAAGGCGCCTTACCCTTCTCGATGGACTGCTGGGTGGTTCGGCCATCACCTCTCCCTTGTGGCTGGCTCGGCCGAGAGCTGTACCCGCCTTCAAGCCGCCCTTGGGGCTGTTGAGGCCGGTTCTGACGCCATGGTTGGGGCTGCCCACTCGACATTCTTCCGCCTTGGTTCCTGTATCTAGCTCCACGTTCAACTTTAATAGCCAAGTTTAACAATTCAGTAGGAGTAGAGTAAGGAAAGCAATCAATGTCATGAGCTAAGGTGGGATGCAAAATCCTAAGAAACCTAGCATTTGTATCTTCATAGGGTTCTACGACATTAGCCCTAACCATGGTTTCTTGCATAAGATTAAAGGTTTCCTCAACAGACTTATTACCTTGCTTAAGGTTTTCTAAGCATTGTCTAAGCTCTCTAGCATAATATTGAGGGACAAACCCACTTCTCATTAAGACTTTCAATTGGTTTCAAGAAGCGATAGGCGCATTAAGGGCTCTTCTTCTTTCCTTAATCAAATTATCCCACCAAATAAGAGAAAACCCTTGAAATTCTAAAGAAGCCAATTGCACCTTTTTATGTTCAGAAAAATTGTGACAATTCCAGATTTGATCCATTTTTGTCTCCCAGTCAATATATGCATCTGGATCTGTCTTACCATCAAAGGAAGGGATCTTTACCTTTACTTACCTATGCTGTCCTGATCAGGATCTCAAGGCTCACGGTATTGGTATCGACCTCTTCTATCGTTCTGCCTCGGGCGTTGCTCCCAATAGTCCTCCTCTTGGAAGTCATCGTCACGCTCCGAGTAGTAGAACTTCTCCTGGAAGCCACAGCCTCTTCCTCTTCCCCGTCCTTGCCCATGCGCATTAACAAATCTGTTATGTCTACCATATCTCTCCCCACGTGGAGAGTTGTTCCCTTCAAATACAGGATTATTCAAATTAGGGTTGGGAGGAGGATTAGGATTTCGGACTTCCCTTTCATCATTAGGCGTATCGTCACGCCTATGATTACCTTGACCACCAAGGGTATTAGAACTCGTTGGTCTAGCCTCCAAAGGCGTCAGCCTATCCATCATTGCCGCCAAGGTAGTGTTAAGAGTGTTCATTGTGTTGTTGAACACCGCGGCGGAGACAGTTGCTTCGGAATTGTCGTCATCGTTGCCATTGTTGGCATTGTTCCCGTTGTTAACCTGTTGAGACATTGCAAATAAAGACAACCACAGAACTATGTCAAGATTAGCAAAATATAAACAATCTCACAAGTGTTTCGCTCACACTCTTCTCTCGAATTGGTATGACAAGCTTGTTGGGGCAATCCGCTTTGGGCAAATTAACACTCAAGAAAGGACTTGACAATGTAAGGTAAGAGAACAAGAGAAAGAGCAAGAAACAACAACCGAAAATAACCAACAGTGGCAAAGTATCGAGTCGGTAGGTCGGGGTATCGACTCGATATGTGCAGGTGCCGACTCGATATCGACTCGAGAGCTCGATATCGACCCAAAAATAATCTCAACAGAAGGCAACTATCAACTCGAAAGGATGGGGTATCGACTCGGTAGGTGTCAGTACTGACTCGGTATGTGGGTGAAAATTACTCGACAGTGGCTGGGAGGTACCCAACACAACAAGGGAGTACTCGATATGGCCAACAAACAACTTGACAAAGATAGTGAGCACTCGAACAGCACAAAGGAGCACTCGACACTCAATCAAACAACTCGACAGAACACACAATACTCGATAATGGCGTAACAAGTACTCGACACACACAAAGCACTCGACAAAAATAGAAGAAAATATGGAAAGAAAAGAAAACTTGGACTTTTACCTCTTTTTGATTCAAACCCTTAGCAAGGACGTTGTAGTTGCAAGGTAGGGCTTAAAAAAAATTGTGTTTTGGGAGGTATGTGTTTAAGGCTTTTTCGAGTAGGGCTATGAAATTTTCACCAAAAATGGTCCTTGAAGTTTCTTGCACTAGACTCGACAATCCTTCTTTTTTTTTAAGCAACTTTTTCCCCTAGCGAATTTTATCCTCCTAGGTCAAAGCTTGAATGTATTTTTTTTTTTGACAATTTCGGACTGTTTTTTTTTTTTTTACTAATGCAAGAAAACTAATGAAATAAAGGACTCTCGAAAATTATATGCTAAGGTGAAAGAAAATAAAGTATGTAGCCCTAAGGAAATATATATAGGTGGAACTTTGGCTAAATTTGATAAATAAATCTATTCATGCCTTTATAATCTATGATAGATATAAGGGTGTTTTGCTAAAATAACCCTTTTGGGTGAAACCCTTGCACGCCTAACCCCATCCGGAAAAAAATTGTAGAATTCCGGATATCCGGTTTTTTGGTTCAACCGGCAGCAAGTTAGTGGGGGAGACTGGACAATGTGAGTTTGACAGCTGGACAATTGAGAGAGGGAGAGGGAGAGAGAGACGGAAAAGCGAGGAAAAGACAGAGAGAGAGAGAGAGAGAGAGAGAGAGAGAGAGAGAGTCTGTGTGAGAGAGATGTGCGTGTGAGAGAGAGAGAGATGGAGAAAATGTTGAGCATTATTGACAAGACAGGTAGAGAGAGGGAGAGAGATGGAGCAGCTGGCTACAGTAAAAAGGAGGGAGCCAATTGTTCCCGCCCGGTGATGGCGCCAAAAAAAAAAGGGAAAGGGGAGGGAGGAGGGGGAGGGTATATAAGCAATGAAAATTTTCCGAGGGAAATCATTAGTCCCCATTAATGAAGTGTAGGGGAAATGGAACTTGAATAATGGGAATGGTCGGCGTGGGATTTGAAGAAAGAGGGTAGGTGTCCAATGATTTGTGGTCTATATAAGGAGACCAGAGGAATGCTGGGCATCACTTTTATTCACAAAATCTGAAGAAAAAGAGAGAATCCATTGAAGAAGAAGCAAGTGGGCCTGGGTTCAGTAAACGGTTTACTTGTGCGAAGCCACTTTTCACTAGACAGTTAAGTCGTACCCACAGGACACGTGTTGGAAGTTACTGGACATTGCTCTGGTCGGACATAAAATGGGTAAGTGTTGTCTCTATGTATGGTAAGTGTTGTTCATATGTAATTACCACAGTACAAATTAATTTCTGTCTTCCTATGTAATGCAGCAGGGGAAAAATTATCAGTTTGTATCACTGTATTGTTTGGAGGATGGTGGGCATGTGAAGGCGGCACTTGGGTCTTCACGAGAACAAGGAGCCAGAAAGCCATGCTGATGAACGAAAGGATTGACTATGTAAATCTGAAGAAACAGGTGATGGACAAGTTTAATGTCGATGGGAGGAGGAATGATGTGGAGCTCACATATGTAAAGCCAAAGAAGGAAGGGTCCAGGCCGTTTGCTATCGGGGATGACGAAGACTTGGAGGCCTACAAGTTTGTAAACGGGCTGTCTGGAGAACGAAATTGGCCTATCGACCTCAATGTCTCCCTGCAACGCAAGGTTGGTGGAGACGTGGCAAAAGTACAAGGATCGACAACGGATGACTCAAACGGTGGTGGTTTGTCTCCTGCAGGCTTGGAGGATGTTGTAGTGTCGTTAACTGGTCCTCCCGTGACCCAAGAAGATCACCCAAATACAGATCTCCCCTTGGGGCTTGACGGAGAAGACGAAGATTTGGGAGAAAAAATTGTCGAGGTAAACCAAAAGGATGTCCAGTTGGAATCATCGGATGTCCAGTTAACCCAAACAGCCGTCAAGTTACAAGAGACTTCTGACCAGTTAGGGATAAGTGGGGAGTTGGAGTTTGCGAAGAGGGAAAAGAATGCCGACGCAGTTAAACATGGGAAGCAGGTCATATATGTCAGCAGTGACATGGAAGATGGAGCCATTGACCTTGGTAGCTCCTCCGACGAGGATGATGCAATCCCAAAAGTGGTTAAACCTGAACACGGTAGTTCTGGTCCGACGAAGTCTTGGTCATGAATCCTTCATGGGATTATGAGGCGGAGCAAGCGGTGAGGGAAGTCGAGGAAGCATACGAAAGACGAAAATGGAAGTCGACAACTTCTCCGAAGCCTGCTGAAAGTGAACCAATGGTGGCGGGGAACCCATTGGATCCCAGCCAGTGCGGTATTAAGCTCCGGGAGGAACAAATGTTTCGGAGGAAGGAGGATGTGCAGGAACTCGTAGCGTGGGCGGGTCTAACTCGCTGCTTCACGACGAAGGTGAAGAAGTCAACGACGATCTTGTATGTTGTAGGGTGCGCTGCTCCCAAGTGCAAGTGGTCATATCGGGCTTTGACTTACAAGGAAACGGGGTTATGGAAGATCCGAGTGCTTGAACTCGGTGTTCAAATATCCTAGGGATTTGCCGCTAACAGCCCTTGTAGATGCCATCCTTGAGACTGTGGGCACGTGGTTCGCCAAACATAGGAAGACAAGCTCCGAGCAGGGGAAAGTCGTAAGCGACTGGGTTGGTAATGTCATCAGAGCAAACTTCGTGCAGTCCCTTTCCATTATCGTCAGACAGCTGAGTCCTCATGAGTTCGAGGTACGCAAGGGAATCTCCACCTGGCTTGTAAACCTAATAGGACGTTTATGCAGCTGCAGACGCTTCAACGTCGACCAGTACCCATGTGCGCACGCAATGGCAGCATCCCAATTGCACGGGATGAATGTGTACTCGCTCGTCAACGACTTGTACAAGGTAGACGTGTGGCGTGCGTGCTACAAGGACGTGATCTACCCAGTCCCGTCGCGAGAGACTTGGAGGGTACCCGAGGCAATCGCCAATGAGACTTGCCTCCCCCCACTTATCAAGGTACGCCCTGGCAGTCCGAAGACATATAGGTACCCGTCTTAGTGGGAAAGGAAGTTCCCGAAACAGCGCCGCACCTAGTAACCGCCAATGCTATACTTGGTCGATCATAAGGATATTACATGACGGGCACATATTTTGACATGACATATAATGGGTAAGACATGACAGTAGGTATTTACCACGTTTTGTAATCAGGGCTCACTTATTCGGAAACGTTATCGCTCCCCCTTTTACATTGAAGTATGAACTTCGCCCGTGTTTTGTTATTAAGGCTTGTTGGGCCTGGGTGCATCTATTTCAGTTTGTACATGACATGCAGCAATATTAACTTGTCAGGTGATATTTTGGACATGACATGTTGTAATTCTCAATTTCAATGGAAATGCGGACGACGTAAATATATAAGTGTCAACCATCGTACGACCTACATGATAACATAGTTTCAAAAACAACATGACATCATAGTTTCAAACCTGAGCTCTAGGTTTCTCAAAACGACATACCGTCGATACCAAAGTCAACCAAATTAAATCCTACGAAAACACAAATGTTCAAGCCACCAACAACATGTCCAGACAACAGTACAACCAACAATGTTCTTGTAAATGGAGACGGAGGAAATGACTACTGAGGATCAGGGCTGGGTCGGAAGGCACCGTGGTAGATGGCGACACAGAGGACTAGGCGGTAGGCATCGATAAAGGCGTCGTCCACCCCTTTGAATAAGCGGTCGCCTGATGCGAGCATCTGTATGAAACGGATAGCGTAGGGGCCGGAGTCTCCTCTGCGTCCCAAAAAGTATATGTGTCAAACCAAATTTGCAACAATTACACTATAAATCAGAAGATGGACAACGACGACTTACGATTGCTTGTTCTGAGGGATCCCCTTCACACGGTTGTACTTGAACGGCTGGGGCAGTTTCCCTGCATGCTTGGCGTGCAGCTCTTGGTGTCCATCCATCAGCGGGGGCAGGGTGTGCGCGATGGGCTTCAGAAGGCTGTGCAAATGTCGCTCAGGAGTTAGACGAGTGTCCGGATCATACACACGGACAGTCCACTCGGCCAGGTCAATCTCTAGCGCAACCCAATGGTTGTCCTTCAGATTCCAGGGGGCCAACACGCGGTCGACGCTGGCCCATGGCTTCGGACACCTCTCAAGCAACATAGCGCTGAAGTAGTACTACAACTCCTCGTCGATGTTCATGCCGGTATATCTCTGCAGCAGTACCCCGAAGTAGGGATCGACGACTGCGACGCCTGCGTACTTCGACTCGCTGGCTACCTCCTTTCGGAGGATGCCGCATGCTTGGTCGATATGCTGTAAACAAGGAACACGTGTCCAGTCAACAACAATATTGTCATGTTATCGGAGCACGGGTGGGCGGACTTTACCTCTGAGCCCACCATTTTCTTTGACGTTTTCAGGTCCCCGAAGAAATCACTCTGGAGGAGGGTGCCCATCATTGTACGTGCAGGGTCAGTCCTTTTGGCGTCGTCGGTGGTCAACCACACGGAGAAGGCGTCCACGTCGGCCCTGGTCATCAGGCCCAAGGCCACGGCGTCCACCCCCACAATGACCTTCTTCCCATTGGCGCCCCGCGTCTTCTTCGGCCCCTTCGTCACGTCCTCAACCACCTCCTTTTCCTTGTTCCCCTTCTCGACACGCGGCTTCTTCACCGGTTGAGTGACTTCGTGGCCCTCTAACGTCGCAGGCGCTCGCCTCACCCTTCCGCCCTTACGCTGAAGGGGAATGACGACCTCATCATGCGCCTCCTATGGCGGTAGACATGACACAAACTTAAAATAACATGACACATACGTGATATCACATGACAGTATCATTAACACGACCTACCTCAGGGGTTGTCTGTGTCGTGGGTGCTTCTGGCTCGGAGATGGTTGACGTGGCCCCAGGCCCTTTGGCCACAGTCTTAGAGCCCTCAACTAACACCTCATCCTTATTAGCCCGATCCTCCTACATGACAGCAAACGATTGTTGACATGACAACTAACGAACTTCACATGACACTAGGCGACAGATGGCTTACCTCAGCGGTTGTGATGGTGGTGGCTGCTACTGGCTCAACACCGGTCGCTCTTACCATTTCCCCTTGCCCTGTGCTATCAGTCTGACCCTTTTCCTTCAATACTTCATCACCCTACGCAAATATGTGAATGAACTTAGTGTTGACACCATTATCAAGACTCACATCGCAGTACGACATGGATGACTTACTTGTGTGGTGGGTGTTTCTTTGGGGGGTTCTTGTGGATCAGCATCCTTCTCCATTTCGGTCTCCCCATGGACTGGTCTCTTACTCTTACCCATCTCCTTCAGATTATGAGTTCGTTTCACCGTCATTCACAAAACTGACATCACGGTTTCAGTTAGAGTACTTACCTCAGAGGTTGTCTTGGTGGTTTCATCTCCACTTGCATCAGTACCCGATTTCTGGCTCATTTCCTTAACAGTTTCCTCACCCTACGCAAATATGGGAAAGGTATGTTACCATGACGCCTATATTGTTATACATGACGCCTATATTGTTATACATGACGGTTATGGATACTGACATGACAAATTGAACATCTTACCTCCTTCGACTGCAACTCAACATCTTCGGTTTCCTCACCATAAGTTCCATGCCTGTCCTGCGAGTGTGTCACCTCGTCCTCGCCTCGCTTCTTGCCCCTCACCTCCCTTCTCAGCTCCTGCATCGCCGCCTCAATCCTTTGCATCCTCTCGTTAAACGTTGCAAATATGCTCGTCCCCAGATCATCCATCTTAGATAAAATCCTTGACACATCCACTTGGGTAGCCGTTGTACTTCCCTCACCCTGCGTGCCTGACCCGGATGCTTCCGCCGTGCTCGACACGTGTTTCGCTTTATACTCCACCACGAGGTCGTCGAAGAACTTATCCGGCTTCTCTGTCGCGAACATGGCGCCAAGGATAACCCCCTTCCTTACCTCCTCGGCATCCGGGAGGAGGACTGTCCGAACAGCGTCCACCTCGTCGAACATGCCCAACTCGTCCTTCGACTGCCGGATGAGGGAGGCAAGAGAAACGTACATGATATTGTGCTCTTTCGACTTATACCGCAGGCACCGAGGGTAGATTATGCCGTCGCTGGTGTCAGCAAATTGTCTTGCAACTGGGGGCAGAGCCTCGTAATCCCACAACTACAAATAAAAAAAACAAACCAGGTGATGACATGTCGACACTTTGCATTTAATCGTGTTCAGTTTGCATTTTACAATGCACAGTGCCTATGTCCAGTTACCATGAGTCAGTGTCCAGTTTAAATCATTATTTGTCATGTGAGATTTATGTACATACCTGGAATGCAAGGGGGAAGCCGCCTAACAAGTACGACGGGCGAGAGCTGCTGACCCCGTGTTGGAGCTTGCGCTCAACAGCCCGGTAGAGGAACTCGTGGGTTCGTTCGTAGCACAGTCGTCCCCACGGGTAACGCAAGAACGCCTCAGTGTCAGACACCATGTTTACAACCCACCCTTGAATAAAGTTACGGGGTTCCTTCGCAAAGAGCACCGCCTCCATCAGCATTATGAGCGCGAACTTAAAGCGCTTGGCGGCATTCCTCTCGGACTTGATCGCCACTTTGTACTCCATCTCAAAGTCCTCCATCCTCATCTTCTCCACCCCTAAGAACTCTAAGCAGGCAGCCTTGTCCGTCTCAGTGTCCACGGTTCGCAGCACGTTTGACGAGCACTTCAGTCCGGTCACTAGCACAAACTCCGCGATGGAGAACCGTACTATGGACCCCTGGATCATGTGCCAGGTTGCATGCTCCTTTTTCGACCGCAGTTGCCACTGCAGGACGTAGTGGACTAGCTGTGCTGAGAACTCAACTTTGGCACCGAGCCTCGCAATGCCGCAAAACTGGCTTTCACACAGACGCTTCCAGTCTGAGGCGCTCAGGTACTGGTCTAGCTTTGAAAGGACCTGGGGCCTGGCGTATTGGTTGCACCTACACTTGAAATGCCGGTCCTCGGGGACGGCATATATCGCCTGCACGGTGAGGTGGAATGTTAGAGCAACTCATCTGTAAAACACTCTACCCTTGATCGACACTACCCAAACCATACCTCGCCTGTTGTCGGTGTCTGCGTTATCCTTCTTTCTCCTGAACCACCCATGTTCTTGTTTGATACCCTGCAAGTTGGGGAGCAATACTTTAGCATTCTTCAAACATTTGCACATTTTCATCACACCAGTCACAATGCTCATGACGGTAAGTTCATTTAACATGTCATGTGACCATTTTAACATGTCCTCTGACCATTTTAACATGACAGACACCATATCTTACCCTCTACTTATCACAAATGACAGTAAATTTCTAGCCTCACCATATCTTACCCTATACTTATCACCTGAGTATTGTAACCATTTTATAGCTTCCACAAAATATACGTCGCGCAATTTTGCATTTAAACATGATAGGAAACCTATTAAACATGCCAACTAAATATTCAAAACATGACATGTTACAATGTAACAACATTTACATTCAATAACTTGTTCCCGAAATTTTTTTACCCACATAAAGGTTCCTCGATTTCCCTCTATCTATAAAAATCTATCCAATTTCCCCAATCTCACCAATTTCCCCAATTCCCACATTTTCCCCAATTTAACCAATTTCCGAAAAATTCACACAATACATGTATCGATTTCCCCTAATTTGCTTCCCCATTCAAGGCCTTTACCATATCATCACCGCAATGGTACTTCCCTTCTCTCCCCGACTCGAACACCCCCCATTCCCATATTTCCACCCATTGTTTTCATAATAGACGCCGGTTACATCCCACATGACAGGGGCAGATATTCCACCCGTTCTTTCATCCAATTGCAAACCATGGAAAACAAATTAGGTTCTTCAATTGGTCCCTCATCCTTTCAATTTCTGCAATCAGTACTAAATCGGTAGAGTTAGGGTTTACTTACTTGAAAACCGTCGGTCCCTCTCTTCTAAACGCTGTCAGGGTCGTCTTCTACACGTTGTCGGGTTTACTGGCTTGCAATCCGCCGGCTTCTCCTCCTCCTTACTCCCAGGTTCGTCTTCTTCCTTGGCCTTCTTCTTCTCCTTTCTCGTATCTAGAATGGCGGTTTCGTGCCTTCTGCCCTCCCTCCTCTCTGTTTTACACAGTTGGAAGTGACAGGTTTTTAAAAACTGCCCTCTCTCTCCTCCTCCCTCCCACGCTCTCTCCCTTCTTTAATTACACCCTTATTTCAACCGGCTACCTTGCCATTTTTAAAAGGGGGGGGGGGGTCTAACCCTTGCAATTTAGAAACGGTTAGTGGGTTAGGCTTGCAAACCAAACCGGGGCAAAGGTTATTTCCTTTAATTCCCTCTAGATATAATTGCTTAAATCTACCAACTTTAGAAATTAAATAAGGCAAATAATAGATGAAACAAGATAGATCAAAATAAAGCCAAAATAGAACAAGGAAACCCTAGGAAGGCAAGGTGTGGCCGACTAGGGTGTAGAGAAGCCAATGTCGACTACTCCAGGGGAAGAAATCGGCCAAAATTGTGTAGGGCGCGGCTGGCTCTTGTGTTTAGGGCTAGTAGCAACCACAACAATCACAAACAAGAGATTAATATAATCAAAAATCAAGAATTCAAGAAGTAAAAAACAAGAACAAAGAAATACTTTTTTTTTTTGTTTTTAGGGTTTTTTGTTTAAGAATGAAAAGACACAACTTTGATGTCGGAAACCAAAGCTCTGATGCCGATTTGATACGGGGTTAGCCGTAGGATGACCCGATCTTCAACAATCAAGACTAAAAGACAAGAACGGAAGAAAACGACTCAAGAACACCAAGGGCAAACCCGATGTCGACCAAACAAGAAGAAACGCAACAACTTGACTCGATAAAACTGGACTCGATATCGACTTAACAAAGAGGAACAAGACTCGATTGAACAGTAATAATAAAGACACGAAATTGAAAGAACAAGACCGATAGATTGGGTGATTCGAACTAAAATAGAACGAGATAAAGACCACGGGCCTCCTAAGAGGGTAGGAATCAAATATCAACGACTATAAAGCCCGCCTCTACAACCTTACACAACCAAGCGGACAACTTGGAGGCACAAGGAGGGGACTTGTGATTACCAGGATCACCAAGCTCTCGCGAGGTTGATGAAAACAAAGCAAACCAAGCAAGATCAATTACCAATTTGCAATCGATGAGCAACGCTTCGAATCGATTGACTTTAGAACGCTCAATGTGTTTTCACAAGAGAAACTTCAATAATGTTCAACCGATTGTTCTACAAGGCAGAACCGACTATTTAACCTAATCAAAGGCTGATTTTCAGCTAAAAAGAATTAAAATAATTAACTTAAAGAAATTAATAAAATAACCCTAAAAGTTTCCTAAAATGGCTTAAGTAGAAAGTTACCAAAATAGGAAATAAAACAAGGTTTCCACACTTGGTTAAAATCGGCTATACATGTCTAGGGAGGCTCGGCAATCTTGATCTCTATGCACATGTATGTCTTCAGTGTAGGCTCCGGAAGTTGAACCGTGCTCGAGAACAAGGCATGACTCACGAACATAAATGAGTCGCGTTGAAGCTTCTTGGCTCGGGCTCGAGTCATAGGTCCGTCTCCTACGATGATCGGCGTGTCCGGAGGTGTAGAAGATGGTCCCGCATCAACCATCCTCCCTTTTAAGATCATCAACAATGACTATGTAAATGTGTATTTTTAGATATTTTTTCGGCTCCATTGGTTTCTTTAGGTGTGCTAATGTACACATTTAAGCATATGATGTGCAAATTTGAGCACACCACCTCCTCATGTATATAGACTTTTACAAAAACGCAAGAATTTCATTGGTTTATGTTATTTTCCTTTTTATTTTAAATTAATTGTATTTGAATGGTGTGTAAAAATGCACATTTTACCAATATAACAAATTACTAAAAAAGTATTGTGTATTTTTGCACATCTTATGCAAATGTGTATATTTTAACTAAACCTCCATGGTCTTATATGTACAAAAAGTCAAAATAGATATGTTGAAAAGTTTAGGTATGTGAATATAACACAGTTCTGCATCAAACGTGACCATTTAACCAAGGGGAAGAACTAAATATATCCCGGTTCTAAACGAGAGTAGGAACAAATATGCATTTTCTCTCTTTTTAAATATATATACCTTGAATTGGTAAATAAAGAGCGGCCATTCCGGGGTTCGAACCGGGGACCTATGGGTACTACCCACAAGTACTTTCCGGTTAGCCATTCCGGAATGGTTAAAGGAATACACATAAATACACAATCATCTTGCACAAGGCTGGGTCAATGTCAAGCCATTCGCCGAACCATGAGTTGCACTGCTGGGAGCTGCGAAGAATGCTGCCCGCTCTTGCACGCATAGCAGGCCCAGCTGGACGAACCGGATGACCTCGCTTGCAGGCAAGGCCTCCTTCATGGCTGCATCCATTAACTCTGCACTTCTTCCTTCTTTCCACAACCTCCATGCCTGTTTACATTCGAATCAAACATTCCTTTATGCTTAATGATAAGTCGGTTTGGACAAGCGATTGAAATGAATAAAATGCAAGTGTTTGAGAATCTAAAACGGAACTAATGCATACTTCATTGATCAGTTTCATAAAGAAGAGAAAAGGCCTTGAAAATCCGAACTCAATTACATATGCTAGCCAAGCGAACGAGTATGTTCAAGTAACTTACATGGCCAGTGCATCCGCAATCATAAGAATTGCTCTTCCTTCCACTTATTATCTCCAGCACAATGACTCCGTAGCTGAATACATCTGATTTTTCCTAGAAAACACCATTCATTGCATACTCTGGAGACATGTAGCCACTGGAACAGAGACATAGATTGATGAACAACTTGTGCGCATCTTAAAGAGGAATGGTAATCGTTTTTTTGTCTGAAATCAGCATGAAACTACAAGCTTTACAAAGATAATTTGGTTTAACGTACTAAGTACCAGCTATTCTTCTTGTCTTGGCCCCGGTTTCATGATCCTTAAAGATCCTTTGCCATCCCGTAATCAGATATTTTAGGGTTCATCTCATCATCCAGCAATATGTTCGCGGTCTTCAAGTCCTAACGCGTTTGCCCCAATCCAAAAGCCGACTTTTGGTTGAATCTGCAACCGAACGGACAAGATTTAAGATTTTTTTTAAAAATGCTTTATTCCACTGAAAGCTACTACTTGAATATGTTCCATTGCAAGTTAGGTACCAAAAATCAAGGAGTCAAGGCTTCTATTAGGCATGTACTCGTAGACTAGAATCCTTCCTCCTCTTTGAATGCAACATCCCAGAAGGCGAACAAGATTCCTGTGTTGGAGGTTGGAGATCAACATCACCTCATTGATGAACTCCTCTGATCCTTGCCCTGAATCTTTAGCTAGCCTCTTTGCGGCTATTTCTTGCCCACCTGGCAGCCTACCCTGCAAAATCACTCCAGTTTGCAAGAATTTTAGCTTCAAAGTTGTGCGTCAAAACAATGTTTAGAGGCAGCCCTGAGCCCATTTGACTTCAACACGGATTGTATACCTTGTATACTGAACCAAAACCGCCTTCTCCGAGCTTGTTTGAAGCAGCAAAGCAACCTGTTGCAGTTTCTATGGTTGTAAAACTGAACAGTGTCAGTTGTTCCTTTTTCGTGCCCATCTTAAGCTTCATGGAGCTCGTGATGTCCATCGTGCTTCTGCCCCACTGCAGGATCCTCATTTTGCCTCCTAATAACACATCAGTTTAGGCATATGAAGTCGAATCATAAAGACATAAACAGATGCCGTCTCAAAAAACTTGTTGCATGGACACAAGTTAGGGTGTGCAGAAATTGATCCAGTACCTTCCATTTTACATCTCCGAATCACAAAACAAGCTGCAATAATAGAAACAAGTACTGCAAAGGAAGCTACTGAAGCCACGATTGCCCATCTCACTCTATGATCTACACACGAAAAAATTGCAAGCCTTTTAGATTCAGTCACCTTCTCAAGGTAAAGAACAGTGCTAAAGGGTGTCCACTTAAAGCAAAGGACACCTAATTCCTACTAAGGCAATGTTTGGTAATTGAAATCATATTGAAGTCTCTCTGGTTGCTGATTAATGTAGCTGTTGTAAGGAGCCTTTTGTTTTTAGATGACTCAATTTAGTGTTTAGTCAATTAGTCATATATTAGCTTATTTAGTAAAATTATGAAAACTAGTACTTTTCCCGAACCATGTTCGGTTTTTTTTTCAATAATATTTTTTTACCGAGTATGACATACCGCACAAGTATTCGATGCATGTTAATTTTTTACTAACATACCATTTTGTCCATTCTCTTCAACATGTCGTTCTTTTAAATCTTCGATTGTTATGATGGAGTCTTTTATCGAGATGACCGATAGTACGAATCTGACAAAGAATAGTATATCAGTTGCTTTCACACTTCTTCTAACATCCGCTCTACTTCAAATAAAAGAACAAAAGTCTTGCAGTTTTCGCAAAATAAAATCGCGTAAACCCTAAGATATTCTAAATAAAATCGTGTAAACCCTAAGATATTCTAAAGAACAAAAGTCTTACACTTCTTAAATTGGTATAAATTATAAACAATTTGAGAAAAAAGATATTCTATATTTAAATATATAAACCCTATAGAGCTAAAATCTTAAAAATGATATTTAGTATCCTATATTTAAACGCATAAACCCTAAGCTACCAAAATATTTTTAAAAAAAATGTTAAATCTCTCAAATTAGTGTAGATTATACATCAATTTCAATATCTCGAATTTTAAAAATTAACTATAAATCAAATTCCAAATTTGAAATATTAAGTACTTTTTAGAGGCGTTAATTCATCGAACACCACATGAGAAAGGTATATGATCATACTTTTCACCATGTTGTTTTTTCAAAATCTTTGGTTATCACGAAGAAATCTTTTATCGAAAAGATCGATACTACGAATTTGATAATATATATATATATATATATATATATATATATATATTGGGCCATGTGTTAACATCTCTTACAATGTTAAATGTTAACAGATATGGGCCTTTGACTGAATAGAATGAGTGGTTGAGATTATTTGGCAATTTTGCCTTTTCTTTTTAATTAAAATCAATGGGACCCGCCTCTTTCCCTGCCCACCTGTTGAATTACGCGCGTGTGATTTACTCTTTTTTTTTGTGGCCTAACGTTTTTGGGTGGGGACGTTTTTGGGTGGGGTAACGTTGTTATTTTGTGTGGTGCCCTGTTTGAACTATTCGATAAGGTGATATTAAATATTCACTAATTTATAGTTATTATTCGTTTGTAAAGAGGATTTATCCTTTAGATATTGGCAAAAAGGTTGCTCAATTTTGCAACTATTCGCTAGGTGGATAGTAATTATTCGCTAAGTTGATAGTAATTATTCGCAACTTTGCAACTATTTGCTAGGTTAATAGTAATTATTCGCTAGGTTGACGGTAAATTATTATTCGCTAAGTTGATAGTAATTATTCGTTGGGTTGAAAGAATATGTAAACCTAATTCATGATTTCCCACGTCTAATTAACCACGTACATATGAATAATTCCGTAATATTAACGAATATAAACTCTAAACTTGCCGAATAGTGACTCTGAACGTGATAGATACACGTTAATTATGCAGAAAGATTTGGACAATTATTCGGTAAAATGTTCAAATAATAACTAAATAGTAACGAATAATTTATCACTTATCATCGAATTATTTATTGCATACCAATGAATAATCTATTACAAAACTATGAATACCAATGAATAATCACATGTCGTTTGTAGATCTAAAAATATCTTAAAGAAAATCACTCAAAATGATAATAAAATCAGGAGTGGAGCTTGAAACATATCTTCTGGAAAATTTCACATCTGGCCTTCTTCATTCAAAATCATCAAAATCGCAACAACTAAGGCTACAATCGGAGAGTCTCTTCGAACAAATACCACAGTAATGAATTAATCTATAACAAATGAAAAGAAATCAGACCTCGAAATAGTAATCCCGGATATGAATTCCTCCAACTCATCGAACCAAGGAGTTCGCTTCCGATTAGAGCGAATGTCTGGCGAGTCGAGGAGAGGAGAGCTGAAAACTGGCACGGCGAGGCGAGTAGAGGAGAAGAGAGCCGAAGACGGGCACGGAGAGGAGAGGAGAGTCGAAGACGGGCACGGCGAGGCGAGAATAGGCGAGTGGCGTTCTAGTAGAGCGACGGTCAGGCGGCAAATCCGAGCGAAGAATTCATATTGGATCCACGCGAGGGAGGCCGTGGATCTGGTAGAGCGACGGTCCGACGGTTACGGTTGACAGTAGAGCAACAGTCCGGCGGAGAGGAGATGCGAGGGAGGACGTGGATCTGGTAGAGCGACGGTCCGACGGTTACGGTTGACAGTAGAGCGACAGTTCGGCGGAGAGGAGATGTGAGGGAGGCCGTGGGGGTGCGGCGCGACGAGGGACCTCCACCTTCTCCGGATCTGGGTGCCCCGACCTCGAATCCGAGCGAGGGAGATGAGCGGATGTGAGCGAGACTGCGATGTCGATTGTCGATGGAGGAGCGGCAATGAAGCAGATGTGAGGGAGACGAAGGACTGGGTTAGGGTTTGGTGAAAATCAATTTTATCTTGGAATTGATATTAGGAGCAGTTGAATATATGGAGAGAACGTGGGTGGGGTAAAAGGTTGAAAATTTGGCTTCTTAAAGAAGGACACGTGGCTCAATATTTTGTGAAGACATTGCTTTTGAAATTATAAGGGGTGGATGGGCATGACATATTTGTTGGAAATGACTGTGATTCCGTAGTTTCCATAAGCTTGTCCATGGTAGCTCCCAAAAACGAAAACAATATGCTCCTATAAACATTCCATGTCAGACACATCTACAACGAGCTTTTCACTTTCTCAAGGCCCAAAGCCCCATCCAAACAAAGCCTTACATACAGTGAAGCTCCATTGATAGAGTCTGAAAGAAAAACTGTGGTCAGTAGCTCCAAAAGGAAAGAAAGTTAACTGCAAAACTTGGCTTTAGATTCTCCATTGTCGCCTCGAACATAAACAACTCCATCTCCTGTCCCCAACATGCCCAAAAGATCCTCTTCGCTCCCGTAGTAGAGTTGACAACCGGCTTCACCGTCGTCCCTTGAAGTGAACGCTATACAGGAGCAATTGCTTCTACACATCATCTCACAGTCACTGTAACTCATAGCAACTGAAGTGCTCATCGAACTGGTTATCAACCCCTTCATCTTTGAGAAATCATTGCCAGAAGTACAAAGCATTGGATCCAAGCTCAAGCAATTGCCCCCTTGGCACGATTGATGACTAGCCACCATGACTTTCCCACCAGATAGCATAGTAAATTCGTCGAGTTGGCCTGTAGGAGCAATCGTCAGCCACGAAGATGCATAAGCTGCTTTCGTATCAAAGGTGAAGTAGGATTCATTAGCGTTAGATACGTAATGGAAATCGAATCCGTTTAATGAATTGTTGAAAACAAACTGAAAATTGCTCCCATTCCAATGGCCAATTTCCACCTGAAAACTGTAGCTCTGCCATACCATAAGCTTGGTTGAGTCATTTTCACAAACACCTAGCGTGAATGGACCGCGATTGGGATTAGTAGCGGTCAGCCATGAGACGATCATCCTCTGCTTTGGTTGGCTTTCATGGAGATCAAACCAGCCAATCTTCATCCCGGGAAGGTAAGTATCAGATTCGATGTCGAACGATTCAAGGCTTTGCCATACAACCTGATCTCCTCCTTGTTTAAGAACAATATTTCCGCTATCAAGGAGGACCGCCGAGCTAGAATTTACGCTTTTCCCGGTTTCGGATGTCGTGAGGTTCTCCGCGTTGACAGTAATAGCGATTTGGCGAGAGTCCATGAGAATCAGATTCGCAAGGGAATCCATCTTCAGGACGCCGGAAGAACTCAAGATCGGGTTGTCGCGATTCGCAACCCAAACAGGTTTCCTGTAGGCGTCGTTTTTGAACCAAATCCCTAGGAAATAGTGGCCTGAGAAAGGATCGGAGAAAAATCCGAGCTCGAAGACGCCGCCGGATGAGATCAGAGTCTCGTTGATTCCCAGCGTATCGCCGTATCTTAGGGTTTCTGATTGCGCATCGGACGATAACAGAAGCAATCCAATGATTAGAAGACGCAACAGAGACGAAGATGCAAAATCATCACTGATCGTGATCGCCATTTTTGGAGTGATTAGGCGAAAAATTGATCAGCGGATGAGGTTTGGTGGAGCTGGAAATCAAAGGGGGCGGTTGTAACTGAAGGATGAGTCACAGAGTTTGAAGGAGGGAGAAGAGAACTCATGCCAAAAGTCAGAACTCAAAAGGCAAGAAAGTCTCCCGCCTAAATTCAACGACAGTGATTTGTAAAACTAACCCGATTTGGATCTCAATTTGCCAAAAACAACCGCGTTTATGATATTTACAAAAAAAATAGTTTCACTGTTAATTAAAACACATCGTTACTATTCATGTATGTTTTTTTAAATTGGTAAAAACTATATAAAATACCAACTTTTTATACATTTATTTTTATAAATTCATATTCAATTTTCCAAAAATAACGGAAGGAGTAACACTTATAGCCTCTAGAGGAATTGAGAAAAGGTTTATTTTTATGTTAGATACCATCAAACTTCTTCTATCGGATGAATAAATCGAAAAAACCCAAAATGGACAGAGAGAACGCGCTTCCTCACGCGCGCCCCCTTACCTCCTTCCCCAAACGAAAACAAGAACACACGCTTCCTACTCCCCACCCAAAACTCAAGAAAAAACGAAACCCTAGAAATTTCCTTCTGCAATGTTTAGGGGTCGTTTGGTATTGATATCAGTATATCAGATATTAGCTATCAGCTCCCGATATCTGATATCGGTGTTTGGTACGGGGAGTATATCGATATCAAGTGATATCTTGATATCAGGTTTTAACTATCACAAGACCATTTTGATATACCAATTTTCTGGGCGGTATAGCCTGATATCACCGTTCGGCGTTCGCTCTCTCCTGTTGCTCCCTTCTGGTCGCTCTCCCCAGTACTCTTCCCTTCTCATCTCTTCTCTCCTTCTTCTTTCCTCTTTCTTTGCTTCATCTATGGCGGTTATGAATCTACCTACAATCCCGATTCTTGTAATATAGGGCTAGGGCTGTGCGATTTTTAGGTTTTAGATCCTAGGGTTTGTGTAATCTGGAAATTGGCTGGAATTTTGGGCGATTTTTGGCTCTGCTTGTTGGCTGTTTGTTGGGTGAAATCAGAAATTTGTGTGCCCTAGATATACTGAAATTTTGTGCGATTTTTTGGCATGTTGATGTGCGATTTTTTACTTCATCTTTGGCTGCAATTTTTTCTGTCATTTTGTGCGTTTTTTTTTTGCTGTTGTTTGGCTGCAATTTGGCTATCCGTTTTGCTGTCATTCTGTGTGTTTTTTGCCCCGTTTCTGTGTGGTTTTGTGCGTTTTTTGGCTGTTGTTTTGCTGAAATTTATCTTGCTTTGTTTGAGATTTCATTCATGTTTGATAGCCTACAATATATACCAAACAAGGATATCAAGATATCACCTGATATCGATATACTGATATCGATATCGATATACTTGATACCGATATCGATATCGATATCTGATATCTTGATATCTAGATATCAATACCAAACGACCCATTAATCGATCTTCTGAAATCTCCTTTGTCCTGGAATAATCTCCAAAGCAATCTTCAATTGAAACCCCTCCTATTCTGGATCTGGAGTTCTCCCTCTAAACGCCTTTCAGGCTTTGTCCCTAAATTGAATATCACTCTATTCCTCCTTTTGAGATGGTTGTTCATCCTATTTTATACGCTTCGATTCATCTCCCATCTTAAAGAATTGACCATTTTCATTGGGGAGTGGGGGGCGTTGCTTCTTTCTCCTATTCACTTGGAATCCTCTCAGATTCATACGTTTGACATGAGTTTTCAGCTTTGGTGCGTTTTTGGGGGCTCGTTTCTTTCTCCTTCTCTCTGGCTCCTGAAGGTTCGGTTTTCTCGTCCGCCCTTGCTATACAACATTGACTGCTCCGTGCATGCAGTTTGACCTCCTGAATGCGTTCGCCGACCTTTTCACAGTCGTCGTTCTTCTCGGTGGCTAGACCTAGCACAAGGTGCTCCTACCGGGTATGTATCTCTTTCCTCTGTAAATAAACTACATCCTGAGTGCCGATTTTGGCCCTGTCACAAGCCTGGTGTTTGTGGGGTGGCCTGTTCCTCAGTGAACAACAACCCTTGTACACCATCTAATGGGAAGCCTACCGGCGACACCCAAACAAACTCATCACCTAATGGGAAGCCTACCGGTGACACCCAATCGAACTCATCACCTAATGGGAAGCCTACCGGCGACACCCAATCAAACTCATCACCTAATGGGAAGCCTACGGGCGACACCCAATCAAACTGATCATCACCTAACGGGAAGCCTAACGACGACACCCAATCAAACTCATCACCTAGTGGGAAGCTTAACGGCGACACCCAATCAAACTCATCACCTAACGGGAAGCCTACCGGCGACATCCAATCAAACTCATCACCTACTGAACAATCACCCAAACACATCACAACAAACACCTTCTCCAAGTTGTCTAAATACGAATGGGGGAAAGGTAAGATTGATATATGCACACATATAATCTATAGCACTAGTATGAGCATAAACTTTAAGAATTATCCATGCCCAAACTTTGCAATTAAAAATCAGAAAACTAAATCCATAATCTAGAATTTAATGAGCTATCGCTCCTTTACTTGGAATGCAGTACCCAAAAAATGTACTTGCAAGCTATCTCTTTGTAATCATAAGATGAATACTAGAATGTTATTATGTAACCATGTAAATTTTGACTTATGTTTGCCTCTCTCACAAGGAGTTTGCAGGTGGCTTCTGCTCTTGTTTGGATTCTGTCATACCAAAGCACTTGATCAACTCTACTGTGACATAAACCATGATTGGTGTTGCCATCATAGCAACTTGTACCAGACAAGCTCAAGGTATACACTCCTCTCCCTTGATCTGAGTTATGGCAATTCACCTGGACATAGGAAGTCAAAAACTAAAAAAAAAATTATATACTTTTCAGAATTCCCTTTTATCTGGAATGGGGCGTGTTTGGAATTACTCGCTTAAATGCAACCCTGATTTCTACCCCCCAACAAATAGAATTAATTCATAATACAACCAACCTGCTTACCCTCATATAAACGAGACTAACTGATTTTTCCTTGCAATGATGCCTTATGTTCGGTTGGGTGCTTGGCTTCTTTACTGGGTATTCTGGCTTCACCCGACTTGTCATCTCCATGCTCCTTTCTGCATGATTACAGAATGCTAGATCTATACGTTTTTTCTGCATTCTATCAAATTTGACCTAAGGATCGTCTTTGATCACGAGAATATCTCTACCTTACTGCTTCATCTACTTGGAATTTGCCAAACATGTAAAAAAAAACTCTCTACCATTAAAAACAAGCTACATGCTAGTTTCCCATCAATACTATAACCCTTACCTTCATATTAGTTTTATAATCTATTTATGTGATATCCAAATAGACATATATAATTACTCATATGTATCCTTGTATACACTTAAAACAAATATTAAAACCATATTTATCTGGTGGCTCTTCTTTGGGAACAACTTATTACTTTTACTTTACCTCACCCAACAGCTCACACCTACTCCGATTAAATTACACTGGCATACTTACATTGTTATCTGTTATTGGCTTAGTTTGATGACTAAATTGTCTGTACTTCAATCATCTATTGTTTTTAACATGAAATTTGTGAAGCTTTTATACTCTACATTACCCTATGAACTGTTGGTTGGCACTTGTCCTGTCTTAAGGCCTTTTCATTGTAACCTTATGGACTCGAGTTACATAATTTTAAGCTTCTACATTACCCTGGGACAGATTCTACAAATACTATGCATGAACTTTTTGATTTAGGGGCTATGTCTTGATCCGGCATGTGGCCTTTTTTCAAACATGAATCTGTTGACTAAATCTTTCAATACAAATCACAGGATAGATTTTAAGAATACTCTATATATACAAATCAACACTAAACCCATAAGTAGATGCACTACTCAGATCTTCTGTATAAAACAATCGATCATTCTCAAAACAAGAATTACCAATTCTCTCAAAGATAGTTACTATGAAATTTAGTTATTGGAATGTCAGGGGACTAAATAGAAGGAATGTTTGGACCCATATTGAATCGACAAGTAAAACGAACCACATCAAAATACTAATGCTAGTTGAAACAAAGTTACAAAACCCACCACCGGAAAATTGCTGGAAAAAACCAGGTTTCGATATAATGCATTTATGTCCCTCTTTAGGCCTTTCTGGTGGCATCTGCCTCCTATGGAAGGAAGCCCAGCTTCATAATGAAACATTCACAGTAGTGAATTCTGACAACAGAATTATACAAACAACTTACACAAACAACTCGGTTGGAGTGACTATAGAAATCTTATTTGTTTATGCACCTCCACATGAAAATGAGAAAGAGGGTTTCTGGTCCGCCCTATCGGAGACGATACAAACAATAAAGCACCCAATAATGATTATTGGAGACCTAAATGAGATTCTCGAACCTGATGACAAAATGGGTGGTTTAATCCCAAATGCAAACCGATTTCGAAGACTAAACAAAATCATTACAACTCACAACTTGCTAGATGCACCAACGACAGGCAACAAATTTACATGGAGAAAACGACCCCATGGAGTGGATAACATCTATGAAAAACTTGACAAAGCTCTTGTTAGTTTTTAGTTACTACAACAATTTCCAAATCTACACACAAAGAATCATGTCTTCTTGAAATCAGATCACGCACAAATCACAGTGGACTTAATGGATAACCAGAAGCCTAAGCTACAGCCTTTCAAATTCGAAATGGCTTGGACCAATAGATCGGATTATGAAAACCTTGTTAAACAAGCATGGAGATTTGACACCCCGGGATCTCATATGTTTAAGCTGACAAAAAAACTACAAGAAATAAAGAAAAAAAAGCAAAACATGGAGCAAAGTCACTTTTGGGAATATATTCTGGCAAATTAACCAAGTGGAGTTAGAACTACAAGAACTCCAAACTAAGTTATATAACTGCTATAACACACACATAGAAAACAAAATAAAAAGACTTTCAATCAAACATGCTTCTCTATTAGCCTACCAAAAGAAATACTGGGGTCAAGGGGATAAAAGGAAACATGTAAAATCAATAGATACAAACACAAGATATTTCCATAAAATTGCTACGGGAAGACGGAATAGAAACATCATAAAATCAATTCAATCAGCAGCCGGGGTCACTTTAACAACCGAAAAAGATATAAGGGAGGTCATCAGATATGACTTTTCAAAGCATTATTCCCAACAACCTCGAGACCATTATCCAAGTAATCTACTAAATAACATAAATAAGGAAATCACAGATCCAAAGTAGATTTTGAAGAATTAATAACCACGACTAAAGCTCAACTCCAGCGTTAGAAGGCTAATGGTCTTTCCCAAGCTGATCGTTGCACCCTGATAAAGACAACCTTAGCTGCAAAACCATTGCACTTAATGCAATGTTTCTTATTACCAAAATCAGTACATACAGAACTTGACAAAATAAATAGAAACTTTCTCTGGAACAAGGGGCCTAAACACAAACCATTAATTAGCTTGTTTGAGATCTGCAAATCAAAATCCAATGGAGGTTTAGGTCTACGAACATCAGAAGACATGAACAAAGCCTTATAGCTTAAACTGCTATGGAAAATTCTAGCAGAACCGAACAACCCTTGGGTAGAACTGATTAAGGAAAAATATCTAAAACAACAAGAACTTCTAAAATATAATCGAAAGGGGCAAACTTCATGGCAATGGACTCAGTTGACAAAATTAATCCCTTTATTCAAGCAAGGGATCCGTTGGTCAATTGGAAATGAACAAAACATCAACTTCTGGCTGGATCATTGGACATGCGATGCACCTCTCATAACTATGGTACCACACCCCCAACAAATTGAAACTACCACAACTGTAAATCAGCTTCTAAAAACTGACAAGACTTGGGACCTAGAAAAATTGACAAGATTGAGTGACTACAACTTATCAAAAGACATAATTGAAAATATCAAAATGACACCTATACCCAAAAACATACATATGGATAGGCTATACTGAAAATGGAGCAGAAATGGATGGTTCTCTACCAAATCAGCTATAGACATGATGGGTAGCCTAAAACAACATCAAAAATCAAACATGAGATTGATTTGGGAACTGGATATCCCACCAAAGATCAAGACCTTCCTTTGGAAGATCTCAAAAAATGGCATACCCACTACCTCCAAACTCGCCTCAAGATGAATAGAAATCCCAACCAACTGCCCGCAATGTGACTCCAGTTTTGAGGACATTCCTCACCTACTATGGGTTGCCCTATTTTAAGAGACACCATACTAGCGATTGATCCAATATTGTACATGAAAACTAACGAGGCCTTCAGGGAAGGCACTACCCTCAATGACATAATACAAGATATTAAAAATAGCATTGGTAAGAATCGCTTCTCTATTCTTGCCTTTGCCTAGTGGGGATTTGGTACTTTAGGAACAAGAAACTATTCGACGATATTCACCCGGATGTGAGATGCATTAAATCTTTCATCAATGACCAAATTTCACTATGAAAATCCACAAAAAATATCGAAGAACTTGACAAAAACACAACCACACAACAAACAACCCAAAGAAGGAAAAAATCAAAATGGAAACCCCCATTGAATGGGAAACAAAAATTTAATTTCGACGGGGCTCTCGCGCCCACTGGATCTGGCTCCTACGGCTTTATAATCAGAAACCATATGGGAACCCCTATCTTATTTGGTTGTGGTCCTTGCCCAATCCCTTCTGTCGCGGGATCGAAAAGCATTGGAGCTTGGCAAGGTATCATGGCCGCATTAGAGCTACAAATAACCGATTTGAAAATTGAAGGTGACAATCTAACCGTCATCAACAGCCTTAAAGGTCTTGGGAAACCTTCAGGAGACTCCGAAATGATTGTCTCGGACAGTCTAGTCTCGCTAGGTTTCTTCTCTTCTGTCGAGATTCGTCATGTCTATCGCGAGGCAAACCAAGTTGCGGACCGCCTAACACACCTGAACTTTGCCATGCACAGTCACATTAGCCCTGACGATTCTTTGCTTGGTTCTCTCATCCGTATAGATGCCCTTAGCTCTTAAGGTTCCCCTAAAGCCAAATTATTTCCGGTTAAAAAAAAAAAGGTTTATTTTAGGGGTTTGCGACCAAACTTTTTATTTTGCTCAATATATTGATACATTTTTCATGTCATGTGACATGAAAATTCATGTGGTACGTTTATTGAACTTTGTTCGCTTATTTATATTGAAAAGTCTTTTTTAAGAGTTATTTTTGCAAAGATCATAACAAACTTTAAAAAGTGGATTATTAGCCCGTTGTTCATTCCACGCACGAGGGTTGAACAAGTCAGTCATTGAAGCATACACGTAACTCATGAATTGCAAATGTGTTTTAGTTAACATACAACTATAGTATAGAGTATGTTGCCGAAGCATTAAGAGCAAGGGGTAACCTTGTTCAATCACTTTTTCCATCTCATTAGTTTTATTTATAAATAAAATTAAAAATTGCTTGATATTAATATTTTTTTATTACATTAGATGAAAAATAAAAAAAATTAATAACATTATATTATAAGCAAATAACAAAAATAATTACATTAGTGTATGATAATGGAATATGAAAAAGAAGTGCAAACAATATAATAGGTCAAGATGATTATATATAGGAAAAAATTATACTCAAATTGTGGAGAAAATAGAATAAAATTAATGGTATAATTATTATTTGAAAATAATAATAATAAATATAAATTATAAATACATTTGAATAATTAATACATCAAATAAATAGTGTAATAAAAGGGTGGGGACCACTTGCGGTGGGAGAGGTTACCTTAGTAGAAAGAGGTAACCCTTTCCAACCTCTTACCTTAAGGTTTGACTTGCAACCATGAGTTTACCTTTTAAAACCTATAAGATAAGTAAAACTCATGGTTGCACATGGTCTAAGAGCATGAGCAACCATGGGTTTTAGCAACCTTAAGGTTGCTAAAAGGTAAGTCCATGGTTGTGGCCTTTACCTTAAGGTAAGAGGTGAGAAGGGGTTACCTTAGTAGAGAGAGGTAACTCTTTCCTTTTCTATTTTTCTTTTTCTTTTTTTTTATGATAAAGTAGGTTGATATATTTTACATTTAGATTTATTAGTTGTAATACGGTTTAAAATGAAATAAAAATATATTTATATTTCATTATTTTTTAAAATAAAATATCCGATTGGTTTAATTTTATTTTTTTTCTATAATTTGAGCTCAATTTTATCCTATATATAACCCCATCTTGATCTATTGTAGTTCCACCTATTTTCTTAACCATGGATCACAATAATCCAAATACTCCACCCATTTCAAATATGTCTTTTGATCCAAATCTTCTAAAAAATCCTCAATTTCAAGTGATGTTGCAAATATTTAACAATTCTTCAACACCCGAATATCCAAATTATACCCCACATAACCCTACCAATGTGTACAATCCTCTTTTTTTCCAAATCAACAACATTTTGAGCATTCTCCGGGTGTTCAAGGGAGTGTCACTCGAAGTCCAACCGAAGATGCAAGGCAAGTCCATCAAGTACAAGAGAATGAAGAAGTTGTTGTTCACAATAAAATATGTTTTTCACTTTTTTTTTATTTTAATCTAGATGTAATAAAATATATTTATATTAACTACTTGTTATTTTTATTTATTTATAACATTATAAATAAAAATAATTCACAATAATATATGATGATACACATATAATAAAGGGAAAGATATAAAGGAAAAGAAAAAGTAAAAATAAATTTGAAAAGAGGTAAAAGAGGTTTCCCATGGTTGTAGAAGAAAACTTTTAGAAATAGGTAGAAAAAGTGAAAATTATTTTAAACAAAAAAATAAACGAGTTGTAAAATTGTTATAGAAAGATGGAAAAAAAAGGGGAAAGAGGTTTACCCATGGTTGCGGATGGTCTAAAAACACTACTCCGTAATTTGGTAATTCAACTCATTTGTCAGGTTGCATCTTTTACTAATTGCCAACTTTTTTAAAAAAAATTTTGTAAATTTGCATTCGGATACAAGTAAAAATTTGAGAGATCAAATATTAATAAACTTGATATTTGAGAGGTTGATAGACCAATAAACGGATTAAAAGAAAGGCAAAATAACAAGTTGCACACACTATACTAAAAGGCATAAATTATTTGACGTATATTAAAGCTCCGGTTTTTAAAAAAATAAATTCATTTTACATTATAAAGTTTTAAATGAGTTAAAGGTAAAAGTATTTTAATTAGCTTTTATTAAATTCAATACTTGCTCACTATAAGTTGTTTTGAAGTTTTTTTTTATATTAACAAATCTATTTTTTTTTTTTTTTCTTCTTAACTAGTTTGTATCGGTTACTCTATTAGTTAGGGTTACCTGCCATCTAACTAGCTAATGATCAGTTGTGAGTAGTTTAATTTAACACTTATTTTACACAATTAACCATCATGTTCAGTTGCCCGTGTTATCAAACAAAGCCTAAATATCATATTAAGACACAATTTCTTTTTTTGCATGGTTTAAGGTTGTTCAATTAAATGATGGTTTATAAATACAGGGTGTAGAGCCAGAAATAACCATGCGAATATTTGATCCATCTGCTTCACTTGCCTAAAATTTGCGGGTGAAAACCCGCACTAAAGTGGGCGACGGCTTGACGGGTGGTGCAAGTGCGGGTGAAGTGAGTAATAGATGTATTATGGGTGCAGATTTTTCACTCATTACCCGTCCCAATAGTCCACTCATTCACCCGCCCTACATACCCACATAAAAACCCTAAAACATATGTATTTTTTTTTTTACTATTTTACATTTACATATCAAGAATCTAAACCCTAATCTTGATCACCGCCTCCTTCCATCTCGATATTCACTCTCCACTCTTCACTTTCCATCTTGTTAATGTTATTGAGTCTCCATGTTCTACTTTTCAATTTTCATCACCATTTTACTTCACTCATTGGTCACTCGCTCCACCCGCATCACCCCCATGGGTCGGATGAGGGTGAATATGTTTGTGGGTGATAGGTGGTGTGGGTGAAGCTATTTATCCTGCGGAGCGAGTGATGGAATGACTTCATCCATCCATCGCCCGCCCCACTTCCACCCATATTAGGGCATCTCCTACCGTAGGCAAATTGTTAAGGTCGGGGATAGAGTCTAACATTGAAAAATAAGGTGAAGAGCAAACCAAAATATAAGGGAAGGTGAAGCCCCTTCACAAAAGAAATCCGACACAACTCCCATTTTCAGATTATTCAATCGGGGTTTCTAGGAATTTCACACGGTATTAGAGCAGGTCCGGGTCGGGTTGGTTTTCCTAGCTTTGGGTAAGGCTAAAAGAGATTGAGATGCCGAAACCCGTCGTAAAAACCAAAAAAAAAATATGGGTGAGTTATAAAGAGATTGAGAGTCTCCGTCCGAGAGAGAAAAAAAAATGTTCAAATGTCATCGTAAACCAGGCGGGAAGAAATTTTTTTTTTATTCAAGTGTCAACCCGATCCAGGCGGGTTGCACGTGAGGGGGCGTGTTGGTGATGAAAAGATTGGCAATCCCACATTGATTATGGGTGGTATTGTGGGCGTGTTGGGATGAAAAGATTGTTATCCCACATTGATTGTGGGTGGTATACCAATACAAAATATAAGAGGAAGCCCCTACACAATGGCTAGTTGATACTGTGGTGATTGGAGAAACTGATGAAAAAAGTTGTGACGACGACGATGATGTGGGGATTTCCAATTTGCAGCAAGCGCGGGAGATAGAAGAAGAGATGGTGGATGAGATTGGAAATAGAGAAGCTGAAGTTCACACTGCAAAGGATCCCAGCAGGCAGGGAAATAGAGGTGGTGCAATTGCAATTTTGCAGGTGCTGGCATTGTTAGCAAGGGAGGAAAGTCCGAGTGATGATGAAGACAATGACTTGTAACAATAAGAATTGAAGCTTACAGTTGATGTTATGGTAAGCTTTCTCATAACGTAGTTGTTCTAGTTTATTTAGGAACTTTTCAAGGTTTTGGGGAGGTTCGCAAAATGGAAGCATTGCTTAACTAAGATGCCTGTTGTGGTTTGAAGTTATTGTCAGTACACTGCAGTCCTTTTGTTGGAGCTATGCAGGTAATTCTTTTGCCCTTTACTTTCATGGTGCACTAATAATAGGTGATAGATTAGGATCCATTAATTTGGCAATTCTGAATATAAATTATGCATTCAAGAAAGTTTGGAAAATGGTACCTTGAACAAAACTTACATATAATCAATCTTTTTTAGTTTGTACATGCATCTATAAAGCCTCCTCCCTTCTACTTAGGTTCGTCTATAGAAGTACATGCTTACCCAAGAAATAACACCAAAAAATGGTGGTGGTTGTTTTGTTAGCTATGAAGACTAAAACATGTCTAGTATGATGTTCAGTTGATCTATACAACCTGGGGAAATGAAGCACATTCCAATCCAAAATTGCACTGTAATAAAAAAAATGTTTTGATCAGCAAGAAATCATGGAAGAGAGACTTGTGGGAAGGTGTCGACAGCTAGGAGGCACCATAAATGGAGCTACTACTAGCACTGGTGTGATGGGATTGTAATACTTGAAGGTGGGAGGAGAAGCTCGGCCTCTGGGAAGGATCCATACGGTGGCACATCCAGCAGTAGATCCTGATCAGAGCACTCATCGTCGCAAGAGTCCAGCATGATATTGCAACCATCAACAGGCAGCCAAAATTGGCCTCCGAGAGTGTGTAATGTGCCATCTCTTTCCAAAGGCTCCCTGCTTCCTGAACCAAAATTGGCGAGCCCTCTTTTGGGGCCTTCAGTTGTTTCCTTGCCTGAGTAGAAGTGATTCTTTACATCCGATTCATGTACAAAAGATGCAAGTGACGACAAACATAGAAGAAAAATAGAAGCGTACTAACTTGGCATGTTTAGAGATTTTGTTCCTGAAGTGGCCTTTTTGCACATTGCAGATCTTTCAATAACTAACAAGACTCAACTAGCATTGATTCTTGTTTTGTATATCATCAAACAAGCTAGCAAGGAAGATCAACAATGGTGACACACCTTGATCTATGGAAGCGTATGGAGGGAAGACACAAGAGGAATCTGTGTTGCTCTCTTGAACATTAACTCTGTATCCATATTATTACCGATGTACAAGCTATCATGGGATATTTATATCCAAGTTTGTTACAACCCTTATTAAAGATACTAAACCTATCTAATAACTTCCTAACAACCTTACTGACGTCACCTATACACACTGTACACCCCCCCCCCCCCCCCCGCCCCCCTTCAAGGTGGGGATGTGGGGTTGAACACAAGACCCAACTTGCAAGAAAAAAAACAGGTGTTGATCTATACCCACGGCTTTAGTCATGATATCGGCAATTTGAAGATGAGATGAAATATGAACTGTTGAAACAAAGCCTTCCAAAACCAAATCCCGAACAAAATGACAATCAAGCTTAAGATTCTTAGTTCGCTCATGGAAGACGGGGTTTTCCGCCAAGTATTGAGCCGCTTTGTTGTCGCAGCACAACAGAATAAGAAGGTCTATACGGACCTGAAGATCCTCAAGAATCCCAACAAGCCACACCAACTCACTTCTAGTCATGGACATGCTCCGATATTCGCTCTCGGCTGAGGATTTAGACATCATCTTTTGCTTCTTTGTTTTCTTTAAGACTAAGGAATCCCCCAAAAACACGCAATACCCAATCAAGGAGCGGCTAGAGAAGGGACACGTTCCCCAGTCCGCATCTGAATATTCACATAGAGACAAAGCAGAGGAACGAGGATAAAATAGAGAGCAATTGATTGTGGCTTTTAACTTTTTAAGTATCGAAGCAAAAAATGCACAGCTTTCAAATGTGGCTCACGAGGGGAAGCAAGGAACTGAGTAAGTTGTTGAACCGCATATGAAATATCCGGACGGGTCATGGTGAGGAACAAGAGGCGGCCTATAAGATGTCTGTATGATTCTGGGTCGAAGAGTAACACCCCTTTGTCAATACTGAGGTGTAAATTGAACTGCATAAGAAAGCCTGTAGGTTTGCAATCTACGAACCTAGAATCAATGAGGAGATCACGTACATACTTCCGTTGATTTAGAAAGATACCATCAGGAGATCTTCCAATTTCCATACCCAAGAAGTAACGAGCCAAGCCTAGATCCTTAATAGTAAATGTTTTGTTCAATGATAGCTTTAGATCAGTGATTTTAGAGAGACGATCCTCTGTAATAAGTTTGTCGTCCACGTAGATTAAGGCAATGGCAATGCGGGAATCGTGAACAAGAGTGAATAAAGAATAGTCATGTTTGGACTGAACAAAGCCCTACTGAATAAGATGCTTAATAAGCTCAATATTCCATTGCTGGCTCGCTTGTTTCAACCTGCACAATGAATGACGAAGACGGCACACCTGCCCATGCCGGGCTTTATTATATCATTGAGGAGGAGTCATGTATACCTCTTCATCGAGATAACCGTGCAAGAACGCATTATTGACGTCGAGTTGATGCAAATCCCATCCACGACATGATGCCAGAGCAATGACATGTCGAATAGTAGGAAATTTTGCAACCGGCGAGAATGTATGCTTATAGTCACAATCTTTGATTTGGTTAAATCCTTTCGCAACTAACCGAGCTTTGAAACATTCTATCTCCCCATTTTGCCTATATTTGACCTTGTAAACCCACTTTGAGCCAATCGCATTATGGCCCGGAGGAAGCTTGGTAAGATCCCAGGTATGGTTTGATTCAAGAGCATGAAGCTCTTTATTCATGGCCTCAACCCAAACAGGATCCAATAGGGCTTGGGAAAAAGTGGAATGTTCACGATTGGCAAGGACGAGGCACAGAGAATGGACAAAATCTGGAGAGTAATGACTGAGATCAGACAATTTGATAAGAGAGAAGGCCATAGAGAGAGATTTAGAGGGAGACACTCGACGAGTCCGAGATGGCAAGACATGACAAACAAAGTCATTCAATTTGGCAGGATGAATAATGGGACGAGGATCCCTTGCATGGGGCACAATGGGTGCCACTTCTATAAGCTGAACATCCCTGTGATCCCTTGGAGGAATGAAACCATCATCCATGTTAGCAGCACCTTACTGATTCATGTTAGCAGCAGGTGTCACAGAATCCCCAATGTCAACACCTTGCTGAGTTTCTAAAGCTGGATGAACACCACCAACTTGCTGATCAATGGGAACAATCATATCATCACCAAAAGGAACAAAAGGCAATTTCAAACGAGGTGTGTTTATGACAGGTTGAGAGGAAGTAGCTTTGAAAGGGAACTCAAGACTCCTTGAAAGTAACATGTCGGCTAACAAAGGTGATATGATCCTCAAGATCATAAACTTTGAAGGCTTTGTGCCCCAGAGGATAGCCCAGAAAAATGCACCGACGGGTAGTTGCATCGAACTTTAGATGATATGAACCTTTGGGACAACAGCATAACATAGACAGCCCATGACCAGTAAATGAGTGAAATCAGGAGGCTTATTGAATAGAACTTCATCATAAGGGGTTTTCCATAGCAAAACCGGAGAGGGCATCAAGTTGATGAGGTAAGTGGCTGTAAGGATGCACTAACCCCAGAACCTAACCGGTAAACCAGCATTGAAACAGAGAGCACACATAGTCTCAACTAGATGGCGATGTTTCCGCTCCACTCGACCATTCTGTTCAGGGACATAAGGAGTTGCACGTTGATGAACAATTCCATTGCTTAAGAGAACCTCTCTAAGCTTAGAATTCACAAACTCAGTTCTATTGTCGGTTCGAATCATCTTAACAGAAGTACTGAACTGGGTACGCACAAAGGAAAAGAAGTTGAGAATCAACTTAAAAACTTGCTCCTTATGGCGTAATAGAAACGTCCAAGTGCAACGAGAAAAATTGTCAACTATAGTGAGAAAGTACTTTCCTCCACATAAACGACTAGCATACGGACCCCATAGATCGAAATGTAAGAGATCAAACGGAGCTGATGCACGAGAATCACTTTCAACGAAAGGAAGTTTGTGATGTTTGGCAATCAGGCAAGAATCACGGCTAAACCCAGCCAAAGGTGCAGGCTTACAACCATTCAGATGTTTCATTTTAGAAGGAGATAGGTTCCTAAACGAGGATGAAGTAAGTGCGCATGTTCAACATCAATAAGACCAGCAAATGAGTTCAAAGCATACTCACATTTATTCACATAATTGACAGTACCCATACCTGAACATGGAACTGCAATGCGATGAATATGCAGATGCTGAGGTTGACAAGTGAAACCAGTAAAGTGATATAGTCCAACTTTCCGAGCTCCACTGATGAGAAACTTCTTAGTTGAAATATCCTGGAGGGCACAATAAGTTTTGTAGAATGAGAACACAAAACCATCTTGATCGAAAAGCTTGGAAACGAAAAGCAAATGATGATGAAACGAAGGCATAAATAGCACATCATGAAGCAAAATGGAGTCATTCAATGCAACAGTCTCGGCAATTTGAACTGTTTTGACAACACCATCAGGAAAACTTATGTGAACGGGATGTTCAAGGAGTTTCAATTCAAAGAACAAAGCCTTATCGAAAGTGATATGGTATGTGGCTCTTGAGTCCAGAATCCAACTTTGAACCTTCCTAAACCGACTATCAGAATGAGATATAGCAGTCACATTACCTGCAAAATTGATGGAACCATGCTGATCCCTAAGGGATCCTTGAGCACAAACCTTCTTAACCGCTTCAGCTATGAGGGCATTGATCATGTGCTCGTCGGGTAAAGCCCTCTCGAAGCCAGCAGTCCGAGATTCATCGTCCATCATTAGAGGGCGCTACATCTATCCAACGCCCCCCCCCCCCCCGGAACCACATCTTCAACGTTCCTAACGAATTTCCCACTTGACTGCCCATCTTTTTGTGCCATAAGGTCCTTGTACGAGTCCGGAATGCCTACCAATTTGAAACAAGTTTCTTTGACATGGCCTTCTCCTTACAATAAGTGCATTATCTCTCCATTTTAGCTTTTTTGTAATCACCTCCTTTGTAATCACTACCTTTCCCAGAGGACTGCCCCTTTTCATACTTGGAATTTTGAAATCTGTCGGCAGCCAGAACTTCATGGTGAGAGGCATGCTTAGAGGTAATCTCCTTTTGCCTCTCAATCTGCATAACCATGTGGAAGGTGTAACACCCCCTTTTATGATCCAAGGGAATGCCACAGCGCCAGTGATTACGCGGACTTTAATGTCTTTGTAACCACCTTAGGCTTATAGGGACATGCAACCATGCTCCCATAAACAAGATGATAATATTAAATACATAAATAAAATACAATTAAATCGCGGAAGACTTTAAATGATACACATAACAAAGTATACAACAACATCGTTACAATCTGTCTTGATAGCAAATACAAGATACTATTTAGACTCTTGAATTAAAACAACGGTAAAATACTAAAAATATTTGAAGACGATTCCGACTCACATTTCCAACCTTCGACCTTGTAGTGCTTTATCTAAACCTGTGGAAACCAGCCATCCAAACAAAGGACGGTTAGTTCGCGAGAACTAGCAAGTGACGGCACGAAAGCAGAGACAACTTTGGATTCAAGTGATCATGAAACGGTAAGAATTAAATCCAAATGAGATTTGAATATTTGAAGTGAATTGGCTTAGTTGTGACCCGACCCTCCTATGACACGGATAACCCTCAAGGGTTGAGTAAGAAAAGATGTATTAGGAATCATATCCCGATTACGGATGGAATATGACATAGCTTGAAACAAGTTATGATTACTACCCATTACATTATTAATACATTGTTTATTATACGATCTAAACTAAGTATTGGTTCAAAAGGTACTCGATGTGGCCCAAAATCGACCCAGAGGGCAGGACTCTTCCGGAGAGTTTTAAACCGCGGGCTGAGACAGTCGATTAAGGGTTGATCTTGTGTCCCCCAATACCTAGTTCAAACCATGTTTGTTACTTGTACATTACTCTTCACTCACTTACTTACATGATATGCATTTTACGTCTTTTAAATTTTTATCGACTACTATCGGTCCCACTCTGTCTATAGTGGATAGCGACCTACAACCTCTTGGGTTGTGTAACACCTCGCATGGAAGTGTAGTTTCATGAAACCTTAAGACCGAGGAGTAACGGCCCCGACCTGACTCTACCAACACTTTACTTCACAATTCCACATTGCTTTTCGTTGATTGGTACGTTTTACTTTAATTAATTACTTTACTTTACAATTCAACTCTATTATTCACATTGATTTTCGATGATTGATATGTTTTACTTTGATTGGTTTGGATTCAATTGAGTTTCACTCGCCAACAACAATCCTCACAATATTACTACCTATTCACAACATTGATCACAACGAAATAAACAGAATGGATACATAAAAGAACATATCCCTTTCTTAACCAATTAGCATGAAAGAACAAAATAAATCATGCTTTAAACAACAAGGCAGGTATCTATGTCATTATGTTATAGTGACGTCGAATAATAACATTACCCATTTATACTTGCCAAATTCAAACTGACAGATGAATAAATCACACAAAGCGGATGAATTGCAATTTATCTCAATTAATTTGGCAAGCATTCCAACGGAAAGAAACAACTATAGACACGAAAGGCACAAGTGAGCAGAAAGGCTCGGAAGGTCACTTGCCTTGATGTGGAGTTGCAAGCGTTAACGGTTGGTCGGACTCTAATTCCTTGGGAGCGGCGTAAGGGTAGCCTAATCTCTGCGAGTTAACGAGATTGGAAGCAATTTATGCCCGAACAAAAACATGGGCCAGAATCTGAAATTTTTAAAACTGAAAAGGGCGTGATTGGAAAAGAATAGAAAGTAGGGGGGTTTTACGTAATTACTTTTCCTCCTCCTTCCTCTTGACAGCGCTTCAACAGAGAGTTTCAGGCGAGGCCACGGCTCCACTTCGGCGAGGCACTGGCGGCGGCACGACTTACGGCGGCGCACGAGGCAGACGGAAACAGACTCGTGATGGCTGGGCGCTTCTCCGGGTGGCGTCTGGTGGCTCCGGCAACGGTGGACGACGGCTACCGAGTTGCTCCGACGAGGTTATTCGAAATTGGGGGTTTTGGATTCGGGATGATTTTCTGAAAACTTTATGAGGGGAAACGTTGCTAGAGGCGTTTAGAATGCCATGGAACAGGTTGAAAGCTCGGAGATGGAGAGAAGTGGTGATGGTGTGCTTCGAAAGTGATCCCGAAAGGGGTATTTATAGGAGGAGGATTAGGGGAAGGATTGAATTAAAATAAATCCATAAATTGCTTAGATAATCACTCTTAACGCTATCCCGATCCTCAATTTGATGAGATTCGGCTTGACTGGAGCGGATTAGGGTGATTTTCGAATTTGGGGATAAGTTCGTTCGGTTGCGGTTCTACCCCGAATCTCCAAATTAGTTACATAAATCTCATCTTCAACGAGTAGGGAACATTCTAGAAACAAAATCGTTGAGCTTCGGACGAGATTTGAGGGAGGTAAAAATCACCCATTTCAAGCGCGTTTAACAGTGCTGAACGTGGGAGAGGAAGAAGAAGGGTTTAGCCCACCCGGTTCAACATTTTTTTTAAAATCCGGTTCGGTTCACCCAACCCAAAGAAAAACCGGTTTAGCCCATACTTGTTTATAATATATGTATATATAGATATATCGGAATAAATTTTTATTAAAAACTCACACGATTTAGATAATGAATTAACAAAACATTTACTTAAATACATTTTATTTTATATACAATATTTTTCCTAAAACCTCATATTACTTATATTTTACGGAAATTAAAATCAGTTACACCTCTTTATTTGAAGAAAAATATGCAAACTTATTTTAAAATAATATGTCTTAAAATAGATAACTTATTTATTAAATTTCACTTAAGCGAATAAAAATGAAATGTGTCAAAACAATTACAAACTTTATATACATTTAATTTCCAAAAATCATTATTAAGTTCAAAATAAAAGAATTTTTATATAACTATATATTTTCTTAAAACGAAATCCCCAAAAATACTTTAGGGTATTTCAGAAGGCACGGTTGACTGATGGCAAAGGGTCCATGGCGAGAATACTATTGCAGATGTTCTCAAAGGGATCATTAAGACCCATGAGAAACTGCATAAGTTGCGTTGTGACCTCCTTTTCAAGCAGCTTCTTCAAAACCAAGCAAGTACAGTTTTTCATCACTCTACAAGTACACACGGGGATGCCCTGAAAGGATTGCAGCTCATCCCATGTCGTCTTACGTTTACCATAGTAAACAGAGACAGATGCATTCTCTTGTTTGAGATCATTGAGCTCCTTTTGCAACTGATATACTAATGGAGCATTGGATTTTGAAAACCGCTTCAAGATCTCTTTCCAGAGCTCACGAGTAGATGTAACATACATGAAATTGTTCTGCAATTTCCGGCTTCATGGAGTTAACTTACCAACACATTACCATAAAGTCCCATTGATAAACCCGAGCTTGACCTTAGCTCCAAGTGCCATACGAACAGCCCGACTCCAACTGAGGAAATTGTTCCCAACGAACTGAACCGCGACAAGCTGCATCCCTAGGTGATCGAAGTTGGTGAGATGCAGAGGATCAGTAAAAGTCACATTCAGGTTGTAATAGCGCACAGAACGATCATAATCATGGTGATTATCTTGATTCATATTTGAGCCTGTAGATATTATGCAAGAAACAAAATCTCAAACTCTAGAAAACGAATTGATCACAAGATCACGAATCACCAAGCACACACACTTTGTAGACACGGTCGACAATTTAAGAAAATCGCCAGGCAAATCCACCAAAACTGGAAGAAACAACCACAGATTACTAGATCAGCAGAACACATATCATAAATCAGAAATGAAAGTTCACAAGAAACGATGATCAACGTAAACAGAAGTTCACAAATCAGCAGGTCACCGAAATTCGCTAATCAGAAACGATGAGCAGCAAATCGTAGACGATGAGCAATGAATCCTAAACGATGACCGGAAAATCAACGGAAATTCATAAACGGAGAACGACGAGCAATAGAAGCTGATCAATGCAAAAGCAGGGCAAGGTCCATATAATCAGCACAACAACTGAACAGAAACTCCAGATCAAGCAGAACGGAAACACAAAGGAAGAGTAGAGAAATCGAGCAAAATCCAGTAACCAAAGCAAGAAAAAACAAGATCGTATTTAGCAAAGAACCAGATCGCAATGAATTCGCAATGAACTCGCAACGAAATGACAATGAACAACCAAAACAAGTAACGAAATTGCTCTCAGCGAAATCCAGTCGCTCTGATACCATAACAAGACTTAGCTAGCACTGATTCTTGTTATGTATATCATCAAACAAGCTAGCAAGGAAGATCAAAAATGGTGACACGCCTTGATCTATGAAAGCGTATGGAGAGAAGACACAAGAGGAATCTGCGTGTTGCTCTCTTGAGCATTAACTCTGTATCTAGATTTACACCTATGTACAAGCTATCATGGGATATTTATATCCAAGTTTGTTACAACCCTTATTAAAGCTATTGAACCTATCTAAGAACTTCCTAACAACCTTACTGATGTCACCTATACACACTCTACAATAACCCAAGTTTACTTCCAGATTCAACTTCAGTTTCTTAAGCGTGATTACTGGATCTGCTATCTTGCAGATATATAGGCAGAGATACAAAGGAAGATCGTAAGCAGTTGTACATTTGAACTCCATTTGAAACGTAAAAGGTAAAAGGCACATGCAATTCCATGATCTTCTATTGGGACCAAACACATACAATAAGTCCGAACATTTTTCACTTGGTCGAATTGGACACGAGGAGCTTCTTTAGAGCCTTGAGGTCTTCGGCTTTGCTGAAAACCCCATTTGAAAGCAACTGCTGGAAAAATCTCCTTGAAGCAAGAGCTATCAAACATGTTCCTAAGGCTACATATATATTCATCAAACCAATTTACAATTTAGTCATATTCGTCGCTTAATAGGATCTGTACTGGATAATGAAATCAGGAGTTGTGAAGGTCGACCTTCTAGGAAGCTTGAAAGCATCATCGGGGAGGAAGGTACTTCAGCAGTTGTTGCTGCTCGTCACTCGTAAAATGTCCTAGTAGTACCTCAAAGTTGATAACATCTTGTGCAAAACAAGTTGACGAAATGCTTATATTCGCGAAAAAGGCATCCTTTGTTCCTTTCATATGATGTCATGGAACTATAACTTACTTTCAAGTCTATATAGCATAACGGCGAATTGTTTCATGAAATGCTTCATCTTGTCATTGTTGCATCTCTTTGCCTGTAAACTTGGCAGCATTGCCACCCTTGAATCCATTCGATCTAGGGAGAAAGATGGAAGGAGAGTAGGCCTCATTTGAGGCGCAAGGTTTATTTTCGAAGGTAAGGGAACTCGCTTCAGTCTTCTTGTCGAACAAGCCATCTTGGATGCTTGAGGAGAACACTACCATGGCCTATCTCAACTCACACCATATGTGCATCACTCTCAAACAGCAAATCCTCTTCAGCAGAGCCAGATAGGTAAGACGATTTTTGTTCGTGTAAGATAGCATGTAGATCCTTGATGAGCTTCTCAATCGGGGATGATGACTTTGTACAAGTCATGGAGGTCCTTTTCTTCGATGGAACTTGATTTTCCCACACAACCGACTAGGAAGGACCTGTGAAATCACTTGCATTAGCGCTGGTTAACTGAGCGAAGCTCTCAGAGTTTGATAGAGCTGACCCAAAACTTGATCTGATGTCGGTGTTTTCATCTGTAGCCCTTGGAAAAACCTGTTGGCAGTCGAAAGCAAGCCTTTTATGCGCCGAGTTGTCATAACTTAGCTTCCTCTTCTTAAGCTTTTCACCTCCTACTTTAAATGATATAGCCTTCACTTTGGAGACCCTTTGATCCTCATATTCATCAGCATCAGCTCTTGAGTGTAAGGGTGTATAATTAGCCAGAGTTCTTTTAGTCCTCCATCTCGAACCACATGCATTGCAAAGCATAGGCTTGTCTACAGGTCCATTGTGCCAGAGCAGGGTACCTTTGACAACATGAGTTACCCTTAATGTAAACAACATCTAGGAGGAAAAAACAGATGACAGCAACAAAAAGAATGTATCAAGTAACCAGGAGAATGTGTGTGATTGCGATAGCATCAGCTTATGAACAAGTAGCTAGATTTAGATTGAATTTGCAAGGGTTGTTAACCAAGGACGATAATCGACTGTAAGGCTAGCTCAAAGCTAAGGCAATGTACTAATAACCATAACCTATAGAGCATTAGAAAGATTAGGATATCAATGACAAACAAACTGGCGATAAATCGATAATGCAGATGTTTCACAATGAGCATTCAACATTACTGAATTCTTAATGGGAGAATAAATGAACTTCCCTTTATGGTCCCCATAGGATGAATCTGCATAGTTCAATTCAAGTTAAGGAATCCCTACCCCATTGGTGGGATGAATGTCATTAGGTTTCACCTCGCCAAAGATAATAATAACTCAAACTAACTAGTAACCTAGTATAGCTGATAAGTAAGGGTCAAACCCACAGAGAAACAAGTACTTTTATGCAATGTGTATTTATCAATTATGATAATAAAGATAGAATAGGATTATGAATGAAGATAGATAATGCAAGAAAACTAAGATAAAGATATGAATAGGAATAAAGAGAAGATAAAAGATAAGAGTGTGGTTTCTTCTACAATTTGCAACATTGGTTAGGTCATTGATCCTTGACTCTATTATATATACCCTTATTTGATTCATTCGACCTTGGATCACTCCATGGCTTCGGCAATTAAACAATACCAATAATATAAACAATTAAAGATAGAGGCGCAACTTCCTAACCCTAATCGATAAAATTGATAAAGCACAATTATCAATATCCCACACACACCCAGTCGATGCTTTCACGAGATCGATTGATTATGTTTGCTACTTAGATTCAATTAAATCGCAAGAAGTAATCAAACCTTAGCAAGAGAGCAAATTCTGTCAAGGTAGCTAATCAAGAGAGAATATATGCAATCAATCAATTGAAGAACATAAATATTGAATCATTCAAACATAGAATAGATAGAAATCAAGTCTCAGAAATCATCTAACCAAGTCTTGAATCATAGCAAAACCACAAGAATTCTAGGTAAGCATAATGTACCTTGAATCCCTAAACTTAAATCCTCTTATCTCTCTTTATGTTAATGTGAAATCAGGTCTGAGATGGTTGCCTCAAACAGCTGAGAATAGGTCTAATATAAAGCCAAAGACGTCGGCCAAAAACCCTATGAAGAATAGATAAAAGTTTCCATAAAGATAGACTTGGGCCGCATTGTGCAGATCCTAAAACAGCGAGACCAGTGGGCGCCGTTTATGCAGTGGCGACAACTTCGACAGACTAAACTTGTAATGCACTTTCTGGAGTCATCGTTTGTCTGATTGACGCATATGAATTTGCGTTGGAAAGCTCTTTCTAAGCACTACATAAATAAAATTGGCAATACACTGCAATCCTTTTGTTGGAGTTAAGCAATGCTTCCATTTTACGAACATCCTCAAAACCTTGAAAAGTTCCTAAATAAAATTGAACAACTGCGTTACGAGAAAGCTTACCATAACATCAACTGTAAGCTTCAATTCTTATTGTTACAAGTCATTGTCTTCATCATCGTCATGCCAACACTTGGGTGCAGGAAATGTCAAACTGCGACGTTTAATGGTCTCCAAGATATCACTAGTACCACAACTCGGACTTTCTTCCCTTGCTAACAATGCCAACACCTACAAAACTGCCTTCATATCATCTTTCACTGCGTATTTTGTATTCAAACGACTATTTTCTTCTTTTCTGTTATCTTCATGTGGGCGTGCCCATGATGGAAGCTCGCGCCTTCCTTGTCTACTGGGATCCTTCGCAGTGCGAACTTCAGCTTCCCCGTTTCCATTCCCATCCTCCATCTCTTCTTTTATCTCCTGTGATTGGTGCAAATTGGAAATCCTCACATCATCGTCGTCGTCACAACTTTTTTCATCAAAGTCTTCAATTACCACAGTATCAACCTCTTCTATTTCCACATTCATCTTCGCATTCACTTCCATTTCAATCTGAAATTCGATTCTCCTCTTTACCAAACACTCTCCCTCTTCTCTCGCTTCTAGATTGGGAGTGTTGATAAAATTGCCAGAAAGAAAGCAAAATTACAAAAGGGAGAAAACCTCTCATCAATTTTCTTTTCTCTCTTCCTATCCTAATTTTACACCTCATTTATTTTTTTGTTTAAATTTGTTTTCATTTTTTCTACCTTATCTTAAAAGGTTTGTTCTACGACCATAGGAAACCTCTTGTCTTTTTTCAATTTTTCCGTGGATTGGATTGTGTGGACCATCATATCTTTTCCTTTATTTTTTTATTAAAAAAAAACAAAATTACAAAAAAGAAGAGGTTACCTCTCTCTTTCCTCTTTTTTTTTCTAGGTTTATATCGTAGGTTTGACGGTTTATCCGTTTGCCAACTTGTCAGCCTCTTGAGTTTCAGTAATGTTCGAGCTTGAATTACTATGTAATAATAATATAAAAAAAAACTTCTTTCATCTCCTTACCTTAACAAATAAACTACAACCGAGGGGTTAGCTTTTAGTGACCTTAACGTAACTAAAACCCTTGGTTGTTGATGCTCTTATACCCAATTAAATAATCAGAATGTAGCAAATTGGAATTGACGTAAATGCATTTTTAGCAGCTGATGTTGACTCTTCCTAATTTGATGGTTGGATTTGTTCTCACAAACCTTGATGTTGACTCTTCCTAATTTGATGGCTGGATTTGTTCTCACAAACCTTTTTTTCAAAAAAAAATATGGAGTAAAATTTTTCTATGTTCACGTTGTCTTTTTTGTTGCAAATTAAAGAATAAATCCTTACTCCTATAAAAGTGTGGGTAAGATTTTGTCTGGGAAGATCTCAGCCGTTCACTATTGCCGTTATCTACGGCCCATATTTGTTTTCATAACAAGTTACTGTTCCTTCTAAAATAAGTTAATCATGATCGTTGATTACATGTGAGTTCATCTCATCCATGGATGAAAGCTTTCCGTTGTATAATGACTTGCATACCCATCAAAGTTTCAATTTAAAATTATTTATTTTTTTATTTCAGTGCCCCTTTCAGTCTTTTCAACCCTCTCTCTCCGTCTCAATCCCCTATCCACGTCTCTCTCTCTCTCATTTTGAAGAAATGCAGGTCCTTCTCCGAATCTCCAGGGTTCAACTCTCCCGTCGGAGTCTTTGCCTCCTTCGCCGCTACTGCTTATCCTTATGCCATCGTTTCCAAGTCTCTCATATATTCTTCCTCCGATTGAAACTTCACTTCGAGAACCGCCTGGTTGCCTCCTTTCCACTGCCTCTTTCCTCATGGTCTCTTGCCTGTGGTTTGCGGCTGCTTTTTTACGCTCTCTGCATCGCAGTTAAGTTGTCGGGTTTGGATTTCGCCGCCACCGGCCGCCATAGCCAACTCCGCTTCGCAGTCGAGAAGGTACAGACAATCCAACTTCTCTCTCCTTTTTTCTCCGGTTGTTTTAAGGTTTGTTCCTGAATTAGGGCTTTCGAAGTTTATTGCTCTGATTTCTTTTAGGTTTTCTTTTTGAGGAATTGCGGTCTTTAAATTGAGGACTGGGGACTTGAAATTAAAATTTATGGCCTGATGTAATATTGAAATCCAGGATTAGGGTGTTGGAATTAAGGGTTATGACATTCAAATTGAGGATTGGAGGTTTGAAATTTAAGTTTATGGCCTTCAAACTGAGGATTTGGATTTTTTTACTCATCTGTCAAGCCTATTGCTCTTAGAAACGGTTGACAATCATCTGCTGAACTTTAAATTGCGGGTTGAGGACTTGAAATTGAAGTTTTTTGGCTTGATGTGCTATTGAAATCGAGAATTGTCCGTCAGTAACTATTCCATTAGTTGTGTGCGGGTTATCAAGACTTCTCGACTCCTTTGATAATACGAAAATACTTTTTTGAATTCTAGACAAAAAAAAGTTACAGATCTTTGGAGAACTTCCATATGCTTTGAATCAAGCGCGTAGCATCCGCCGCCCCCCTGTTAGGGAATATTTCGGTTAGTTATATCAATAAAAAAATAAGGGCTTTTTGGTCTTTTGTTAATCAGGCGACACCCGGATTTGAACCGGGGAAAAAAGGGTTGACGGTTTTTGTGAAAAAAATCAGATTTCTTTTTCCAAGTTCTAATTTCGATATAGCTATCTATCGCTTTTATTGAAATAAATCATTCATTCTATTTCGAATTTCAAAATTAAGGGCTATTACCTTTAAATTGAGGATTGGGAACTTAAAATTGAAGTTTATGCCCTTGAAAATGGGGATTGGGATTTTTTTACTTTACCTATCAAGCCTATTAGTCTTAGACAGAGTGCACAATCATATGCTTCTCACCTTCCATGATGTTATCATAGTGTATGTCTACTTAATATATAAAATTTCTTCCTCACTGTGATTTGGGTTTTTGGCAAAGGTACCATGGAGTTTACCTTGGACAGGATGTTGCCATTAAGATTCTTATATATGAGCACCTGATTGACGCTTTAGAGGTTGAGTTTGCCCAAGAAGTGGCAATATTAAGGTGAGTTGGCTTGTAATTAACTAGGGAAGAATATTTGGAAATTGAGGAATTAAGGGGTACACAAGATGGAATTTTATAAAGGAAAAAGATGCTCACATATGCTATGATTGATATCCATCCAAAATTTCCTTCATTCTCAATTTTAAATAACGTGTTTTTTTCTCTCTCATAAGTATCCTATAACTGATTATTGTCAGAACTTCTGGCTAAGCTCCGTAGTTAGCAGTATCTTTGTTATCTCGTTAATTATATAGGTCATGAATATGATTGCTTATTGTCAATTTTACACCCACCACATAAGGCAATTCAACCCATATGTTTTACTCTTTTTTTTCTGTTTTATTATAAATGTGTAATTTTAGATTTATAGTGACTGGTCACCAATTTGTTTCTAAAATTTTGTATACTGCCTCTTTTGCAGATGGAACTGATTTCTAGAATAAGGAATCCTTTTGTTGTGGAGTACAAAGATTCATGGGTGGAAAAGGTGACTGCCTATACTATTTTACAAATCCTCTAATAATTAGCAACTCTGGAGTGAATTACTTGTGGTTGCAAAATGATAAAATACCATAGACAAACCGGTGCATCATAAGATTCATAACATCTTTTTTTAGGACTGGGTTTAATTTTTTAAGATGCAAATGGAATAGAATGTCATATGTTGCCGATTCTTGTGCTTATGATGAATTTATCGTCTTATCACATGTGTTACTTCTTTGAAACTACAAGCATTTTTTTTTCCCAGGAACTTGATTGTCTTCAATTCCATCATTCTACTTCCATTAGATGCATGGTTAAAATAATAGCCTTGTTCAGTTGAGTTCTTACAGGGTTGCTATGTTTGCATTATCAAAGGCTACTGTGAAGGTGGTGACATGTAAGTTCCCTATGTTTGTTGTTATTGACTTGAATGCTAAAGAGAGATGCCGATTATGAATGTTGCTTTTCTTAACTCTTGACAGTTGATCATTGTGTGTGTGTTTTAGAGGGGAATCCATGAAAAGGGCCAAGAATATTAATTACCCCGAAGAGGTTGGTACTCTTGCTATGAGAGCATGTGCTTTTTTTTTCCTTGCTGTGGCCTATATTTTATTTTATTTTTGCATTCTTTCCTTTCACTATGCTCGCCATGTGTTGTGAAATATGTGTAGAAACTCTGTAAGCGGTTGGTTCAGCTTCTCATGGCACTTGATTATTTGCACACAAACCATATAATTCCTCGTGATATCAAGGTTGGTTTTTCTCTGACTGGATTATATAATATACTAATACTTTGTATCTTGGTAATTCTTTATAAGAAACGTAGGAAACAAAATAAAAGATGCTTCGATTTCGACTGTTAAGAGATTTGTTCTCTGTGTGCATCAGTATTCAAATATATTTCCGACGAAAGATGAAGACATACGACTAGGTACTATGACTGCCCTGTTCATATTTAATTGAAATTGAAAATAGATGTATGTTCATTTTAATTCCTTGGGAAACCTTGTTGACTTTTAGTAATTTGATGCAGGAGATTTTAGGCTTGCCAAGATGCTAACTTCAGACGACCTTGCTTCTTGAGTGAGTACTGAGTAGTATATTGGTGTTGCAATTTTAGCTATCATGTCATTCACTTGACCATATGACTTATGGTTTACCTCTAAAATTATAGGTAATGGGAACCCCTAGCTACATGTGTCCTGAACTTCTTGCTGATATACCTTATGGATCAAAGTCAGACATCTGGTCTCTTGGTGATACAGATATATCCTGCTGCTACATTTAACAAGCTTATCTGTTTTATCATGTCATATTCAATTAACGTGTTTATTTTCCAGGATGTTGTATCTATGAAATGGCTGCTCTTAGGCCGGCATTTAAAGCTTTTGTAAGACAATGCCAAAGCATCTTGGAAAAAGTCTAAGCCCGAGCCTGGCAAGTGGTATTGATAGAAAAAAATATAATCGCAATTCAATCGCAATTACAAAAATATAATCGCAATTGCAATTAATCATGTGCATAGGGGTGAAAATAGTGAGTGATACTTTACTACTGAATTTAAAAATGGTCACATCGTTTGAGTTCCACTGATTGATATGGATCTGCTTTGGATTCAAAAACATAGTATTAATAATCGTAAATAATTTATCTGACTTGTAAGTCTCATGTAAGGGATAAGATGGTGTTTATCTTTGGCTCAGGTATGATCATGGGAGCAGCTGCTTCAACTGTATACTATAACTTGAAGCTAAGGCACTCGCCACTCGACATGCCCATCATAGATTATGACTTGGCGCTTCTCTTCCAGCCTATGCTTATGTTGGGTATTAGCATTGGAGTTGCATTCAATGGGCTTTTTGCTGATTGGATGGTGACATTTCTATTGATTATCCTATTATAGGTACTTGAAATGCAATCTGACTTACAGTTCGTAGCGTTATGATCTTTGAAAGTTATTTGATGAATCTAGATTGATTATGGTTTTGTGGGCACATCAACAAAGGCATTCATGAGGGTGGTTGATACTTGGAAAAAGGAAACCATTTCGAAAAAGGTGATTCTCATCTCTAAAGCTTGTTGTTCTATGTCTGTTTTAACCGAGCATCTGTTGCAAAAGAATATTTTTCTCTCCTAAAGCATTAAAAAGGAAAATGTGTAAAACCTCTCGAATGGATTGGACTGATAAACTTATTATATTTTTAAAGTATTTGTGTCATTTCTTCTGAAAAATAGTTATTTCATAAAATTGCTGGGTGATTGAAAGAAAGCCCAACTGAATTTTGGCATATTCTGAAAATTGCTTATAATAAAAAAATAAAAATAAAATCAGTGTCTGAACTGTGACTGTTTTGATTTCATGAGGCTGCTAAGCGTGCGGATGCCATTGGCGACGATGTGGAGTACAAAGCACTCCCTCGTGGCCCAACCAAGACGGCGCTAGAAAATGCAGATCGAGAAGTGAGTATATCATCTAAAAATTTGGTTATTTATTTATCCTTTGTTATTTTTTACTCAAAATTGTTCTTAATACGACAGATCCCGATTCTTGAGACTCTTTCCTGGAAAGAATGCGGTCTCCTTTCCTTTGTTTGGGTCGCATTCCTCGTCCTGCAGATTGTGAAGGTTCACTCATTGTTCCTTTAACTTGCTTCGAAATTACCTCAAAGTGGCTTCTCTTACCAGTGATATTTCACTGCTAACTCAAAATTGACTTTTATTTGCTCTCTTCCTAACTTATACTTGCTCCCTTTGGCTATTCCTGACTTTTATTCTCTTTGGTATGTTGCTTTTCTTAGTAGAATCAATTTGCCTTGGTATTGAACCTTTTGTTTTCAATGTTTTCCATATTTTGTTTGGCCATAGGATGATAGTAGCAAATTCTGAGATCTTAAAGCTTCACAAGATGCTAGAAGATGAAGAACTGATGAAAGAGGAGGAATTTGGAAGGGCACTTACAATACTAAAGTCAGCTACTGAAGTTGAGCTTTGAAGGACAACATCATTTTGGTGACATTTCTACCATCGACTATCTTGGTTCTCATTTCCTTATGTATATGGCTGTCAATTGATGTGTAATGTTGTTGATTACTTGCATTTAACGAGCATTGAGAAACCGATTCAGTCTAAGATGATGTTACATTTGCTATTTTTCTTTGGTAGACACATTTGCTATTTAGTATTAAGTATGAGTTTTCAGCGTACTTTTATCGATTCATATACAAAATCATGTGGAAATACCTAAATCGAATCGATCAACCATCCAAAATCGTGCGCAACGCGCGCTTAGTATACCTGGTAACCTTAAAGAGCTGCACTGACGATAAATCAACAATCGCCAGAGACAAGTTTATATTAAGCCGATAAGCTATTTATTTAAGCTAATAATGTCGTACTGATGAGCTTATAACGTATAAACGGGCATATTAAAAAAACCATTCATGTTATGTTAGTACAAATAATTCAGAAGGGGAAGAAAAACTTGATCAGTGATTCAGGATGCAGATGAAGAGATCAGCTCCAAGTGTATCATTACTCCGCCAAAACTGAATGAATCAAAACCTGTTTTCAGCCATTAAACAAGATTAAAGATGGGTACTTGAGTGTTCAAAAACTAAACTGCGACTCGAACAACAAATAAACAAAATATATGAATCATATAAGATGCTACTTACTCGGAACAGATGCAGCTCATATAGATCAAGGAGTCGGATTCTCCTACATACGAAGGTTCAAGTAAGTTTCCGATATTGGCCTTATAAGTTTTTGAAGTCAGATTGCAGGCTCTGCATCAGCCACTTTCGTTAAGCTTGCCATGTAAGTCAAATAAATAGTCCACAGGTATGCAAACGAACTATTCGCCAAGGGCTGCCAGCATAAATGTAAGCATGGATGAGGACACAATGCATTTTTACATTCAAGCCACTGTGAAAGCTAATGAGATTCGGTTGAAAAAGTACCTGCAGATGGACAGGGATAAACATGAAGGTAACGAAGTCGCAAAGTGGCCAATACATAAGGCCATTCAATAGAGTAGGAAGGAGGTCTCTCTTCAATCTCGCTACGATCTCTTGTTGGTTTTCACCTGAGATTGAATTCAACCAAGCAATCAGAAACCGAAATGTGAACACGACAATGCAAGCGAAACTGATACTCTAGGGGTTTAATTGTACCTCTAAGGGCTGCATTGTACGAGAAGAAAACGCTGTTTATACAAGGTCCAAAGATCACTTGACCCATCATAATCTTCGTCAGCGTAGTGGCTAAACTCGTTTTAGGCATAATCCTGGACAGGAAATTGAACCAGCAATGCTGTGATGGCCCCATGATCAGCAACCCGTAACTAGACATTCGCAACATCCGTCTCCCGTCCAACGAACCATCAGCTGGCATTGTAATGTACTAAGGCATTGCCAGATTTATAAAAAAAAAAAAAAAAGTTAACATGGTAATTGACTATCAAATTGATGTTGCAAACTTGAAATCCAAACTTGTTTCTTCTAATTGGATAAACAAACGCTCATTCTTATGTAAAATTAAGGAGATTTCAAGCAAATTGAGCTCTGTTTGGTATTGATATCTAGACATCAAATATTTGGAGTTAATATCTCATATTTGGTGGTTGGTATAACCGATATTATTGATATCTGTATATCGAATTTCCACCTATTTGATATACTTTGGAAGGAGAAATCAATTGAAATATTGAGACATCGGATATCTCGATATCAATTCCAAACGGCGCCTTGAACACTACTGTAATACTGTTACATGATCACTCTTCATCAATTTCACAACAAGCACATTATAAGTTATCAGGACATCAAATTAAACAGTAGGTATTTCAGCATACCTGGGCAGTGACGTCAGCAAGGGTGAAAATGAGGGAGGTAGAGATGCTTTTGGTGATAAGAGGGTGAGAGTGAAGCTTGTCCAAGTACCATCCAAGAAATCCATTCTTTGCGCTGTGAGAGTTAACGGAGGACGGAGTAGAAGAGGAGGGAGATGGAGGAGATTTGGAGGAGCAATAACGAGAACACCGGGAGTAAAACGACGTCGTGGGGAGGGCTTTGAAATCGGCGGTTTTGGTAAACAACTGAGATGCGATTTGAGTGAAGGCCCGTCGTTGGTGTTGCCGGGCCGCGAGAAACGGAGCTCCGATACAGATCTTCAACAGACCCGAATCCAGCGATCCGAATCGCCTCTGCTCGGTGGGGGTCGCGGCTTTCCTTTCGTGAGAAATCGCCATTTTCTGGATTCCTCTTTCACTCTTTGGAGTCACACTAATTTGAGGGGGTGGGCAAGAAATTTGAAATGGGAACCATCTAGGGCTTTTATACTGCAATTTTTTCCAGAAATTAACAGGGGAGAGCCGGAAGTGGAGCTTCGGATCCCGATTGGCGGCGAAACTTTCGCCGACTCGGTGTAAAGCTTCTCGGCTGCTGGTAAACTGTACAGGCCCGGATAGTGATTGGGCCGGCCATTGTCATTTTGGGCCTGAGTTTGGGAAAATATAAACCGTTTCAATCAATTCATCAATATATAATACAGAGTCGTGGAAATCTGGCGGGTTCTGGTGCGATTCGCTTACGTGTCTTTTTCTGGTGTAATCTGGCCGAGTTTTTTAACACGTCAATTAATGAATATCCAATAAATTTAAGTCACGTTAAATGATAACTCATCTATTTATCCACGTGTCATCTACCATAATTGATAAGTGCGATTATTTTTTATCATTTAAACAATCAAATCTTATCATGATATATATATATATATATATATATATATATATATATATATATATATATATATATATATATATATATATATATATATATTTTTAATAGAAGTATTAACTATGTATATTGATCAGAAAGAAAAAAAATATTTTAGGAAGATTTTGAGCCGCTTAGAATTTTTTTTTTAATATATCATGATTCAACGGATTGTTTTTTAGAATATATATCATGATGGAGTTTGTATTTTTAATAGTTGATCGTGGGTTTGTACCACTGTTCTAAAAAATGCTCTTGGCGTCCGCCTAGACACCGCCAAGACGCTTGGCGTAGGCTAGCCGCCAAGACACCGTCAAGATGCTTGGCGTTTGACATTTTGACGATTTGTTTAGAATTTGAGATTGATTTTTGTTGTTTTATGTTGTTAATGTAGAAATTATGGATTGTGATGTTTATTTAAATATGTTTATGAGATTTTATATTTGATTTTATGTTTGGATCTAACAACGGTTAAAATGATCATGATGTTTATTTGATTTGTATCATGTGTTTTTTATTTAAAGATGTTAATGACTTTGAAAATGCATATTTTATTACATTATATGAGTTTTAAATATGTTCAAGAGTTAAATATAAGAAAATAACCAAAAACTGTTTTATCTGCCAAAAATCCGCCAATAAGGCCGCCAGACCGTCTTGGTGCTTGACGGTACCTCACCGTCAAGCATCCGCCAAGCGTCTTTTAGAACATTGGTTTGTACATATCAATTAATGGTTCACCAAATGTATCTAAGGATTGGTCCTTGGTTCGATTGAGTGTGTATAAATCTCATGGATTTTGTGTCAAGTTTTGGTCGAATTTGTTTATAAGTCATTCTTCAGTGTAATTTGTTTCTTAGATGTTGAACAAGCTTTGTCGACGATTTAATGTTTTAATTTGATGGATTTGTTCTCAAAAAAAATTGATCTTTTATTTTTTACATGTCAATTAATAATGATATAATATTTTTAAGCAACATTAATTGATAATTACAATTAATTTTTAATATAAATATTCAACCACATGTATTAAGTAGTTATAAAAACCTATCATATTACCTGTAGTTATTTTTATAAATATTATACATTAAGCTATTTTATCTTTAGTTATTAAGATTGGTTATAATAAATGATCATTAAACCTAATGATAAGATTTTATTATTTAATACATATTTAATTAAAAACATTTAAAATTATGTTATATCTATTTTGATTAAATTATTTTATCATACAATAACCACTAAAGAGTGATTTATTTATTACCGATTTGATATAATCTTTTATCTACATAGGGTTACAGTTTAATTAGAAGAAAAAATTGGAATAAAGTGTTACCTTTATTTTATTTTAATTTGTGTTTGATCTCTATCTATCCTACCACAATCAAAATTATCTTGATTACTTTATTTCCCTCCTGCCTAATATGAACTAAATTAAGAGTTTTCTTTTCAAATTAACACCCACAAATTCCATCAAAGTTTAATTTTTATTTTTAAAAGTATCATGATAATTAAAGTTGGTAATTTTCAATAATGTGAACTAAAATTAAATACTCCTTATGTTCAGTAAAGGATGTTATTTTGCTTTTAAGTATATTTTAAAGAAGTTAAAAACTATATAAATATTATTTTTCATAATTTCATAATATAGTTGATATAATGCAATTACTAAATTATAAAATGATACAATGAAATATAATTAATTAAGATACCACACAAGAGCGTGGGCTGTAAAACTACATATTATACTAAAACAAAGACATGAAAATCATATATGGTGGGCTCTGGTGCAATTTGGGTTGAATTTTTTTTTTTTGCCACCTCGGTTAATGATGATCCAATAAATTTAAGCCACGTTAGACGATAACCTCATCTATTTATACACGTGTCATCATATGTATCCATTTTAATTAATGATTAAATTAATTTTTAGCATAAATATTCAACCTCATATCTTACAAATCGATAATCCAAATAATCCAAATCGATAAGTGATTATCTTTAGCAAAAAAGTTAATTTATAAACGAATTTCATACAAATATTGCTCACGTAACAACTATTTTTTTTTATCTTTAAACAATCACATTAAATAATAAAAAATAATTTTATCTTCAACAAATAATTAATTTATAAATCAAATTTATGCAAATATTGCTCATTTGACAATTAATTTATAAACCAAATTTATACAAATCTTAGATCCATTATACATATTGCTTTGTTTAGCGAAAAAATAATTTTGTTTTATGAAAAAAATTAGGAAAAGAATAACGAAATTACATCATACAAATTTGAAATTAAATGTCTTTAATCCGGCCTATAGATTACATTTTACCATGAAGTGTGTGTATATGAAGTGGAGCAAGAGAAAGTATGTATTTTATAATATTTTAGCAATTAAAAAGTCAAAAGATAATATTTTACTTACTATTTATGATCTTACACAACTTGTGCATGAATAATAAAAGTCATATAAAAAGCCGTGAAGATCACGGGCTATAAAACTAGTTTAAATAAGAGAAGAGACTCAAGAGAGGAGCCAAAATTCAAACCCCGAAGAGATTCCTATGGTTAATAACTATGGTCTGACAGCTAAGAGCACTTTTAACAGCAGTGCTGTTCAAGATGCTTAACTGCAAAAAATTATATAATATTGTGGGTGGATGCAATTGGGATGCTTGTGAGATACCATATAATATATGCATCGATGCTATATGGAAAAAGTGATGGTGAGCTGACGCAGGTGAGCATAAAGGAGGGACAGGTGGTGCCATTTCACAAGAGGATGGACGAGCGGCTCAGATTGAAATGTACGAACGGCTGAGATGCGATCTGGCCGATTTCAACTAAATTCAAATAATGCTATTTTCGGTATGTAAAATGTAAAAAAAATTAAAAAAAATTACCATAATACTATATTCATTTTTCTCTACATATAGACATCAAATTTGAATATGTTTCGATGTAATTTGAAAAAAATGATTTATTTTGATATAATTATATTCTAATTTTGCTCGGTAAATTGGATCTTGGTCATTCGGTGTCCGATTGCTTATTATAATACTTTTCGGATAGGGAATTGCTCATTACGGGCTTTTTAAGCCATTAGGGGTCGTTTCAGGGCTCAAATTAGGGTTTTACTGTGCTCAAATTATGTTTTGTATTATATTTCATACGTTGCAATTTAGTTTATGTATTAGCTTTTGTGTAATTTCTTTTTTTTTTTAATCAATGAAGTTTTCTATTTTATTTTAAATCTAAATTTTATAATTACATTTTAGTAATTAAATGCTAATATAATATTATAATCATAGTATAAACATGTTGGAAATAATTGTTATAGAAGGATATATTTGTAAATTGAATTGGTAAAAAAAAAAAAAGATGGATCGTGGGATGCTAGGGATGCTATTGTTAAACTGGAAAAAATAAGGAAGTGATGTTATGCTATGTGGCGGAGAGAGATGAATAAAAAAAAAATAGTATCTTGAATAGTAACGGATAAACATGACCTAAGGGAGATAGAAGAAAAATTACTAGAACTACAAAAAGACAATATTTAAGGACAACAAAATGAGAACAATAGACGTCAACAACAACTAATAAAGAAAAAAGGAACAGCTACTGAGTTATCACAAACAATACTGAAGCCAACGAGTAAAAACAAAACATTTAAAACTTTCAGACTCAAATACTAGATACCAACATAAAGTAGCCTTGGGCAAACGAAACAGGAAGACAATTAAAGAAATTGTAACCCAAGATGGAACAGTGATCATAGGGGAAGAGAACATCAGAAAAGAAGTTTCTTTGGATTTTGAAAAAAGATTTAAGGAAGAGAGGATAAATTATCAAAAAATTGCAGGAATACTTGGAACTAGTAGACACAGAAGTCTCGCCAGAAGACAACGAACTCCTCACAAAACCAATCACAAATCATGAGGTTAAAAAGGTGTTTTTCTCCACTGGAAAAGATAAGTCCCCCGGCCCTGATGGCATGATGGTTGAGTTCTATCAACGATACTGGGACATTGTGGGCCCTTTTGTTATTAAAGTTGTCAAGAGATTCTTTATTTCAGATAGAATGCTAAAACAAATAAACCAAACGTTTATTACCTTGATTCCTAAATGCGACAACCCGAGAACAATGAACAATTATAGACCGATCAGTTTGTGCTCGACCCTCCACAAGGCAATTGCGAAAATTATCGTGGACAGATTAAAAGTAGTTCTGGGCAAACTAATCCATCCGCTCCAATGAGCGTTTGTCTTAGACAGAGCGATCCAGGATAATGTACTAATTGCACATGAAATATTTCACTCCTTTCGGCTCAGGAAAGGACGTGATGGATGGAACGCGATCAGACTAGATATGGAAAAAACTTACGAAAGAGTTAACTGGGATTTCCTTTTAGCCATCCTGACAAAATTTGGCTTTTGTCCGCAGTTTTGTGGATGGATTAAAGAATGCATCCAAACGGTGTCTTTTTCAGTTTTGGTCAACGACGAACCAACAGACACTTTAAAGTCTCATAGAGGGCTTAGACAAGGTGATCCTATTTCGGCGTACTTGTTTATCCTAAGTGTCGAGATATTGGCAAGAAAACTTCAAAGACAATGTGAAATATCCCGAAACACTATTGGGTTCAAGATATCAAGAACTGGACCCTCGATCCCCTTTCTCTCCTTTGATGATGATATTATGACTTTTTCTAAAGCCACGATGGAGGCCTGCGATTCGATGAAAACAATACTCAAGGAATATTGTGCCATTTCCTACCAAAAAGTTAACTTCCAAATATCGGCTTTTCAAACGACCAAAGGTGTAACCAATGACCAACGGCAGAGGATTCAATCCTTACTACATATCACAAACCAAACAACCTTATAAAAATATCTTGGTTGCCTGATCATTAATGATAGGGTTAACAAGCATACATTTGAAGAAATTATAGGAAGGTCTAAGAACCAATTAACAAAATGGAGAGCGGATGAGCTAACTCAACAAGGGCGGGCGGTCTTGATCAAAGCAAATCTATCAACGAAACCAAGCTATGCTATGCAAAACTTCATGCTTCTGGCAAGTATTCACAATGATCTAGACCGAGTCAACAATTGCTTCTTCTGGAACAAAGACCCTAAGTATAAACCTCTTATTGGATGGGATAAAATCTGCACACCAAAGTGTGATGGTGGATTAGGCATCCAAAAATCAAAAGATATGAACAAGACATTGCAGATGAAATTGTTAAGGAAGATCCTTGCAGAGCCACATAATGAATGAGTAAAAAATTATTAGAGAAAAGTACCTAAAAGAATAGAACATTTGGGACTACAAGAAGAAAAAGAACACCTCCTGACAATGGACAAAATTGATCGAGCTCAAAGAAGAGTTCTGCTCAGGCTTATTCTAGCAAGTTGGAAATGGCAAAACGATTAAATTCTGGAAAGACAGGTGGCTGGATATTGATGGAAAACTTAGAGATAGATGTATCCAAGGCCATGTCAACGATCAAGAAACAGTGAGCAACTTTATAAAACCAAATAAAACATGGAACACATAAAAATTAGCAGAGGTACTACCTACGGATATGGTCGACAAAGTCATTGAAATTCACATCCCGACTTCTGATTTTGAAGATAGATTATACTGGTATCCGGATAAACATGGATGCTTCTCTACTACCAGTGCTTTAAACTACATCACAAAATCCAAAAGGGGAAACCCCAACCATGTGGAATGGATTTGGAAAATCGATTGCCCACCAAAGATCAAAAATTTTCTCTGGAAAAATCTCCTAAATAGGACACCAACGAAAATCAAACTCTAGATCGAGCAAGGGAATCGATGTCCCAATGAATTGCCCTCTCTGCGATCATGATATGGAAGACGACGTCCACTTTTTCACCAAATGTCAAATGACCCTTTCTTTAGTTGGAAGAATTGATAGACAAATTGAACAATCAATCTGAAATACTGACAAAGACAATAAAACATATAAGAATATCATTGCAGAGATTTTTTCTAATCTCTCTTCGGAGCAAAAATCAACCCTAGCGTTCTCGCTTTGGGGGGCATGGACCATGAGAAACAAAATTTTATTTGATAACAATGATGTCGGAAAGATAAGAGATTGGGAAAGGTTCATTAAGCAATACAGAATAAACCGGAAGAAAGCGCAAACGGAGGATTATCTATAAAATGATAAAGACAATAGTAGGAACAACATATGTCAAAAGACAATGAAAAGGCAAATAATGGTAAAGTGGAAAAAACCGCTTGCAGGCGTTGTTGAAATAAACGTTGACGGTGCGATGATCGGTTCGGGTCGTGTGGCTTCCGGTTTCGTGCTCAGGGATTGCCATGGGGAGGTTCTGCTGTGTGGTGCTTGGGATCACGAGACGGTGTCAATGGATCGTGCTGAGTGTTTTGGCCTTCTGACTAGCTTGCATGAAGCTGCGACGCAGGGCTACTCCCGCCTTGAGGTCGAGGGGAATAATTTGAAGGTGATCAATGCTTTGAAGGGGGTTTGTCAGTGTCCGTGGGAGATTGAGCTGGCAATCTTCGACGCTATGGGTCTTTGTCGGGCGTTTGATGGCGTCTCTTTCACTCATACCTTCCGTGAGGGGAACCATGTGGCTGATTTGCTTGCTCATATGGGTCTTTCCTCGTGCTTCGTCAGTGTTTGTATTCCTGCTCAGTGTGCTAATGCGGTCCGATAGGATGCCCTTGGGCAGTGGTTTGACCGCGGTTAACCACCCCCAAATCCTCGCCTTGTATAAAAAAAAACTATGGTATATTTTAGCTTGATTCAACTCAAACATAAGGAACTTGAATTTTGTGAAATTTACAAATTTTTATTGTGTGATATCATGAATAAGGTGATCAATAAAAGATATATCATGAATAAGGTTATTTATAAGCTTACTAGTTTGGCCTCGACTTGAAGAAAGCTCGTATCGAGCTCATTTATTTACTAAATAAGTTGAGTTTTAACAAATTTTATAACGTCGGACTAGACCTTGATAAATAAAGAAGTTGTCGACATTGCTCGATGACATGCAGTCATGCAAATGATTGGGTTGGGTTGGACTAATAGCATCGAATCAAATGGTGCTACTACGGGTCAGATCGGGCATAACACAAAACATTATAAAAAAAAGAGGTAAGTGTACAACGTCCAAAATGATATTGTTTTTTTAATAAAATATTTATCATAGCAATATACGATCCGATGTTGTTAGTCCAACCCAACATGATCCGATCATCTGCTTACTATCTAGCAACGTCGATAACTTTTTCACTTTATAACGTCAAATTCAACGTTGTACAACTCCATTTTAAGGTTGATTAGTGACTGTTACAAGCTGTGTTTTGAGAGAGAAAAGAGGGAAAATGGTTTCTGTGTTTATTCAATTGAAGAAGTGATTACAATGTATGCAGTGTATTGTATTTATAGACAATGAATCTCATCTATCAATCTACCCACAAGTGGTATAACAACCAATCCTTTCTAACAAATCTATAACCGAAATTGTAACTGATTCTTGATCAAGCAAAATGGCACCAAATCAAACTTTCCTCTTCAGCTTGTGTTCATCAGCAGAAGTTGTATCTAACAGGCCCCCGCAAGCTAGAGGGTGAAACAATCCAAGCTTGGACAGCAACTGGTTTTGTTGAGCTGAAGGCAGGATCTTTGTGAACACATCCGCTAGCTGAGCAGTAGTGGGAATATAGGACAATTCGAGAAGACCCTCCATGATCTTATCCCGTGTGAAATGACAGTCCACTTCAATGTGCTTTTTCCTTTCGTGAAAAACTGGGTTTTTGGCAATTTGGAGGGCAGAGCTGTTGTCACAATGGAGAGTGACAGGATTGAGAGATTGAATGCCCATGTCTGAGAGCAAACGAACCAACCAAGTAGTCTCAGCAGCTGCTTGAGCCATGGCTCTATACTCAGCCTCAGTAGAGCTTCTAGAGACGACTGATTGCTTCTTTGATTTCCAGCTGATGGGAGAAGCACCCAGCAGGAGGATGTAGCCTGTGACTGAGCGCCTAGTGAAAGGGCATGATGCCCAGTCCGAGTCTGAATAAGCACTGAGCTTAGGATGATCAGAACCATTGAGAAGAATACCATTGCCAGCAGTGCCTTGGACATAACGAAGAGTATGGAGAAGAGCATCATAATGAGACTGGCAAGGAGAAGCCATGAACTGACTGAGAGACTGGACAGCAAAACTCAAATCTGGACGAGTGTGTGTGAGGAAATTGAGCTTGCCCACCAACTTCCTGTAAAGAGTTGGATCTGCTAAAGGAGCATCCATATTAGGTGATAGCTTGCAATGGAGAGGAAGAGGTGTGCACACAGGTTTGAGGCCTGATAGATCAACATCCCTGATGAGCTCCTGAGTAAACTTCAGTTGGGTTAGAGCAATGCCAGCATGAAGGTAGGAAGCTTCTAAACCCAAGAAGTAATGCAGCAAGCCAAGGTCTTTGATACTGAATTCACTATCAAGGAATCCCTTTATCTTAGAAATGACAGCATGATCTGATCCTGTAATAAGGAGGTCATCTACATAAATGGCAACAAGAGTGAGGTGACCACCAGAAGACCTTGTGAAGAGAAAATAGTCATTTTTTGACTGGACAAATCCCAGGGATTCAAGAGCAACAGTTAGCCTCTGAAACCATTGGCGTGAGGCCTGCTTTAAACCATAGAGGGATTTCCTTAATTTGCACACAAGGTTATCTGGATTGGGAATGCCTTCAGGCATTCTCATGTAGACATCTTCATGAAGGAACCCATGCAAGAAAGCATTGTTTACATCGAGTTGATGAATGGGCCATTTTCTGGAAGCAGCAACAGAGATCAAACTCCTAACAGTTGCCATTTTAACCACTGGAGAGAAGGTTTCATGGTAATCAATGCCATGTTTTTGAGTGAAACCTTTATCCACTAATCGAGCTTTGTATCTCTCTAAAGAACCATCAGCTTTTAGCTTGACTTTGTAAACCCATTTGCATCCAATAGGTTTCTTTCCTGGTAGAAGAGAAACTAAATCCCAAGTGCCATTAGAAAGTAAAGCATCTATCTCTTTCTTCATTGCAAAAATCCAGTTTGGATCAGATGAAGCTTGGGAATAAGAAGCAGGTTCTTTATAAGAGGATACAGTAGAGAGAAAAGCAAAATGAGAAGAGGGTAAAGTAGAGGAAGTTACCAAGTTGACTGATGCAGATGACGAGGGAATGTATGTGCAAGAGAGTCACCAAGGTAAGAAGGAGGTCTGTGGAGTCTGTTGGATCTTCTTGGGGGAATAGCAGGAGGTATAATGGGAGGGGGTGAAGGGGAGGGTTCAATTATATCATGGTTGCTGTCATGACTTGAGGGAGTGGCAGGTGGTGTATGAAATGCTGGAGGTGCTTCAGGTGGGGGAGTTATGATAGGACAAAAAAATATGATCAGGATATTCATCAATGGGGATTGGTAGGGTGCTGTTGGTAGCAATGTGTTTCATGTAATGAAATGGGAAATGTTGTTCATGAAAAACCATATCTCTGGAATGGAACACTTTCTTTGTTTGAAGATCCAAGGCCATGTATGATTTCTTTCCATGAGAGTAGCCTATGAACACACAAGGGCTAGCTCGAGGTTGCAGCTTGTCTCTTGAACGTTTAAGTGTGCTGACAAATGCTAAGCAGCCAAAAGCTCTGAGAAAGGAGTAATCTGGAGGTTTATGAAAGAGTAATTCAAAGGGAGTTTTGTGTTTAAGAGATAGCAAGGGAGTTCTGTTGATCAAATATGTGGCTGTAAGGACACAGTGACCCCAGTATTCAGGAGGTAAATTTGACTGAAAAAGCAAGGAACGAGCAATCTCTAAGAGGTGTTTGTGTTTTCTCTCAACCCTTCCATTTTGTTGGGGGGGAATCCACACAAGATGTTTGATGAGAAATACCATGAGTGGTATAGAATTGCTGTGCAGAAACATTAGCAAATTCAAGTGCATTGTCAGATCTAATAGACTTGATGGAAGCATTAAACTGAGTAATGTTGTTGCAGGAGGATGGTCAAGTATGAATAAAATATAAAATATAGATCAGACTGACTTCCCTGTCTCAGCAAATGAATACAAGACATCATCCCGTTGTAGTAAGAGAATAGTCAGGATCGAATCCACGAGGAAGCACGTCAGCAGTTCTCAGGTAGCTGTAAATTCTCACAGAAGCAGCAGAAAGGACAGAAACACAGAAAGGAAAGAAACAAATAAACCCGGCAAGGGCAACTAAAACAAAAGCAAAGAAATAAAGCAAAGACAAAGCAAAAACGAAAAGCAAAGCAAAGGCGTACTCGATCTCGACAACAGCTCCTCGAGATCGACAAAACAGTGAACAACAGAAAGTGAAAATCGACGAAAACAGAAGAAAACCAACTCGACCTAGACCAAGTCCTACTCGATCTCGACCACAGCTTCCTCGAGATCGACAAAGCACTACTCTAGATCGACAAGAAACAGAAAATATAAAATTGCAGATTTTCGACAGAACTCAGAAATTCGACAGAAATAAATCAATATATTAAAAGACTTCCAAAGCCAGGGTTTCAACACCACAACGATAACCATGCAAAGTAACACATAAAGGCACAAAAGATCATGCTTTCCATCAAATAACTTTCGTCATTAACAAATAGGCATATAGAGGCTTTCGCATAAACCCTAATTGTTACTAACCCTTTTTCACATAATTAATCCAAGTTGCATTAAGATCACTTTCGCTTCAATAACACAAACAAGGATCACCTTCAACTCTCGCAAAAGAATCATGCTCATAGGGATAGAAGATGAATTGCACAAAAAGATCTGACCTTTAACGCGATATCTCACATGGCCACCTTCGGGCTCACCCCAGCCCCAGAAGTGGGTGGACTACTCACGCCTCATTGCAATAACAGACATTGATGTATAAAAAGAAACTTGCATTAAAACTAAATTCAAAAGCCTTTACAATCCTGGCAATCAACTTTCGCAGAAAGCCAAACCCCTAAAAACCTTAGAACTCCTAAACTTCTCTGTGTAACTAACTAATTGTCTCTGACTTGGAATTGGCATGTGTGAATTGGAATTAATAAAACTGAGCCCCCTAGGGCCTTATTTATAGGCTTCATTCCCTAGCTATTCTAGGAAAGAAGATATCTATCTCTATCTAAAATTATATCTAAAACTTGAAAGGATAAATAAATTGTTTTAAGGAAATAAATCAACTAGGAAAGATAAAACTAAATAGGTAAGTCTTCATGTCTTGATAGATCTTGTCTCCTTGATGATAGAACTTGATGGAATCGGATAGAATTTCGGCCAAATCGACTCCTTCGCGCCCAAGGAATCTCAATTCTACTCGGACAGGTTTCGTCGAGAAGTTTCTGGAAACGGCTCTACTCGATCTCGACCACGGCTCGTCGACCTCGAGTAGGGTGGTTCGTCGACTGGACTTCCTCGGCTAGATCTGCTCGATGTGGCTCGGTCCTGGCTCAGGCGCTCGTCGACCTCGACAAAGAGTCCTCGAGATCGACTAGAGCGGTGTCCTTCCTTTCCGCTTCCGCGAGTTGCCTCTTCCGCTGGCAGCGAGTGGTCCGCTGCAGCGAGTCGAGTCGCTGGCAGCGAGTGCCGCCTGGTCGTCCTCGGTTCCGTCCTCGGCTTCTCTCCTTGTCGACTCCGGGTGCGGCGTCTGGGGTGTCGTCGATCTCGACCAGGGCTTGTCGAGATCGAGTAGACTTCCGGAGCTCGGGTTGGTCTGGCTCTCGATCAGGCTTTGTCGACAAGGCTGTGCTCGGACATGCTCGTCTATGTCGAGTAGGGCCCACTCGAGATCGAGTAGCCTTGACTTTCAGCTTGGTTCTGCTGCTTTGACCTTGGACTTCTGTAGTGGTTTTCCGAGCTTTTCCGACCTTCTGTAGAATTGCTGTAAAATGCCTCGATTTCTGCGAATTAAACAGAAACTGGTGTAGATTCCATAATTTTGGCAAATAAACATAAACTACATAGGTTCTGTACTGTTCTAAACCCAAATGAATGCAATGTATACAGAAATCGATATAAAAGTTACTGTAAAACATGGCAGATTTAGCTCACAACAAACACCCCATACTTAAGCTTGCTTGTCCTCAAGCAATACTTTTAGTTGTCATTCAGGGGAAGAAATTAAAACTCTCAACATCTTAGATTCATTCTTTATATGTCCCTGTAATCAATTACCATCCTCGAAAAGGTACTAGTGTCACAGATCCATGCATGTGCAAATATGTAAAAGCAACATCTACTCACAAAAGGAGGGTTATGCAAAAATAATTTTTATGTGACAAAGCAACAATAATCAAGAGGACTTTAATTTAAGCTCAATAAGGAGTAGATTGGTAAAAGGCTAAAGGTGGGCAATTTTTGGCAATGTGGTGCTTTTGATCCGGGGGAAATGGAGTACTTTCCAAATTGAATTTCCACATTCCTTCTCTTTGAGATTCATCACCTTTCATAATGCTTTTTTTCTCAATAATAATGCTTTTACCTCTCTAACCTCAGCACTGCCTTCTCGCGAGTCGCAAACATGGGTGTCATGAATGGCCCCGGATACTTAGTGCGTCGGACTCCTCACCTGGTGTCTCATCTCTCCAAACTATTATCTCAGAGAGCAGGGTCGATCTTTGATCGGATTTTCTTTCACTCATTAAATTTTCCATATATTTCAAATGATTCCGCCAAACTCCAATAATGATAATAATCACACAAACACCATATAACATCTCCATAATGTAACATCATTCTCAACATAATCCCCGGATAAGGTAAAGAATGGCAAATGTTTAGATCATGTGGAGCAATATTTGAAATAAGGCATACTATGGCTTTTGTGTAATGCATAAGCATAGGTAAGGCTAGGATTATAACAATATGAGTATTATATGGAAATATAAAGTCCTCCATCCTTTTATCATGCAACATGTCAAAAGCAACTTCAAATTTTACCTCCTTTCATGGTTTTCAAGAAATAATGCACTTCATTGTGACTTCCCTTTACTAGGCAATTTCATGCTATATCTCTAATGAATCCAATTTTGCATCGTCGAGTTCAATATAAGCTTCCATGACATTAATCAAAATTTTCAATGGGGGTCATTTTTCTCAAATTTTGGAAATCATGCATATAAGGTCATTTTTCTCAAATTTTGGAAATCATGCATATAAGCACATAAGTCAATAATGCATTCCAAAATAGCCATGTAGCAATTCTGAGAAATAATGCACAAGTAATGTCAAATATGGAAAATATGCATAAAGTAAGCCCTTCCCCCACCCCATACTTAAACATTACAGTGTCCTCACTGTATAAAAACAAGGGTAAAGAAAGAAACTCACAAGACATGTGTGCAGAGCCTTATATTTTCGATTGGAGCACCTCCTGGACCGAGTATTAATGTAGCTTGGTTCTATCCATGGGCCTGAAAAGTAGAAGACATATACCCATAATAGCAAAACTAAAAGTGTTCAAAACCAAAACAAAAGGCAACAAAGTCTCAAAATGTCCTAAAAAGTCTATGTACATGCTCTAGATTTTATAGTCGCTAGGCCGACTTTCCATTAATGCTCAAGGTGGCATTTGCAGGGCCCATATAGCCTGGGCCTCAAATAAGACTCCATTCTTGTCCATCAGCTGTAATCCTCCAGAATGGATCTTGTTCACCACGAAAGGTCCCATCCGCTTCTTGTTGAATTTGTTGGGAAACCAATGATCCTTTGATTTAGAGACATAGAGCTTGTCTCCAACTTCATATTCCTTAGGCTCATCATTGGAAATCCTACACAATCGCACATACCAAGGCAGACCTCTCCCATGTATAGATAAATCTTTAATGGAAATAGGAGAAGAAAGATCCATACCTTGGCTTACCTTCGCAGAGACGGAATCGGGGACCACTGTGTTTGGTCGATCTCGACTAGGGCTAGTCGATCTCGACGAGTCTGCTGGTTCTGGTGGTGGTCTGCTCGAAGTTTCAGAAGTCGATGAAGAACAAGGCTTGTCGACATCGACAAGGCTGGTCGACCTCGACAAGGATTCTGCTCCTGGTGGTTTGCTCATCGACGAAGGCGGGTCTGGTGGAGCCGAGTGGTGGTCGACCTCGACAAGACTAGTCGAGATCGACGAGGGCTTTCCTCCTGGTTGCTGCAGCGTCGATGAAGCAGGCCCTGGTGGCGCTGGGTGGTGGTCGACCTCGACAAGTCTACTCGAGGTCGAGTAGGGAGGCTTCTCCGGTTTGCTGCTCGACGCGGCTGGCTCTGGTGGAGTCTCTTTGGTCTGGTCGAGATCGACTAGGGTTCTACTCGAAGTCGAGGAGCCCTGGTCGATCTTGACCCCATACTTAGCTCCTGTCAAGGCATCCGAAAAATAATTAATCCACAACGATTTACCTTGGTCCGTGTCGATTGGATTATCTGTGTTTTCTTTGAGGATTGCCATGATCTCCTCCACCTGGGCCTCCATGTCCCTTTTTTCTATCTCTTCAGGGGTCATATTTCTGACCTTGGGTTCCCCGTAGGTGATGTAGCCAGCTGAGATAGATTTGACCTCATCCATTGGTCCCGTATGCCTTTCAGTTTTATTAAAGGAATACTCAATTACCTCATCACTGATGTTGAAGGTGAGCACTCCTTTCCTTACGCTTATGTTGGCATCCACCGTCGCTAAGAATGGTCTTCCTAAGATAATTGGACAAGCAGGATCTTCTTGCATATCAACTATTAAGAAATCAGCAGGGACGAAGAATTTACCTACTTGTACTGGGACGTTTTCTACCATGCCTGTCGGAATGACCACCGTGTTGTTGGCCATGTAAAGTCTAGCATCCACAGGCTCCAGGGCACCTATCTTAATCTTGGACCAAATTGTTAAAGGCATTATACTCACACTAGCTCCAAGATCACATAGGGCATTAATTTTGTATGGACCAAATCCAATAGTTATAGCAAACTTACCTGGATCCGGCCTCTTCTCCAATATGTCCAGATGGCTGCACTCCTCTGTGATTTCAGCCATCGATCGCTTTTTGCTCAGAATCTCCTTCAAGAACTTGACATAAGATGGCATTTCATTGAGAGCTTCTGTGAAGGGGATGGTGACGTTGAGCTTCTGAAGCATCTTGATGAAGCGCTGAAACTTTTTCTCTGCCGGGTCCTTTAGAGATTTTGTGGGGAAAGGCAGCTTCTTTTTCTGATTCAGAACAGATGTCGGAGGGGCTGCAGATTTCTCGACCTCGGCTTGGTGCTCCTCGAGATCGACTACCCTCTTGTCGACCTCGACCAAGTTTGGTGAAGTCGAGTTGCTGTGTGGCGCAGACGAGGGTTCTGGAAATTTCTCCTCGAGATCGACTTGGCCCTTGTCGAGATCGACTAGGCTCTGGTCGACCAGCTATTCCTCGTTGTCCTGTTGCTTTCCGACCTCTGGCTCTTGCAGTTGATGGCCGCTTCTGAGTTTTACAGCAGCGACGTGTCCAGTCTTTCCCTTAGGATTTGGTTCTGAAGATCCAGGGAGTGCACCTGACTGTCTGGGGATTCCCGCTGCTAGCTGACCAATCTGTGTATCAACTGATTTCCGCCAGATATCTATTTCCCCAAGCCTAGAGTTGACACCTTGCATCTGAGTATAGACGGAGTTGAAGGACTGCCTAGTTTCTGAGTGGTTCCTCCGTATTTCCTCCAGGTCTATCTGTATATCATCCTTTTTCTGCTCCCTTTCCGGATGTCCTGGAGCTCTGTAGGGCGGGGGTTTTCTAGGGACACCTTGGTTCCATTGTGGTTGCTGAAACCTTTGGTCCCCCATGTAGCGATTGGGACCCCCTGCGTAAGCTATCTCCTCGTGGTGCTCTGCCAGCTTGACTTGCTCTGTGTGTGGGCACTCAGTAGTGGTGTGCCGCTGCGATCCGCATTCTATGCAAGGCTGGTTGACAGAGAGATACTTCACTTGTTTGAGGAGCTTCTTATTCTGGTCTCTATAGTATTGCTCCCTAACGTCTGGATCGATCTCCTAAGGGGGATCATATAGGGGCATAGATGGTGCTGGCCTGACGTATGGGTTCTCTTCATAGGTTGCAGTAGACCCATACTTGTTATCGTAGGTAGTGAGCTTCTCTAGCACACCCCATGCGTCACGTGGTGGCATTGTCAGATACTCATAGCGAGTATAATGGTTGATTCTGTCCTTAGTGCCTTGATCAAGAGAGTTGAAGAAGATCTCTTGAATGACGTAGGGTGGCTGTCCATGAGTAGGGCAAGATCGCAGAAGTTCCTTGTAGCGCTCCCATGCCTTTGCCAGCGGTTCCCCTTGCTTCTGTCTGAAGGTGGTGATTTTCTGGCGGAGATGTGCTGTTTTGGCAGGTGGGAAGAATTTGTTCAGGAACTCTTGCTCTACTTGGGCCCAGGTTGTGAGTGATCTTGGTTGCAGCCCTTCCAGCCATTTCAATGCAGGCCCAGCGAGAGACCAGCGAAAAGATTTCATCTTGACATATTCCAAAGTTGTACCTTCAGCAAGAGTACGGCACATGTCAGCAAAGTTTGTAATATGTTCAAGCGGACACTCATTAAATCTACCATAAAAGGCATTATTTTTAAGCTCTATGAGAAACTGAGTGCGAATTTCAAAAGAGTTATCAGGGATAAGAATCGCCGATTCAGGCACGACGAGAGTTGGGTGCATATAGTCCTCTGCCGTGGTTGGATATTGGGCAAGCTCAGCCTGTGCTTGTTCCCTTGCTTCTTTCTCAGCGGCGATAGCAGCATCTTTAGCGGCTAATTCCCTGGTAAGCCTAGCGATCAGCTGTTCCTGTGTCTCTGCAGCTGCCATGGCTCTTTGTAGTTTAGCTTTGATGTGAAAAAGGCGTTCCGGTTCGTCTAAGGCGTCAAACTCAGGTGTTTGACCAGAACGGCGCATACACCTGCAAAGTAACTCAAAGAAACAGTGAGAACTGACTACCTAAGGTGCGATTGATAGCTTCCCCGGCAACGGCGCCAATTTGTTGTTGCAGGAGGATGGTCAAGTATGAAATAAATATAAAATATAGATCAGACTGACTTCCCTGTCTCAGCAAATGAATACAAGACTTCCTCCCGTTGTAGTAAGAGAATAGTCAGGATCGAATCCACGAGGAAGCACGTCAGCAGTTCTCAGGTAGCTGTAAATTTCACAGAAGTAGCAGAAAGGACAGAAACACAGAAAGGAAAGAAACAAATAAACCCGGCAAGGGCAACTAAAACAAAAGCAAAGAAATAAAGCAAAGACAAAGCAAAAACGAAAAGCAAAGCAAAGGCGTACTCGATCTCGACAACAGCTCCTCGAGATCGACAAAACAGTGAACAACAGAAAGTGAAAATCGACGAAAACAGAAGAAAACCAACTCGACCTAGACCAAGTCCTACTCGATCTCGACCACAGCTTCCTCGAGATCGACAAAGCACTACTCTAGATCGACAAGAAACAGAAAATATAAAATTGCAGATTTTCGACAGAACTCAGAAATTCGACAGAAATAAATCAATATATTAAAAGACTTCCAAAGCCAGGGTTTCAACACCACAACGATAACCATGCAAAGTAACACATAAAGGCACAAAAGATCATGCTTTCCATCAAATAACTTTCGTCATTAACAAATAGGCATATAGAGGCTTTCGCATAAACCCTAATTGTTACTAACCCTTTTTCACATAATTAATCCAAGTTGCATTAAGATCACTTTCGCTTCAATAACACAAACAAGGATCACCTTCAACTCTCGCAAAAGAATCATGCTCATAGGGATAGAAGATGAATTGCACAAAAAGATCTGACCTTTAACGCGATATCTCACATGGCCACCGTCGGGCTCACCCCAGCCCCAGAAGTGGGTGGACTACTCACGCCTCATTGCAATAACAGACATTGATGTATAAAAAGAAACTTGCATTAAAACTAAATTCAAAAGCCTTTACAATCCTGGCAATCAACTTTCGCAGAAAGCCAAAACCCTAAAAACCTTAGAACTCCTAAACTTCTCTGTGTAACTAACTAATTGTCTCTGACTTGGAATTGGCATGTGTGAATTGGAATTAATAAAACTGAGCCCCCTAGGGCCTTATTTATAGGCTTCATTCCCTAGCTATTCTAGGAAAGAAGATATCTATCTCTATCTAAAATTATATCTAAAACTTGAAAGGATAAATAAATTGTTTTAAGGAAATAAATCAACTAGGAAAGATAAAACTAAATAGGTAAGTCTTCATGTCTTGATAGATCTTGTCTCCTTGATGATAGAACTTGATGGAATCGGATAGAATTTCGGCCAAATCGACTCCTTCGCGCCCAAGGAATCTCAATTCTACTCGGACAGGTTTCGTCGAGAAGTTTCTGGAAACGGCTCTACTCGATCTCGACCACGGCTCGTCGACCTCGAGTAGGGTGGTTCGTCGACTGGACTTCCTCGGCTAGATCTGCTCGATGTGGCTCGGTCCTGGCTCAGGCGCTCGTCGACCTCGACAAAGGGTCCTCGAGATCGACTAGAGCGGTGTCCTTCCTTTCCGCTTCCGCGAGTTGCCTCTTCCGCTGGCAGCGAGTGGTCCGCTGCAGCGAGTCGAGTCGCTGGCAGCGAGTGCCGCCTGGTCGTCCTCGGTTCCGTCCTCGGCTTCTCTCCTTGTCGACTCCGGGTGTGGCGTCTGGGGTGTCGTCGATCTCGACCAGGGCTTGTCGAGATCGAGTAGACTTCCGGAGCTCGGGTTGGTCTGGCTCTCGATCAGGCTTTGTCGATAAGGCTGTGCTCGGACATGCTCGTCTATGTCGAGTAGGGCCCACTCGAGATCGAGTAGCCTTGACTTTCAGCTTGGTTCCGCTGCTTTGACCTTGGACTTCTGTAGTGGTTTTCCGAGCTTTTCCGACCTTCTGTAGAATTGCTGTAAAATGCCTCGATTTCTGCGAATTAAACAGAAACTGGTGTAGATTCCATAATTTTGGCAAATAAACATAAACTACATAGGTTCTGTACTGTTCTAAACCCAAATGAATGCAATGTATACAGAAATCGATATAAAAGTTACTGTAAAACATGGCAGATTTAGCTCACAACAAGTAAGAACAGAAGCATGGAAAGATTTTATTATGCTCAAAGCATTACTTTTGTGAGACATGAGAAAAAGCCAAGTACATCGAGTAAAGTCATCAACAATGGTTAGAAAGTATCTAAAACCATTATATGTGGTGGTCTTATATGGACCCCAAGTATCAATATGCACTAGCTCAAAAGGAGATGAAGCAATACTGTTTGATCTAAAAAAGGGCTTCCTATGCTGCTTAGCCAAAGGGCAAATTTTACAAATGTATTGAGACTTGGAAGAAGAGGATAGATCTGGGATATGCCTGAGTTGTTCATAGGCTACATGGCCAAGCCTACAGTGCCAGAGATCATGGCTTGTGGAGAAGGAAGCAAGGGCAGTGGGTGATCCAACAGTTGAAGAAGAGGTGGTCATGACAGACTTGCCAAGCACATACAATCCTTTGTCTTCTTTACCAATCAAAATTGGCTTCTTCCTCAAAGGGTCCTGTAAATAGCAAGCTTTAGGTGTGAAAATGACATTGGATTGTAAATCATTTGTGAGCTTAGAGATAGACAGTAAATTGAAGCAAAATTCAGGAACATGAAGTACATTGGTAATAGAAAAGTCATCAGTAAAGGAAATGGTCCCAGTGTTGGACACTGATGATTTGTGACCATTGGGCATAGTTATGCTCACAGATTTTGAAATGGGAGTAAAGGAAGTCAATGAGGAAAGGTGAGGTGTGATGTGGTCTGTTGCTCCACTGTCAATGATCCAAGAAGGAGAATCGCAAGAGGAAAGAAGACAAGATGCTTTACCTGCTAGGAAGGCACAGGAATCAGAAGTCTCAGACGATTTCTTACCAAGAAGAGTCATCAACTGACTGTACTGCTCAGCTGTGAGAGAGAAAGGTGCAGAGGGAGCTCCTTGTGTGGCATCAGATGGTGAAGTAGAGACATTGGCAGCGGAATGACCTCCTCGAGATTGTTGTGAGGAGGGATAGCCATGGAGCTTCCAACACCGGTCAATAGTGTGGTTTGTCTGCTTGCAGTGGTCGCAGAAAAGCTGATTTCTTTTCCCCGAGCCTTTGTTGGTGGCAGGCTTATCAGGATTATTGGATCTAGAGTTTGGAGAAGGCTTAGAACCAGAGTTCTTGGATGAATTTGCAGCCAATGCAGTAGAGTTAGAATTGAGAGATCCAGAACTCGAGCGAATTGATCGCTGATCCTCATCTTGCAAAACCATCTGAAAAGCTTCATCCAGTGATGTAGGAGGAATAACGAGTAAAATGTTCCCACGAACGGTGGAGTAGGACTCGTTTAGCCCCATTAAGAACTGGACAACTTGTTGATCAGTTAAGATTTTCGTGGCAAGAGCAGAAGATCCACAAGAACAGACTTGATCTTCGACAAGCATTAAGTATTCATCCCAAAGAGCTTTCATACGAGTGAAATAATCGGTAATGGACATAGAACCTTGAGAAAGAGAAGTGAGATCTCGTTGGACCTGAAAGATGCATGTGCGACTGGGCTTGCCAAAACGAGCGATGAGATCCTTCCAGATCTGCGAAGCTGAGCGGCAATAGAGAATTGATTCAGCGATGGTTTTGTTGACGGAGTGGATGAGCCAAGACATCACCATGTTGTTACACCTCTCCCACTGCATCAGGAGAAGGTGATTGTCTGCAGGAGGACGGCAAGAACCAGTGACGAATCCCATCTTGTTCTTCGCTCGCAAGGAGACTTCAACTGATCGTCGCCAGTGATGGAAATTCCGGCCATCAAGCAAATTCATGGAGAGAATATAGCTTGGGTGATCGGAATTTTTGAGGAAGAGCCCACTGAGAGGATCAATTGGATTGGGAGGAGGAAACCGAGGGTCTTGAGCTGGCTCAAACGGCGGATGATCGGCCATGGATGATGATCTCTGTGATGAAGAAGATCAAAATTTCCCGGCTGATACCATGTTACAAGCTATGTTTTGAGAGAGAAAAGAGGGAAAATGGTTTCTGTGTTTATTCAATTGAAGAAGTGATTACAATGTATGCAGTGTATTGTATTTATAGACAATGAATCTCATCTATCAATCTACACACAAGTGGTATAACAACCAATCCTTTCTAACAAATCTGTAACCGAAATTGTAACTGATTCTTGAACAAGCAAAATGGCGCCAAATCAAACTTTCCTCTTCAGCTTGTGTTCATCAGCAGAAGCTGTATCCAACAGTGACGACGACGACGTATTACGGAGCGGATTTACTGTGGGTATATATCCAACACGGAGTAAAGGATCCGCAACGAACGGGCATGGGGCTGCATCTGGGCTCTAGCAGTGGCCACTGGCCAGTGGGACTGATGGGCCCTGGGGACACGTGCGAGACACGTGATGCGGCGCCGACGACTAGCAAAAAAAGTTGCGCAACTTGCGTTTATGTATTCACTCAAAAGTAAAAAAAAAAGGGGGAAAAAACGCAGCGTTACTGTTTTTGATCCGGCGGTCAAATACATTACGTAAGGTCGTAAGCTGTTGTTGGTAGCCAGATCGGACGGTCCACAATTCTGCGTCATTTGAACGCAGGTATGCGCCATTGTCCCTCTCCTCGAGGCATAAAAACTAAAAAACCCTAGAGATTACAGATCCTTTCCTCCCATACTTTCTCCAACTCTCCATTGCCGCTCCTCTGTGACATCTCACCTTTTCGGAGGATCAATTCTGAATGGTTGCTTTTCTCTCTTTCTTCGATCAATACATTTGCGATCTCAATTCCTTGTTTTTTTCCAAATTTGATGTATGTTCATTCTTGTTCTGTTTCAGGCGTTGCCTAACCAGCAAACTGTTGATTATCCAAGCTTCAAGCTTGTAATTGTCGGCGATGGTGGAACTGGTAAGTTTACTCGATTTCTCTTGTTGATGATTTGTTTTCCTCCATTGTTTAGTCTTTTTGAAGTTCCCTGAGATGTGGTTGCGTATGTTTTCGTTTGCTCCGTCGATTTTGCTACATTGATTATAGATCTCCGTCCATGAGCACTAGCCTCAATTGTTAATCGTCTCAATGTAGAACCAACTTCTGATGTAGAACTCGAATCATTAGTTTGGTTCGCATAATAGCATCATATGGCATAAGCTGGTTTTAATTGGTTATTAGCAGATTTTGATCCGATTTTTATGCTATTTGTTAGTTTAGATTAAAAACGATTGCATTTATGAGATTTGCTATGTCTTCTTGTGAATGTTGTACTATTCTCTTTGAACTTCCATCTTTAGAATCAGTGGCGGCCGCAGGATCCTCCGAAAGGTGGGGCGAAATTTCTAGTGTGTACTGCGATATTGGCATTGAATAAACTCCTTTACCTAAGCTACGACTTTCAACTTACTCCTTTACCTAAGCTACGACTTTCAACTTAGCAGTGGATTGTAAAAAAGTAGATTGACATTTGCTTGGTTGCTATAGTAGTGGTTTCTTGTCATTCATTGGAAATTAAGGCATTTGTCATATTTAGGAGTGTAAACTTATCGAAATTCAATCATGCTAAATTCAAGGCTTTTGCATAATAGCTAGGATTGTAAACTCATCAACTTTATAAATCTTTTGGTTCTCAAACACAGGATAGAAATTGTGATTTGAATATATATGTAGGGTACGAAAATACAAATATTGCATAAAGCTTCACACATTTAATTCACAACCCCAAATTCAATTCATAAATTTCATTCTCAAAATCACATACACAATAATTAAAACACAAAATTTATTCTCAAAATCACAAATTCTAATGAAAATTTCACAAAATTTATTTTCATAATCAAATCCTAATTTCACCAATTTAATGGGGTTTAATTAGTTTATAGCTAGATAATTTATATATAATAGGGAGCTTGGGAAGTGAGAATATAATTAAATAGGGGGTAGGAAGATAGAGAGTGGGTGCAAGTTGAAAAAAGAATAAAAAAGTTTTTTTGAGGGAGGCGAATTTTTTAAAAAAAAAAACAAAAGGAGGCTAATTTCATCAATTTTATGGGGTTTAATTAGTTATAGCTAGATAATTTGTATATAATAGGGAAGTCGGAAAGTGGAAATATAATTAAATAAGGGGTAGAAAGTAGAAACATAGAAAGTGGGGGGGTAAGTTGAACAAAGAATAAAAAAACATTTTTTGGAGAGGTGAAATTTTTTAAAAAACAGAGGCTAGTGGGAATTGAACCCACAACCTTTAGTCTCATTTTACTTTCCTTCCTTCTCACCAACCAACTAAGCAAAGTGGACTTATTGATTCTATATTAATCCTAGTTTTATTTATTACCAACACTGCCATATATATATAAACAATTTTTTATTTTTCTTTCCAAACCCCGGGGCGTGTGGGTCGAAAGGTGGGGCGGCCGCGAACGCCCGCCCCACCCTGGGGCCGCCCCTGTTTAGAATGTATATTATGCTAACTAATATTTGTATTTGTGTAGGCAAAACCACCTTTGTGAAAAGACATCTTACTGGAGAATTCGAGAAGAAATATGAACGTGAGGATTTGGAAATGATCAACACTCAACTTCTATGGTGTTGTTTTTTATTGCTTTATTTTAACATTTGTGTTGTACAGCCACCATTGGTGTTGAGGTTCACCCACTTGACTTCTTCACAAACTGTGGAAAGATTCGGTTTTACTGCTGGGATACTGCTGGCCAAGAGAAATTTGGTGGTCTTAGGGATGGTTACTAGTAAGTAGTTGATGAAATTCTGCCTTTACACTTTCAGCTTGTTTTGGTTTATCGACTTTTTAGAAGCTTATGACCATTCATGAAGTTTGTGTATGATCTTGAATTTTCTTAGTTAGATTCTAAGTTAAGACTTAAAATTGCCATTTCTACTAGTAATGTTGCTGTGTAAGCAGTTCTGTTACCAATGTGGCTTTGATTGAATGATTGTTTCTGGTGGACTTGAGATGCTGCTGCAAACTATACTAAAGTTTATCACGAAAGTTGGAGAATCAGATAGACCTAAGTTCATAACTTTCTAATCTATGGAGTTGCAGTTGGATTATCGATGTTTACCTAGGAACATTTCTTTTGAACTATTTACTATCAGGGGGTATATGCTATATGTACTATTTCCTATCAGGCTACATCTATGCATTTTGTCTGATATCGGTGTATTTATAAGTATGTTACAGCCTTTTTGTTTTATTAATCACTGGATGCACAATAATTCTGCAGCATCCACGGACAATGTGCCATCATCATGTTTGATGTTACCGCTCGTTTGACATACAAGAACGTTCCGACATGGCACCGTGACCTCTGCAGGTATTGCTGCTCTCTCCAACCAATTCATACAGAGTCCATATAGTTGTGCCTACAATCCCATCTAATAATAATTCCTGGGATTTCACTTTTCAGGGTCTGTGAGAATATTCCAATCGTCTTGTGTGGGAACAAAGTTGATGTGAAGAACAGGCAGGTGAAGGCTAAGCAGGTCACCTTCCACAGGAAAAAGAACTTGCAGTACTATGAGATATCTGCCAAGAGTAACTACAACTTTGAGAAGCCATTCCTGTACCTTGCCCGGAAGCTTGCTGGGTATGTGCCCTTTATATGAGAGCTAAAGCTTCAGTTCTCTGCTATGTACTTTTAATCTGCTTGGCTGACTACCATTTATCCTTAATCCAATTTTAATTCAGTGACGCAAACTTGCACTTTGTGGAGTCCCCAGCGTTGGCCCCTCCTGAGGTTCACATTGACTTGGAGGTTCAGGCAAAGTAAGTGTTCATATCACAAGCTGTAACTTTATGATTTTTGTTCTTGTATAATGTGTACTCCTGCTACGACATTACTTGAGCTATCTCATAATGCAATATGTTATTTGTAGGCATGAAGCAGAGCTGGCCCAGGCTGCAAACCAACCCCTTCCAGATGACGACGACGACACTTTTGAGTAGAAGATCAGAAGTGCTTCTTGTTCTTGTCGTTTCGTTTGCTGGTGTTGGACTCTGTTTGGTCTAGTTTGTTTTTGTATTGAGTATTTGGACTGAAGAAATGGAGTTTGTCATGAACCTGGTAGAATACATAATGACATTTTTATCAATAGCTGAGTGTTACTGTTATCCCCATTTTTATGTAGTAGAAGAAACTATGGTATTTTGAAGAAAAAGGAGAGGTTTTATCAAGTGTGAATCTGGTTCTGTTCAGCTTCGCTTGACTATTAGTTCTCGCCTCTCGGCAATGTACTGGGTTCTTGGCTCACAAGGCGACTGATGTCAACCACTGTTGTCGTCGCGACTTCCTCCTGAAGCGTTGGATATTCTCATGCTCAATAGTCCTCTTGTCTAGAGTGGTTTTCCTCTTGCAAGTCCTTTACTTGAGTGGTGTTAAAGCCTTGTAATCAGTGGATTCTATCGTAGTCCAATCCAAAAACTGAAATCAACCACCACTGGTCCCATACCAATCAACTACTAAAGGTTAGAAACAAGTCTCCAACTCACTACAAATTTGGATGAGAATCTGATATATGAAATGAATGTAAAAGAAACAACTGCAATTGAATTGACCACAAGTGAAGTGATATTGAGTGGACGTTGGTGGAGTTTTGCGGTCTTGGAAACCTTAAAATCGGTGCTGTTTTGCAATGAAGATGTGGGGGAGAGGGTTCTTTTTTCCTAAAAAGAAGTTTATTACTGTAGTAGCAATTTTTCTAATTTTAGGTATATTTCAACAAATTTGATGGGTGTTCCTTCCATTCCATATATGGACTAAAATTGGATTAGAGCAAGAATGAGATTCAATTGAAAGGGAGGAGGAATTTTTCGGAAGACTCGACTTGGAGTTGGATGAGTCAGCGACTTGTTTGTCTTTTGAGATGGCAGGTTTCAATTTCATATTATGAAGATCAGCACAACGACAAATTGCATTATTCGACTTCATCTACTATAAAACTTGAAGTAATGAGGGATAAAATAGTTAATAACTCACTTTCACCTTTTCCCCATATCATCATAATTAGTCCAATTTTCATTTTGGAGAGATATCGGTTAGTTTGGTAAAATATGAAAACCAAAAGCTTCGAAAAGCTTTCTATATAACTCTGTATTTTTTTTATTAGGAAAAAATTCGGGAGAGACCAAGCTCTATCCGAAGGCATCCTTTCGGATGAGGTCAAGAAGACCGGGATTATTCTGAATATTCGTACCCCAAACAGAGTGGCAAAGGTGTGCAACCTTATCAACCACTCTATTGCCTAATCGGGGTACATGGAGGAAAGAAACTCTTTCTAGACTTGTTAACATAGTTGTAATATCTGATAAAATAAGCTCAATTTCTCATGGACATTTAGTTTTCCTATTGAGATGGTCAATAAAAATTTTTGAGTCTCCCTCGATTTGAAGCTTGGTGATCCGTATACTTAGTGCAGTTTGAACCCCGAGTTTTAACGCAAGAGCCTCAGCTTTTAATGGACTTTGATTACCGAGTTTCTTATATCCTATGTTTATTGGCCGACCTTCCCAATCGCGTATTATAATCCCAGTTGTGCTGGTCATATTAGAGAGGGAAGAACCGTCGAAGTTTAATTTTAGACATCCTCTGGGCGGCTTACGCCATCTAATGTTTGTGCGGTACGTTTTTCGTTGTCTGTCACGATTGGGTTGTTGCTGCCTATCGGGGACAACCCCAAGTCCGCCCTCAAAATTTGAAGCTTTACTCCAATTCAACTTGTGTGCTTTGATGATGTTAAGTGTAGTCTCTCGGCTAGGAGTTGGGACTGACCTGAATATAAGTTGATTTCGGGAATACCAAACAGTCCACCAACAGAAAGCAAGTTTAACTCTGTAAAAATAGATAACGATAATATTGGAAATATCATTAATTTTTAATGAAACTTTGCCTCAAGAGTAAAATGACATTAAAATTAAAATGGTACCTCTACTTGAGTTTAATGGTGATATTATGAACGTTATCGTTACGCAAAATTTGAATTGCATCATTTTTAAAATATTTTAAATAATTTTCATGCGTAATTTTCATAATAATTTTTTTGTTAATTTTTTTAAAATAATTAAATAATAAAATTATACTAAAAAACGAAAATTCCCTCCTCTCTCTAGAAAACTAGAGAGAGGGTGCCAACACCCTCTACAGAGTCAATCACCGCCGGTGTTCAATTGGTCCGACCACCACTCTTTGAAGGTCGAGATTTTCCTCTTCGGAGGTTGAAAACCCTCCTTTGGGAGTCATAAACCACCAGTTGGTTTCGAAAATCCAAGCTTCGTATTTGAGGTCTTTGATATTGCGCTTCTAAATTCTGATTTGGGCCTTTGTCCATTGGTGGGTGAATCAGGTGAGGTGTGGCGTGGTTTGGTTGGCTGGTGGTAGGTGAACCGCCTCTCTCTTCCTCGCTGCATCCTTCGGCGGCTCTGCCGTCTCAAACTCTCAGGCTATGTTCAGCGATTCCCGATCATTTGTGATATTTCCTTGGGGCTTTTGCTGAACCTTGGACGAGGATTCCTTCTCGCCCTTCAATTTCATTCATCTTGATCTTACTCATCCTCGTTTGTTGGCTTAGGGTTCGTCTTTTTCTCGGAGGTCCTTGTTGAAATCGGGCTCGATTTCTGGGTGCGTTGCCCCGTGGTTCAAGCCTTTGACATGGTGTTTCTGGGCGGGCTCTCCTCGATCTCGCTCCGCAACTGCTGGTTCTGGCCTCAGTGTTGTCTTTAGCTGTGTCGCTAGAGTTCCGGCCCAACCTTGATGCCGGTTTACGCATCACCTCTTCCCCGGTGTCCCCTTCCTGGGTGGTGGCTGCTAGTGAAGGCTGCTCGACTTTTCTCCAGTCTTCACTTATCGTTTGTCTTCTACTGCTCCGACTCTAGGTCTTGCCTTTGCATGGGCCCAAGTGGCCCGAATTTCGGGCCTATTTTGTGTGCTTTGGGCCCAAGCCCAGCTCGTATTTCTCTATATATTCATATATTAATTGAGTATAAAATCCCGCAAGTGTGTCAAACCCCGCTTATATGGGCGTGTACTAAATCCCGCTAGAGTGGACTAAGTCCCGAAAGGGTTTTTTGAGGCTCATTACTCGGTGGTGTGCGACTCTACGGTGGCATGGCTCGACGATCTTCTCTGTGGATTTGGTGCTAGCTATCGGGGTCGGGATAGGTTGGGATTGTGGTAGTGTGTATCGTGACGTCTGCACTACTCGGGTTGGCTGCTTCCCTGGAGTTTCGTTCTCATTGCCCACAAGATGATCGGGTCCTGATGTACCGCTGGCCTACGGTTCTGCTTTAGAGCAGGGCTTGGCTTCGTCCGTTGTCATCGACCTCATCCAGTTTGGTTTAGGTCTGCTTGGTTTCGTTTTTGTAGAGTGCGTTTGTTTGAGTTTGTACCGTTATGTATTGTTGTTTTGTTTTTAGACGGTTTTTCCGTCTGCCGGCTTGGCCGACCTTCGTGTTTCAGATATGCTTGAACTTGAATTTTTACCTAATAAAAAAAACATAATAAAATTATACTCCGTAAGTATATGCTCCCTATGTTAAGAAAAACATGTCATTTTATGAGTAAAATTTTGTTAAGAAAAACATGTCATTTTAGGTATTTTGGTGTTCACTTTTTAAAATTACCCTTGTAATGATCAAGGATTTACTAGTTGTCATTTTATGTATTTTGGTGTCAAGGGATTATTAAAAAGAAATTTTTTGCGAAACAAGCACTTTTTTGGGACAAATTAGCAAAATGCCCACGTTTTTGGACAAATTATCAAAATGTCCACTATATATAGTTATTCTCGGATTGTACGGACATTTTTTTTTCTGTTTCGCAAATCCTCTCGCCCTCTCGATCTGTTCTCTCTCTCGACACCGGATCCGGCTCCGATGGCGGCGAGTCTCCTCCTTTTCGCCGAACCTCCATCTTCCTCCTCTCCTCCGGTTTGCCGCCACCGCCATTCTCCATGACTCAGATCTCTCTCGATGGCGATCGATTTGGCTTTCTCCCCGTAGTTCGCCCTCTCATTGTTCATCCTTTGATGGTTGCTCTCCGGTTCTACCTTCTCCGCTTTATTTTAAGAAGGTGCGGACTTTCTATGAACATCTTCCCTTTTCGGTCTTAGGTCAGATGAGATTTAATCAATTTTACGCTTATCTTAGGCAATTGATGAAATCGGAGAGGAATGGAGCCAGCACAACGCCAAATCTGATTTGCTCATATAGACTAGAGTACAACGAGAATGCATTATTCAGACAAGTGTAAGAGAGTTGAGTCATCCTCTTCCTCGCTTGCATTGCACTCTGTATGTCTCTATGTCCTTCTCTCTGGCTGATAATTGATTTAATTGGTTTCTGAATTAAGAGTTTCCAACATTGACTTGTTTAGCATTGAGAAATTAGATGCTTACTTGGATTTGGTTTGATGTACTGTATATATTAAGAGTAGGAAGATGATTCTGGTAAAGGGAAAAGTGTAAGGCCTTTCCATGGGCTTGTGCTCAACGTACTGTTTGTAAGTTGAAATCACTTACAACTAGTGATTTCAACTTATAAATAAAAGTGAGTTCAACTTAAAACTAGGAACTGTAAGTGATTTCAACTTACAACTAGTGATTTCAACGTTTGTATTTGCTCTCATTTATTTTCTTTAGTCCGTGTCCTAACCACAAGCCACAAAATTAAATAAAAGTGATTTCAACTTACAAACTAGGAACTGAAATAGTTGAGACCTCAGCATCAAACTAAACACACTGAATGGCTAATTGCATTAGCTGGTCTCGTGCATCAAATGACGATCAACTTTGCAGCTGGATTAGTGGTCTTCTGCAGCTGTTGCAGGAACATTGCCTTCTAGCTCCCTTAGTCTATCATCATCTGTTGGAACTTGAATCACCATCTGCTCAAGCGCCACTGTATTTTTCAGTACATATATTGCAAGCTCCATCTCATTCCAACTGTAAGTGAATCTGGTAACCTCAATTTTCTGCATGATATATGTTAAGAGTTGAGTCATGCATCTTCTATAAAGCTTCAGCACACTGTTTGTTAGATGTAGGGAAAGATAGTTCCATAAGCATGAAATAAAAGTGTTTGCTCTTTTTTTTTTGGGTGCATATTTGTTATTCATATCTTTGCAATTGCAACAACAAGCCTATTCAAGATGCTCCTCAAGTACAGACCTGAGGATAAGGCGGCAAATAAGGAACGCCTTTTGAACAAGGCACAAGTTGAAGTTGCTGGAAAGGATGCTGCATTTACTAAGAAGCCAATTGTGGTGAAGTACGGTCTCAAGCACGTGACATACCTCATTGAGCATGTTGCTTATTTCTATAGTTATCATGGGTTGTAAATGTTTTGAGATTTCACAGTAGGAATTGGTTTCTATTCTTGTGGGCTGATTGGTTGTTTCTTATGTACAGAACAAAGCTCAGTTGGTGGTTATTTATCATGACGTGGACCCAATTGAGTTGGTTGTGAATTTGTGACTTGCCTTGACTTTTCTAACTTAGAAGCATAGATCTCCAGGACTGTTGATGAAAGTTTGATCATTATTTGTTCTAATATATGTGTGTTGCACTCGAACTAATCTATTCCTCCTACTCTCTGGACCCGTGTACTTGCAGACAAAAGCAGAATATGACAAAGAATGCAAGATTTGTACTAGGCCTTTCACTGTTTTCCGCTGGAGACCAGGTCGTGATGCAAGATACAAGAAAACTGAGATTTTCAAACATGTAGTAAGTTAAAAAATGTCTGTCAAGTCTGCCTTTTGGATCTTGAATATGGTTTGCCAGTTCAGGTCCGAGATACTGCTCTCAATATCAACTCTAATGATTCGATTCCCAAGAGTGATGTCAATTGGGAATATTTCGATGAAGAACATGACCGTAAGGTATGCATATTGTCAACAAGAAAATAGCTAACTAGCACATATTTTGTAAAAGAGAAGCAAAGCTCTTGAATAAAAAGAACTAGTATGATCCCCGCGCCATGACGCGATTTTTTATAAATAAAATCTTACTAATATATTAAATTAATATTATAACATAATTGTAAAAGTTCAGATAATTAAATATTTTGAATTAAACTCATGGTTTGAGAAAACGATTAAAGTAGTATATATAGATATATATAGATAAAGATGTAGATTATTAATATTAATTTTATATTTTCTTATTATTAATTTTATGTTTTGAACTAATCCCATTGTTTTTTTTAGAGAAAAAAACTACTAAAATTATAATTTATGCTGAGATTAATGTTTTGAATTAAGCCCAATAGTTAGTAAAATTAAAGAAAAAAGAGAATTAAAGGAAAAAGAAGAAGAAGAAAAAAATTAGAATTAAAGAAAATCAAAGAAAAATGGCAAAAATAATGATTGGTCGAGATTCCTAAAATTCCTCTAAGCTTGACACATCATCCTAAACTCTTCTAAATTAAGAGTTTATATATAGATAGTTAGTAAAATTAAAGAAAAAAGAGAATTAAAGGAAAAAGAAGAAGAAGAAAAAAATTAGAATTAAAGAAAATCAAAGAAAAATGACAAAAATAATGATTGGTCGAGACTCCTAAAATTCCTCTAAGCTTGACACATCATCCTAAACTCTTCTAAATTAAGAGTTTATATAGATTGTTTTTTTAGAGAAAAAAACTACTAAAATTATAATTTAGGCTAAGATTAATGTTTTGAATTAAGCCCAATAGTTAGCAAAATTAAAGAAAAAAGAGAACTAAAGGAAAAAGAAGAAAAAAAAATTAGAATGAAAGAAAATCAAAGAAAAATGGCAAAAATAATGATTGGTCGAGACTCCTAAAATTTCTCTAAGCTTGACACATCATCATAAACTCTTCTAAATTAAGAGTTTATATAGATATAGATTATCTATCAGACATCCTTGGGACTTCTGTTTTGCAATTCTTTGCTTTGGGCATTTGGTCTAATCAGTCTCTCTCCTGTCTCTGTTGGAGCATTTGATTATACATTTAATTGCTAGAAAGAGACCGAGGACAACTTAATAAGCTGATTTCTCGCTGACATTATTAAAAAAAAAACAGCCCAGAAGGAATAGAGAAACTTTGTTAAGAGATGGAGATCGATCATACCGATGTTAGAATACTTATGCTTGCTTGGTGAGGAAATTCTACTTTCTGAAGTCCTTAATTCAGTTCTTTCATTCTCTAATCTATTCAATAAGTTATCTTTATCTGATTCTCAAGAAGATGCAAGTTGAGAAGTCGGTTGTTGCTTCATCATTTTTGTGCTTGCCACGCACATCCAACAATGAGCGAGGCTCTGAAAGAAGCAGCAATGGCCACCTATGACAAGCCAATTCACATGTACGTAAGTGAGTTAATTCGTTTGCTCACTCTTTAAATTTTTAAAGAGTGAAAATAGCTTCCCTCGTTGGACTGAATAGTTAAGCCCCCCCTCCCCCCCACCATCTTAAGACGGCTTTTTAAAAACACATATGAGGCCAGTTGTGCAACTCTAAGAAAGAGTTGTGCAACTCTAAGACCGAGTTGTGCAACTCTAAGACCGAGTTGTGCAACTCTAAGACCGAGTTGTGCAACTTCTAAGACCGAGTTGTGCAACTTCTAAGACCGAGTTGTGCAACTTCTAAGACTGAGTTGTGCATCTTCCTTGTCTCTCCATCATGCAGAACAGAAAAAATGCTATGAAAAACAAAGATTACGTGGTGGCAGAACATCAAGCTCTGTTGAATGTCTCAAAGTGTTCCTTTATGGCTTCACTATTTCCCGCACATCCACAAGACTCGTCCAAGTCGTCAAAGTTTTCTTCTATTGGATCACGCTTCAAGGTAACCTTGTGCTTTATTTTTGTGGATACTTTAAAGTTCTTAAACAAACCCAGTAGTTTTATGGCTTTGTTAAAGGATTAGTGCATTTGCATGCGCTGCCGATTTGCTTCAGTTCTGTAAATGGCAATTGCCTACTGAAGAAAAGAGGAAATTATTAGAGAGGAAACACTTCTAGAGAGTGCTTCATTAGGATGTCATCACACATTTCTAACATATAGAGAACCTAATTTATTCTGAACTAATTATGCTTATCTTTGAACATGTTTTAAATTCTTTGGTTTTTGTGTTACAGATGCAACTTCAATCCTTGATGGAGACCTTAAGTGCAACAGAACCTCATTATAGAAGATGTGTGAAGCCAAATAATGTCCCGAAACCTGCAATTTTCGAGAATGTAAATGTCATTCAGCAATTACGCTGTGGTGTAAGTTGATTGTCTTAGTCTCCATGTTGTTTTGTCTTCTGTGTGATTAGTTTAAGATTTTATCACATCTAATATATTATCAATTGAAACTGAATCTTAAGTTCTTAACTAATTAGGGTGTCCTTGAGGCTATAAGGATAAGCTGTGCTGGATATCCTACCAGAAAGACGTTTTACGAACTCCTCCTACGATTTGGTGTCCTAGCTTCAGAAGTATTGGATGGAAAGTGAGTTAATGCTTCTATTGATTATTTTGAGGTTGATGCTTATTATGATTATTGTCTTAGTAATTGATTGGGAACTCTTCTGAGTTGGTATTTCACTTTCCTTGCAGCTATGATGACAAGGTTGCATGCCAAAAGATTCTCGACAAAATGGGATTGAAAGGGTATCAGGTGCTGCCTTCTTCTTCTTGAAGGTTGTTTTGTATGCTTGTATGGTCATAGTGTATGGATGTTTGCTTCATCTATGAAATCTCACTCTATCTAAAAAAGCTCATTAAAGTATCCTTGAGCGCCAACTGTGCAGGTCATCTTTAAGTCATTAAGGAGATATATTTCATTTTAAAGCTATTATAGTAATTCAAAGAAAAAAGTCTACATATTTTCTTGAATCTTAATTTATCCTCATATCTTCAACAAGCTTTTATATGTGGTCTATGCTTCATATCCTGCAATCTACATATTTTCTCGAATGTGTATCTTTCTAATGTTTTCCCCAATTGTTGCCTTGTCCACTTTTTGACAGATTGGCAAGACAAAAGACTTTTTAAGAGCAGGCCATATGGTCGAGTTGGATGCAAGGAGGGCAGATGTTCTTGGAAACGCAACCAGAACTATTCAACAAAGAATTCGGACATATATTGCTCGAAGGAATTTTGTCTCATTGCGAGAAGCTGCAATCCAGTTGCAGTCTATTTGTCGACGTAGTTTACTTTGTCCTTTGACAGAGCTACCATTTGCTGAAATACTGACTGGAATGCCGCTGTTTCCTGGGAAAAATGACGTACATCAACTTGATATAATGACCGATTTCCTTGGAACACCTTATGCAGATTGTATCGCAAAGGTGCACCTACCTTACCAGCATGATACACAATTTTATACTGTATTATTTAAGCACCTGAAAAAGGTTAGAAGCATTGTTTAGCTCATCCTTGTCTTGTAATAGTAAGTATGTTTGAAACACAGGAGAATCTGAGCTCTCAATGAATGCAACCATGATTCCTTCGGCTTCTTCCATTTCAACACCACCGCTAGTTGATAGACAAGACGATCTGGGTAAACAAAATGAAAAATTCTTGATCTTGAGAGAGGGATAGGAGGGTGATTTATCCATGTATTTTGTTTCTTATGTGTAAAAAATGGTTAATCAAAATGACCACTTTGTCACTTGGTTATGTTCAATTAAATGAGTTCTCTCAAATAAAGATTCAGTCTTTTTCTCACTTTGGTTCATGAATTGTATCCTCTATTCACATTGGCTCATGCAAATTAATCTATCAAGTTCTATATTGCACATTCAAACTAAAATAACTTTCGAATCTAATTTGCATAACATGGGGGATTGGTGAAATTTTGCTCAACATCATCTTATTTTTGTTCAACTATAGGTTATTTTTGCACAACAATCGAGACTTGTGAATTTGTTCTCAACATGATCTTATTTTCTCTCAATATAATTTTATACTTTCTCAATAAATTATAGCATAACATGCTCTTATTTTTGCTCATCAATACTTTATTTTTGCACAACTAGTGGTGAAAATTAGTGCTGACACTGATATTAGTTACAATTAGTGCTGATATTAGTTACAATTAGTGCTGACACTGATATTAGTTACAATTAGTGGTGAAAATTTGCACGACTTTGTTTTAAGAGTTGCACGACTCTGTTGTAAGAGTTGCACGACTCGGTTTTAAGAGTTGCACAACTCTGTTGTAAGAGTTGCACGACTCTGTTGTAAGAGTTGCACGACTCTGTTTTAAGAGTTGCACGACTCTGTTGTAAGAGTTGCACGACTCTGTTGTAAGAGTTGCACGATGTCAGCACATATAAATTTCACATAAAAACGATGTCAGCACTAAAAAATTGCACTAATATATCTTATTATTGAACATTTAATACAAAATTTTTTAAATTACTAGAATTACATAAACTTTAGCCTATATGAGAGTCGAATCCACGTATTTGTGCATAAGCACATCGCTCTACTATTGAGCTAAGAGGCTTTTAAATTAAAATTGAAAACACTAGCCAAATTATGACAAATATCACATATGACCTATAACAACATTCATTTTTTTAACAAGTAATTTCATCATGTTAAAGTTTAGCTCAGTGGCAGCAGAGAGAGCACAAACACGAATGATCAGAAGAAGGGACCAGTATACTCCAGCTGGGAAGGTCTCGCCCAACAAGAACCTCTCTGAACTAGTGTGGTCTCCACATAAGGGCTTGATTCTCCAGTCTCCGGTTGGACCTCCTGAAATGGTTCATTCACCACCCTATAACATTGCTTCTTCCTGTAAAGAACAACACAATATTTGATTCACCACCCTATAACATTGCTTCTTCCTGAAATGGTTCATTCTCCATTTGCATTGAAAGCACAACACAATATTTGATTGTTCTGCTGTGCACCACCCGAAGAAGAAACATTGCTTCTTCCTGTAAAGAAATCCACAAAGCATGTTAATGATCTTTTAGAGATCACCAAATTAAACAAAAATAAATGGCAGAACCTAATCTGCAAGAACTTCAATAGGCATGCCCCCATATATTCACGGTTTGTGCTGTGAGTACCTTGCATCCCAAATCCGACAAGTTCCATCATCCGATGACCTGGCCGTTATTGAAACAACATTCTAAATAAACAACTAATACAAGTAAAGAGATTGTTTCTCAAAGCTAATTGGATACATATATTTCCACTTTGTAAGAAATCATTCAACAAGAAAGACAAAAAAAAAGTCCCAATAAAGTACACTCACGATAATTGGATACATATATTTCTCAAAGATAATAGCTAATTGAATCAAAACTTGTTCAAAATTGAATTGATTTGAATTTAAAGGAACAACAGTGTTGCCTAGATCTAGGGGTGACAGCAATCACAGCCATGACGAGAGCAGCGACAGCCATGGTGAAGATTGAGATGAAGAGGCCAATGCCCATCCTTTGCAGCTTTGAGAAGCCTTTCTCATTACCGGTGACCTTTCTAGCTATGGGAACGAGGAACCTGTCGTAGACCGGGACCCAGAAGATGACGCTGATGACGTCAAAGGTGGATAGAGTGGCAACAGGGATGGTGAAAGAGCCAACAGTTCTGTCCATGACCATGCCTTGCTCGATGAACATCGTGGACATCTGTGAATACACGGCTGAAAAGATGATTCCCGTTGACCAGATGGGAAACATTCGAATCAAGATCTCTAGCTCCTCTACTTGTGTTACGGTGCACAACCTCCAAGGGTTGGAGAAATCCCCTCATTGAATTGCTATTTGGATTCGGAAAAAGCCAAGAGACACAACTGCCCATCTCCAAGGATATCTATTTGGATCAGCTATTGAATTGCTAGAAAGAGCTGCTTCAAAGAAGGAAAACAGGACATCACGGGTGAGCTATTTCAGAGGCATAAGGCAAAGGCATAGCAGAAAGAATTGAGCTGATGCATATACCTGTGAATCATCGAGCATCTGTGATCAAGTGGTTTAGAAACTCTCGTTTTTATGCAGATTCGAAACTTCAGAAACTTCATAAACCTCGTATTCAAAAGGAAAACCAAATAAAAAGCACAAGAAATCTCAATCGATCAATTAAGAAATCTAGCTAGAGATCGAATTCGCCAGTAAAGCACCATGAAAGCAAGATTAGGCCACCGTTCAGCAAATACAAAGGGAAAATAGAAATTAATCTTATTAAATGATTAGCTTGGGTATTTTCCTTTAAAATATTCAACAAAGGCAAGTCTAAATTCTTCTCTATTAATCTATTATGTATCTAATAACGAAGAATAATAAAAACTTACAATGTGGAAAGTAGAGGAAACTTTTGAAACATGTCAACCAATTGCTGGTTAAGCTCATTATGGCTGATGTTTAAGCATTTGGAGAAAAATAGAAACATGAAAACCAATGAGTGGCTCTCCTTGCAAAATCGTAAGCAATGTAAACTGCACATGAAGAAAGAATGCATAGTAGAAACGAATTGGAAATTGGAGAGATTACTAAGAATAGTGGGGAAAAGATGCACAAGAAAGCAATGTAAACTGCACTTCTGAACTTGCATATATCTCAGGACTCTTAATAAGTGAAGACACCATATAAGAGTCAAGATTGTTAGAAATTGTGAATGCCGATCAAGAGCCTGTAAGAGAGGATTTTTTCCGAAAACAGTACTCTAGCAGTTCTTTGCAAAGAAACAGATGGTAAAGTTCTGAACACACTATTTAGCTGAATGCATATTGTAGGCAAATGAATCTGCAGTGATCTATGAGTTCATTATCGATTAGAAGATAAAACATTCGATTCCTATGCAAATACATTCCTATGCAAATACATTCGATTCCTATGCAATCAGATATCAATTGATCAGTAATTGCAGCAATCACAGCAATTGCAGCAATATGGTCTTATCAATCGACCCTGAACCTAGCAATGAAGAAATCTAGCAATAGATCGGATGCAGTGGAAAAAGAGGGGAAAATATGGATATGGAGCGAGATTTCTAAACCCTAGTAAGCTTCCCAATTGTCGGCGACGCCGTGGAAATCAATAAATCTTCGATCTTCGATCGATTGATAAGGAAGCCGGAGGGAAGCAGGTGGATTCAATCAATAAGAAGGGAGCAAGGAGAAGATTACCAAAATTAGGACGACACAAGGGGCGACGGAAGGATGCCGAGGGCGAGCCAGATCTGAGGAGGCGAGGGCTGCGAGCTGGTGGACAGATCTGATCGAGATGGACGAGAACGAGGAGCTGCGACGGGAGAGTAGATCTAAGCAGCTTCGGGAGACCAGATCGGATGGTGCACGAGAAGCCACGACGGGAAACCAGATTGGAGCGAGGAGATCGCCGTTGAGCAGTGCGAGAGAGAGAGTGCGGAGAGGGAGAGCATGGAGGAGAGAGAAAGGGTTTATATTTAGGACATTTCACAAAATTGTCCCAAAACGTGGACATTTCGCAAATTATGCCATATTTCGTGGCTATTTCGCAAATTCCCCCTATTAAAAATCAATATATAATACTACAACAGAGACATGGAAATCCTATATGGCGGGCTCTGGTCGAATTCGCTTATGTGTCATTTTCTGGTGCGATATGGGACGGGTTTTGGCCACGTCAATTAATGATGATCCAATAAATCTAAGCCACGTTAGACGATAACCCCATCTATTTATACATGTGTCATCCTATGTGTCCATTTTAATTAATAATTAAATTAATTTTTATTATAAATATTCAGCATCATATCTTGCAAATCTTATCATTTTACTTAAAATTGTTTTATAGATATTTTATCTAGAAAAAAATATAGATTAGATTAATTTATATGAAAAAGGTTAGATTTGTTTTATATATCACTAACAAAAAGATAAACACTATTCGATTATACAAATTAATTTAATGTTTTATGTATTCCCATTATTCCTATGACTATTGAATTAACCTTAAGATTTATATACATAGCTAGGTACGTAGCTACTTTTTTTTTTGAGCGAAAGATACTTAGCTACTAATATCATTAATTGATGTATAAAACTATTTATAATTCAATATATAATTATTACAAAAAATTACTTGTGCTTTTTTTTAATAAAAAAATTCATCATGGACCATAATTATATATATTATATATGATTATATTTTATATATGTCAAATAACAATTAACTGCGTCGTATGGTACATATATATTTTATATAGGATTAGGCATGGTATGGTACATTTATATTTTATACAGGATTATACATATATTTCTTTTCTAAAATTTTGTCATCAAATTTGACGCTTGGTACATTTTTTTAAAAAGGTTGACAGCACGCATACTCATTCCAATTTGCCGGCATGCATAATATTAGATAGATTATTTACCTAAAAAGATAAGTTTACTACCTAATTAAGATATAAGGTTGAATATTTATAAAAAAAATTCTAATTAAGATATAAGGTTATATTGGATAGATTATTTGATCTAAAAAGATAAGTTTTCTATCTAATTTAAAGACAAGGCTGAATATTTATAAAAAAGATAAACAATATAATTTTCTGTTTATGTTCCAAGATAAACATAATCTCATTTTTTTTGGGTGAAGATAAACAGAATCTCATGGTATTACCATGTTGTAATTATCGATATGCCATCGTTCATAATTTGATTATATATTCCCATTATTCCTATTTAATTTTCTGTTTATGTTCTGTTATGATGCGAGTGTGTAACACCTTTATTTATGCTTCATAATTATTTTTTTTGAAATTTCTTCTTCTTTTAGGCCCCAACCGTTGCCACTGTTTATTTTTTAGTGTTAAAACTCAAAGACTGAAATTCAGCAAATGAAAATGAGTAATCAATACCAATCGTCTTATCATTTTACCTTAAGTTATTTTATAAATATTTTATCTAGAAAAAAAATCTAGATTAGATTAATTTATATAGAGATAATTCAAATCAATAAGTGTTTATCTTTAACAAATAATTAATTTTTAAACCAAATTTATGCAAATATTGCTCACATACGTACGTACCAAATAATTTTGTTTATCTTTAAACAATCACATTAAACAATAGAAATAATTCAAATCAATAAGTGCTTATCTTTAACAAACAATCAATTTATAAATCAAATTTATGCAAATATTGCTCACATACCAATTAATTTATAAAGCAAACTTATACAAATATTAGATCCATTATACATTATCCTTTGTTTAGCGATAAAATAATTTTATTTTATAAAAAAATTTGGTAAAAGAATAATTAAATTACATCATACAAATTTGTAATTACATGCCCTTAATCTGACCTGTAGATTGAATTTTATCATTAAGTATTCATAAATATATATATATATGAATTAAAAAGTAAAAAATAATATTTAATAATTATTATGATAGACAAAAAGCTATATCGAGTGTGTTAATTTATAAAATAATATTTATATAATTATATAATTATTATGATATAAAAAAAACCGCGAAGATCGCGAGTAATAATACTAGTTACCATAAAAAACCAACGGTCAATTTGGTTATATCGCTGCTGATGCGCCGATAAGCCGACCCACGTCAGCGTAATTTAAAAGTCGATCGGACGGTGGATAATACAGCGTTGGTTTGGCGTTGGGAATTAGAGATCGGACGGTGGAAAAAATCTCGCGTCAGCTAAACGCCAGACGCCATCTTATATAAAACCCTAGAGCCCATCTAGCTCTCTCATTTCCAAATTGCACTTAATCGTCTTCCCCGCAAACATCAATCAATCCGCAATGGTACGAAGCCTCTTTGCATTCCCTTCTTCTCTTTGATTATCGTAGTAATCCTTCCGAATTCCGATTCCGATTCCTTCTTTTGCTTCTTTTCGTGATTCCGGAATTTGAAGTTTTTGGTTCTTGGCTTGTTTCAGGCGTTGCCTAATCAGCAAACTGTTGATTATCCCAGCTTCAAGCTTGTAATCGTCGGCGATGGTGGAACTGGTACGACTATTTCGTTTCAAATTTCAAATTTTCCTTTGTGTTTTTGTTTGCGCTTTGTTTTCCTCTCTTGATTATGTATTACACGATTTTGTGGAATCTCTTGTTTCTCCAATCCTTAAAATCTAGGGAACTTTATTAAGATTGTTCTAGTTCAATTTGGTTTTTGTGCGCTTAATTCGAGGATGATCGTGGCATAGAGCATCTGAGTTTTTGCTAATTCTTTCTACTTGTGTAGGAAAAACAACCTTTGTGAAGAGGCATCTTACTGGCGAATTCGAGAAGAAATATGAACGTAAGTGATTTGCAACTGGTTAATCGATTATCGTATATTATCTTTTCTACATTGGTTTTTCATACTCAAATTTTCACCTGTGATTTACAGCTACTATTGGTGTTGAGGTTCACCCATTAGATTTCTTCACAAACTGCGGCAAGATTAGGTTTTACTGTTGGGATACCGCTGGCCAGGAAAAATTTGGTGGTCTCAGGGATGGTTATTAGTAAGTATTCCTTTAACTGATGCCCATTCTTTTAGTTTTGGCTGAGTTGAATCTGTTTTTTGGTGAACTTTTTGTTGTTGGTGTGATTATGGGAAGATGGAAAATCGTTTGTGGAACGATTTTTGCTTTTCTGTAAGAACATTGAAATTTCCCAAGTCAGGTCTTTCATATACGTGATGGCATATTCTTTGTTTATGCTTATGATTTGTTACAAAGTATAGCTTTTTGTACATTGCTTGTGGAGCAATCTAATAAGATGGAGAAATAGAGAGCTGTGGTGGAGAATCAAGCCTTCCATAAACAAGGGCTTTGTTACTATGGTCTGAAATTACTACTGTAATTTTTTCATGAAGCTTTTTCATCCTATGTTATATCAGGGATAATGTATATAAAATCTGAGGCGCATAATCCTTCAATTATTGATGTCATTTGAACATGTTGAAAAATTATGCATTCAGTTTGAAAGACTTGATAGTTGGATACATCCGTGGTTTGTCTTTCATTGAAACTTGTTTGGTTGTTCCTACTAGTAATATTGTTCACTAATGAATTGAATGTTGGCCCTGCAGCATTCATGGACAATGTGCCATCATCATGTTTGATGTTACTGCTCGTTTGACATACAAGAACGTTCCAACATGGCACCGTGATCTCTGCAGGTATTTTTGCTCTCTCTGACTTAACTTACAGAGGGGGTGTGTATTGCGACCCTTCTAATAATTACCTGGTTTTCAGGGTCTGTGAGAACATTCCTATTGTACTGTGCGGCAACAAAGTTGATGTAAAGAACAGACAGGTGAAGGCAAAGCAGGTGACTTTCCACAGGAAGAAAAATTTGCAGTACTATGAGATATCTGCTAAGAGTAACTACAACTTTGAGAAGCCGTTCTTGTACCTTGCCCGAAAGCTTGCTGGGTAAGGATGGGACGCCTTGTCAATTTCAACGTGTTATGTCTCCTGCCTTTTCCGACTATAATTTTTTCGAATGTTATACAGTGATGCGAATTTGCACTTTGTGGAGTCTCCTGCCTTAGCCCCTCCAGAAGTTCACATAGACATCCAGGAGCAGCAGAAGTAAGTATCCTCTATCAATCATTTATGGCTCTTTTGATCTGGAACAATTGTTGATTGTTATACGGATATGCTGTCAACAGGCATGAACTTGAGCTGGCCCAGGCTGCAAATCAGCCTCTTCCAGATGACGATGATGACGCTTTTGAGTAGAAGATCAGAAGTTGAGATGAATTGTAGTACCCCTTGGGGCCAATCTTCTTCTTTTGTCCATGCTATTGAGATGTGCATTTCAGTAGGCTTTAATTTGGCATGAGATCTGGACAAAGTTATGGTGTTTTTGGGGGAACCAAGTGGATGAAGAAATTCTGAGATCATTTACTGTTACTCTTTTTTGCCCTTTACTTAAAAGGCATGCTTTTAAAGAAATCTAGTACTAGTTCTTTAGAGTCATCAAACTCTGAGATCATTTACTGTTACTCTTTTTTGCCCTTTACTTAAAAGGCATGCTTTTAAAGAAATCTAGTACTAGTTCTTTAGAGTCATCAAACATCTTTGCTTTACAGTCATACTTCATAGTTGTTCATACGCTCCCTATCCCTTTATGACTTACGGAGTATATCTCATTTGGGTTTTCGCCTAGTTCATAGGCGTATATACATCCTCTTTCCTGTTTGATTGACATTTAAACGTGAGTCTTGACCTGTTTGATTGACATTTAAACGTGAGTCTTGACCTGATATTAAAAAATTGATCAGACTTCCTACCAAATAATCAACCACCTTAATTGGTAAATAAGGAGCGGTCATCCGAGGTTCGAACTGGGGACCTATAATATTCGGAATGGTTCAAATAATCAACCACCACTAACCACCACTAACTATGGAAAACCCAGTTGCTCAATCTTCCTAGGTACCCTTTCAAGTTTAGAAAACCCAATTGAATTCTCTCCTGCTGTAGTTTATATACATCGAGATAGTAACAAGCCACCACCCTAAAAGCAACATTTGAGATTTTCGTATGCCCCAAACCACAAAAAGCTCTATTAATAAAGACCAGTGTTAACCACAAAAAGGCCTCTTATTAGACATACCTAATGCGAAGTGGGAAATCCGTCCTGTGTTAGTCACAGGGTTTCATTTAACAAAAAGGTGTTCTTCCATTACATATTGCACCCATCACAAGTTATCTGCAGTGACTTTAACATAAATACATTAATCTAATTAGGATATCATAGATTCGAGACTCAAGGGATCTCCTAAAAACTATGACGCTCGATGCGACCACACAACAAAAGCTCACAAATCCAACTGCTATGCCAACAACTGCACAGCTTACGAAGAATTATCAGCAATCACATTCGGCAATGGATATGATATGCCAAGCTTATGATATGCCACATTATGCTCCTTTTGAAGGCCATGTTGCTTGAGCAGACATTATAATTCCAACAATCACTCCAAATAACCCGAGTGCACTCCCGAAAATCTCAATCACAAGAATCTTCACAAAGAGCGATGAGTTCTGGGCATCTGATAGAGCGCAACTACTTCCAATTATTCCCACACATAACCTGTTGCAACCCATCAAGCTCAGGTAAGGTAAGGGAAAAGAACTTTTTATAGTTCACACTAAATATACCAGAAAACTTGGGACTTACCCACAAACGAGGTTGGCAAAGCCTACAATTATGCCCGATGCAAAGATTGCATATCCAGCTCTACGGGACTCAGGATCATTTATTTGGGATGATGGGACACTCTCTAATTTTGTCTGGAGAATAATGGCTACTATGACACCATATATAGCAACCGCTTCACAAAAAATGACACTGAAACAATAAAGGGCAACACTCATTATTTCAAAAGTAGATGATAATGTTGCATTATAGTTGAATCACCACAATCAGCAGCAAGCATTTCTAGAGCAAACTATCCCAGCAATAACATCCAACACTAAGATTCCAGCTTCAATAATTCGAATTACATGTTCTGATAGCCTAAGCAAAGAATTATCCAAGAGAACAAATAAATTACTCCCCGAACTACAGGAATGGAGAGCTTCTGTTGAATCATTGCGAATTACACACTTCGCCTGTTGCCTTAAAAAATGAATGGTTTGGATGAAAAGAAAGTCGGTATAAAAGCAATTTAATATATGATTTTAGGGAAAATTATTCAAATAACCTAGAGATCATATTGAAAAAACACATACACGAAGATAATTTGGTAGAATTCTACACTATGTGCTAACATTTCTATGATTTGATTCTTTTTATTATTTCATTTTGGTAATATCTCATGTGCTATGATGAACTACAAGTTACAGATTTTCCTATCACTCGATGCTTTAAAATGATTCAGACATTGCCCCATTGGTGTCATCTAGTAATGGATCCACAAAGCATGATCAGATTTTCTTAAGAAATCTCTCAAGCTTCATGGCTAGGTGAAATTTTCACATCATGCAATTGAGCTTGATTACTTCTGTTCTTTTATATGTTTCTTGATAAGAGATTGAAATTTGTGATATCAAACTCATCAAGTAAAATATTGGTAAAACCTCTCTCACAGTTGGTCTACTTTTAATAAGCACCCGGAGTTCTCTTTGATCGATTTGATAGGTTATCTTATGATCTAGGAGAATGTAGATTAAATAAAAAAAACGGGTTTAAATTTAAGCTAAATTTTCAAAGTGAATTACAAGGGAATATGTAGTAAACACACCGAAGCAGTATAAGATTCCAGAAATTTTCCCTAGATCAAAATCGACTGTCATGATTACTATATGCCACCTTTGCATAATCAAAGCAACACAGTTCAAGTGGATTCAAGTGGATACTAATCCACCAACAAGCTCAATTCAATTACCAAAAAATCTCCTCACACTCAGAGTTCAAAATCAGACACAAAATTGAGCACAGAAAAGACTTACCTAATAAGATTCTTGGAAGTAATTCTGGGAGCCTTTATAGCTGCACCGATCAAACTGCTTCCAGTTATGTAAATCCCCCTACAAAAGTATCCAATTGTCGAAATCCAAGGTCAGAAAAAGTTTCCACAATCCCTAACGCAGCTGAATCCGAGGATGAAACGAAAAGCATCACACGACTGGACAATTCGTAAACGAGAGAAGGGGATAGTGAGAACGAGGAAAAGAGAAACGGAGTATTAATACCAGGCGGCGCCGAGAACAGAAACGCCGATGGAAAGGGCGATTCCGATTGCGGCGAAAGTGTAAGGGGAGATATGAACGAGGGCTCGGGACCATGAACTCACTCCTCCTACCATCGTCGCTTTGATCTCCTTGTGGTAATTGATCGATCTGATGTAGTGATGTGCGATTGTTGTCGTGGCTGATCGATCTCTGATCTTGAATTTGTTCTTCCCGAAGAGACAAGAGGAGGAAGGAGAGCGATGGAAGCGACAAACTACAGATTTGGACGTCACCCATTTTAACTATGGGCTTCTACATAACCCGAGGCCCAAATTACCTCTGGCTAAACTGTACAAAACCACCCCAATATTTAAAAAGTTGCATTTAACTACCCTTGGCCTTTATCTATGTTTTGCTTAAAAAATTAACCATAGGCACTCAGCACCTATTGTATGTATCTTGATTAAAAAATGGATATTTTACAGGAAACCACCCCTTATTTATTAGGCTTTTCATTTAACCACCCCTTATACAAAATCTTTCACTAAACCACCCTATATTTATAGGCTTTTCATTTAACCACCCCTTATACAAAACCTTTCACTAAACCACCCCTTATTTATTAGGCTTTTCATTTAACCACCCCTTATACAAAAACTTTCACTAAATTAACCACCCCTTATATAATCCCGTCAACAGATAACCACCCCTACCTCTATTCCGTCCAATTTGATGTTAAAAAATTCTGAAAAGACCGAAATGCCCCTTTTTTTTAACTATCCATCTTCAACCTTTCTGCTGTCATATATAGAAATCCTACGATCGTCCAGACTTCAGAGTCATCGACGAACTTCAGGCTACACGACTCACAGTACAATCGAATCAATTATACATCACAGACACAGACTCACAGCACAATCGAATCAACTAATATATATATATACTGATCACAAACAAAAAATTAAAAAAACCACAATTCATAGACAATTAAACCATCCTGATGTTTGTTCAAAATCAAGAGGGTTGTTCATTCGAAATTAATTAACAAGTTGAGCGGCTTCAGATTTCAGCCTATTCGTTCAATTAAATCACAAGTTCATCAGTTCAGAGTTCAGCCTGTTCGTTCTGCAATTGCAAGTTCACTCGTTGCGAACTTGCGAGAGCGGGCGGAGACTGGAGAGAGAGAGAGAGAGGCTGCGAGCGAGAGAGACACAGTGAATCCAGTCGAGCACCACCCGAGTCACCGCCAAGCCAGTCGTGATCCACCGGTCCACCACTAGAGAACTGAGATAAATCGAGCACGAGCAGAGGCAAGAGAGTCAAAGATGGATAGTTTTAAAAAGGACATTCTGGTCTTTTCATAATTTTTTAACATCAAATTGGATGGAATAGAGGTAGGGGTGGTTATCTGTTGACAGAATTATATAAGGGGTGGTTTAGTGAAAGGTTTTGTATAAGGGGTGGTTATAAAAAGCCTAATCAATAAGGGGTGGTTTAGTGAAATATTATGTATAAGGGGTGGTTAAATGAAAAACCTAATCAATAAGGGGTGGTTTAGTGAAAGGTTTTGTACAAGGGGTGGTTAAATGAAAAGCCTAATAAATAAGGGGTGGTTTCCTGTAAAATTTCCTTAAAAAATTACAAAAAAAGGTGAAATTTAAAAAATATCTCTTGTTGTCATGCTGATGCATAGTGATTTGTTTAAAAAGCATGCATTAAGGGTGATTGAGTGCGATTTTCACAACGTAGGATAAATATAGGGGTGTTATTCGAGTTGAACGAGTTAAATTAACATGTTCAATTTTGGTTCGTTTGTTAAACGAGTTCGACCCGAACCCAATTTTTAAAGAAGCTTTTTTTTTTTTATCAAGTTTGACTTGTTTAGGAAACGAACAAGGTCGAACCAAATTTTTTTCGAACTTTAAGCAGTTTTACCTGGCCATAATATATTCACTTAAAGAAAATTTTAAAAATTCCACAAAACTCGGACTATTTGAGCTTAAATCGAACGAGACGAGCTTCAACTAAGCTTAAAATGTTGTTCAAACTCGACCTGTTTAGGTAAGTGAACGATCTCTAGTCGAACTTTTTTCAAACCGATCTCGAACTATTCAGTTTATGTAACAAGGATGATTGAATTTATAAGCTCTGCCCTCAAAAGACGGAATCCCAAGTGAAGGACTCGGAAGATTGTGTTGCAAAAAGAACGCAAACACAAGTGTTCAACACAAACAACTTTAGTGGTCACCAAAGCAAGTTCTAATGGTGAATCTCTAGTTCTGATCTCTCAACAAGACAACGATTCATCAAATATCATAATCCCCTTTGGAAGTTGAGTGCCTTGATAGATTACGAAGGCAATGAGCACAGAAGAGCCAATGATGACCACTGCAGCCACACTTCGTCTCCCCGTTTATGGGAAATTATCGCTCCAAACGGTGAGGGCAACGGGGATGCTCAGTTGTAGCATCTCCACCAAGTCGGGTATCCCTTGTCACCACCAAATGAACAAGTAAAGAACACAACAAACGTCGATTTTAGTCCATCACACACAAACCTATCCTTCAAAACCAAAATTTTATCATCGAACAGCTATTTCCCAGCAGCCACACATGGTCAAAATGTTATTTATGTGCTTAAAATCGATGAGTCTGACATTGGTAACAAAGCATGGATAACGAATGGGAGGGACAGTTAGTTTCTAGTTTTCAATCATTTTCCAATTCACTTGTCAAGCCTGAATCTACTTTCACATGCACTCTTTGATTACATTGGCAGACACCAGATCGGTGCATTTTTCTGCTATATGAAAACTGTTGTTCGGACAGACGCATTCTATATCATGGAAGCTCCCACGACACAACCGCACAAAGTAGGTAAATCAGAGGTAAAAATGTGATCACAGTGCATTTAAATTTGAAACTTTGCATCCAAGAAGAGTTTTTCTCACTAAGCAGATCATTTGTCAGTAGGTCATGTGCAGATGTGGTGAATAGGGTCCGTGTTGGGGAGCTCACTTAATGGAGACACCAGTTATAACCAACGAGTAATTTGATGAATGGAGTAGTTGAGTATAAGGCAGTCAAGTCAAAGATAAAACTGCCAAAATCTCTTACCTTCTTTGAAGGTCCAAGCATAATAAACAACATAATGTAGGGTTCTTAGTATTATAACTCGTATAAAGACGCATATTGTGTACAAAACACAACCATATGAAAGTCAGTACCAAACATGTCTGTGATTGGTAGAGATGGTAGACATACCTTACAGGAAGATGAGTAGCGATTAATGTGGCACATTCTTTGGGAGATTAAAGATAACGTTGTTCTTGAGGCCAATTCTCATACGCATCGCCTCCACACCTGATCTATTCATCTCTTTCATCACCTTCATTCTCACAGTCTGCTCCTTCGATTGCACAGTTGTCAAACCCATGCTCTTGTACCTACAAATTTCAAAACATACTAGTGTTAGGAACTTCTTTCCCAGTGAAGTTTCCTTCCTGCAATTGTAACATTTTGTCAAGCTGCTGCAGGACAACAAACCTTGAGGCTAATGCAACAGAAATAGCCATCTCGTTTGAGGGTGATGGCTTTGGCTTTTGCTTGTAATAGCGAAGGAACTCTCTGGAACCAATTGCTTTTGTGGACATTCCATCATCTGTTCTTCTCTTGATTACCAGCTCAGAGCCACCACCACCAAGTTCAACAGAGCTTCCCGCATCATTTGCTGCAATCAGCTGCTTCCCATCCTCATCCATATAGCTGGAAAAACGAATCAGCAATGAGTTATGCTCATTATATCAAGAGTCCAGAGCACATCACTTCTAATGTAACGAAAGTTTTCATACACTGAGCCTAGAAACCAAGACTTTGGATTATATGCTATATTTAATTCATCTCTTTGGTTTGCATTCCAGCTTCATTGTAGTATCACAACTCCTTGTCCTTCATTTGTATATGGTTCGATATGTGCTTGGCCAACATTACAGGAGGGTAATAGTACAACTCCAACAAATAACGAGTAGGAACTAGCCTTAAATTGGCTTAAACAAAATGGAAACTATGCACTCATATAAGTGATCTATTTTCAATTACAGAAGGAGATTGAGACTAAGGATGCAAAGTACCTGCTGCTGTAATCATAAAATTCTTCTAATTCAACCTCTTCATCATCACCTCCGTCACCATAAGGAACTTTGCAATGGCTTTTTGCCTCCATATGCTTCCTAACTGCCTCCAAACTGCTGAATGGCTGGCGTCTCTCATTGCAATACAAGCACATCAAATCTCTTTTGACCTGAAAGCACACACATATAAAGACAAGTTTTGTTGGATAACCACAAGATAGAGAGCAGAGGTTAACCTAACAGTTACAACACGTTTATACCTTGAGGCCGAGATACGTTAGAAGGCCACTTGGATCCTTCAAATATTCAATATCGGGAATGAAGAACCCATGTTTCTTGTGCATGTGAACCATACAATTTTCAATAGTACCATGCTCCAAGTCACACATAAAGCAACAGGAAGGATCTAATTCAACCATCATCTCATCATCTTCATCACTGCTTTCATCATCATTCATGGCAGAAGGCTCATTCATGCCTACATTAGCCAAAGAATCGGTAGTTTCACCAAGAAGAATGTCATCAGGGTCTACCTCCTCCCATTCATCCCCACTTCCTTCACTTTCTTCAGCTTCTACGACTTCTGTTAGGGGTGGCTTCACTGGAATTCGGCGAGGAAGTGGCTTGATGATTGTATTAGCCTCATTCTCACCCTGGGAAGCTCGCATAATGTGACTTTTAGAGTTGAGATGCTGAGCATGTGCCTTGGCACTTCTATATCCCTTGCCACAGATACCACAACTATAGAGCATAGGAGTCTCATTTAAACTCTTTTTCTCTTCAGCGAGTGCAGACTGCCTTGCCACGAATAAGGCTTCCGTTACTCCAGGAACCCCAGCAATCTACATTGCACAATTAGCAAAAGTAAGAATCATAAATAATTACAATTATCACATGCTCTTGACGTACACCAGAAAAAAACACTGTCAAGCAAAGTACACCAAAGGAGGAAAAACGTTCAAAAGTAAACAAAATGCTACCTGGAACAACATTTGAGAGCTCATTATTATGCAAAAAACTAATACGCAGCCATGATGGCCTATGAGCATTTCAGAAGCAATAAGTAGGTGACTAATATAAACAATACAGTGATATACCATGGATATCAATGTGAAAGCATTATTCATAAACCTTAGCTTAACATCATGGCAAGGCAACTCTAGTACTCCCAAATTCTCAAGATAACATCTCCAGCTCACACAAATGACACAATTCATACTCTCATACAATGCCATCGATTTCATCCTCTTTGATTAGACAATATCCTCGGGCTCCTAGAATCCAAATCTTATTGCATTTACATCAACTTGAAATTCAAGATATCATGACTTCTTAATCCAACCATATCCATCATAACTTCATAATCCTAAACGAAAGGAGACAAAAACAACCTAAAATCCGTCCCCTTCTCAGTCCTCCTCAATCGCAGAAAAACCCCCTAAAATTAACAAACTAAATAGCAAAAAAGGCAATAACCCTAATATCCGCACAGGAACATTTAACAATTAAACGAAAATTCACAAACTACATAGCAAGCAATCAACAAAAAAGGCAGAAAGAAAAGCGGAGAATGAAGGAGTGAGAGGACCTTGCGTTTGAGGTTGTAGCGGTGCCATTCGGACTTGTAATGGAGCTTTTGCTCGGAATCGTCGTTGAATTCCTTGTTACAGGCGTTACACGTTAGCCCTGGCATATCCTCCTCCTTTCTCTACTCCAAATCCTACACGAAGTACCACTGATTCTGAATTCCAGAACGAGATGGAGCGAGAGGTAGAGATGGAGATATCCGAGTATGGCAAATGACGGCCGGCACCGACAATCGGTGAAGGGGAGGCGGTTTGATAAGAGGATTTTTTTTTTTTACCCAAAAGAGGATCTCGAACTTGAGACCCGTATTTAACCCGAGTACCCGACCCGTTTCAACTTCTTTTTAATTTTTCCACAGTACAACCCATATTTTAGGGATTTGATTTTTCAAACGCCACCACTTTTATTTTTTCACAAAATCACCCCAAAAGCCACTTGAAATAAGGGGTTCATCTAAAATTTGACTGAAATCGCGCCTTTCTTTGTTGGTGGCTACCGAAAATAATTTCTGTATGCTTTTCTTGATCGAGAAAAATATAAGATTTGATTTTTTTTTTGAAATCAAATGCCTGTATAAATTAGAGAAGATCAATTTTCGCAAGATCAACGAGACCCTGTGGAAAATGATCGAGCCAAATACAAGAAGAGTCGTCGGTTGGCAAAAGCCTAGCCGCAAAATGAGCAACCGTATTAGCCGCCCTACGGACATGTAGGAACGACACATTAGCACAAATAGGTAAAAGATCTAGGATATCCTCACAAACGAGGTCTACATAAGGATGGCTATGGCATAGACCAAGCAGGCGCTGAACAAGGCTAAAATCATCAGACTCGATCTGCAGGCATTGGAAGGGAAGGCCGGCCATGGATTGGATCCCGAAAAGAAGGGCCCAAGCCTCTGCTAAGGCCACTGAGACAGCTCCAGGGATGCGTTTAGAGGCTGCCATAACAATAGCACCAGAGTGATCTCGGAGAACCGCGCCTAGGCAGATTGAACCGTGGAGGAGAGCAGCATCTAAATTGAGCTTCAGTGCACCATACGGGGGAGCAGTCCAGACAGAGGGGCTCGGGGCTGATGGAGGGCATCGTACTGATGGAGCTTCACTGCGCCGGTAATCAGAGACGAGTCTCCGGAATCCCTCCCGCAAGATTGTGGTGTTGCACTCGTCTTCCGAAAACAAGGCTTTGTTGCGGATTGTCCAAGCTATCCAGGCGTTGGTGAGTAAGTCACACACACCTGCCTCGCCTAACAAAGTTCTAACATGGCCCAGAACTTGCAATGGTGCTTGATCAATCATTGAGGCAACGAGGCCGGCTGAGGTGGAACGTGCCCAGGCAACCTCCGAGAAGGGACAGGAGAAGAGAGCGTGCCAGATCGTTTCATCCCCCGAATCACAGCGAGCACAAGTGGGAGATGTGACCACCCTTCTTGCATATAGGTTCGATGCCACACTCAAGAAATTGGAGCACATTCGCCACGCAAAGTTGAGCACCTTGGGAGGGAGCTTAAGGCGCCATAGACTACGCCAATCGTCCCCCGATTGCATAGTCCGGGTGCCCATGTACCCAAGCCAATACGCTGACTTGACAGAGAAGACACCGGATTTGTGGGGAAACCATACCCGTTGATCAGTCGGTGAGCGAGGGCTGAGAGGAATTGTAGAAATGCACTGCACATCCGAAGGCAGAAAAGCTGCTGACAGCGCCGGAATATCCCATAAATAGGTGGAGGGGTCGATGAACTCCGAGACCATGATGTCAGGACTCATGCCCGGCTGAAGACTTGGGGGAGCCATTCCCGAGTCGGTAGGAACCCAGGCTTCCGTGGCTGCTGCAATCGAGAGCCCATTACCCACCCTCCATCCTAGGCCTTCTGTGAGAAGGGATTTCGCTCCCCAAATACTACTCCAAGAATAGCTTGGCCGATGACCACGGTAAGAGTGCAGAAAAGACGAGTACTTGAAGTACTTTGCCTTATAGATCCCGTGAAGAGGTGAGCCAGGGTTCTGCAGAAGGCGCCATCCTTGCCGAGCTAGCAAGGCTTGGTTGAAAACACGGAGGTCTCGAAAGCCCATCCCGCCATGACTCTTGGGAGAGCAGAGATCGCGCCAAGAGCGCCAATGAATCTTCCGGGAAGTAGTCGAGGACCCCCACCAGAACCTAGCCAAGAGGTTATGAATCTCATCAATAAGCCCATCCGGCAGGCGGTATATGCTCATAACATAAGTTGGGATGCTTTGGAGCACTGATTTGATCAATGTCTCCTTTCCGGTGGTCGAGAGAAGCTTTTCCTTCCAGCCTTGGACCTTCTTCCAAATTCTGTCCTTGATGAAAGAGAAGACAGACTTTTTGGAGCAGCCTATGATGGCTGGAAGACCCAAATATCTGGCATGCCTATCCACTAACTTAACACCCAGTGTTGCGGCAAGATGCTCTCTAGAAGCGCTTGACAGGTTAGCGCTAAAAGAAACCTCCGACTTTTGCAAGTTTATTTTCTGACCTGAAGCTCTCTCGTACTGACTGAGAATCCCAGTTATCTTAGAGCATTCCTCGGAAGTAGCTTTAGCAAACAAGAGGTTGTCATCCGCAAACAACAAGTGAGACGTTGCCGGCGAGCCTCTGCAAACAGGCACCCCATGAAGGCATGACGAACGGACAGCCCTGCTGATCAAGGATGAGAAACCTTCAGCCCCAATAATAAACAAAATGAGGGACAAAGGATCTCCCTGACGCAACCCGCGAGAGGGAATAACAAGGCCGTCAATGGACCCATTAATCTTGAATGAATAGCGAGCCCCTTGAACACAACTCATAATCTTTGATATCCATTGCCTGTCAAAGCCGAGTTTAGACATGATCCGACTCAAATATGGCCATTCCATACGATCGAAAGCCTTGCTCATATCTAATTTCAACGCCATAGTCCCGGCGTTTCCTCTAGTTTTAGTCTTCATATAGTGAAAGATTTCCATGGCAATGAGAGCATTATCGGTAATGGAGCGACCGACGATGAAGGCACTCTGGGAAGGGGATATGATCTGATCGAGCAAGGGCTTGAGTCTGTTGACAAGTAGCTTCGTAATCAGCTTATAAATAACGTTACACAAACTGATCGGACGAAAGTCAGCAACTTTGTTCGGACTCTTTATCTTTGGAATAAGGGTGATCACTGTAGAATTGATGTCGTCCAAAGAGCAACCCGTGTGCCACCAATCCTGGATGAAGGAGACAACATCAGGACCGACGATACCCCAGTATCTCTGGAAGAAGACGACGTGCAAACCATCGGGGCCGGAAGCCTTACTGGGGTGCATTTGCTTAAGAGCAGTGTGAATCTCATCACCGGTTGGCTTACAGAGGAGAGCCTCATTCATAGTAGAGGTGACGGTGGGCTGTAGATCTGAGAGTGCATCGTCGATTTCAGAAGAGCTGGGAGTAGTGGACTCAAAGAGGGCCGAGAAGAAACTAGTAACAGTCCCCGTAATCTCCTCGTGTGTCTTGCTGATCTCCCCGGTGTCTGTTACAAGTTCACGAATGGCATTGGCTGAATGACGCTGGTTTGCCTTGTGGTGAAAATAAGCTGTGTTCTTATCACCCTCCCTAAGCTCGTTCACGGCGGCGGGACGAGGCTGGGCGCACCATGGAGGTTTGAAGGAAGATGAGAGAATGATCAGAGCAATACCTGGGGAAGTGAGGGACTCTGGCAGACGGATGAACAGCAGACCAAGCTGGGGAAGCAAGGACTCTATCTAGACGCTCCTGGATACAAGTGCCTGGGTTTCGGCCTCGCTGCCATGTAAGGAAGGGCCCCGATGCACACCCCAAATCCCTCAAGCTACAGTCATCAATGACCTCCCTGAACCCATCCATCGCTCGCTGAGAACGCACAGAGCCCCCTTCCTTTTCTGCTGGATCAAGAATTTCATTAAAGTCACCCACGAAGAGGATTGGTAAAGAGCTCTGCTGATGCAAATCTCTCATTAGATCCCATGTCTTAGCTTTGTTATATGCTTCCGGCCAACCATAGATACAGGCAATATTCCAAGAGGAGTCAGCATCAACGACAGTTGCCAGGATGTGATGCTGAGAATAAGAGATAATCGTTACTGACAAGTTCCTCCACCATAATCCTAGGCCACCAGAACGGCCCACCGAATCAATACAGAGGCCCTCAACAAACCCACATTTTCTCAAAACTTTCTCCTGCTCACCCCGATTGATTTTTGTTTCCATAACGAAAATCAGATCCGAGCAATGTTTCCAGGACCAATCCCGGATGGCTCGAACTGTTGGGGCATTGCCCAACCCCAAACAGTTCCAACTGAATAGTTTCATGGCTGTTCGCGAGCAGGGACTTCCGTCCCGCTCGCTACTTGGTTGTCAATTGACATACCCTCCACAGATGCCTTAAGACGCTTGCAAGCATCAGGGACGGGGGAACTTGGCAGTGAGGACTTCCTCTTGGCCACTGAGTTATGGCTCTGTTGTGCCTTGAGGCGAGCCCGCTGCTTTAGTTGAGGGCGGCGTTTAATTGAGGCAGGCACCTCTGCACTGAATGCCTTAATCGACTGATTATGCCCTGGGGCGACCGGAAGAGGCAAGGAGGCTGCACAGGCGCCCTTGGGATCATGTTCTCCCGACCCCTCAATGCCTTGCGCAGGAACTACGTGAGAGTGCCTTACCGAATTTTGAGCCGAATTGCGTTGCTTAAATTTATTGAACCAGACCTTTTCACGATCAAGAGCACTTTGATGGAGCCGCAGACGAGTGCGAGGGGGCGATGCCCGGAGCCAAGCGCCAAATTGGGGTGCGTCTGATGAAGAGGAGGCAATGGGATTGGGGCAGGCCTTGCAGAGATGACCAATACAGCCGCATGAGAAAGAGAACAACGGAAGTCATTCGTATTGGAGGGGAAGTGTGACTTGGATCCCTCGAAGGACCAGAGTGATGCAGCGACGGAGGGGCTTAGCAACATCTAATTCGACTCGAATCCGGAGCCGACCACTGAGGCCCAAGAAATCAGATTCGTCCAGATCAAGGAACCGCCCGATACCATTCCCAATTGCTTTGGCCGTTGGCAAGCCTGCGCATCCAAGAGGGACCTCACGAGCGACAACCCAGAATGGGGAGTGTGTGAAGTCCATATCTGAAGGACGCGTGACCCCTTTGATCTCCTGAAGCAGCAATAGTGAATCATCAAAGCACCATGGACCATCATGGAGAGCGTGATGAAGATCCGATTGATCGAAAAACTGGAACACGAAGATGCCTTCTCCCGCCTCTCTAACCGCCAGACCATGTTTCGGAGACCAGGCAACGAGAAAAGTATTCTTCATGACAGGGGCATTAAATTTACGGGATGTGAGCAGTTTGCCCACCAAACAAAGGTTGAATCGACCAGAGTCATCATCATCATCGAACCCTTCAACAACAATCTTCTGGGTCTCTAATTCTGATAACCGCAAATTACTCAACACCAGGCCAATGTCATCCATCAGTAGATGCAGTTGAAGTCAATCGAATAGAGGGTGAAGATCAGATGTGCGCACAAATTGAAGATTTAGATAAACAAGGAAAGAAGAAAGAATCAAAACCTAGATTGACTAGGAGAATCACCCTACAGACGAGAACAGATGAAGGTGTGCAAGAAATTTGGGAATTAATTTTTTTTTTTGATAAGGTAAAGATTTGGATGAGGTCAGGCCCTGCTGGACCATCACCCAAGAGCATCCTTGCGGATGACTACACGCAGAGTAGGATCAACGAGGAGGTCCCGCGTGGGCGTTGTGTGGCTTAGATGCGCGATCCTGTCGGCGGTCGAGTTGACCTCCCGGAAGACATGACCGAATTGCACCCTAGCAAAGTGTTGGAGTAGGAGCAGGGTGTCAGAAATCATCATCTCGATCTCCCACGGGCAGCACCACATGCCTCGCAAACAGTTGATGACGGTCAGGCTGTCGCCATCAATCGTGATGCTCGGAAGCCGGAGCTCCTTTGCCTTGGCGATGCCTCCTCTGATCGCCATAGCCTCTGCAGCTAATGCTGAGATGTGTCCACATTTGAAGCCGCCACAATCGATGACTGCCCCATTGTGGTCCCTAATAATGAAACCTGCAGAAGCTTCACCCGAAGATAGTTTGGATCCATCAAAATTAATTTTGAAAGATCCCTCATCTGGTTTGCTCCATCTCAAATTTCTTCTTCTCCGTGGTTGAGTTGTCCCAGTTTTCTGGTATTGGTATGTGGCCCCCTCCTCAAAAGTTAATTTAGAGGCAGCCCAGTTCTGTATTTGTTGTTTGGTATAATTCTCCATAGTATGGATGGATGTTGTATTGAGATTTTCAAATACTTGTCGATTCTTGCTTGTCCATAGACTCCACCATGTCGTCGCAAGTCTTCCTTTTTGCTCGTGGTTGAGTTTAGTAAAAATTTCGCATACAATGTTTTTGATTGATTTGTTTCTAGTGTCAATTTCTCGAATCACTTTTTCAATGTTTGGGTCAATTATGTGAATCAGTTGTGGGGTGTTGTGGCATTTGGTAAAGAGAGGGATTGGACTTTCATCCGTCTGGTCACACAATGCGCAAGATAGTGGAACATGAATGCCTTTATTTGCTAGTCTGGTTCTCTTCGGGATTCCATTTAGTGTAAGTTTCCATATGAAGTTTTTTACTTTCGGGAATGTGTCTAGGTTCCATATCCATATCGTGTCACAAGTTTCTTCTGTGTTTTGCTTTGTGATGTGTGCTAGTGCACTTGCCGTGCTGAACCAACCATTTTTACTTGGTTTCCAGTATAGTCTGTCTTCTATTTCGTGTTCTGGCATGTAGATGTCATCGATCTTGATGACCACATCTGTTGGAAGGATGTTAGACAATTCCTCAATTTTCCATTTCTTGTTGATGTCGATGTATTTTTCCGCCTTTTCATTTTCGTTGATTATGATATTTGGATGTTGTCGACCTTGTAATGGTTTTCCGTCTAGCCATATGTCTTTCCAAAAATTTATCGTCTTTCCATTTCCTATTTTCCATATTAGTCCTTTGTAGAATTCTTCTTTTAGTTCCATTAATTTGGCCCATTGCCAAGATGAATTTCCTTTTCGCTGGTACTCAAGGAGGGGGGTTTCTTTCAAATATTTTTCTTTAATCACTTGGACCCATGGGTTACATGGCTCTGCTAAGATTTTCCAAAGCAATTTCATTTGTAGTGCTTGGTTCATATCTTTTGTTTTATGTATTCCTGTGCCTCCCAATCGTTTCTGTTTGCACACCTTGTCCCAGCCAATAAGGGGGGAGAAGGATTGATCTTTGTTCCAGAAGAAGCATCTGTTTATTTGGTCAAGTTCTTTATGGATTGTTGTAGGGAGCATAAAATTTTGCATAATATAATTTGGCTTAGATGCCAGATTTGACCTTATTAGTGTCGCCCTTCCTTCTTGTGAAAGAGAGTTGGCTTTCCATTTCGTGAGTTGTTGTCTGGTTTTGGTTACTGTTTCTTCAAATGTGGTTCGGTTGACTCGACCATTGATGATAGGACAGCCGAGGTATTTATCAAGTGCTATATGGTTTGTGATATGGATCGTACTTTGGATCAGTTGTTTTGTACTATTTGGGACTTTTGGGGTAGTTTAAAAGGCCGATTTGTGGAAATTGACCTTTTGTCCCGATATGGCACAATAGTCATCAATAATATTCTTCACCATTCGACACGAGTCTTAGTTTGCCTTGGCGAATATCATCATATCATCCGCGAATGATAGAAAGGGAATTTTCATGCCTGATCTAGATATTTTAAATCCGGTAGATTTGTCTGACTGGTTTGAAGCGACTTGTAGTTTCCTAGCAAGAATTTCTGCTCCTATGATGAATAGATAGGGTGAGAGTGGGTCTCCTTGTCTGATCCCTCTCTCGGTATGAAGGGGTCCGTGGGGATATCATTAACCAAGATTGAGAAGGAAACGGTCTGGACACATTGCTCTATCCATGTTCGATTTTTTTTTGCAAAAACCGAATTTTTCTAGAACTTTGAATAGGAAGTCCCATTCTACTCTATTGTATGCCTTTTCCATATCTAGTTTGACGGCAATCCATCCTTCTTTTCTGCGTTTACTTTTAAATGAGTGGAAGATTTCATGTGCTATTAAAACATTGTCTTGGATCGCCCTGTCAGATACAAATGCCTCTTGGAGGGGGTGAATAATTTTCTTTAAAATCGGTTTCATCCTTTCTGCAATGATTTTGGCTATAGCTTTGTAAATCGTTGAGCAAAGGCTAATAGGTCTGAAGTGGTTTGTCGTTGTCGGGTTGTCACATTTTGGGATCAAAGTAATAAAGGTGTGGTTGATTTGTTTTAGGATTCGACCAGAGTGGAAAAATCCTTTAATTTTCTTTATGACTGATGGGCCTACAATATCCCAGTATTCCTGGTAAAATTCCGCTGTCATTCCATCAGGTCCTAGAGATTTATCCTTTCCAATCGAAAAGAACGCATTTTTGATTTCCTGGTTTGATATCTTTTCAGTTAGCTTCGAATTATCATCATCATTGATTTCTGTGTTGATGAGTGAGAGGTAGTCGTTGAGAAGGTTATGGTTGATGGGTTGCATCCTAAACCTTTTCTCGAAATCATTTTTTATTTCTCTTGTAATATTTTCTTCTCCTGTGGCTAATGTGCCATCTATAGTTTGAATTTCCTTTATGATTTTTCTATTTCTCCTTCCTGATGCCATTCAGTGGAAATAACCTGAATTTGTGTAAGCCAATTTAAAGTGTTTTGTTTTGGCTCGTTGGCTCCAATACATTTTATGGTATGATAAGATTTTATCTCGTTTATTTATAAGTCAGTTCTGCTTTTGGTTGTTGTTTCCATTCTGGGATATTCCGTTTCTGTTTTGTAAATCGATGAGTGAATCATCGATTTCTTTTAATTGACGGAATATATTTCCAAATGTTTTCTTATTCCATTCTTTAGTCAATCGCTTAAGTATTTGTGTTTTTTTCACCAGACTGTACATATGTGATCCTCCAACATTTGATCTCCAAGCTTGTTGAACCACATGTAGGTAATCTTTTCGTGTAGTCCACATTTTTTCAAATTTAAATGGTTGGGCTTTGAACTGTTCTTGGTTATCTAATTCTGTTACAATGGGACAATGATCTGATGATGTAAATGCATGATTTTTCGTTGTAATGTTGGGGAACTAGGTGAGTATTTGCTCTTGTATTAAGGTTCTGTCAAGTTTTTCCATGATGTTATTGTTATTAGATCTATTTTTCCTCCATGTAAAAGAGTTCCCAATCGTAGACATTTCTTGTAATAAACATCTATCCTTGAAATCTGTTAATATTCTATATCTGTTCGGATGTGGTTCCATCCCTCCTTCTTTTTTCTGAACTATTTTGAATTTCATTTAGATCTCCCATGATCATGAATGGGCAGTCCAATGATTGGACGTAACGTTGTAGTCCAGTCCAGAAGTTTGATTTTTCGTTCTCATGAGGTGGTCCGTATACGAATACGATATTGATAGTAATGTTTCTATGTTTATTTTCATATCTGATTGTCATGAATCTTTGATCTGTATGGACCATTTCTAGGGATTCGTCCCGAAGATTATGACTTTTCCATAGAACACATAATCCTCCAGCCCTTCCTGTTGCCGAGGCCCAAATCATATGATCAAACCCGGCTTTTTTCCAAATTGTCTCTTTTGGTTGGCGTTCAGTTCTTGTTTCTAGTAATGCAATTACTTGAATTTTCTCAATTTTACAGAATGACTCTATTTCCGTCCATAGGTTTCTGCGGCCTATCCCGCATATGTTCCATGAGCATAATCTCATATTAAACCTATTTGATTGGGGGTTTCTGTTCCATAGTCTTTTCGTGGGTCAGAGTATTTGTTCGTGATGCAAGTAAAAAGCTTTCTTTCAATTTTTTTCGAGGGCAGTTTCTGATCACAGTGTCCAGGTGGAAGGGTTTTTTCCAATTTTTTTTTTCCACATCCTCAGAATTATCCAACAGAAGCCAATAGATCATAGTTTTCCGGTGAAAGGGTTTTCTTTCAATTTTGTTTTTCACATTCTCGGACTTATCCAACAGAAGCCGATAGATCACAGCTTCATCTACAGTGAAAGCAAGAATCAATATATGCAAAAGGATTAAATATGAAAGGAAGCACATCAATAGGTGAGGAATCACCAAATTATTTTCATGTTCACTTCTTTTCCTATTAGTCTTACCGTTTCCGATTTTCCTTTTTCCCGTTTTTTCTTTTGTCTGCTCCCAATTTGATTCAACACCGATAGGTGGGGAATCAGTTTCTGGTTTCGTGGGTTCTAATAGCCCATGATCTTCTTCAGTTTTCAACGTATATGGTGTCTGATCGTTGCTCGGAGATGTCATAAACGACATCACAGTTCGATAATAATAATAATATTTTTCACCAAAATAAAAGAAATTCTTGTTCATTTCCATCAACAACCAAATAGAGGAAGGAAGAGGAAGGGGTCCTGTTTCCATGATCAAGACACTAACCAAAATAAAGGAAATTCTTGTACATAGGGCTCTATCAATTCTTTTTTCATTGATTCTTTGTTCATAGGGCATTTCAATGATCAAGACACTAAACAAAATCAAATCATTGGGTAATGAACACCATTCCGAGTTCCTGTTTCCAAACACTTCATCCAAACCCTCAAAGTTGAAGGAATAACTAGTCCCACATTTCCAAGTCCAAAATAAGGGTTCGTATTCTTTGATTCCCAAGATCGAGATCAGAATAAGCGGTAGGTAACTTCCGGATCGATGCGTCGCCACTTTTGCAAAAGGAGTAGCATCAATCAACCAAGTTTTGGAAAATCCAAGAGTCCAAATCGTAGATCCACTGGATTTCGAAACATTTATGGGGTCAAGTTTACATCTTTCCATCAAGAACGGGTCAGGTGAGATGGAAGGATAGAACATAAGAATGGGAAAGAGAGCATACGCAAACCTGTTCCTGGGTCCTCGATCGCAGATCTGTTCGTTTTTGCTCTTTCTTGTTCTGTTATTTGGTCTTCCAGTCCTTTCTTCCAACAGATCTACCCGAGGATGGGGAGACGCCAACCACCATGGTTGACACCAAGAGAACTCGCACCACTGAGACCCCGGAGCACGACCACCTTCAGGCCAGAGGATGGAAATTTCATAGATCCACGCTGAAAGGGATCCGTCCTTAGAGAGAGACGAGGACAACCAGGAACCGATCACTAGGCGCCGCCAGTGACGATCGACAGCCAACCACCGCCCCCAACCGCAGGAGCTCCACAATCCTTTTTTCCGCTTTCTCCATTGTCGAGCCTTCTTTGCTTTCTTCCATCTCCTTCTCTTCTTCTTCTTCTGCTTGCTTTTATTTTTGATGATGGATCTCTTTTGAAAGATCTTTATGCTCTCTTTAGGGTTTCGTTTGTATTTGGGAGATCTGGCTCTCAATTTTTGATTTTTGTGGCAAATTTTCTTTCTGATTGAGGTTGGTTGGGAGGCGGCAGAGGTGATTTTTTTTTAGGGTTTCATTTTCTCTCACTGGTAAGAGGGTTTTCTTCTCTTTCATCTCTCTTCTCTATAGAAATTTGGGAATTAATGACCTGATAATAGAGGACAAATCCTCAAAATATGCATTTTTATTTAATTATTGACATATATTAACCTTGCATGTTTTGTTTGATTCACCTGGATATAGTTTTACATTTTCATCCACTTGAGAAGTGATTAGCCCTCTTATTATTATCATTACTATCCATTTTAAAATAGACGGGTTTTTAGATGATAGTTTTTGTTTCAAAATAAATTGTCTTTTATATTTTCTAGGCAAGACAGTGTAATGATTTGCATTGATTTTTGTGTTTCTGATTTTTTTCAAAGAATATAATTGGTTAAAATGTGCAGTGTGTATTAAAAAATAATAAAATTTATATATGAAAAAAAAGTTAGTGAAATGATAATGTTTTTTTTAAAGTGAAGTGTTTCATTAAAACTTGTGCAAATGACTAAAAGATTATGTATTTTAGAACGGAGGGAGTATTATTAATAAATCTACGTGTGAGAGCCTGGCGTGTCCTTTCGCCAAAAAAAATCAACATGTCTATCCGAAAGAGTAGCCAACATAATGTGCTCAGTGTATCATCTAGGGATGTTCATCGACTCAAAACCGAGCTGAATCGGGTCAAATCGAACCGAACCGAAAATCGAAATCCTAAAAAAGTAAACCGAAAATCGAACCGAAGCAAATAGGTTTGGTTCGGTTTTCAATCGGTTCAACTTCGATTCGGTTCGATTCTTAACCTAAGTGAACCGATTTTATATGATTTTGATTTTGAGCTAATTCAACATAGAAAAAAAAAACAAAGAAACTAAACCACACACGGGGCGGAGGGAGGGGGGGCATGAGGTGGCTCGAGCCCCCCGGGTCGGAGGAAAACGTAAAAAAAATGTATTTTTTTGGTAATTTTTGATAATTTAAGGGTTAAAACAAGTTAATTTAAATGAAAAATTAAGTAATGTGCTTAGCTTAGTTGGTATGGGGTGGGAATTTGAATGATTTAGTCTTGAGTTTGAATTCCCATAGCTTCATTTTATATATTTTTCCCCCTTCTAATTTTTTAAACTTAAAATAGCTATTTAAATTATACATTTAATGTGTTTTCTACTATATTCTTTACAACAAAATTATATCTTATATATATATATATATATTAAAAAATAATAATTTCCGAGCCCCCCACAATTATTTTCTGGCTCCGCCCAACAGAATTTGTGTGAACTGCACACTTGCACAACACTGTAAAGTTGCAAACATCACACAAGTTAAATTAAAATAAGTGCAAACCAAAAAAAATGCAACATGAAACATGAATACACACTACAGGCGAAGAAACATTAGGACGAAGACGCGAGCGACGCTGCAGGTAGGTAAACAACACACTTGGCTAAACGCCTAAGCCTAATTTATGTTAAATTAAAATATAAAATAAATTTCGGATTTTTCTCAGTTAAACCGAACTGAGTACAAACCGAACCAAGTACAGACCGAACCAAAAACCGAAATTAAAAATTTCCTGAACCGAAAACCTAAACCGAAACACCTCGGTTCGGTTCGATTTCGGTTTTTTCTGTTTTGTTCGGCTAAAAAAATCAGTTCGAACCTAATTCTGAACAACACTAGTACCATCCTAGCTGCCAAGGGCATGCTAGGGCATATCTAGCTCCAAATGGTATAAGTTCAAAATTCATACCTCTCATGTCAATGTCAATGCGGTCCAAGAACCTCTCAGGCAAGAACTCAGTTGATCATGATCGACTTGTGTGTGTTGTTGGGTATGCACTAGTTGAAGAGTTGTACATCGTCCAGAGCTTTGTGGGGTAGTAATAGTGAAAATGGTGGGTGCAATCGGAGTAGGGACGGACCTATAGGTAGGATGATGTTTGCTGCAGCTAGAAATTTTCACGGGTCACGAGTTAACCGTGACTCGGTGGATCGGATGGGTTGAAGAGTCAAAGGGTCAGAGCGGGTTGCGGGTTAGGGTCGGGGGTAAGTCAACCCGTCGGAATTGGACCGAAACCCGAAAATCAAAATATCTTGGACTGTGGACCAGATCGTAATATCCCGGCCCGATCCAAAAATCGTAAATTTCGGTTTGGTCCCGGTCCGATCCACATTTTGCCCAGCCCTATTGTCAAGGACTTGGCCGATCTCCTTTTGAGCTTTCACCATATTTGATGGGTCGATGGGTTGCAATCTTGCAAAGTATCTCAGTCATTGCCCTTTCAAATGTGTTTGTGAATGGTGGTTGTGTTTGTTTCTTGCAATAAAGAAATCCTGCATAGGTTTCGAATATCCCCAATGTTTTTTTTTAATTAGGAAAAAATTCGAGTTTAGACAGGCTTGAAACTCGAAAGGCCGACGAATCAGCAGACGGACTAACCGTCATCATACAACATACAACATAATATACACACAAAAATGACAGATGAAAGAAACAACCCTAAGAACCCATATAAGTCGCCAGCCAGCGGAGGAGTCGAGGGAGATCCATGGCGAGCTACGAATGCCGAGAACACAGGAGAGCGCATCGACTCACACGACGTCTCGACGCCGAGAAGGCGGAGAACAGTAACCCACCACCGGAAAGGGCGAAACCTGAGGAAGTGTGGATCACCGACGTTGCCCCCACCTAGATGAGGGATCTTCGAAGACCACAAACACATCCACGATCCTCTCGATCATACAGGAAACCCGATACTGCAACCCAACTTGGAACTAAACGCACCCACGCCACAGCAGCGACCCGGCGCCAAAAGAGGGAACAAATACAGGCCAGAAAGGGAAGAACTAACCATCCGACGAAGAATGTGTGCAGACTCCCGGACCAAACTATAAGTCTGAGAAGAAATTATTTAAACTACTAATACCAAATTATTTAACATGCTCTTTCGGGATTACAATAATTATATAAGAGAAACATATAATCCCTTTTTCCCTTTTTTTTTTTGTTATATATATATATATATAAATATATATAACACATCGGGCTTCCTTTGGCCCAAGGCATAACCTTGGGCCCAAAGGATAATTTCGGGCCTCTCCCGTGGACCACCCGAAGCCAGAACGAGGCACCAGAAGGCGCCCTAGAAGGCAGCAGGAGCAGGCCACAAAGGAGACGGCCGCCGTCCAAATCTCAGGGGAAGAGGTGGGGATTGACACCCCGGAGGCGCGATGATTACAACGGAGTCGGACCACCAGCAAGCCAGCGAAAGGGCGCCGATGGCCACACCCCGAACTGGCCCACGGAGCCGGGGAACTAGCAACGAATCCGGCTCAAGAAGAAGATGATTACCGATGTTGATGGGGGAATCAAAATCCGGGGTGGCCTTCGAGCAGATTCCAAAAGGGCGGGGAGAACAGAGGATGGGAGGGAACCAGAACCAACCCACCCAAGATGGGAACAACCGATTAGACTCTGAAAGAAACAAGGAGGAACGGTGGTGGAGTAGCCCTGCCAATATTTCTCCTTTTTTGGTCTTTCTTTCTCCCTTTTTTGTCTATCTTTTTATTGCTATTTTTTATGATTATCTTTGATCTATTATTGCTAATTTAAATATAGATAAAAAATTATTTCTAATTTCTAATTTAATAGATATAGTGATAAATAAAAAATAATAATAAAATTATATGTAAATTCAGTATACCCGAGATTATAATTCTGGTTCTTTGTCTGACCGGAGGGTCTCCTTCACCATTGCTTGCAAGCTTTGGATGTTGGATTCTTGGACTAATAATGCATCCTTTAATTTTCAAGGACTTGTCCCATCTTCTCTTGAGCTTTCGCCATCTTTGATGGGTTGCAGTCTTGCATAGTATCTTGGTCATTGATAGATTACATAGGTCTCCTCATGTATAGTGGGCTCAAAGCCCGTTAAGACCCAATATCTTTGTCACCTATATATATGTTTATCAATGAATGAAAACCCTCAAGGAGGACTTTACATCAATTCTAGAATCCTACATGGTATCACAACCTTTTCTTCCTCACGAAACCCTAGTTTGATCCTCCCGCCGTCCCATATCCTCTTCCCGTCGCCGGCGTCATCTCCTCGCCCTCTCTCTCTCTCTCTCTCTCTCTCTCTCTCTCTCTCTCTCCGCCTCACCGACCTCTCCCCCACGCCGCTGCCCAGTGCCATCACCACACCTTCCTCTCTCTCTTTCCCGATTTCGCCCTAGCAAAACCGAGAACCAAACAGCCGCCATAGCGGCTTCCTCCCTCGCCCGACCTCCCGTTTGCAAAAAAAAATAAAATGTCGTCCGACCTAATCTGCTGCTGCCGCGGCATCGGCCCCTGCTCTACACGGCAGCCGCCCCATACGAGGCCTCGCGACCCTCCTCCTTCGACCGTCGCCCCTCGATGGTCCCCGGTGCCTGGCTTCAATCCTCATTGGATACACTCCGGCTCTCCTGCCATGAGACATGCCGGTCCTCATGCCTATCTGACATCGTCTGATCAAGGATATGTTCCGCCTGATGGGCATCACGCCTTCTCCTCTATGCAGCCGTCACCTTCAGACTCTTCTTGGTACATGGACACTGGTGCCACCTCCCACATGACAAACTCCTCAGGTAACCTCTCATCTATTTCTTTTAAGGGCCCTGCATACTCTATTATTGTCGGAAATGGTGGTCGTCTAGCTACTTCAGGGATTGGCCACGCCAAATTACAGACCCCAACCCACCCACTACACCTCAACGATGTCCTCATTGCCCCAAAGATTGTCAAAAACCTTATCTCTGTCCGTCGGTTCACTACTGACAACAACGTTTCCCTTGCGTTTGATCCCTATGGTTTCTCTGTGAACGATCTTACTACGGGGGTTATTCGCATGAGATGTAACAGCACCGGGGAGCTCTACCCTATCACACCACCTCCCGCGTCCAGTCAGTCGTGCCCGGTCGCCCTCTCGGCATCGTCGTCCAGCCTATGGCATGCACTCCATTCCCAGAGTCTTGTCACCTGTACTAAAGACCCACGCTCTGGGTTATGCTCTTCCTGCCAACTAGGCAAACATGCCAGACTGTCGTTCCAACGGTTTTTGACCTCTACCCTTGCTCCCTTTGATATCATTCATAGTGACATTTGGACCTCTCCTGTGCCTAGCAAGGAGGGTCACAAGTACTACCTCTTGTTTCTTGATGATTACACTCATTACTTATGGGTCTTCCCGTTGCATTTCAAGTCCCAAGTGTTTCCTGTCTTTGCCAGATTCCATACCTACATCAAAACACAGTTTCACATATCCATCAAATGTTTCCAATGTGACAATGGCCGTGAATTTGACAACAAAGACTTTCACTCTTTCTTTGCCGCAAACGGGATCTCCTATCGCTTGTCTTGCCCCTATACTTCTCAGCAGAATGGCAAGGCTGAACGAATCATCAGAACCATTACCAACATGATGCGCTCTCTTCTCTTCCACACATCTATTCCCCTTCCCTATTGGCTTCACGCCTTATCCACCACATGTTATCTCCTAAACATTCTCCCTTCCACTACCCTACACCATCGCTCGCCAGCTCAGACACTTTATTACACCATGCCCAGGTATGATCACCTTCGCACCTTCGGGTGCTTGTGTTTCCCAAACCAGACCTCCACAGCCCCACACAAGCTTCACCCGCGCTCCACTTCATGTGTCTTCCTAGGCTATCTGTCTAATCATCGCGGTTACCTTTGCCTCGATGTCAAAACCCATAAGCTTATTGTGTCACGTCATGTCACGTTTGATGAGTCTCGCTTTCCCTTTTCTCCTCCTCCTCTCCCCTCTTCCACACCTCCTGTGTCTCAGTCAGAGTCAGAGTCATCATTCCCTCACTTTCTTTTTCCCCAAAGCTCTCCCGGTGCTCCTGCCTCTCCCCCACCCCACCCCCACCCCCTACCACCAGACCACACACCCGCAGCGTCTCCGGTGTCTTCCGACCCCGTCAGATCGTCTCCATGACCACCGCACATCGCCCCGCCATCCAAACCCATGACTTCGCAACACCGTCCCCTTGCCAAGAAGCCATGCCGCGGCTGCAGCAAGATGTTGCGGCCTCAGCCCATCAAAACCCCACCCCTCCACCCGCGCCTTACCTATTGGCGGCGGGCATGCTGCGCCCGCCGCATTCCCTACCGCTTCTGACTCCTATGCCTCCGTCCCTCCTGCCTCCCAATCCCCCCTGCCTCCATCCCGGCCTCCCTTTCCCCATTCCCAACTCCCACAAAACAGCCCTCCTTGACCCGAATTGGCAGGCGGCTATGCTAGACGAATACAGGGCCCTTACGAAGAATGGTACTTGGGTTCTTGTCCCTCGCCCTCCTGAGGCGAACGTCGTTCGCTGTATGTGGTTTTTCCGTCATAAGTTCCGCTCTGATGGGACGTTAGAGCACTACAAAGCCCGTCTTGTGGTCAACGGTCGATCTCAACGGGCAGGTATTGATTGTGATGAGACGTTCAGCCCTGTGGTCAAGCCTGCCATTATCCGAGTGGTATTGAGTCTAGCTTTGTCGCGCAACTGGGCCATCCATCAGTTAGATGTCAAGAACGCCTTTCTACATGGACATCTGAATGAGACCGTCTACATGTTTCAGCCGCCGGGGTTTGCCGATACTGTTTGTCCCGAGCACTGTCTCCTCAAGCGCTCTCTCTATGGTCTGAAACAGGCTCCGCGGGCTTGGTTCCAGCGCTTTGCTTCGCATCTTCTACGCTTGGGTTTCGTTGGCAGCTGTTCGGATACGTCTCTGTTTATCTATCGCCGAGGCTCTGACATGGCCTTCCTGTTACTATATGTCGACGACATCATTCTCACCGCCTCTTCTGATGCTCTTCGGACGTCCATTATTTCGCAGTTGAGTGCGGAATTCGCCATGTCTGATCTGGGTCAGTTGTCCTACTTCTTGGGAGTTGATGTTCAACGTCATGCGTCTGGTCTGTTTCTCTCACAGAGTAAGTATGCTACTGAGATTGTTGCTCGGGCTAAGATGGTCAACTGTAATCCAGTCGCCACCCCTGTCGATACATCCAACAAGCTCAGTGCTCATTCTGGTCCTTTGGTTGATGATCCGACATTGTACAGGAGCCTCGCTGGTGCTCTTCAGTATCTCACTTTCACCAGGCCCGATATCAGTTACGCCGTTCAGCAGGTCTGTTTATTCATGCATGCCCCTAGGGAACCCCACTATCATGCCTTGAAGCGGATCATTCGGTACATCAGTGACACCCTCGAGCTCGGCACCACGATCACTCCTTCCTCTAAGCTTGACCTTGTTGCTTACACTGATGCGGATTGGGGTGGTTGTCCTGACACACGTCGCTCCACGTCTAGTTACTGTGTCTTCCTCAACGACACCCTTGTGTCGTGGTCAGCCAAGCGTCAGTCGGTCGTGTATCGCTCCAACGCTGAGGCAGAATACAGAGGTGTTGCCAACGTTGTTTCTGAGTGCTCTTGGCTCCGCAATCTCCTGCTTGAGCTCCGTTGCCCTCTTTAGAAGGCCACTCTGGTCTACACTGACAACGTCTCCGCCGTCTATCTGGCTAGCAACCCACTCCAGCATCAACGCACGAAGCACATTGAGCTTGATCTCCACTTCGTTAGGGACAAGGTTGCCATTGGACATGTCCGCGTTCTACATGTCCCGTCCTCTTATCAGTACACTGATATATTCACCAAGGGTTTACCTAGACAATTGTTCATTGATTTTCATTCCAGTCTCACTGTACGGCCCCCTCCCATTTCGACTGCGGGGTTTGATAGATTACATAGGTCTCCTCATGTATAGTGGGCTCAATGCCCGTTAAGACCCAATACCTTTGTAATCTATATATATGTTTATCAATGAATGAAAATCCTAAAGGAGGACTTTACATCAATTCTAGAATCCTACGGTCATTGCCCTTTCAAACGTGTTTGTGCTTGTGTTTGTTCCTGTAATAAAAAAATCCTGCATAGGTTTCGAACAAGTGCCTATGGCCATATAATAGAAAATCTAATATTCAATTGTATAAGTTTGAACACCTTAAAATCAACTAATGAAAAAATTAATTTAATAGATAAGAATTGAGTATTTCATTTGTGCACAGTTACAACTTCGTTATAAACATGTAATGGTCCGTGTTAATTGAATGATGTTTGATGCATATGTAAATATTTAATCAACCTACCCTGCCTAGTATGTATACTACATAGGTTCGTGACAAGCTCGGACACCGACGTATATCTCATTGGAGTCGTGGAATTACAATTGCACCTTGTTAGAGTTCTTGTTTATTTATTATTTTTTAAATATTTTATGAATGAAAATTTTTGTTTGTTAATAAGAAAAATATTAGTTTTGTGCATGCATTTTTATATATTTGACCCATGAAACATGTTTATATATTTGACCTGATCTTTAATGTATCTTTTTTTGTGTATCTATATATATATATATAATTCATACTATTATTTTTATGCATTATCAATAAAATATTTTGAGACGAGTCATATCTTATTATCTTAAACTATAAAACTATAACTAGTAATTTTTTTTAACTTATTTTAAATTAAAATTTCAACTTTACATTATTAATTAGCTATTATTTAATCATTATACAATCTAATCCAATCCTATTTTAATTATATAAATTATCTTGCTAATAGATAAAACTCATGTTGTCGTTAGACTTACCCTTATACAATCTAATCCTATCATATTTTAATTATGTAAGATTGACCAACGGAAGTCGGTGTTAGCACCATGTATTTGGCGAGATCTGACCGTGCCAATAGCAAGAACGTTTATTTTTAATATTAATTTTATTTTAAATAAAATAGGTTTTCTATCACATTCACATAGGAATAGGAACTGCAAGTAAAGGCTTGGCCTTTTGTACGGTGACTCCACACTTGTCATTCATGTCCATTTGGTCTCTTGTCATCCCATTCGGAAGCTTCCAACCGAAGCCATGGAGAAGAGCAGCCAACATAACGTGCACCATCCTATGAGCCAAGGGCATGCCAGGGCATATCCGTCTCCCGGCTCCAAACGGTATAAGCTCAAAACTCGTACCTTTCGTGTCAATGTCAACACGGTCCAAGAACCTCTCTGGCAAGAACTCGGTTGGGCTCTCCCAGATCTTTGGGTCTCGACCAATAGCCCACAAGTTGATCAACACTTGCGTGTTGTTAGGTACGCGGTAGTTGAAGAGTTGTACATCGTCTCTAGCCTTGTGGGGTAGCAGTAGTGGCAAAGGTGGGTGCAACCGAAAGGTCTCCTTCACAATTGCTTGCAAGTAGGGCAAACTTTGGATGTCGGATTCTTGGACTAATGCATTCTTGTCAAGGACTTGGCCGATCTCCTCTTGAGCTTTCACCATCTTTGTTGGGTTGCAGAGTAGCTCTGTCATTGCCCATTCAACTGTGCTCGCAGTTGTGTCTGTTCCTGCCGCGAAGAAATCCTACATAGGATTGAACAAATATGTTATCTATTTGCAATAAGTTCATGTATATATGTTAGCAATACTATAGTTTAATTCACTTTATGTGATTGAATTGACATACCAGAAGTAGATGTTTGATATCATCAAGACTAAGACCATGATCGCCATCTTGTTTGTAGTTTCGAAGAAGGGTTTCTAAGACGTCGCCATAAGAGCAAGAATCCGACGGATCAATAGACAACCTCTTACCAACCAAATCGTCAAACACCGCAAATAGTTTGGAGAAGTGAGTTGCAGTGTCTCGCCTTATCCCACGGGGATCAAAGTAGTGAAGAAGAGGGAAATAATCCGCCAAACTCGGCCTGCCAGCGGATTCCATTATCTTCCAAATGATGTCCTTGAACTCCTGAGACGACGAAGAGCCATGGCCAGCCAAATCGACGGAGAAGAAGGTGTTCGACAGCAAATTGAGGGCCGTCGTGAATCCCAGCCGACCAATATCCACAGCTTGACCATTCCCACAACACTCGCCTACGAACTCGACCAGTTCACGCACCTTCTTATCACGAAGGGAGTGATTGGCCTCCAACCGCCTCCCGGAGAAGAGTTGGATGGAAGCCACCTTCCTAAGGTCTCGCCATAGCGGCGAAACAGGCAACCAAGCCATGGAGTGTAGGTCGTGATTGAGTGCTCGTATAGCGTCGGGCACTTGCCGGCTAGAGAAGGCTAAATCGTGGTTTACGAAGATCTCTCGAGCCATTTCAGCCGAAGACACGACCAAGGCATCGACACTGCCTAGCTTGAGCGACATGAGAGGGCCGTAGCTCCTCGAGAGGTCGGCCAAAGCACGGTGAGGAGGCTTGCTAGTGAGTTGCAAGATGTTGCCGACGATCGGAAATGGTTTTGGCCCCGGAGGAAGCTTCAAGTTGCCCTTCCCATGGCGACAAAGAAACGCCCTTAAAATGCAAAGAAACAAAAACACGAAGGAAACTATTAGTGGAATGGAATTTTCCATCATGTTTTAGCTTAGTTAGGCTTTTTTCTGTATATGAATTCAAGATGAGTGAGTATGTTTTTATATATGAATTCAAGATGAATGAACATGTGATTCCGTACGTAAGCTTGTCATTTTACAAGAGAAAATAACAAAAAAAAAACATGTAAATAATTAAACCATCCATACAGTAAAACATATACTCCATCCCTCCATTCATCAAAACATGTACTGTAGTTTTTTATTCACACGTATTTTTTTAAGATGATAAAAAAATTGTATAAATATTCATTTTTAATGAATTTTTTAAACAATTTCGTATAGTTGCTATTAATAAGAACTAAATTGTTTTAAAAAATGATATTTTATAGTTTTTAGCATCTTAAAAAAACCGCGTGTGAATATTAAATGACATGTTTTTTTTCGAACGGAGGAGTACGTACGCATTTGCACTATGTAAAAATACACATTAAATGTGTATTTTTTTTTACCCAAACGACTTTAAATCAAATTAATTTAAAACAAAAAATAAAATAAAATCAAGAAAAATGAACCAATGAAAATATTTTCATTTTTTTAGTTTTTGTGAATGTTTATACACAAAATTTGAACATCACATACTCAATTCTATACATTTGACCCTAAAATCAACCAATGGAACAAAAAATATTTAAAAATATACATTTGTATATAATCATTGAAGATGGTCTTACATCCTTAATTAATTTAGTAGGAAAATGAATACTAAATTATCTAAAATAACATCTTTTACATAATTAGAATTAATCAAGATAATCCCATATGAGGCTGATTATTAGAAAACTAGGCATCTCACATTGGTTGGGACAAGCAAAATTTAAGGGAAAATAAGCTCATCTTTGTTGTACACTTGTATCCATATCAAGCATTTTTTTATATTGCCTTTTTTATTGTACATCATTTTAAAAAGATTGAATCCACAACCATGATATTTAAAAGTTAATTATCCTATATTTTATTTTATTTTTAAATTTTTGTAGATGAGAAAAAGAAGAGATTTAAAAGTTAATTATCCGATATTTTATTTTATTTTTAAATCTTTGTAGATGAGAAAAAGAAGAGAGTGGTCCCACATGTTGTTGTTCATTGGACCAAAAAAAGTAGGGATTGATACGTGATGCTTTGAAAATAGTTATGGTCACATATTATATTAATATAACCAAAATGAGATTATATAACACACAAGACCAAACCCACGAGGTCGGCCAAGAAATGATAGGCCAAAGGGAGCCTCTAGCTTCGATTAATAAGTTGTTTTTTAATCTTAGTCCAATTCGATCGACTAAGTCGCTCTACGTCTAGATCGGGTACTGTATGAACCATTTAAGGGGTTGACCCTCCCACTCACAAGCGACTCCATATTTCCAATGTGATTCGAACTTCAAACCTCTTGGCATGGGATGTAGCCTCACAACCACTACACCAAGTTGTGATTAGTAGCTTCGATTAATAAGTGATCTCTGAGCCCCGGTGTATGCCGAAAAAAAAGTGATGAAGCGGCCCTCGGTCCTATCGATTCACATCGATCCACCCCCCGTTGATTTTTCGGGATAGAAATCCCCTTTACTTCCAAAAAAAATAACCATCCGCAGATTAAGGATGCAAAATCGAACTAATTTGGTAGCTGAATATCTAACAAAAAATACCTAGGTTGAGGAAGCAAAATCGAACATTGTTAATTAAATATCTACGGTTTATCTTAAATCGGGTGTATTTAGAGGAAATATTACATAATTTGTCTTCTTAGAATATAGAATAGAAAAACCAAAATATCTAATTAAAATATATAGGTTGAGGAAGCAAAGTCGAACTTTACTAACTAAATATCCAACTAAACTATCAAAATTATATATTTATAGAGAACGAAGCAATTATACGTGTACACGCTTATAACCTCATGATCTGGTGGCTACTTGTATAGTGTATACACATTTACCTCATTTATGGTAAGTTTCTTATTCAAATAAAACACTTTCATTGCATATTTAGAAAATTATAACGTAACTGAAATTAATTAGTAATATTAAATATTAATTATTACAACTTTCTGCAAATTGAAAAAGGTGGATTAAGTTTAGTAATATTACGTACGTACAACAATTTTTTTTTTATAACAAGGAACTCACCTTTGATGGCAAACCTTGAGCGCGTGACCCAGTCGGTAAGAGCCACGCACTAGGTAAACCGGCTTGTGTCGACCGGCTCGACCCACTGGAAAGGAGCAATGCAAACCTTGGATTTTAATCCAAGGAAAGGGACGGAGGTAGGGATCGAATCCGAGACCTCCTGACATCCCCCTTACTCCCCACCATTGAGCCACCCCGAATGGGGCACTACGTACAACATTTTGATTACAACTTTATGAAACTTTCTACAAATTATTACTTTATAAGGTAAATGAAATTAGTAATACTTAAAAACATTTTTTTAAGATTATAAAAACTATATAAAATATTAACTGTTTAATTTTTTTAAAAAAATTTCATATTTATTAAAAATAAGTACCAAATCATAAAAAAAAATCATATATATTGTCTTGAAATGGTATATATGTGAGAATTTTGCATATTAATTAACTTATTGTATATGCAGATTAAGTTAAAGGAAAAATTGCACGAATACACCAAAATTGGTTGGCTTTGGCAAAAGTAGCATGTCCACTGTAAAAATAGCATGGGGGATGACAAATGCTAGTTTTGCAATTAAAATGGAGAAGGGAGCTTCCGGTTACAGGTAAAAACAAAAAATAAAAAAAAATAAACATTGCATCCGAGCAGAGGAGAGAATGGGGCAGCACACGTGTTGTCATGGGAGAGGGTAGGAAGACCCAATCACAAATTTCATCCGACTTGAGATGTTGAAAAGAGAGGGGGTGATGTCATGGATCATTTAAGGCACCTCCACTTTGCATCTTGGCGCCAAAAAAAAGGAGGGAGAAATGATTGGCTTTTTAAAGTAAGAGAAGTTTAGGAATCCCACCACCATTCCATCTCAACTCAAGGTAATGGAGGAAATTAAAAGGCTCTCCATTGAAGCTGACCGGGAGGGAAAGGTGGACCCAATTACCAGTTATATGCCGGATATTCATGAATATGGGACAACAACCGACTATTACATGCAAGAGGAAAAGTGACACATGTCAACATCATACTGTATATATTCACAAAAATGGGTAAGTAAGCTTGTGGGTTTCTTTTTATGGCCATCACTACTTCCACTTTTCTTCATATCCTCATTGAAAGTGCTAAAACTATTTTCTGCTTTTACAAGTGTAGGGGAGAAAGAGCTCGTATTTCTTACTATTGTGGTTGATGGGCAGTGGAAAAGTGGAGGAGGTGGTTGGGTGTTCGAAGACCCAAGTTCGAACAGAGCAATGTTGCAATTTGGGAATTGAAGTGCGGAATAGGCAGATAAGAAGCACGCAAATACTCTATAAGGGGGGGTTGGATAGAGTATGTAAACTTTTTCGCAAACCGAAACAGTAAGACCTTACCACCTGTTGTAAGACCTTATCTGATAAGAAAGAACCGATTAGCAATAGATAGTAAACAAGCAATAAGCAAAAGTAAACAGCTGAAACGAAAAGCACACGATACTTGTTAACGAGGTTCGGCACAACCGCCTACGTCCCCGCCTAGGGTTATCCAACCCGTAGGATTCAACACGCTTTATTTCACTTCAACTTATGAGATCTAGATACAACCTCTAGAAGACTTACCCACTTCTAGACTACCTTACTATCTAGCAACCCAAACACACTAGTGAAACAAAGCAACTATGGATACCGAAGTACCCTATACGTTTGGGTAAGGAAACCCTTAGTATAACCTAGATGAATTGTACTATAAAGCTCAATGAAACCTCACACACACTCAAAGAAAATACAACACTTAGCGAGGGGAACTGCGTGAGATCGAATGCTTGAAGAAGGCTTGAATGCAGTGAACGTTTGAGCGCTGTGTTGATGTGTCTTCTGCAAACGTCTTCTTCTCTTTATATAGGCTGGACCTTTTGAAATTCAAACGTCAGAAGCTTTTCCTCAAAGCTGTTGACGGTTGTTGCGCCAAATCCTCTCGAGAGATCTTCTAGTCGTTTGAACGAGAGTCTAGAACCTTCTCTGCAGATATGTTGAGATCTCGAAACCGCTGGGATAACATGTAATCAAAGCTAAACAAGTTCCTAAAAAATCTCAACAAACAAGCTACAGGAAATATGAAGGAAAGCATAAGATAGAATTCCGAACATGTCCATAAACCATTCATACGCCCAATCAAATATTAGGCCCAATAAAGACTCTAGCAAAGGTCCAACTGAAAGTGGCCCTTTAATACATGGATCTCGGTTCTGTTAGAGTAAATTCGGCCCAATTACCAAATAGGCCCATTTACCCTAAAACAGTATCCGAGTCCAATTATAAATTCCCAATATCTTGAGCCTTTTAGTAAGACCTTACCAAACTCAGGATTCCCGAGTTTTGGCTTTCATCAACCAAGGCCTTACATTCTTTTAGCTAGATCTTATCATCAAGGTGGAGTTAACAGGAATGTCAGGAGGATGATCATATGTCAGGAGGATGATCATCGACAAGGAGGGATGCATATCTTTTCCAGTGTACGACGATTCCGACTGAGATGCGTTCAAGTTTCTCAACTCGACCACGGGAGAACGAGCGTGGCCCTCTCCGTTGTATGTGTCATTTAAAGAAATTGGCACCCAAGTAGGCATCCAGTCTGTGGCGATAGACTTGTCTCCAAAAACCAACTCATCCAAAGATGCAGTCCCTTCTGAGTTTTTGGGCGCCAACGACCCGATGAACATAGACCGTACAGATCCTATCATATAGAAAGTCATGTCTAGCATAAAAAACAGAGAAGCTGGCACAGAGTTTCTAACCTCTGTCATGGACATTGCAGCGGCTGGAACCTGCACAACCACGATAACGGATCAACCAAAGGTGACAAGCAAAGTGCAGGAGAATGACCATGGATAAGTAAGCTTGCAGTATTCGTTTTATGGCCATTACTACTCCCCGTCATCTTCATACCCCCACCCAAAGTGATAAGACCATGTTCTCTTCTTACATTCGAGCAGGGGAGAAAAGACTGGTCTTTCTCACTCTCATGTTCGACGACCGGTGGGAACGTGAACGAGGTGGTTGGGTGTTCGAAGGGCGAAATTCGCACAGAGCAATGTTGATAGAGGAGTACGCAGGCCGGTCATTTTGTACCTAGTTCTAACCATGGCTCACTTGTTTTTATACCTGATATACAAGTATGTACACTAAAGGTTATAAGTTGCTAAAACAAGTGCCAGTAATTACAAAATTCGTGCCAATAAAGAAAAAATATGTGCTAGCAAAGAAAAAAATGTGTGACAGAAAAAATGTATGACAGTAAAAAATGGTGCTTCTTTATTCTTCTCTCTCCCCAGCTTTCCTTTTCTCTATGGCGTTGTGAAACCGACTCAACTTTTCAAGGGGGTTTGCTTTTTCCTTGCGGTTGATTTGATGAGGTTAATAAATAACCCTCATCATTATGGTTACCAAGGTGAGGCATTCATATGAACCTGTTATTCTTGCAATTTTGGAGGGCTCATTGAGACGCAGATTCTCACTTCTCAATCTAATATTCATTAATCAATTTCAAAATCACACATATAATCGAAAATAGGGATAGTCACTTCATCTCGGATAACACATATAAGATGTAGTAAGTAAATCATAAACACTTGGCAATAAAATCAATGAAAAATCACTTAGGAATAGGGATTGCTAGTAAAGGGTTGGCCTTTTGTAAGGCGACTCGAAGTTTCTCATTCATGTCCACTTCCTCTCTTCCCATCCCATTTGGAAGCCTCCAACAAAAACCATGAACAAGAGTAGCCAACATAACGTGCAACATCCTATCCGCCATTGGCATGCCTGGGCATATCCTTCTCCCTGCTCCGAACGGTATAAGCTCAAAACTCACACCCTTTGTGTCAATGTCACCGCGCTCCAAGAACCTCTCAGGCAAGAACTCGGTTGGCCTCTCCCAACTCTTTAGGTCTCGTCCGATAGCCCATAAGTTGATCAACATTTGTGTGTTGTTTGGTATGTGGTAGCTGCATAGCTCTACGTCCTCCTGAGCCTTGTGGGGCAATAGTAGCGGCAAAGGTGGGTGCAACCGAAAGGTCTCTTTTACTATTGCTTGCAAGTAAGGCAAACTTTGGATATCGGATTCTTGGATTGTTGCGTCCTTGCCTAGGACTCCATCGATCTCTTCTTGGGCTTTCGCCATCTTTGATGGGTGGCGGAGTAGCTCGGTCATTGCCCATTCAGGTGTATTGGAGGTTTTTAATGTTCCTGCAGCGAAGAAGTTCTGCGCGATGTTGTTAGAATTATTTTATATAAATCGGACATAGATTAAAGCTCCTCCCAAAAGATAACACTTTAATTTATGTAATTAGGAAAATAATTCTTATTCATTAACAATTAAGATAAATAATATATATATATATATGGAGTGGTTCCCTTGTGCACACCCCGTGTAGTGTACTTTGTGCACAAATCTGAGCCCTTAATCTAAGGAAATGAATGGTCATGATTAAAAACGGTTTTTTAATTATTTTTGCTTTAAAAATTGTGGGACCTACCGTACAAAACCAATTACTCTCCTGCTCAGGCGCGTTGCATCCAATTGTGGGTGGGCCTGATTGAAAAAATATCCATTTGCAACGTTTTTATTTTGGGAAGTGATTTGCAACTTTTTTTTTATTTGCAACGCTTGATTTAAAAAAAAACAACAACTTGCAATGCCATTTTTTTTTAAAGGTTGCTGCCTTGGTGGAGATTGGGACCCACAAAATCAAATCAAATCAATTTTTTTTGTCTATATTTTTAAACAGTGGATATAATTTTTTTTACATGATTTCATTTGGGTTTAAAACTTAGCGATTCCGCCGAATAATGTACCACAAGCTACCGAATAATGTTATATTATCTTTTTTCCTCCAGTTCATATAAAAATTTACCAATTCTATTGAATAATTTATCACATAATAACGAATAAGTTTCTAATTCCAATGAATAATGTTAACCATTCTACCAAATAAAATTTTGTTTTTTGTTCATCTATTTCAAATAAAAGAAATACCAATTCCTTAAACAATACTTATAATTTATACGAATAATGCTTCAAATTTCACCGAATACTATTTCACATTTCACCGAATAATATTTGTCAAACTCAAGACTATATATACTGACGAATAATTAATTCGATTTCACCGAATAATTGACCAACTCATTGCCACTAGTAACAAAAATTCGACATATTCATTCGAATAATTGCACAAAAATGATTCATATCAAACTGAATTAATCAAACGAATAATCAATTTAACCGGAATCAGAAATTCAAACGAAGAATCAATTCGACACACCCCCGCCCCCAACCACCTCGCCCACCTCAGCCAGGAATCGACGGCAAGCCAGGAGCCACCGCCGGAGTCGAGGTCGAGTCCCTGGACTTCGGGCTCCTTGCTCTTCTCCTTCTCCTGACTTCGAGCTCCTAGACTCCCCTTCCATGGCTACCTTCTACACATCGCCATTGAGGAACCAGGGCCGAGCCTTAGGTCCCCGCCTCCGCCTCCTCGCCTCCGCCTCGCCGTCGAATCGACAAGGGGTGGTTGCGCGCCGCCCGTGCCATCGAGCCTCCTTCCATGGCTTCCCTCTCTCACTCGATTCCTTCCTTTCGATTGCGGCGCCTATTCCGGCACAACGGCGTCGATTGTGGCGGCCTCCGGTGCGTAGCAGCAGCGCAGGCGAGCGGAGGCGCATCCCGTCTTGGCCTCAGTCCTCCGTCCAGCGACGCCGAGCATTCAGCCACAGAAATTGACTCCGGCGGCCTCTCTTTGTTGTGACTGTAAATTCGACCTAAGGCTCGGCCCTGGTTCCTCAATTCCTCCGATTCGCCTCCGGCCGAGTATGGATCTTCCGATTCGCCTCCGCGGTCATCTACCTCCGCTTCGCTTCTCTTCCGCTCGCATCGGGTTGCTCTCTGCGGCTCCTCGGTTCAACAACAAAGAAGAAGAAATGAATTTGCAATTTAGGGTTTCATTTAACACGCGCCTACGCCACCCTTATTTGAGATTGAAATTAGTTTTTAACATTTTTTTTTAAATCACAGGACACGTGGCAAGATATCACCCCTTCATTCCACTTAAATCAAGGGTCCACAATTGTGCACAAGGTACACCCTAAGGGGTGTGCACAAGTTACCCATTCTCTCTCTCTCTCTCTCTCTCTCTCTCTCTCTCTCTCTCTCTCTCTCTCTGTCGTATTGTCCGCTTTTGCTCTGTCGTATTGTCCGCTTCCAACTTGGCTGGCCGATCGCTCTCTTTGAATACGTTAAGGGCTCACTCCGTCCAGCCAGATGATGTCTGCTGGTTGGTAGTGAGACCCAGGCTCCGCCCGAATGATACGATCCGCAACTGTCAAGAACGAGCTGACAACTACAGGGAAGCGGCCTCGTTCCAGCAAGTGGATGGTGCTTGCTGATCTAGCCATGAGCAGGTTGAAGAGAGCTCTAACAGGCTGTCGGGCGCCGGCGGCTGACTCAAGTGCCCCCCGAACTTAGTGAAGCTAGTGTGGTCAAGACCACACTAGCTTCACTAAGTTCGGGGGGCACTTGAGTCAGCCGCCGGCGCCCGACAGCCTGTTAGAGCTCTCTTCAACCTGCTCATGGCTAGATCAGCAAGCACCATCCACTTGCTGGAACGAGGCCGCTTCCCTGTAGTCGTCAGCTCGTTCTTGACAGTTGCGGATCGTATCATTCAAAATATATATATATATATATAATATAGATAAGTTATCTTAATCGTATAAAAATAAGGAGAACTGATAAGAAAAAAAAAGGATATGGAGAAAGGACGCTTCTTCTCATCAACGGTCTATCTGATCTCTAGAGAAATCTCATATATAAGAAACTCTCTCTCCAATTCTCTATCATGGTGTGTAGGCTATGGAACATAGGTTCTTCTCTATCACAGGTTCTCCACTGCTATTGAATCTCCAATAAGATTCAAGGCTATGGAGATCTACCTGATGATCAAATTTGAACGCTAGATGATCTTGTTTCTACTTCCACTATTCAGTGTAATCCGTTTATCCCTCGAATTCAAACAGATACAATATATAGGCATATATAATTCTAGAGTTAGGATCCATATGTAAATGATGCATAAAAATCAAGGAAGCAAATCAAGTGAGAAAAAATGACATACAATAAGTAGATGCTTGATATCAACAAGATTGAGATAGGAACCATCCTGCTTGCTAATTTGAAGAAGCGTCGCTAATACGTCGTTGTTAGAACAAAAATCCGATGGATTAGTAGACAGCCGCTGCCTTATCATGTCATCAAACAACTCAAACAATTTGGAGAAGAGATTTGTAAGTTTCCGCTTCAAATTCAATCCCTGTGGATCAAAGTGACTAAGCACGGGGAAAAAATCAGCCAAGTAAGGCGTTCCAGCACATTCCGCTATACTCGAAATAATGCCCTTTAACTCGTGGGATGATGCGCCTCTATAATCTAACATATCGATGGAGAAGAAGGTATTCGACAACAAATTTAGTGACGTTGTAAATGCCACCCGACCAATATCCACAACTTGGCTGTTCCTACAACACTCGCCTATGTACTCTCGGAGTTCACACACTTTCTTGTGGTGAAGTGGCTGATTGGCATCCAAACGCTTCTTAGAGAACAAGCGGACAACGACTAACTTCCTCAGGTTTCGCCATTGGGGTGACACCGGCAACCATGCCATAGAATGGAGGTTATGATTGATGGCTCTTAAGACCTCAGACACTTTCCGATCAGAGAAGGCTAAGTCGTGCTTTACAATGACCTCTCTAGCCATGTCAGCCGAAGACACAACCAAGGTGTCGACGCTGCCTAGCTTGAGCCACATGAGAGGGCCATAGCTCCTCGAGAGGTCGGCCAAAGCACGATGAGGCTTGTCGGTGAGTTGCAAGATGTTGCCGACAATTGGCCACGGTTTTGGCCCCGGAGGACGTTTGTTATACTTGCCCATCCCATGGCCTGAAAAATACAACTTTATTATGCAAAGTGAGAAACAAAAGAGGAAAAATAGTAACGGAATTGAAATTTCCATAGATGCTTTGTGATTGGCTTAGCTTAATTTTATGAAGATGATCAAATAGGTTTGTTGTTATATATTTAAGGCAACACTGTTTAACTAATGTTGCATTTGAATTGTATATAGTTACAACTTTCCTATTATTGTGTGGTCTCAGACCACACATAAATCATAGCTATCTAGACAAGATAATATATGTGGATGAGTATTGATTGGAAATGATGTACTATAACATTAGAGGGGACCTCACAATATAAGTTAATAACATGTGATATTTCGAGAAACTTTCATCGGACAATGTTATGTTAAAGTCGGTTGGGCTCTGTGGGGCTAAGACAAGCGAAGTCGTGTGTGAGTCTACGCACAGGAGATACGAACAACCTATAAATCCAACGAGGTTGCATCTCAAAACTAAGGACAATGGGAGAATGTTGTGAGCTAAATCTGTCATGTTTTACCGTAACTTTTATATCGTTTTCTGCATACATTTCATGCATTTGGGCTAAGATAGTACATAATCTATGTAGTTTATGTTTATTCGCCAAATTATGGAATCTACACCAGTTTCTGTTTAATTTTGCAGAATTCGGGGCAAATTACAGCAGTTTTGAGAATGCTCGGAAAAGCTCGGAAATCAACTACAGAAGTCCAAGATCAAGATGCAGCGGAACCAGTCGAATCAAGCTTGGAGCCCGAGTTTACTCGATCTAGAGTAAAGCCTACTCGACCTCGACAAAGGTGTCCGAACACAGGCCATGTCGACTAGAGCACTGATCGAGAAACTGAGCCAGAGCAACCCGACTCCTGGAAACCTACTCGATCTCGAGTACCACTTGTCGAGATCGACTGCACCTCAATGCCATGTCCGGAGTCGACGAGTTGTGACAAATCGAGAAGCCGAGGACGGAGACGCCGAGCCAACCCTACTCGATCTCGAGGAGGCCTTGTCGAGATCGAGGACCCAGGAGCGCCAGTCCGAGTCCATGACGACCACCAGCTCCTCGACAACATCAGTCCGAGCCATCCTCGACCACACCCAACTCGATCTCGAGTTGTCCTAGTCGAGATCGAGGAGCCAAGGAGCCAAGATCCGAGCCTGTCGAGCAGAGCCACCCGAGAAGCCCAGCCAGCCCTAGTCGACGACGAATCCTACTCGATGTCGAGGAGCCCTACTCGAGATCGACGAGCCGCGTCCCGAAGCCGCGTTACGCGGTTTGACTATCCTACTCGGTTTGGGAATCCTTGGGGCCGAAGGAAGCCAAGTCTATCCGAGATCCATCAAGTTCTATCTATGGAAGACAAGATCTATCAACATGAGAAGACTTACCTATTTTAGATTTATCTTTCCCCTTTTAGATTTAATTCCTAAATCGCTTTTATTTATCTTTTAAAGTTTTAGATATAATTTTAGATATAGATAGATATATTCTATCCTTGATTAGCAAGGAATAGAAGCCTATAAATAAAGCCTTAGGGGCTGGTTTTTCATCATTCAATTTCAGAGAGAACAAGTAAGTAGTTACATAGAGAAAGAGAGAGTTTGTGGCAAGCAAGGTGGAAAGGCGAAAGCGGATTTGTCTTGTTGGTTGTAAGCTTTCTTTATTTAATTCAATGCAAGTTAGTTTCTTTTGTTATTTAATGTCTTTCTTAATGATGAAGAGCGAGTAGTCCACCCACTTCTGGGGCTGGGGTGAGCCCGACGGTGGCCATGTGAGGTGATGCGGTAAAGGTACAATCTTGTTATGCAATTCGTCTTCTATCCCTATGAGCATGATTCTTTTGCGAGAGTTGAAGGTGATCCTTGTTTGTATTATTGAAGCAAAAGTGATCTTAATGCAACTTGGATTAATTATGTGAAAAGGGTTAGTAACAATTAGGGTTTATGCGAAAGCCTCTATATGCCTATTTGTTAGTAACGAAAGTTATTTTGATGGAAAGTATGACCTTTTATGCCTTTATGTATTACTTTGCATGGTTATCGTTGTAGCGTTGATACCCTGGCTTTGGAAGTTCTTTAGTATATTGATTAATTTCTGTCGAAATCTGAAATCTGTGTTCGAGTTTGCAAATTTACAGTTTCTGGGTTTTTAGTCGAGATAGAGGAGAGGCTGGTCGATATCGAGTTGGCTCTTGTCTACGTCGAGTTGAGTTTCTGTTTCTATTTTCAATTCTGCAATTTCTGTTTCTACTATTTGTTGTCGATCGCGAGTTGTGCTTGTCGAGATCGAGTTGCCCTTGCCGGGTTTGTTGTCTGCTGTGATTTCTGAGTTTCTGTTGTCCAGTTCTGTTGTCGATCTCGAGTAACAGCTTGTCGAGATCGAGTTAGCTTCTGTCTTTTCTTTTATTTCTTGCTTTCGTTTGTTATTTCTGTCTTTCTTTCTTTGTTCCTTTGTTTCTGTCTTTTCTGCTTGCTTTTCTGTGAGGTTTACAGCTGCCTAGGATCCGCTGACATGCTTCCTCGTGGATTCGATCCTGACTTCCCATTACTACATTGGAGGGAGTCTTGTAATTATTTGCGTGGGCTAAATCTGGTTTGTTGTGAGCCTAATTTGCCATGTTTTACACTTATTTTTATATCGATTTCTGCATACATTTCATGCATTTGGGTTAGAATAATACAGAATCTGTGTAGTTTACACTTATTTGCAATATATGGAGGTCTACACAAGTTTTGGTTATATTTCGCAGAAATCGGACGCACTTTGGAGCTTAAAGGAAACTCATGGAGAAGCTAAGAATGGTGCGGCTGGAGAAAATGCCATTTTTCACCATTCTTCGTTCTGAATCAAGCTTTGATGTCTTCATGAGAGTTGTATCTCTCGAAAAGAGCTTTCCAACGCATGGTCATATGCGTCAATCCGACGAACGAGGACTCGGGAAAGTGCGTTTTAAGAACATAGCAGAAAGCTGAGAGATTTACTCGATATCGAGTACTTCTACTCAAGATCGACCAAAAATGTCCAAGGAGTGCCTGGTCGAGGAGGAGCTGATCGAGAAGCCGAAGACGAAGACATGCCGGGTTACACTCTACTCGAGATCGAGTAAACCTACTCGAGATCGAGGAACCCGGAAGCCGGCACCCGAGCCATATCGAAGAGAAGTTGCTCGACGTCACCAGGCCCAACCATGATCGATCACCTTTACTCGAGATTGAGTAAGATGCTCGAGATCGAGGAAATTTGTGAGCCACTTCCGAGCACATCGAGGACCAGCTACCCGACATGCCGAGTCACTGAAGTCGACGACACCATTTTACTCGAGATTGAGTAAACCTACTCGAGATCGAGGAGATCTGTCTGGAAGCCGCGTACGCGGTTTAGGCTGTTCTACTCGGATTGTGAGTCCTTGGATCCGATTCTTTCCAATTTTGGCCGAGATCTATCAACAACTATCAAGTTCTATCTATGGAGAAGACCTACATACACATGGAAGATTTACCTATTTTAGATATAATTTCCCTTTTAGATTTAATTCCTTTATTGCATTTATTTATCTTTAAGCCTTTAGATAATTAGATTTAGATTTAGATAGACTTTCTTACCTAGAATAGCTAGGGAATGAAGGCTATAAATAAAGCCTTAGGGGGCTGATTTTCATTCATTCAAGTCAAGTCGTCTTAGGGCGCAAGGAGGAGGAGGAGGAGAGAGAGAGAGAGAGAGAGAGAGAGAAGGCGAGAGAGGAGGAACGTTTGGAAGGTTTTGTAAGTTTTAGTTTATTTTATGTTAAAGTTAATTTCTTTCATCATGTTTGCTTTCTAATTTTCCTTCTTCTAAGGTTGGGGTGATCCCAACATAGATATGTTTGTTTGATTTATAAATCTATGAATTTATATGTCTTTATCATCATCTACCTATGTGCTTAATCCTTTGCGAGAGTTGAGGAAATTCCTTATTCATGATATTGAAGCGAAAGTTATCTTATTATGAATTGGATAGTAATTAGGGTTTATTTGCGAGAGCCGACTAATCCTAATTAAGAAAAGGTAGAAACAAATTAGGTTTTTATGTGAGAGCCTCTATCACCTAAATTGTTGGAATTTGCGAAAGTCGATTCTTTGATATAAAGCATGCATCTTTATGTGATTTATGATCTGCACATATGTTTATTGTTGTGGTGATCCCTAACCTTGAAAGTTTGCATCTTTATTTGTTTTATTTTATTATTTTTATTCGGCACATATTTTACTCGATATCAAACCACCATTCTCTCTCCATGCCTCGACATCGACCCCTCTATTCTTTGTCGACAGCAACCTCCTCACCTTTTCCCGCTATCCCTGAACCCCAAAACACACTAAACCTAGAACCGCTGACTTCTCTCCTGAGGACGAACCTGATTCCCCTATACTATAGCGGGGGTCTTGACTATAAATTTATTTGGTCGAGAAACCCTCTCGAAAAATTGGCGCCGTTGCCGGGGAAGCTATCATTCGCGCCTTAGGTAGTCAGTTCTCACTTTTTCTTTGAGTTACTTTACAGGTGTATGCGCCGTTCTGGTCAACCATCTGAGTTTGACGGCTTAGACGAACCAGAGCGCCTTCTACACATCAGAGCTAAACTACAAAGAGCCATGGCAGCTGCAGAGACACAAGAACAGCTGATCGAGAGGCTCACGAGGGATCTAGCCGCCAGGGATGCAGCTCTCGCCACTTAGAGAGCAAGAAGGGAACAAGAAGCTGAACGTGCAAGGCAGCTGGCAAATGAGCTTGCCCTATACCCAACCACTGTAGAGGATTATATGTACCCGACTCTCGTCGTGCCTGAATCGGCCATTCTAATCCCTGAAAACAAATATGAAATTCGCACTCAATTCCTTATTGAAATTAAAAATCATGCATTTCATGGTAGATTTAATGAATGCCCGTTGCGCCATATTACCAACTCTACTGACATGTGTCGTACTCTTTCTGAAGGTACCACCTTGGAGTACATCCTGATGAAAGCTTTCCGTTGGTCTCTAGCTGGGCCTGCACTGAAATGGTTGGAAGGGCTGAAACCACGATCTCTCACGACATGGGCTTAGGTGAAGCAGAAATTTCTGAATAAGTTCTTTCCTCCTGCCAAAACAGCACTTCTGCGCCAAAAGATCACATCTTTCAAACAGCAGCCTGGGGAGACGCTAGCCAAGGCATGGGAACGCTATAAGGATCTGCTGCGATCATGCCCTACACATGGACAGCAACCCTGCGTAGTTCAAGAGATCTTCTTCAATTCTCTGGACTTGGCTGCAAAGGACAGAATCAACACATATACTCACTATGAGTATCTGACAATGCCGCCTCCTGACGCATGGGCTGCTCTAGACAAGCTGACCAACTATGACAACAAGTATGGGACTCCAGTCAACTATGAGGAGAACCCCTACGCCAAGCCAGCACCATCCATGCCCCTATATGAGGCCCCTAAGGAGATTGATCCAGATGTTAGGGAGCAGTACTATAGAGATCAGAATAAGAAGCTCCTCAAGCAAGTAAAGTACCTTTCTTTCAACCAGCCTTGTATTGAATGCGGATCACAGAGGCACACCACTACTGAATGCCCACATACTGAGCAAGTCAGGCTGGCAGAATACCATGAAGAGGCAGCTTACGCAGGGGGTCCCAATTGCTACATGGGGGACCAAAGGTTTCAGCAACCACAATGGAACCAAGGTGCCCCTAGGAACCCCCCGCCCTACAGAGCTCCAAGACATCCAGAAAGGGATCAGAAAAAGGATGATCTACAGACTGTCTTGGAGGAAATAAGGAGGAATCATACAGAAACCAGGCAATCCTTCAACTCAGTCTACACTCAGATTCAGGGCGTCAACTCTAGGCTTGGGGAGATTGATATATGGCGGAAATCAGTTGATACACAGATTGGCCAGCTAGCGGCAGGAATTCCCAAACAGACAGGATCGCTCCCTGGATCTTCAAAACCAAATCCAAAGGGGAAAACTGGACACATCGCTGCTGTAAAACTCAGAAGCGGCCATCAACTGCAAGAGCCAGAGGTCGGAAAGCAGCAGAACAACGAAGAACAGCAAGTCGACATCGACAACACTCTAGTCGATCTCGAGGAGGGCCTACTCGATCTCGAGGAGAAACTTCAGAAATCATCGTCTGCACTGCACAGCAACTCGACATCACCCAATCTGGTCGAGATCGACAAGGATGTACTCGACATCGAGGACGGTCAACCCGAGAGAGAGAAAACTGCAGCATCTCCGACATCTGTTCTGGCCCCAAATCAGAAAAAGAAGCCGCCCTTCCCCACAAAATCTCCAAAGGACCCGGCAGAAAAGAAATTTCAGCGCTTCATCAAGATGCTTCAGAAGCTCAACGTCATCATCCCCTTCAGAGAAGCTCTCAATGAAATGCCATCCTATGTCAAGTTCCTGAAAGAGATTCTGAGCAAAAAGCGATCAATGGCTGAGATTACAGAGGAATGCAGCCATTTGGACATACTTGAGAAGAGGCCAGATCCAGGTAAGTTTGCTATAACCATTGGATTTGATCCATATAAAATTAATGCTTTATGTGATCTTGGAGCTAGTGTGAGTATAATGCCTTTAACAATTTGGTCCAAGATTAAGATAGGTGCCCTAGAGCCTGTGGATGCTAGACTTTACATGGCCAACAACACGGTGGTCATTCCAACAGGCATGGTGGACAATGTGCCAGTACAAGTAGGTAAATTCTTTGTCCCTGCTGATTTCCTAGTTGTTGATATGCAAGAAGATCCTGCTTGTCCAATTATTCTAGGAAGACCCTTCTTGGCAACGGTTGATGCCAACATAAGCGTAAGGAAAGGAGTGCTCACATTCAACATCAGCGATGAGGTAATTGAGTATTCCTTTAATAAAACTGAAAGGCATACAGGTCCAATGGAAGAGGCAAAATCTATCTCAGCTGGCTACATCAACTGCGGGGAACCCAAGGTAAGAAATATGACCCCTGAGGAGCTGGAAAAGAGGGATATAGAGGCCTAGGTGGAAGAGATCATGGCAATCCTAAAGGAGGACACAGAAAATCCAATCGACACAAACCAAAGTACGTCGTTATGGACTAACTATTTTTCGGATCCCTTGACAGGAACCAAGTATGGGGTCAAGGTCGACCAAGACTCCTCGACATCGAGGACTCTAGTCGATCTCGACCAAAGCCAGGAGCCTCCACTAGCACCAGCGTCGTCAGGCAGCCGGACTGAAGCGACAGGCAACTCGAGATCGAGTACCGTACTCGAGGTCGACCACCAAGACTTCGCTGCCTCGACTTCGCCTTCCTCGACGCTGACTCCACCAGACGGCCAGGGCTACTCGATCTCGACCACTGACTACTCGAGATCGACCAGGCTTGTCGATGTCGACCAACCTCCACCAGCTCCTGCATCCTCGAGCAGCTCACCACCAGAATCTGAAAACTCGTCGAGATCGAGTAGCCCTACTCGAGATCGACCAAACACTTTGGTCCCCGATTCCGTCTCTGCGAAGGTAAGCCAAGGTATGGATCTTTCTTCTCCTATTTCCATTAAAGATCTATCTATACATGGGAGAGGTTTGCCTTGGTATGTACGCTTATGTAGGATATCCAATGATGAGCCCAAAGAATATGAAGTTGGAGACAAGCTCTATGTCTCTAAATCAAAGGATCATTGGTTCCCTAACAAATTCAACAAGAAGAGGATGGGACCTTTCGTGGTGAACAAGATCCATTCGGGAGGATTGCAGCTGATGGACAAGAATGGAGTCTTATTTGAAGCCCAGGCTACATGGGCCCTGCAAATGCCACCTTGAGCTAAATGGAGAAGTCGGCCTAGCGACTATAAAATCTAGAGCGTGTACATAGACATTTAATTTTGGACTTTTGAGACTTTGTTGCTTTTGTTTTTGTTTTGAACACTTTTAGTTTTTCTATTATGGGTATATGTCTTCTGCACTTTTCAGGTCCATGGATAGAAGCAAGCCATATTCATACTCGGCCCAGGCGATTCTTTCATTCAAAATTGAGAAGCCCTGCACACCTGTCTAGTGAGTTTCTTTCTTTACCCTTGTTTTTATACAGTGAGGACACTGTAATGTTTAAGTATGGGGTGGGGGAAGGGCTTATTTTGTGCATATTTGATATATTTGACATTATTTGTGCATATTTGGAATTTATTGCTTTGAATTGCCACATGGCTATTTTGGAATGCATTATTGATTTATATGCTTATATGCATATTTTCCAAAATTTAAAAAAATGACCCCCATTGAAAATTTTGAATAATGTCATGGAAGCTTTAATTGAACTCGACGATGCAAAATTGGATTCGTTAGAGATATAGCATGAAATTGCCTAGTAAAGAGAAGTAACAATGAAGTGCATTATTTCATGAAAACCATGAAAGGAGGTAAAATTTGAAGTTGCTTTTGACATGTTGCATGATAAGAGGATGGAGGACTTTATATTTCCATATAATGCTCATATTGTTATATCCTAGCCTTACCTATGCTTATATGCATTACACAAAAGCCATATTATGCCTTATTTCATATTTGCTCCACATGAACTAAATATTGCCCATTCTTTACCTTATTTCTTATCCGGGGATTATGTTGAGAACGATGTTACATTATGGAGATGTTATATGGTTGTTGTGTTGTTATTATCATTATTGGAGTTTGGCGGGAAATTGTTTGAAATATATGGAAAATTTAATGAGTGAGAAAAAATTCAATCACCTCAGGAGATAAAGGTAGATTGACCCTGCTCGCTGAGATAATAGTTTGGCGAGATGGGACACATTGTGAGGAGTCCAAAGCACTAAGTATCCGGGGCCATTCATGACACCCATGTTTGCGACTCGCGAGAAGGCAGTGCTGATGTTAGAGAGGTAAAAGCATTATTATTGAGAAAAAAACATTATGAAAGGTGATGAAACTTATGAGAAAGAATGTGGTATGAAATTCAGTTTGGAAATACTCCATTTCCCCGGATCATTAGCACCACATTGCCAGAAATTGCCCACCTTTAGCCTTTTACCAATTCTACTCCTTGTTGAGCTTAATTAAAGTCCTCTTGATTATTAATGCTTTGTCACATGAATTGTTTTTGCATAACCCTCCTTTTGTGAGTAGATGTTGCTTTTGTATATTTGCACATGCATGGATCTGTGACACAAGTACCTTTTCGGGGATGGTAATTGATTGCAGGGACATATGAGAGTGAATCTAAGATGTTGAGAGTTTTGATTTCTTCCCCTGAATGACAAATAAAAGTATTGCTTGAGGACAAGCAAGCTTAAGTATGGGGTGTTTGTTGTGAGCCTAATTTGCCATGTTTTACACTTTTTTTTATATCGATTTCTGCATACATTTCATGCATTTGGGTTAGAATAATACAGAATCTGTGTATTTTACACTTATTTGCAATATATGGAGGTCTACACAAGTTTTGGTTATATTTCGCAGAAATCGGACGCACTTTGGAGCTTAAAGGAAACTCATGGAGAAGCTAAGAATGGTGCAGCTGGAGAAAAGGCCATTTTTCACCATTCTTCGTTCTGAATCAAGCTTTGATGTTTTCATGAGAGTTGTAGCCCTCGGAAAGAGCTTTCCAACGCATGGTCATATGCATGAATCCGACGAACGAGGACTCGGGAAAGTGCGTTTTAAGAACAGAGTAGAAAGTAGAGAGATTTACTCGATATCGAGTACTTCTACTCGAGATCGACCAAAAATGTCCAAGGAGTGCCTGGTCGAGGAGGAGCTGATCGAGAAGCCGAAGACGAAGACATGCCGGGTTACACTCTACTCGAGATCGAGTAAACCTACTCGAGATCGAGGAACCCGGAAGCCGGCACCCGAGCCATGTCGAAGAGAAGTTGCTCGACGTCACCAGGCCCAACCATGATCGATCACCTTTACTCGAGATCGAGTAAGATGCTCGAGATCGAGGAAATTTGTGAGCCACTTCCGAGCACATCGAGGACCAGCTACCCGACATGCCGAGTCACTGAAGTCGACGACACCATTTTACTCGAGATCGAGTAAACCTACTCGAGATCGAGGAGATCTGTCCGGAAGCCGCGTACGCGGTTTAGGCTGTTCTACTCGGATTGGGAGTCCTTGGATCCGATTCTATCCATTTTTGGCCGAGATCTATCAATAACTATCAAGTTCTATCTATGGAGAAGACCTACATACACATGGAATATTTACCTATTTTAGATATAATTCCCCTTTTGGATTTAATTCCTTTATTGCATTTATTTATCTTTAAGCCTTTAGATAATTAGATTTAGATTTAGATAGACTTTCTTACCTAGAATAGCTAGGGAATGAGGGCTATAAATAAAGCCTTAGGGGGCTGATTTTCATTCATTCAAGTCAAGTCGTCTTAGGGCGCAAGGAGGAGGAGGAGGAGGAGAGAGAGAGAGAGAAGGCGAGAGAGGAGGAACGTTTGGAAGGTTTTGTAAGTTTTAGTTTATTTTGTGTTAAAGTTAATTTCTTTCATCATGTTTGCTTTCTAATTTTCCTTCTTCTAGGGTTGGGGTGATCCCAACATAGATATGTTTGTTTGATTTATAAATCTATGAATTTATATGTCTTTATCATCATCTACCTATGTGCTTAATCCTTTGCGAGAGTTGAGGAAATTCCTTATTCATGATATTGAAGCGAAAGTGATCTTATTATGAATTGGATAGTAATTAGGGTTTATTTGCGAGAGCCGACTAATCCTAATTAAGAAAAGGTAGAAACAAATTAGGTTTTTATGTGAGAGCCTCTATCACCTAAATTGTTGGAATTTGCGAAAGTCGATTCTTTGATATAAAGCATGCATCTTTATGTGATTTATGATCTGCACATATGTTTATTGTTGTGGTGATCCCTAACCTTGGAAGTTTGCATCTTTATTTGTTTTATTTTATTATTTTTATTCGGCACATATTCTACTCGATATCAAACTACCATTCTCTCTCCATCCCTCGACATCGACCCCTCTATTCTTTGTCGACAACAACCTCCTCACCTTTTCCCGCTATCCCTGAACCCCAAAACACATTAAACCTAGAACCGCTGACTTCTCTCCTGAGGACGAACCTGACTCCCCTATACTATAGCGGGGGTCTTGACTATAAATTTATTTGGTCGAGAAACCCTCTCGACAGAGAAGTAATCCGTCAAACTTATATGTTGTTTATGATATGTCAATCTTTTCAATGTGAAACAATCCCATATTCCAACATGTGAAAACGTGAATTAGAATTGCATGTGTCAGGTTTTATTTTTGTTTATTTGTTATACGGTTAAAATCCATCTTTCTAACACAAAATTAAACACCAACAAGTTTTATTTAACCATCTTTAACAACTTCATAGATGATCTTCGAAGATGTTCCACAAAATACAAATTAAACTTCCTAGGAAATTACTTCATGAGAAATGTAATTCCCATAAATTCTACTTCATAGGAATTGCAAAAATATGTTTGGTTCAAAATCATTTCCCATGAATTCAATTTTCACATTTTTTTTGGTTAAACATTAAACTTTTGTGGCAATTTATTTAAAATCACTCTTATAAACATTTGCTCTTTGTTTTTTAAAATTGGAGATTTTTTAAATAAAAAATTAAAATAATAGGAGAATTTAGATAATAGAAAGGAGGAAGTAGATCTTACCGACCCCCTTCAAGGTAAGTTTAATTCCACATTTTCATAGGAATTGAAATTCCTACGAACTTCAATTCTTGTGTTTTTTTATTTACAAAATGAAAACCAAACACATATATTGAAACCTAATTCCTGGGATTTTGTACTTCCCGGGAAGTAGAAAGGTAACCAAACGAGGCTTCCAGGCAAAAGAAAATTAACAAATCGACATTCTAAACACAAAGGTATTACAAATATGAAAAAGGAAGATCACTCGCATCTTCAACGATTTCCATTTTTATTTAACTGGTGTGAGTCCCGTGTTTAAGACACGGTTATTTGTTTAAAATTTTGAGTTTACGTTCTAATGTAATTAATTTTGAAAGACAAGTGGAAATATTATGTACAAAATGCACAAAAGAACTAAATAATGTATAAAAATGATGGAATAATAATAATAAAATAATGATTTGTTAGAAGTTTTATTTATAATTCTTTATGGCAAAATGGTCACAAATAGACCATTTTCTTGCAAAACTTGCACAAATAGACCAATGGGGGGGGGGGGATTTGCACAAATAGACCCTTTTTGTTTTTTTTTTGCACAAATGTGCCCGTACCCTCACCTATTGTAGCCGGTTTTGGGCGGGAAAATAAAAAAAATAAAACATAAAAAAAGGGTGAGTTGACATGGCAATTAATGCCTCACATCACCACACTCCATCTCTCTCCATCGGTTTTCCATCTCTTCAAATTCCAAAACTCCAAACCGTTCAAAGGGAAAGGAAGAAGAGACGATGCCGGCGACCACCAAAACCCGTTCGAAGAAGAGACGCCGGGAACTGTCGGAGTGGAGAAGAACGCCACCGATCACAAGGTACGCCCCCTTTCTCTGTTTTCCCTTTTCTTCGAATCTGGGGTTTGGGATGGGAGGTTGAAGGAACCTACTATGGTGGTAAGGGATTGAACGTCAAAGGTGGGTTCATGGATGGGTTGTGGAGGGGTGACAATGGTGGTTGCGATTGAAGGAAGAGAAGGGCGGTTTTGGGGAATGGATAGGGCAAATCGGCGGTTAGGGTTTAGGAAGGCCGAAGAGGATGGCTATGGTGGGAGTCGAAATTGGGAATGGGGAAGATTAGGGGTTTGAGTGAAGAAGAAGGATGGAGGTTTTACATGTGTTTAATATCGAAATCTGGTGTGGTAAAGAGAAAGGGGGAGACATGGGTGGGAAATCTGGGTGACAGGGGCTTAGAATCTAAAACTGGAATTGGGTGTTTGACATTGGGTGTGGAGTTCGATTGGTATTAGGTATGGTAAACACATTTCCATTAGTTTGAAATTGAGATTTCGGGAGTTGATGTGGAATGTATGACGTCATTGGTTTAGAAACTCTCTGACATTGGTGACATGGGTTTAGAAATTGATTGACATGGGTTTATAAATTAAGTGACATGGAATAAAAAATATCTGGAAAACTTATTGTTGCTCTTAAACTGCAGGAGACAAATGGTCCGGACAAAAAATGCAAAGACTGACAAGCAGCGGGTGCCCCGTTACTGTGTCCCGGAAGAAAAGCACTTCCGGGGACGGGTAAACCAAGGGTCGAGGTTGGCGATGCTTGCCAACATCGACAACTACGTCGACCCGTACGATTAGGATAAGCTGCTGGACAACCAATTTTGCGGGATCATCCAGCTGGCGAACCGGTGCCAATTCTCGTCACAATTAGTGCATTACGCACTACAACGGCAAGTGGTGATCAAGAAGAAGTGGGAGACATGGTATATGATTTAGGGGAAGCTGCGGCGCTTCTTGATGAAGGAGTTTGCCATTGTCACGAGGCTCCAGTGTGGCCGAGTGAAGCGTACGGTAATGGAGGAGGACAACAAAGCTGTGAAGGACTTCTTCGAAACGGAGAGCGTGAAGGTGGGCGACCTTGAGTTCACCTTGAAGAGCTGTCTGCTCAAGGAGCCGAGTGCAAGGAAGAGATTCAAGCTCGTTCTCCTCTTCATCGTGGAGGCAATGCTGTTGGGGGGGGGGGGGGGGGGGAAGAGGAAGCCTTTGCGGGGGTGGATAGTCAGGCTCGTGGAGAATGTCAAACGCTTCCTGGATTATCCATGGGGGAGGCTTGTTTACGAGACGACACACAACTCGCTCTCCGGTGCCGTTGAGCGGCGGTTGGCCGACTTAAAGCCCGATCCTAAGAGCAAAGACCGCTTTGGATACGGGCTGATGGGCTATCCGATGGCCTTCCAGGTAACGTTATCCACCACCCTCATGCTACTTTTCTCCATTATGCGGTGTAGGTTTGTAAATGGATTGCGGTTGGCTTGCAGATTTGGCTATATGAATCCATTCCGGACTTCGGCGCCGTTTTTCCGAACAAGCTGTCCCAGAAGTCGATCCCTCGGTGCACGAGGTGGTTTGCCAACGAAGACAACCTTTCCTATGACAGCATTGTCAAACGCATGGACCCGGACGGGGTGGAAGTCATTACGGTTACTGAGAACCCATTGCTACTGCCAGAGAAGGGCGAGCTGTCATTGTTGGGTGGGTGCAACCATCTGGATGAGGAGCCTGACCGCCTTTTTGACGAAATTGTGCGGCCGTTGGCGCACCATTATGATGCTCCTGTTGACACCCCCCCCCCCGCAGGAACCAGTGCACGAGCTGAGGAGACGGACGGTGCTAGGGATACCGTGGTGAAGACACTCGATAAGATTATTTATACCTTGGAGAAGATGGATGAGAAGGTACTTCATTCTTTCGCATTATTTTCTGCATAATCTTAATAAGTTCAGTGACTGGGGAAAATAGACTAATGACATGGGACATACACTAGGTGACACGGGAAATAAAAGTGTCGGAGGAGATGGTGGTTTTATGATCTGGTTTGTTGAACTTAGTATGTAGGATTGATTGTAACAACTCATTGTGTGCAGATAAAAGTGTTGGAGGAGACGATCCATGAACTGCGGGATGGTAAATGGATGGGAAGAGGCAAGGAACAAAGAGTAAGAGATAGTGAAAACGAGGTTGGAGAGTCGATAAAGAGGAAGATGGATCTGGAGACGGACTTTTGGGTGAGACGTACGCAGAGGACATCGGTGGTGAGAAAGTTGGAAAAAGCGATGCTGAGGACAAAGTATCGGGAGCACAAAAGGAGAATGAGGAGGTAAGTTTATTTTTATATGACATGTGGTGCTCTGTTGTGTGACACGGGATTCAGGGGGTTCACTTGCAAGAATGTTTTCATTTTCCACGTTCAGGTGCATGGCGTTACCCAGACTGAAATAGAAGATGGTGGGAAGGCTGATAAAGAACAAGTTGCTAAGGTCAAGTCCAGTGGCCTGCGTCACTTCATAAAAAGAAGGTAGTCATATTGGAATCCATTTAACTTGTAGATCGGTTTTGCAGGTTGTTGATGTTGATGTTGATGTACCATAAGGGACTGGTACTGAGCTTCAGAAAGAGCCGAGCCAGCAAGAAGGTGATAAGGTAAGGTCTTGTCTTATGTCGATGTGGAAGTTGGCAATGTCGTTATGAAATGATGATGACATGGACTATTATGTAGAATGACATGGCGTTTTATGTTGTCTGACAAGATAGATGCGCATTAATTGAAAGGGTTGAATTTTTTGGTTAGGCCGAACATGTCCAAGGGGTAATAGAGAGCTCAAAAGCAGCCGGTGGGGAGCCTGAACAAGCAGACATGGATAAGGTGAGCAACTCTGACATTGAATTTGAGTTCTGAACTTTTATTCAGTTGACGCTACTTTATTGAAAACACTTATTGAACCCCTTTTTCTTTTCTAGGTGGAACCTGGTGATGTTGTACCAAAGGGGACTCGTACTGAAGCTGTGGAGAAGCCCCGACAAGTTGCTAAGGTCTTCTTGTGGCCCGTGCCATTAATCCTTTATGTTTTCAATTGTGGCATGGGGATGTTAGGTAGGCGACAAGGGTTATTATGTTCGGTGACGTGGGAAATTTTTTTGGGAATTCAGAGGTTGTTCGTCGACCAGGTATTTCAGAGAAAAGCGTCCAAGAAGACGAAGAAGGATGAAATAGTGGATGTGGGCCCACCGGCGAAGAAACCGCGGGCCTCTAAAGGGAAGGACGACGTCGTTCCCGGTGACGATGTTGCCATGGGACTAGTTTCTGCGGCCGACTATGAGGTCCTACAGGGGTGGCTCGCAAGGTAACTCATCGTCTCATTTCAGTCTTCATTATACGACAAGGTTACTCATTGATTAATTCCACTCCATTGTACGGTCCAGTGCGGAAGCTGAGAACCGGAATACGGGCTGCGACAGGGACCTGCCAAAGGAGTTCTTTACCACCCTTCAGACGCCTCGCAATTGGATCCACTCAGAGGTACGAAGCTGGTATATTGTAGTTATCACGTTTGATTATGATTCGCCTTACATACGCATTTGGGTGGCACTTGGACTATGTTGTGGGTTATAATGGGGGTTAACTTGTGGCAGCACTTCGACCAGTCATGCTTCCTGCTACGTAAAGCAGTCGCGGAGAGGGGTCACGACATTGGTCATCGAGTCGTCGTCTTGGACTCCTACTTCTCCACCTATCTAGAGAGGGAGTGGAAGGAGTACAACTCAGACGTCGGGGGGTATAAGGCGAGTGGCAGAGTCCTCTCATACTTCGATGGGCGGTCCCCGGCGCCCATGGGCCGTCCGTGGGCAAGCGTGGACCTCGTCCTCCTACCCCTCAACCTGAGGGCCAAACATTGGGTTGCCGTCGCGCTTGATCTGAAAGAGTGGCAAGTGAAGTTGTATGACTGCGACGTGCACTGCGTGATAGACCGCCAGCTCCCACCCCTATTGATGCATATTACCCACCTCGTCCCCATCATCATGGATGCACACCCTGAGTTGAAGGCGTTGTATGCATCGAAGGTGCCAACCCCGTTTGGCATACACCGCGACAAGCGGCTTCCGCAGAACAAACTCAGGTATGTTGGGTGCGACGCCTGTAGTTCATTTCACTGGATGATATCTCATCCTCTATTTTGACAAAATCTCCGTCATTGCAGTGGTGACTGTGACCCTTACAGGATCAGATTCATGGAGCTCCTCATGGAGACCGATCCCACCTTCGATGGGCTGGACGACACGTTTATTGGGGCGTACAGACAGATGCTAGCAGCTGACATCTTCCATGGTTGACTCGGTGGACGCTTCATCTGATTGTCGTTGGGGTGTAGTTATAGAAGTGAACTGTTGTCGTATTTTGTGAACAACGTTGCTCTTAAACTTTTCCTTTTGGTGTTTCGGTACAATTACCTTGAATAGTTGAATTAGGGGCTGACAATTATTTTGTGGTTGGACATAAATGTTGGAAGTAGGACTTCGTACTTATTGTACTTGCTTGATTACGAGCGTTTATTTATGACCATTTTGGGTGTGTAATTGACTCGATGCATATACACAAAGAAACAAGTTCGATAATTGAGATGAAAACCGGCAAGGAGTTTCACTCAAGGTGACACGAGGATTTCAACACATGGCAGGGGTTAGATAATTCAGTTGGGCAAAATGGCAAACACGTGATGCATGGACGTTACACGTGTGTGATAGACATGACACGTGGCTATATTTCATAGGAAGTTATCTTATTTTGATTGCCTGCAAAGATAAAAGAAAAAAAAAAGAATCTCCCAAAAGGAAGTTACATTTCCAACAACTTCCATTTATTGCAGTTGGGGTAAAACAAGGGAATCTCCCAAAAGATAAGGGAATAGTTAGTGGGTTTTTACCTACAACCACGTGAAGGGAGAGGCCACGCCGGAGCAAGTTGAGAAGGGAGGTTGACAAGTGAGAGGCCGCCGATTGCAACAAAGGCCACGCCGAAGCACGTTCATCGTCGGATTTGTGGTAAGCCGCACACCGTTTCCTTCAAATCTCTGTCCCTCCTTTGCTTTCTGAAACTTGGATCCCACTTGTCATTCTTCGTTGATTGCAAATCTGAAAATTGTCTCCTTATCCCAAAAATTATTTGGAGGATGAATTGGTGCAATTGACAAATTAGGAGGGTGGGTTTGGGGTATCCAACATGAAACGATGAAATTGGGTTGAGGGAGTTGTTGCATGTCAAATTGGGAGGAGAAATTAGGAGTCGGGGATGTACTGATTTGAGATTGAAGATGAACGGGAGAGTGTGGGCATGGGATGCGATTGAAGAAGATCGAGTTCGGTGACATGGGTTTTGTAGTAAGGTGACACGGGGTAGAAAACGTGACATGACGTTTTTAGTATGTTGACATGGAAACTTTAGATGGGTGACATGGGGATAATGACATTGTGGGTGTATCTGATTCCGTTTAGGTTGACATACTTGTAGGAAAGAAAGATATGGTCCGGTCATAAAATTTAAGGAGGAAGGGAGTCCGGCCACCGAAAAAGGCGGAGCCACGGTTCTCAGTCCCAGAGGAGAAGCATTTCCGGGGACGTGTAAACCTAAGTTCGAGAGTGTCGCTGCTCGTGCACTTGGACGACTGGATCGACCCGGTCGACTGAGAGAAGTTACAGAGAAGCCAGCTTCGGGGGGTTGTTGAATTGGCAAACCCAGTACAATTCTCACCACAGCTCGTGCATTATGTCTTGCAACGGCAGCTCGCAACGGAGAAGAAGTGGGAGACTTGGTACATGCTACAAGGGATGCTTCGGCGCTTCTCGATCAAGGAGTTTGCGCTCGTGACTGGGTTGCGCTGTGGTCGAGTGCGGGGAGTATCCATGGAGGAAGACACGAAGGTTGTGAAGGACTACTTCTCAATGGACAACATGACGGTAGGTCAATTAGAGTACGCATTCAAGACATCTCTCTTCAACGAGGCCAGTGCGACAAAGAGGTTCAAGATAGCTCTCCTCCTCATCGTCGAGGGAGTTTTGTTTGGACGGGAAAGCAGGAACGCGGTGCGGGGATGGATTGTCAGGCTGTTGGAGAACGTGGATCGGTTCTTGGCATTCCCCTGGGGCAGGGTGGTGTATGAGGCCACGCATGCCACGTTGTTGGGTGTCATACAACGGCGGATCGCTGATATGAAGCCGAATGTCGACCGGCATGGCGACCGCCATGCCTATGCCTATGGACTCACCGGTTATCCCCTGGCATTCCAAGTAACCTTCTCGACTGTAGTTATATTTTATTTGTTCAGAGGAATTTATGACGTGCAGTGTTATGTGTGGGTGTTGTAGATTTGGCATTACGAAGCGGTACCAGACATTGGGGTGCAGTTTGCAAAAAATATGTCGAACACGGCATTGCCTCGCATGTTGAGGTGGGCTGGCGACGACGACAATATAAGCTATGAGACGATCCAATCCCGCATGGACCCGGAGGAGATGGAGAGTATAAAGGTTGAAGACAACCCCATACTAGTCCCAACCGACGGTGAGTTTGAGCTGATGTTGGAGAGGCTGGGATCTATGGCAACCTGGATGCGGAGCATGGATGACAAGGTACGTTATTCGCCTAATTATGATTTTGCCAATGTCTTCATAACATTGTTTAATGACAAGGAGAATTACACCAGTGACATGTTATATTTAGTTGTATGACATGTATATGTCGGTGACTGTTATCAATTTGGCGAACCACCCCTCCTTTATGTTATATGTGGTTCAGATGAAGGTCTTGGAATGTGTTGTGTTGGAAGTGAGAGATGTCCATGTCAAGGGAGGACGTGTGCATCAACACACGAGGGGTGTCCGTCAAACGGAGGGGGGGATCATGGAGAGGACGAGGACGACCACCACACGGTCGCAACACCGGATGGTACACCTAAAGGGGAAGAGGCTGGGAACATGGATGGTATACCTAAAGCGGATGACCTGCCACTTGAAGGATCGCCGGAGGAGGTACATTTTTATGTAAGTGGACATTGTATTTTCTCTAAAATGTGACAAGTGTGTTGTTGTTAATTGACATGCAATTATTAGTTCCGTGACACGGGAGTCGAAGGCAAGAAGACTAAGAGGGATCCGGAAGATCTTGGAGAAGCAAAGTCCCCCCCTGCGAAGAAACCGCGGGGCCGAAAAGGGAAGGAAGTAGTCCAATCCGCGGACGCGATAGAGCTGAGACTTATATCCGTGTTCGACAACGATGCGTTCAACCGGTGGATGGAAAGGTACCCCAAATCTGTCTTTGTATCGACAATCTGCTAGGAACGATGTCTGTCACATGCGGGGATGGGAAGAAGTGGAAGAGTGGATACGGCACGGAGTTGACAAAACCGTTCTTCACAACCTTACAAACGCCCACATTTTGGGTAAACAGTGAGGTACAAACGCAGGCTCAGCGTTGTCCTTTGTTTATTGAATGCGAAATGGCTTGTCCTGATGTTTTTCATTGACGCAGCACATGGAGCAAGCATGCTATCTTCTACGCAAAGGCCTAACGGAGAGGGCAGGTGAAGCTGGCAGTCGAGTTGCGGTTGTGGACTCCTATTTTGGGTGGCTTCTGCAGACCGAGTGGGAAAAATATAGCAGCAATGCGGACAACTACGAAGTGGATAAGAAGCTGCTTAGCTTCTTCGACGGCCGGTCCCTGGCGACTGTGGGCATGTCATGGGCAGGGGTGGAACTAATCCTTCTGCCTTTGAACCTCATGAATGTGCATTGGGTCGCCGTAGCGATTGATCTGAACGACTGGCAGGTGAGGGTATATGATCTGGATGTTCACATCGTGATAGATCGTCATCTCACAGCACAGTTAAGATGCGTCACGCACTTCATCCCCGTACTGATGAATGCCCACCCGGAGTTGAAGGCCACCTACGCGGACAAGGTGCCAAAGGAGTTCACCCTACACCACGACAAACGGGTGCCGCAGAACAAGCAGAGGTAATTCCATGCCCAGCCCTAATTTCTATATCGTCGTGCGGTATGGTGTTAGCCGGGCCATTTGAATATGACCATTCACATCCCTATTGCAGCGGAGACTGCGGACCATACACCATCAGGTTCATGCAACTCTTCACCAAAGACGCCCCCAGATTCGAGGGACTGGACGACGCATTCATCGGGGCGTACAGGCACATGCTCGCTGTGGCCATCTTCCATGACAGACTGTTATAAACCAGTTTGAAATTTATATGAATGCGTGGTTGACCTCATTGCCGAACATCCGTTACTTGATCTTTGTTGATTCATGTCGTTGGTTACAGCTTTTAGGACATTATCATATCAGTTGGTTACTTGTTTCACTCATTTATGACATTTATTGCTCAGTAGATGTAATACTTTTATGAACATCCTCTGTAATTGGGGTTTTCTGTATCCACGTACTTGCTTTCATATCGAATGTGTGAAATTAATGGTGACACGTAATATATTATAGGTAACACGGGCATATAAACACGTGACATGGGTAAAATTGACATGTTAATTATGACAGGTGGCACGAGAATAATAACAGGTGACATGTGAAATTGATATTGATGCCATTTCGATTTACAGAATAAGTAACTGTGCATCCACAAAATACCTGAAGTTTTAAACCAACCTACTTACCCAAAATTACACCAAACTACAACGCCCAATACCTGAAGTTTATGAAATGTGCATGGACCCAAAGGGGACTCCAACCTACTTACCCCGTTCCCCAACCTAGTTACCCAAAATTATACCAACCTAATTACACCAACCTACCTACTAACCACAAAAGTATTACGAAGTTCTTAACCACATACCTTTCAAAATGGTCCAACCCCTGACCCCAAAAACTGATAATGCAAAATAAAACCCAGCTTATGAGGTAAGCCGTTGGACCACAAGCAGAGCAACATAGCTACGAATGACGACGCTTCCCGCGAGAAAACTCTTCCCGGGATGGGTACCTGGATTTCTTGGGGCGACCAGGCCGCCGCTTCAGAGCCGGGGGGAGGCACGCCATGTTGGACATGCCAGGGGGAATCCTCCATTCTGGTCTTGGAGGGAATGGGTATAGCACATCCGCGTAACACGCCTTTCATGCCGCGACTTGGTAGAAGTCATTTACGAGAGTGTAGAAATTGATCCATCGAACTTGGCAGCGGCCATGGCATGTGTGCATGGAAACTGGTCGATGTCGAAGTGCTTTCATGTGCAGGTACGAGCACTCAAGTTGACAACCTAGGAGGAGAAACCTTTGCGGACAGTGAACTCGTGTGGGCTGAGCGCTTTGACAACCAAGCAAATTGACATCGCGTAGTTCTTCTTCAGAGCATCATCAAAAAATTTGCTTACCTTCAAACCCTTGACGTTGCTTTCTTCCCGTCGCTTGTAAAATCACCCGGAGGTGGTTTCGATGATGGCATCAATCAGCGCAGTGATTGGTAGGTCGCGTGGCTCCTTGAAGAGAGAGTTAAGACATTCGGAGTTGTTCGTTGTCAATATGTTGTAGCGAGCCCCCACGAAGAACGCTCGGGCCCAATTCTGGAAACCAGCCTCTTTCACATATTGTCCAGCCGGGACGGACTATGCGCAGAAATCAGAAAACAGCTTGTCGAACTCCGCCCTCGTGTACGCCTTCGCCATCGAGAAGAACAAATCCAGCAGCCCCGTCACACCCTTGTACTTGCACCTAGCATTACAAAATAGATGCCAAACGCAGAACCCTTGCTTCGCAAAGACATAGTGGTCCCTAATACCTTGGACGATGATCAGATACAAACATGACGTCCGGTGTGTCCTCCACAACATGTAGCATGTTCCTGAAGAAGAAGCCTCATGACCCGTGATTCTCCCCATCGACAATCGCAAATGCGATTGGGTACACTTTGTGGTCTGCATCTTGGGTTGTGGCAAAAAGAAGTGTACCCCTGAACTTACCTTTGAGGAAACTCTCGTCCACTGAAATCCCCTGCACATGCACATCGATAAATGTTGGATTTGTGACATGGTCTATCCTTCTGGTTGACATGTACAAATAAAGAGGTGACACGGGGCTTACATTTCGAAGGTGGGGGATCGCCTTGCGCCATACCCCAAAGCTAACAAAGGCGTACTTGAATCTTTGGGAGGAGTCCATCTTTACCCTAGTATATGTCCCGGGGTTAGTCTGTTCCAGAACGTGCAAGTATGGAATAATATCTCGGTAACTGTCTTCATCGGTCCCATGCTTGACCTCTCTCGCCGCCAATCGTGCCCTTCGTGCCTTCTAGTAGCTGCATGTGACGCCGTAGTCAGACTTCATCAGTGCCTACACTTGGTCGGGAATGAGGTTCTTCCGAGTGCCGGTGAACCTACAAGTTATAGGCCGAGTTACTTTCCCCAGCACAAAAACGACAGGTGACAAGTGAAATATAACATATGACAAGGATTACAGTATTCACAACTATTGTCCAACTTACTTGGACACGAGGTTATGGCCAATCATATCAGACGTAGCATGTCGGTTATGGTTGTGGTTCACGTTGATCCCACATGTGTGCTCCTGGACATAATTGCGGATGGTCCACATAGTGGTGCGGCGGTAAGGCGGAGCCCTACACGTCCACGTGCAATTTGGGTCCACATATACCACGACTATCACCTTTGTTGTAGACCTCTTCGCCGTAAACTCGAAGCAATTCTCCACAGCATTCCAGCGAAGGCAAGTCAGCATCTCAGCCTTCGATGCGAATAGTTGTCCCTCCGAAAGTTGAGTAATGTTGCGTCGTGGGTCCTGGGTATGAGTCGTTGCTCTATGCATCATAGCATCAATGTTCTGATTCGTAGGTGGGGAGACGCTAGTCCTGGGCTTCAAATTTTCAAGTTCCCTCATCACCTCTTCCTCTACTTCTTCGTCCACCAACTCCCTCATGCTCCTGTCCTCCTCCACACCGTTGGATTCCAAGTCATATTCCCAATCTTCTTCGAGCTTCACTTCATAATATTCGGCCTCGAAAGAGCTCTTAAACTCTTTCGTGGAGGTTAGCCCATCATCCTCTTCCTCGCTGCTAAGGCATATCACATCCAAACCAGGCGCCATCTCACCTGAAGAGGTATCCGTGTCGCCCAACTCTATCACGTCAAGACCATGTACCCTGTCACCTACACACATTCCCTTGTCACCTGGCGTTTTATCCTTGTCAGGATTGTCCATCCCAGCCAGACCATGTACCCTGTCACCTGAACACATTCCCTTGTCACCTGACGTATTACCCTTGTCAGGATTGTCCATCCTAGGCAAACCCTGTACCCTGTCACCTGAACAAATTCCCTTGTCACCTGACGTATGACCCTTGGCAGGATTGTCCATCGCTGCCAGCTTCTTACTCTTCCGTATGACCTCGGTCACCTCTCCCTCAGCATGTAACACACCATCTACACACAAGGGGGTTTGATGTGCCTTACCGGATGCATTATCGTTAACAATCTCAGCCAAATTGTCCACTTTTTGCGATGAGGGTGGCCCACTGAGGCGTTCTTCCCCGGCAGGTTGCTTCACTTCAAAGCTCTCCGTCTCCAATGGCCCGACATATATCGCCAGGGGCCATGGGTCTTCTCCGCACTTCAAGTTCATATATTTAAACGCCTCGAGGTCGTCATCATCAGCAATAATGATCGGCTGACCCCCTTCTTTCGACTTCGGCATGTACCACAACGCCCACTTTGCATATGAGGCACCATCGTCACCCTTCAGCCTGATTACATTTTTCAAACAGTTGAAGTCGATGTCCTGTTTTATCATGATATTCTTCTGAGCCCTCGAACCCACATACACCCATGTACCTTTCTCGACCACCCAAGAACCATGGAGGATGAGAGTGACGCATACCAAGGTGTTGCCACCTGAAAAACAACACCAAAGTTCAAAAGAGAGATTGATGGGTATCTAACGCCATAGATGAAGAGTACTTCACATAAAACACTTACCCCTTTCTTCTGCCATCAAAGGTTTCTGGGGCATCACATTGACACGGAGATTTTGATCAGTGACAGGTGCATAGATTGAAGTCGACACGTGCTCTGGAACTGGAACAGCAAGTCGGGAGCTTGTCTTCCATGGTGGAACATTCTCCTTCTCTCCCATCTCTCTCTCCATGGGTTTCTACTTCAGAAATTGTGGGGAAGAAGAAAATGAAAAGCCTACCCTTTATACCATACAAAATGAAAAAGGGTTTCACAAAAAATCACATCACATCACATCACCCTCTCTCTTCCAATTTGGCACCAAAGACCACTCTTTATTCCCTCTCTCTTCCCTCTCATCTGTTCCCTCCATTTCACATGACCTGCTACCGGTCCTTTGGGTCACAATTTATATTTGCACAAATAACACCATATACCACTTTTTCATTTATCCAAAACATGGTCTATTTGTGCAAACATTTTTGAAAAGTGGTCTACTTATGCATATAGCCCATTCTTTATTCGAGTGATTTCTTAATAATTAATAGTAAAGAGAAGTGCTAACCCAATGTAATTAAGATGACAAATGATTGTTTTTATGTGTGCCTATAAACATACGATTAGAAGATAAAGACTATTGTTGTATCATGTACAAGCCTTTGTTATGACGGATACTTCTTACCTATATATTTGAATGGTTTGATTTAAAAAAAAAACAGAACATAAGAATTAAGAAGGAAGGAAAATCACAGGATTATATGCATAAATATCATAGACTAATGCAATGAAATATTCAAAAAAAATTATATTATTGTCATAAGATTTTGAATACTACCAATTTTTCCTATTTTCAAAAATATTTTTTATTTATATTTTCATAACCTGGAAATGAAGTGTAGTAAGCTTTATTCATTAAATATACCATTCATTTTATTGCTATTAATTGAATAAATGGTATGTTAGTATGTAATTGGTTGAATTTCATTGGTTAATTAAGCAAACCATTTTAAAAATTTGAAATATTTTGGTGGAGTTAGTGGGGTGTTTAGTGGAGGTGGTGGTTATTAAGATATGACAATGGGTGGTTAGTGGAGGTGGTGGTAACTAAGACGTGGCAAAAAATAAATAATGATGTAGATATATATTAGTGGTCCACATGTAGATGTAAAAAGGAGTAGGGGATTTGAATTCATTCAAATGATGACATGTGGAACATAGCCTTTTGGTGAAGCCACGTAGGTGAGAGATGTTTCTAGTTTTATAATAGTAATAGATGAACATCATCACATTTGTAACATCTCCAAATTTTAGAGATTTTTAAAAATTTTAAAAATTCTCTTACTCATTCTTAAAAAAAATTGAAAAAAAAAAATATAGATGTTTTCCAAAATCTATAATATTTTTCAAATCTTTAAAATAGAAAAACGGTTAAAATGTGAGTCAAAATAACCCCCAACAGGGTGATAGACAAGGTGGCGCAACTACGACATATAATGGAACACGCGACAATCATGTCGCACCCGAAATTTCTTTCCCTTACTAGAAGGGATGTCATTGGTGATGCATACCAAGATGGCCTTTTGTGGGTCAAACCATGATCTTGATCCAGGCGAGCTCTCAAGACCAATTCGAGAGCTATTGATGGCGAAGAGTGTCATCCTCAAAAGGAGGAAGAAGGCTCCACCATGGAAAAAGGTTCAAAGGAGCAAGGTGAGCTAATGTTCAAGTTTGAGTTCGTTCTTAATGGGTTGACAGCATATCAACGTCTCAGTAAAATGGATCGTTCGGAGTCCATATTTATCGGATGAGGTCGTACCATACTTTGTTGGAACGAGGACGAAAAGATCTACAACTTTGTTGTTGAAGGTTTCTCCAGAATCGACCTAGAGAATGGCCGAAATTCATCATCTTTACAGCTGTCACTGTTTGGACGAATTTCCACATATTTATTTAGTTAATTTCGAATTTTAGTTAATTAGATATATTTATTTTATGAATTTAGGAAAATAATGTGGAAATAATTACATCTCTTCTAGATATAATTCTTGTCCACCAAGTTGTTAATTTTCTATCCTTAGTTAGATTTACTTATCTTAGGAAAGATTTACATATCTTTAGATTATTTGATTTATCTTTAGTTACCAAAACTCTATCTTTTGCGCAAGATAGAATTGGTATGTCTGTATTTAAACTCTTGTATTTCATTCAATAAAATTAGATTGGAAAATATATTGAGGAACCCCTTTTAGGATTAAAAGGGTTCTTCGATCTCCAATCCAAAACCTTTGCATTCAAGTGATTGTTCTTACTTTCATCCAAACAAAGATCCCAACACAACCATCACCAATTCACACGTCAAACACCAAACAACCAAGGCTGTAGAAACCGTCGCAATTCAGCAACCCGGAACCGTCGCAGAGAGGGAGGCTCCGTCCCTGTTCGCTCGCGCCAGTCGCTGGCAGTGGCCGCAGCAATAGTTGCTGCGCCCGCAGCATCCGTCGCCACCACTGTTGCCGTCGCTGCTGCTGCACCAGTTCTGTCGCTGTTTTACTTAGTTTTATTTACTTGTTTTCCTTTCTTTCACAATAGTTCAAAATCTTTATTGTAATTAATTGTAAACATCGAGAATAGCAAGGATAATTGCAAGATCGGGCCATCAACAGTTTGGGGTTCTTGATTCTGAGCCCACAGGCGAAGGATCGGGTATCTCAAACGTATCAAGTGGTATCAGAGCCGTAGGTTTCGCAAGTTCTTTTTTTTTTTTTCTTGATGTTATTCACGATTTGATTCAATGGTTGACATTATCTGGGGAGATTGGGATGATGATCCCCACTCATGGGTTGCACAACAACGACGCCAACGAGAGTTGTAGAGACGAGCTTTGCAACAACAAGCTTTAGAGCGACAACGAGAGGCTCAAAGGCACCGTCTTTGGCTTCAACGGCAAGCAGAGATCGAAGAGGATAGGCGTCAACAACAACGTCGCCGTCAGATTTGGCTTCTCTAACAAAGAGAGGCTGAGGAGGAACGACTCCGAGAGGAGGAAGAATGACGCCAAGAGGAGGAAAGACGCCGAGAGTTTGAGGCTTGGTTTGTGAATGTCCTTGCTCGCTACCGTCAAGGCTTTCCTCCACCCCACACACCTTCTTCTAAAGTTGTTATTGCTTCCGCCAACGAGGAGGTCGTGGATTCAGAGATCAACGACGCAGCCCAAGAGGAGGTCGAAATCGTTGCCCAAAAAACAGCACAACGTGATGATTTTGTTTCACATATTTCCGTTGACTCCGACCTCGGAATTGAGTCAACTCAGTCTTGTTGCGAAGCTGACTCGACAAGCTTTCCAACGGTGGGTCACACGCTACAAGACTCTCCCGGAAAGACCTCCGAAATTGCTCTGCAAGTGGACTGCAGTGCTGCGCCAGATGACGTGGTTGCTTCTGACGACAACGATGAGGACGTTGGGGACACTTCTCTTGAGTTAGCTATTGTAACTCTTGAGAATATTCCTAATGTTGAGACTTCTGAAATTCATAGGATTATTGAGCCTAATGATATTGTTCCTCTTGATTGCTCAATGTTCCCTATGATAGATGTTGTTTTTGAGGTTCCTTTGCCTCAAATTCTGCTGGCGCCATCTCAAGTTGATGCTCAGAGAAGTTACTTTCTGAGTGTTGCTCCTTCCCCAATGCTCTTCAATGACTCGATTCGAGGACGAATCGAAGCTAAGAAGGGGAGAATGATGCAGATCAAGATGGCCTTTTGTGGGTCAAACAATGATCTTGATCCAGGCGAGCTCTCAAGACCGATTCGAGGGCTATTGAACAAGGTTCAAAGGAGCAAGTTGATCTAATGTTCAAGTTTGAGTTCGTTCTTAATGGGTTGACAGCATATCTACGTCTTAGTAAAATGGGTTTTTCGGAGTCCATATTTATCGGATGAGGTCGTACCATACCTTGTTGGAACGAGGACGAAAAGATATACAACTTTGCTGTTGAAGGTTTCTCCAGAATCGACCTCGAGAATGGCCGAAATTCATCATCTTTACAGCTGTCACTGTTTGGACGAATTTTTACATATTTACTTAGTTAATTTCGAATTTTAATTAATTAGATATATTTATTTTATGCAATTAGGAAATAATAAGGTGGAAGGAAAATATCTCATCTAGGTAATTCCTTTTCCACCAAGTTGTTAATTTTCTATCCTTAGTTAGTTTTACTTATCTTAGGAAAGATTTACATATCTTTAGATTATTTGATTTATCCTTAGTTACCAAAACTCTATCTTTTGCACAAGATAGAATTGGTCTATTTTCTATTTAAACTTATGTTTTACATTTAATAAAAATTAGATTGGAATTATATTGAGGAACCCCTTTTTAGGATTAAAAGGGTTCTTCGATCTCCAATCCAAAAGCTTCATACTTTCATCGGCAACACAAAATCTCACATCCAATTCAATCGGTGAAATCACAAAACAAACAAGGAAAAACACAAGCTGCAGAACCGTCGCATAAGGAATCCAGAAACCGTCGCAAGATGAGCTAATGTTCAAGTTTGAGTTCGTTCTTAATGGGTTGACAGCATATCGATGTCTCAGTAAAATAGATCGTTCGGAGTCCATATTTATCGGATGAGGTCGTACCATACCTTGTTGGAATAAGGACGAAAAGATCTACAACTTTGCTGTTGAAGGTTTCTCTAGAATCGACCTAGAGAATGACCGAAATTCATCATCTTTACAGCTGTCACTGTTTGGACGAATTTCCACATATTTATTTAGTTAATTTCGAATTTTAGTTAATTAGATATATTTATTTTATGAATTTAGGAAAATAATGTGGAAATAATTACATCTTTTCTAGATATAATTCTTGTCCACCAAGTTGTTAATTTTCTACCCTTAGTTAGATTTACTTATCTTAGGAAAGATTTACATATCTTTAGATTATTTGATTTATCTTTAGTTACCAAAACTCTATCTTTTGCGCAAGATAGAATTGGCACGTCTCTATTTAAACTCTTGTATTTCATTCAATAAAATTAGATTGGAAAATATATTGAGGAACCCCTTTTAGGATTAAAAGGGTTCTTCGATCTCCAATCCAAAGCCTTTGCATTCAAGTGATGTTCTTACTTTCATCCAAACAAAGATCCCAACACAACCATCACCAATTCACACGTCAAACACCAAACAACCAAGGCTGCAGAAACCGTCGCAATTCAGCAACCCAGAACTGTCGCAGAGAGGGAGGCTCCGTCCTTGTTCGCTCGCGTCAGTCGCTGGCAGCGGCCGTAGCAATAGTTGCTGCGCCCGCAGCATCCGTCGCCACCATTGTTGCCGTCGCTGCTGCTGCACCAGTTCTGTCGCTGTTTTACTTAGTTTTATTTACTTGTTTTCCTTTCTTTCACAATAGTTCAAAGTCTTTATTGTAATTAATTGTAAACATCGAGAATAGCAAGGATAATTGCAAGATCGGGCCATCAACAGTTTGGGGCTCTTGATTCTGAGCCCACAGGCGAAGGATCGGGTATCCCAAACGTATCAATTGGATGGTGGATTAGTCGGGTTTGACACCTTATAAATCCTTACCTTATATTTAGAAAAAATCGAAAACCGCTAGCACCACCTCCAAACCCGCCCGGACTACCTCCAAATCCTCTAGCAAATCATCGATAGAAGTGTGCGAAATTTTCTCTTTTTTTTAATCCATGATTGTGTTGAAACAGGATCCTCTCCTAATTAACAAAAGTTACTTATATTTACCTAATACAATAATTTATACCATTGAACTAATTCAATGGCTCGGATCAAATAAGCCTAATCCATTTTTTCCACTTTTCCACCTCTACTTTGTTGTTGTACTCTCTCTCTTTGCTCTGTTCCTACTAATTAATCCTCTCCCTTCTCACATCTCCCGCTCCACAGTTCCTCTTTCAAGTAAATATCTCCTAATTTTGATTCAATTTCACCTTTTTAATTGATGTTCTTGACATTTTTACAATTCTTTCACATTCGGCTATAGAAGAAATTAGAAAAACGAGAAATCCTATAGGTTTTGACGCCACCAATTCCACCCTCAAAACCGTATTTGGACTCTGTCTTAGCTATATCAACTGTACTTAAACTGTTAGATAATTCTAGTCACTGATAAGATCAACGCTATTAGAGCATCATCAACAGCTATTGTAAAATAGAGAAAATGGATAATTTTTTAGGAAATATGAGTTTTTTCACCCTAACATCTCTTGTAAAACAATCTGTAAAATAAAGAAATGGGAAGGAGAGAGAAAAAAAATCTCTAAATTTAGAGGAAGGGTTATAATCTGTAAAATTAATAAAGAGGGAAATGCACAAACTAACCCAAAGAACCTAAAGTATTGCAAGGTTAACCTAACCCGGTTTATAATTGGGTGAAACCGGTTATCCGGGAAACCTGGGCAGGCGGTAATAGGTATGGAAGGTGGGGGCCAACTGTGACACCTTAGAGAGGGAGAGAAAAGGAAGGGGAGAGAGAGAGAGAGGGAAAAGGCCGGACGTCCATCAGATGAGAGAGACAAGAAAAAGAAAAGTAAAGTTGCAGATAAGAGAGAGAGGATAGGACAGAGAGATGGTAGAGTCCTCTCTTCTCTGCAACTTTATTGTTGTCGTTTCACTTCGAAGAAGAAGCAATTGGGCGGGGATTTATTTGCAGGTTGACGTGTAAGCAGTTAGTTTTAACTGGACACCCAAAGCAAAACGACATGACACATATTGGAATCGACTGGACAAGATTTATCGGAGAAACAGATTCTCCATCGACTTCGGATAGAAAATGGGCAAGTTTGCTTTCGAAAAGGTTATGCGAGATGTGTCTCCCTCAAATCTAAAGCAAATTTACCCATTTTCTATCTGAAGTCGATGGTGAATCTGTTTCTCAAATAACTCATGTCCAGTCGATTTCAATATGTGTCATGTCATTTTGTTTTGGGTGTCCAGTTAAAACTAACCGCTTACATGTCAACCTGCAAATAAACCCTCACCCAATTGCTTCTTTTTCGAAGTGAAACAACAACAGTAAAGTTGCAGAGGAGAGAGGACTCTTCCATCTCTCTCTGTCCTATCCTCACTGATCTCTCTCTCTCTCTCCTCTGCAACTTAACTTTTCTTTTTTCACACACACACACACACTCTCCTCTGCAGGTTTTCTCTCTCCACTGTAGACTCTCTTTTACTTTTCTCTCTCTATTTCTGTTCTATCCTCACTAATCTCTCTCTCTCCTCTGCAACTTTACCTCTCTCTCTCTCTCTCTCTCTCTCTCTCTCTCTCTCTCTCTCTCTCTATCCCCCCTTTGCAGACTTTCTCTTGCTCTCTCTCTCTGATTTTTTTTATCGAAAGCAAACTTACCCATTTTCTATCCGAAGTCGATGGTGAATCTGTTTCTCCGATAACTCTTGTCTAGTCGGTTCCAATAGGTGGCATGTCGTTTTGCTTTTGGTGTTTAGTTGAAACTAACTGCTTACATGTCAAACTGCAAATAAACCCCAACTCACTTGCTTCTCAAACGAAGGTGAAGGACTAAGGCATCCAAGCGGACGATTGCTTCATGTGGACGATTGCTTGTAACTCAAAGTCCAATCGTCAATTATGGTTACAAGAATTCACTCGTTATAATAATTTTAGGTATAAGTAATTAGTTACAAGAATCAAATATATTACCTACAACAAATTAGTAACAATAATGAGATTGTGTTGATTACAATTATAATAACATAGCAAACGTTTCCGCATTCAGAGCAAACTTTGTAAGCTTTTATAAGGTTCAACCGAATATACGTCGAGGTAGTTTCGAATTTCACATGACAGGTTGAGTTATAAACATGACATCTGATTACTACAAACATGACATCTGACTACTACAAACATGACAGAAATCAAAGTGTCGGCAAATCCATTAAATGTTCAAAGTTATCGCAAGATTAAACATATCCAAGTCGCCCTACTCCTGATATTTCGTATTCCACATAATCGTTCCCCAATTCCCCCAAAATCCCCAATTCCTCCAATTTCTCCAATCCCCCCGTTCCCCCAATTTCCCCATCTAACTACAACCAATATATCCATTTTCGGGGTGTGTGGCCTGTTTGATGTTCGCTTCTTCTTCTCCTCTGCAGACTTGCTCTTGTTCTTCTTCGAACTCCTTCCTCTTCTTCCTCCCGTTTTCGATTTTCAAAGAGAGAGAGATATAGAAACTCTCGGCCTCCCCCTTCCCCTTTGTAAATCCTCTCTCTAATCGACATTTGAGTTGACAGAAAAACCTGTCAATTCTCTCCCCCCACACGTCTCACTCTCTCTCCTCCATAACTGCAGCCGGTCTCTCCCTCAATTGTAACCGACTGGGATGCAATTTTTAAAGAATTAGGGTTAACCTTTTGCAATTAATATGGATAGGGGATAGGGGGTGCAACCCAACCGGTTTTTTGGGTTAGTTTTGCAAATGGCCCAAAATTAAATGCATTCACCCCTTTCAATGCCTATATATTTGTTTATTGGTTGTTGCCTATTGATTTAATTGAGTTATTGAAATTTTATTTATTAAATTATGAATTTATTATAGTGTATAATAAATGTAGAAATTTGTATACTAGAGAAGTTGTTGGAGTTGTAGTGTAAATTTTTTAGAGATTTTGCTATTTTGTCATCTATTTTAGAGATTTTTTAGAGGGACTGTTGGAGACGCTAGAACAGTGCAGGAGATTTTCACAGTCGAACACCCATGGTCATTGCACGCCAATGGATTTGAGGCTTCCTGTGAAAATGAGATCGAAGAGAGATAAGAAAATATATTTGTTCAACCATCAATTGATTTCAAGTTATCTTAGAGCAACCCCAACAGGTTCTCCATAATGGATTTTTGGGGAATATCAAGGTTGATTTTGGTCCAACAGCTTCCCCATTACACTCTCCAAAATAGAGAATGAGGAGAAAAAATGGAGATCTTTCCCTAAATTTAGAGAAAACTCTGTATATTTTGGGTAAACTCCATAATGGAGAATCTGTTGGAATTCAGTCCAAAAAAATTCAGAATATGTGATTTATAATTCTCCAAAATAGAGAATTGTTTAGAGAAGCTGTTGGGCATGCTCTTAAGTCAACCAAAACAAGCACCAAATTAAAACCGATCCCGCCGAATTAGAAAATTAAAGCAAATCAATTAAAATTAGAAGATGAGATCGTAAAGAGATTAGAGAAATCCACCCGTTCAGATAATGCCGGAATAGGTGTTACATCCATGGATTTGAGGCTTCATGTGAGAGGAAATTCAGTTAATTGAAACATGAATTGAACACACGATTGTAAAACTGACAAGAACATCGGTTAGAAAATGTGAAATTCAAATCAACATTGGGAGAGGAAATTCAGCTCGACTGCTCGAACTGATTTTGCTAACTTCCATCTTCACCATTGTAACATTGCATTGAATTCCAAGACTGGATTAACTTTATTCGACAATTGAAGATAATCTTCTCTAATTTGATTTGGAAAGCTAGAACCTAAATTAATTAAGTTGTATCCATGAAATTATAAAAGACATTGATTTATCCAAAACTACAAACGATTATTAGAGTGAAGAAGGAGGAGGGATTTGTGATATAAGGGGTAATTAATTTAAAATAATTCATTATTGAAATTTAATCCGAGTCATTGATTTAATCCAAATATATGGAACCTCTCATTAGAGCATGAGCAACCATGGATTTCATTACCTTATAGGTCCTATAAGGTAACACTTATGGAGTTGCAATTCAAATCTTACCGTATTGTGCATTTTTTTCTCCGGAATATTAGATTTTAGAGGGAAATGCACAATCTAACCCAAATATCCGGATTTATTGCGAGGTTAACTCGATTCGGAAATTTTTTGCAGATCCGGTAACCTGTGTACCCGGTAGCCCGTTGCAAAGGAGAGAAAGGGAAGAGAGAAGGAAAGGGATCGGAGACGGGGCAGGTTGAGGCATCTCCCTCGAAGGTGAATTGCTCGAGGCGAGACGCAAGCGGGGGCATCTCCCTCGAGGCGAGGCGCAGGCGACTAGAAGGGGATCGGAGGCGGGCGAGAAATTCGCTCTGGGATCAGTGGGAGGCTCCGGGCTCCGGTGATACGTTTGGGATACCCGATCCTTCGCCTGTGGGCTTCAGATCAAGAACCACGCCGTATATTTGCTTCGATCTTGCAATGCTCTTTGATATCTCCTGATTTGGAACAATTCAAACAAGTGATTAGAATTCTGATTTAGCGACATAATTATACTTAGCAAAATTCAGCAACTTGAAACAGAGAAATAGCGACAGAAGTAGAGAAAGCGAGGGACTGAGCGCTGGGCTTCGCTGGGCACACAGGCTTTCAAGCCTCAGGGTGTGCGCGGGACTCCGGGTGCGCGAGGACGAAAGCTCTCGCTGGCAGCGAGGAAGATGGCGAGCGAAGACCAATTTTAAGTGACTCAAGTGATCATGCATATTCTTACTGTAGATTAAGATATCGTCAAAATAGACAACGATAAATTTTCCTAAGTGTCTTCGAAGCACATGGTTCATAAGCCTCATAAATGTAGAAGGTGCATTAATTAATCCAAAAGGCATTACTAACCATTCATATAAACCATACTTAGTTTTAAAAGCCGTTTTCCATTCATCACCCTGTTTCATCCTAATTTGATGATATCCACTTCTAAGGTCAATTTTAGAGAAAATAGCAGCACCATGAAGTTCATCAAGCATATCATCTAAACGAGGAATAGGGTGGCGATACTTAACCGTTATTTGGTTGATTGTGCGATAATCAACACACATACGCCAGGAGCCATCCTTCTTTGGAACCAATATGACTGGCACGGCACAGGGGGACAGGCTCTCACGAACAAAGCCTTTGTCCATCAACTCCGTGACTTGGCGTTGCAGCTCCTTCGTTTCCTCAGGACTAGCTCTATAAGCGGCGCGATTAGGCAAGGCTGCTCCCGGCACAAAGTCAATCTGGTGCTCAATACCTCTAATAGGAGGCAAGCCTTGGGGAAGTTCAGCTGGAAGCACATCCAAGTAATCCTGCAGAAGAGCAGCAATAGGTGCAGGAATATGACTCAATTCAACATTAAGTAATACCTGTTTCATGACTAGAAGAATGTGAGGTCGATGAGCATTCCAGGTGATGGTCCCTTTCTGAGGTTGAGAGACCAACGATCGACGTTCCACAGAGCCCTTAATTGAAGCAGAAGGGGGCTTAGTCGACGTCGGAAGGGGAGGAGAGGGCGCCACAGGGGCTGCAGGTGCGGCTGCGGGCGCTGCAGCGGAGGCCGCGGGCGCGGCATGCTGGGCCGCGGGTGCGGCTTGTGTAGCCGAGCTCTCTTTGAGCTTCTCCAACCTTTCAGCTTCTCTGTCGGCGTTCCTTTGTTGCTGCTTGCGAACCTGATCCTTCAGAATAGTTTGTGGCGAAAGGGGTAGGAGAGTAACTCTCCTCCCGTCATAGGTGAAAGCATATGTATTTGCACGACCATCATGAAGGACATTACGATCATATAACCAAGGACGCCCTAACAATATATGACTACAATCCATGCGTGCAACATCACATAATATTTTATCATGATATGATCCAATAGAAAGAGAAACTAAGCATTGTTTGGTGACCATTATATCAGATCCATCATCAGTGATACCATTCAATCCATAGTGAGTAGCACGAGGAGTAGTAGGTAAATGGAGGAAATCTACTACCTTTTCATTGATGAGATTGCAGCAACTCCCACCATCGATGATGAGGTTTAAGGTAGCCTCGCGAACCACACATCTGGTGTGGAAGATGTTCTCCCTTTGATCAGCCATGGGAGACTCCTGAATGTGTAGGACCCGCCGGTTGACAAGACAGAGGACGTTGTCATATTCTGATGTGTCGATCTCCTCAATAATTTCAGACGGCTGGTCCTCCTCCACTTCACTCGAAATTACATGGTCCTCAACAGTCTCCTCCTCATAGTAATGGTCTCCCAAATCATTGAGAAGAACCTTCTTTTTCTGAGGGCAATTGCGAGAGACATGCCCAGAACCACCACAAGTGAAACAGCGGATGTCTTTGTTGCGATCTGTAGAAGGGGCAGCAACTCGTCTAGTTTCAACCTGATAACCCTGTTGAGGTGAGTTGAAAACTCCCTTTTGCGGCATAGAAGGGTTAGAAGTAGAAGGTTTAGATTGACTAGAAGGGTTAAAGGGAACAAACCTGCGACCTTGAGAGGTCTGGTCAAATCGGCCCCTCTGCTGCCGTAGCTGCTGCTGCTGTTGTTCATACAGAAGTTGTGCTTTATGAGTCAAAGTGTTAATATCTTTAATGGAATGGATAGATAAAGGATTTTTAATAGAGATATTAAGACCAGCAAGAAATTGAGTACACAAAGCACGTTCAGTAAGATAAACATTAGCCTGATGGGAGAGTCGTTCCAGCTCATCCCTGTAGTCATTAGGAGAGCGAGTTCCTTGACGGCAGGACGCCAATTGCATCCTCATTGACTCCGTGTATTCCTCAGGCACATGTCTCTTCTTCAGGAGATAGCGAAGTTGTGGCCAAGTTTCAACAGGTTGCTTGTCCTGACGACGGCGCATCTCACGAGTGCGGAACCACCAGGTGCGGGCTTTACCTACTAAATGTAATATAACAACTTCCAACTTCTCCGTTTCCTCATAGCGTAAATGTTCAAGTATATAGTCAGTATGAGTTTCCCAAACAAGATAAGCTTCAGGATCAGTGTTACCATCAAAAGGTTCTAATTTAAGCTTAACATCTCGTCTCTGGACAGCTTGAGCATTATCAAATCTAGGACGACCAAAATTAGGAGGGGGTAAATCATCAAAGTTAGGATTTACCTCGTGGTAAGCATCCTCCAAATGTGGATGCTCATACAGATCATTATTGCTGCGGCTGTCATCCCAGTTAGCACGGCCATGCGGCGGTTGCTGTTGACACTGATAAAACCTCCCTTGCTGCTGATGCTGTGGGGGTGTATACTCACGACGATCTTGGTTGCCATTGAAGCCATCTAGGTGGTCGTCGTCGTTTTCTCCAGGGAAAGGATTAGGAGTAGCAGACTTAAGTGGTATATATAATTGACCAGAAGGAGGGGGTTTAACAGTATAAGAATTATTACCTGGAGGGGGTACGTTACCTGACTGTGGTGTGGGGTTGACCGGCGGTGTAGGAGCCGTAGGTGGTGGAGGCGGCCTACCTCCAGAGGGAGGTGTAGATCCAGAAGCCTCCGCCTGTTTTGCCTCATCCAATTGTCGGGTAACTGCCTATCTGATGAGGTTAGACCAGTATACGCGGTCTTCCTGGCGTTCAATAGCCCGACGATTTTCAGCCTCTGCCATCTCCTTACGGAAAACCAAAGTAGATTCTTGGACAGCATAGTCAATAATGAATCTCATATTATCGGCAGAAATGCCAGCAGGTGGGGTAGGGGAAGGGTTGGGGTCGCTATCGTTCGTCATGTTCCTACAATATCAGAAGAGCAACAAGTAAACGAAGCAAAGACCAGAAACCAAGTAATGCAAGCTCCAGTGATTCCTAAGAGTGATTCAAGTTTTAGAAATCAAAGAGCGAGAAAACAAGGCACAATATTCAAGCAATTCCCCTGGACACAGAATTTTGCAATATTGAAGACAGCAAGTAATAATCCAAATTGCAATTTAAATCAGCCACAAAGTCGGATATCAAGGATAGCAAGTATAAACAAGCGGCTGAATGTGTATAGAAAAAGAACTACAATGTGATGCTTGAATAATATGAATGTGTAGCAATCGACAATAGCAATCACAAGGGCAATCAAGTGCACACACTCCGTCAACTATTATCTGACGGTTGCAACACGGTTCAGAGAAAGAGGGGTGTGACCAAGGCTCCAGTGTCGGCACAGCACAAAATCACACAAGTAGGGTTCTTTTGTAATGCTTTAAACCGTTTAGATCATCTAACATGTAGCAATCACAGAACTAACAAGGAAGAGTTACTAACTCAACAATGTAATGAAGGAATGTTCTTTTTTTTTTTTTTTGAATATATGCTCTCGGTTTTCTGTTTTTTTTTTTTTTTTGGCTAAGAGATAGCTGCTGTATAGGCTGGAAGTGCCGAAAATAAAGAGCAAAAGAAAGAGAAAAAAAATAAACAAGCTACGATGATCTAAAAGTAAGCAAAAATAAAGAAAATAGGGAAAATAGGCTAGAAACTGGAAAAATTAGGGTTCTTTAGTGGTGCAAGTTTATATAATGCTTTTAATCCAAGAATCACAGTCATAGGCATGATATGTAGCAACTAGGAATAAAAGATCACAACTTGCAGTCAAGAACTCAATATCTTCCAAATTAAAGATCCAAACAAAGAATAACAAAAATAAAGTGCCAATTTTGATGGGTGAATAATAAAGATTCAAATTTTATGCAGCGGCTATGGTGAAAATAAGGCACGAAAAGAAATCACTCAATAAAGAAATCAAGAGAGTAAAGAACTTGCATTAACCTGGCTTTGATACGTTTGGGATACCCGATCCTTCGCCTGTGGGCTTCAGATCAAGAACCACGCCGTATATTTGCTTCGATCTTGCAATGCTCTTTGATATCTCCTGATTTGGAACAATTCAAACAAGTGATTAGAATTCTGATTTAGCGACAGAATTATACTTAGCAAAATTCAGCAACTTGAAACAGAGAAATAGCGACAGAAGTAGAGAAAGCGAGGGACTGAGCGCTGGGCTTCGCTGGGCACACAGGCTTTCAAGCCTCAGGGTGTGCGCGGGACTCCGGGTGCGCGAGGACGAAAGCTCTCGCTGGCAGCGAGGAAGATGGCGAGCGAAGACGCGGAAGCTGGCGCCTGGGAGCACGGACGCGCGAGAGAGAGGGCGAGGCGCCTGGGTTGGCCTCGCTCGCTGGGAGCGCTTCTGCCCGCGGTGTCGCCAAGCGCTGGAGTTCTTGGAGCGCTGTTGTCGACCTCGACGAAGGCAGCGGTGGTCTTCCTCGATCTCGACGAGAACAAGGTGAGGGATGTGTTGGGTTTTAGGGTTGCCGAATGGAATCAAGGTGAGGGTGATAGTTGGTGTTTGCCGAAAATAATAAGAACACAAGAGCTTTGGGATTGATAATCGAAGAACCCTTAATCCATAAAGGGTTTCTTCAATTCTATTTCAATTTGATTAAATTCAAAGGGTGTAACATGAATTTATAGTAAAGTTTCTAAGAGATCTAACCAATCCTTCCTTGCAAAGGAAAGGGGTTTGGATAGATTAATTCTATCTAAGATAAATGAAATAACTTAAAGATAAATAAATCCTAAGAAGATAGAAATATAATAACTTGGTGGTCAAGGATTATATCTTGAAGAGATATAATTAATTCCACCTTATTAATCTAATATGCATAAAATAATAACATAACTAACTAACTAATTTTCGGCCCATGCACTCGACAAGACCAATAGCCCACTCGGCCGAGTGTCCTCTTGGTGGTGCCGAGTTCAGGTGAATCATGGCGGGTGCAGACGAGTCTTCATGAGCTCCGTGTGTGGACGTAGGCTCACTTCTTGTGCTGGCGGTGTAACCTTGAGCCAAGTGATCCAGGGTGGCTTGAACCCTTGCTCTAAAGTTCCATGGTGACGGACAAGAAAGGCCTTAGTTGCATTTTGAATCTTCTTGGCCCTTGCACGAGTGACAGGGCCATCAAATGGAACCTTCATGTTGTCCTCAATGTCACCAGGAGTCATCGATAATTGCACGGCATCATCCGGGCTTAGTGGGAGGGCTCGAGCCACCGCGAGAGAGAAGGGGAAGGGAGACGGAGGTGGAGCCGGACAAGCTTCCCGGGTGGCGCACGACGCTCGAGAAGAGGGAGAAGGAGGCCGATGAGGCTCCAAGTGGGACGACCTAGGTTTCTTTGTGCAGTATATTGGGCTTTCGGGATCGTTTTCGCGGTAAAGTTCTCTCTTTTTCTCGCTGTTCTTTGAATTGATTGAGTTTTGCTTGCTACCTCAGCTTCAATTTTTCAATTCTTTGCTGTTTGGTGTAGAATTTGATGTTATGGAATTGAAATAGGATTTGTATTAGGCATTTGTTGAGATGATCGGAGATTTGTTACTTGTGGAATTGAATTAAGGTTTGAAAGCTTCAGTCCATGAATGCAGCGTTCACATGAATTAAGATTTGTTACTTGTGGAATTGTGTACCATCTTCTTCTTCCATGTCCCCAGACAAGACTCCCTCCACGAGTTGAGCGCTTGGTTGTTCTAGAAGGAGGGCATGTTGCTGAATATATCAACAAGGTTGTCGATCTCCCACCGTTGTAAATTTGGCTTTCATGTGTGCTATTTGTTCTCTCATGAGAAGCGGGACATCTAAATGAATGAAGAAACCTTTAATATAGGTATGTTGCTGACTTGATTCATTTTAGAGCTGTGTATTATGCACTAGTGTGTCCAAAGCCCTCACCAACTGCATCTGCTGAACAAATGAGACTTTATAAAGAATTTACATCATCGGAACTTCTAAAAGGAAGAAGTTCTCTTAAAGGGAAAACTGTTCAAGAAGCACAGAAGAAATTTAGGATTACTCATGTAGATGATTATGTTGAACCTCGAACATACTTACGTGTGTATGTGCATCCAAGGCGCTTTCCAAGGTGATTATGATGGATTTGCCTATTTTTCTCCTACTTAGTTAAAGGAAATTTCGTTTAACATTCTGATTTTGTTTTAGGTGTTATGAGGTTGATTGGATGTCAAGAATTCTGGTTGTAAGCCTGTAACTGAATCCTACGTTCTGCTGGACAAAACTTCTGGTACCTCTGTATGAACTCTTAGCAAACATGAAACACTCAGCTTGTCTTAGTGCCTTGCACTCAAAAGTTTAAGTATTTTTCTAGATCTGGAACTTGGGTTCTGCTATTTCTATTGATTATATAGTCGGCTATCAAAACAATTTGCATTCTAGCTTTATCATTTCCCAACTACCTAACGAAGGAATTCACTTGAGCCTGTTACATAACCTCTTCGCCACCTGTTTTCTTTTAGTGTTTCATTATTTATACTACGGTATTGTTTATAATACTACTAATGCATTGATCACCATTTAAATGAAAAATCAACTTTGAATCATATCAGAAAAACTTCTAAGATAAGAGATATATCTCATCTGAAGGCAAGAGACAGGAGTGTGTTTTATGTGGAAAGCTCAAGAATCAACAATAAAAAATAAAAAATATGAAAATACCATGTCCAAGAGACAGGAGTGTGTTTTGTGTGCAGAGCAAATGATAATGGCCAAGGTAAATGGATAGATCCTCACATATCAAGTTTCTTTGACATAAATATTCTTCACATGTAGCCTATTAGCTCAATGGGAGAGCATTGTGGTCATACACAAAGATGTGGGTTCAATTCCCACGTAGGCTTATTATTCATTAATCAACGCCGACTATCAACTTATGTTTAGAACAAGTTAAGCTTGCTACATCATCAAATTATAGGCAGTTTCATATCAAAATAAATCAAAAGCCAAGACACTTCATCTTCCTGTTGAATTCATCATAAGATGGGTTTTTAACATGACAGGTAATAGGTTTGACATGTCACATACGACACTTAACATGACAGTCAGAGTGAGCGGACTTACCTCAGAAATCATCCAAGGCTGAATTTGAAACCAAGTTCAAAAAAAGAAGTCTAGCAAAAGGAATTCTGAATCATAAAAAAGGAATAGAATATGTCTCAAATTCAGGTGTCAAGCAAAAAAATTCATATGTCAAGTAAAACACATTATATGTCATGTAAATCTGGTATAGGTGACATGTAAATTCAGTATGGGTTATGAGTTATTTTTGGTGCTGCTATCACAGAATTCAACCCTTAATTTCCCATTTCTACATGACAGCAACACGTTTCAACATGTCACCTGTTTATTCAGACATGACAGACAGCAAAGTTGCAGCAATTCGTTTTAATTCTCAACCCATTTCAAAACTATACTAACCAACTATCACATTACTCATATAAATAATGAATGCACATAAAACTATAATTTCTAAACACACAAAAAACATGGAGTTGTGTTCATTCCGGCAGTTTCACCTACTACATGACACCTACACATATCAACATGTCACTTGTTTATTCATACATGACAGACGACAAAGTTGCAGCAATTTAGTTTGTACATAGTTGTCGTAATGATTTTCATTCAGTGACTACAAAGAGTTTCGTCTACCGCCTTGATCAAAATCCTAAAAACAGACATCTATAAAACCATTAGAACACAAAAACATTGTCTTAGTTTTGAGATTTGGGGATGAACATGAACTTAGCCTTCAGTTTTGGTAACAAAACCCTTCATTACTGATTGGACTTGTTTCGAAACAAGTGCCTTCTTACAGGACTATAACAAGCGTGTGAGATCACAAGATTGACTGTAATGTCCTTCTTGAGGGTTTCCATTCATTGATAAACATATATATAGGTTACAAAGGTATTGGGCCTTTTGGGCCTTTGGGCCCACTATACAATATAAGACCTATGTAATCTATCAAACTCCCGCAGTCGAAACTGGAGGGGTCCGTACAGTGAGACTGGACCGAAAATCAATGAACAACTGTCGAGGTAAACCCTTGGTGAATATATCAGTGTACGGATAGGAGGACGGGACATGGAGAACGCGGACATGTCCAATAGCAACCTTGTCCCGGACAAAGTGGAGAACGAGCTCAATGTGCTTCTGGCATTGATGCAGGACTGGGTTGCTACCCAGATAGACGACGGAGACGTTGTCAGTGTAGACCAGAGTGGCCTTCTGAAGAGGGCAACAGAGCTCAAGAAGGAGATTGCGGAGCCAAGAGCACTCGGAGACAACGTTGGCAACACCCCTGTATTCGGCCTCAGCGAGCGAGATACAACAGACTGACGCTTGGCTGACCACGACACAAGGGTGCCGTTGAGGAAGACACAGTAACCAGACGTGGAGCGACGTGTGTCAGGACAACCACCCCAATCCGCATCAGTGTAAGCAACAAGGTCAAGCTTAGAGGAAGGAGTGATCGTGGTGCCTAGCTTAAGGGTGTCGTTGATGTACCGAATGATCCGCTTCAAGGCCTGAAAGTGGGGTTCCCTGGGTGCATGCATGAACAAGCAGATCTGCTGAATTGCGTAACTGATATCAGGCCTGGTGAAGGTGAGATACTGAAGAGCACCAGCGAGGCTCCTGTACAATGTCGGATCATCAACCAAAGGACCAGAATGAGCACTGAGCTTGTTGGATGTATTGACAGGGGTGGCGACAGGATTACAGTTAACCATCTTAGCCCGAGCAACAATCTCAGCAGCATACTTACTCTGTGAAAGAAACAGACCAGACACATGACGTTGAACAGCAACTCCCAAGAAGTAGGACAACTGACCCAGATCAGACATAGCGAACTCCGCACTCAACTGCGAAATAATAGACATCCGAAGAGCATCAGAAGAGGCGGTGAGAATAATATCGTCGACATACAGTAACAGGAAGGCCATGTTTGAGCCTCTGCGATAGATGAACAGAGATGTATCTGAATGACTACCAACAAAACCCAAGCGGAGCAAGTGAGAAGCAAAGCGCTAGAACCAAGCCCGCGGACCTTGTTTCAGACCATACAAAGAGCGCTTCAGGAGACAGACGTGCTTGGGACGATCAGCATCAGCAAACCCCGGCGACTGAAACATGTAGACTGTCTCATTCAGATGGCCATGCAGAAAAGCGTTCTTGACATCTAACTGATGGATGGCTCAATTGCGCGACAGAGCTAAACTCAATAGTACTCGGATAGTTGCAGGCTTGACCACAGAGCTGAACGTCTCATCACAATCAATACCGACCTGCTGAGAGCGAACGTTGACCACAAGACGAGCTTTGTAACGCTCCAACGTCCCATCAGAGCAGACCTTGTGACGGAAGAGCCACATCAACGGATGGCGTTCGCCTCAGGAGGGCGAGGGACAAGAACTCAAGTACCATTCTTTGGAAGGGCCCTGTATTCCTCGAGCATAGTCGCCTGCCAATTCGGGTCGAGGATGACTGTTTTGTGGGAGGTGGGAATGGGGGAAAGGGAGGCCGGGGTGAAGGCAAGGGGGATTGGGAGTCGGGAAGGACGGATGCAAGGGGGTGGAGGCAGGGGAGGCGGCTGCGGGGAAGGCTGCGGGCTTGCTGCGCCCGCAGCTAATTGATTAGCCGCGGCATGATGCTGCGGCCTCCGCCAGTAGGTTGGACGATGGCTGGGGGCTGGGAGATTGATTGGTCGCGGCATGATGCTGCGGCCGCCGCCAGTATGTTGGACGAAGGGTGGGCTCTTGGAGAGGGGGCGGCGGGGCGTATGTATGGTTGTGGAAGGCGGGGCGACGTGTGGTGTTCATGGAGATGATCTGACGGGGTCGGAAGACACCGGAGACATTGCGGGTGTGGGGTCTCGTGGTAGGGGTGGGGGTGGGGGTGGAGGGGGAGAGGCAGGAGCACCGGGAGAGCTCTGGGGAAAAAGAAAGTGAGGGAATGATGACTCTGACTCTGACTGAGACACAGGAGGTGGAGGGGATGTAAAGGGGAAGCGAGATTCATCAAAGGTGACATGACGAGATAGGATGATCTTGTGGGTCTTGATATCGAGGAAGAGGTAACCGCGATGATCGGACGGATAGCCAAGAAAGACACAAGGAGTGGAGCGTGGGTGAAGTTTGTGTGGGGCGGTGGACGACTAATTTGGGAAGCACAAGCACCCAAAGGTACAAAGGTGATCACACCTGGGCAAAGTGCAATAAAGTGCCTGACTTGGTGAGCGATGGTGGAGGGTAGTGGTAGGGAGAATGTTTAGGAGGTAGCAGGTGGTGGCTAAGGCGTAAGGCCAATATAGAAGGGGAATGGATGCGTGGAAGAGGAGAGAGTGCATCATATTGGTGATGGTTCTGATGATTCGTTCGGCCTTGCCATTCTGTTGGGAGGTATAGGGGCAAGACAAGCGATAGGAGATCACATTGGTGTTGAAGAAAGTGTGAAAGTCTTTGTTGTTAAATTCACGGTCATTGTCACATTGGAAACACTTGATAGAGGTGTGAAATTGTGTTTTGATATAAGCATGGAATTTAGAAAAGATAGGAAACACTTGAGATTTAAAGTGCAAAGGGAAAACCCATAAGAAATGTGTGTAATCATCCAGAAACAAAAGGTAATACTTATGACCCTCCTTGTTAGGCACAGGAGATGTCCAAATATCACTATGTATAATATCAAAAGGGGCAAAAGTAGTGTTTAAAGACCGCTGAAAAGGAAGTCTGGCATGCTTGCCTAACTGACAAGAAGAATATAAACTAGAGCGAAGCTCTTTATTACATTTGACTAGACTCTTAGAACGAAGGAAATCTAAAACTGCAGGACTGGGATGACCAAGGCGTGCATGCCAAAGACAGGATGATGATGCCGAGAGGGCGACAGGACTTGACGGGCTGGATGGTGAGGGCGACGACACATGACCTATTGTCGATGCTAAGTAGCAGTCACAAATTTGTATCCATTTTTCATTATATTATGCACAGATTAGCATGGCGAATTCTTAAGCTAAAATGGCGAGCTCTTAAGCTCAAATTGTGGGGATTGTGGACACCGATAAGTGAGATTTCAAATGATATTTCGTGGAAGTGTTTCCATAGGCTTCTTCGGGTCGAAGAAATGATTCATCGAAATAATGAGTCACCATTGATATCGACACATCTGAGCTCGCCAAATATTCAGGAGTTCCTCTATTCAAGCCTTTTACTTCTTCTTCTTGCTGGATGTCTCGTTCAGGTACTTCTTTTCTCTGTTTCCCTAGACTCTAGCGAGTTACAGACAGAGTTCGAGAGGATAAAATCTTTGACGATTCCATCATACACGATTGAGGTGTACAAACTTGTGGATGGGTATCCTAAACCTGAATTGAATTCTTTCTGGTTAAAGAATCTCTTTCTAGTTGCTCGGGAACAATTAGAAGATTTTCTAGCGGAAATACTGGGTTTTGCGCTATTTGGTGGTGGTCCCGCTTATGGTAGAGCTCCCCGGTGCTATTACATCTCAGGCGTTAACCCCCATAGTAAGATCCTTCACAGAGAAACCAAACAGATTAAACACAAGAGAAACATTATGTTCAGTGGTGAACCGACGGACAGAGATAAGGTTTTTGACAAGTTTGGGGGAAACGAGGACGTTGTTGAGGTGTAATGGGTTGGTTGGGGTTGGTAATGTGGCGTGGCCAATGCCCGAAGTAGCAAGGCGACTACCGTTGCCGACGATAATAGAATGTGCAGGACCCTTAAAAGAAAGAGAAGAGAGAGTACCTGAGGAGTTCGTCATATGAGAGGTGGCGCCAGTGTCCATGTACCAAGCGGAGTCAGAAGGTGCCAGCTGCATGGAGGAGAAGGCGTGATGCACATCAGTCAGAGTGTATGACGAATCAGACGACGACGGGTAGGCCTGATGACCTGCGGGTCGAGGAGCAGGACCCAACAAGCCCGCTCCCTGCTGACGGTTGGGATACGGGGCTGGTGGGCGATACGACGCCCCGGGGTAGCCAAAGGGCATCCAAGACGGATAGTCGGGGTTGGGGTACCAAGAGGGGTGAGAGGACTCGTGCTGCTGCAGCCGCCGCCTCTCGATCATGGTTGGTCGTTGCTGCGGCTGTGCTACGGGGCATAGGTCTCGCCGATGTCGCTTGACGAGACCAATGTCGTCTTGTCCTTGGCGGCGTCGGTGATCTGACGGTGAAGGCAAGTCTCCTCCAGGATCAATTGAGACCGGGTCTTTTCGAAGGTAGGGAGAGGTTCTGTCTGCTGAATATGAGTAGCAGCAGCGTTGTATTCAGAGGGAAGACCCGAAAGTACCTGGAGGACAAGGCGGGTGGCGCTGGGTTTGGAGTCGACGGCGTCTAGTTGATCAGCCAGGGTTTTGATGTGCTGACAATAGGCGGATATCGACGGAAAAGAGGAAAGCTTGCAACTTGAAAATTCGTGCTCAAGATAGACAGCACGGGTGGACTTGTTGTCTTGAAAGAGATTCTGGAGTTTCTTCCAAGCATCCAAGGCGGTGTCTTTGGGGTTGAGGATGGTGGTCAATAGATCTTTTGAGATGATGTTGAAGATCCATTGAAGAACAATGGTGTCGAGTTGAGCAAAGAGATTGTTGTCTTCACTTTCAGTGCGATTGACGGAGGAGTCGATGTGGTGGAGGACTTTATGAGCCTTAACATGGGTCGTGAAGACGTGTGGCCACATGGTGTAGGTACTGGATTCATGATCAAGGATGATGGGGATGCAGTTTTTGATATTAGAGATCGTGAGAGCGGAGTGGAAGGGCGGTTTGGTGGTGGGTGGGTCAACCATTGCGACGAGAGGTAGAGAGAGGGGCGGGGGGTGCCGGCGGCAAAGAGAGGCCGAGAGGGGGAGGAGGGCGGCGTCGGAGGGTGGCGGCAAGGGGGTGTGACGGCGGCAAAGGGGGGGTGGCGGCTAGGGTTTAGGGTTAGGAGAAAAAGAAGAATTAGGGTGTGAGGATTTTAGGCTGTGATACCATGTGAGATCACAAGATTGATTGTAATGTCCTCCTTGAGGGTTTCCATTCATTGATAAACATATATATAGGTTACAAAGGTATTGGGCCTTTTGGGTCTTTGGGCCCACTATACAATATAAGACCTATGTAATCTATCAAAGGGCAAACACTTACTACCACGATTGGACTATAGACTAGAAAAAACCAAATTGTGTCATCCATTATATATACATGACAGGTAATAGTTTTGACATGTCACCTACGTCACTTGACATGACAATCGGAGTGAGCGGACTTACCCCATCAGTTTTCTAGGTCGGTGCATCTGGCTCAGCACCCTTAAACGCCATGGAATTAAGGTTGGGGATTTTCCACTTGAAATCATCTTTGAGAGACTTGATATTATGTAATCAGAAGTTCAGAATTCATAATCAATTGATTGATTCTATAGTTGTCGGATGGAGCAAATTGCTTATATATAGGATTTGTTTTGTTTGTTTGTTTTTTTCTTGTCCGATGAGGAATTTTTGAATTTTGTGGAGTGATTTTCTGCTTAAGCATTGGATGAACATCTTTCTTAATTCTTTTTCTTAAGCTCAACTGAACAATTTGCTGACCGAATCACTCGGAAAAAACATCACAAAGAAGGGATTAGTTTTTAGAAACTTCTTCAAAGAAGGGGAATTTGACTTTCTTACTTGTTTTAAGGAAAGAAAATTTCTCGTGTCATGTACATCGTATTTGAATGACATGTTAATAGCAGTTCATGTCATGTACATCGTCTTTGAACGACAACTTCGAATTTCCCATAATTACAAAGTGCGCGAACCACATACTCAATTACTCGTTATGTAGCATAATCGTTTCCAAGTGCATCATAAGTGACACAAAACCGCACCGGTCAGTCGACCAAGACGCACATTGCGCACTGTCATGTCAAAACTATCATGTGAAAGGTATTACCTGGCATGTTAATAGCGTTACATGTCATGTACATCGTCATTGGCTGACATGTTCGAATTTCCCACAAGTACAAAATGCGCTAACTATATACTGAATTACAAAAGCTGGAGCATAAGCATCTCCAGGTGCATCATACTTGACACCAAGAAGTACTTTTTGAAGAGGTAAATATATAGATAGAGTAACGAAGTTACAAGGAAAGATGTAACCATATGATGAGTCCCATGTAAAATAAATATGATATGCACCTATTTTCGAACTACCCAGACCAATCTTATATGCACCCAATTAAACAACTAACCTAGTCAGTTGCACTGAACAAACGCAACTCTTGAGGGGATGCCTCATATTCAGCTACCAAGTCTTCAGCTTTGGGATGGGATCACAGCTTGAAAGCACAAGCTCGGGAAATTCATAATCTAACCAATCAAAGCTTCTCAAAGAGAAACAATTCACATACAAATTGACTAATGGGGGTAATTTACAAATCCAAACACTTATATAAGTTCAAGCAAAAGACCCTTTACGAAATTTTCTTTCCTTAAAACAAGTAAGAAAATCAAAATCCCTAATTTATGTATCTCTAAATTAGTCGATCCTGCCTTCGACTCATCTTCCTCCTTAAATTCCAAAATCAAAATCTCTAATTTACACCGTAGAAATCAAAACCCCAAATCAACAATTTCTATCTATGTATCCCTAAATTAGGTTTAATAGATGGAAAATCAGGGAGATGCCAAAACCTTAACCCTAGAATTTTCACTTACAATCGATCAGCACTGCCTTCGACTCATAGCTGCCTCTATCGACATTAGCAATTGCCTTCAATTTCGTCGGAGTCGTGCACCACTGGCCTCAAAATCTGCCAAATCTGGAGGAATTTCCTAGCGACGGGATCGACCGCAGCAATGGCATCCGGGTTTGGGGCCGCCATTGGAGACGAATGGGAGGAAGAAGGACCAAGATGACTGCGCTCAAGCCCTCCCGTTGAGCCCGGAGGCCTGTCGCCTAGAGCCGCGAACCTTGCCTCCGATGATGGCGTCTTCCCTGCTTCATCGAACCCCTCATCCTTCCCTTCCTCTCTCACTGTTGTGCGCTTTTCTCTCTCTAACCGGCTGCAACCTGTGAGAAACCGGGTAATGGAGAGTTACTTTGAAATTTTTTTTGGGGGGTCAAGCCCCGCAATTCAACCGGGTTTTGGGGTTAGTTTTGCAAAAGCCCCAAATATTACATTTTGGAATCGACCCCTAATATTCCGGTTTTATTTATTAATATCTGTGATATTAGGTCTTTACCTATTAAATTTTTATTTCTCCGAATTTAAAAGGGTTAAAATCACGGATATAATAGGTCTGTGATATTAGGGTTATGTGATATCATTGAACATTTGTACTAATGATAACTCAAATGTATTATTATTATTATTATTATTATTATTATTATTATTATTATTATTATTATTATTATTATTATTATTATTATTATTATTATTATTATTATTTTCACATATAAATTATACCTTTAATTTAATTTAATTTTTCTCCAAAATTTGAGTATAATTTTTTCCTGTATATACCCCATCTTGACTATTGTATTTTGCACTTCTTTTTTCATCTTTTATTTTCATAAACTATGGATAACAATCATTCAAATACCATCTATAATTTCTTTCGGATTTCTCATATCCACTCATCCCAAATGTTCATTTTGAGCCAAATCTTGCCAATAATCCTCCATTTCAAATTATGTTTACAAATGTTTAACAATCATGCATTCAAGACTCGAATATCCAAACTATAATCCAAATATACATCAATTTGTTAGGGGAAATCCTACAAATGTGTATAATCCTCTTTTCCTCCAAATCAACAACAACCTATTGAGTATTCTTCAGGTGTTAAGGGAGTGACGATAAAAGTCCAACCGAAGATGCAAGGTGAGCCCACCAAGCAAAAGATACTCCCTCTGTTAATGAAAACTTTTCGTTTACTACCCATGCACGGTTTTTTAGAATGATAAAAACTATACTCCATCCGTCCAAAAATACATGGACTTTTACTATTCATGCACGCTTTTTTAAGAGCTAAAAACTATATAAAATATTAACTTTTTTATTAATTTTTTTTAATAATTACAAACTTATTATCAATAAGTTTGTAATTATTAAAAAAATTAATAAAAAGGTTAATATTTTATATAATTTTTACCTTCTTAAAAAAGCGTGCGTGAATAGTAAAGTCCATGTATTTTTGGACGGAGGTAGTATAAAATAAGGGGGGTGGGAAGGAGGTCCCGGGTTCGATCCCTGCCTCCGCCCCTTTCCTTGGGATTTCCATCCAAGGTTTACCTTGCTCTCTACCAATGGGTCGAGCCGGTTGGCGCAAGCCGGTTTACCTGGTACGTGACTCTTGCCGGCTGGGTCACGTGCTCGGGGTTTACCGTCAAAGGTGGGTTCCTCGTCATAAAAAAAAACTATATAAAATATTAAATTTTTTTAACATTTGTTTTTATAAATTCATACTTACTATAGTAATAAGTATGAAATTATTAAAAATATATATTTAAAAAGTTAATATTTTATATAGTTTTTAACACCTTAAAAAACGTGCGTGAATAGTAAAACGTTAAGCTTTAATTAACGGAGGAGTAATAAAGTTGTTGTAACGGAACTATCTCCCACCGAAGCTAATGCGAAGCCATCCCACTGAAGCTAGTGTTATTATTTTTGTTGTGTTTCATCTATATGAAATAAAAAAATATCTATCTATCTATATCTATACTATATTTAAAACAGAAGCATTTTGCACACATGTAAGTATGTAACCCTCCCCTTAAATTTAGAAATTTCTTCCAATTGCAATTAATTATGTTATTTATTTGTATTATTTACATTTATGCAAGTAAACTACCCTTTTTACATTCATGCCTCTTATATTCATAGTTGAGGCTCTTTTACAAGTTTACAATGATGGCAATACAATTTACAAGAGTTGAGAATATTTCTTACTCATCCATTGTCACAGTAAGGATAATACGAATTTATTCAAGTGCTCTCGGTATTAATTAACCGCACAAAAGCTGAGCTGGTTTTTTAATTGATGAGAATGTTAGTTTTGAACCTTTTTTTTCGATTTTGTACATTATAGTGTTATACCAATTTCCTGCTCATAAATTCATTTGATTGTTGTAATACAAATTTATGATCATATATTTAACTATTATTGAACAATATGGTTTGAACTCTTACTTATTCCTTTATGTTTAGGCAACTAGAATTGGTGTCACTGTCAAAGGGAATTTGTTTTAGAGGCCATTGTCAGGGGACATATGAGCATTATCATCTCTAATTTTGGACTTACTAAAGGTAAGAGATTCTATAGATTCTATAGATTCATAAATACCTTTAGAAAATACAAGTATATTTTTAAGAATCAAGCATTCTCGATCGGAACGTGTGATGCCTTGCTCAGATCACCACATGGTTTTCAATATGTTGGCTTCTCTACTATTCTATCAACTCAAAATATATCTCAATGAATATTTGATTGGTAAATCCCTTAAACATTTTCATACTTAGCTTATATATTTAGATGTTATGGATGAGCTCATTGAGTTGGGAGATAATGTGACATTCACCAATAAGAAGGTAACAACAACGAAATTTGAAAATAAATCCGCAAATAATAGGTTTATTATTAAGTTAGAAGATCACATATATATACTACATTAGGTGATGTTATTATATATATAATAGGGTAAATTGCAGGAAACGACCCCTTAAATAGGCGGTATTACTCATAACCACCCCTTAGATACAAAATTCCAGTAAACCACCCATTATAAGGCATCTGTTAGCGAACAACCACCCCCTTGAAGATTTCCGTTAGCAGCTGAGTTAACTATTTGAAATTACAAAATTGCCCCTTCCTCTTCAAGTTCATTCGGTTGGATGAAGAATTTTTGGAGATATGTGGGGCTGTAAATCCATTCAAATCATGTATAATTGGATTGATCCATTTATCGTACCTATAAATCCAATTATACCTAGGGTGGGATGAACAATTTTTGGTGATCGCACTTGTAAATCTAAAATGCCATCAACACCCCCACAGCCCCACATATCTCACCATGACCATTGTAAAAAATTTTGGATTGAGCAATTTGTGGCTGAATTCGAACTTGTTGAGGCTTGATCTTGCTTTCTTTTGATGTGGTTGTGATCGTCGGAGCTTTGATTGTTAATCTCAGTGATCGATTTTTATAAATAAGGGCGAAATTTCAGTTTTGAAATTTGGGGTTCTTGCTCTTCGTGTTCCTGGAAACTAGATCTGAAATTTGGGGGCTTAAGAGTTCGAATTTGATGACGAAGATGACAGATTTTACATCCTTGTTGCGGGATCGACAAAACCCCCTAAAAATTTGAACAATTATGTTCGATTTTGTGGGTTGTGATTTTGGGGCAGAACTCGAGGCCAGGCGGTGGCGTTCGCCACCATGCTCTTCTTCAGAGCACTTGGAGGCGGTGGAGCTACCTAGGGTTGTCGGCGGCGAGGCGCGAGGAGAAGTGGCAGGCGCATCGGATCTCCTTCTTCTCCGGCGTCGATTGCAAGCGGTGAAGCTTCTTCTCCTTCTTCTACTGGGTGTCGGCTTCGATTTGTGCCTTTTCCCCTTCTGTAGTTCATGTTTAAAACAATTTCATCAGCAATGTCTGCCACTTAAGCATATGATTTTTTTATTGTAAAAAAACATCAAAGGAGTTGGAAACCTGTCTGCAAGCAAAACATCAGTTGTGGCATGTGGAGATTGAAGAAATTCTACCAATCTGGGTGAGAGATCTTCCAGAAATCTAGTGGACGACACTGAGAAGATGGATGTGGAAGAGCTCCTACCTATGGGCGTTGCCAGAGGTGACCACTTGTGCAGTGACTTTGTCGGAGGGGATTACCAAGGAAGCCGGTAGAAGCTAGGTTATGGCACTTTGATGAAAATTTGATAAACTGGTGAGGGCACTTTTGTCATTGACATATGTTCTTAACAGAAAACATTACGGTGAAAGGTAAGGGGTGGCTTTTTGTTAACAGGTAGGTTATAAGGGGTGGTTTACTGGAATTTCGCATCTAAGGGGTGGTTTTGAGCAATATAGCGTATTTTAAGGGTGGTTTCCTGCAATTTACCCTATATAATATACCAATGTCTACTTTGTTTGAATTTCTTATGTGTCTTTTATTACATATATGGCTTATAATATATTTTTTTTATCCTTTCCAGTTCAAGTGGGTTTTGCCCATTCTACATCTGGATCGGGTTACTGTGGGCTTATAATATATTTTTAAATTGTAGGATTGTTGAAGGGGATTTAGTTTCTCACACCATAAGCCATGTCACAAGCTACTTATAGTGTAGCACTCAACAATTTCTACAATCCATTGTAATAAAAATTTTAGGTGAACTCACCTTGCATCCAATTGGAGAGGTGATATGCGCCTTGGATTTTTGGAACAAATTGTAAGTTAAAGTTTCAATCTATCGTTCACAAGCCCGTTATTACCTTGCGTGAACAGCAATCTACGATATTACTTTTTACAAGAGTTTTATACTTTTACTCCCTATCGTGTACCCAAAAAAATTACAAACAATATATTATAGTTTGGTTTACACATTAATTAATTATACAGTGGTGATTGGTTGAGACTTGAGATGAATGATTACGACATGATATTTTGTTACTATTGTCTCAATGTTATCTTCTTCGATTCCCCCCTTATTTACAACTTAATGTGTTACAACATTATGCATTTGAGTTCCGTGCGATGCGGGTACTACACTAGTTAATATTAAGCACTTGTTAATATTAAACACTTGTTAATTTTGTTTGTAAAATAAAAATAATGAGGTAGAAAAGGTGGGGAACAAGGTAACCCATGGTAGCAAGGAAATGTCTAAAGAAGAGGTAGAAAAATGCAAATTGATTTAAAAAAAATATATATGGTGTCAAATGATGATAAGAGGATGAAAATAAAACGAGAGATGAGGTAATCGGCTCATGGAGAGGATCTTGATCCGGTTGTGCTACATTAAGAAAAGGGTAATTAATTACATAAAACCACCCATTAAATTTGAAATCACATAAAATCACCCATTAAATATAATTCGTCAACAACTCACCATCCAAGTAAAAACATTTATCAAAACATCAATAAAAATGACTAATTTACCCCCAATTTTTAATCAAAATTTCTTTTCATGGCCATTGAAACACCTTAGACTTGTAATTAGTCGAAAATAAAAAATATATAGTATTTCTTTATACCACCACTATAATTTATACATCACTATGACCTTGAATATTTAAATTTTTAGTAAATATGTATCTAATGTGCATAAATGTAGATGTTCAATCGCTCAATAAAAGATATATTGGTCATTTACAATATTTTATAAAAAAATCTTGACAAAATTTTGTCATGGTCAGTGGTGATTTGTTAATAAATTATATTTAATGGGTGATTTTTTGTAATTTATAATATAATGAGTGATTAAGTGAAAAACTTGATATTTAAAAAAACCCCAAAACAAAAAAAAAAGAAGTAATTCGGCCTTTGGACCAATTACTAAATGTCCTAAATGCTTTTATTTGCTAGTAAAGGGCCAAAATACTTTCATAATACCAACACTACCCCTGATTTAATTAAACTCCTTCCCCTCCCTCGTGCGATCATCTCTGCCACTTTCTCTGCAACGTCTCTCTCTCTCTCTCTCACAGGCGATTTCGGTTTTTCGACGGTTTCTTCTCTGATCGGTGTCGTTCTCTACGCCGTTCTCGCCAACTTGCTGTCGGACTTCCTCCTCTGACCGGTGTCGTTCTCTTTTCGACGTTTCCGCAGTCCCTCCTCTGATCATCTGTTGCTAATGGCTTCATCGGGTACTTTCTTCGACTCTTCTGCTTCAATGTTGTCGACAGCAACCTCTAATCTTGTTTCCTTTTAGTTGTCGAGATCTAGTATACATTTTTACATGCAATTTCTCTTGTTCGTTTGTTTAATTTAGCCCTTTCCTCCCGTATTAGGGTTTGTTTGTTGCTTCAGTTGTTGTCTACTGGCTATCAGTTTGTGCTATGGTTAATGTCTCTTCTTCTGATTTCGTTTCCATTATTGCATTTGTGGCATTTGTTGTTTCTCTTTGTTTTCTGATAATTTGTTACAGTCTGGTGTTAGGGTTACAGTTTATGGATTGTTTTATAAAAGGGTTGCATGTTATTACTTGTTTTAATGGTTGGTTACAGCCTTGTGACAGGGTTATACAATTCATTACTTGTTTTTATGGGTGGTTACAGTCAGGTGACAGTGTTACAATTGATTCATTGTTACAGTTTGTTGATTTGTTGGTGATAGGTTTACAATTTATGGATTGTTTTATAAAATGGTTGCATGTTATTACTTGTTTTAATGGTTGGTTACAGTCTTGTGACAGGGTTATACAGTTCATTACTTGTTTTTATGGGTGGTTAGAGTGTGGTGACAGTGTTACAATTGATTCTTTGTTACAGTTTGTTGATTTGTTGGTGATAGGGTTACAGTTTATGACTTGTTTGGTGATAGGGTTGCATTTTATTACTGGTTTTAATGGTTGGTTACGGTCTTGTGACAGAGTTACAGTTTTACACTATTTTGGTTACATTGATACAGTTCATTACTTGTTTTTAATGTTGGTTACAGTCTGGTGACAGTGTTACAATTGATTCATTGGTTCAGTTTATGACATGGTTACAGTTTGTTGATTTGTTGGTGATAGGGTTACAGTTTATGACTTGTTTGGTGATAGGCTTGCATTTTATTACTGGTTTTAATGGTTGGTTACAGTCTTGTGCCTGGGTTACAATATATTAATTGTTTGGTGACAGAGTTATAGTTCTTTACCTGTTTTAATTATGGTTACAGTATGGTGACAGGGTTACAATTGATTTATGTTTACAGTTTGTTACTTGTGTTGTTGATAGGGTTCCATATGGCATTCTAATTGTTGTGTGTTTGCAGTTTTTGGTGTGGTTACAGTGTTAGTTTATGTGGTGGTTCAATTTGTTGTTTGCTGGTTTTTGGTGACAGTATCTTATTTGTTCTGAAACCTAATCTTTACACTACATTTATGCTATTTAGGTAAAGAAATTGTTGTCCATACAGAAGTTCCTACTATGGTTCCACCATCTGCTATTCAACCTGCTTCCTTCAAGTTTGTTGTTCCCAAAGAACAACGTTTTCATGGGCACATTAATGTGTATTCAAAGCCTGAATTGATTACAACTCTTAAGAATGGTCTGTCTCATGATGACTGGGTTTCTCTTATAGATGGTTGTTTAGGTTCAATTGTACGGGCTAGGGATTCTCTATATTTTTATCAGCAACTTGTGCATCAGATGCTCTTACATGAAGTTGAAACTTCTAAACTTAATGAGATGTGGTTTCAAGTTGGGCAACATTTGTTTAGGTTTTCTCTAGCTGAATTCTGTTGTGTTACTGGTTTGAGTTGGAAAGAACCTGGTGATGACATGCCTCCTTCTCCTCATGTGGATATGGAGGAGTTTTTGGGTGATGACATGCCTCCTTCTCCTTCTTACGTTTCTTGTTTTGTTGGTATGGATGCTGAAGCCAGTGATGAAGTTTCTCCAAGGAATTTACGGATCCAAGCGTATCTGATCAGGCAATCAGGTGGCCGTCTTTTTGATGGTGGTGTGGAACCTGTCATCCCTTATACTAATGTTCCTACTAGGAAGAAGGACATGATTAGAGCCCCACCTTTGAAGAAAAAGGTGGTGGTGACACCATGAGTTATCACAGAGGGTAGTTCTGACTTTGAGAGTCCTGTCCAACCCAGGAAGCGGTTGGTTACAAGGTCAATGGGAAGTGGTGACAGTCCTCTTCCTGTGAAGAAGGGTAAGGTGGTGACACGCACTTCTGCTGTTGATGAGTCTGTCAAGAAGAAGAGGGTTTTGAGAAGTTCTTCTACTCTAGATCATCATGTTACGAAGAAGGCAAAGGTGGTTCCATCCCGGAAATCGTCAAGGACTGAGTCTCCTGCCAAGGTTCAAGTAGATGCATTGGGTGGTGAAAAAGGTGTAGATCATGGTGACAAGCCCAGGAGGTTCAAGTTTAAGCTCCCTAGATCTATCCCTCCCACAGGTGATGAGCTTCCTACGAGTGATGATCTTCCTGGGTTGGCAAAAGAGTTTGTTACTAAAGCTCATTTTGAAGAAGTTGTTACTTCATTTAAAAAATCCTTTGAATCTTTTGAAGCTCAATTGCAAGAGTGTGTTTCTAGGATTCTTACCCTAGAGGAGAAAGTGTTTTACCTTGAAGGACGTGTCTACCACCCCAGTGATGACAGTGAGGCTGTTCTGAAAAGGGAACGTAAGGCATGGGATGAAACTATGAAGGATATTGTGGATGGGATTATTGAATCCTGCTCTCAAAAGACTGAACATGGGCATGTAATTCAGCCGTCGGTTGAAGGTGATGACAATGAGGGTGATGCAGTTGATTCTTCCAATGATTCCCCATCTCCTCCAGAGTATATTGTTGTTAAGTCAACTAAGGAGTCAACTTCAGGAGATGCTGATGTTTTTTGCACTGATGATGACACTCTTGTGGGTTCAAAGGAAACACTTGATGACAGTGTTGTCCCTTCTCCTGTCAGTGCATCTCCTTCTCTGAAGATTGATGACAGTGTTGTCCCTTCTCCTGGCATTGCATCTCCTTCTCTCAAGATTGATGACAGTAGTGTCCCTTCTCCTGGCATTGCATCTCCTTCTCTCAAGATTGATGACAGTGTTGTTGGTATTACTGAAGTCCTTGTATCACAAGATGTGCATGTTACCAGTTCGATCCCTGTTACTGAAGTTATTCTGTCAAATGAAGGAATCCTCAATTTCGAGTGCAGCCATTACTGAAAAGGTTGTTGATTCTTCTTCTGCTGCTCCTACTGAAATCCTTCCTTCGTTTAATGAAACTGTTGATTTGAGTGTTGCCCCAACTGAAGTAATTGGGTCAGATGAGACTGTTTCTGCTAGCTTTGTTCCTCCTACTCAAGTTCTTGATTCATATCCAATCAATGAGGACATGGTTGCTTCCAAAGAGGTTCCTGGTGACGGTGTTGTTTCCACTACTGTTCTCCCTTGCTCTACTGATTGTGGTGATGACAGTGGTATTGTTGCAACCATTGTGCTTCCTTGCTCCAATGATGCATGTGATGACAGTGGTGCTGTTGATCCCAAAGTTGTGGTTACAGCTAATTTGAATGATGATAGTAGTTGCCTTCCTCCTGAAGAAGCTGTTGGTGGAACAATTGATCATGGTATTGGCATCATACTTGGATACAGTTCTGATGTCCAAGAGGATGTGCTTGCTGACAGTGGTGATGCAACTGGTGTTATTGATGATAAAAGCAGTCTATTTCATAACATCACTGATGTTGCCTACCCTCTTTCTTCAGATGGTGAGGATGATCTTGAAGTTCCGCTAAGGCGTTCTTATAGGGCGTTGAAATCTGCTCCTACAGCCCATACTCCTTACACCAATCCTTGTAAACCGAAGAAACCTCGCCTTCCTAAAGTACCTAAACATTCTATTCTCAGCTCGGAGGAGCGTGTTGAATTTTATACCAATTTTAGAGATCTTGGGTAATTATCTACTTTTGTTTTGATATTTATTTTCTTCTTAGTACTGCCACTTATTATAATATGTTGATTTAACTTGTTATCTTACTTTGTAGGCGTGATGGAAAAGTCAGTGGCTGTGAGGTTGATATGAACAAGGTGTTTTTCACTGAATTATCGGGGAGGACAAAATGGCTTCGTGATATTGTAAGTTCATATTTATATGTATTGTTACAGCTTATATTGTGGTGCCATCAGTTTGGTGACAGTTAGTGTTTGTTCTGTTTTCTTTCACAGCACATAGACGAATCACTTCATCATTTTAGAAAGCGTCTTCATGATTGTCCTGATCTAAATCCCACCAGTGTTGTTTTTGACACCATTTTTTTCCCTAAGGTTGGGAACTGTGATGTTAATCTTTTTAAAATTGGTGATGCCATTCCGGACGAATTCTTCCATTACTTCATTGGTCTTTATCCTGGCAATTATGGGAAGACTTGGGAAGGTGCTAAGAAGGTTTACGCTCCTTTCAATCTTGACAACATGCACTGGGTAGCCGTTGAAATTGTGTTGGACGACAAGATGATTCTTGTTTATGATTCCCAGCGTAATTTCATTAAAAATGAAGACCTGCTTTCGAAGTTTGCTAAAACGTGTGAAGTGCTTGCTGTTATGTTGAGTAAGACTGGTCTTTTTCCTAAGATGGATGACACTCCCTTTGAAATGGACCGAGTAGATGACTTGCCTCAAAATGAAGACGGGTAACTTCTTCTGTTTTCCATCTTGTTGTATTTTGTTTTGTGACATTTTATCTGTCCACCTTTTGTCTCTTATTGTTTATTTTTTGCTTCTTATGTAGAGGTAGTTGTGGTGTCTACGTCATCAAGCAGATTGAGTCTCTGGTTTTTGGTGGTGATATTAAGCTTGTGAATGATGAGTATGTTAATGCATATCGTGAGAAGATTGCATATGATCTCATGAAGAAGCAGTGGACATTTGTTTAGTTATAAAATTTAGGTTTGTGTTAGTTGAACTATGTGGTGACAGTGTATTTGCTGACAGTTTAGACTATATTTTGTTGTTGTAGCAGTTGTGGTGATAGCCCATGGTGACACTTGAATTGGTGACAGGTTATTGTGTATTGTGTTGCTGTAAAACTCGTGGTGTCAGCCATTGGTGACACTTAGATTATGTATTTGTAGGCTACTTCTCTAGTAATTTATATGTTTCTTTGAATCTTTTACTGTTTTATCCCTATTATATGTTACAACAGTCTATAATTCCACATCAAAGGCAAGGTTTTATTATTTTTATTGTCATCCTCAAAGTTTTCACGTTTGGTTACAGTTTCTATGGGCATGTTTTCATAGTGGTGACAGTGCATATGTCATTGTTTATGTCTCTATTTTAATAGTTTTGAAAACATCTAGGAGTTTTACCTGTGATTACAGTGTCTATTCCCCTTGGTTCATAGTGGTGACAGTGTCTATGTCCCTGTTTTAACTGTGGTTACAGCGTCTATGTTTGTTTTAACCATTCATATGATGAAGGAGAACAGTCCATCACATGTCTTTTGGCTTCTCATTAGCCCCTTTAGGGTTTTTGTTGGCCTTGTCCTAGGGTTTTCCATTTGATTACAGCAATCATCTCTTAACGATGTACTGTACTTGACATTTTAGGGTTTAGGGTTTAGGGCCTTGGCCCTAAACCCTAAAGACTTAACCCTAAACCCTAAACCATACTGTACATGACATGTTCGTTTGACTTCTCATTAGCCCCTTTGGGGTTTATTCTTCCATACTCAAAGGGTCTTCCTTTTGGTTACAGTTTCAATGGGCATGTTTTCATAGTGGTGACAGTGCATATGTCATTGTTTATGTCTCTATTTTAATAGTTTTGAAAACATCTATGAGTTTTACCTGTGATTACAGTGTCTATGTCCCTGATTTAACTATGGTTACAGCGTCTATGTTTGTTTTAACCATTCATATGATGAAGGAGAACAGTCCATCACATGTCTTTTGGCTTCTCATTAGCCCTTTAGGGTTTTTGTTGGCCTTGTCTTAGGGTTTTCCATTTGATTACAGCAATCATCTCTTAACGATGTACTGTACTTGACATTTTAGGGTTTAGGGTTTAGGATTTAGGGTTTAGGGCCTTGGCCCTAAACCCTAAAGACTTAACCCTAAACCCTAAACCATATTGTATATGACATGTTCGTTTGACTTCTCATTAGCCCCTTTGGGGTTTATTCTTCCATACTCATAGGGTCTTCCTTTTGGTTACAGTTTCCATGGTCATGTTTTCATAGTGGTGACAGTGCATATGTCATTGTTTATATCTCTATTTTAATAGTGTTGAAAACATCTAGGAGTTTTACCTGTGATTACAGTGTCTATTCCCCTTGGTTCATAGTGGTGACAGTGTCTATGTCCCTGTTTTAACTGTGGTTACATCGTCTATGTTTGTTTTAACCATTTATATGATGAAGGAGAACAGTCCATCACATGTCTTTTGGCTTCTCATTAGCCCCTTTAGGGTTTTTGTTGGCCTTGTCCTAGGGTTTTCCATTTGATTACAGCAATCATCTCTTTACGATGTACTGTACTTGACATTTTAAGGTTTAGGGTTTAGGGCCTTGGCCCTAAACCCTAAAGACTTAACCCTAAACCCTAAACCATACTGTACATGACATGTTCGTTTGGCTTCTCATTAGCCCCTTTGGGGTTTATTCTTCCATACTCATAGGGTCTTCCTTTTGGTTACAGTTTCCATGGGCATGTTTTCATAGTGGTGACAGTGCATATGTCATTGTTTATGTCTCTATTTTAATAGTGTTGAAAACATCTAGGAGTTCTACCTGTGATTACAGTGTCTATGTCCCTTTTTTTACTGTGGTTACAGCGTCTATGTTTGTTTTAACCATTCATATGATGAAGGAGAACAGTCCATCACATGTCTTTTGGCTTCTCATTAGCCCCTTTAGGGTTTTTGTTGGCCTTGTCCTAGGGTTTTCCATTTGATTACAGCAATCATCTCTTAACGATGTATTGTACTTGACATTTTAGGGTTTAGGATTTAGGGTTTAGGGCCTTGGCCCTAAACCCTAAAGACTTAACCCTAAACCCTAAACCATACTGTACATGACATGTTCGTTTGGCTTCTCATTAGCCCCTTTGGGGTTTATTCTTCCATAATCATAGGGTCTTCCTTTTGGTTACAGTGTCTATTGGCATGTTTTCATAGTGGTGACAGTGAATATGTCATTGTTTATATCTCTATTTTAATATTGTTGAAAACATCTAGGAGTTTTACCTGTGATTACAGTGTCTATGTCCCTTTTTTTACTGTGGTTACAGTGTCTATGTCCCTGTTTTAACTGTGGTTACAGCGTCTATGTGTGTTTTAACCATTCATATGATGAAGGAGAACTGAAATATTTTCAAAATTGTATTGATAGAAGAAAAAACTGAAATATGCTCACTGTTTACATTCTTTCTAGTGTAATGATCTGTTTATAGTGACAAATTTATTCAATATAAGAAAACGATAAAGTAATAACATGGTGTTGTCCACACACGCTGTTCTGTAATAACATGGTGTTGTCTTCTTCACTTTGTAAGCAAACACCTCTTGTGCAGCCAACAATTCAATAGTCTGTTTGAGATCTTCCTTTGTTCGGAACAGTTGTCCCAAAAATATAAGAATTTCTCCCTTTCTTTCACTTATAGGCTGTGCTGTATATTTTGTGGACATTGTACTGCCTGCACTTATGCGACTTTCAATCCCTGTGTCATCTCCATTACTATTCATATCACATCCATCGTTTATGGATTCTGCATTTCCAGCCTGCACATCAAAGTCCTCTTCCATAGCATTTGTACCCTTGGAAGAACTGTAAGCATGTAAAGCCAATTGATTTTCATCATGTATAGATTCTGTAACCTGTTCTTCAGTTATTTCCTTCACAGCTGTAACATATAAAGACAACATCCAATTCACATTCTTCAATTCATTAATTTGCAAAAAACTTCTGAAATCAGTCTCATTCTCTATTGAAAATGGCTCAGTAGTTTCCTTGAATGGATGCAAGTGGCTGAATTGAAGAGTAGGAGACAAATTGTCACTCGTGCTGAATCTGTTCAGTATCTCAGACTTCATCTCATGCATGGTTACAGCCTGATTGATGACAATAACCTTTGATGACACATCCCCAGCAAAAACTAAATCACCATCTTCCTCTAAATTTTACTGTTAACAGATTGGCCTCCATTGTACCTGATCATTGGTGACACGTATTAAATTTCATTAATACAGTGATTACAGTCTATAGGTTACAGTGTAATTTTGGTTACAAGCTACACAGAAGCACTCAAACTCAGATACCCACACACAGGTTACAGTGTAATTTTGGTTACAGCTACACAGATGCACTCAAACTCAGATACCTACATATAGGTTACAGTGTAATTTTGGTTACAGCTACACAGATGCACTCAAACTCAGATACCTACATATAGGTTACAGTGTAATTTTGGTTACAGCTACACAGATGCAGTCACACTCAAATATCCACATACAGGTTACAGTGTAATTTTGGTTACAGCAGCACAAATGCACTCAAACTCAGATATCCACATAAAGGTTACAGTCTAATTTTGGTTACAGCAGTATAATCAAAACACAAGCATCTTAAATCAGCAACTACATCAACAATACAATCTAGATTACAGTTCTATAATCACAACACCAGTCACTTATATCAAAATCGACATCTGATGTCAAAATCGCAAAGCATCCATGTTGAATCACAACTACAGTTCTATAATCACAACTACATCAACAATACAGTACTATATTCAAAGCAGATTACAGATAATGCTGTTTTCGAATTTTGGCTTCCCTGTTAAAACTCGAATTTTGGCTTACAGTGCTATTTCCGACCAGATCTCGCTTCAGATCTGAATGAAGAGCTCGAAATCGTTGAAAATTGGGGCTGAAATCAACTGCGTTGCTGGAGAAATTGAAGCCAGATCGAAATCCCCCTTCTTCGTCGCTCCGAGCTGTGGCCTGCGTTTCTCTCCACCCTTATTCGTCGCTCCTTCCGTGAAAATGAAGAAACAAACGGGATTAGTATGGCAGGGGCAAAATTGGAAATTATGGACTATTACCTAATATTGCCACCCTTGTGTCCTATGTCTTAAAAATTGGACCCAAAATGGCCACTTAGCAAAAAAAACCCAAAAAAAAAACCCAAAAACAAAAAGGCATTAAACAATTCGTTCAATTTTTCCGAAAAATCCTTTTTTTTTTAATCCACCCAACCCAAACCGCAAAAACCCCACCCTCCTAACCCGGTTTTCTCCTTTTCCCCCCCTAAGAACCGTTTCCCACAGTTCCTCGCCCTTTTCTCTCTCTCAATGGCGCCGATTTTCGGTTTCCGCCGGAACGCCGACGAAGATGACCGAACCGCCGGCGGTAAAATTGTTAGGAACCGTCGCAGGACGGCGGAGGAAAGAACGCCCTACGCTCGCCCTAAGCCAGCATCGCCGCCGCCGACCGAGGAGCCCGCTCTGGAGAGATCTGGAAACCCTAATTGGCTCTCCGGATTGATTTACCCTGCTCGCGTGGTTGCCTCCGGCGCTGGAAAGGTTATTTCCGCCGTCTTTCGTCCCGATCCGTTATCGCCTTCTTCTTCTTCGTCTTCCGGCGGCGATTCCAGTTCTGGTATGCTCTCTAGTTTTACTGGAGTTCGGTGCATTTTGTCTTGTTTTGAGGATGAAATAGTACGAAATTAGGAACTCTGTCGGCAGTAATTTTACTTCATTTAGGCCGATTTCTGGTAGCAAGAGTTGCAATTTGAGTGTTACGCGTTGGTAACCCTGTCTTTAGATGGATTGGAGTGTTTGCCTTGCTCATTGCTTTATGCCTATTTACGAAGTAAGGAATGAGATTGCATAATCAATCTCAGTCTTATTTGAACTCTACCAGGGTTAACTAGTTTCAGATTACTATTGATGTTGTTAGCAGCATTGTCCATACATGAACGTGACAAAAGGAATACTGGAAGATGAAAATATTGTTAACTTAAATTTAATTAAGAATTAATTGTTGACTAATGGAAAAAAGAGTTGTCCTCAAAAGACTAATTTTGTAACATCATAATTCAAGAAGAATTATTGCGTGGAAAACCTAAAATGACATCTTTTTAGAAAAAAAAAAAAAGAGGCCATTCAAAGTTAAGTGTACAAGCAGATTGCAAAAAATCTATCCTCTGTTAAAGATAGTGCTCCCTGTCTCGTCTTTCTGCCTTAATATGAATGCTAGTCCCGTAGTCCCTAGAAGATAGTGCAAGAAACTGGAGAAGCAGGAAACTTTCTGTTCTTTATTTTTTATCATATGATTCATATAAGTCTATTTTCTCTCTTTATTTTATTCATATCCATTTTAACTTGAGGGCCCATATGATTCGCATTTTTCTGGCAGATAACTTTTAATAACCATATGATTAGCAGCCGTAGGCATGATTTTCTCAATCCTTTCTGTTCAGTTATCTATCCCTTACCTGAATTCATGGAGATTTTCTTTCTAACAATTCAGATGATGAGGATGCAGCAATTGCTGATGATGATGGATTGAACAAGGTATAGTACTCTGTAATTCAGCTTTCTCTCAAGCTTTCCTGGTAAAAAGAAATAAGCATCCTATTTTTAAGGTACTATTAGTTGTTTACAATTAGAGAAGTCTAGGAACAATGTAGAATTGTGAATAGATTTGTGCAGCTCACTAGGGTGGATATGATAGTTTGTAAAATTGGAATAGTATAGCTGAAATAGAAAACTCCTATATTGCCCATACGGCATCGAGCTCAAGATTGGCTACATCAATACCCAATGCCTTAACTTTCATGCCTCACCCTGACAAGATTAATAAAGATCATTATTTAACATATATTATAATACACATTTTATCTTACCTCCCAATAGAAGCTTCTCGCATTTGACCGAGTGTTCCCTATTTTCCAACATTTTAAGTGAGTATATGTTCTTAATTTTTTGATTTGGATTGTGCAGGAACTTTCTTCCACGGATAAGAGTGAGAATATGCATTTGATCCAGCAGCTGGTTATGCAGGAGACTTTTTCAAGGTATTGACTGAACTTAAAATCTTATGATAATTTTTTTTATTTGATGATATGATGAATTCTTTTATGCTGGAAGACTTAGCATGTCTAATTATTAAACAATCACTACAAGCAAATTTGACAATCCTAAGATGTCTTTTTAACAAGATTATGTTTCTCAATACCTTTTCTCTCATTTCATCAAACTTGAGCATTTGTTTTTTCATACATGGATATTTTTTTTCCTGGTTGCAGCCACCTACTTGCCTTTTTTTGTAGCCATAGGCTGTATTATTTGGTTGTAATTTTGCATATAGGTAGTATTCCCTTTCTATTGGGGTGTCTCTTATTGCCCATACAACATTATTTTATATTTTCCTGATATGATATTCATCATTGGACAGGGAAGAATGTGATGAGCTTATAAAGCTCATCAAATCACGTGTCGTGAATTGGGATGGTACCTTAAGCAACACAGGTACCATTCATGCTAGTGCTTTTTGTAAACAAGAATTTTATTTTGATTACTCAGCAGATCACCATAAAAAGCACTAATACTCTCCTGTAGTTCTCGCATAAAAATATCTTGACTTTTGGTTAATCTCTTTCGCTTTACAAGAAACAAATCTAGATGCACGCGTTAATGCCATTATGGAAGCAAAGAAGTGGTTGGAGGAGAAGAAAGTTGTGCGAGGTTCCAATACAAAGGTGGAGGATCGAATCTCTCTTGTTAGAAACCTCATTCTTTCCAAGTCAGTGGCGTTGTTTTTATACGTAAACGGTTTATTTATTTGTAAATTCTACTGACTTGTGTCTACCTTTCATGCTTCATGTTCACATCCAAACTCTTGCTCACACGTTTATCTCTAGATCTTCTGCATTTTTCTGAATTTGCCTGTCCCTTGTTTATATTAATTCCAGTAGGGACTGGTTTTAGAGAGAATGTATTTTTAGCACATGTATGCGCTGTTGAACATGCACCCTGAGTTGTGTGATTATTATCCATGTGACTGCAAGTTATTCGTGCAGCTCCCCACTTCATTGAGACCAAAATACCTGGAAGGATGACATGAAAAGTCAAACCTTCTACAATAATTTTGTTTTGGCCATGGATTTACATATTAATCCAGCAACAACTTTCTCAAAAGTTTAATTGATGCAGGTCACTGAAAATGAAACTGGCTCTCCTGCGGATTTGGCGAAATCATTTATGCAGGATCGGCCTTCATGGTCATCTGTATCATTGAAGAAGCATGTTGAGTTTGGTACACCATCACCCATGCAGAATTCCAAGGAAGAAATATCAAAGTCATTCTTTCATAGCCCTGTGCATCTATCTGAGGTAGATGCTTTCTTTAGTTCAAATCACCTACAATGCCTTCTAACTATTTTTAATTTAGCCTAATGATCTTGTTACCCCATTATTACCAAAAAGGGACAAAGTGGTAATTTCACTCGAGTTGTTTTTAAAATTTCTATAATCTTGCTACCAAACCGTTGTGTGGGAGATTCACCGTGCTGCTGCCCCAAGTTCTCATCAACATCAAATTTTGTGCACTTTTATGGATTAAGCAATTAAAAGCTGTCCATGTGGCAGTTATTTAGTCATGACAAAAAATAAAATCTGTCTAAAAAAAAGTTCCAATTATATAAGTGTATTGGTAAATGCGATCTCTAATAAATCATTTTCATTACTCATTAGTCCGTATGTTTGTATATTTTCATGGGGATAGTTCTCATTTCCCAACCCTTGTTGCCTGAATTAAACATTCTGCAACCTCTTGATTGTGTTAGATTACCACAGTTGGTGAGGTTATGGGTACTAACGTGATGTGACTTATAGTTAATCTGCTGTTTACAATGTTAGAGACATATCATCTGCTCAAAATGCAGAAAAGAGGCCGAATTGCCGGTGTTGTATGTTTGTTCCCTTGGCGTTCCTTGTGGTCTAAAAGGAACAACTAACTGTCCTCTGTTTTGTGCACGCACCCATAGATAGTTGTGTGGCTTGCAACGTTATGTAGGAACAGTAGTTGTGTCATCATATCTATAACCTTCCAGTGTTGTGGGCAATGCATGATAGTATTTACTTATCATATGTTTGTTTCCACCTATCACTAAGTGGAGTCAGTAAAGCCAACCCCTGTTTGAAAGTACCAGATCTGAAATAGCCCAAAATGGTATTGAGAGATAAAGGATAACTCTCCCCTCTCACTCTTACCTCACCCCTCTACACATGCATATAAACTTTATATTTCTATACGTGCATATATTATGGGAGTATAATAACTAGTAGATTGCAATTTTTAGCAGATGAAAACAAGTGATCTTTCTGCTGGGTCATGGAACATCTTGGATGAAATACGGAAAGTGCGTTCAAAGGCTACAGAAGAGCTGTTAGCCACTACACCATCAAAGAAGATTGATTTGATTTCCTTTTCTGTGGAAGATAAGTCAACGCAAAATACCACAACAAACAATACGGATGATATGAACATAGGACATGATATGCATATTCTAAGCTCTTTGATGTCCGACAAAGAGCCGAATGCATCTGTAGACTTGGCTACCACAAACAGTCACGGGTTGCCAGGTTAGTTTCCTTGAGAAACTACTGCTGAAAATTCTTCTTTCTGAGTAGGGAATAATTTCTTTGCTCCCTGACTAAGATTTTGTTTTCAGAAGCTGGGGGAATGGAATGCGAGAGATTGCAGACTCAAGGATCACAAACCAACACTGCAAGTTTAATTCTGAAACAAAGTCAGGTGAGTGCTAGATATTCCTGCCTCTTTTCTCTTCTTCTTGAAGAGGTCTTGTGATTCTTTCCTCTGCAGGATAATGAAACCATAATTCGGCTCACTGAATCTCTGCAGGATAATGAAAACATTCAGGCCACTGCGGATCTTGATGCAACTAAGGTTATTGATCCTTCTGTAGAGCAAGGACATCTGCATTCCCATGCAATGAATGGTTTGAGGAATTCTGTGATAGATGATCAAGCACTGAGGTGAGAAATATCAAGCATACCTTATTTTTCCTTCCCCTTCTTTTTGTGGTGTAGTGAAAGTAATGTATGTTTGTCACTGCAACAAATAAAAGGTGATCTGTGTGAGAACTTCCATGGAAAGGAAAGAAAGAAAGATCTATCTTTCCCTTGGTTCCTTAGGGTGAAATAAGGAGTTCATTAAAATTTGGCTTGATCCTATAATCCAAATATAGAAATATCTGATATATGATGCAATCCAGAAGGGTGACAGCAGCAGACTAGAAAAGTGATTTGCTTCAAAGCTAGTTTGCTTGGTTATTACCTGTTTTCCATCTCTATTCAAACTATTTGTATAAATTGGAAAAAGTGGAGCTATATTCATTAAGCATGTCCAAAGAATATTTTTTTTCACTATGAGTTTCTATGTTATCAGTCTATCCGCAGCAGACCAGACTCTTGAACAACATGACAAGGAAATGGAAGATGCGGTGGATTTAACACAAGATAAGATAGATGGAAATAGCCTTGAGGAAAACAGAGATGAACATTCTGATCGCGACCTTCATGCGAATGACAATGACCACATTGTGAGTGGATCGCAAGATAGCTCTAGCTTGTTGTATGAGGATTCATTGCAGGATTCAATGCATTTCGACCCAAAACATGAAGGGAAGAAGGCACCTCCTGAGAGAAGATTGCGGCCTAGAAAAGGAAGGGCCAGAGCCCAGAGGTAAATGAAGTACTCAATTCCTGTTTGCTGTACTATTTGTTGTACACTATTAGGTAGTAGGAGCTACGTTTCCCTGTGACAGGGATCCATGGATAGTTTCCCCTTTAATTTGGTAGGCTTAATGTATGTGTCATGTGATCGGGAATGATTTAACCAAAACTTTGGTAGTCTGGTCACTTGTTGAGTTGATCATTGTAGGATTTAAATCAAAACTTTGCAGGATGCTAATTGAAAGTCCACTTTGGTGGTTGTTGTAGAGTCTGTAGGTTGCTAAAGACTTGTACTAGGTTTTTATGTCAGGTAATGCAATTTTAAGTCCATTGTGGTGGTTGTTGTAGAGTGATTAGAGTCTCCCTCTTTTTCATACTTTCACACGTTCACTCTCATGCATACATAACCACAAAGACCCGAGTTGGTTGCAGGGGAATTTATGTATTGAACACATGAATTGTGCGCATTGGACTTGATATGCAATTATTCTATTCATGTTTGCCAATGGCCTATGGAGATTCACCACGTGCTGTTATTCCTGAAGAGAGTATCTGCACTGAGGATTTGCAGATAACATCTTTCGAACACCAGACGCCTAGGGGGATGAAGACTTTCTTGCGGCTTCAAGATATTATATATGATGCTGGTGATTCACATACCAATCGGATGTTTCTGGCAACGGAGACCTCATTCCCCCGAATTTTTGAACAGTTTTGCGAAATGGAGCTTTAAGAAAATGCAATACCAATTGCTGCTGATTTTCTGCTACCCCGATTTGATTTTGCCATTACCTCTTTCTGGTGATACTCGAGGCAGATAAGAAGAATACAAAAACATAGACTTGTCAAGGAATAAGCCTTAATTTACATCAGCTAGGAAAACCAATCAAGCTTGGAAATCTATAAGCATCTAGTTGGTAAATAACATGAGCGAATGAATGAGTGAATAGCTTGCTAGAGAAGCTAACAGCATTGTCGATCAAGTGAGAACCTATTGCTTTCCTCTTTCGTCGTCTCCTCTTGCTATCGGCCTTATCCCAAGCAGTCTTGCCTACCTCTTTGATTCAAACAACAGTCACCCACATATCATCAATAATTAGTAAATGGATTTTTTTTTTATCCTAAGCCTAATCATTTCGATTTGGAAAATATTCCAGTTTGACATATTGTTTAGGAAAACAATTTTCTAATTTGACTTTTTAATCTATGCCCTAAGATAAACGAACAGTAAATAAAATGTTATTATCTTTATTTACCTAAAAACAAACGAGTGGTTAGTTTATTGCTAGGCGAGCAATGCACTATATATCTATATATCAACCAATTACAAGTTGGTGTAGTGGTTGTGGGGCTACATCTCATGCCAAGAGGTTCGAAATTCAAATCATCTTGGAAACATAGAGTCGTTTGTGAGTGGGAGGGTCAACCTCTTAAATGGGTCATACAGTACCCGATTCAGATGTAGAGCGACTGAGTCGATCAAATTGGACTAAGATCAAAAAAAAAATATCTATATATCAGTTTATCAAAAGTTTATAAACCTACCCAAATTAAAAGCATTTCTGTTTCTCTTTCTTTTTTCATCTAATTAAAAGCATTTTTGTTTCAATCACACTAATGTGATGACTTTATAACTATTGAGATCCCAACTGTGAGCCCTCACTTCTTGCTTTGTTCCTACAAACTTCTGCAGCAAATGGCATTGCAAGCAAACAGACGAGTCAATTACTGAGGTTTACTTACAGACCAGACTTCACTAAATGTCTGGTGATCGATACAAAGACTATATTTGCATCTCACAAATGTACATAACAGACGGAGTGGTTGTCTTCAACTTATGGGGATTAAGAAGTAGATCAACTTCAATTTCCCTTGTATTAGAAGTTCCGGTGGCAACTGAGTTAATGCCATTCCTCGCTAAAAGAATGAACTGGGCAAGTATTTGTGAATGGAAGAACTCTAAGCTGGAAACATTTGTTGAAGTGCTCTAGGCAAATTCAGCACAATCTCTGCAAAGGCTGAAATAGTGAACCAAATCAGAAGTCACTATAAGCAAGAAAAATCCCCTTTCCTGCCTAGTCAACATGTATGAGTATGTCTGATGACGAGACAATATTTTGTTTTTATCAAATTATGTTTAGCCTGCATATGTATATAACCTGGGTCCAGGAATGTTGTTAATATCCACTAAATAAACATTTGGAGTACCACTACCTTCAGGTAAGCTCATAGTTTGTAGGGCCTCCTCTGCATATGAGAGACGCGCAGGAATAAATTGGCTTGGATATGTGCTTCCTTTGTTGTTTGTTTCTGACATCATGATATCCTTATTCGGACAGTTCAATGGCCAGGCAAGAACTTTCACCCGTGTCGGAAGGACAGACAGCAAATCAGCATATCTTAGGCTGACGGTCACCTTACTGTTATCATATTATCAAAGAGCTTATTAGACGCTCAAATAAACCACAAGTGGAAGCAAAAAAGGAGTTACTTATAAATCAGATGACCAACTATTCTTTTATTTATTAAATCTACAGTTATCTTGGCGTTTCAATTGTCCTGAATTATGTTAGTTGAGTGCAATTCCATACCAGAAAAATAAACTATATCCAAAATTCTGTCTGATATCTACTCAACTCAAAACTATGGTAGGGAAGAGTGTTACCAATCAAAATCATCCAGGACAAACTCGATCATATGGTAGGGAAGACTGTGATAAAGTTCTCCAATTTGATTACCATACAGCTCTCTCATAACACGAACCTACACAATGACAAAAGAGAGCATACAAAAACCATCCTGTTCTCAATCTCAAATAGAAGCAAGTGTATATTTCCATATAAAGGAAGGTATGTATTTCTCTTTTTAACAAAAGGAGTAAATAAAGGATGCAGCGACGACAATCTCCTTAACTTATTTACCCATAGATGGGGTCTGCTCCAGCCCGCCAAATTAAAAAAAAATAATGAAAATTATCTATTTGTTCATTAGAATAAGGGTTTTGTTAATGGAAATTTTGCCTATCCAGTCCATCCAAGTTTTAATTTCTGATGAGTTTGACAAGATCACATAAGATGACAAAAGTTCCCCAATCAACATCCACATACCTGTTCCCGTCTATCAACATATGCTTGCAAAAGCTCTCCAATATGATCTATAAATTTCTGGAAAAAAAAAACCCAACCCAGCAAATTTCCTTTAGAAGAGGGATGAAAGGAAGACAAAGTAAGGCAAATACCAATTGGAAGAGACTTAACCATTGCATTGGATGACAAAAGGTCATTTTCTGCTTCTCTAACTGGTAAGAAGAAGGGAATTGTGTGCTCAAGAACTGTCATCTTCTCCAAAAATGATTTACTCTCGAGGATACAGTGGTACACCTCACATGGTTCTCCTGAAGACCAAAGGAACATATTAGATGACTTGTCAGGTAATTAGTTGTGGTGTTCTCAACAATGACAATCAGCATTATCCTCTCAGTTTCCACAGGCAAAGAAATTAATAGATTACATTTAGGCATTATAATGGTTGATTGGCTTAAGAACTCCTGAAGAATAAAGCATAAAGAACTAAAAGAAGAAAGTAAAAATGTAATGCTGCTCTACATGAGTACATCTGAGGTCCAAGAACCAAAACATTCAGTCCTTTTTGACCCACAAAGCTTTTTACATGATGGAAAAGGGTAAAACAACTGAACATTACCAGCGAAAGATGTCTCGTATTGTATGCCAATCCTTGCACCTTCTAAACAACATATAAACTGCTCAGACAAAAGAATAGGATGGAATAAGATCTACAACATATCCAAAATATCTCAGTCAACAAAAGACCAAATCTAGCCTTTTATTAGATACTAAGGAATATATCACTGTAATTCCACAAGCCCTGATAGAGTTATTCTACAATGTCATTCACATTCAACATATCCAAGAACCTTCCTACCTTATTTGTCCCCACTCGGTATGTAATTTTGGAAAGGAAAGGTGATTCAGACATTGTGTTTATATCCGCTGGTATTGCCTTGCGATCTGCCTCCATATGTACCTATTCAAAACGGAAAATATTGCATGGAGCACTTCAATGTCAAAATAGTTAGAATCAAAGTAAAAATGAATATGAAATAACCAATTTGTTTCTTGGAACACAAATGAAAGAGTTATCTAGTTAAAACATGACAGTAGTTCAACAGCAAAATATCCAATAAAAAGAAACATAAATGTAAAAATGTCAAAACACAACACATGGGAAGGGGAGCCAGGAGCATACCCTTTCACGTATGGTTGCTAATAGTCCATCATTCCACTCTTCACCTTCTAACTGCAATTCTGTAATGTAATAGTTACATTAAAAGAGACATCAATCACATTGTCATGCGTATAAGAAAATCTCATTAAACACTTGAGAGGTAGCAAATATTGTTTTTAAAAAGTTACCTTCATCTTGGGAAGCCCGAGCAGCATCGAATTCCTTTTGCAGACGCTCAAAGATCATCTTGTCCGAATCCCTGATGGGGGGAAATGAAAAAGCATAGGAGTTTCAATTCATAATATGAAATTAAATCAACATGTAATGAAAACAATCAAATATCACGATACAGATAAAAAAGCACAGCCACCTAGATTAATAGATGAAGATGAAAATATCAACTAATACTCTTTCCAAATATTTAGTACCAATCTAACTAGTTTAGATCCTGTTTTGTGAGTTAATTTAGTTTTTTTTTTCCAATTGGCAGAGTCAAATTCCAAAGTGAGTGTTCTAATCATCCTTCAATATGCCCGCCATTCTAATAAATAAACCACAGATTGAAATATCTCAATTACGTGTAACACTCATTATTGTCAGGATGCATGATGGTGACCAGAGTATTAACTAGCACATACATGGACATGAAAAGGATAGATAACTTCAGGTAAATCATCCTTGTGTCAAGAGTCACAACAATTGCTCTAATAAGTTTGATCTGAAATACATTATTGGAAGCTAACAAGAATTACCAAAAGCAAGCTTTTTCGTAACTGTATAAATGCGCGAAGCATTCCCAGACTACATATGGAAAATATTACAAAAAGATCGCAATTTGTAAGAGTGGAATACAATTGGCTAAATGCTTTGGATCTTTTATTCATTATAACATGCAGAATGGCTTAACAATGTAATAACACAATTTCTAAGAGTGTGACAAATTTTGACACAACCAGTTACCAATTGCTTTCTATTCCACCACCAAGTAGTCCAAAATCATGTAGATTACATCTATGCTCTGGAAACATATATCACTGCATAAAAATGGAGATAGCCGAAAACATCATCTCTTAAAATTATTCAGCAATGGAACATCATTCTTATTAAATATTGCCAGGTCTAAATCCTTGAGTGAGGTTGAATACGAGATTGAGAATTATAACTTTCCACTTCAATGTGCTCAATTATATGGTTCATTTAGATGACAAAACATCCACAGAACGAAAGAAGACTTTGATGCAGTCATAAATGCAAAATATTTCCATGACAAGAAGTAGAACTTGTATTGCTATTCAACCAATAAGGAATGACAATGAATTATGAATCATAAACCAAATATAGTTAGCTCAATTTCTTCATAAATAATGTACCTGGAAAGGCGCTCGGTAAGCTCTGCATGTCTCCTAATGACATTTTGGACTGTCAAAAGATAGATGTTATTATTTTACTAGCTGAAAGGGTTAAAACAGAAACATACAATTTCATAAATAGATAAATTGACCAAGATGAAACCAGTGAAAATTACATCGAGATCTTATTGCCTCCAAACTGTTATCATCTTCCTGCATGAAACTCTGTTGCACAAGTCACAATGCAGCAAAAGTTAATAGAGATACATGTTCAGTAATGAGCAATAAGTTTCATTCCATATTTCATGAAATTTTAGATTTTAGATTTGTTGCTAGCATATCTCATCTCTGATCTCACAGTGAAAAATGCTAAAATCTTGTCATTCATGAACTTACATTAACTGGTGATGAAACTTCACTGTTCCATATTTTCAATGTATCTTTTTGGTTATTTTCATTCTCAAATTTAAGACAAACCGAGACACCATTAAAAAAGAATACGAGCTACTGTTTCGCATCAACGAATTACAAAAAACTAGATATGTAGCTACTGATTATGCAGAATCCATTGGAGGAAGGACAGTCCATGAAGAAAAATAGGGGGAAAAAATGAAGTGCGCTTACCATGGCGAAAAGAAAAATTCTGGCAGAGTGGATCGGGATTTGTCAGTGGGACATTGTCGCGGCGGAAGCTACTGGCAAAGACCGTTGTCTTTCATTAATGGCGAGTGACGCTGCGAATTTCGGCGCAGAAAGAAGGGAAATGGGTGGGGGAAAACAAAGACGAAATTCGCGGAGCTTGGCAACGTGCAGATATGGCGGATAGGCTTGAAGATTGTTGAGAAACAGATGACAACGGCCGATTTGATGGTGAAGGGGATAGCAGTTAGGGTTCTTCCTTTGCAACTTGTTGAGTTTGGGATTTTGAGAGTACAAACTACAAAGTTGGGACTTGGGAGGCAGTAGTCAGAGCCTCAGAGGCAGCCGATGGATGTTAACCGTTCAGAGGAAGATGCCTTTCATTGAATTGGGCCACCCGTTAACGGCCATGTATTGCTCTGAATGAGGACGGCCCATTTGCAATATACAACTCCAAATCCGCCATTAATTGAGATTTTGAACCAATATTTGGCTACTCAGACTAAACCTCCTCTAAATACTAATATAATCATGAATTTTCACATCTCATTTCCGTCACTCAATCCCATCTTTATCTTTTCGATTTGAATCAACAATAAATTCATCTCAAATATCATCATCATCTATCAGTCTTCTTCAGCACCACCGACTACATTTGGTTATGGTAACTTTAACCAATTCCAAAGTCAATCAGAAGCTGCATGTGATAATGAAAATTTTGGTAATGAAAATTATGACTATGGTAACTTTCAAACGAGCAATGACAAATATGTGCATGAAGACAATCAAAGAGGTGGCTTCAGAACAGGAAATGGTTATGAAGAGAGTAATGCGGATCTACCAAAATATTAGATGTGATTATGATTCAATAGTTGGTAGTGTCATTTTGTACTTGTTTTTTCTTCATTAGTACTTTAAGCAACTTAATATTTATTTTTATCATAATTTTGATAAATCTATAATAAAAACGGGCTTTCTTTTGGAATTACGCCAAAAACTAATTTTTAGCCTACCATGGGAGATGACCTTAACAACTTCATTTCATGTTTTTGTGAGTAAATAATTACTTTTTTTATATATAATTTTGTGTCATAATTGGATGATTTTAGCGTTGGTTGGTCGAAAATGAGTTGGAAGTATTAAATTTGAACTTGGTTAGAACTGAAATATGTGATATGTGAAATGGCCAAATTTGGGGTTAGTTTGGTTTAACACGGGAAGAACAAACGAGAAAATATATTTGGTTGGATTTTAAATGATAGGAATTAAAATAAGGGAATTTGAAATTTCTAATTATAAAAGGTGAAATTGCAACTTAGTAGGATTACGTATGTTAAATTCCTTTAAAATGAAGGGCATTCAATTCCCGAAAAGGAGGTCATAGTTACTTATGATCTCAACTCTAGTGTTTTCGGGGAGATGCAGGTTCCGATTGCCCACGATTCTGGCTGGCCAGCCCAAATATTCCACACTGGAAAGCTATCCGAACTAAGCGGAAAAAATGTGTTATATCTACAAGATGGAGTTAATCGAGGGGTGTGAATTCAAATGGAAGACGGGTTACAAATATGATGTGTAGGTGATGAACAAGTAAAAATTTTCGGAAAAGCCGGTAAGAGCATGCCCAACAACTGCTCTATTTTGGATAAATGACATCCATTGGGATTGGACAACACCCACTCTCATACATGAATCCGGAGATGGCGGAAAAGCCATGTTGTTTCCGAAGAGGTAAATAGAAAGATCAAGTAAACGAGTAACAAAAGACGTTGACCATAGCCTCATTGGCCATGCACTCAAAAGTTTCCCCTATACACATCTCCATATACCCATTGCACTAAAAAAGACGAACCTATCTAATTCTACCCAACCAACCTCCTACGCCACCCTTTCTCTAGCTCGCACAGTTTTGAATTTGCATTTTTACTGTCATTCTCCCTTTACATGTTTCAATTATCCTACAAGCATACTCCCTAGCATTACAATTTACAAGCCATGTTGTTTGTGTGCCATTACAAGCTGATGCTGTTTAGGTACAACATGAACCAGAGAACGATTACAGTTGAAGAAGACAAGACTGCCAGGGATAAGGCCGAGAGGAGACGACAGAAGAGGAAAGCAATAGGTTCACTTGATCGATCGACAATGCTGTTAGCTAAGCCTAGCTATAGCTAGGATTCATTCGTTTGTTCATGTTTTTTTTTTTACCACGTATTGACGTATGTATAAGGTTGGTTGTCTACTTAATTGTCATAATCATGAACTTGTTCGCCCAAAACCTACCATACACAAATTTGATCCTTGTAAAGATAGCAACACACAATCTTAATTAATACACAGATTAAGACAACATAACCTGTGGTTTTAAACTAGGCAAGTTACGCTAAACATATACCAAATTTTATTAAAATAGGCAAATTTGATCCTTGCCACCTTGAAGGTTCAATAGGATTGCCCTAGACACCATTTTATTAAATCATTCCATATCAACCAACCAAAGGTTAAACAGAGATATACCAGATTCAATCAGTTGGAAAAGTGGAAAATACAACGTGAGTGTGTTTTGAAACCTAACCTATGATTTTAAAATAGGCAATTTGCCTTCTTCCACCAAATCTTTCTTCTCTTTCTTGGATCCATGGAGCTGTAGGAGTAGCGAGTTGGAAACGACAAATATCGAACTCAGAGCCATCAGTCCGCCTAACAAAACAAATTATGTCAAACATAGAAAGCATAAATCTGATCATATGGTACAAATGTATGTATGTAGCCAATTATACAAACTAGGATAAATTTCAGGTTGCAGCACTGCTATATTGGTGAGGGGCCTTACAAACTAGAATAAATTGAATAAAAGAAAATAGGCATCAGTCAAACATTAGCAAATACTCCCCCCGTCTCAAAATTTAAGTCGTTTTAGGATTTTGCACAAGTTTTCATAAAACACTCACACCTCAATCAACATCATCATTCCACCAACTTTTTTCATAAATTTTAGTATTGTTTTTTAATACCCACTAGGCCACTACATTTTTTTACCCAATCAAAATATTTTAAAAAGTTAACAACACACAAATCGATACAAATCATTACTCCCCTACCTAGAAAACCTAAAATGATATTTATTTTGATACAAGAATAAAAACCTAAATTTCGAGACGGAGGGAGTACTACGTATCATTTAAAAAGGTTTTCCAGCTCATGGAAAGTCTTATATTCCTTGACATGACTATTTATGTGTATAAGAAACGGAATTTTTCCTCAAAACCATCCGTATGCTTTAGTATTTATAATGCCATTCTTATTTTTGTATCCTCAAGATTGTGTTTTGAGAATCACCTGAAAGAGAAGGTGTCATGGCAAAATCAAATTGGGGTAGCAGAAAACCAGCAGCGATGGGTATTGCAATCACATTATATGCAACAGCCCATGACAAGTTCTGGCGTACTTTCGTCATTGTTGCACATGCTAAATCAATGGCATCCACAACCTGCCAATAGAAAAGGATGAGAATCGTAGAACACAAGACGGGGATCAAATGACAGCCAAGTATCTCATGTTCGAAATGGCTGCAATTGGAAGGGCGAAGGCAACTTGTGGTTCAAAGAAAGAAACTTGTAGTTTGAAGAAGGGAAGGAACAATCACTCCATCACCTACTCTTATTAATGCCGACTAACAGGCTCCACTAAAATTCCAAAACTAAAAAAGCCGTATGCTAAATGCAATTGTTAATTCCAGGAAACACAGATGTATAGTAATACAAGTGTAGAAGAACATACTAAAGAAAGGGACCCACCTGTGACACTCTATTTCCTAGAAGGACAATAGAAGCAGCATCAGATGCAGCATTTTCTTGAGCTCCATTTCGCAAAGCAATACCAACATCAGCCAGAGCCAAAGAGGGAGCATCGTTCATGCCATCACCAACCTGCAAGGATTCATGTATCAATACAAAAAGTAAGCTCCTCGTACAATAAATCACATATAAACAATTTTAAAGACCCACAAGATGCACTAAATTATTCTTTACATGCATTTTTCATGGAGCCATTTGTTACTGTGTCACTATCAAGAGGACAATACTGGTACTAGTAAGAAAGAGAGACACTTAGCAGAGTAAGCATACGAGAGGTTTATGCTCTAGATAAAGTGGTAACCAAAGATGCACCTAACGTCATTCATTTAGAAGTTTTAAAGTTTCTTCCATTTGGCAGCACCTCATGGGGTGGGGCTTGTTCTGCATCATCCGAACCAAACTTATGAAAGCACTTCACTTATCGCCTGAGGGATCTTAATAATCTTATTAATTTACTTTCAAAGGGATTCCTCTCACTCAAAGATGGGTTTGTTCTTGGATTAGGCCTAGTCACCTTCCAGCCCATCTAAAGAATAGAAAAGAACTTCTCATGTCAACGACTCAAAAGGGCTTTCATACCATAGCTATTTGATGTCCAGACCCCTGAATATCTGATATAAAACTAGATTTCTGGCTCGGCGTGAAGGATGCCTTTACAAATTCACTTCCTATACCTACAACTTTTGCAACAGTTGAAACTGCCTCTTCTCTGTCACCTGATATAAGGAAAGTGTTGATGCCCATCTTTTGCAGCCTGACAAAAGCAGCACAATGAAAGTTTTATTAGCTTACAAATGTGAGCAATTTTCACCACACAGCTCAATATCAATCATGTATTAAAGATACACAGATAGCATAACAGATGCATTGTTTTTTGACCAGGGAACTAAACCCTGTGCATTATGTGAAAAATTAAGCATTGCATATTTTTTTTATTTTTTTTTAAGAGGAGCATTGCATATTAGATCAAAGATCAATCCTGGAAGTACAGCTAGCTAATGTTAGATCAAAGATCAATGAATGATATGAAAAAGAGCATGTCAATAACAACAACAACCCAGTTAATCCCACTATGCAGCGGGGTCTGGGGGGTCAGGATGTACGCACTCATACCCCGAACATGTTGAGAGAGTGTTTCCGATAGACCCATAACAATAGAACAATAGAACCACATAGTAATAGGACTCAGAGAAGGGAGAAGAGACAACATGGAATAAGAAAAGGGAAGGTGCAAGGAAGAAGCGAGAAAGTAAACATATGATGAATCTGTCATCTAGATGTTCAAAGGCCCTGAAAATCGTTTCATATATTATAAGCAGCATGCTTTATATGTATAAAAAAAATAGAAAACTCATCAAAAAAAAAAAAAAAAAAACTCCACAGATAGGAACAGCAGTTGCAAAATAAACCCATTATAGAGCTAGTGAACATTATTATTGTAACTGAAACTTGAAATCAAGTGCTGTCCGAATTGACTAAACAGGAAAAGGTATAAGTTGATGTTCCTCCTCCACACCCTAAAGGATACTCTCCATGTCTACATCTAAATTTGACTAGCTCCCCTTAGTAAATAGACATACTACCTTGCAATAGTGAATTTAGCATCATGTCTCAAGTTGTCGGAAATCCCAATGGCACCAATAACACCCTCTTCCTCATGACCAACATAAACAGTGGTTTTTGAATAATTTTCTGCAGTAGTCTCTTTAGTTGACTCATGCATCAGTATATTTTCCAAATTCTTTAGAACGGATTGGCTTGTTTTCTTCCCAAAGCGTCCTATAATCCATTCTAAAGACCCAACTGCAACCAATCGTCCATCTACTTCTGCCATAGACCCAAAACCTGGCTCTGTTAGTTGTCCTCTCGTTGCAGGAATCAAGAGACCTAGTGACTCTGCTTTTGACACTATAGCTTTTGCTATAGGATGTGATGCTGTTTTCTCCACTGCCGCGGCAAGTTGTAGAACTTCTGAATCATTGTAGCATAAAGATGCTACATAAGTGACACATGGTTTTCCTTCGGTCAGAGTTCCTGTCTGGAAGTTGATCACAATCAATCGGAATATAAAGCAAATTTTATGAATTCTGATACAATTGGTCTAGTAAGTATATAGAATGAACAATGTTTCAGATGGGGAAAAGATAAAGAATAGTTAAAACTCTAATTCCACCTTATCGAATGCAATAGTGTCTATGTTGGCCAAGCGCTCCAATACATCTCCCCCTCTTAAAAGAAGTCCTTGTTTTGCTCCTAAACATTTTTTAAAAATATTGATAAACAAAAGCAGAGTTATCATGAAATGAAATGGGAAAGTACAGGCACCAAAGAACAAGTACAAGGCCTCTTGAACCCAACAATATGTACATCAAACATAATTGGAAAGTTCAAGATTTATAAGGCATAAGTATAATTCAAAACAAGATTTCGAACCATACTAACACCCAAAATACATCTAATAGTGTACTTTGGTTTTTCTCTTGGAGTATGATCAATCCATATGTTATTTTTTGGATGAACAAAACATTCTTATTATAATGTCGCTAAACAATAATCATTTAAAATATATTACCAAGAGAAATGCCCACTAATACTGCTGTAGGTGTAGCAAGGCCCAATGCGCAGGGGCATGAGACTACCTGGAAGGAGAAGGGATGTAAAGAGATATAATCAAGATATATGCATTTCAAACCAGTGCAAGTTTATGACGATGCATAATGATTTTTTCCAATATATTTTTCATACATTACACACAATGTGGTCAATAGAAAGGAAGTTTTGCCATGTGAACTTACTTCACTAAGAGATCCAGTCAGTTACTTGTAAACTATGATGCACGTAAAGAGTTGTCACACATCTTTACAACCAGCACTAACCATTCTTGTGTTATAAGCACATGATATTCAAACAACTGAACTGAGCAAATAATACAACGATCTAATCAGATCAAAGCTAACACATAAACATACCACAAAACAAGAATAAGAAAGTAACGGCAGCTTTTTCCTAGTTCTAATATGGAAGTTAGAGTTCATTAAAGATATTTTATTTTATCTCAGACCATTGAAATTGTGAAGGATTATTTATAACAGTGTCAGTGAGTTCCTTATCTTTCCCATTAAACTTCTTTCAGGAATAACTCCAGCTACAGAAGAGAGTTTTCTACTAATTGAATCTTTCAATTACAGAAGAATCTTTCAGGATTATTTATAACAGTGTCAGTGAGTTCCTTATCTTACCCACCAAATTTCTTTCAGGAATAACTCCAGTTACAGAAGAATCTTCATTCTTCTGTAACTGGAGTCGATCTTCAACATGTTATCAGCAGATAATCCCGAGAGTTTTCAACTAATTTAATTCTATCTGTTATTGTAAGAAAATCGCCAGGAAGGGAGATAGCTAAGCTGAGTTTCATTTGTTATTAAACAATATTATTAGATAATCCACACATGTCTACTACACCCAACCCCCTCTTTCAACCACCTACTCGAAACAGACACACATAAATAAAGAAGAAAGTAACATTAAGTACTCCATAGGCTATACGCATATAACAGATGTGAAAGCTTTAATGAACATTCGGATTTCCATTAAGTGAACAAAATACATGTATGAATAAATAAACAATTGAATGGAAACGCACCAATACATCAACTGCCAGTTTCAAGCTTAAAAGCAATGAATTCTCATCAGGTCCAGCTACGTCATTAAGCAAGACATCAGGAAAGATCTGTGTCCCAATAGTGTACCTAAATAGAATAGAAACGGGATGAGTTGTTGGCCAGATATTTTTTATGAAGATATAATTGACAATACTTTCATTAACCACATGGCCTTATTTGTTTAGAGTAAATTCAAGAATAAACCAAATGGAAAATAGCAGTTATACTTCTCTAGTTGAAAAGATATAATTGACAATACTTTCATTAACCACATGGCCTCAGGAATCTATCCAGAATCCAGACGAGGCGTATAGCAGCAAAGACAGAGTCTTTATACTACAGAGAGTCTTTATACTTTGAATTAATGTTCACAGGACATTGGACTTCAGAAAAAAAAAGACATAACAGTTAAATGCTACCAAATCATTTTAAATGTACTTTAGACACAAAAAGGACAAAGAACTTCTAGGCAAACTATACCAGCTCATATACCCCAAGATTAGATCTCATTTACAATGTCCTATTGACCTCCACTCACTAAATCAAAACCTTTAATCAGATATGAGATATACCAAAAAGCAAATGTTGCTGCTGATAATGTCATGACACTATAAACAAATGGCCCAGCAATGGAATCTGCAAGCCTTTGTATGGGAGCTTCTTGACCTTGAGCATCTTCAACCTGAACAATCCAAAGATTAATTGCAGGAAAGCTAAAGGGATTTTTGTCTCATAGCATACAAGTTTAGCAGCAGAACTAATTCGGTCACAATTAAAGCCTAGTTACAACTGATATGTTTTTAAATCAATTCTAGGGAAGTTAAGGATATCTCTTTCCATATTCAAGTATACTAGATTGGCCCAAGAACCTTTTATTTGTCTTTGAAGGGTTCTAAAAAGAGAAGGCAGAAAACATTAACTCAATTGAGAATGTGTAAATGAACATTGACAACAGAAAGATTTACTAATTATTCTTCACTAGAAATCAAAGATATCTTGGATTATACATCTGCCTCCAAACCTAGACTAACATTTTGTGGTCATCCTATGCCAGGTGACTTACATACCATATTTCCAAAATCAAGGAGAGGAAAAATGTACAGTACTAGACAAACAAGCCTAAGTGGCAACATTTGAAATTTGGCCGATTTCAATTCTTTACCTCGATTAAAAAAAATTAGTAAAAACGACGGATAACGGATGTCACAATCTATTCTTAGGAATTATAGCCTCATACATTTCTTACTGTTGAAAATTTGAAGGACTGAAAAGTCTAGAGCATTTGATAAATAAACTTATTTAACATTTCACAGCAGCTTTTGCAGTTTCTGAAAAAGGAAGCAAGGGACAGTACCATAAAGAAAGAAAAATATTTATTGGGTTATGTTCCCTCATTATGAATCAATAAATCCAACATATCCATAAAAAGAATTCACTCACCATGCGAATAATCTTGGAAATTGTAGAATTTGACCCTGTGGAAGTAGCTTCTATTCTTAAAGGACCATCCTGAAGCCATGCACAAACATTTTCTCATATAAGAGATAAGAGAAGGGGAAAAATGCACGAGTAAATTAATTACTCGCGCAAGAAAAACTTCGTCAATCTACAGGAACATAAGGGATTTTTTTGAGCCGAGTTTACTTTGCACGCTCATGAACTATGGAAACTTTACGTGGAGGTCATATATTTGTAATTGGGATGCAAAACATACTTAGGTTGCAAAAATATAAGGTTCCTAAGACAACCAGAATTTTGCAAAGAAAAGTTAGTGATATTTTCGAAAACCAACAGAAAGGCTTCCCTAAAAAGAGCCCTTGATCCATACAAGACATTATTTGATTTTCTAGTCGATTCAGCCAGCACACGTACAACTAAAAACTACACAGAAAATCTTAGAATAATGTTGAAACAAACTTACGTAGGGAAAAGAAACCCAAAACTGCCCAACAATCAGTTTTTCCTCAAAAAAGAAAGAGCAGTGCTACTGCTAAGAATCTGCAATGTCATCACAAAATTCTACTGAAGCTGGACACCTATAGGGCATCTATTGCAGAATGTAGAAGGCAGTTTTTCATACCCAATTGATGGTTCCAGCTGAGACAATAAGTCCTTTCTCCTTGAATACTGGAAGTGATTCCCCTGAAAGCATGGATTCATCCACAACACTCCTGCCTGCAAGAACTTTCCCCTGTATAGCATATTATCAAAAAAAAGTTAAGCTACAAATAAGCATGGTCTCAATTTTCAAAATTGCAGGGTCATCAAATAGATATATGACACAGCATCTACAAGATATTATATGCATTCTGAATATTCATGTCAAATGGGATGATAATAAATTGCCTTTTACAAAATCTAATGAATTTCAATCAAGTGTAATAATTCAAGATGAGCAATTGACCATAAAAATGCAGAATTAAAAAATTTTAGTTCACATACATCCACAGGTATAGTTTCTCCAGGTAAAACCAAGATTGAGTCCCCAACTCGAATATCGTCCGTTGGGATTTCAACGCAGAATGAATCAGAAGAAATAACTGCGCTGGTTGAGGAATCACTCTCTGAAGACATAATCACAAGTCGTGACTGAGTGGATACAAGTGACTGCAACAGTGAAATGGTATTTAATAAAATAAAATATCATGCATAGCCCGAAAAAAAATACAGAAACATGAAACTATTTTTAAAAAGAACATGAAGTACCCTTATGGTGACATGTGATTTGCATAACACAGGAACTATATGAGACATACATTTAATAGTTCGTATATCCCAAAATATATACCATCCCGATGCCAAAAGTTATAGTGTTACCCTGGCTTACTAACATATAATACCATAAGTTTCATCTTAAAATGCACAGGACAGTACCTCCTTAGAACAACTATGCTACAGAGAAGCCTTTTCTTGGTTTAAGTTAGAGAAGGAAAGAGTCTCATTCTGCAAATATTGACCAGATTGATAATCTTTCTCAGATCAACAACTTGCATTACTTGATCATGGAAAAGAAAGGATTTCTCGAATGTTTCAAATGAGAACATCATCACATCAGTAAACACTAGTGGAAACTTATGCAATATGAGAAAGGCCCCAGCCAACTACAATTAATCAGCAATTCAAAATATCATACAAGTGTGTAATGAGTAATGATTGAAACTTAATAGCATAATCTACACTTAACACGACCAAGTAAAATCATAACATACATGAAGTTCACGCTACTCACCAAAAGTTCATTCATATCACTAGATGCTTTAATTCTTGCTTTCTCCTCTAGAGACCGTCCAAGAAGCACAAAACCAAGAAGCATCACCTGCACACTAAAAAACAAATCCCTGAGTAAGAAATCTAATAATTATTTAAGTGTTCAGTTTTCTTTTTCTGTTCAAGGAATTTATTTGCAGCAATTTCTCCTGATTTCTCGTTTTTGTTGTTGTTGTTGTTGTGTTCTTGTTGGGACTTGGGAGGATATACCCAGTTGCTTACAGGTATTCAGAACAGAAAAGTAATCCCTGAAAAGGTCGCTCACTATTCTCCAGGAAAATATGCAACAAAAAGCAATCAAGGCGGATACAGAAGGATCATTTTGAAAAGGAAAATTATCGATAATGAATTAGAGATGAAGGAAAACGCACCGGTTCATCAAAAAATGATGCATCCCACTCGAGTCCAGGGTTGAGAAGTGACACCTGCAAGACAACATTCATTAAAATCAACAATTACAATTTACAGGGATGTGGACTTCACCGAGAGTCACTGCTAACAACTACACTACAATTAATGTAAATATTAATTAAGAATGTCTTCATTAAGAAAGGATCTCACAGCACTTATGGTGAATGCAGCCAAAGATCCAAATCCAACAAGAGAATTCATGTTTGGAGAACCCTTTCTGAATGCCCTAAAGCCATCGTAAAGCAGATCTGTGCACAATTTTGTTCACACCCACAAGTCAATAGGTCAGAACTCCGAACAGAAATGAAACTGTTCCAGTTGTTACAATGTGCTTTTGTCAATTAATTTCCTTTCAACCTACAATCTCCCATAGAACGGTAATTCCCTGTACATGCATATACATAACATTTGAACTGAAAGGGTTCTTGTTCAGTAAATGACTCTACCCACTAAGAATAAGGTAATTATGTACTCTATCCAAAAGAAAAAAGAAGCATCCTGCACAATATATTTAAACAAAAAGATTTGAAACAAGATAAATGATGTCCCACATAAATCAATAGCTAGTTCCTGATAGTAATACAGTAATCGGGAATACAATAAAACACTGAGGCTCGGTGCTCAATCTAGGCATATTTAACTATCAAACTTGTTCAACGCATCCACAAAACCTAGTTTATTGATCATGAAAAAACATAGTTAAATACGGCAACTTAAAACACAATTTGCAAAAAATATGACATTCAATTTGGAAAGGATGATATCACTGACAAGCCGATTTGTTGAACAAGGTAGTCAGGAATACCAAAGGAACAGTGAGGCAATTGTTAAACTTCTTGTACTGATCCACAAAGCCTATCTTATCATTTTTGGATCACATCTCCCCAACAGCAATTTATTAAGTCTCAACAACAAGAACAAATTTGAACGGAAAGGTCGGAAACAAACCTCTTCCAGGCCCAAACAGAGCTCCTAAAGCCAATCCACCCTTCACATACGAGTTATGTAGCAAATCCCAGATTCCTCCTAATTAATCCAATCAAAATCACTAACCAAATGTTAAAACTCAGATATGAATCCCAGTTGGCCTCAGAATCTTTTGCACGAATATCAGTAATAAATTCAACCTACCATGAGCAATATGAATGCCAAGAGAGTGCAGTATATGAGAAGCATGAGAACCGCAACACAGAGCCACCAAGGTCCAAGCGAAAACCACTCGGGTTCGACTCTGCAGAAGCAACTCCTCCCTCTTTTTCACAGTCTCCTTCCACTTCCTCACTCTCTCCCCAACACCCGTCCCGGCTACGCGCCTCCTCGCCTCGAAACCGCAATCGGTCAATATCCTCGCCAGGCTCTCCGCCACTTCCTCCGCTGCCTCCGAATCGACAGGCTTCAGCTTGACCGCAGCTGTCTCGGTCAACATATTGACCACCGCGGAGTCAACGCGCTCATCGGCCGAGAGTATCCCCTTGACGCGTGACACGCACGCGCCGCACATCATCCCGGACACGTCCAGCAGAACTGGCGAATCATTCGCCGCTACTGCTAGGTTTCGCCGTTCCTCAGGCTCGGATCTGTCGATCGGAGCTCTAAACTCGACAGCTTTCGAGACAATGAGGTTAAGTCTTCGGCGCGGGGAACCGCCGACGGTGAGGATTCTGGAGCATCGGCGGCGCGGGAGGCGGTGAAGGCCGGTGTAGGAAAAGGAGAAAGAGCAGCGGCGAGTGGAGCTGCGGAATGTGGGATGAGGAGAGAGAGAAAGCTTGATGAGATCGGCCGCCATGGCAAGCGGGAGGGAAAGAGGATGAACCGCCGAGAATCGAGCAGAGCCAAAGAGGAATAGATAACGGTGGTCGGCGAGTGACTACAATTTTCTCTCTTTTTTATTTATTTTTTAAATGTCCAAAGTTGCCAAGTTGGCTAACGGAGGGAGGACTGCCGTTGGATTAAGTGGAGGCACACGTGGCGAAATCTGGAATCTGGAAGTTAGCAACGTCTTCTGGTTGGCAACGACAGATAGGCAGTGGCGTCCGTCACCCGCCATTTTTGTGGTGAATGTTTACTTGCGACTTTTAGTTATGTTTATTTTATTATTCTTCCGTTATAAAATAGACAGACTTTTTTTTAATTAGGAAATAATTCGAGATCAGACAACCCTAAACCTCGATAGTCGATAAGTCGGCAGACGGAAACCGTCAAAAAGAAACGAAATACAATGAGGGTGCAAGAAACAAGCACAAGAGCTCTACAAAGAGAAACAAGCCCCACTAAACCGGACGAGATGCGGACGTAGACGAACGAACGAAGCCAAGCGCTACCAACTGCAACACCGCCGGCCAGCGGTACTTCAGGAAACACCTGTGGGCAGTGAAGACGAACCTGCAAGGAAGCAGCATTCCGGGAAAAGGAAACGCCTCGATACACACTGCCACGACCCCAGCCTGACCCGACTCCGAACAGCCAGAACCCCATCAACCGAAGAAGAAAAGCCAATCCCCCCAAACCGCAGAGCCAAACCGCCTGAATCGAAAACGCACCAAAAACCCAAACGGGGGGTAAACTAACCCAACTCGGGGATTATTTAACCAATGATAGTTGTTGTTGTTATTATTATTATTATTATTATTATTATTATTATTATTATTATTATTATTATTATTATTATTATTATTATTACTATTATTATTATTATTATTATCAAATCATACTACAAGAAATTAGTGGGCAGTCGAGATACAATCTGGGCTCCCACCCCCTTAGCAATAGCAAAACTAAGTCTAGTAAAAATATAGGCTGCAGCACGGGCTCCGGCATCCTGAGACATCGAGAATTTCTGGATCCGCTTCAACAAAGAAACATCATCTGTATCCAGCTCCCCCAACGTAGAGAAAGAGAAGGGTAAGAAACCATAACCAGCCGTCACGCACAAATCTCGATACTTGACACACTTACGCTGAGCAGCATCAACCACAACACGACCAGGCACAAAGTTAGACATCCCTGACTGAGTCAAAGGGGAGGACCCTGTCAGATCAACACACACGTCTCGCCCCCTGTTCCAAGAATAAATAAGCAAATCTGCCGGCCGAATGGACTTATCATGCCCATCAACCAAACCGATATCAACCTCCTTACCGATAGAAATCCCGGACCTGTAGCAGATATCCAATAAGGTGTCTCGAACGAGGTTGTGGCGATGTTTAATGCCCACAATACCCGCAGAAGACACAGCTTGATCACCATATACGTCACCATCAAAGGTTCGAGAGCAAGCAGGACAAGGCCTAGACACCGTGAACAGCGGAACACCTAGTCGATAGCTAAGCACACTACGATAGGTCCTTCCATTCATAGTCTGCCCCAACCCAGAAATAGGAACTGCACGCAACCAGTCAGAGGAGTGAGCACCCTGCTGAGACTTCCATAATGCCGCCTGTCGTGGAGTCAAGGAGAAAACAGAGTCCGATTCAGCAGCAACCTTTGCGAAATATATATCTGCCAATTTCTTCATGAGTTTAGGGGCATCGATTTCACTAGGGTCGCGTAGAAGATCAGAACCTGTGGTCTCATTAAAAACGCGCAAAGCATCATCAAAAGTAGGGCCAGCAACCATGATACCAGAAGCACGTAAGAGCTTAGCCTGCAACTCAGCAGATTGTAAACGGGACGCCAAAAAAGCATAATGTAGGACATCCCCAGCAGCATACACTCCGAGCCCACCAAAATGAAAAGGGAAGGTGGCAAGCCGCCATTGTCAATCTCCAAACCCAGGCCCAGACGCAGTGACAATACGTTCCAGGCTAGAACGGAGTGCGACATCAAATGAAAGCTGGGCTGACCCAAAGACACGCGGGGAACAAGTACGCAAAGCAAAGTAAAGTTTAGAAATACTCGTACAAGCCCGAAGCAGTAGTAACTCACACTGTGGGTCATCAATCCTCGCGACAGAATCCATAAGCTCTATGGTTCTAGTCACTCTCTTCTCCACAAGGTCGCTGCCGAAAGTAGGGCATACACTGACAGGCCCACCCAAAACTTTGACGTCGCGCGAAGGCCGAGCAATAGAGAGGGGGGGGGGGGGGGAACACCAGGAAGACGACTCCTGGGGTCTTCTGTAGGCCAAAAAATCTCGGTCTTATCCACATTAAGATGAAGGCCAAAGCGGGGACCATCCTCCATAATCAGATCCAAGACCTTCCCTACAACCAAAGTGTCCCCAACAACAGTGCCATCATCTAAGTACCAAGCCTGCAGACTAAGAGCAAAAGAGTCTCTGATCTTGCAAACCAAAGGATGCAACACCAAAGCAAAAAGCAGAGGACCCAAAGGATCCCCCTGTTGAACCCCTCGACAAGACCATAAGCTATGCTCCCCATAATATAGTCGTGCTGGACTAGAATAACAAAACTCCACCCACCGGGATAAAGCTGGGCAGTGACGGCGAACTTCCTGTAACATGGCACCCCGATCGACTAAGTTGAAGGCATTCTGAAAGTCAACCAACAACATGGAAAGACCCTTCTCACTACCACGGGCCTCAACGAAACGATTCAAGGCATGCAGAATAGCCTCTCCTCCACCGGATACCCCGACCCCAAACTGAAGACCAGCAAAATAACCCGCCAAAGAAGGACCCACTAAACAAGCACCAACCTTAGAGACAAGGCGTCTCCAAATAGTGCCAACAACAATAGGGCGTATACCACCACCTGGTTTAACAAGCGGCGTGAGTGGGGCACTAGCAATGTACTCACCTAGAGCCCGTGGACAACGGCCCTCAAGGAAAAGATTAACCACCCGAGTAGTAGAGGTGATCAAATCGTCCGAAATAGCAACCGCAGCTCCACCCAAACAATCGAAAAGATGCTGAGCACGGAACCCATCCCTCCCACATGACGTGCCACGTGGGAAACTCCTAATCATATCCAAAACAACGGTCGAAGAGGCAACGAGAGGATGGTGATCAACAGACAAAGGCGGCAAGCTGGGAGACGCAGTAGTGGGGTGCTTATCTCTCAGAGCCTCAAGAGTGGCATCAGAATACGGGGCAATACCTGATGAAGAAAGCACCCGAACAGCTGCAGTGTAGTGACCATCACAAATCTTCCTCCGACATTGCCGAAGGTTGAGCTCACTCAAATCAAGGTCCTCATCCACGGTAAAAGAAGGGGGAACCTCAGCTAAGGTCTCCTGTAGAAGCTGCGAACTGCCACCAGGCACACCCCAAGCGCGAATAGCACTAGCAGTACTCTCCTCTTGACGCTGACGCTTGACAGCCGTCCTGCACTCAAGATTACTCCGCGGGGAAAATGTCTTAAGTATACAAAGAGGCATCACAAGCAAGCAAACCCAGCAGGAGAGGTCACCCGGAGAGTCAGCCACACCATCTAATTCCTCTTTTAAAACCCGAGAAAAACCTAGGCGACACTTAGGAGGGATGGATCTCACGGTGCGTAATCCCATTGAAAACAAACGATCAAGCGAAGATAAAGACAAACCAACAGGCACAACCCCAACATCAGCCAATGGAACCGACGTAGACGGAGCTGGAGGTCTAGGAATATCATAAATAGTAAAGCGAACAAGACCATCACCACAATCCGGAGGCTCCACAGAGTCATCTTGATTATGCCGACATCGCGCACGAAAGGTATGAGTTTTAAGATACACCCCACATAGCCAAACCCTCATACGCTTGAAAGTCATCTCAGCATCAGAATAAATTGTCAAACTATTAGAAAGAGTTTGACGAGTAAGGACCTGAGCATCACCACTGCAATGTCGATCACGGAGGTGCCTAAGCATGGAGGTTTTAACAAGGCCTCTAGCACTACCATCAAGGCACCCACAAAGACCCACAAAGGGGCAATGGTATCGAACAAGTTCGGGCATCCCACAAACTATCAAAATACGACAAAGCACTCAGAACTGAATTAAAAACAAAGGAAAACGGGAACATTACCGCCACTGCAACAACAATTAATACAGCGCGCAACAACCACAATGCCGATCATACCACACCGCCGATCAGACCACCCCGCCGAACTGCAACCACAGCAACCAACGGCCTGCTACAGCAACCGCAGCGACAGTCGGAGCAACAGCGGACTGCAGCAGCAGATCGAGCCCATTGACCGACCACCAGACCCGACAGAAGCAAACCATACCCGATCGACACCGTTCCGAGAAGAAGAAAACAAACCTGATGAGATGCCGATCACTGAGACACCCTCCCGGACAGCCTAGTCACAATCGCCGAGAAGAGAAGCAACGGTCTGAGGAAGACAGCATCGCCTCCTGATCGCGCGCGTGCCCTAGTCGCCGAGATGCAGCCCTGCGCACTATTGAATTCGCCAATTGCCGAAGCCGCTGCACCACGAAGTTGCTGACCCTCGAAATCGCTGAACGCACACCATCGCGCCCTCGCGCAGACCTCACCTGCCACCGAGATTGGTTGTCGTCCTCTGAAGCGCCTGCTCCAGCCTCAGGGACGTAGGATAATACGGGAGTATTTTTTATTTATTGATTTTTCTATCCTATGTCATTGGGACGTAGGATAAGATCCTAAATTTAGAAAAAAAAATTTAAATTTTAATTAAATTAGCATTTTTTAATTAGATTCTTAGAATCGCTTGCTTTTTTGTGTAAAATAAATGTTGAAAAATTATGAAATAATATAAACTTCGTATGAGGCAAAGAACAGTTTATTTGTAAAAAGTTGAGTTTATTTGGCTGTTATCATTAGTATTATGGTAATTTTAAATCAAATAAACAAAATAAACAAGTGAAAAGCTACAACAAATAGCTTTTTTTTTTAACTTCAAATTTCAACAAAAAATTTCAAATAATCTGCCATCATACACCGTTTAAGGGTGTGTATGGGGCTTAAGGTAGTAGTTTATAAGCTACTAAAATCAGAGGAGTTTAAAAATTAACCGTGTATGGAGGCAGTTATCATGGGTCGGGTGACTTAAATTGGTGGTTTATAAAAAAGCTAACTTTTATAGCTTTTCCTGAGTATTTTTAGTTTATTTGGTTTGAAATTACCATAATACCCCTAATAATAACCAAATAAGCTCCATTTTTTACAAATAAACTCTTTTACGCCTTATACAGAGTTTATATTATTTCATAATCTTTCAACCTTTATTTCACACAACTTTTCAATTTCAACTTGTTTATAATTTTAGTCACTTTTTCTACCTCATCCCATATGTACTCGTAGTATTTATTTTTTGATCCGCAATTTATTAATTGCTAATATTTTTGATGAACTTGGTTTTTTTTTAGTTCAATTTGAACGGGTTCAATCGTTTTACATTTGGATCGAGTATTGTGTGGTTAACCGTCTCACTCACAACGACTCCATATTTCTAAAATGATTTGAAATTTGAACATCTTAACATTAGATAAAGCCTTACAATCATTACATCAACTTGTGATTAGTAAACTCGAGTTTGTTTTGATGATAATGTATTATGATTTATAATATTATAATAGAATACTCCCTCCGTATCAAAATACTTGTTGTTTTAGTTTGGGCACGTTTTTTAAGAACGATAAAAACTATATAAAATATCAATGATTTTATTAATTTACAAAAATAATTTCATACTTAATATAATTATGTATAAAATTATGAAAACAAATTATGAAAAAAATTAATATTTTATAGATTTTTTCGCTTCTTAAAAAGCGTGCCAAAAAGTAAAAAGACAAGTATTTTGATACGGAGGTAGTATTATGTACTAGCATAAGAGAGATAACATCTCTCCTCCTCTTTTATGTAATTGACTTAAGTGCCTACCTATGAAACATAAAGAGAGAGATAACATCTCTAACCGTTTCTCTAAATTTGCCAAATTCTTCAATTTTGAAAAGACTTTAGATATTTTGTTATAGTAAATTATTTAAACCTTTCTCTGATATAAGAATATGGTGAAAGAGAAAATTAAAATTTCTAATCTAATGTTCTCCATATTTTTTTTAGAATGATCTGATAAATCATTTTTAAAAATATTTAATTAGAGAACCTCGACGTTGTAAATGAAAAATTATTGTTTACTTCCTTATAACAAATACATCATAGTGAAGGTTGGAAATGTTTAGTTTCTCTCTATAAAATGTATATAATATAGAAATTACATATATTCATCAAAGCCCAAATGATGTCAGAACTTGCTACATGAAACAAACTCAACAAACAACCCGACGATAGTCTCTTCTTTTGATCCCTCAGTGATGACATTATCTTCAAGGCATGTCGTGATGGTACATTGAATGCGCCTTCTCCCCTAAAGTGGCCATCGTAGTGACTTTGTACTTGCCTAACAGCGCCCCCCAAAGTTTATGTGGGACTAAAATTGTTACTCATTATGAACTTGTCAATCTTGATGTTTAAAGCATATTTTTTTCTAACTAGATTACAAACTTCGAAACTCGAGCTCTAATACCATTTTGTTATAACAAAGAGGAGAGATTCAATAATAAAGAACAATAAAACACATAAATTTATCGTGGTACACCAAACTTTAGCTACGTCCACATTGATGGATTTTTATTTAAGAGTTTCCCCAAACCAGATGATGATACAAAAATATGTCATACTTGAGGATAGAGCTACAAGAGAGTATTTATAACGTTAAAACCTAGGTTTTACTCGGCATAGGATCGAGGACAAGATTCCTTTGGCCCAAGTGAACAAACCCGGCCCAAAACAATTCAAGGTGATAATGCGTATGTTAGATAGACATAATATGTAGATTTAGATGCATTTAGGTGTAAATATTTTGTGTCTCAAGTGTTAATTACATATTTTGTCAATTTGATGATCGCGTTCGGAATCTACGCGTTTTAAGTGTTAATTGGTAGGATCGTAGATTCGAGCTTGGATGACGGGGCAATCATGGACAGATGGGAGCTAAGGAGGATAAGTCGAGACTTGGGAGAGCATAAGGAGTCCCAAAGGTGTGGAGAAAGCTAAGGATCAATGGAGCACGAAATCAATGTCTAAAATTTGAAACGACAACGAGCTGCAAAAGGTGTCCGCACAATGCGCTGAACTTAAAACGCAGTTTTCGGAGGCCTCAGATGTCCGATCGACTATTGTGAGTATGCATTGGAAAGCTCTCATTGAGCTCTACGATGTCATGCTCTCAAGAAAAAAACTCTAGTCGACCCCGAGCGGCACACACCAATTTTTTCGAAGTGAATCCCGAAAAAATCTTCTGAAATTCTCTCATGAAAAACGGAGCCAGCCAATGTCGAGTGAAACCAGCCGATTTTTCTGAAGCGAAGCCGAAAAGAATTAATCTTTCAAAATTCTATCTTTGTGGAGTTTTTTCTTATATATCCTTTAGAACTGGGTTTTCCAGGGTTTTGGACGACCCGTAGACTTATATATAACCTAGTTTAGGTCATTTTTAGCCATTGGATATTCATCATCTTCTAAGTTCATTATTGACTTTCATTCAAAGCATTTAGAGATTGAAGACATAGTTGGTTGAGTCGTGAGTTTGGAATTCTAGTTCTTTCTATATATGTTGCGAATTCATGGGTGAAACCACTCTTCTACCTTTATGTTGCTTTTGTATATATTTCTTTCTTTTACTTTTGCCTATAAAAATCCCATCTTTTGTCTTTCAATCGATAATTGCACAATCCTCAGAAATACTTGTTTCTCTATGGGATCGTCCCCATACTTGCATGCTATACTGGTTTGTATACGTTTGAGATTTATATTTGGCGAGGTAAACCACGACATTCACCTCCGTCACAAGGCATATCTAACAAATCTTCACATCAACTTGAATCCTCCCACATGTATTAGATACATTTGCCAATGTCAAGGTGTACTAGACACATTTGAGAAATGCCTAGATATACCAAATGTAGTATGATAGTGCCCAGATGTACGAGACTCATCCTCAATGCAAATTTGCCCCATAAGGTAATTAGATTAAGTAATATCAACACAAAAGTAATAGGAATGTACAACACGATGTGTGAAAAAAATAGAATCTGAGTGTGTTTTGATTATCCGATGTAGTTCTAGTTTGATTGATTAAGTTAAGTAAAATACAAAAGTGTCTAAATTTTATTGTAATATAATTGAAGTGATGAATATAAGTTATATTTTCAAAGGTCTATAATTTTTCATTCCGATGTTGAATTGAGGCGAATATATCAAAATTAATTTACTGACTATTCTAACATGTGTGTGTGTGTGGTGTGTTAAATTTAAGGAGGGACGACCCCTTCCCTAGCTATGTCATTGGCTTGCTCCTTAGGTCTTCACGTGACTGAAAATTTGGTTATTCTTGTGTCTAAGATTATCACCAACAACTTCTCCAAAATTGCTCCAAAATGGGAAATCAAAATAAATATTCTTCAAATTATTTTTACTTCAACTCCAACACCTTTCTCATTTCGAAGATTTGGAGAATTATTTAGTTTTGGAAAATGTTGTAGATTTAGAGATCATCTCTATTTTTTCTATTGCTTTCCTATTTTGGAGAATAGGACAGAGAATCTATTGGATTAAAACACCTTAAAATTCTCCAAAAACTCAAAAATTCATAAAATGGAGAATTTGTTGGAGATGCTCTAAGACCACAATCAATGGTGTTGCCTAATAGGGTTTCACAAGGCAATTGCAATTTGAGTAAAAAATAATAATCAAAAGTCAATGTTATACAATGAAACCAAATGGGGAGTTGTAGGGCTTTGACACTAACCCCATATGGAAAGATACTCTGACTTACAAGCACACATTGACTTTTGATTTTTTTTACTCCAATTTGATGGGCTTTTTTTAGGTAAATTATGTAATACACTTATCATTCTTACAATAAAAGTAAAAGAATATAAGACAAGTCAAATACTAGGTTCGTTAAATTTATGATTGAGTAGAATTTAAAATACAAAAAATACATATATTTTTGTCAATTAGGTCTCGTACTTTAACTTGATATAGGACAAGTTAATCCTAACTTGACTTCACAAGTCAGTGAAAGTCCTTATTTAAATCTTCTCTTATTGAATCTGTCTTAATATGCCATATTGTATACCTGTGACAAATAAAAGAGGAGTTTACTATTCAGTGAAAGGAGTTATATATAAAAATAATTTTTTTTTTGAAAAAGCAATCATATATAGTCTAAACATATACAGATAAATTCAATATGATATGATATTTTAGTAGAAATATATACCTTAAATGGCTTTTAGTCGAATTTATGGACATCGAAATCTTGCAGACACATAGTGACCACAAAACTTCATGAGGGTAATAACTCTAATTGAGCGTTTAAGGTCTTTAATCCAGTTGGAATAGCTCGCAGTGTTTTCTCTCAAGGCATTACAAACACAATTTGCAGTTTGTATATTACTGACACCTGTTCTATCAATTTCATTACAACAAGAGACATTCGAGTGCTTCCTGAAAACCTTATAGACATTCCCACATGCATTAAGATTTTTCTGATTTGGGCATGTTCCAATAGGTGGTGGTGGAGATGGAGGAGGGTATCGTGGTATTGGTGGCGATGGTGGAGGTGGAGGAGGAGATTTGGGAGTAGGTGGTGGCAACAAAGGTGAATTTAATGGGGAAGGTGAGGGCAACATAGATGATGGAGTAGGGGGTGGTGATAATGGCTGAGCTTTTGGTGTTGGGGGTTGTGATGGTTGTTGAAATGGAGGGTTTAGGGGATGTGATGGTTGTTGAGCTAATGGGGTGAAGAGTTGTGATGAAGGTTGAGATGGTAAAGTGGATGGTCGCGCGGGCGGTTGAGATGTGGGGGTTAAGGATTTAGATGGCGGTTGAGATGACGGGGTTAGGGATTGTAATGATGGTTGAGGTGTGAGGATTTGGGATTGTGATGGTGGTTGAGACGGTGTGCCAGAGGATCGTGATGGAGGCTGAGATGGTGGGGTTGGTGATTGTGTTGGTGACGGAGATGTCGAGGGTGGAGTTGATGATGTCGAGGGTGAGAATTGTGATGGTAAAGGAGATGTTGGGGATGAGGGTTGTGGTGATGTCGGGGTTGATAGCACTGAAGGAGGCTGAGATATCGGAGAAGGTGATGATGACATAGATGTCGAGGTTGGTGGTTGTGATGACGGCTGAGATGTTGGGGTTAAGGGTTGTTTTGGAACATAAGATGTCGGCGTTATAAATGGTGATGGAGGTTGAGATGTCGGGGTTAACAATACTGATGGAGGTTGAGATATTGAGGATGGAGATGGTGATGATAGGTTAGTTTTCGAAGTCGGGGGTTGTGATGTTGGGGATGGAGGCTGTGTTGGAGGTTGAGATGTTGGAACTTGGGATTGTGATGGTGGTTGAGACGGTGTGCCAAAGCATCGTGATGGAGGCTGAGACGGTGGGACTGGTGATGGTGTTGGTGACGGAGATGTCGAGGGTTGAGATGATGATGTTGGTTGAGATGTCGGGGGTAAGAGTTGTGATGGCAAAGGAGATGTTGGGGATGGGGGTTGTGGCGGTAGTGATGTCGGGGTTGATAGCACTGATGGGGGCTGAGATATTGGAGAAGGTGATGATGGCATATATGTGGAGGTTGGTGGTTGTGATGACGGTTGAGATGTTGGGGTTAGTGGTTGTGTTGGAGCATGAGATGTCGACGTTAAAAATGGTGATGGAGCTTGAGATGGTGGGGTTAACAATATTGATGGAGGTTGAGATATTGAGGATGGAGACGGTGATGATATTTGAGATGTCGAGGTTGGGGGTTGTGAAGTTGGGGACAAAGTTCGTGTTGGAGGTTGAGATGTTGGAACTTGGGATTGTGATGGTGGTTGAGACGGTGTACTAGAGGATTGTGATGGAGGCTGAGAAGTTTGAGGAGGGGATATTGATGCAGAGGTTTGTGATGGTGGGATTTGTGGTGTTAATGTTGCTGGTGGCGGTGGATGCAATTTCTCAAGTGGTGACGGAGGTGGTGGATTCAAGTTCGAATGTGGTGGTGGAGGTGACGGTGAATGCAATTTAGAATGTGGTTGTGGGGGAGGTGGTGAATGCAATTTATTATATGCTGGCGGGGGAGGTGGTGAATGCAATTTAGTATGTGGTGATGGTGGTGGATTCAATTTATAATGTGGAGGGGGTGGTTCTCGATTATATTTAGTTGGCGGTGGGTTACAATTGGCAGTTATTGAAATGAAGTGATTAAGGAATAAAATAAAGAAGAATGCTATCATTTTCATAGAAATTGGTTTAAGAACCATCTTTAGGCTTCAAAGGTTTCTAAGTGTTGTGGGTTAAGTTTGCAACTAAAGAATAAGATATATTTATAGTGAAACTCTATCTACATATTTGCTCTAAAATCAAACAAGACTTTAATGAGAATTATTATAACTTTAAATTTGTGCAATCTTATATGTATATATATATATATATAATACATGGTCCAGTCTATCAAAAATAGTTTGATATTATGGTAGACAATTTTTTTTATTGTAAGGATGCAACACTAAACGCATTCAAGAAATAAACATCCATATACTAAATGCACCTAAAAATTTACTATATACACTATAAAACCTTGCTTCACTTCCAAAATAAAATTTTAATTAACATTGTGCCTCAAGAGTGGCGCAACGTTTATGGTATATATAGAAATTGTTTACGGTGTAAATAATATCTCCTGAAAGAAATTGTATAGAAATTCCAATTTTAACTTCACTTGTTAGAGAATATGCCAGTCCATATTTTTATGATTGAAATTAAGGGAAGTTGTACTTTTACGAGTTAGAACTTAGAATCTTTAAAGAGACCCATCGGTTTGAAGTCAGCTCGCTGGCTCCTAGCATCGCCGATGTTGGAACCGACTCTTTAACATATTGTAATGCACTCTATTTGGGCCTCTCGGTAACTTATATGATATGAAAAATGTGGCAACTAATCACCCTTGAAAACCGAAGCATTAACTCTTCTAAAATGTATATATCCTTGTTGCAAAAGACTAGGAATTACCCAGATGGAAATTGAGGGGGATATCCTCACTATCATTAGCTCCCTCAAAGAGATTTGGAATTGTCCATAGGAAATTGAAGTGATAATCTCGGATTTCCTGTTTCACCTTCAATCATTTTAGAATAGTATCATTTAACAATGTGTTTCGTGAAGGAAATTTGGTGACCGATAAGATTGCACACCTTAACCACAAGTCGATGGAGCAAAGTGTTGAATCACTCAGGTTTTCTTACCTAATCTGACATGATTCTCTTGGCTAGTAGTGGACTAGCTTCTAATTGTTCAACAAAATCTTTCCTTATAAAAAAATATCGAGATCAAAACACTAGGACAACCAAGAAGGAAAGAGAAAGGAAGACTACTAAGTTTGTTGAGACTATTGAATACAGATTGACACGAGCTAAGTCAATCACATAAGTCAAGTGCTGTTCCATCATAAAATAAATTGTTAATAAATAAGTAGTCAACCGACTTATTAACTAAATAAGTCTTAGTATATTCAACATGAAATTTTTTAATCTCTTCACAATAAAACCCTTCCTTACAATTAATTAAACATGTTCTCTTAGATTTTATGTGCAGGATATATTTCATTAATCCTAGCTATCAATATGATTTTTCAAACTTATATACTCTATAGGTAACTTTAGGGGATTAGGATCAATGAACTAGAATAATTTTCTAAATTATGCCCTTTAACCCTTCACAATTGAACGACCGGTTCTCTTATACGGAGTATTTTATTTATTTTAATTTTACTTTAAAATTTATCCATTCAATTTAAATTTTTTCTTTACAAAATAAAAGCACCTCTAAAACATATTCCCTTTGTCTCACGTACAAAACTTATTGTTTGACTTTTTAACACATTTTTTAAGAAGTTAAAAACTCCATAAAATATCAATTTTTAAAATAAGTTTTTTTTAAAAAATAATTTTATAAGTAATTGTATTAAGTATGAAACTATTTTTATAAATTAATAAAATTATATAGTTTTTATCATTTTTCAAAAAAGAGTGTGAAAAGTAAAAAATTAACTATTTTAAGATGGAGGGAGTATATTAAAAGAGTAAATATTATTATTATCGGTATTTGGCTTTTTTTGTGAAATATACGGAGTATATATTTCAACTATAAGCAGTAGCTACAGATAATTTTTTGGTAGGTTAATAATTAAATTGACCTCACCCTATGAAATTCCACAATATTCTCTCTTTTAGTCAATGCATTTTGTTTCCCAATAAAGAGGGTATACACTACTTACCTAGTCGGAGACCAAATCTTTTTTTAATTATTTTTTTTATTTTATACAAGGCGAGAATTTGGGAGAAGTCAATCGCGGTTAAGACTTCGTCCAAGAGCATCCTTCCGGACAATATCTTCGATCGCTAAGGTTGAAGTCAGGCCAATATGAGCAAGTCGATCAGCTACCTGGTTACCGTCTCTACGAACGTGGGAGAACATGATATCATTGAAGAAACAACAAATAGCGAGCAAGTCGGAGAAGATCATTTTGACTTCCCAAGGACACATAAAACTCCTCCGGAAGGCATTAATATATAATAGTAAGACAATCCTCTTCCCCCTTTAAACGCGTGACCCTCCTCATAATCGCGTCAGTCATCCCGTGATGGAGGCCCCAAAACCCAGCCTGCAAAGCCGAAACCAAGCCACAATCTTGCGCCCCACATGACCAAATCTGATTTATAATTACTATTGTGTGCCCCGTTCCGCCCACAAAGATATGGTAACACAATATTTCAAAATTATATTTATTATTTATTAAAAAACTATTAAAAATATGGAAAAAAAATCTCAATTACAATGTGAGGATAAAAAAAATAACGATAAAAATGTGTAAGAAATATAAAATAAAAATTAATCTAGATATAAGAATCAATAACCGATCCGCTGATTAGGTGTTGTTCTTCTTCGAGGGGTGACGACGAATTCGCCACGGCGAATGGGCTCTGCCCATGCTCTTTGCTCTTCTTTCCTCGACCCTTCTTACCTACCCTGCATGTAGGGTTGTGCATCGGTCTAAAACCGAACCGAACCGAACCGAAAATCTCAAAATTTCAAACCAAAAGCCGAACCTAAAGAATTAGGTTCGGTTCGGTTATTTACTGGTGTGGTTTATGTTCGGTTCGGTTTTAACATAATTGAACTGAATGTCCATAATTTTTTTTAAAGTATATACAAATATATATATAAAATATAGTATATATACACATATATACACATTCCAAAATATGTGTATATATTCCAAAATGTGTGTACATATTCCAAAATATGTATGTATGTATGTATGTATGTATGTATGTATGTATGTGTGTATGTATGTGTGTATGTATGTGTGTATGTATGTGTGTATGTATGTGTGTATGTGTGTGTATGTGTGTATGTGTGTATGTATGTATGTATGTATGTATGTATGTATGTATGTATGTATGTATGTATGTATGTATGTATGTATGTATGTATGTATGTATGTATGTATGTATGTATGTATGTATGTATGTATGTATGTATGTATGTATGTATGTATGTATGTGTCTTTTCCCTGCTTGCATTCGATTAAACCAACCAGCTCTTCATCTAAACCGGTATTGGATGCACCTTCCATGTGCAATTCATTGAATTCATTTGTATCTTTTTGAACTTTGACACAATTGCAGAATACACCTTTTGTTTGTGTGGCCTGTTGTAGGAGGAAATCGAGTTCAATAAATAATAAAATAAATCAAACCGGATTATGCCCACGCAAATGATTACAAGACTACCTCCCGATGTAGCAACAGGAAGTCAGGATCGATCATCGAGGAAGCGTGTCAGCGGATCCTAGGCAGCGGAAGAATCTCACAAGTAGTTGTCGACTTCAGAAGCACTCGAACTCGACTAGGGTTATGAAGGTTCGATAAAGTATAACAAAGTAATATAAAGATACTCTAGAAGGGGGGTTGAATAGAGTATGCCAACTTTTCGCTGATAATCTCAAGACTTTTGAAACGCTTGCAAAACCCTTTGAGATTAGACTTAATTCTTTTCTCTGGAAAACCTGAATCACAAAAGAGTTATACAATTCGAAACAAGTGCGGAAATATGGTAAAGCAATAAGTAAAGAAAGCAACGAATTGTTAACGAGGTTCGACACGAACTTGGCCTACGTCCCCGCCTAAGGTTCTTCCACAATCCTAGGATTCAACCGGCTTTATTGATTCACAAGACTTAGGATCCTAATAGCTCATCGAGAAGCCTCTCTCCTATACAATTGCAATCTAGTCAACTCACGTTCTCTTGAAGTCCTAGACCAATCTAGAAGAGCCCCACCTCTCTCAGCTATCTAGTACAATCCTCTTACACTTCGTGAATCAATCGCCTAGTGTCCACTTCATTAGTTACAAACTCTCGAGTATAACACTCTCTCGAAATATATCTTATAAGCTCACTGTGTAACTCTCAAATGCTTTGAAACAAAGTATAAGACTCTTAAGAACAAACAGAGAGAACACGCTGAAGAGAGATCGTAAACTGAGGGCTGAGTGTGCAATGTAGAGCGTCGATATTCGTAAGTGTCCGTCAGTCCTCTCTCTCTTCTTCATCTCCTTTTATACTTGATCAAATCGGCGCCATTTAAAGGAAGAATCTTTTCCCAATGGCTACTTCAGATTATGGCCAAGGAAGGATCTTCGCAATCTTCTATTCCGGGAAACTTCGAAGCCACAATCCACCAGATTTGATCCTCACGTCTTTTAGCTTAGGAAGGAGATCTTCTTCAAGTATCTTCGCTGTATGGTTAGTGCAATATATATAGAATAATATTCGGACACCATACTTATATAATATAAGATAATAAAATACATACAATACAGGTTTTGGATTTCATCAATACAGCTTTACCGTCAAGACCTTTGACGCAAGCTTTGTGTCAAAGCCTTTGAAACCATTTCCGATTTTCATCAAGGGAGTGGAGTTATCAATCTCCCCCTTGATGAAAGACAAAACCCATGCATCCCAAACCTGTGCATCCCTGTAAATTAGTCAAGCAAATATATCATAAGGCAAACTCGGACTAAGTACCTGCATGGGTTAGACAAATGTTGGATCATAAGTTCTTAAAGCCAAAGAGAAACATCCAACAAAGTAAAACAAAACAAGGTCTTCCAAGACCCTTGGTTCACAACAGTTTCAAAGTCTAAACCATCAAACCATCTCCCCCTTTTTGTCTTTCAACAAAGGGAGGAGCGTGAAAATAGTCACCAAAATTAGACTTACCAAAACAATTTCAAAATTCAAACACATTGTTGAACAAAAATGCGCGAATAATTGTAAAACATATTTTATTTAATTTTAAGAATTTGAGTTCGACCCCTTTTGGTCATCCTCTTTATTCGAAGTTGTATCGACACCAAGGCTTGAGTGGTTTTGGTGATTTGGGCTGCACCCGAATGTTGGCGGGTTGCCTACGTATCTCTTGGAAGAGAATCAAGCCTTACGTAGTTCAGAGTGTTTTGGACTTTTTTGTTTGGTTTGGTTTGGATAAATTTGGATTTGGTTTTTGATTTCTTATATGCATCAGAGGATGCAGTTCAAACCCACATTCTAGGAAGGGTAGCTCGAACAACACTCCACCCGAGTAACCTGAGCCCACCTTCTCGGAAGGGTAACTCAGATAACCCGTCTATCATTTGCATAGGAAAACAGTTTGACTTTGAGGCGGAGTTGAATTTGAAATTTGACTTGGGATTTGATTGAGAGGTCAATTTGAGGAATGTGGAATTTGTTTTTTTTTTTAATTTTTGGATGTGACTAAACTCGACGAGCGAAAGCTTTATATCGAACTAGAGTAGACACTTTGAGCTTTGATTGAAATTTGACATTTGGAACGACCAGAGTCGACAAAGAAATTTGAGGAGATTTGATTGAAAGTTTGGGTATGACCGGACTCAGTGAGAATTTGATTTACACTGAGTTTCCTACGTATCCACTTATCTGGTGGAAACAAGTCATCGTAGTTCGAGATAAAAAAAACGGATTTTGTATTTGGATTTGATCATGAGATCATTTTTGAGAGTGGTGATTGAACTCGATGGGCTTTGGCTTGAAAGAGAATCAAATCACCCGTAGTTCTAAACGAACCAATTTATCGTGAATTTAACGACTAAACCTGACGAGCTTTAACTTTGTCTCGGGAATCAAATCTTATATAGTTCTTTTGAGAACAAATTTGAATTTGACTTAAGATGGGCGACTGGATCCAATGTATATTTGAATTTTGACATCAGATTTCCTACGTAACTCATAAAAGAGTATCAAGTCTTCACGTAGTTCTTTTTAGAACTAACTTGATTTTTTTTGGGTTTGACGATTGAACTCAACGGGCTTTAACTTTGTATCGAGTGGCCTACATATCCGACAAGTCGGAATCAAATCAGGCGTAGTTCCTTTTGAGAACAAATTATTTAATTTGGTTGGACTTTGACCTCGTATTCATTTAGAAGTGAATTTAGAGGTTGCCGACTGTACCCAATATACTTTTATGATTTAATATCGGGTTACCTACGTAGCCTATATGAGGCGTTAAGTCTTTACGTAGTTCTTTTAAGAACTGTTTGATTTCTTTTTGGTTTGACGATTGAACCAGACGAGCTTTAGCTTTATGTCCGGTGTCCTACGTATCCGACAACTCGGAATCAAATCGACCGTAGTTCTTTTTAAGAACGATTTGAATTTGAGGAAATTTGGCTTAGGGTTTTGACTCCATTTTCTTTTTCCTCGTTTAGAAGCCAATTTGAGATCGACCCACCGAAATAAATTGACAATGAAATTTTGTGAGTTTAACTTTATAATTTTATTAAACCCAATTTCTAATTTGTGCCGATTATAATTTGTATGTTTTAATGGGTGTGTTTTGCAATTAAACAAAACAAATGTTTTGTCAAATGCGAATTGCCATTCGTATTTGTGGCAAATTTAGCAAAGAGCTTAAGCCCACTTCTTCTCGGTATTGGCCCAGGCTGGAAAGCCCACTTTTTTTTATTACGTGAATTGAGCCTTTCTCCCATTTTCTTTTTAATTTAGCCCACCTTATCGAAGTTGACAGATCTCGATTCAACCGAGGGAGGGTGATACACATACACCTAGTGTATGTGTAAATTTCTACACCTCCAATCAAATGTTGCCATTTGTTTTAATTTTTTTAAAATCATAAACTAAAAAAAATCTTAAGTTTAATTTAAAATAGGTAGTGGCCTAGTGGGATTTACATTAGAAATAACCGTTTAGTTTTATTTTAAACTAAACGGTTATTTCTATGATTCGTGGCACATATATTTATCGATTTTATTATAAGCAGTGATAAACATCATACATTCATGCATATTATGAATACATAGTATTAAAAGGGGGAAAATCATATCACTAAACTGAATTTATAATATTTTTTAAATAGCAAAAATAATTACCAGTTGAATGTTATTTTTGTACGATTAATTTAATTTATTTCAAACCAAGTCATTATGATTTGTGGCACATATATTTTTAACTTAACCTATATCATGTATTTCGCATAAAATTATCAATATTTCATACTTAAAATTTATAAAAATACATTCTAATTATAAAATATTGACAATTTAATTAACCAACTCTTTTTAAATTAATTAATCCAACAACTAAACAAAAAATATGAAATTAAATAATAAGTCCAGTGTAATAAACATTGATATACTAATTATATTTAAACAACTACTTGTTTTGAAATTAGAAATAAAAATATATCTTACATCAAAAAAAAAAAAAATGAAAATTCATCCCTTTCAAGTTTCAACCGATTAAATTTTAAAATGAAAATACGGTTACTTTTTCAAACCCCACTACATTTTTTAATTTCAAAAACCTTCTTTTTTTCTTTTAATAACACATGTCGAGTTTTAATTCGTAGTGTAAAAGTAGACACATACACTTGGTGGATGTGTACATTTGTCCTCAACCGAGCCTTTGCTGCGCTAGTGTGCTCATTCTACTGTTCGACATTTTGAGAGGTATCCCCACCTCGCACACACTGAGGGCGAGCAACCATACGAACGCAAGGAGCTTGCCAGTAGTTCTGTGCTCTTCGGCCTAGACAGTCGAAAGAGGCGACGACTGGCGGTTTGGGCTTGGATGCTCGTCAGGAGGAGCAAGCGAACGCCGAGCTCGAAGGGTGCGAATCTGCGAGCCTCCGCCAATGGAAGACGTTGAGAGTTCTTGCGAAGAGAAGGTTTGTTTCCCTCCTTTCCCTTGTAATTAGCCCTTAATTTGACCTGATTTGGACGATTTGGGTCTCAAAAAAGGTTAAGGCTGATTTTAATTTGTCATTTGGGGTTTTGAGGAAATTGGGGCTGACCTTGACAATATCCAATTAGGGGATTTCTGGTCGGAGCAGTCGACAGAGAGAGCAAATGACTTTAGGCTCGGAGAATCTGAAAAGAGGGCCAATGGAGCTCCGAACAGGGCGACTGGAAGGGATATCAGCAACTACAAGGACTCGTCTGAGTCTCCGGAGCGGCACTGCAACTCGGTCTCGCTAACCAGGTACATCCCTTTCCTTCTTTTCTTTGTTTTCATTGGGTCGAGTCATCAATTGACAGTAGGCATATGCTGATTTTGATTAAGGGATTTTAATTTAGGGTTAGTTGCAATTTGGTAGCAACGAGTGAGGATTTAGGGTTTGCTTGCTTTAACTCTGCCGTTTAGTGCAATTATTTTGCCCCTTTTGATGAATTTTAGGGCTGCATATGAGATGCTTTGTTTGGGACAGCCAAGAGAAAGACTTCCTGCGCAATTTGTTTTTACAGGCACTGAACTGATATGATTTGTCCGGCTTTTGCTGTTCTCTTTCTCTAGACGATCTGTTCTCTTTCTTTGATTTCAATTTCACCATTCTGTCCGGCTGAAGTGAAATTGCTTTCCTTTGTTTGTTTGAACTTGTTTGCAATTTTCATGCTTGAATTAGTTGACCGATTTAGGACCAATTAAGCAGCGTTATGTTGGTTTTGCTTTCTGCAGCAGCTCTTTGGTTGAGTTTAGACTCCCTTAGGTGTAAGTTTAGACTCACAATTTGCTTTGGACTGCCCTTTAGTGCAATGATATTGCCCCTTTTGATGAATTTTAGGGCCGCACATGATGTGCCTTGTTTGATACAGCTGGGAGAGAGAATATCCTGCTTGATTTTTTTTAAAGGAAGTTAGTTTTTGTGAACTGATTTAATTTTTCCAGCAAAAATCTGTTCTCTTTTGCCATTCCCATGTCTTGGCTGCAGTAGAGTTTTTCTCCTTTGACTTGCTTGAATTTGCTTGCAATTTGTGTGCTTGCATTAGTTGGCTAGTTTAGGAAAAAAATCCAGCAGCATTTCGCCCTCTTTTAGGGCTATTTGTTGATCCCAAAACCCAGACCACAAGAGAAATCCGTAGACATCTTAGGAGTAGGGTTTTGAGGATCAGATTTGTGTGACGATTAGGCTCCTTTGGTTTGAACTGTGTAGGAAATCTGTTGTCTTGAGTATTCCTTGGACTTTATTGCGATTTGTTGATCCCGAAACCCAGACCACAAGAGAAACCCGTTTTATTGCGATTTGTTGATCCCGAAACCCAGACCACAAGAGAAACCCGTAAGCATCTCAGGGGTGGGGTTTCGGAGATCGATTTGCGCAGCAGTTCGGCCCTATTTGAGGTTGATCGGTGATCCCGAAACCAGACCGCAAGAGAAATCCGTAGACATCTCAGGGGTGGGTTTCGGAGATCAATTTGTGCAGTAATTTGCCCCTATTTGGGGCTGGTCGACGGTCCCAAAACCAGACCGCAGGAGAAATCCGTAGATATCTCAAGAGTGGGATTTCGGAGGTCGACTTTGTGTAGCGTTTAGGCTCCTTTAGCGGTGGTTGGCGATATCGAAACCAGACCCAAGAGAAACCCGTAAGCATCTCAGAGGTGGGTTTCGGAGACCAATTTGCGCAGCGATTTGACCCGATTTGGGGCTGATTGACGGTCCCAAAACCAGACCACAAGAGAAATCGGTAGACATCTCAGGGGTGGGTTTTGGGACCACAGATGCTGATGTGAAAAAAAACGCTACCTTGATGCGTTCTCTTCCTCTTTGTATTGCTGCTGTGTTTATTTTCTTTGCGTATTTTCTGATTTTTCTATCAGCCGTGAGAGTTTGCAGCCGTCTCCCCACCTTTTCAACCCTAGTCTTGGCCTCTTTTATAGGGAGAATGCATAGGATAGGATAGATCCCTAGTTAGGAAAATATCTTTCTTTTCCTTTAAGATAAAGCATTATCTTTTCTTGATGATCTTCTATCTTTTTTTCTTTCTCTTTAACTGCTGATTTTCTTCCCTCAGCTATCGATAGATAGCCCCTTTATTTGGATATTTACTTATTTATTTTGCTGATTTTTTTATGTAGTTAATTTCACGGAATCTGGCAGCCACGTTATTCTGGTAGCTCTTGGCTATTCTTGCAGCTTGTTTTGGGCCGGTTTATTTTGGGCTGCCATTGAATTCAAATAGGTCCATTTAGATTTCTTTTAGAACCCACTAATTAACTCAACCTTTTTTTGAATTTGCAGATTCCATCGGATAGCTGAGCTACTATTGAACTTCGAGCAATTCGCCATCCGATTGACGGGATTCACGCCCTCAGCTTCTTATTTTCTTTATATGCTCGGCCGTCGTATTAAATTTATATACTTTAGCTTATGATCTTCTAGTACGTCAAGACGGTGTATTTGATATGTAACACATTTTGCATACTCTTTATTTGGTTGTAATCATTGTCACCAAACTTGCTCTCGCATATAATATACGAACTATCACGTGAAGTCTTTCACGAAAATAATCCCACGAGCGTATAAGGTAACATTTTAATAAAGGATGAATTTTTACACCCAAACACACATCCTTTCAAATATTAAAGGCAAGAGAAGATTTATCCGATTTTAAAATAGTTTCCACAAATAAAAATATAATCGGATAACATGCAATAAAAAAGATTTTCCCGAAAGGTAACAATAAAGTAAAGATATTTAAAATTCCTTTAAAAAAAATATTTGATCAAATATCTAAAAAGGTACCAACAAAATATATGATCTGTTATATGTACTCTACTGTTCAGTTCACAACCTTTAAAATGAGATTCAAAGGTCTTGACACTGAGTAGACGTCTTCTTTCGTAAAGGGAAAGCTCCCCCTACGAAAGTGCATCCCTGTTAAGCATTCCGATCTCACGTCTAATGAAGGTGAACCTGTTCTCTACCAAAGGCTTAGTAAAAATGTCAGCCCAGTGATAATCAGTTGAAATAAAGGATATTGACACATCTCCTTTTTCGACATGGTCTCTAATGAAATGATGCCTTACATCAATATGTTTGGTCCTTGAATGCTGAACAGGATTCTTTGCAAAGGAGATGGCACTTGCATTGTCACACTTAATGGGAATGCCTTTGAAGTTGATGCCAAGATCTCTCATTTGTTGAGCTATCTAAAGGATTTGGGAGCAACATGCTCCAACTGCTATGTATTCGGCTTCGGCAGTTGATAGAGCAACTGAGTTTTGTTTCTTTGAGTGTCAACTGATCAAGGATGCTCCTAAGAATTGGCAACATCTCGACGCGCTCTTCCTATCCACCTTATAGCCTGCAAAGTCTGCATTAAAATACCCGATTAGTGTAAAATCTATTTGCTTTGGATACCATAAGCCAAGCTCCTTAGTGCCATTGAGATATCGCAAGATCCTCTTCACAGTCACGAGGTGAGATTCTTTAGGGTCAGCTTGAAACCTAGCACACATCCAAACACTAAACATGAGTGTCTTGGCTGCTTTGGATTGATCCATCTTGAACTTCTTCAAGGGATCCTTAGTGTACTTGCTTTGGTTGATAAAGATCCCTTTCTTAGATTGATGAACTTGTAACCCCAAGAAGAAGTTGAGTTCTCCCATCAAACTCATCTCAAATTCACTGCACATAATGTCAGAAAATTCCTTACACAAAGATGTGTTAGTAGCTCCAAACAATATATCATCGACATATATTTGAATAACCAAAATGTCCTTTCCTTTGGTCTTGATAAAAAGAGTCTTGTCGATCAACCCCCTTTTAAAATCATTTTCTAAAAGATATTTTGACAAGCGCTCATACCAAGCTCTTGGGGCTTGTTTCAAACCATATAACGCTTTGTCTAGTTTGTAAACATGATTACGAAATTCCGAACTTTCAAAACCTTGCGGTTGAGCCACATAGACTTCTTCCTCTAAGAGATCATTAAGAAAAGCACACTTGACATCCATTTGATATAACTTTATGTCCATAAAAGATGCAAATGCTAATAATATGCGAATGGCTTCAAGCCTGGCTACGGGAGCAAAAGTCTCCTCGTAGTCAATACCTTCCTCTTGATTGTAGTATTGAGCAACAAACCTTGCTTTGTTCCTCACGATCTTACCATTCTCATCTAGCTTGTTTCAAAATACGTACCCAACGTGTGCCAATGACTGATTGATGCTTTGGCCTAGGCTTCAAGGTCCAGACTTTGTTCATTTCAAATTCGTTAAGCTCACTTTGCATGGCAATGATCCAGTCTGGCTCTTGAGAGCCTCATCTACCTTCTTTGGTTTTATAAGAGAAACAAACCCGTGAAAAGCACATAGATCTTTAAGTTTAGAATGAGTTTGAACCCTAGATGTAGGGTCAGAGATGATATCCTTTAATGAGTGTGATGAAGAGTATTTGAACTTTCTCTTGCTAGTCTCAGCCCCCTAGTTCGTCACATCAACAGGATTGATTTGTAGTACATCAACAGGATTGATTTGTAGTACATCTGACTCCGTGGATCTGTTAGGCTCAGTTACAGCAGTTTCTGAAGTCTCAACACTTTTGGATTGGTCGCCAAGCTTTGTGTCAAAGCCTTTGAAACCATTTCCGATTTTCATCAAGGGAGTGGAGTTATCAAACTACACCAACTATGGATATCTCGAGTACACCCCGCGCCGCGCTTGGGAAGTGTTTGAGACTCTAGCTAACTACGACAACACATATGAGACTTCTGCGGCCTCTGCTGACGAAAGGTATGACAGGCCTGCCCCATCTATGCCATTGTATGAGCCACCAAAGGAGGTTGATCCGGATGTCAGGGACCAGTTCAACAACGATCAGGTACGTCGCCTTACCAAACAGGTTAAATTTCTCTCTAAAAATCAGCCTTGTTTGGAATGTGGGTCTGTGCGGCACAACACCACTGCGTGCCCACACGTCGATCAAGTGCAACAAGCGGAAACCCACGAAGAGGTAAGGTATGCTGGGGGACACTACTCAGGGCCACATCAGAACCAAAACTGGAGTTATTATCGCCAGCCCCAACACACCAGAACCCCCCTCCCTACAGAGCTTCTAGTCACCCTGAGAGAGAAGGTAAGAAAGATGACCCGCAGACCATTCTGGAGGAGATGCGAAGGAATCATTCAGACACCAAGCAATCTTTCAATTCCATCTACACTCAGATGCATGGTGTAAATTCTAGGCTTGGAGAGATCGATATCTGGCGGAAATCGATTGATACGCAGATTGGCCAGCTGGCAACATCCGTCCCCAAACAATTAGGTACGCTCCCTGGAATCTCTGAACCTAACCCTAAGGGTAAATCTACAGGACAGGTGGCTGTCATGAACCTAAGGAGTGGGCGACAGATGCAAACGCTTGAGCAAACGACGGAGGAGAAGGGCACTGGAGACCGGTCGATATCGACCAGTCCCCAGTCGATATCGATATAGATGGACTTTCTTACCTTGATTAGCAAGGATTGGAAGCCTATAAATAAAGCCTTAGGGGCTGATTTTTAGTCATTCAATTTCGGAGAGAACAAATGAGTAGTAGTAGTAGAGAGAGAGCTTATGGCGAGAGAAGTTGGAAAGGCGAAAGCGTATTTGGCTTCGATTGGTTGTAAGTTCTCTTTAGTTTATTTAATGCAAGTTATTTCCTTTTGTTATTTGATGTCTTTCTTGATGATGAAGAGCGAGTAGTCCACCCACTTCTAGGGTCGGGGTGAGCTCGACGGTGGCCATGTGAGGTGATGCGGTAAAGGTTTGATCTTTTTATGCAATTCGTCTTCTATCCCTATGAGCATGATTCTTTTGCGAAAGTTGAAGGTGATCCTTGTTTGTGTTATTGAAGCAAAAGTGATCTTAATACAACTTGGGTTAATTATGTGAAAAGGGGTAGTAACAATTAGGGTTTATGCGAAAGATTCTATATTCCTATTTGTTAATAACGAAAGTTATTTGATGAAAAACATGATCTTTTATGCCTTTATGTGTTAACTTGCATGGTTATCGTTGCGGTGTTGATACCCTGACCTTGGAAGTCTTTTAGTTTATTGAATTTATTTCATCAAAAATCTGCGTTCTGTGTTCGAAAGATTGCATTTTAAAGTTTCTGTTTTTACTCGACGTCGGGGAGATATAGTCGATATCGAGCAGGCTTTACTCGATATCGAGTTGAATTTTGCCGAGATCGAGTTGCTTTGTCTGAATTTGCTGTCTGTTGGTCGAGATCTTTAGTCGATATCGAGTAGCTGTTAGTCGATATCGAGTAGGTTTTGTGCCTTGTTTTCGTTTATGGTTTTATTTCCTATTTCTGTCTTTCTTTCTATCCTTCTGTTTGTGAGATTTGCCGCTACCTGAGACCGCTGACATGCTTCCTCGTGGATCGATCCTGACAACCTTCTACTACAACGGGAGGAGGTCTTGTATTTATTTGCTGAGACAGGGAAGTCTGTCTGAACTTTATTTTATATTTATTTCATATTGACCATCCTCCTGCAACAACAAATTGGCGCCGTTGCCGGGGAAGCAATCATTCGCGCCTTAGGTAGTTGCATCTCACGTTTTTCTTGAGTTACTTTTTTCAGGTGTATGCGACGTTCTGGTCAGACACCTGAGTTTGACGCCTTAGATGAACCAGAGCGCCTTATACACATTCAGGCTAAACTGAAAAGAGCCATGGCAGCCGCAGAAACACAGGAACAGCTGATACAGAGGCTTACAAGGTAATTAGCCGCCAAGGATGCTGCTCTCGCCACTGAGAGAGCAGGAAGGGAACAAGAAGCTGAGCGTGCGAGGCAAGCAGAAGAGGAGCTTGCCCAATATCCTACCACTGCAGAGGATTACATGCACCCGACTCTCGTCGTGCCTGAATCGGCTATTCTAATCCCTCAGAATAACTATGAAATTCGCACTCCTTTCTTAATTGAAATTAAACATAATGCTTTTCATGGTAGATTTAATGAATGCCCTCTTCAGCACATTACCAACTTTACTGATATGTGTCGTACTCTTGCTGAAGGTACCACCTTGGAGTACATCCTGATGAAGGCTTTCTGTTGGTCTCTCGCTGGTCCCGCATTAAAGTGGTTGGAAGGATTGAAACCACGATCCCTCACGGCATGAGCTCAAGTGAAGCAGGAATTTCTCAATAAATTCTTTCCTCCTGCAAAGACAGCACTCCTTTGCCAAAAGATTACATCTTTCAAACAGCAGCCTGGAGAGCCGCTAGCAAAGGCATGGGAACGCTACAAGGATCTACTGCGATCCTGACCTACACATGGACAACAACCTTGCGTTGTTCAGGAGATCTTCTTCAATTCTCTTGACCTTGCTGCTAAGGATAGGATCAACACATATACTCATTATGAGTATCTGACGATGCCGCCAGCAGACGCATGGGCTGCCCTCGATAAGCTGACCAACTACGACAACAAGTATGAGACTCCAATCAACTATGAGGAGAACCCCTATGCCAGGCCATCCCCATCCATGCCTCTCTACACACCTTCTACAGAGATCGACCCAGATGTCAAGGAGCAGTATTACAGAGATCAAAATCGCAAGCTCCTCAAGCAAGTCCAGTATCTATCTGTCAACCAGCCCTACATCGAATGCGGATCACAGCGGCACACCACTACTGAGTGCCCACATACAGAGCAAGTCAGGCTGGCAGAATACCACGAAGAGGCAGCTTACGCAGGGGGTCCTAATCGCTATATGGGGGATCAAAGGTTCTATCAACCACAGTGGAACCAAGGTGCCCCTAGGAACCCCCCGCCGTATCGAGCTCCAGGACATTCAGAAAGGGACCAGAAGAAGGATGACCTACAGACCATCCTTGAGGAGATGCGGAGGAACCATTCAGACACCAAACAGTCCTTCAATTCTGTCTATACTCAGATACAAGGTGTCAACTCTAGGATTGGGGAGATTGATATATGGCGTAAATCGATGGAGACTCAGATGGGACAACTAGCAGCAGGCATCCCTAGACAGTCAGGTACGCTCCTTGGATCTTCTGAACCAAACCCTAAGGGTAAATCTACTGGACATGTAGCTGCTGTGAAGCTAAGGAGCGGGCATCAACTACGCGAGCCAGAGGTCGGAAAACAGCAGGACGAAGGAGCTGAACAGCAAGTCGATATCGACCAGACCTTGGTCGATGTCGAGCAGAGGCAACTCGATATCGAGAAAGGACTACTCGATATCGAGGAAAAACTAGGCCAACCTTCGTCTACACAGTACAGCAACTCGACATCAAAGAACATAGTCGATATCGAGAAGAACCTGGTCGATATCGAGGAGAATCAAGTCGACGTCGAGAAAGCTGCAACACCTCCGACATCTGTTCTGGCTCCGAACCAGAAAAAGAAGATGCCCTTCCCAGCAAAATCTCCAAAGGACCCAGCAGAGAAGAAATTTCAGCGCTTCATCAAGATGCTTCAGAAGCTCAACGTCACAATACCCTTCACAGAAGCTCTCAATGAAATGCCATCATATGTCAAGTTCCTCAAGGAGATTCTAAGTAAGAAGCGGTCATTGACAGAGATTACAGAGGAGTGCAGCCATATGGACATACTTGAGAAGAGGCCAGATCCAGGTAAGTTTGCTATAACCATTGGATTTGGTCAATATAAATTCAATGCTTTATGTGATCTTGGAGCCAGTGTGAGTATAATGCCTTTAACAATATGGTCCAAGATTAAGATAGGTGCCCTAGAGCCTGTGGATGCTAAGCTTTATATGGCCAACAACACGGTGGTCATCCCAACAGGCATGGTGGACAATGTGTAGTGCAAGTAGGTAAGTTTTTCGTCCCTGCTGATTTTCTAGTTATTGATATGGCGGAAGACCCTGCTTGTCCAATTATTCTAGGAAGACCCTTCTTGGGGACGGTGGATGCCAACATAAGCGTAAGGAAGGGAGTACTCACTTTCAACATCAGCGATGAGGTAATTGAGTATTCTTTTAATAAAACTGAAAGGCATACAGGTCCCATGGAAGAGGTTAAGTCTATATCAACTGGTCACATCACTTGCGGGGAGCCAAAAGTAAGAAATATGACTCCTGAAGAGCTGAAAAAGAGAGATATGGAAGCCCAGGTGGAGAAGATCATGGCCATCCTAAACGATGACACAGAGGATCTGCTCGACATCGACCAAGGTAAGTCGACGTCGACTAACTATTTTTCGAATGCCTTGACAGGATGCAAATATGGGGTCGAAGTCACCCAGAATTCCTCGATATCGAGAAATTTGGTCGACATCAACCAAAAACAGAACCCTCCACCAGCAGCAGCTTCATCGAGCAGCAAATCCGAAGCCGAGAGTTCCTCGATATCGACCAAATTGGTCGATATCGACCAAACGCTGCCGTCCTCGGCTTCACCTTCCCTGACGAGCAATCTACTGGAGGCCGAGAAACCTTACTCGATATTGACCAAACTGGTCGATATCGACCGACACCTGCCTTCCTCGACGTCACTATCCTCAAGCCACCGCCTACTGGAGGCCGAGAAACCCTACTCGATATCGACCAAACTGGTCGATATCGACCAACACCTGGCTTCCTCGACTCCAGCATCCTCGAGCAGTAGGCCACCAGAAGCTGAAAACAACTCGATGTCGAGTACTGTTACTCGAGATCGACCAAATACAGTGGTCCCCGAATCCGTTTTTGCAAAGGTAAACCAAGGTATGGATCTTTCTTCTCCTATTTCCATTAAAGATTTATCTATACATGGGAGAGGTTTGCCTTGGTATGTGCGCTTATGTAGGATTTCCAATGATGAGCCTAAGGAGTATGAAGTTGGAGACAAACTCTATGTTTCCAAATCAAAAGATCATTGGTTTCCTAACAAATTCAACAAGAAGAGGATGTGACCCTTCGTGGTGAACAAGATCCATTCTGGGGGACTGCAGCTGATGGATAAGAATGGAGTCCTATTTGAAGCCCAAGCTACATGGGCCATGCAAATGCCACCTTGAGTTTAATGGAGAAAGTCGGCCTAGCGACTATAAGGTAGCTCAGCTGGAAGCACATCTAAATAATCCTGTAGAAGAGCAGCAATAGGTGCAGGAATATGACTCAATTCAACATTAAGTAATACCTGTTTCATTACCAGGAGAATATGAGGTCGATGAGCATTCCATGTGATGGTCCCTCTCTGAGGTTGAGAGACCAGGGATCGACTTGATACGTTTGGGATACCCGATCCTTCGCCTGTGGGCTCAAGATCAAGAACCACGCCGTATATTTGCCTGATCTTGCAATGCTCTTTGATATCTCCTGATTAGGAACAATTTAACAAGTGATTAGAATTCTGAAATAGCGACAGTTTTAGACTTAACAAAATCCCAGCAATTTCTAACTAGCTAATAGCGACAGAAATCAAGAAAGGGAAGCGAGAGAGAAGCGGGTGTGGGTGCGCGCGAGTCCTGGGCACACAGGACTGGGTCCTCAGGGTGTGCGGGTGCGGGAGCACGAAGGCTTCTCTCGCCGGAGCGAGAGTGTTGGCGAACGAGAGCGGGCGCGCAAGTGAGAGCGCGCTGGGAGTGCCTGGGCGCTGGTGAACGCGGAGCGAGGGTGAGATCAAGGAAGCTGGAGCGAGGCGCTTGCGATGTTAGGCGCGCCGCGCTCGCTGGGAGCGGATCTTCTTGCGGACGTCGCCAAGCGCAGGACTTCTTCTTGCGAATGCTTCAAGGTTTGGTTTTGGGTGTTGGTTTGCTCGATGTTGATGAACCAAGGTGAGGGTTTTGGTGATTGTGATTGGTCCCGAAAATCTCAAGAACACAAGAGCGTTTGGGATTGATAATCGAGAACCCTTTTAATCCATAAAGGGGTTTCTCAATTCTAATTCAATCTGATTAATTTCAAAGTGCATAACATGAATATATAGAAAACTATGGTAGATCTAACCAATCCTTCCTTGCAAAGGAAAGGGGTTTGGATAGATTTATTATATCTAGAGATAAATAAAATAACCCTAAGATAAATATTTCCTAATAATGATAAATGTTTCATAACTTGGTGGCCAAGGATTATATCTAGAAGAGATATAATTAATTCCACCTTATTTATCTAAATTGCATATAATAATAACATAATTAACTAAGATAATTTGGCCCATGCACAAGAGTAACTCGGCCCATCTTTGTCGACAAGGTTCTAGGCCCACTCGGCCCAAAGGGATGTCGAGTGATCCAAGACCAAGCCGAGTATGGTTGAGTCATGGGGGATGCTGATGAGTCTTTATGAGCTCCGTGTGTGGACGCAAGCTCACTTCCTCTGCTGGTGGTGTAACCTTGAGCCAAGTGATCCAGGGTGGCCTGAACCCTTGCTCTAAAGTTCCATGGTGACGGACAAGAAAGGCTTTAGTTGCAATTTGAATCTTCTTGGCCCTTGCACGAGTGACAGGACCATCGAATGGAACCTTCATGTTGTCCTCAATGTCACCAGGAGTCATCGATAATTGCACGGCATCAAAGTTGCTCATGAAGTTTTCGACTGTTTGGGTGAGCCTGTTTTTTCCCAACTCTGGGAAGACCCTTACTATAATGTGAGGCATGTTAGGAAGGATTTTCACATGCTGAGGGTTGGAGGTGCCGCTGGTGTACATAGGTTCTACACGTGTACTCTACCCCCCCCCCCCCCCCCCCCCCCAAAATCCTGCTGTTTTCAAAGTCCCTCTGGTAGTTCTTTGGCGCGCTTTAGTTTGAAATTGAAGACTTCTGATTTGGATGCTTCTAAGGAGGGAAAAGGAGGCAGAAGAGTAAGTCACTCCTGGGTGCCATTCTAAGGAGGGGTCTCTCTACAAGGTTGGAGCCTTCCATTAGGAACATGAGAGGTGGTTCTAAAAAGGCTGACAAAAAGGAGGGAGCTGACAAAGAGAATAATGTAGCTGATAAAGGGGAGAAGGGAGCTGACAGGGGGGGGGGGGATGCTGACAATTTCTGATATGACAAAGAGAATTATTGGGAAAGTGTTGTTATTAAAGCATTCTCGCCTTTTTCCAATATCTAGTAATCTCTCTTTGAGCCCGTGTAAGAATTTGAAGAAGGAGAAAGTCCCAAAATATAATCGCTCAAAGTCACTAGTATCTGAAGATGATCATGTGTTTTTGCATTGTTACATAAATGGGAACAGGTGCTCATTTGGATTTTAAAGTTTTTTTCTATTATGATTCATATTTTCTATTATGCTGACTTTCTCTATGTTTTGTCCCCTAGGGATTTCTCCGTTAAAGGTTATGGAGGCATGTTGAGAGATAAAGACTTTTTTAAATTGTAATTGGGAAAACCAAATGGCTTGAAGGCATTAGTAAGTGTAATTTACGTTTAGTATATTTTTAATTTTAAACAAAATAGTTTAGATTATAATCTACTAAAATATGTATAATATGCATTTTCAGCTTTTGGTCATATGAAGAAGAGAATATCATAAGAGGCTTCCAAATTCGAGGATTTAGTTATTTTGGAATGATTGCTTTATTAGTGGTATTTACCATAATCAGTTACTTCCTTACATGTAGGAGCTCCTGTTAATCATACTATATTTAGGTATTGTGATGGGTTAAATCCTAAAGAGTATGGTAAAGATTGGATGACTGCAACCAGGATTTATACTCCATTCAATATCAAAGATCGACATGCATTCCATTGAGTCTCTTTAGAAATTCAAATCCCAGAGAGGAAAGTTGTAGTTTATGATTTTAATAAGAATATATGTTGGTAATGATTATATGTTGAAGCAATGTTGACGGGGCTTAGTTGTTTGGCTCCCTGTTCATTTGAGCAAGTCTCATACATACAAGGACTTTGAAGCAACTTCTACATTTACTATAGAGAGGGAACCCGATATATATATCATGCATGATGAAACTGAGTATGTATATTATAATCTTTCTTCATGTTCACTTTCTTATTCAGATTTTCCATCATGTATATATGTTGGACAAAAATGCGCGAATAATCGTACAACACATTTTATTTGATTTTTAATATTTGAGTTCGACCCCTTTTGGTTATCCTCTTGATTCCAAGTCGTATCGATACCAAGATTTTAATGGTTTTAGTGATTTGGGCTGCACCCGAATTTTAGCGGGTTGCCTACGTATCTATTGGAAGAGAATCAAGCCTCACGCAGTTCAGAGTGTTTTGGATTTTGTGTTTGGTTTGGTTTGATTTGGATTTGGTTTCGTTTTCTCGTATGCATCATAGGATGAAGTTCAAACCCACCTTCTAGGAAGGGTAGCTCGAACGACACTCCACCCGAGTAGCCTGAGCCCACCTTCTCGGAAGGGTAACTCAAGTAACCCGCCTATCATTTGCATAGAAAACGATTTGATTTTAATGTGGAATTTAATTTGAAATTTGATTTGTTTTGACTTGAAGGTCAATTTGGGGGTTGTGATTGAACTCGTTTGTGAGTTTCCTACGTACCCTTTTGGAAGTGAACAAATCATGCGTAGTTCTTGAAGAGGAAAAAATTGAATTTGATATTTGAGTTTTTGAAGTTTTGGTCGTGACCGAACTCGACGAGCGGGAGCTTTGTGTCGAGTCGGAGTAGACACTTTTGATTTGATAGAAAATTTGATTTTTGGATGACTTAGAGTCGATAAATAAATTTGAGGAGATTTGGGTTTGATCATAAGATCATTTGAGGGTGGGACTGAACTCGACGAGGTTGAAGCTTTGTATCGAGTCGGAATGACCAATTTGAATTTGTTTTTGGCGATTGAACTCGACAAGCCTTGGCTTTGTATCGAGTGTCCTACGTATCTCTTAGAAGAGAATCAAATCACCCAAAGTTCTAAAACGAACCAACTTAATTTGTTTGGTTTTGACCTCATATTCATATAAAGAGAATTTAGAGGCGGGCGACTGTACCCAATATATTTTTAGAATTTAATATCGGGTTACCTACGTAGCCGGGATGAGGCGTCAAGTCTTTATGTAGTTCTTAACAAACCAATTTGATTTTTTGGATTGGCGATTGTACTCGACGAGCTTAAGCTTTATGTCGAGCTACCTACGTACCTGTTTGGACGAGATCAAATCATTCGTAGTTCACTAAGGAACCAATTTAATTTTGTGGTTTTGCCCTTTTGGTCATTTGAGGACCGTGTGATTGAACCCGATGAGCTATAGCTTTGTATCGGGTTTCCTACGTATCTCTTAGAAGAGAATCAAATCACTCGTAGTTCGTTTGGAGAACGAATTTGATTTAATTTGTAACAGGTGACTGAATTCGGCGTATTTAAAATTTTATACCGAATTTCCTACGTAACTCGTAAAAGAGTATCAAGTCTATACGTAGTTCTGAACGAACCAAGTTTATATTTGGTGAAACTTGATTTGAGGTTTTGACTCCATTTTTGTTGAAGCCGATTTGAGATCGACCCACTAGAATTAATTGGCAAAGAATATTTGACGAGTTTAATTTTATGTTTTTGATAAAACTCGAATTCTTAATTTGTGCCCATTATAATTCTTATATTTAAATGGGTCGGCTTTGTAATTAAACAAATTATTTTTTATTTTTTTTCACAGCCTTACACCGTACACAATACATACATGTATATGTGTGATTACAGCTTGCAATTGAGGCCTCTTTTTATTTTGCTCTAGCCCATTTTCGGTAGACAAAATAATTTGGCCCATGTTTTTTCTTTTAATTAACTCAGCCCTTAGCCCAGATCAGTTAGGTTAGCTTCTTCCTCTACTACGTTCACTTTCATTTTTTATGTTTTATGTTCAGCGGCTCCGACAAATTTCACCTCTTTTCTTTGATTTCACCGAATTGCAAAATTGGGCAACATCGGTTTATCGTGGACATAGGCTAAATTTGATTTAGGTAGAAATTTGAAATCATCCGTTTGTCCTTTGTAGATTCTGATTGATTTCATGCCTGCGTTTTTTTCCTGCTATTTTGATGGATTTCAAATTGATATTGTTTGCCTTTGTGGCTATTTTGAGTCCTTGGAAGACATAGTGCTCCCTGCTGATTTTTTTGTCTGGAGAAATTAAGTTTTAAAATTTGCCTAACTGATTAGGAGTTTTGTGGCAAATTAATTGAACATTTCGCCCTCTTTTAGGGCTATTTGATGATCCCGGAACCCAAATCCTTTCTTAAAGCTCAATGCTTTATAAGAGGGGGTTCCGAGGATCAAATTTCTGCAGCGATTGGCGCAGCATTTTGCCCTCTTTTAGAGCAATTCGATGATCCCGGAATCCAAACCCTTTCTTAAAGCTCAATGCTTTATAAGAGGGGATTCCGAGGATCGACTTCCTGCAGCGGTTGAGTTTCTTTTGAGCGAAAATCAGCAGCATTTTCCCTTGATTTAGGGTTGTTTGATGATTCTGAAACCCAAACCCCTTTCTTAAAGCTCAATGCTTTATAAGAGGGGGCTTCAAGAATCCCATATATGAACAAGACCAGAGGCACAGGACTACCTTCTCTTCTTTCTTGTTGATTGCTGAGTTTTTGTGCTCTCTGTATGTTTGCAGGTAACTGCACCGAAGCAAGAGGGAAAGGCCAGGGAGAGGGAAGAACCGCTTTCTTTGTTTTTGCAGTTCAATAAGCTAAAAGGAAGAGGAGCCAGGGAGAGGGAAATCCATCACCAGTATTTCTTTTGCCTTTTATAGGGATGGAAATAGGAATAGTTACCTAGTAGTTACTACTACCAATCCTAGCTGTCCTCGTGCAGTTTATTTTTGTAAAACTGCAGAGTAACTCCTCCACTCTCCCCTTACAGTTTATTTTTGTATACAACTGCATTTTTTAGCAGTTGAGGATTTTTCTGTTACTGCAGGTTTGAGCCTTTCACCTTCTTTCACTTGGGTTGGGCTTCAACTGCCTTTTTGGGCCTTTGGAACAAAACCTGGCATGTTAAGTTAAGCTTCTTATGGGGCATCATGCCATTTTAATCAAGGATCAATAGGCCAAATTTTAATCAAGGATCAATAGGCCAAATTTTGATCCAATCAATTAAATTAATCACAATTTGACACATGATTAATTCAATATGAAATTGTCAATATTCCAAAGTCGCGAAAATTTACCTCCCAACAGTTGCCCCCCCGAACTTTGTGCGTGTGAGATATCGAACACGTTCAAAGTTCGACATATGTGCTATTTACGCACCATTAATGCTTAAAGCAGACTTTGTTGAAGAAAGCTTTTTTTTTTTGTAGTCTGCAGAAAATTACAACTTGCAGTGTTGTTTAAATAAGAAATTGATCACAAAAGAAAAGCAATCCTACATAGGATTTGCTTAGGACCAATGACAGATAATCTTGTATGGGCACGTGAGAGTCGGAAAAATTTTCCTCCTCAAAATTTGATTTTTTGCCTTTGTGGCTTTTCAACCAGTCTGGCTTTTGAGCTTTGAAACTGATTGGATTTTTGGCTTGAGTCATATTTGGCTTTGACTTTTGCCGATTTGGTCTTTTGACTTTTGGTTAATTTGGTTTTTGGCTTTTGGTCAAAGATTTTTGACTTTAAGCTTGAATTTGGATTTGGAGGTATTCTTGTGAGGGACAAGAATTTTGCTTTGACGACTTGGTGTCATGGGCTTGAGCTTTTGTCTTTTGACCGATTTCATTTTGATTTTCGATCTTAGACTAAATTTGGTTTTGACGACTTGATGTCGTGGACTTAGCTTTTGTAACCTTTGTGGTTGAAGCTTTTTGATCAAGATCTCATATGAGATGATTTTGAAATATGATACCCATACCATTTATAGCCAAGGCATTTGATGACTTTTACCTTTGAGTTTTTGTTTTGAATTTTGGTTAGAATTTTAGGGGCTTTGGATGACCATACACATGTAGATAATGTAGGTCAATTTTTTGTTTGGGAGGGTTTTGAAAGGGTTGGGCCTTTTTGGCTTTGAGAGAGAATTAAACGTTGACAATTTGATTAGTCAAGTTTTGAGGCAACCTTCGGTTTATGGTTCCTTGGAAGGTAATTTGATTTATGAGACTTGAATTGACTATCACATTTGGAAGTGATATTCATATTCGGAAAATTTAGGCAGAGGCCTTTTGTTTGTTTCTCTTTGTGAGAATGTCTTTGAAAGACAATTTCTTTCTTCTCCTCTGTTTTCTTTTGCCTCATTTTCAATACAGGCACAAAATGTGCAAGCATTCAGACTATATTTGATTTTTCTCCTTGTAGTCAAGACAATGCTCATAAAACTACACAGTAGAGGATTTGACTTCTTGTTCTTCTTTGTTGAGAAAAGAAGATGTTTGTTTGTTTTTGTAGCTGCACCTAGCAATTTGACTAGCTAGACGGCCTACATACCCCCTTAATGAGGGATCGGGCCGCTCGTAGTTCTTTTTGAACCCATTTTTCATATGCTTCCGAGTTGTTTGATTTTCGGACTAATTTCAAGTCCCTTTTTTTTATATGCATCACTCGAATTATTTGAGCCCACCTTCTAGGAATGGTTTCCCAAATAATTCGACTATTATTTGCAACTCGGGATTATTTTTTTTTTACCGCATCATTAAAAGCACTCGGGCCCACCTTCTAGGAAGGGTTTCCCGAATAATCCGACTATCATATGCGAACCCGGAAATATTTTTTTCGCGACTGAATTTGACATATATTTTTTGATGACAAATTTCCTACGTACTCCTTGTTGGAGATCAAGTCTTAACGTAGTTCTAGGCATAACTATTTGTTTTTATGCCTTGGAGACTGCTTAATCATTTTGACACTCTTACTTGGCTTTAGGTGTCCTTGATTTGGTTGAGCTTATGGATGAGAAATTTTGAATGTCTCTTCCGGAGCTCTTGCTTTTGGTCTTTTTCATTTGGACCTTCTTGCTTTTGAACTCATCAACGTTTCCGAGCCTTTCAAATATTGGAGCTATAGATTCTTCACTTGTCGAGGCTATATTAAGCCTTTGGAACACCGAAGGCTTAGATTCTTCACGTGTCATGGCCATATCAAGCCTTTGAAAAACTGAAGATTTGGATGTTTTATTTGTTGAGGTTGGCTCGAGTCTTTCGAATACTGAAGATTTCGGTGCTTCACATGTAGAGGCTAGATCAAGCCTTTTAAACACCGAAGATTTAGGATTTCCACTTGAAGCTGTCTCGAGCCTTTCAAATGCAGACACTCTTGGCTCTATCACACTTGCAGTTAGAACACCGTCTTCGTATGAGATTTGGAATTTTTTGACACAAGCCTCCTCGACAAGTTTTTTTGGAGCTTTACCCTTGAAAGAGGGTTTTAGCTTTTGCACCTGAAATTTATTCTTCTTGTGCATTTTTGAAGTTTTTACGAAGCTTGATTTCTTTCCCTTTGATTTCTCTCTTGATTTTAAGGAGAGAATTTGCTTCTTGGAGCGAAGAGAAATTCTATCAACTCTTGCTTCTTCTTTGCACATGTCATTGGTCCATGAGACCATATAACATTGAGCGATTTCTTTGTCTTTCAAAAACTCATCTTTTGAAGTGTCATCTTTCGCCAACACTTTGAGAGGCAATGAAACCGTGGGGCTGCCCCCAACTTCAATAGCCATAGCATATGTTTTTTCTGTTTGAGAAGATACTTGGAGTGAGGGAGTGGACTCTACAATGTCTACCACTGATATGGTGTTTGATGAAGCTGCTTGAGTTGTGGATGTTGCCCCCTCGATTTCAATTTCTCCTTTGTCAATCATCTCCTCTACAATGTCTTTGAAGACATAACAATCTTTGATTGGATGACTAACGAGTTGATAATACGAGCAGTATTTTGGATCACTCGTTTTGCCAACCTCTTTTGGCCTCTTTGGCTCTGGGAGTGTTAGAAGTCTAGCACTCATCAACTCATCGAATATCCCTTGTACATCATCATCGTCAAAAGGATATTTCTTTTGCCTTCTTTCATGAAGGGTGAGTCTATTGGCTGGCTCCTTGGCTTTCTCTTTTCTTTGAGCTTTAGAACCATTTCCATTATCGGACTCTCGATCATGTTTGGCGAAAGTCGCCATAGACTCTTCTTCGTTTTGTAGCTTATCGCCATCATTTTTGTCAACCTCACTATCTTGAGGCCATTTGGATTCTCGTGCTAGCTGTTTTTCAACATTGCACGCTTTAGACACCAACTCATCAAATGAACGAGGTTCGGCACTTCCAACATGTACCGCTAATTCCGGTATTAAGTTGTTCATGCACATCTGAACGCAAGCTTGTTCACTTAATTTTTCATGGAATTGGAGTCTTATGCTCCTCCACATGGAGATGAAGTCGTTGGCGAGCTCATTAGACCTTTGATAGGTATTTGCGAGATCCATAATAGAAACTCTTGCTTTCGAGCTCACAAACTGAGCTAGGAACTCTCTTTGTAGATTGTCCCATGTTTGAATCGACCCTGGTTGAAGTTGAGTGTACCAAGTGAATGCCGATCCCTTTAAAGATTGAACGAATTGCCTAATTAACAAGGCATCATTTAAGGCAGTTTCACCACAAGCATAATAAAAATGAGCTAGGCGCTCGTGGGGTGAACCGTGAAGGCCATCGAACTTCTCAAAGCTCGGTCTTTGGTAGCCTGGGGGAAATGGCATCGAATCATAGTGAGCTGGATATGGCTTTCTATACCCGAACACTGTTAGATTTTGTGACGCATAGGCTTCTTGTATCCCTTGAGCGATCATCTCTTTGATTTCTTGCAGAGAGATCGACGTGCTACTGCTTGACCCTTCACCATTTGGACTTGATTGCTCTTGTCTATTTTCTTGATCTTGCACATTTAATTGTGCGAGAAGTGCTGCTATTTGAGCATCTTTCTCATCAAGTTTCCTTTGCAACTCTTGAAGTTGCTCTTCGACACTTGATGTGCTGGTCGTTAATACCGGCATCACATCTGGTCCCTCTTATGAGATATTTGCTTCAGATTCAACCATTGAAGTATTTGAACTTGTTGACTTCAACCGGTCTTCATCTCTTGCATCCTCTTTGGAGACTTGACATATTTGTTGAGCCTCCTTACCCTTCTTGGATCTTGAAGGCTTAACATTTGTGGCATTGAGTTCCGTCTCTTTCGAATACAAGGTCATATTGAATTGTGCAACCTCTTTCGGATAGATAGGTAGAGACCCAACGAGAATCTCTCTTGGAGAAGCCACGTGAGGAATTTCTTCTGCCCCCTGCGACCTAAGAAGATCTTTTGCAAGGGTTGCACTGACTCGCTTTAAAGTTGATGAACAAGCTAGCACAAGAAGAGGTCTTGTGTTGCCGCGTTGAGACCCACACTTGTATCCCCTTTTCTTTGTGGATATGTTTGCCTTCTTGGCAATGGAGACAGGTTGTGCGGAAGTTGCGACTGTCCCCTCATTCTTTTTAATGACATGAATGATGGGCCTTTGAGTGACTTCATTAGTTGACTTTGTGCCGTTGTAACCACCCTCCTGTATTTTGAGCTTGCTGCAGATGGGTTGGTTGTTGAACTTGTTGTCGCCGAGTCGGGTGATCTTGAATTTCTTGCCCCCATAGCTTGGAAGTGCTTTAGGCTTCATGCCCCCTTCCCTTGTGAACATTGCGGGAGATTTACCACCCACTTAGCGATGGTCTGATTCTCCGGAGCTTGAAGAGCCCCAAAGGTGTTTTTGATCGGGATCATTGCAGACGCCGATTCCCGAGTGATGTCAAAGTATGCTTCAAACGATAGTTTCTTGATCCAACGACCTTCTTTGATGATGATGGTTGCTGGAAGCTCGTTGAAGTTGACAATCACTTTTGGTGCCATTTGTACCTTTCAAAAAGAGATAACCATGGATTAGTATAAATACAACTAAGAGATGAAAAGGCAAAAAGGGTCCCACTGGGCGTGCCAAAAATATGTTGGACAAAAATGCGCGAATAATCGTACAACACATTTTATTTGATTTTTAATATTTGAGTTCGACCCCTTTTGGTTATCCTCTTGATTCGAAGTCGTATCGATACCAAGATTTTAATGGTTCTGGTGATTTGGGCTGCACCCAAATTTTAGCGGGTTGCCTACGTATCTCTTGGAAGAGAATCAAGCCTCACGTAGTTCAGAGTGTTTTGGATTTTGTGTTTGGTTTGGTTTGATTTGGATTTGGTTTTGTTTTCTCGTATGCATCATAGGATGAAGTTCAAACCCACCTTCTAGGAAGGGTAGCTCGAACGACACTCCACCCGAGTAGCCTGAGCCCACCTTCTCGGAAGGGTAACTCAAGTAACCCGCCTATTATTTGCATAGAAAACGATTTGATTGTAATGTGGAATTTAATTTGAAATTTGATTCTTTTTGACTTGAAGGTCAATTTGGGGGTTGTGATTGAACTCGTTTGTGAGTTTCCTACGTACCCTTTTGGAAGTGATCAAATCACGCGTAGTTCTTGAAGAGGAAAAATTTGAATATGATATTTGGGTTTTTGAAGTTTTGGTCGTGACTGAACTCGACGAGCGTGAGCTTTGTGTCGAGTCGGAGTAGACACTTTTGATTTGATAGAAAATTTGATTTTTGGATGACTTAGAGTCGATAAATAAATTTGAGGAGATTTGGGTTTGATCATAAGATCATTTGAGGGTGGGACTGAACTCGACGAGGTTGAAGCTTTGTATCGAGTCGGAATGACCAATTTGAATTTGTTTTTGGCGATTGAACTCGACGAGCCTTGGCTTTGTATCGAGTGTCCTACGTATCTCTTAGAAGAGAATCAAATCACCCAAAGTTCTAAAACGAACCAACTTAATTTGTTTGGTTTTGACCTCATATTCATATAAAGAGAATTTAGAGGCGGACGACTGTACCCGATATATTTTTAATTAGAATTTAATATCGGGTTACCTACGTAGCCGGGATGAGGTGTCAAGTCTTTACGTAGTTCTTAACAAACCAATTTGATTTTTTGGATTGGCGATTGTACCCGACGAGCTTAAGCTTTATGTCGAGCTACCTACGTACCCGTTTGGACGAGATCAAATCATCCGTAGTTCACTAAGGAACCAATTTAATTTTGTGATTTAGCCCTTTTGGTAATTTGAGGACCGTGTGATTGAACCCGATGAGCTATAGCTTTGTATCGGGTTTCCTACGTATATCTTAGAAGAGAATCAAATCACTCGTAGTTCGTTTGGAGAACGAATTTGATTTAATTTGTAACCGGTGACTGAATTCGGCGTATTTAAAATTTTATACCGAATTTCCTACGTAACTCGTAAAAGATTATCACGTCTATACGTAGTTCTGAACGAACCAAGTTTATATTTGGTGAAACTTGATTTGAGGTTTTGACTCCATTTTTGTTGAAGTCGATTTGAGATTGACCCATTAGAATTAATTGGCAAAGAATATTTGACGAGTTTAATTTTATGTTTTTGATAAAACTCGAATTCTTAATTTGTGCCCATTATAGTTCTTATATTTAAATGGGTTGGCTTTGTAATTAAACAAATCCACCCCTTATACTTATAAAATTAGAAGCAAAGTCTTTGTAAAAGATTGAGTCACGTGTCATTCTCTGTACAAAATTAAAAAGCAGTTTTTCCCATTCTCATCCACGTTCTATCCCTGTGCAACCCCTTCGCTTATTCCAATATGTAGCCCACGTTCTCTCTTCAACCGTTTATTCTTTCTCTCTTCCACGTTCTTCCTCAAAGGTAAGTTCTTCCTCAAAATTGATTGGGGTTTTCGTTGTGATGGCTTGACTCGGTGAGCGTTCGGATGGTTGTTGGTGGGCGGTGCCATTATTGTCAGTGAGTAACAAGAGGCGGCAGTCGGGTGGAGGGCAGAGGAGGTCGAGTTGGGGGAGGTAGATTCAGTCGGGTACGACGGGGAGGCGGTCGAATTGGGTGAGGGGACTCAATCAGTCAATCATGCTACCTTCTCTCCCCTCTCTAAGCGTCGACACTCTTTAATGGAGCAATCTCCATCGGTAATTGAAAGATCTACTTCCCATTTCTAGCAATTCAAGGTCCGGATTTTGTTCGCTCGAGTAATCTGAACTCTAGATGCTTCCATTGTAGGCAGTTTAAGCCACTTCTCCTTCGCCCTTGCTCGCCTGATTTTCTCGATCGACTGTGTAGTGAAGGAACTCTGAGCCTTTTTTTGCTTTCGGTTATGGCGGTAACTGCGGCGGCGATTGCAGCTTGGCAGGAATCGTTGTCTTGCAAGGGCATGTCTTCCGACAACATCAAATTCTCACAAAGCCAATAAAGGCGGCTCGGGACTAGGACGATTGATGAACAGAAGGTTAGACAATGACGCTGATGGCGAGTAAAGACTTAGAGACGATGGTGGAACTTCATAAGTAAGTGTATTATATATTTTAAGCTATAGAAATTAGGTTTTGGGTGATTGAATTTGGGAATTCACAAGTATGTGCTCAATGAAAAAAAAATAATTTTTTTCAAAATTAGGGATTTCAGCCTTCAGGCAAGAAGTTACTTTACACGGGTCACTTGGTTCGTCGCAGTGAGCCGATAATCCAGAGTGAGCGAGTCGGTTCTTCGTTGGGCTCTGGATAACATCAAAGACCTCGGAGGAACTGAGATCTGCATTCTCCACGTTCACCGGCCTGACAAATTTATTCATACCGGTACGTTTCTTCTTCGACATCGAACTCATAATCAACAATCCATCTTAGATCGAATCCATCCTCGATAGCACGGTTAGGTCGAATTCTGGCTGAGTCGTTCCTCAATTGAGCGCGAGATTCACAAAAGCCCTAATTAAAAAGAACACATAAATAGAGGATTGATTCATGATTTGTATGTACAGGATTGGCAAAGCTCCCCATAGCATCTGCAAACGAACGCCAAATTAACTCCCACCGAGCAATTGAAAGGGAAAAGCTGTCTGAAAAGCTGGATAAGTATCTTCAAATTTGTCAGCAACGTCGAGTGCAAGCAAATTCTTCATCTTCTTTAATTTGTGCGTGTGTTAAGATTAGCACTGAACTATTGATGTATTGATTTGCAAGTAAATGCAAGGAAACTATATGTAGAAATGGACTCCGTAGAGGAAGGAATTGTCAAACTCTTAAATGAGAATGAAGTTGGTAAACTTGTAACGGGAGAAGCATCTGTCAAGATAAATAAAGCGTATATAGAAGCTTATAGAACTTTTCCATCCTATATGAAGGCTGCTTATGGTGGAGGAACAAGTGACACGAACATGGCTATGAACAAAGGGAAAAACAATTAAAAATCTGTTAATGGGAGGCTAGAGATCGAGGAGGGACATGGTTGATTTTATATTTGGTGGAGGTGCTGTTGTAGCAATTAAGGATTGTTGTACAGAAGGGGAGAGCTAATGATAAGGGGTGTTGTGTAGCAAAACAAAACAAAACAAAACAAAACAAGGAAAGAGTGTTAGGGGAGGGGAGTGATGTCAGCTCATATATGGCTGTGCTGTCAGCTGCATTAGATCTAGAGCTACTCAGTCGTTGTGGCTTCTCCTCTTCGTCTATCTTGTCACATTATTATTATCCCACAACGTAGCGACAACTAATGAATCCGAATCCTTCAAGGCGCTAGGCGTTCCTGCCATTTTCGTCTTTGGAGACTCTTTGGTCGATGCCGGCAATAACAACTTCCTCAGTTCCATCGCTAAAGCAAACTACTAGCCCTACAGATGTGATTTCAAAGCCGGCACCACCGGTAGATTTTGCAATGGCAAAAATGTTGCTGATATTTTAGGTGTGTTGATTCTTATGCTCAACTATTTCATGCCATCATACATTTTTTCACTTTCATTCAAATCTAATAGGTGTGGTGTCCATATTAATTTGTATGAGAGCTGCTGGGGTTACCATATATTCCAGCATTCACTGAATCCTTCAACCACCGGAGACAAAATTCTTAGAGGAGCCAACTATGCTTCAGCTGCAGGAGGCGTTCTTGATGAAACCGGAAGACATTGGGTAATATATATACAATCTCTTATGGTTTTTCGATTTTGGTATCGGTGTGAGATATGAATCTTTTGAGTTGGATGCATGTACAGGGAGACCGGTACAACCTGAACGAGCAGGTAGTAAGCTTCGAGAGGACATTGGATCAACTAAGAAGCATGGCCCAATCCAAGGCAATAAATCTGAGCGAGTATCTCGCCAAATCGATAGAGTTCATGTCATTCCGAAGCAATGACTACGTCAATAACTACCTGATGCCTACGCTCTACACGAGCAGCATCAGATATAACCCAGTGCAATTTGGGAATCTTCTGTTGAATCAATATAGTGAACATCTATTAACGCTCTATTTTGTGAAAATTTTATAAAATATTAATTTATTTTTAAAAAAGTTCAAATAATTTTAAACCTATTAGTAATATATTTGAAATTATTTTAAAATTTTTGAAAAGAAATTTATTATTTTATAGAGTTTTTAACACGTTAAAAATGTGTGTTAAAATGACTTATATTTTGATTCAAAGTGTTGTTTATGAACTTAAACATAGTGTTATCTGTTTCTAATTAATGGACTAAGACATTATAAAAACACAAACTAAATATCATTTTTTAATAATTTAGTTTCATAGGGTTTGTATATTTAAATTTACGTAGTTTTTTTTCTTTTTCTGAAATTGGTTTACAATTTAAACCAATTTGAAAGTTGTAATATGTTATGTAACAGTGAAATTATCACTGAGAATATATCCAGACTCGGTTTTCTTATGTCAATAATTGTAAGGCTCATTTTCTGTGCTTCCAAGTAGATCACATGTCAGGACAAGTGTGGAAGCGGTCAATCTACTATCCGTTGTTACATTTTCTATATTGATTGTCTAGATAAAAAGAACTCACAAAAGATTTCAATGAAATAGCAAGGCTAGAAGTATGGCAAAACAATGTGTTAGTTAAAAACTGATGCTCAACCCAAAAAATATTGAAAATTTCGAACATGGTTCGGGAAAATTGCTAGTTATTTTTATTTCTTTTCACAGCATTACACCGTATACAATACATACATGTATATGTGTGATTACAGCTTGCAATTGAGGCCTCTTTTTATTTTGCTCTAGCCCATTTTCGGTAGACAAAATAATTTGGCCCATGTTTTTTCTTTTAATTAACTCAGCTCTTAGCCCAGATCACTTAGGTTAGCTTCTTCCTCTACTACGTTCACTTTCATTTTTTATGTTTTATGTTCAGCGGCTCCGACAAATAGCCATGGCCCTCTGAAGGAGTAGCGGTGTAGCATGGGAAGATGATGTGAGCAACAGGGCGAGCGTGATCCAGAGCAAAAAGACGGAGGTGATCAACCGGAGCATATCACGACCCGTGAACATCCGGCTCTTCGGCAAACTGGAGAAGAACCGGGCAACTAGGTAGCGAGGCGCTCTTTGAAGAAGAAGATGAAGGTCGGCTCTCATGAAGAAGAAGCTCCCTCAAGTCTTAATTCCCCCCCCTTTTTGCAGGCTCAGGTTTGTTCTCTCCCCTATTCCTTGCAGCTTGCCCCTAATTTAGGTGATTTGGGTTTTGAGAAAATTAGGGTTGATTTGGGGATTTTTGTTCCCAGCAATTGACACAAGGGCAAGTGAATCCAAGGCTTTCAGAAATCTGATAAGGGCCAAGCTCCTACGAATTTGAGCCATTGGAGGAAGAGGAGCGCAGCAAGCTAGGGCCTGTCTCAGTTCCTTGGCTTAGGTATGTCAATTTTACCTCTTTTCTTTGATTTCACCGAATTGCAAAATTGGGCAACATCGGTTTATCGTGGACATAGGCTAAATTTAATTTAGGTAGAAATTTGAAATCATCCGTTTGTCCTTTGTAGATTCTGATTGATTTCTTTATACCCAATTCATGCCTGCGTTTTTTTCCTGCTGTTTTGATGGATTTCAATTTGATATTGTTTGCCTTTGTGGCTATTTTGAGTCCTTGGAAGACATAGTGCTCCCTGCTGATTTTTTTTGTCTGGAGAAATTAAGTTTTAAAATTTGCCTAACTGATTAGGAGTTTTGTGGCAAATCATTTGAGCATTTCGCCCTCTTTTAGGGCTATTTGATGATCCCGGAACCCAAACCCTTTCTTAAAGCTCAATGCTTTATAAGAGGGGGTTCCGAGGATCAAATTCCTGCAGCGATTGGGGCAGCATTTCGCCCTCTTTTAGAGCAATTCGATGATCCCGGAATCCAAACCCTTTCTTAAAGCTCAATGCTTTATAAGAGGGGATTCCGAGGATCGACTTCCTGCAGCGGTTGAGTTTCTTTTGGGAGAAAATCAGCAGCATTTTCCCTTGATTTAGGGCTGTTTGATGATTCTGAAACCCAAACCCCTTTCTTAAAGCTCAATGCTTTATAAGAGGGGGCTTCAAGAATCCCATATATGAACAAGACCGGAGGCACAGGACTACCTTCTCTTCTTTCTTGTTGATTGCTGAGATTTTGTGCTCTCTGTATGTTTGCAGGTAACTGCACCGAAGCAAGAGGGAAAGGCCAGGGAGAGGGAAGAACCGCTTTCTTTGTTTTTGCAGTTCAATAAGCTAAAAGGAAGAGGAGCCAGGGAGAGGGAAATCCACCACCAGTATTTCTTTTGCCTTTTAGGGATGGAAATAGGAATAGTTACCTAGTAGTTACTACTACCAATCCTAGCTGTCCTCGTGCAGTTTATTTTTGTAAAACTGCAGAGTAACTCCTCCACTCTCCCCTTACAGTTTATTTTTGTATACAACTGCAGGTTTTAGCAGTTGAGGATTTTTCTGTTACTGCAGGTTTGAGCCTTTCACCTTCTTTCACTCGGGTTGGACTTCAACTGCCTTTTTGGGCCTTTGGAACAAAACCTGGCATGTTAAGTTAAGCTTCTTATGGGGCATCATGCCATTTTAATCAAGGATCAATAGGCCAAATTTTAATCAAGGATCAATAGGCCAAATTTTGATCCAATCAATTAAATTAATCACAATTTGACACATGATTAATTCAATATGAAATTGTCAATATTCCAAAGTCGCGAAAATTTACCTCCCAACAGTTGCCCCCCCGAACTTTGTGCGTGTGAGATATCGAACACGTTCAAAGTTCGACATATGTGCTATTTACGCACCATTAATGCTTCAAGCAGACTTTGCTTAAGAAAGCTTTTTTTTTGTAGTCTGCAGAAAATTACAACTTGCAGTGTTGTTTAAATAAGAAATTGATCACAAAAGAAAAGCAGTCCTACATAGGATTTGCTTAGGACCAATGAGAGTTAATCTTGTATGGGCACGTGAGAGTCGGAAAAATTTTCCTCCTCAAAATTTGATTTTTTGCCTTTGTGGCTTTTCCACCAGTCAGGCTTTTGAGCTTTGAAACTGATTGGATTTTTGGCTTGAGTCATATTTGGCTTTGACTTTTGCCGATTTGGTCTTTTGACTTTTGGTTAATTTGGTTTTTGGCTTTTGGTCAAAGATTTTTGACTTTAAGCTTGAATTTGGATTTGGAGGTTTTCTTGTGAGGGACAAGAATTTTGCTTTGACGACTTGGTGTCATGGGCTTGAGCTTTTGTCATTTGACCGATTTCATTTTGATTTTCGGTCTTAGAATAAATTTGGTTTTGACGACTTGATGTCGTGGACTTAGCTTTTGTAACCTTTGTGGTTGAAGCTTTTTGATCAAGATCTCATATGAGATGATTTTGAAATATGATACCCATACCATTTATAGCCAAGGCATTTGATGACTTTTACCTTTGAGTTTTTGTTTTGAATTTTGGTTAGAATTTTAGGGGATTTGGATGACCATACACATGTAGATAATGTAGTTCAATTATTTGTTTGGGAGGGTTTTGAAAGGCTTGGGCCTTTTTGGCTTTGAGAGAGAAGTAAACGTTGACCATTTGATTAGTCAAGTTTTGAGGCAACCTTCGGTTTATGGATCCTTGGAAGGAAATTTGATTTATGAGACTTGAATTGACTATCACATTTGGAAGTGATATTCAAAGTCGGAAAATTTAGGCAGAGGCCTTTTGTTTGTTTCTCTTTGTGAGAATGTCTTTGAAAGACAATTTCTTTCTTCTCCTCTGTTTTCTTTTGCCTCATTTTCAATACAGACACAAAATCTGCAAGTCTTCAGACTATATTTGATTTTTCTCCTTGTAGTCAAGACAATGCTCATAAGACTACATAGTAGAGGATTTGACTTCTTGTTCTTCTTTGTTGAGAAAAGAAGATGTTCGTTTGTTTTTGTAGCTGCACCTAACATTTTGACTAGCTAGACTGCCTACGTACCTCCTTAATGAGGGATCGGGCCGCTCGTAGTTCTTTGTGAACCCATTTTTCATATGCTTCCGGGTTGTTTGATTTTCGGACTAATTTCAAGTCCCTTTTTTTTATATGAATCACTCGAATTATTTGAGCCCACCTTCTAGGAATGGTTTCCCAAATAATTCGATTATCATTGCAACTCGGGATTTTTCTTTTTTTGTTTTCTTTTTTTTAGCGCATCATTCAAAGCAATCGGGCCCACCTTCTAGGAAGGGTTTCCCGAATAATCCGACTATCATATGCGAACCCGGATTTTTTTTTTTCGCGACTGAATTTGACATATATTTTTTGATGTCAAATTTCCTACGTACTCCTTGTTGGAGATCAAGTCTTAACGTAGTTCTTGGCATAACTATTTGTTTTTATGCCTTGGAGACTGCTTAATCATTTTGACACCCTTACTTGGCTTTAGGTGTCCTTGATTTGGTTGAGCTTATGGATGAGAAATTTTGAATGTCTCTTCCGGAGCTCTTGCTTTTGGTCTTTTTCATTTGGACCTTCTTGCTTTTAGACTCATCAACTTTTCCGAGCCTTTCAAATATTGGAGCTATAGATTCTCCACTTGTCGAGGCTATATTAAGCCTTTGGAACACCGAAGGCTTAGATTCTTCACGTGTCATGGCCATATCAAGCCTTTGAAAAACTGAAGATTTGGATGTTTCATTTGTTGAGGTTGGCCCGAGTCTTTCGAATACTGAAGATTTCGGTGCTTCACATGTAGAGACTAGATCAAGCCTTTTAAACACCGAAGATTTAGGAGTGTAACACCCCTTTTTAATGCCAAGGGAACGTTACAACGCTAGTGAATCCGCAGACTTTAATGTCTTTGAATTCACCTGAGGCTTATAGGGACATGCTGATGTATAACAATTGGCTAGGCCGGCCAATTGCTAAACTAAATGCGTCGATCTTGCTTGGCTCCTTGATTTCTCTTGAGTTAGCACAATTTTACACGAGAGGGGAAGGACTGTTTTGCGACGTTTCTGAGCTTATGGCGACGGATTTCCGGAATTGGGTTTGTGTTTAGGTGAATGCCGATTGGACTGAAATGTAATTGGAGTTTGGGTGATTGACATATGAATGTGGGGGATTTGTGTAAGTGTCGTAGGTGATTAAGAACATAAGATAGTTTGAGCCTTTGGTTTGGCAAATCGAAGAACCCTTTAATCCATAAAGGGGTTCCTCAATATTAATTCCAATCTAATTTTTATTGAATGTAAAACATGAGTTTAAATAGACAATAGACCAATTCTATCTTGTGCAAAAGATAGAGTTTTGGTAACTAAAGATGAATCAAATAATCTAAAGATATGTAAATCTTTCCTAAGATAAGTAAAACTAACTAAGGATAGAAAATTAACAACTTGGTGGAAAAGGAATTACCTAGATGAGATATTTTCCTTCCACCTTTTTATTTCCTAATTGTATAAAATAAATATATCTAATTAATTAAAATTCGAAATTAACTAAATAAATATGTGGAAATTCGTCCAAACAGTGACATCGGTAAAGATGATGAATTTCGGTAATTCTCGAGGTTGATTATGGAGAAACCTTCAACAGCAAAGTTGTAGATCTTTTCGTCTTCGTTCCAACAAGATATGGCACGACCCCATCCGATAAATATGGACTCCGAACGATCCGTTTTACTGAGACGTCGAAATGCTGTCAACCCATTAGGAACGAACCCAAACTTGAACATTAGCTCACCTTGCTCCTTTGGACCTTGTTCCATGGTGGAGCCTTCTTCTTCCTTTTGAGGATGACACTCTTTGCCATCAATAGCCCTCGCCTGGATCAAGATCATTGTTTGATCCACAAAAGGCCATCTTGATCTGCATCATTCTCCCCTTCTTAGCTTCGATTCGTCCTCGAATCGAGTCATTGAAGAGCAAAGGGGAAGGATCAGCAATCAAAAAGTAACTTCCTTGATAATCAACTTGAGATGGTGCCAGCAGAATTCGAGGCAAAGGAACCTCAAAAACAACACCGGTCATAGGGAACATTGAGCAATCAAGAGAAACAATATCATTAGGCTCAATACCCCTATGAACTTCAGAAGTCTCAACATTAGGAACATTCTCAAGAGGTACAATAGCTAACTCAAGAGAAGTATCCCTAACGTCCTCATTGTTGCCGTCAGAAGCAACTACCACATCTGGCGCAGCACTGCAGTCCACTTGCAGCGTAGATTCGGAGGTCTTACCGGAGGAGTCTGGCAGCGTGTGACCCACCGTTGGAAAGCTCGTCGAGTCAGCTTCGCAACAAAACTGAGTTGACTCAATTCCGATGTCGGAGTCAACGGAAATCTGCGAAACAAGTTCAGTGCGCTGTGCTGAATCCGTGACAACGATTTCAACAGAAGGCTCCTTCACGCCCTTCTTGAACTTGGCCATCAACTCCTCCACGGCCTCTTTGCATATAGCCGTTATTTCTGCATCTACGTTGGCTTGACGTCGTACCTCTTCCTCCTCGAACTTCGCTTGACGTTGTGCATCCAAGGCGGCAAAATGTGCTTGAATCTCGGCTAGAAGTTGTACCTCTTTCTCTAGCCGTCGTTCCTTCTCGCGGAGGCGTTCCTCCTCTCGGTGGCGTTCCTCCTCCTCTTGCCACCGTGCCTCCTCAGCCTCTCTTTGTTGGAGAAGCCGAACCTGATAGCGTTGTCGACACCTCTTATCTTCGATCTCCAATTGACAGTGTTCTTCCTCTTGACGATGAAGCCAAAGTTGGCGTCTTTTGACTTCGCGTTGACGCTCTAGGGTTTGTTGTTGTAGCCAAGCTCTCCGACATAACTCTTGTTGGCGTCGTTGTTGTTTAGCACGTTCCAAAGCAAAAAATCCATCCAATGGATCGGGATCATCCTCCCAGTCGCCCCAAACTTCCCAAGCCATATCAAATCAAAACATCAGTAACATCAAAGAAATAAAGAGCGTAGCATAACCTGTCTCTGAATACCAATTGATGTATAGCAATTGGCTAGGCCGGCCAATTGCTAAACTAAACGCGTCGATCTTGCTTAGCTCCTTGATTTCTCTTGAGTTGGCACAATTTTACACGAGAGGGGAAGGACTATTTTGCGACGTTTCTGAGCTTATGGCGACGGATTTCTAGAATTGGGTTTGTGTTTAGGTGAATGCCGATTGGACTGAAATGTAATTGGAGTTTGGGTGATTGACGTATGAATGTGGGGGATTTGTGTAAGTGTCGTAGGTGATTAAGAACATAAGATAGTTTGAGCCTTTGGATTGGCAAATCGAAGAACCCTTTAATCCATAAAGGGGTTCCTCAATATTAATTCCAATCTAATTTTTATTGAATGTAAAACATGAGTTTAAATAGACAATAGACCAATTCTATCTTGGAAAAAATTTGCAAAATAGGCACTTTTTTTGGACGAATTTGCAATATGTACGCGTTTTCGGACAATTTAGTGAAATGTCCACAATATATACTGTCCTCACGCGCTCTCTACTGCGCGCGCTCTCTCTCCGACCGGGATCTTCGTTCTCCCCTCCTCAGATCTAGGGCTTCCGATCATCCTCCTCCTTGATCCGGCGCATTCAACTGTCGATCGTCCTTCTCTTGCTCGCCATCACCGTCGCCGAATCGCCTCCGTCCGGCCAATTCAACCCCGATCCCCCTCCGCCGCCTCCCCCGTTCGATGACACCGAGTGCTTCGCTTTCTCCTTGACTCAGGAATCGCAGATGGATTCGATGCTCGGCGTTCGTCTGTTCTCGCTTGTGAGGAGAGCTTGGGATGATGGATCGAGATTGCTCACTGTTAAGGTCTCCTTTCTCCAATCTATTGCTAGGTTTCATCTATGTTTGTTAAGTAATTTCTTCTTTATTCGTCTGTTGCTAGGTTTCAATTCCAGTTGCTGATGTTCCAATTCCAGTTGCTGGTGCTGGTGTTCCTATCTCCCCTTGATGTTGCTACCGTGGAGGAGTACTAGTTGATGCTGATGCCTTATGTCTCTGTGATGACAACTCCAAAAATGAGCACTCTCTCTTTCTCATATTTCAAACAGTTAATCAGGAAGACACATTCTGCAATCTTCAAACTAATAACTTGAATTTGCAGTCGGATCGCCAGACCTCATGAATTGATGGTAATGAGTCTCAGTTCAGTGACATGGTCAGCAAGCATATAGTAGATGATCATCATTAGGTATTCAACTTTACTTTATATGTTCTCTTTTGTGTTTGCCTTCCTTGGAAGTCTTTGTGTAACTTTTTCCATCAATTCCAGGATAAAACTGTGGTAGATCCTGGTGCGTCTATCGATCTTTCACTCAGACTCTCCAATTTGAGCTCCCTACAGGTATTAGTATTTGCATGTTTCCTTGCAACAGATTGCTTTTAGAACAATAGATATCAGGAATCTGCTTCCTTTTTGAATTCTGAATAATCTGTCATAGAAGTTTGCTAGTTTCAGACACGTTTACTTCAAATGGCCTAGGTGCAACTCTGTTTGATCTACGCGACTGAATACACCGCAGATGCATTTCAAGCTAAGAAACAATATAATTTCTACCCAATTGAGATTTTGGCAATATGATTTGTAAATGCATCCTCCAATGGCCTAAGTTGGGATTTCTGCTTGTGGCATTATGAAGCGGAAATGAATGTTGGCTTAAGACATTGAGTTTTGTTCCACTCTGCTTGAGTTATTTTGTGCTGTGATGATCATAATGCTTGGATTTCCTGTTCTTCAATTGAACCCATGTTTGTTGCGTCTGAGTTAGGAGTTAGGACTCTAGACTCTAGAAACTGTTTTCAGTCGTGAACTAGGAAGGCTTGTTGATTATCTTCATGCATGATGTCATAGATTATTAAAAACGAAGATCTTGAAGAGCTCAAAGAACTAGGTGCTGGCACCTATGGAACGGTGTATCATGGGAAATGGAGGGGAACTGATGTTGTCATTAAGCGTTTAAAGAAGAGTTGTTTCATGGGTCGGTCACCTGAACAGCAACGACTGGTATTTTTGCATTGAATCTTGTTGGACACCCATATAAAAAATGGTATTGATTTTTCTGATTTTCGTATAATATTTGCTGCCTTGCACTTTTCAGACAGTTGAGTTCTGGCGTGAAGCTGATATTCTTTCGAAACTCCATCATCTGAATGTGGTGGCATTTTATGGTGTAGTGCAGGATGGTCCAGGAGGCACTTTAGCCACTGTAACAGAGTATATGGTTAATGGCTCCCTTAGACATGTTCTCTTGTCTAAAGACAGGTAATTTGTTAATCGAAACGACTTCGTTTGACCTCAATGGAGGATTTCTTCATCCCTTGTGCTAAAAGGTAAAATGCTCTTTACTAATCAGGGAACTTGATCGCCGTAAGCGGCTCATTATTGCAATGGGTGCTGCTTTTGGCATGGAGTATTTGCATTCAAAGAGCATAGTTCATTTTGATTTGAAATATTACAACTTGCTCGTCAACTTGAGAGATCCAGTCCAAGTTGTCCAACCCATATGCAAGGTAATTGTTCATAGTGCAACATCAGATGGCAAAGGTATTTGATTCAACCTAACTCATGTATTGTATTCAACTGTTTTTTTTAGGTTGGTGATTTTGGTTTGTCTAAAATAAAGAGGAATACTTTGGTCACTGGTGGTGTACGAGGAACCCTTCCTTGGATGGCTCCAGAGCTATTGAATGGGAGTAGTAGCAGGGTCTCTGAAAAGGTATGCTTTGGCTTGTGTAATAGTTATCATCCTTGCACAATGCATTTGAGCTAGATATGTGATAGCATGTGCAGTCAAGCAATTTTAAGGTCTTTTGTGTCTAGTACGAACAAATAGGTAACGATTCTTTTAGATTGACAACCGACTCTCTACAATTTTTCAGACATTATCAGACTATCCACGAAATCAGTTGCCCAATTATTCATCCATATCCGATCATCTAGTTCTAGTTGTGGACACTTCTGTTAAGATACCGTGTTTTGTAATCTACAGTTAGCGTCTTCACGTTTTCCATGTTGATTGGCAGGTTGACGTTTTCTCCTTTGGTATCGTCTTATGGGAGATCCTCACCGGTGAAGAGCCATACTCTAATATGCACTACGGAGCAATCATCGGTGTGTTTTCCCTAGACCTCTTTAGCTTCATTACATACACACAGATTCCATCTTTAGCCTTTTCTCGTGTTCCTATGTTGCCTCACTGACTGAGAACACGCAGCACATCAAATGACACTCATCTATGTCAATCGTAAATTGCAATGCCATCCCATTTACCTCCAAGTTTTTGCTTTCTTAGGTGGCATTGTGAACAACACGCTGAGGCCGCATATACCGAGCTCCTACGACACAGAATGGAGGCTTCTGATGGAGCAGTGCTGGGCACCCGACCCTGCTGTTCGTCCTTGCTTCACGGAGATTGCAAGACGCTTCCGTGCAATGGCTGCCTCTGCCCCAATAAAGCCTCCGCAACTCCTCAAGTAATTGTTGTTTTGTTTCGCAGAACTTTTTGTTTGTGTTTTTCTTCATCCTAAATTTACATGTACATACGAGTCAAGAGATCCGTCATATGGCAGCTACTCTAGCTGCCTACACTTCTTTTGTACAGCTCTCGACGCTGCTAATCCTGCTATTACATGGTTTTGATTCAAACATTTCTCGGAACTACTACAAGTTTACGACTTCACTGAATTTTGAGGTCACTTATATGATAAGTTGTCAAGTGCATATGTATAGGACCACTCTTCAGCAGTGTATAATATGGTGTATGCAACTTCATTGGTTTATCAAAGAGACAAGGATTGCAATTGTAATGCTTATCAAAGGATTTATTTCTATTATTGACACAACTTCATTGGTTTATTAGATTTCGTAATGATCAGCTCCCGGATCCAACTGCACAACCAAAGCTTATGACTATTAAAAGAGACAAGGATAGGTATGCAATCTTGCCTCTGTCAATGCTTATATTTTGGTCTCTTCATTTGAGAAAATAAGAAAACCTTGCTTCCTTTGGATTTAAGTGCATTGGTAATATTATGTTTCAAGCCTCTCCTTGGTGATCTTGCTTTCTTATTCTTGTATTCACACATGAACCAGTTGTAATATAATGCTTGGTTAAAAGAATTTTTGCAACTATAAAGAAGCATCATTCTGCAGCTCCTTGACCTTCTTCCTAGAATGGAATATAACTTGTTCTGATGTTTTATTTGCTTCAGGTTGTTTGTCTAATTGTGATTTTTTATGGTACGCTTTAGCGACTTCATTTTTGAATTGGTTTGTATTTTGGTGAGCATTTGCTTGGTAAGGCTGTTTGCATAAGTGAAGATTTGTTTCATTTGCTTGGACCACGTTTGGGGCTGTCAGCATTCATGGTAATCTAGGATCTTGCATTGCATTAGAGCTATGCGGAAGTTATTTTTGCAGACTGACTTGAGATGTCTTACAAAATCTGTAAAAATGAGTTCTTTTTTTTTATACAACAGATTGAGTTCTTGTGATTGCCCTGTAACCATGTTACTTGTTAGATTGTATGTGTAAAATAAACCCTAAATGATCAGTAAAATGGTAAACTAGCTTTTTCATCTAGATCAAAGTATCTTTCAATGTTTTGGTTGCTAGTGTATTGCCATATGCAAAGAGTTGCAGCTTCTTCTTTCCATCTTTTTTCGTAAGATGTGTGTTTGTTTCAACTGCCTTCTGTAGGCTGCTGTTTTAGAGTACTATGATCAGACAGTTAACTCTCCTAGTGGATCCTTCAACATATCAGCTGTATTACGGGTATGTAATTTTGGCCATGAGATGCTTCCAATGAAGTATTAATTTTCCCAATCAATTATCATGTGCTTTTGGCTTTAATCCAACTTGCCATTTTTAGTTCATTTCCTTCACAACTTTGACGGTAGCGTTGTTTGCCTCCTTGTAGGTTCCGCATTTACTACAAGTTGTAAAGAGAAAGAGAATCAGAAACACCCTTAGTCATAAGAATATCTTTTATCGGGATTATTACACGTGTCAGTAAGTAGTGGGAAATAGTTCCTGAATGGCTCAATTTCAAGTTATGATAATTTTGGTCTTTAATTGTTAAGACTGATAATCATTCTCATATAAATTACAATTCTTTACTGAATCCCTACTCATTAAGCTTCTCACCATATTTCCACAGGTATTGTGCTTCAGTAAGTGAATTGACTATAGACCATGTTTTACTAATTGCACGTGGCGGAAAGTGGTCATGGGAAAATCTGGTATGTGTATCTCATGGGAAACAAAGCACTGTCTTTTATTCTCTTATCAACTGGTTATAGACACTACTTTCAAAGGCATGGCTGTATCAGTGAAGTAACCGTGGAACAGGTGACGGCTTGCGCAAAATGCAATTCAAAGAATGGCCAGAAAACTCCCGAGGAAGCGAACATGACCCTTGCAAGGGTTCCCAAGGTACGTACCACGTTTGTTCACATGACACCAGACTTCTAGTCCTATGCTGTTTACCATCATTTCTTGATGAGGATACTGGATATCCATACGCACTCAATTGTTGCAGGCCCCGAAAGAGTTTGATGTTCTGGCCATACCATTGACAGCAGAAGCAATTCGGATGCTAAGGCGGAAGGGCACCCCAATTGAGTGGCGCCAGTACTTGCCAATGTGAGCCCTAGATTCTTGATGTGCAGTTTCAGCCAGTAGGTTATTTGTTGTACAACAGCTTGATCTATATGCCTAACTGATCTCTTGAAGTTGTTTTGTTGGCGAGTGAAAAATCATGTCTACAGCCTTTTACGCCTCTGTAGTGCTCCAGCGCACGAACTGATGTCATGAATCCTACTTTGATCTCATTGGAATGATATGTTCATGTTTATAATCCATGTGGTACAGCATTTTGTTTATCCGATAGCATGCCTTTCTTCCTGCCTTTGTAAGCCTTAAATCTGCATGTTCTTCTGTCAGATATAATCATCTTTTACCCTTAAAACAGCTTGTTAAAGGGAGAAAAGATGATTCCTTTTCATATTTAAAGGGCATTTCATGTGAAATTTGGCTAGAAAATAATTGCACAACAATCGAGACTTGTGAATTTATTCTCGAAAAAATTTGTCAAACAGACACTTTTTTGCACAACGTAAAGTTATTTTTGCACAACAAAAAGTTCTGAAACGAAAAAAAAGCGGGAAAAAAATATATTATATTTTGCACAACAAATTGTAAGAGTTGCACGACTCTATTTTAAGAGTTGCACGACTCTGTTGTAAGAGTTGCACGACTCTGTTGTAAGAGTTGCAAGACTCTTGTTTTAAGAGTTGCACGACTCTCTTGTAAGAGTTGCACGACTATGTTTTAAGAATTGCACGACTCTGTTGTAAGAGTTGCACGACTCTGATTGCTCAACAATAGATTATATTTGCACAACAATTGAGACTTGTGAAATTGTGCTCAAAATGATTTTATTTTTTCTCAATATTATTTTATAGTTGCTCAATAGATTATTGCACACCATGGTATTATTTTTCCTCATCAATAGACTATAATTGCATAACATGGGGGATTGGTGAAATTTTGCTCAACATCATCTTATTTTTGCTCAACTATAGGTTATTTTGCACAACAATCGAGACTTGTAAATTTGTTCTCAACATGATCTTATTTTATCTCAATATAATTTCATACTTTCTCAATAAATTATTGCACAACATGGTCTTATTTTTGCTCATCAATACTTTATTTTTGCTCATCAATACTTTATTTTTGCACAATATTGGAGACTTGTGAAATCGTGTCTCAACGTGATCTTACTTTTTGTAAATATAATTTTATACTTTTTAATAGATTATTGCACATCATGATCTTATTTTTGCTCATCAATAGACAATAATTGCACAACATGGGGGATTGGTGAAATTTTGCTCAACGTCATCTTATTTTTGCTCAACAATAGGTTATTTTTGCACAACAATCGAGACTTGTGAATTTGTTCTCAACATGATCTTATTTTCACTCAATATAATTTCATATTTTGTCAATAAATTATTGCACAACATGGTCTTATTTTTGCTCATCAATACTTTATTTTTGCACAATATTGGAGACTTGTGAAATTGTGTCTCAACATGATCTTACTTTTTGTAAATATAATTTTATACTTTTTTAATAGATTATTGCACAACATGATCTTATTTTTGCTCATCAATAGACAATAATTGCACAACATGGGGGATTGGTGAAATTTTGATCAACGTCATCTTATTTTTTCTCAGCTATAGGTTATTTTTGCACAACAATCGAGACTTGTGAATTTGTTCTCAACATGCTCTTATTTTCTCAATATAATTTCATACTTTCTCAATAAATTATTGCGCAACATGCTCCTATTGTTTCTCATTAATACCTTATTTTTACACAACTAGTGGTGAAAATTAGTGCTGACACTGATATTAGTTACGATTAGTGCTGACACTGATATTAGTTACAATTAGTGCTGACACTGATATTAGTTACATTTGAGACTTGTGAAATTGTGCTCAACATGCTCTTATTTTTTCTCAATATTATTTTATACTTGCTTAATAGATTATTGCACAACATGGTCTTATTTTTGTTCATCAATAGTCTATGATTGCACAACATGGGGGATTGGTGGAAATTTGTTCAACATGATCTTATTTTTGCTCAACAATAGATTATATTTGCACAACAATTGAGACGTGTAAAATTGTGGTCAACATGATTTTATTTTCCCTCAATATAATTTCATACTTTCTCAATAAATTATTGCACAACATCATCTTATTTTTGCTCAACAATAGATTATTTTTGCACAACAATCGAGACTTGTGAATTTGTTCTCAACATGATTTTATTTTCTCTCAATATAATTTGATACTTTCTCAATAAATTATTGCACAACATGCTCTTATTTTTGCTCATCAATACTTTATTTTTGCACAACATTTGAGACTTGTGAAATTGTGTCTCACCATGATCTTACTTTTTGTAAATATAATTTTATACTTTTTTTAATAGATTATTGCACAACATGATCTTGTTTTTGTTCATCAATAGACAATAATTGCACAACATGAGGGATCGGTGAAATTTTGCTCAACGTCATCTTATTTTTGCTCAACAATAGGTTCTTTTTGCACAACAATCGAGACTTGTGAATTTGTTCTCAATATGATCTTATTTTCTCTCAATATAATTTCATACTTTCTCAATAAATTGTTGCACAACATGCTCCTATTTTTCCTCATCAATACTTTATTTTTGCACAACTAGTGGTGAAAATTAGTGCTGACACTGATATTAGTTACAATTAGTGCTGACACTAATATTAGTTACAATTAGTGTTGACACTGATATTAGTTACAATTAGTAATGACACTGATATTAGTTACATTTGAGACTTGTGAAATTGTGCTCAACATATATGATTGCTAAATCATTCTCCTTGGTCATATATCAGGAGATGGGCACGAAGATTCATTTAAACCTCCTAAAAAGAGTCGACAGAAACAACGGAGGGATCCGAATCGGACCTAAATGAGCAAAATAATATGAAAGATCGAGGGTACCCCATATCGCCTGCAGATTAACACATACGGGACCCATTATGGTTGGAGTGGGAGAGAGCTAAAACTCAAATTAGACACTCATTTCCGTTCCAAAGTTGAAAGCAGTAAGGAAACATGAACACAACATCTAGTATACATACACATTTAGAAATCTGATCATATGGAGGAATACAAATCTTTCTAGTAGGCACAATTAGATAACACTGGAGATATTTATGATCACAACCAGATTACACGACAAGTCGGAAGCATGATAAAGGAAGTCACTCTGCTTATAAGGGTGAATTAAGACCAAAACTGTCGGTTTTTAGAGGGGAACCTTGCATTGTTCTTGGTGCTTCTTCCCTTGTAGTCAAGAGTCCACTTTTCAAACGTGCAATCGACAAAGTCATAGTAGCCACCGTAGAGAGCAATCCCTTCGCCACCCTCTCTTCTATCCAAGGGCATGTCAGCAAATTTTGCAGCGGGAGTTGATAGACTCCTGCAACAGAAATGGAGTGACGGTCGCAACGTTGTTAGAAGTAATGGAGCGCAAAAGAAAAGATATGCTATGAGCCTGAAGCAATTGGTACAGAAATATATGAACTGAGCTATAAGCAACAGTATGTTCAACAGTGTGAGAATGCAGCTTGACTAATCTAGTTGCTAGCTTTCTCATACTACATAGGTCAAAGGCAAGAAATTGCCTTTTGTTTTAATTTGCAAATAAGACAGCAGGTGGCTTCCGATTGGGTTGGTGATGAACCATCCGGGAACCGTCTCTAGACACATCTCAAGGGTCTTGAAATCAACATATACACAAAGTAGCCTTTGAAGCTGGCTCCCTTCTCAGCACTTTTCAGTGTAATGAAACCCCTTGGGATAGTTGACATTTCGTGGATCATCCACGCCTAGTCACCTCTAGTATGACAGATCAAAGATGAATTCCCTTAAAGACAATTGTTGAATGACTATATAGAAACTTGGGCTCAATGCAATGGTAACAAACAACCTACAGTATAACAGATCGAATATTATATGAGAAATGGACCAAAAAATGTGTACAGAATAAATGGATTGTTTTCTTTTTGGTTCCTTTCATTTGAACATTATACTTTTAAATTTTCATTTTCAAATTTTCTTAGGAAGAATATAATAAAATCTACATATAAGCCGTGTGCGCTATTGGCTATTAAACATCAAGGAGATTCAGAGCCAGGGGCCTTACCAATAACCAGAAGCAAGCAACTTTCCACCGATGACTTTGGGTTTTTGACCTCGTATAGGAGCTTTAGGATCTTTCTTGAACAGGTTGCTTCTGCTTGTTAGCCCCTTGGAAGACCTTGTATCTATTAAAAAAAACACCAGGGATGAGATAGATGATCACATCTGAAATCGACCATTATTAAGATGAGTATGATGTGCGAATAAATGTTGTATTCGAGGTAAAGAAACAAGACAGGTGAAAAGAAAGAGAGGACACAAACCGGTGAGAACTTTACTGAATAAAGAATTACCCGAAGAAAAACACAAGGCAATTTGCTATGATTCCAACTGTTGTTAACTCCACATTGTTGTACAATGGCCAACCTCACCTTCAATCTCCATCTCGAATGGCAATTTTTTACGGTAGTAAAAATTGTTTCGTCTGCAGAAAACACAGTAGGATATCAGCAAAAAAAACCCTTTCAGATCTTTCTAAGTTGCAAAATCGTCTCCGAAGTTGTTGGCTCTCACTTTCTAGCTCCTACCGGAGGAAGTTTAGAAACAAAAGATCCCACATTAGAAAATTAAGAAGACCCATAGGCCCTTCAATACTGCACTAATTTCAGAAATAAAAACAACATATGACAGAAGGAAATTAGGAGCCAATTTCATTGTCCAGGACTGAAGCTAAAAGGGGGGAAAAAAATATTTATGAGCCAATTTAGTTAAAATTCCAGCTTGCAGAAGGAATTTTGAAAGATAAGGGGAGGTTTCGGCAGCAGTGATGATCAGTTGGTCGCCCTTTGTCACTTGTGTGTTGCTTGTTGCCAGCATTGGAGCTCATTCGAGGAAACAGATGAAAACCAATGAGAGGTGATCGAGGGCTTTAGAGCAATCCGGTGATTCTTAGCCTCAAAATAATAGGGATGTATTTTGGATAACCAGACTAAGTCACCCTCATGGGAACTGCCTGTACTCATATGCTTTCTCCCTTCGACAACAAACAATCGGGCTTCAGTTCAGTACAGATCACAGTAGACAGGTGCAGCAAGAGAAGTGATTCATCAAGAGGATTCCGGAGAAGTTTCAATGGTAGGGAAGATTAATCAATGAATCACAACGTTATTGTCATATAATTGCCCGTCCTTCCCCCACCCGAATGCATCCAAGAACATGAACTGTAATCCTTCACGAGGATCTCATAACATTGATCATAACGAAATTTCTGTCTAAGAATGTAGAGACAGCATCCCGTTCGTATATTGAGTCCTGACCTTCTTGAACATGGCATGCATCATCTTAAATCTCTCCTTTATATCATCAAACACAATTTCCCGGCAGAACCTAGCCTTTGCCTGCACAAATTTGGCTCCCAAGGTCTCTTTATGGCGGTCAGTTGAAGTTGTAAGCTCCTCAATGTCTTCCAAAGGTGAGTCAAAGCCACATCTCAACGTTTCTTCTTCAGCATCAAGAACATGGAGCCATCTCAACCAACTGAACAGATGTTTTAACATACTCAAGAGCGTCTGAGAAGCTGGAGAGTTCATAAATTTTATCAATCAGTTGTTCAAAGATGAATCTTTGATTTCGATCAAGCCCATCCCCAATATCTGAAGGCAATGAAACAGCTGCAACCAAGCAAGCTTTGCGGAAAGTAGGATCAGAGTTACACGGTACCTAAAACATAAATATCAAGTAAAGCAGCAGAAAGAAATAAAAGAAACATCAAGGATGAATGACAAAGAGACAGTAAAGTCAAGCTCTAAGCTCGTAATGCATACCTGGATGCTGAATGTAAAAGGAATCCATACTAAATCCCCAAACACTAGCATAAACCCCAACCTCTCAGCAATGATGTCCCACCTACAAAAGTTCAAAGAAGAATGTAAAAAGGTCAAAATTAAACAAAGCAAAATTAGGAGCCACAAGCTGAAACAGGAGTATGACAGCTACAATAAGGAACCATATCTCACCTGCTGACATGAATGCAGCCACAAGAGCTGCAAGCTAGTAACCATGGATGCTTCATAGTTTTGTTTGGTTTCGATAGTTCAGTTTGAGTTTATTATTTCTTAGTTTTGTTTGAGTTTCATGTTTGAGGTGTAAAATCTATTTGTCACTGGTGTGATTCCTTCAAATATATATCCAACTCAAACTTACAAGTATATATCCATACATTAGTCTTCGTGACCTAAAGCTATGGTGGGGAGGCACAAAATTACTCAGTAAGTCTGAACAAATGTGGCAATTGCCAAAGTTAAGAATACACCAATCTAGCAAGGTTCAGACTTGAGACAGCCTCCTTGATAGGGAAGGTCCTCAGTAAAGCCCTGGCTTCGTCGTACTCATTCAGATCCTTGAGCATCTTCTTCAGCCGGTGAGAGCAAGCTCAAGCGTCTCTTGTTCTCACTGACTCCAGATGTGCGTCTGTTCTCTAGCATTTATACGAGCGTAAGGATACGGTCTACCAGCGGCTGCAAAAAACAAAACAAAATGAAGGAAAATGTAATCTTGATGCACAAGCAGTAGGATATGAAGTCAAGACTCGAAAGCATTCACAAATCACAAGGAGCAACAGATGGGTCATGAACTATATATACGAGGTGAAAGATGCAGCATCATTATGTTCAGTTCGTAAGTAAGGGAACAAACGTGAGGAAGAATTTTTGCAGCCAGAATATCATCAAGTACAAGCTTCTCTAGGACAGGTAGTGCCAATATTAATTTCTTTGCACAGGCAGATATCCCTCAACAGGCGAACGGCAACACCAAATCGATATGCAGCAATTCTCACTGCATTTAGAACAGCCTTCAAGACAAAGGCACTCCACGCAGGGACCTAGTAATGTATGAAAGAATGCTCAGGTAAGCCTCAAATTTCATAATTCTCACACAAAGAATTCACTTCATAGTTATTGAGAATTTATGTACAGAGCGCTGCAAGGCATACCGCAAGATTGGCGCCAGCATCAGCTAGACGATCACCAACTGCAGTCACTATTTTTTTTTAGAGCCTCGCTAGAAGGAACATATGCAGCAACCAAAACCGTAGCAAGAACAACATATATTTTTCGTCTCTTTTGTGCTTAGTGTATCCCAGCAATGAGTAAGTTGGTAATACAATATTAATGGAATTGCAACTTTCTCCAATAATCCAGGGACAAGAGTAGCATCAGCATCATCTGGGTCACTTCCATCTTCTAGTGAATTTCTGGACATATATGAAAAAAGATAGGAATTTCTAATAATCCACACTCACTCACTCTACATGAAATTAGCAAGTACCTGATTCAACTTTGAGTAACAACAAGCAACATTGTAGCTGGCCACTGAAGATTCATCAGGAGTAGGCTTTGATTCTAACACCGACTCGAATTTCTGCAACGCCTCCTCGTATTTCCCATCCCTTGGATTAAAAATTGCACAATTTAGAGGACACAAGCTATCAATTCACAATAGATTGGGATACAAGACTGCACTTGGAAAGCCGGAGTCCTTCACGAAGATCCGTTTCCCTGTGTCGTTTCAGCTCAACCTTTCTTTGGTAGTTTTGCATCTGATTCCAAAGAATGACAGACAAAATGTTCAAGATCACTAAAATCAATCAGCAGATAGTAAGTACAACAAACAAGAAGCATCAAAGTAGCAACTGCAACCTGTATCTCCCTGATCCGGTTGCTGATAAACCTGGCATTCCTTTCAGCTCTGATGATCTCCTTCTCAGTCATGTCTCCGGTATCTTGCATCTTCCCTGTTGGAAAGCAAGCTTTGTTCAGCTTCACATTGATCAGTTGAAGTAAATTGCATAGAAATTACACGAAAACTGACCATATCTCTTCTCCATTCTCATAAGCAAGGGGCCAATTCTCTGCCTAATTGTGTACATTGTTCTACCATACTCAGCATTTTCATGAGCTAGCGAGTTGTGCAACTCTAGGCTCGAGTTGTGCAACTCTAGGCTCGAGTTGTGCAACTCTAGGCTCGAGTTGTGCAACTCTAGGCTCGAGTTGTGCAACTCTAGGCTCGAGTTGTGCAACTCTTGGCTCGAGCAGTACTGCCAGCAATGAAGAATAAGCATTTCTAACCGTAAAACTTGACAAATCAAGCAATGAAGAATTCAATCAATGTTCACTAACCAACAAGTTTCAATGAAATCAGCAAATACTAATATTCACTAACCAAAGGCTCCAGTTTGAAGATGAGCAAATACTAATGTTCACTAACCAACAAGTTTCAATGAAAGACAAACCACATAAGTATCCAACTAACAAAAGAGTGAATCAAAAAGAATTTGCAGACAGCATCTCATTCGCAGAACAAGGATTAATGAGAACAACCAAACAAGTTTCAATGAAGCCAATGATTGAGGAACGAGGATCAGAAGATTGAGAGCGTCCGATTTGGATGAAAGACATCGGATCTCGAAACAAGGACATTTCCTCATCGGATTTCAGAAATCAATACCTAAAACTATATAAAGGTAAGGTGCTCAGTACATCAGTGATTGAAGTTCCAGAAGAGAGATACTCACCGAAAGATTCAGATGCTGTCAGCAATGGAGCCGTTGATTGCGAGAGAGCAAGTTGAGCGAGAGAGGCGAGGGAGATGTTGCCGAAGCCGAAGTGATGTCTCTAAAAGTAGCCATGTCCTTATGCATATTTTAGTTCCATATTCTTTACATTTTGCATATTTCGGGTTGGGAATATGTCGAATTTATGTAATATAAGCTTATTTGTCAAAAATGGAGATCTACATAAATTTCTATTTATATTGCAGAAATATGGAACCATTTCGGGAGAAAATCAAGAAGCAAGAACCAGAGCTCAAGGTTACTCGCCATCGACGAGCCTTAGTCGATCTCGACGAGTCATGCCTAGACACCTGCCAGGATCGAGGAGCCCATGTCGAGAAATTGAAGACGAGCCAACCCGACTCCAGGGGGTTACTCGAGATCGAGTTGACTACCCGAGATCGAGGAGCTCTGAACACCATGCTTAGAGTCGAAGACAAACTACTCGAGGATGCTGGGAACACTACCCGACCATGCCCGGACACCTTCCTCGAGATCGAGTTATATTACTCGAGGTCGACAAAGCCGTGGAGCCATGACCGAGCACATCGAGAAGATCTACCCGACGCTGCCAAGAAGACCTAGTCGATAAGGCCACCCAACTCGAGATCGAGGAGAGGTCCTCGAGATCGAGTACACTTGTGAGCCCTGTCTGAGCCCAGTCGAGCACCAGCTAGCCGAGACGCCGGGCCACCCCAGTCGACTACAATTCTACTCGAGATCGAGTAGACTTACTCGAGATCGAGGAAGCTTTCAGAAGCCGCGTAACGCGTTTTGATCTATCCTACTCGGATTAGGATTCCTCGGGCCCGAAGATTGCCGATTCTATCCGATTTTATCAAGATACATCATGAAGAGAGAGATCTATCCACTTGAAGACACTTTAGATAAAATTCCCTTATTTAGATTTAATTATGTTGTTGCTTTTATTTATCATTAATGCTTTTAGATACAGTTTTAGATATAGATAAAGATTTCTATCCTTGAGTAGCAAGGTTTAGAAGCCTATAAATAAAGCCCATGGGGCTGATTTCTAGTGATTCAATCACACAGCAATTAGTAGGAGTAGTAGAGTGAAAGAGAGAGTGAGTGGCCAAGAGGAGTTTGTGAAGCGAGAGCGGAATTGGCTTCCTTTGGTTGTAAGCTCTATTTTATTAATGCAAGTTTATTTCCTTTTATTATTAATGTCTTTAATTATGATGAAGCGCGAGTAGTCCACCCACTTTTAGGGTTGGGGCGAGACCGACGATAACCATGCTTGTTTGAGGTAAAGATCCGACTTTTATCGTGTTTTGATCATCTGCTACTTGTTATGTGTTTATTACCCATCTAATGGAGGTCCATGCTAACAACTTGGATTGTAAACATAAAATCAGTAGAGACAATTGTGGTTTCTTGAAAGAGTTGTCTAATTGTTGGAAAAGGCGAAAGCTTAGTCCTTTGATGCGATTCACATGATTCTCTGTTTATTTCTGCCTTATGCATGCTTGGTTATCGTTGTTGCAAACCCCAATCTTTGAAGTCCTTTTCATACAGTTTAGTTCGAATCCCCAAAGCCTTTGCATTTACTTTATTTTTATTCTTTGTTCTCCTCGAGATCGAATAGCACAACTCGATCTCGACTACTGATCTTCGACCCAGGTCGCTGTAGCTTCTGTGTGCAGGTGCTCGATAAGACCCAAGCTGACGTCGACGAAGACCCTACTCGATCTCGAGTAGCCTTAGTCAAGATCGATGAGAGCCTGTGCTTGCTGCTGCGCTGTGTTCGACTGTCCGATCTTCTGTCGAGTTGCTGTACTCGAGATCTAGGACCCCTGTTGTCGACTTCTGTGAGATTTCTCCACTGCCTAGGATCCGCTGACACGCTTCCTCGTGGATCGATCCTGACTTCCCACTGCTGCATCGGGAGGAAGTCTTGTAATTATTTGCAAGGGACGGAATCTGGTTTGCCTTAGTCTATTTACATTCTATTTTGCATACTCGATTTCCTTCTTACAACAAATTGGCGCCGTTGGCGGGGAAGCTATCCTTCGCGCCTTAGGTAGTTAGTTCTCACATTATCTCTGAGTTACTTTACAGGTGTATGCGCCGTTCTGGTCAACCACCTAAGTTTGACGGCTTAGACGATCCGGAACGCCTCTTACACATCCAAGCTAAGCTAAAAAGAGCCATGGCAGCCGTAGAAACACAGGAATAGCTGATATAGAGGCTTACAAGGGAGATGGCCGCTAAAGATGCTGCTATCGCTACTGAGAAAGCAGCAAGGGAACAAGCAGAAGCTAAGCTTGCCCAATACCCAACTACTGCAGAGGATTATATGTATCCAACTCTCGTCGTTCCTGAATCGGCGATTCTAATCCCTGAAAACTCTTATAAAATTCGCACTCAATTTCTTATAGAGCTTAAAAATAATGCTTTTTATGGCAAATTTAATGAGTGTCCTCTTGAGCATATTACCAACTTTTCTGACATGTGCCGTACTCTTGCTGAAGGTACAACTCTAGAATATATCAAGATGAAAGCTTTCAGCTGGTCTCTCGCTGGGCCTGCACTGAAGTGGCTAGAAGGGCTAAAGCCAAGATCACTCACAACATGGGCCCAAGTAGAGCAAGAGTTTCTGAATAAATTCTTCCCACCTGCTAAGACAGCACTCCTCTGCTAGAAAATCACCGCCTTCAAACAGAAGCCTGGGGAGCCGCTAGCAAAGGCATGAGAACGCTACAAAGAACTACTACGATCTTGCCCTACTCATGGACAGCCACCCTACGTCATTCAGGAGATCTTCTTCAATTCTCTTGACCAAGTCACTAAAGACAGGATCAACCAGTATACTCGCTATGAGTATCTGACGATGCCGCCAGTTGACGCATGTGGTGTGCTAGACAAGCTCACCAATTATGACAACAAATATGGGTCTACTGCAAACTATGAGGAGAGCTCCTATGCCAGGCCAGCACCATCTATGCCACTCTATGAGCCAGCAAAGGAGATTGACCCAGATGTCAGGGAGCAGTTCTACAGAGACCAGAATCGCAAGCTCCTCAAGCAAGTCAAATATCTGTCTGTCAATCAGCCTTGCATCGAATGCGGATCACAGAGGCACACCACTACTGAGTGCCCACACACTGAGCAAGTCAGAATGGCAGAGACACATGAAGAGGCAGCTTACGTTGGGGGTCCAAATCGCTACATGGGAGATCAAAGGTTCTATCAACCACAGTGGAACCAAGGTCCTCCCAGGAATCCCCCACCCTACAGAGCTCCAGGACATCCAGAAAGGGATCAAAAGAAGGATGATCTGCAGCTAATCCTTGAGGAGAAGCGTCGGAATCATGGCACCATCAACAACCAGTTCCAGAACATCACTACAAATTTTGGAGAACTGGACATCTGGAAGAGGGGAATAGAGACCCAGATGGGTCAAATCGCTGCACAGATCCCACGACCGTCCGGACAGCTCCCTGGGCAAACAGAACCAAATCCTAAGGGGAAGACCGGACACGTAGCAGCTATCAAACTCAGAAGTGGGCATCAATTACACGATCTCGAGGAAACAATACTCGACCTCGACAAGAAGCTGCTCGACACAGACCAAAAGCTGAGCTCGGACTCCACTGCGCAGCCCAGCAAGTCGAAGTCGACCACCCAACTCGATCTCGAGGAGCCTCTGGTCGAGATCGAGGAACAGCAAGCCGACGTTGATGACTCTACAACACCTACGACAGCTGATCTGGCTCTGAAATAGAAAAAACCACTGCCTTTCCCTTCCAAAGCACAGAAAGATCCCACTGCAGGTAGGTTTACTAGATTTATTAATATGCTGCAAGAGATGCCTGGGTATGTTGAATTTCTGAAGGAAATCCAGAGTAAGAAGCGATCCATCTCAAAGATCACAGGCGAATGCAAAGTACTCCACTTCCCTGAAAAGAGACCTGACCCTGGTAAGTTTTCTGTTACTGTGGGTTTTGGACAATATAAATATGAGTCTTTGTGTGATTTAGGGGCAAGTGTGAGCATCATGCCTTTATCAATCTGGCGGAAGGTAAAAATAGGATGCATAAAGCCTGTGGATGCCAAATTATACATGGCAAACAATACAGTGGTCATCCCTACAGGTATAGTTGAGAATGTCCCCGTCCAGGTTGGTAAATTCTTTGTTCCAGCAGATTTCCTTATCATAGACTGTTCTGAAGATCCTACTAGCCCTATTATTCTTGGTAGACCATTCTTAGCTACTGCAGATGCCAGAATTAGTGTCAAGAATCGATCGCCCACATTCACCATAGGCGACGAGGTTTTAGATTTCTCTTTTGGCCCTGTAAAGGAGGAAATTTCATGGCTAGAGGTCAAAAGCATCAGCAACCACGGGACCAAGCAATCAACGGAGGAAGGCACTGTACTCGAGATCGACTAGGGCAACTCAAGATCGACAAGGGAGTTCCTCGATCTTGACCAAGATTCGTCGATGTCGAATTCCTCTGCTGAGCCACAGACTTGCCCAGAGCCTAAGTATGGGGTCCCTGTACTCGATGTCGACCAGCTGTACTCGACATCGACTAGCCCCAAGCCCAAAGATTTCTGTTTTGGGTCCGAAAAGGTAAGTTCAGGTATGAATTCTACTCCCCCTCAGTCCATAAAGAAATTTATCAATAATTTAGGGGGAGGTAAGGCCCCGTGGCGAGAGAATCTGCGAAAACTAAGAGCTGAAAGGAAGAAGAAGAATGAGAAAGGAGATGATGCAAGCAACCCCCTGTCAGCTGAGCTTGCATACTACAATCAGGACCTAGATGATCCAGGAGAAGGGCCAAGCAACAGTGGGCCCCACACTAATGGTCCTTGAGCGCAAACGGAGAAGTCGGCCTAGCGACTCTAAAATCTAGAGCATGTATATAAACTTTATGAATTCTAGGACTTTTGAACTTTTTGGTTGTTGTTTTTGGTTTTGGTTTTATGTCTTTTAGGATACTTCATGTGGATAGTCTTGTTTTTTGTGGGCAATCTAACACTTTTAGGTCGGCAAGCATAAAACTCGCGAAAAGTGGAATAAGTAGTCCCTGAAAAACAGTCAGAATCGACGAAGGCCAAGTCGACAACGACGAGGAGGAGCAGCCCAGAAACATGTCGATCTCGAGTAGGCCAACTCGATATCGACTAAGCCACCAGAAGCTCCTCGACTTCAGAAGCCACTGGATGCAGATAAGCCAACTCGAGATCGAGTTCCCTGTACTCGAGATCGAGAAATATTTTACTCGACATGCCTGATCTACCACCCTCGATGTGTTATCCGGTGAGTTCCTTCCTTTACTCTTATTTTATTTGATTTTATACAGTGGGGACACTGTAAATTTTAAGTATGGGGTGGGGGAAGGGCTCATTATCATTATTATATGTTTTAGTCTTGCTTTTGGTTTTACATGGTGAAATTTTAAATTTTTATGTTATGCATTCATGTTTAAATTTTATGCATTTTAATCTTTTATTATAGTCTTGTTTTTAGTTGCATAGAAAAAAAAAATAGAAAATGTCGAAAAAAGAAAAAAAAAATATGCATGTTTAATTTCTGCATTGTTCTAGTTTTTATACCCTCACTTAGATGTCCTATGATGATAAATAATGACTGACTTGATCATATAAATCCTATGGCGTGTTTGGAAAGTTTAGCCTAAGTCCTCGAAATTGTTTTTATGTGGATTGTGAACTTGTGATGAAATTGAGCACATATGATCCTAAGCTAAAGGTTAAAATCCAACAAAAATTGTCCTAGTGAGAATTTTGGCCTTATAGGGAGAACATAAAAAAAAATCCCTCTGCTTTCTTGAGTGTATTTACTCTTCCTATGCATCTCTAAATGTTGTGATAGTTATTCAAAGCCAATGCATTTATATGTTTATGTGAATGAGAATTAAATGATGGAGGCACCTTTTAAGCCAATTTTATTCTCTCTTTACCTACCCTGCATTATCCCTGCTTGAAGCCAGAACATTAGCCTGAGACTTTTATTATAAGCTCCACAAAATTATCCTTAGCCAAATTGAGCCTGACCCCCATTTGGGAATTAAGACTTAGAGTTGGTTGAAATAATGGTTTGTGGAAGGAATGAGCTTATGTTGGATTTCAAGTAGGAAGGATTGTTGAATTTATTGAGATATGGGTTGGTTTTATATTTTTATCTTGCTATGCATATTATGTAAAAGGATTTTTGGCTCACATTATAAATGCACTAGCATTAGTTTTATTTTATTTTCGTAAAAAAATCGAAAAAAAAGAGAAAAAAGTATATATGTTTGTGAATAAAGTGCATGAGCCAAATTTACCTTATTTCTTTCATTTTTTCGCAAGATACATACTTTGGAAAGGTTGAAGAAGTTTGAAAGGTCACATACTTAATTGAGATAAATTGGAGAGTTTGGTTGATGCATATGATTGAGAGCTATGGTTTGGTTGAGTTGTGTTGGAGATTTAGGAGTCTTGATTCCCGAATTTTATTAAGCACCACATGGCCAAATAATTCCATATTACCAAGCCCCATTACTACCCCGCCGAATGGAATCTTCTTTGAAGACTTCTATTGAGCGAAGTCCTCCTGATAATTCTTGTTGCATTTTCATAATTGGTTGCGAAGTTGATTCATATTTAAATTGCAATGTTTATGAGATTGTATATGGAATTGAGTTGAGAGATGATCTACATAGCCTAAAGACATTGAGAGTTGAGTGTAAACACATTATCCCTGTGAGGTTGGATTTATATTGCCTATGCCTATGGATCGCTCATATATGTGTGATGACGTTAAATTCACTTGTATTACATTGCTACTATTAGAGATGTTGCTTTTGACAAAAGGCGAAGACTTGAAGGATGTGTTGTAGGTCTTGGTTATTGTTTGGTTATTGCTTGAGGACAAGCAAGTCTAAGTATGGGGTGATTTGATGTCTCTAAAAGTAGCCATGTCCTTATGCATATTTTAGTTCCATATTCTTTACATTTTGCATATTTCGGGTTGGGAATATGTCGAATTTATGTAATATAAGCTTATTTGTCAGAAATGGAGATCTACATAAATTTCTGTTTATATTGCAGAAATATGGAACCATTTCGGGAGAAAATCAAGAAGCAAGAACCAGAGCTCAAGGTTACTCGCCATCGACAAGCCTTAGTCGATCTCGACGAGTCATGCCTAGACACCTGCCAGGATCGAGGAGCCCATGTCGAGAAACTGAAGACGAGCCAACCTGACTCCAGGGGGTTACTCGAGATCGAGTTGACTACCCGAGATCGAGGAGCTCTGAACACCATGCTTAGAGTCGAAGGCAAACTGCTCGAGGATGCCGGGAACACTACCCGACCATGCCCGGACACCTTCCTCGAGATCGAGTTATATTACTCAAGGTCGAAAAAGCCGTGGAGCCATGACCGAGCACATCGAGAAGATCTACCCAACGCTGCCAAGAAGACCTAGTCGATAAGGCCACCCAACTCGAGATCGAGGAGAGGTCCTCGAGATCGAGTACACTTGTGAGCCCTGTCAGAGCCCTGTCGAGCACCAGCTAGCCGAGACGCCGAGCCAGCCCAGTTGACTACAATTCAACTCGAGATCGAGTAGACTTACTCGAGATCGAGGAAGCTTCCAGAAGCCGCGTAACGCGTTTTGATCTATCCTACTCGGATTAGGATTCCTTGGGCCCGAAGATTGCCGATTCTATCCGATTTTATTAAGATACATCATGAAGAGAGAGATCTATCCACTTGAAGACACTTTAGATAAAATTCCCTTATTTAGATTTAATTATGTTGTTGCTTTTATTTATCATTAATGCTTTTAGATATAGTTTTAGATATAGATAAAGATTTCTATCCTTGAGTAGCAAGGTTTAGAAGCCTATAAATAATGCCCATGGGGCTGATTTCTAGTGATTCAATCACACAGCAATTAGTAGGAGTAGTAGAGAGAAAGAGAGAGTGAGTGGCCAAGAGGAGTTTGTGAAGCGAGAGCGGAATTGGCTTCCTTTGGTTGTAAGCTCTATTTTATTAATGCAAGTTTATTTCCTTTTATTATTAATGTCTTTAATTATGATGAAGCGCGAGTAGTCCACCCACTTCTAGGGTTGGGGCGAGCCCGACGATAGCCATGCGTGTTTGAGGTAAAGATCCGACTTTTATCGTGTTTTGATCATCTGCTACTTGTTATGTGTTTATTACCCATGTAATGGAGGTCCATGCTAACAACTTGGATTGTAAACATAAAATCAGTAGAGACAATTGTGGTTTCTTGAAAGAGTTGTCTAATTGTTGGAAAAGGCGAAAGCTTAGTCCTTTGATGCGATTCACATGATTCTCTGTTTATTTCTGCCTTATGCATGCTTGGTTATCGTTGTTGCAAACCCCAATCTTTGAAGTCCTTTTCATACAGTTTAGTTCGAATCCCCAAAGCCTTTGCATTTACTTTATTTTTATTCTTTGTTCTCCTCGAGATCGAATAGCACAAATCGATCTCGACTACTGATCTTCGACCCAGGTCGCTGTAGCTTCTGTGTGCAGGTGCTCGACAAGACCCAAGCCGACATCGACGAAGACCCTACTCGATCTCGAGTAGCCTTAGTCGAGATCGACGAGAGCCTGTGCTTGCTGTTGCGCTGTGTTCGACTGTCCGATCTTCTGTCGAGTTGCTGTACTCGAGATCTAGGACCCCTGTTGTCGACTTCCATGAGATTTCTCCACTGCCTAGGATCCGTTGACACGCTTCCTCGTGGATCGATCCCGACTTGCCGCTGCTACATCGGGAGGAAGTCTTGTAATTATTTGCAAGGGACGGAATCTGGTTTGCTGTGATTTATTTCTATTTTAATTTGCATTCTCGATTTCCTCCTACAACACGAAGCAAGTTGAGCAAGAGCCGGGGCAAGTGAAGGTGCTGCCGAAGCCGATCCTGAAGAAGCCGCCGCTGGCGCGGTAAGCACACGAGGCGAATCGAACTGTTCAACATTGTAATAAAATCGACATGAGAGTAAGAAAACAGAAGCTGAAAAATTAGAGATAGAACAAGTAATTTCACCTCAAAAAATTGAGATTGGAATCTTTAGAAGAATCCTCCGGCGGCGCCATTGCTCCCCGCGCAATTATCTGAGTCGCTGCCCTCAGATTTCTCGTCCCGCAATGTTCGCCTTTGTTTCAGAGCCTCCGCCCTCGACCTAATTCGAGTCTGAATTGAGAAGCGAGAACAGACGCGTTGTAGACAGGGAGATAAGGGAGAGGGAGGAGAGGGACCGAATCCGAATCGAGACTGAAACTCGTGATGAATCCAGCCTTCGACCGTGCTGATTGAATCTGAGAGGGATTCCGACCAGATTTCGTCTACCTCCGGCGAAGCCAGTGAAGGGACGAGGAACTGCACCAATTTCGGAGAGAGAAAGCGAGCGCGTAGGCGCGTAGGGGAGGGTTTATATTGCGGACAATTCACAAAATTGTCCCAAAACGTGGACATTTCGCAAATTAAGCCCTATTTCGTGGCTATTTTGCAAAAAGCCCCTTTTATCTTGTGCAAAAGATAGAGTTTTGGTAACTAAAGATAAATCAAATAATCTAAAGATATGTAAATCTTTCCTAAGATAAGTAAAACTAACTAAGGATAGAAAATTAACAACTTGGTGGAAAAGGAATTACCTAGATGAGATATTTTCCTTCCACCTTATTATTTCCTAATTGTATAAAATAAATATATCTAATTAATTAAAATTCGAAATTAACTAAATAAATATGTGGAAATTCGTCCAAATAGTGACAACGGTAAACATGATGAATTTCGGTCATTCTCGAGGTTGATTCTGGAGAAACCTTCAACAGCAAAGTTGTAGATCTTTTCGTCCTCGTTCCAACAAAGTATAGCACGACCCCATCTGATAAATATGGACTCCGAACGATCCGTTTTACTGAGACGTCGAAATGCTGTCAACCCATTAAGAACGAACCCAAACTTGAACATTAGCTCACCTTGCTCCTTTGGACCTTGTTCCATGGTGGAGCCTTCTTCTTCCTTTTGAGGATGATACTCTTCGCCATCAATAGCCCTCGAATCGGTCTTGAGACCTCGACTGGATCAAGATCATTGTTTGACCCACAAAAGGCCATCTTGATCTGCATCACATGCAACCATGCTCCCATAAACAAGATGATACTTCAAGCAGTTAAACAAAATAATGCGGAAGTCAATTAAATATCGAAGTTTGAAATATTCAATCACAACAACATAACTAAAATACCAAAAACCATAAAGTATAAATATACTTCAAAGTGGCTAAAACCAGCGTAGCATTACGGAAACATTAGTTGTATAAAATTGTAGTTTGAAAGTCCATTGATTATATTCCTCTCTTCAGCTCTCTCTCCTGCTCCGCTGCTCTCACTAGACCTTTGGAATATGGTCTGGTGTTTCGTGAGAACGAAGGCCACCAGCCATCCAATAAATAGGATGGTTAGTACAATTAAGACTAGCAAATGATAAGAAAAATGTTTAGACTTTAACCATGCAGTGACCATAAAACGGTATGTCATAGGTTAAGGGAAAGACACGAATATTTAAAGTGGAAACTGGTAAAAGGGCAAAATTCCAAACATGACTCAGATGATCGTGAGGATCGATGATACGATAAGATAAGGAATTATACCTCGAGTAAGAGTGAAGTATAATATAACTGAATTGATCACCTATTAATAATCTCGAGAATAACAATAATGTAAATAAAACCCAATATAAAACGTAGTGACACGGGTCCAGACTCAACTAGGACTGCGACCTGAGACTTTGAAGTCTAATAGGGACACGGGTCCAGACTCAACTAGGACTGCGACCTGAAACTTTGAAGTCTAATAGGGACACGGGTCCAGACTCAACTAGGACTGCGACCTGAGACTTTGAGGTCTAATAGGGACACGGGTCCAGACTCAACTAGAACTGCGACCTGAGACTGTTTAAAGTCTAGCTATTCCATGTAACCTTTTAGATTTGCCTTTACACTATTCCCAACCTGCGAGATAGCCCTCGCAACTGACTTTAAGTCAATCCGCACCACGTGAGATGCACATACTAATCATAAAAAATTTAATATTTAATACTAGGTGATCATAATAACGACATTAACCAACAAGGACGTACAAGCACGGATATTTCAAAGGATCTTAATATCGCATGCTATTAATTTGCATGAAAGAAACAAACAGAATTTCATGCAATTCGGAAGATGAAAATGGGCAATTTTTATTTATCTCGAGTTATAAAACAAATATCACATTTAATACACATATCACATTAAATTAATAATTTCCCATTAGTTTATACTCATGACAATTTATGAATAAGGAGATAAATTACATCAAGCAAACGGATATGCAATTTATCGAAACTGGCAAGGAAATTGGCCACAGGGCCGCATTTGACACAAAAGAATAAAAAGGCACGCCAAAAGAAAATCACGAAACATGCAAAAGGCATTGAACGAAATCACTTGCCTTAACTTTCGACGATCAGCTGATGACAACAAGGCGAGATTTTAGCACCTATTGAATCCAACGGAAAAAGGACCATTTAATATTGATATTTTATACAATCAACTTTACTTAACTCAATTTAAAATTGAATTAATTCTATAAAGTTAAAAATCTATACCAATATGAATTCCTCGGGAAGCGGGATCCGGTGTGGGTGCTTCGAGATTTCTTGGTGTTGCTGAAACGGGCAAGAATCGAATAGTTTATAAATACAGGCAGCTTAACTTAATAAATAATTAAGTTGGGGCAGAAACGGAACTAGTATAAAAATAAGGGACGTTTCTGTAATTTTGACAAAAGCTTATTAAAACCCGATTGATTTCCATGGAGTTTTGCACGTACAGGGAGGAAGAGGCAGGGCGATGGGCACAGCTCTCCTCCGGCGTCGGTGCACTACAAGAAATATGAGTTTGGGCGACAAAACTCTAAAACTACGGTGACAAAAAAAATTGCATCGCCCAAACTGACCTTTTAATGACAAAACCCTACATTGTCGCCCAAGACTTGCTTTCCGTGACGAAAATTTTAAACTGTCGTCCAAAACAAATCTAGGGATACAAAAAAAACGTATTTGGTCGCCCATATCATGACCCAAATTTTAATATATCATGGGCCTGAACAGGCAGCCCAACAAGTTATAACCTAGAAACAGTTGAGCGGCTTGAGCCACAACTCGAGTCTCCGACCATGATGTCGCCATCTCAACCTTCCTCACATCCGTCTCCGCTCTCTCGCCACTGCAAATCTACCATGTTGACCATTTTCCGCTCTCTCGCTGTGGCTTATACTTCCGTCTTCACGCCTACCTCTTTCGATTGCAAGCGCCTCCATCTCGCTGCTCCCAAACCATTCCCAGGTCCTCTTTCGATTCGCTTCCGATGTTTGTTGTTGTTTCTAGATTCGATTGTCTTGGCTACGATTCATGGTTCGACACCCGAATTGTTTGGATTATCGCATATTGTGAATTTAGGTATTGGTGATTTGTGTTTGTTTTTCTTTATTATTCTATTGAGCGTGGATTTTCTTGGTGATTTGTCTCGACAGAGAAGAATAGAGGCGTGCTCAATGTCAGATCTCACCATGTTGCTGGTGGTTCTAAAATTATCGTTCTCATGGTTGGTAGTCTCGTTATGTTGTTGCTGTGAGTGATCTACCTTATTCTCCTTTTTCTTCTTTCTCTGAGATTCATCCCTAAACGGAACCCTAACTTAATAGTTAATAGCTGAGATTATATAGGGAGGAACTAACAAGATTAAGGAAGTTTATAGGGAGTAGAACAGTTGCTGGTAGAGTTATAAAAGAAATCCATGATACAACTAAGCAGTAGGACACATTCACAATAAGGTTGAAGCTTATCGGTTATCAATAACATTGCAAGTTTGTCTGAGGTCTTGGCGTTTGCAGTTGGATGTTTTATTCCAATGCCAAGTATGAGTATTTTCCATGTTTGCAGGTTGTTTTCCTTCTCTCTACTTTTCTTATTTTGTTGTCTTCTAACACTAATATCTATGCACGTGTCAGTAATCCAGGCTTTCTTTCACGGAACTATAGATGAGTATGCTAGTATTAGGACAAAGGTTTTATGCATTTTACTAATCAATTGAAATGTATGAATCGATTGTCTCATGCGAATTGTCAAAACTGAGTCAATTCTTCTCACCATGGACCCATTTTGAGCCTTTTGGAAGTAAAAGTTGGTGTAGTAGCAGCTGTCTTCATTGCTTTTGTATTGACTGGGATTGTAAGATGCTAGATACAATCCTCATTTATCCTACAATCCTATATTTTATGATGTCTTGCTTTTGTTGCCAAGTCAAGATTAACATGTTTTGATGTTTTGCAGGCATTATGGCTAGGTATGTATTTCAATAATGCTTTGAAGCTTTTGCTCATCTTCTTAAGAATATAAAGCTTGTAAGTTATTTAATTTACATATTTACTTGTTAAAAGTGGAAATTTGAGTATGAAATGTTTTTAGCTTATTTTGTGGGGATATTTCAATAATATTTCCGAACACCTCAGAATTGGACCACCATTATATTTTTTAGTAAGAAGTTATAAAATGTGTAGTCTATGTACGTACTAAAAAAAATTTCATTGTATGGATGGTATGCAGAAATGGAGGAGGATAATTGATGTCTCCAAAGTAGCCATGTTTTTATGCATATTTTAGTTCCATATTCTTTACATTTTGCATATTTCGGGTTGGGAATATGTCAGATTTATGTAGTATATGCTTATTTGTCAGAAATGGATATCTACATAAGTTTCTGTTTAATATTGCAGAATATGGAACCATTTCGGGAGAAAACCAAGAAGCAAGGACGGAGACCCAAGTCTACTCTATATCGACAAGCCTTAGTCGATCTCGACAAGCCATGTCTAGACACCTGCCAGGATCAAGGAGCCTATGTCAAGAAGCTGAAAACGAAGAACCCGACTCCCGAACCGTCGTCGAGATCGAGTTAGGCTACTCGAGATCGACAAGACCTCGGAGACAACCCGGAGTCGAGGAGAGCATGTCCGAGGAGACTGAGAGACTACCCGACCATGCCCGGACACCCAACTCGATGTCGAGTAAGGGTCCTCGAGATCGATGAAGCCCTTGAGCCCTATCCGAGCCTGTCGAGCACCAGCTAGTCGAGAAGCCGAGTCAAGCCCAGTCGACCGACAATCCTACTCGAGATCGAGTAGCCCTTTGTCGAGATCGAGGAGACTTCCGGAGACGCGTTACGCGGTTTGATCAATTCTACTCGGTGTGGGATTACTTGGGCCCAAAGATTGACGATTCTATCCGAATTTATCAAAATACATCATGAAGAGAGAGATCTATCCACTTGAAGACTATTTAGATATAATTCCCTATTTTAGATTTAATTTCTTTGTTGCTTTTATTTATCTTTAAAAGTTTTAGATATAGTTTTAGATATAGATATAGATATTCTATCCTTGAGTAGCAAGGATTAGAAGGCTATAAATAAAGCCCATGGGGCTGGTTTTTCATTGATTCAATCACACAACAATTAGTAGTAGAGGTAGAGAGAGAGTGAGTGGCCAAGAGAAGTTGGTGAAGCGGCCTCGACAACGAAGTCGGCCAACGCCTGGGCCAAATGAGATTTCCTGGGTTTGAAGTGAATATCGAATTCAGAAAGCTCCACTGCCCACTTGACCATTCTTCCGGAAAGAGACGACGAATGAAGAATCTGATGGAGCGGCAGGTCAGACAATACTTCAATGGTATGGGTTTGGATGTCGCTATGCGTCTTTGGAGGAGCCATGTTGATGATGGTTTGCACTTTTGAAGGATTAACATCTATTCCCCGGTGGCTTATCATGAAGCCTAGGAATTTCCCAGAATCAACTCCAAAAACACACTTTTCCGGATTCAGGCAGGCACGATTTCTTCTCAGAGTATCGACGACTGCTTGTAAATCCTTGCAATGGTCCTCCATCGCAATGCTTTTGATCACAATATTATCGACGTAAATCGCAACGTTTCTTCCGATCTGGGAAGCAAATACTCTCTCTATCATTCGCTGAAAAGTGGCTCTAGCATTTTTGAGCCCAAATGGCATCACCTTATAGCAAAAAGTTCCCTAGTTGGTGATGAAAACGGTGCTCTTTTCGTCGCGAGGACTCATCTTAATCTGATTGTAACCGAAATATGCGTCTAGGAAGCTTAAGGTGGCATGTCCTGCTGTGGTGTCTACCAGCTCGTCGATGGATGGCAAAGGATAACTATCCTTTGGGCATGCCTTGTTCAAATCTTTAAAATCTACGCACATCCTCCACTTGCCACTGCTTTTTCTGACTAATACCACATTTGATAGCCAGATTGATTCATTAATCTTGCGAATAAACCCAGCTTGTAGAACCCAGGTTGATTCATTAATCTACGCACATCCTCCACTTGCCACTGCTTTTTCAGCGACCATCTTTCTTTTTCTTTTGCAGACCGGTTTCGCCTCGTGATTGAGTCTCAGGGAATGTTCCGCGATCTCTCGGGTAAGCCCTTTTAAATCTTGTGGTGACCATGCGAAAATGTCTTGCAATCCTTGTAACAAATCCTTGAGACACTCTAAAGTAGGGTCAGTTAAGCTGTGGCCGTGGTACAGGATTTCAAACTTGTTTGGGAAAGGAAAGAAAGCGACTTTCTCTTCCACGATTTTATCAGCTATCTTCTCTAGTCGAACCTCTAAATCCGCCTGTTGGCGTTCAAATGTGGCCTCCTGTTCACGCTCGTCGTGGGCTTCTTCTTTCAGAGATCCCTGAGCCTTTTCTTTTATTGTGAATCTTCGATTATGGCCCTTTCTTAGCGAGGATAAGTAACAGACCCTACTTTCGGCCTGCTGCCCTCGTGCTTCGCCCACCTTTCCGTCAGTGCATGGAAACTTGACGCTAAAATGGTATATAGAACATGTTATTTGGAATTTGAATAGACTTACACGACCCATGATAGCGTTGTAGATGGATGGTAATCGAACCACCGTGAACTCAATCATGTGGGTTCTCCTATTCGGCGCAGTGCCTAGCGTCAGGGCCAACTCAATCGTGCCAGCCACTTCAACCTCGTCTCCAAAAAAGGAGACTAGTTTTCCCGAGTAGCGATGTAGGGCGCTTTCGGTGATCCCGAGTTGCTCGAAGGCATCCCAGTAGAGGACGTCTACAGACGAACCTGTATCTATCATGACCCTTTTAACAGTTTTGGTTCCTATTTGCACATGGATGACCATAGGATCTGAGTGTGGCATTCTGAGATCACGAGCATCACGGGTGTCGGATACAGAGAAACTTAGCGTAGCATGAGCAGTGGATGCTTGTTTGACGTTGGCCTCCGACGGGGGGCGTCTAGCTTCTCTTTCATAGTTTTTCCTTTCTTTACTGCTGGTGCCAGATGTCGTGGGTCCTCCCGCAATGGTGTTGATGCACCCATCCGTATGAGGAGGCTTCAAGCGATCCCAGTTGGAATGCTCAGGCCGGTTGGACGAGGATCTTGCTGCAGGGGCATCCCTTGTGTCCCTAGGAGGAGGTCGGTATCCTCCTCCTCTGCTGCCGTTTCTTCCTCCCCTGTTCTAGGGGTAAGTTCCCCTACCTCTTCCCCTAGTGGCATACTGGGGATTGTAGGGTCTTGGTGGTGCATTAGGCGGCTTATATTTTCGAGGAGGGACCTCGGGAGGACGTTGCTGCTATGGCATCGCTACTGGATTCCAAGGATTTACTAGTGGGACGCAAATTTGAAGGGGTGTCTCCTTTTGGGGAAGAGCTAGCGATGTCCCATAAACCTGGGGCGAGATATGGTTAGGATGAGCCATCATAACATTGGTTGGAGCCCCCAGTTTATTTGGTCCCGATCTCTGGTTGTACTGCACTTCTTGGCTTAGAGGGCGCGGCGGGATGGTCGGATACTGCCAGGAAGGATTACGGGGTTGCCGATCCCCGAAGTTTTCCCTTCCCTGTCACTTGTTTGGCGGCTGCTGGTAAGATGGCTGTCGGAACAAAGGCTTATATTCGATAGGCCGTGAGCTGGAGCTAGCAGCTTCCATAGCGTGGATCTGCTTGACAACGAGTTTTCTCAAAACGTTTTAGTTGGCCGGCTCTTTTCGAAACAGGCAAATTTTGAAATCTCTTTCGGCCTAATTTCCCATTAGTATCGTGCTTGCGGATTCTTGATTGAATATCGGGATTTGTACCACAATATTAGTGAATCTGCTAAAAAATTTTCCCAAGGACTCGGTCGCGCCTTGCTTGATGGAATTGAAGTCCAACATGGTTCTCTTTCTTGTGCGAGCGCTGCCGAAATGAGCTACGAATGTCCCTGACAGTTGCGCAAAGTTGTTGATGGATGATCGGGCGAGATTCATGAACCATGTTAAAGCTACCCCACTCAGCATGGATGGAAATGAGCGGTAAAACATAGCATCATTATCCTCGTTCATTCCCATTGCCATAGTGAATTGGTTGAGGTGATCGTTGGGATCGATATCTCCTTTGTACTTGGTGATGGAGATGTCCCTCCACCTCTTGGGGACCGGTGCTTTGCTTATTTGTTTGCAAAAGGCCGAGGGAAAGGTCTGCTCACCTTTGCGGGTTTGTTCGGGTGCTTCAGGGGAGTTTGAACGCGAAGACACGTTCTGGACCCTGCCAGATCGGTCGACCCTATTGATATTCTCGGTGGGTTCTGGATCGGGGTTGAGAGGGCCACCAGCGGGGTTTGGGAAATGGTTGACTGTTATGGGCACTGGTCCTTGTTGGAGTGGCACCTCGTTCTCCTGTTGGAAAGGCACAACGTTCGCCTGTTGGTTAAAGTACATGCTTTGTGGGTAGCTCCCCGCGAAGAATTGGTATGGGGGCAGCCACTCCATATCCCGTAGGGAGCGAACAGAGGGGGTTGTGCAGTGTCCCATGTTGGTTGTTGATTGTCGCCCTCGTTGCTGCAGTGTAGGGCTTCCTCGTTTGGGATGGTGTTGAGGTTGATGCCGTTTGCTTCCTCGTTATCATGGTGTTGTTGCCCAAACTCCTCTCCGAAGAGGATGAAGTTCATGATTCCTGCAAGGAAAAATATTAGTCCTTTTTTAAAAAATTAACGCGATTATTAATTTATACATTATTTAGAATAAAAAGGATAGAGTGGTATGAAATGACAAAATAAAAGGAATGGAAAAATAGTAATGTAAAGAAGCGTATTGCTACGCGGAACCTCTCGTCGGGAAAGGTTCCCACAGACGGCGCCAATGAAGCGTTCATGAGATTTCGCCAATACTTATTACCTCACTTGTGACAACATAATGCTTTTTAAAATACCTGCAAGCCCTAGCCTGATAGGATGATGATTAGATTGTAAGCTTTATTTATCCAAGTGATGCGGGTTATGAGTTTGACTCGTGATGAAATGTGTTTTACTGTTCAATCGTCGTCTACGGAGGAAGTTTGGCGGGATTGCTATCTCACGGAACGTTCTTCTCCGACCAAGGATCTCTAGAACTCGACTCCGGGGGCTTTAAGTCCGGGAGATAATCAGAGCTCTTATGTCTTTCTTATCTTCGGAATCGGATCTCTTTCTCTGGGATCGGAGGGGGGTATTTATAGGGGAACCAAGCGAGCAGCTGGCTGGCAACCCCGTGGTTCTACATAGGACACGTTGAAGGTTCGATAATGTATAACAAAGTAATATAAAGATACTCTAGAAGAGGGGTTGAATAGAGTATGTCGGATTTTCGCAGATAATCTCAAGACTTTTGAAGCACTTGCAAAACCCTTTGAGATTAGACGTAATTCTTTCTTCTGGCAAACCTGAATCACAGCAGAGTTATACAATTCGAAACAAGTGCGGAAATATGGTAAAGCAATAAGTAAAGGACGCAATGAATTGTTTACGAGGTTCGGCACGAACTTGGCCTACGTCCTCGCCTAGGGTTCTTCCACAACCATAGGATTCAACCGGCTTTTATTGATTCACAAGACTTAGGATCCTAATAGCTCACCGAGAAGCCTCTCACCTATACAATTGCAATCTAGTCAACTCACATTCCCTTGGAGTCCTAGACCAATCTAGAAGAGCCCCCCCTCTCTCAGGTATCTAGTACAATCCTCTTACACTTAGTGAATCAATCGCCTAGTGTCCACTTCCTGAGTTACAAACTCTCGAGTATAACACTCACTCAAAATATATCCTATAAGCTCACTGTGTAACTCTCAAATGCTTAGAAACAAAATATATGACTCTTAAGAACTTAGCAGAGAGCACACGAAGAAGACAGATTTGACTTGTAGGCTTGAGTGTATGAAAGCTTGTGTTCAACGAATGTGTCTCTGTCTTCCCTTCTTCCTTTTCTTTATATTGAACAAATCGGCGCCTCTTTCAAAGAAGGATCTTCACCAACGGCTAGAGCAGATCATGGCTTGAGAGGTAATCTTCACAATCTTTTATTTGGGGAAACTCGGAAGCCATGATTTCCGATTTGATTCTTCTCAACTTCAAGCTTTAAGGAAGGAGATATTTATTCGAAAAACTTGCTGAAATGTTAGTGCATAATATCTGGCAATATATTAATAATAATAGCATATAATAATATCCGCAAAAAATAATCATAAAGTACAGGTTTTGGGTTTCCTCAACACAACTGTAGCTTCAAGACCTTTGACATAAACTGAGTGTCAAAGCCTTTGAAACTATTTTTGATTTTCATCAAGGGAGGGAGTTATCAATCTCCCCCTTGATGAAAGACAAAACCTGTGCATCCCTGCAACTTAGTCAAGCAAATATATTATAAGCAAAATCGGACTAAGTACCTGCATGGGTCAGACAAATGTTGGATCATAATTTTAAAGTCAACGAGAAACATCCAACAAAGTCAAATAAAACAAGGTCTTCCAAGGCCCTTGGTTCACATCAGTTTTAAAGTCTAAACCATCATCAAATCATCTCCCCCTTTTTGTCTTTCAACAAAGGGAGGAGGGAAAAACAGTAACCAAAAGTTTTAAAGCAGTATCCAAAACCAGCAGTGTTCAAAATAGGGGTTAGGGTAGGGTAGGGTTTAAGATTCATCATCAGGAGCACCATCCGTGAACAACACCCTTATCTCGTGCAACAGCTTAGACACCCCTCTCATCTCTAGAGAAAACTCTCTATGCAGCTCCTTGATGTCCAGGCGAACTTCCTCCAAGCCCAACTCCAGGTTGCCCATGCGCTCATCAATGGAAGCGGCAGTGGGAAGAGTTTTTGAGGGAGAGGCAAGACTCCAAGTCCCTTGGGGGGACTGAGTGATGCCAATCATCTCAAAGCTCTTGGAGTCGAATTTACCCATATGATGCTGTTGTTCTTCATTTTTGAAATCGATTTCAGAAGCTTTGAAGATATGGATCAAAAGGTTGGCAAAGGGGAGGGGAGTTCTTTTTCTGGCTTTGCGAGTGTGAGCCATGGTTCCTAGGATTGTGTTGGCCAGATCAAGATCATGGCCATTCAAAATTCGGTATAGAAGGACCATAGCGTTATCAGTTAGGAGGGAGCCAGAGTTCATTCGGGGTAAGAGGCTTCTCACAATGATGTTGAAGATGACTTTTGCCTTGAGAGTAAGGGACGAGTGGGTAACCTGTTTTGTGGTGCTGTTGGATGCTTCGGAGAGCAGGTATTTGGATCGGGCAAGAGCAACGCACTGTTCTTTTGTGGGGGTTTTAGGAGAGGGTGGACAAGGTCTAGGAAGGCCAAGGAGATCAGCGAAGTCAATGGAGTTGAAGGTGATTCTAACCCTCTTGACGACTGATTCCAAAGACCAACCATCAGCATTGTGTTTGGCTTTGAGGTTTATGTAAAATACACGGGTGAGTTGGGGATAGTAAACGGATTCAAGGTTTAGAAGGGTCCAGGCAGAGGTTTGTTTGAGGAGAGAGATGCAAGGTAGGTTCAAAGCTTCCAAAACCTCAAGATCAATGAAATCAGAACAACATATCTTACGAGTTCTAAACTCATCTACCCACTTTCCAGCCATCTTAGCATTTTCAAACCAAGAGGAGGGCAAGGATTGGTTTACCTGGATAAGTGCAGGTGGATCAGCGTTCTTCCTGCGAGCCTTTGTGGGAGCAGTCCTCTTGACAGGCGCGTCAAGGATTTTGAGAGTGCCTTTCCTTGTGCGCATGGGAGATGGAGGCTTTGTTGCAGGGGCTTTGCGCTTCTTTGGAGACGGGGGAGGAGGAGGAGGAGGAGAAGGAGAGGGAACAGGTTCTGGCTCCTCATCCTCTTCATCCTCAGACCCCGAGTCCTCAGCGGACCCTTCCGCATCGTCTCCCTCAGCATCCTCCTTGTTTGCAGTCTCGTCGTCCTCCTCTTCCTCTTCCTCTGGTTCCTCTTCAGTGGGAAGCTCCTTCTCTGCAGCTTTTAGGGCCTCTTCCTCGGCCTCTTTTCTGGCTTTCTCAGCTTCTTCCTCGGCTATTTTCCTTGCTAGCTCAGCCTCTTCCTCGACCTTTTTATTTCTCTGGGCCTCTTCCTCGACCTCCTTTGCAGCATCTCGTTCCAAAATCTCATCAAGATCCTCCTCTTCCTCAGCAATGATTTTCCTTTTCCTTTTTTGCTTGGCGCTGAGTGATTTCTTCGTCGGGCGCTTTAGAGACCGCTTGATTTCAGCAATAGTGCTCTTAGGGACGGTGCTCGGGACAGTAGCCGGGACAATGACTTGAGGAGTAGGTTCGGGTTGAGGGGAAGTAACAATGGCCTAGCGTCCCTTGGGGGCAGCGCCAAGGCGTTTGGGTGTAGAGGTCTTCTTGGATTTGGGTGCCATGGATGAGATTCGGCTAGGCTTCCAGAAAAAAGGTTGAAGAAGGAGTTTAAGAGAGGGTTTAGGTAAATCTGGAGAGGTGAGAAATTAGGGTAAAGTTTGTGGTTTAAAAAGGGTGAGAGGGTTAAGTTGATGGGACGTGTTTAGGGTTTGAAGGATAGTAATCATCACACTGCCATTTTGAAAAAAATTGATTTCCAAAACAATTCAAATTTCAAACCATCTTGTCACACTTCAATTCAAGAGGGAGTATATCCGAAAATATATTTTCCATAAATAAGTGAACTCGGATATAGGAATTTTTGGAAAATAAAATGTGTACTGCATAAAGAAGGTTAACAAACATAAAAACTATATTTGATCAAATATCTAATAAGATATTAACCAAATATATGATCCGTTATATGTGCTCGACCATTCAGCTCTCAATCTTTGACATAATCCTCAAAGGTCTAGACACTGAGTAGAATTTATCTTTCGTAAAGGGAAAGCTCCCCCTACGAAAGTGCATCCCTGTTAAGCATTCCAATCTCTCGTCTAATGAAGGTGAACCTGTCCTCTTGTAAAGGCTTAGTAAAGATGTCAGCCCATTGATAATCAGTTGAAATAAAAGATATGGACACATCACCTTTTTCGACATGGTCTCTAAATGAAATGATGTCTTACATCAATATGTTTGGTCCTTGAATGCTGAACAGGATTCTTTGTGATTGATATGGCACTTGTATTATCACACTTAATGGGAATACCTTTGAGGTTGATGCCAAGATCTCTCATTTGTTGAGCTATCCAAAAGATTTAGGAGCAACATGCTCCAACTGCTATGTATTTGGCTTCGGCAGTGGATAGAGCAACTGAGTTTTGTTTCTTTGAGTGCCAACTGATCAAGGATGCTCATAAGAATTGGCAACATCCCTAACGTGCTCTTCCTATCCACGTAATAGCCTGCAAAATCTGCATCAGAATACCCGATTAATGTAAAATCTTTTTGCTTTGGGTACCAAAAACCAAGCTCCTTAGTGCCATTGAGATATCGAAAGATCCTCTTCACAGCCACGAGGTGAGATTCTTTAGGGTCAGCTTGAAACCTAGCATACATGCAAACACTAAACATGATGTCAGGTCTACTAGCCGTAAGATATAGTAAAGATCCAATCATCTCTCGATACACCTTTTGATTGACACTATTCCCAGTCTTGTCTTGATCTAGAGATAAGGTTGAGCTCATGGGTGTCTTGGCTGCTTTGGATTGATCCATCTTGAACTTCTTCAAGAGATCCTTAGTGTACTTGCTTTGGTTGACAAAGACCCCTTTCTTAGATTGATGAACTTGTAATCCCAAAAAGAAGTTGAGTTCACCCATCAAGCTCATCTCAAATTCACTGCACATGATGTTAGAAAATTCCTTGCACAAAGATGTGTTAGTAGCTCCAAACAATATATCATCAACATATACTTGAATAACCAAAATGTCCTTTCCTTTGGCCTTGATAAAAAGAGTCTTGTCGATCAACCCCCTTTTAAAATCATTTTCTAAAAGATATTTTGACAAGCGCTCATACCAAGCTCTTGGGGCTTGTTTCAAACCATATAGCGTTTTGTCTAGTTTGTAAACATGATTAGGAAATTCTGAACTTTCAAAACCTTGGGGTTGAGCCACATAGACTTCTTCCTCTAAGAAACCATTAAGTTCACACTTGACATCCATTTGATATAACTTTATGCTCATAAAAGATGCAAATGCTAATAATATGCGAATGGCTTCAAGCCTAGCTACGGGAGCAAAAGTCTCCTCGTAGTCAATACCTTCCTCTTGATTGTAGCCTTGAGCAACAAGCCTTGCTTTGTTCCTCACGATCTTACCATTCTCATCTAGCTTGTTCCGAAATACCCAACGTGTGCCAATGACTGATTGATGCTTTGGCCTATGCTTCAAGGTCCAGACTTTGTTTCTTTCAAATTCGTTAAGCTCACTTTGCATGGCAATGATCCAGTCTAGCTCTTGAAGGGCCTCATCTACCTTCTTTGGTTCTATAAGAGAAACAAACACATGAAAAGCACAAAGATCTTTAAGTTTAGAATGAGTTTGAACACTAGATGTAGGGTCAGAGATGATATCCTTTAATGAGTGTGATGAGGAGTATTTGAATTTTCGTCTGCTAGTCTCAGGTCCTTGATTCGTCAAACCATCAGGATTGATTTGTGGTACATCTGACTCCATGGATCTGTTAGGTTCAGTTACATCAGTTTTTGACATTTCAACACTTTTGGATTGGACACCAAGGGCTTTGGACGAATCTTCAACACCTTGGGCCAATTCTTTAGTGTTGAGAATCTGATCCTGCATGTTCCTCTTCTCTGTGTTCTTGATAGCGGCATCATCACCATCCTTGTTCTCTGTATGGATGTTAAGATCTATATCTGCAACACTTTCACTCAAAGAACCATCATTGCATTCATCAAATATAACATGTATACTTTCCTCAACTAACTTGGTCCTTTTGTTGAAGATTCTGTAAGCTTTGCTACTTGTGGAGTAGCTAAGAAATATACCTTCATCACTACGCGCATCAAATTTTCCAAGGTTATCTTTTCCATTGTTATGAACAAAACAAGTACAGCCAAAGGGTTTGAAATATGATATAAGTGGTTTACGGCCTTTGAAAAGTTCATAAGAAGTTTTCTTTAAGATGGAACGAATAAGACAACGATTCAAAATATAGTTAGTTGTGTTAACAACTTCAGCCTAATAGGTTTTAGGTAATGCATTTTCTAAAAGCATAGTCCTGGCCATGTCCTCTAGGGTGCGGTTCTAACGTTCCACAACCCCATTTTGTTGAGGTGTCTTAGGAGCAGAAAAATTACGGGAGATGCCATATTTAGCACAAAACAAATCAAATTGAAGTTGATCAAACTCTCTACCATGATCACTTCGAATTGACACTATGAGCTCGTTTCTTAAAGTTTGCAACTCCTTACAAAGTTTTTAAAACTCAAATAAGGCCTCTGATTTTTCTTTTAAAAATGCAACCCAAGTATATCTAGAAAAATCATCAACAACAACAAGCATGTACTTTTTACCATTGGGAGATTTGACTCGCATAGGACCACACAAATCCATATCTAAAAGTTCAAGTGGTCTAGAAGAACTTACAACCTTTTTGGGTTTGAAAGAGCTACGCATTTGTTTACCTCGTGTGCATGCTTTGCACATATCAATACATTTGAAGTCCATCTCAGGTAGTCCTCTTACAAGCCCTTTGGACACAAGCTTCTGTAGTGTATGTGGGCTCACATGACCGAGTCTCCTGTGCCAGAGCTTTGGATTGTCCGTCAAAGCCTTTAGACAGGTTAAGCTTCCTTGTGCCACTTGCTCAGCATTCACAGCATAGATGTTGTTATAACGATATGCAGTTAGAACTACTTCACCTTTATCTTCTCTGCGCACTAGACATCTTTTCTTGTTAAATCCAACATCATTACCACTTTCACATAATTGAGAGACATTAAGCAAATTATACTTCAAACCATTAACAAGATAAATATTTTTAATACTATGGTTAGGATCACTCCCAACACTACCAATACCAACGATGTAACACTTTCCTTTTTCACCAAGAGTGATTGTTCCAGTGGATTGCTTCTTTAGATCATGAAAGAGAGAACTCTTCCCACTCATATATCTCGAGCATCTACTATCAATAATCCATTTTTGCTCCTTCACCTTGGTGATCTCCTGCAAAACAAACATCAACCTTTGTGGCTAGACAAATAAGCAAATTTAGATCCATTATTGGGATAAACCATATTTGGTAAAATAGTGTCTTTGGGGACCCAAACTTGCGTTATCCGTTCTTTTCTCAAATGAACAGGAAATGTATTGCGAATGATAAGTGGATCCTTTCTTCTATAGGGGCAGATCTCATTTACATGTCCCTTTCTTGCACAGTGGTGACATATAGGAGAGGTTCTGCTTCCTTTTGCCTTTACAAAAGTGGTAATGTGCTGCTTCTTTAAAAACCTTGGATTGTAACCAATACCACTTTTGTTTAGAGAACTTTGTTGCTCACCCAACATCCTATCAAGAGTGCCTTTGGAAATGGTAAAACTTATGAGGGCTATCTGTTGGTCTTGAATCTTATTATTCAGGGAGATCTTCTCGTTCTCTAAGTCATGATGTTCACCTCTTAGAGAGGAGAGATCTTTCTTGAGTTCAGATTTCTCTGAGTCAAGAGTCTTGACTTTAATGTCAAGACTTGAATAAGAAGTTTCAAGACTTTTGACCCTCATAGACAGATGCTCAATAGTTCTTTCCTGGTCCGCAGTTTTCTTAATAAGAGCGTTAGTTTGGGAAATAAGTTTCTTTTCATTGGAAATCATATTAGAAAGGAATTCCGATAATACCTCTTTTGGACTTGCCATAAGCTCTCTTACAGTTACCTCAAGCTTCTCATCGTGGGATTCATGTCATGAGGCCATAAGACAGACATTTGCCTTCTCATCATCGGAGTCTGAGTCAGAATCGCTCCAAGTTACCACCATGGCTTTCTTTTTCCATCTATCACCTTTCTTGGACTGGCTCTTCGTCTTTTGAGGGGAGTCTTTCACACGATGGTCTGTTTCACCACATACAAAACAAGATAAAGGTTTAGTCTTCTTTTCGTATTTGTTGTATTGAGACTTACCTCGAAATTTAGAAGACTTTGATCCATCCTTGTTGTTAAATTGCTTCATCATTTTGAGGATTCGAAAAAGGCCTCTTGTGATAGGTGCAAAAGGATCATCCTCATCGTCATCCTCATCTTCAGAATCAGACACATCTTTGGGCTCATCCTTCTTAGACTTGAGCGCCAAGTTCTTAGTGCTTGCTGGAAGTTCTCCATCGTATTCATTGAGAATCATCTCATGGGTGATCAGCTTCCCAAGCAAGTCATCAAGAGGCAGAGAGGTGAGATCTTGGGCTTCCTCTATGGTTGTAACTTTAGGGCCCCATTTGTCTTTTGGGAGACACCTAAATATCTTCCTCACTTTCTCAACGTTCTTAAAGGTCTTGCCGAGAGAGTCAAGGTTGTTGGTGATTTCTGTGAACCGTTTGAACATGGCCTTGATAGACTCATCAAGCTTCATTTTGAAAAGTTCATACTTTCGAAGGAAGATACTGATCTTGGTGTCCTTCACTTGGCTGGTTCCTTCGTAGGTGACAACCAGCTTGTCCCAACTCTCTTTAGCTAACCTACAAGATGAAATACGGTTAAACTCATTAGTGCTAAGACCACAGTATAGTAAGTTAATAGCCCTGTAGTTTTTGGAGACGAGTTCAAGATACGCTTGGATGTATTCAGCCTCGGTCTTTGCAACTTTGGTTCCATTTGGACCGTCTTTCTCTGAAACCTTCGGACCATTCTCTATAATGTTCCAAAGTTCCAAATCTTGATCTATAATGAATATTTCCATCAAGGATCTCCAGTGGACGAAGTTGTTTCCTACAAAGAGTGGTGGTCTACTGGTAGACCTTCCTTGTGTAAATCCTCCGCTTGCTTCACCAGACATGATCAAAACTCACAAGAATGTTAGATCAAAAGTAGTGAGTAAAGCTCTGATACCAATTGAAGGTTCGATAATGTATAACAAAGTAATATAAAGATACTCTAGAAGGGGGGTTGAATAGAGTATGCTGGATTTTCGCAGATAATCTCAAGACTTTTGAAGCACTTGCAAAACCCTTTGAGATTAGACGTAAATCTTTCTTCTGGCAAACCTGAATCATAGCAGAGTTATACAATTCGAAACAAGTGCGGAAATATGGTAAAGCAATAAGTAAAGGACGCAATGAATTATTTACGAGGTTCGGCAAGAACTTGGCCTACGTCCCCGCCTAGGGTTCTTCAACAACCCTAGAATTCAACAGGCTTTTATTGATTCAAAAGACTTAAGATCCTAATAGCTCACCGAGAAGCCTCTCTCCTATACAATTGCAATCTAGTCAACTCACGTTCCCTTGGAGTCCTAGACCAATCTAGAAGAGCCCCCCCTCTCTCAGGTATCTAGTACAATCCTCTTACACTTAGTGAATCAATCGCCTAGTGTCCACTTCCTGAGTTACAAACTTTCGAGTATAACACTCACTCGAAATATATCCTATAAGCTCACTATGTAACTCTCAAATGCTTTGAAATAAAATAAATGACTCTTAAGAACTTAGTAGAGAGCACACGAAGAAGACAGATTTGACTTGAAGGCTTGAGTGTATGAAAGCTTGTGTTCAATGAATGTGTCTCTGTCTTCCTTTCTTCCTTTTCTTTATATTGAACAAATCGGCGCCTCTTTCAAAGAAGGATCTTCACCAACGGCTAGAGCAGATCATGGCTTGAGAGGTAATCTTCACAATCTTCTATTTGGAGAAACTCGGAAGCCATGATTTCCGATTTGATTCTTCTCAACTTCAAGCTTTAAGGAAGGAGATATTTATTCGAAAAACTTGCCAAAATGTTAGTGCATAATGTCTGGCAATATATTAATAATAATAGCATATAATAATATCCGCAAATAATAATCATAAAGTACAGGTTTTGTGTTTCATCAACACAGCTGTAGCTTCAAGACCTTTGACACAAACTGAGTGTCAAAACCTTTTAAACTATTTCCGATTTTCATCAAGGGAGGGAGTTATCACACATGTAGCGCATGCCCACACGCTTAGGGGCATAAGTAATACACGTGGAGTCATTAGAGGCGAGGTGCTTGAGCCAGCGTGGTGCTTGCTAGGTCTTCGGAACCTAATCGACGTACAAGGGAGAGTTAGCTCTTATTCCTATACTGTCTTTGAGTTGCGAGGGAGATAAAGGTTAATAGATATAGGAGGTGCTGAGCCTAGTTCATTGGGTTCGGTTGGATACTTTGCTCGCGATGCGTGAATGGTGGGACTGACCGTCCTTTTGCGTTGGGTGACCCATTTATGACGTAATATCCCGTGTTTATTATACATCCTATTTTCTACGGCATTGTCACCCTCTATCAACATCCAGTGCGCAATACCCCCCCCCCCCCCATTAGTAGCTCCATTCAAAATATCAACATCCCCTGGAGGACTGACAACATCAAGTGAAGACTCATACTCATGTACGTCAGCATCCCCACAAAACCTCATCACCAATATCAGTTTTTACCTTGACATTAATATCAACCTCTCCCCCCCCCCCCACCCCACCACCATTTTTAACTCTTCATTCGCATTGGATATCATCACCAACTCCATTGAGTTTTTTCTTAAGATCAATAATCCCTTCCTCTAACATACAATCTTACTTGTAACCAAAACCTGTTCTCCCACTTCAAACACAATTCCTTTGCGCATTTAGGCATCTCCTCGGTGTCAGCTCTGATATTGGCTGCGACCCCCCCCCCCCCCATTTTAGCTCCCTTATCCCCTTTGTCATCTACATTACACCCTTTGTCAGCGCCCTCCTTTTTGCCAGCCTTCTTATAACCATCCTTAATCTTCCTAATAGCAACCTCTGCCCTTTTAGAGAACCCTCTCCTCAAAATGGAACCCGAAAGTGGCATACTCTTCTACCTCTTTTTTGCCCTCCTCGACCTTTCGTTTCCTATTAGATCGCACCAACTGGACTTCAAAATCACCAGAATCAGTGGGAGGCCGGAGACGTAGAAACATGTTCAGAATCTACACCAGCAGATGCTCCACCGAAAAATCGTTCTAACACTCCTCACACTAAAATGAGGGCCTTCCTAAGTTTGGGTAAAAACAAGCTCGCTCGAACAGTCTAAAAATCCATCAACAACTAATTCTTCTACAAATTCCATTACACCTTCCTTGAAAATTCTCCATACTTTCAATAGACAGGGACCTGTTCGAAAATAAAAAGAATATTGTCAATAAAATAATAAGAACAAAATGCTGACAAATGATCATTACAAAAAATCATGCTGATACACAATGAAGGGTGAAAATAACAAGCTCACCACTTCCACACTGAATAGTGAAACTGCTTGTTCATAACTATACTTTTACCATTACACACCAAATGTAAAGAGAATGGATCATTGTGAACATATTTAAAACTACACCCCAGTTTTTCAGCAATAGAAGGAAAAACTTCCAAAATCCAAACTTGTTTTATATACACACAACACTAGCTGATTGTTAGCAACAACTGACAAATAAAATTAGTTACTAAAATCCCAAAAGGAAGTTAAAAAAACAAAACTCACCTGGAATGGTAGAGGATATCCAAACAACTCATGCATCCCCCTAGCTTTGCCACCCTTCTTGACATAACAAACCCTAGCCTTCTCAGATATTTAAACAAGACACGATAAGGCTCACAACCTCAGACTGTTTAAAATAACAACACCCTCTCAATAATCAAAAGCTTCGATATGACTATCTTTTTTGGAAATTCTTTAGGTTCAGCTTCAAACACCTTAAGTATATCAGCATAAGATACCTTGTGCTGGCCAAAAAACTCTTTAAATGTAACAGCCTTGAGAGGAAAAGAATCATATTTAATAACTGGAAGACCAGTTATAACATGAAACTCGAGTAAAGAAAAACGAGCAACCAGACCATCAACTTTAAACCACATTTAATTTCCATCTCCTTGCTTGTCATAATTTCATGCAATAATATCTGATGAACTAATTGAAAATTAAAATGCAATTTTGACCCTTGAAGAAAGACTAACCCTAAACAGCTATTCTTAAGCTGTTAAATATTAGAATATTTGACAACCCTTGCTTGTTAAATTTGCATACTTCTGGGTATGAGAAAAGATTACTCTGTGAATGAAACCTCTCCTCAACAGACAACCAATACCTTATTTCCTACAAATCATAAACAAAAACATATAAAAGACATATAAACACCGAGAGTTGACAAACAAAAAATGCGAACAACCACACAAAGTGGAAAAATAAAAACCACAATACTCACATTGAACTGCATTTTATAGGATTCTAAATTAGAAAAGGGGGAACCTATACATGATAGAATACAATGCAACGGATTACCCTACGTTCAACAACACATTAATGAAAAACAAACATAAACCCTATCACCGAACACCAAACACACACAACACTAACCTCAGCGTTCATTCATCGATTCAACCATCACAATATTCAAACAAAAATCAGTAGTAAAGAGAGTAGAGGGGACACGGCGCGATGATCAGTTCAAACGACATAAAGCGAGCGAAAGAGAAATGATAAACAAAGGTAGAACAGAGGGAAAGAGAGAACACGAAATAGAAACGAAAAGTAAAACTGCCCGGAAGGACAATCACCTAATTTTGACTACCCGGTAGATAATGATTCAATTGAGAGAGGAAATTGGACATTCCGACCCAATTTCCTCTTGTTCAAATGGGTAATTGAAAATGATGAAAACAAAATAAATTTTGTAAGAAAAATTGGGAGATGGGGGTACGGAATGATTAAAATTTCTAACAATGAATCTTGAATTACAAACATACTACTACATTATATTCATCTCGTTTTTGTTTACCTTTTCAAATTTGATACAAAATGGGCCCTTATTTAATTTTTTAAATGAATTAAAATGTCTTCATTTTTTGTATTAATGAAACAAAATGGTAGTATTATTTTATAGGGTGAATTATAAATAAATAAAAACCACCCTAACATCTCACTTTTCACTTTACCACCCGTAAAAAATTGAATTTATGTACACACCACCCATTAAGTCCCCACTCACCACGTTAACAATAGACCACCCTTTTAGAATATGAAAAAATTTGTGAAACGTGCACTTTTTTGGACAAATTTGTAAAATGTCCACGTTTTTGGACAAATTAGCAAAATGTCCACTATATATACTTATTCTCGGATCGTATGGACATTTTTTCTGTTTCGCAAATTTTTTCTTACCAACAAAAAGTTGGACCTTTCTCCTCTCACCCTCTCGATCTGTTCTCTCTCTCGACGCTGGATCCGGCTCCGATGGCAGCGAGTCTCCTCCTTTTCGCCGGACCGAGGTAGGGTGAGGCGGAATTGAAGGCCGAGGTAGACCGAGGTAGGGCGAGGCGGGATGAGAAAATCGTCCATACATCGAGATCTGCTCGAGTTCGGCTTTCTTCGATCGATATCTGCTCGAGTTCTCCAACTCCACATGTATTCTCTCCCTTTCTCTTGCTCTGGATTTATTTATTTTATGTTAACCACTCCTTCCAAATTCATTAATGATTTAGAAACTGTAAAGTCGATCAATTATGCTTGATGATCATGCATTCATGATTTAGAAACTGTAGAATTGCAACTATTGTCCCTTTCAATAGGAGTTACCTTTGATATGAACATTGAACTTCTCTTTTATATCAGGATAAGTATAAAGAAGTTGTGGCTTCACTTGTTGAAATTGAATCGCCGAAATTGAAGATGATCAGCGGCGAGGTGCAGATCCTGAGCACTGCCTTAGTAAGCTTTTTGTTTTATTGTCTGCTGAATTTTGTGAAGTAACTGTGTCTTCGTGAGTAGAAGAATGCATTTTGTTGGTTAGCTTTTTCTCTGGTGAAATTGATGACCTTTTCCACTTGTCAAATCCAGTTTTATAAATTTATTTCTGAGTTAAGTAGATCCTGTTAATTTCTTTTGAGTTTAGGTATCAAAGGCTGATTTTGTTCAGGATAACACAATGTCTTGACTCTTTGCCCTTGAAACAAATCTATCTGACATGTTGATGGGAAGTCCTTTTGGTTAAAATGTTGTTGTATACATCCGCAAATTCTTTGTATTTCATGTCTTCTGTTCATTGTATTTGCTAAGTTTTCATGTCTCCTGTTCATTTTATTTGCTAAGTTGCATGTTCTTATTTGCACTTGTGGACATATGCTTGTAATTTCTATTTCACATCTATGTCTGTGCTCTTGTGCTTCTTCTAACTGTTTGTTGTGAAACTGTTTGTTGTGGACATATGTTGAGAACCCTCTGTACGAGAAACGTCCTAAGCAGTTTTGGAATTGATGGGGCATTGCCTCCCAAGAGGGATTTGTGCCGGTTTGTGAAGTGGCCCAAGGATGTTCAACTCTAGAGGAAGAAGAGGATCCTCAAGCAGCGCTTGAAGGTTCCACCAACCTTGAACCAGATTACCAAGACACTTGAGAAGAATCTTGGTAAGGTTTCTTCTTATTTAAAGGAGGCAATTACTGAAAAATTTTGCACTTGTGATAACTGATGTTTCTAAATTGTGGAATTTCGTTGTTGATGACGAATAAGGTAGATGTAGGGAAAGATAGTTCCATAAGCATGAAATAAAAGTGTTTGCTCTTTTTTTTTTGTGCATATTTGTTATTCATATCTTTGCAATTGCAGCAACAAGCCTATTCAAGATGCTTCTCAAGTACAGACCTGAGGATAAGGCAGCAAAGAAGGAACGCCTTTTGAACAAGACACATGCTGAAGTTGCTAGAAAGGATGTTGCATTTGCTAAGAAGGCAATCGTGGTGAAGAACGATCTCAAGCACGTGACATACCTCATTGAGCAAGTTGCTTATTTCTATAGTTATCATGGGTTGTAAATGTTTTGAGATCTCACAGTAGGAATTGGTTTCTATTCTTATGGGTTGATTGGTTGTTTCTTATGTACAGAACAAAGCTCAGTTGGTGGTTATTGCTCATGACGTGGACCCAATTGAGTTGGTGGTATGGCTTCCAGCTCTTTGCAGGAAGATGGAGATTCCATACTGCATTGTGAAGGGAAAAGTACGTTTGGAATCGGTAATACTTTCTCTAGTAACTCTATTATTGTTTCAACCCTGAAATAACTCATTTTGCTTATGAAAGTATTTTTTTCTTTTGTTCTAAATAGATTGTGCACATGAAAACTGTTGCATGTGAATATCCAGTAACTCTAGTCTTTTTTGTGCGTCTCTGTTGGGATGACCGCTGTCTGCTAGTTTACCCGACAAGTCTTTTCTTTGAGAATATGTTGCTTAAAGTCTCATGTGTATATCTTCGTCTTTGCTGATTCTCTACCATTTATTAGATAGTTTTCAATCCAAAAAGAGGCAAATCATACCTGAAAACTTAAATGTAACTTGAGTCTTGTAGTATAGTTCTTTTTAGTTTTCTCCAATTTTAAATAATGTTATATTCATTACTGCTATATTCAGGAATGGCTCCTTGGACCGGCCTCAAAAGACATCACCTGCTACACCTCGAACTGCTCATCCGATTAAGTCTGCAATGTCAGATTCTAGCCTCGCTCCTTCACCAAATCATGACAGGAACCTGAAGAACCGCAGACCCAAGACTGTGGACCGAATATCTCCAAGAAGCCCTATACCCGAGGTAAACTACATCTATCTTGAACGAAAGCATCCCTTGTTCCAAAGCCAATGGACAAAATTGTTACATGGAACAATGGAAGATGCAAAGCCTATCTCGTGCTTTTTATTTGAATTTTAACCATTCAAATTTTGAAAATATTCAGACCTTAATTACTAATTCTTCATTTTATGTAATCAGAAGCATTCCAAAAGTTTAGCATGTATATTGTACTTTATGTAATTCGGAGCATGCTGAAACCCCATCATTGTTGAATCATGCAATTGAACCTTATTCTTGTCTTCTATTTTCAGAAGAAGCGGTTCAGCAAAGTTTCCGAGATCGAGTCACAGCTTGCTCAGCTCTAGGAGGAGCTGAAGAGGGCTATGGAGCACCTGAGCTCATTTGAGGCACAACAGAGACAAGCTCATCAAGAGGCTGAAGAGACTAGGAAGCAAATATCGTCCTTATCAGTTAAGCTGGAAGAGTCCCGGGAGCAATTGGTAGAGCTTTCTTATTCTGACGAAGTTACTATCATACTTCAATCTTTCATGTTTCCCTTGAACATCATAATGATCCATGCATTTATTTGTCTCATCCATTGCTCGCTTCCTAGAAGAACTTGATGGGCCGGTCCTATAGCCCTACTAGATTGTTGTCATACTTCAATCCATTTTTATTGTTTTTAGTAATTTGTAAAATTTTGTAATAAATTTTCAATAATAAGATATATTAATGCAATTTATGTGTTGATATCGTTTTTATGTGAAATTTATATGTTCACATCGCTTTTATGCGTATTTTTTAGTGTTGACATTGTTTTTATGCATAACTAACGATTATATTTGCACAACTTACGGTTATATTTGCACATCATACTCTTATATTTGCACGACAAAATGTAAAAAATAAAAAAAATAGACTTGGGTCATATTAGCACAACTTACGGTTATATGTGCACATCATACTCTTACATTTGCACGACAAAATGTAAAAAAAAAAAACAAAAAACTAGACTTGGGTCATATTTGCACAACTTACGGTTATATTTGCACATCGTACTCTTATATTTGCACGACAAAATGTAAAAAAAACTGGACTAGGGTCATATTTGCACAACTTACGGTTAAATTTGCACAACGTACTCTTATATTTGCACGACAAAATGTTAAAAAAACTACACTTGGGTCATATTTGCACAACTTACGGTTATATTTGGACAACGTACTCTTATATTTGCACGGCAAAATGTAAAAACAAAATAAAAAAACTAGACTTGGGTTATATTTGCACAAAGTACTCTTATATTTGCACGACAAAATGTTAAAAAAAATTAAATAAAAAAAATAAAAAAACTAGACTTGGATCATATTTGCACAACTTACGGTTATATTTGCACAATGTACTCTTATATTTGCACGACAAAATGTTTTTAAAAAAAATAAAAAAATAAAACTAGATTTGGGTCATATTTGCACAACTTACGATTATATTTGCACAACGTACTCTTATATTTGCTCAACGTGATTTTATTTGCACAATTGAGACTTGTGAATTTGTGCTCAACATGATTTTATTTTTTCTCAATATTATTTTATTGTTTCTTAATAGATTATTGCACAAAATGGTCTTATTTTTGCTCATCAATAGACTATAATTGCACAACATGGGGAATTGGTGAAAATTTGCTCAACATTATCTTATTTTTGCTCAACAATAGATTATATTTGCACAACAATTGAGACTTGTGAAATTGTGCTCAACATGATCTTATTTTTTCTCAATATGATTTTATACTTGCTCAATAGATTATTGTACAACATGGTCTTATTTTTGCTCATCAATAGACTATAATTGCACAACATGGGGGATTGGTGGAAATTTGCTCAACATGCTCTTATTTTTGCTCAACAATAGATTATATTTGCACAACAATTGAGACTTGTGAAATTGTGCTCAACATGATCTTATTTTTTCTCAGTATTATTTTATAGTTGCTCAATAGATTATTGCACAACATGGTATTATTTTTTCTTATCAATATACTATAATTGCACAACATGGGGGGTTAGTGGAAATTTGCTCAGCATGATCCAATTTTTGCTCACCAATAGATTATATTTGCTCAATATAATCTTTTACTTGCTTAATAGATTATTGCTTAACATGATATTATTTTTGTTCATCAATGGATTATACTTGCTCTATATGGGAGGGGGGGTGAAACTCTGATCAACTTAATGTTATATTTGCTCAATATAATCTTATATATAGTCTCATTTGTATTTGCTTCACTTAACCCTATATTATATGGGGTTTTTTTCTTTTAAAGTAAACAATAAACTTGTTGCTTAGTTCTGCTGCCAGTTGCTGCTGAGAATTATGGAGCTCCTGAATCCCCACAAGTTGATGAAAGAAAGAAAATTCAACCTTGCTAAGCTTTATTGTTGAGAGAAACTTGATAGTTTATATCATTGCATCTATATATGGTTTACCTTGTCCTTCGACTCTAATACAAGTTCCATTTTTTCAACTTTTTCACCCAGCGCCTACAGCAGCAAAGAATGTATGAATAATCTGATCAAATATGGAAGTCCAAAAGAGTGTAGCAGCAAAGGAGTGGTGTGAGAGTTACCTTTTTCTCTGCTTCCTCTTGTAGATAGCGATCACGTGGAATATAAATACCATTTTTCTCTCTAGCAGCATAAACCTCTGATTATTGATAAATCAAAGATGTTAGGAAAAGAAATATCAACCAACAGGGAAAAAAACTCTATAATCTCCAAAAGCACCTTGCTTCAAGCGATCAATCTCCGAGTATAAATCCTGCATTTATGCAATCTTCATCATCTTTTTGTTCACCTGCAAAGTAAATTGGATGTATAGGCAAATAATTAATGAAACTATATCACCATATTTAATCAAAACCAGATGAATCCATATTAACTTGAGCAATAATTAAGCAAAGTCATTTTGCAAATTCAGCTACATCTACCTACTAATTCAAACACAAATTCATCGCATGTACCTTTCATACTACGTCTACCTACTTATTCAAACACAAATTCCCCAGTGTTAGAGTTATAAACCCTCTCCGAACCCTCTAGAAAGGCTCAAATCATGGAAAGTTACAGTTGCGGACTCAAATGAAATTGAAACTTTAATCATCGTGATAAGATTTCATATTGTTCACCACATGTCGAAGTGCAGAAAACAAGCTTACCTTCAATGCCCAAGCAAAAGATTCAGCATTTTCATCCCGCAAGAGTGCACAGCCTAAAACATGAACAACATCAGGCTTCAGATAACCTTTAAGAAGGCCTGAAACTTGTAACTGTTGTTGCAGGAGGATAGTCAAGTATGAAATAAATATAAAATATAGATCAGACTGACTTCCCTGTCTCAGCAAATGAATACAAGACTTCCTCCCGTTGTAGTAAGAGAATATCAGGATCGAATCCACGAGGAAGCACGTCAGCAGTTCTCAGGTAGCTGTAAATTCTCACAAGCAAAGCAGCAGAAAGGACAGAAACACAGAAAGGAAAGAAACAAATAAACCCGGCAAGGGCAACTAAAACAAAAGCAAAGAAATAAAGCAAAGACAAAGCAAAAACGAAAAGCAAAGCAAAGGCGTACTCGATCTCGACAACAGCTCCTCGAGATCGACAAGACAGTGAACAACAGAAAGTGAAAATCGACGAAAACAGAAGAAAACCAACTCGACCTAGACCAAGTCCTACTCGATCTCGACCACAGCTTCCTCGAGATCGATAAAGCACTACTCTAGATCGACAAGAAACAGAAAATATAAAATTGCAGATTTTTGACAGAACTCAGAAATTCGACAGAAATAAATCAATATATTAAAAGACTTCCAAAGCCAGGGTTTCAACACCACAACGATAAACATGCAAAGTAACACATAAAGGCACAAAAGATCATGCTTTCCATCAAATAACTTTCGTCATTAACAAATAGGCATATAGAGGCTTTCGCATAAACCCTAATTGTTACTAACCCTTTTTTCACATAATTAATCCAAGTTGCATTAAGATCACTTTCGCCTCAATAACACAAACAAGGATCACCTTCAACTCTCGCAAAAGAATCATGCTTATAGGGATAGAAGATGAATTGCATAACAAAATCTGACCTTTATCGCGTTATCTCACATGGCCACCGTCGGGCTCACCCCAGCCCCAGAAGTGGGTGGACTACTCACGCCTCATTGCAATAACAGACATTGATGTATAAAAAGAAACTTGCATTAAAACTAAATTCAAAAGCCTTTACAATCCTGGCAATCAACTTTCGCAGAAAGCCAAAACCTTAAAAACCTTAGAACTCCTAAACTTCTCTGTGTAACTAACAAATTGTGTGTCTTGGAATGAATGAAAAACCAGCCCCTAGGGCTTTATTTATATGCTTCATTCCCTAGCTATTCTAGGAAAGAAGATATCTATCTCTATCTAAAATTATATCAAAAACTTGAAAGGATAAATAAATTGTTTTATGGAAATAAATCTAAAAGGAAAAGATAAAACTAAATAGGTAAGTCTTCATGTTTTGATAGATCTTGTCTCCTTGATGATAGAACTTGATGGAATCGGATAGAACTTCGGCCAAATCGACTCCTTCACGCCCAAGGAATCTCAATTCTACTCGGACAGGTCTCGTCGAGAAGTTTCTGGAAACGGCTCTACTCGATCTCGACCACGGCTCGTCGACCTCGAGTAGGGTGGTTCGTCGACTGGACTTCCTCGGCTAGATCTGCTCGACAAAGGGTTCTCGAGATCGACTAGAGCGGTGTCCTTCCTTTCCGCTTCCGCGAGTTGCCTCTTCCGCTGGCAGCGAGTTTTTTCGCGGCAGCGAGCGGTCCGCTGCAGCGAGTCCAGTCGCTGGCAGCGAGTGCTGCCTGGTCGTCCTTGGCTCCGTCCTCGGCTTCTCTCCTTGTCGACTCCGGGTGTGGCGTCTAGGCTTCGTCGATCTCGACTAGGGCTTGTCGAGATCGAGTTGGGTCCGGAGCTCGGGTTGGTCTGGTTCTCGATCAGGCTTTGTCGACAAGGCTGTGCTCGGACATGCTCGTCTATGTCGAGTAGGGCCCACTCGAGATCGAGTAGCCTTGACTTTCAGCTTGGTTCCGCTGCTTTTGACCTTTGGCTTCTGTAGTGGTTTTCCGAGCTTTTCCGACCTTCTGTAGAATTGTTGTAAAATGCCTCAATTTCTGCGAATTAAACAGAAACTGGTGTAGATTCCATAATTTTGGCAAATAAACATAAACTACATAGATTTTGTACTGTTCTAAACCCAAATGAATGCAATGTATACAGAAATCGATATAAAAGTTACTGTAAAACATGACAGATTCAGCTCACAACAAACACCCCATACTTAAGCTTGCTTGTCCTCAAGCAATACTTTTATTTGTCATTCAGGGGAAGAAATCAAAACTCTCAACATCTTAGATTCATTCTTTATATGTCCCTGCAATCAATTACCATCCTCGAAAAGGTACTAGTGTCACAGATCCATGCATGTGCAAATATGTAAAAGCAACATCTACTCACAAAAGAAGGGTTGTGCAAAAACAATTCATACGTGACAAAGCATTAATAATCAAGAGGACTTTAATTTAAGCTCAATAAGGAGTAGTTTGGTAAAAGGCTAAAGGTGGGCAATTTTTGGCAATGTGGTGCTAATGATCCGGGGGAAATGGAGTACTTTCCAAATTGAATTTCCACATTCCTTCTCTTTGAGATTCATCACCTTTCATAATGCTTTTTTTCTCAATAATAATGCTTTTACCTCTCTAACCTCAGCACTGCCTTCTCGCGAGTCGCAAACATGGGTGTCATGAATGGCCCCGGATACTTAGTGCGTCGGACTCCTCACCTGGTGTCCCATCTCTCCAAACTATTATCTCAGAGAGCAGGGTCGATCTTTGATCGGATTTTCTTTCACTCATTAAATTTTCCATATATTTCAAATGATTCCGCCAAACTCCAATAATGATAATAATCACACAAACACCATATAACATCTCCATAATGTAACATCATTCTCAACATAATCCCCGGATAGGAAATAAGGTAAAGAATGGGCAATATTTAGATCATGTGGAGCAATAATTGAAATAAGGCATATTATGGCTTTTGTGTAATGCATAAGCATGGGTAAGGCTAGGATTTCAAAATATGAGCATTATATGGAAATATAAAGTCCTCCATCCTCTTATCATGCAACATGTCAAAAGCAATTTCAAATTTTACCTCCTTTCATGGTTTTCAAGAAATAATGCCCTTCATTGTGACTTCCCTTTACTAGGCAATTTCATGCTATATCTCTAATGAATCCAATTTTGCATCGTCGAGTTCAATATAAGCTTCCATGACATTATTCAAAAATTTTCAATGGGGGTCATTTTTCTCAAATTTTGGAAAACATGCATATAAGCACATAAATCAATAATGCATTCCAAAATAGCCATGTAGCAATTTAAGGAACTAAATTTTAAACATGCACACATAATGTCAAATATGATCCAATATGCATAAAGTAAGCCCTTCCCCCACCCCATACTTAAACATTACAGTGTCCTCACTGTATACAAAAAAACAAGGTAAGGGTAAAGAAAGAAACTCACAAGACATGTGTGCAGAGCCTTATATTTCCGATTGGAGCACCTCCTGGACCGAGTATTAATGTAGCTTGGTTCTATCCATGGACCTGAAAAGTATAGAAGACATATACCCAAAATAGCAAACTAAAAGTGTTCAAAAACAAAAACAAAAAACAAAGTCTCAAAACGTCCTAAAAAGTCTATGTACATGCTCTAGATTTTATAGTCGCTAGGCCGACTTTCCATTTATGCTCAAGGTGGCATCTGCAGGGCCCATGTAGCTTGGGCCTCAAATAAGACTCCATTTTTGTCCATCAGCTGCAATCCTCCAGAACGGATCTTGTTCACCATGAAAGGTCCCATCCGCTTCTTGTTGAATTTGTTAGGGAACCAATGATCCTTTGATTTAGAGACATAGAGCTTGTCTCCAACTTCATACTCCTTAGGCTCATCATTGGAAATCCTACACAATCGCACATACCAAGGCAGACCTCTCCCATGTATAGATAAATCTTTAATGGAAATAGGAGAAGAAAGATCCATACCTTGGCTTACCTTAGCAGAGACGGAATCGGGGACCACTGCATTTGGTCGATCTCGACTAGGGTTAGTCGATCTCGACAAGACTGCAGGTTCTGGTGGTGGTCTTGTCGAAGAGGCAGAAGTCGACGAAGAGCATGGCTTGTCGATCTCGACAAGCCTGGTCGACCTCGACAAGGACTCCGCTTCTGGTGGTTTGCTCATCGACGAAGGCGGATCTGGTGGAGCCGAGTGGTGGTCGACCTCGACAAGACTAGTCGAGATCGACGAGGGCTCTCCTCCTGGTTGCTGCAGTGTCGATGAAGCAGGCTCTGGTGGCGCCGGGTGGTGGTCGACCTCGACAAGCTTAGTCGAGATCGACGAGGCTGGTTCGTCAGGCGGCTTCTGTGTCGAGGAGGATGGAGTCGAGTTAGGGCACTGCTGGTCGACCTCGAGTAGTCTACTCGAGATCGAGTAGGGTGGCTCCTCTGGTTTGCTGCTCGACGAAGCTGGCTCTGGTGGAGTCTCCTTGGTCTGGTCGAGATCGACTAGGGTTCTACTTGAAGTTGAGGAGCCCTGGTCGATCTTGACCCCATACTTAGCTCCTGTCAAGGCATCCGAAAAATAATTAATCCACAACGACGTACCTTGTTCTGTGTCGATTGGATTTTCTGTGTTCTCCTTGAGGATTGCCATGATCTCCTCCACCTGGGCCTCCATGTCCCTCTTTTCTATCTCCTCAGGGGTCATATTTCTGACCTTGGGTTCCCCGCAGGTGATGTAGCCAGCTGAGATAGACTTGACCTCTTCCATTGGACCTGTATGCCTTTCAGTTTTATTAAAAGAATACTCAATTACCTCATCGCTGATGTTGAAGGTGAGCACTCCTTTCCTTACGCTTATGTTGGCATCCACCGTTGCCAAGAATGGTCTTCCTAAGATAATTGGACAAGCCGGATCTTCTTGCATATCAACTATTAAGAAATCAGCAGGGACGAAGAATTTACCTACTTGTACTGGGACATTTTCTACCATGCCTGTCGGAATGACCACCGTGTTGTTGGCCATGTAAAGTCTAGCATCCACAGGCTCCAGGGCACCTATCTTAATCTTGGACCAGATCGTTAAAGGCATTATACTCACACTAGCTCCAAGATCACATAGGGCATTAATTTTGTATGGACCAAATCCAATAGTTATAGCAAACTTACCTGGATCCGGCCTCTTCTTCAATATGTCCAGATGGCTGCACTCCTCTGTGATTTCAGCCATCGATCGCTTTTTGCTCAGAATCTCCTTCAAGAACTTGACATAAGATGGCATTTCATTGAGAGCTTCTGTGAAGGGGATGGTGACGTTGAGCTTCTGAAGCATCTTGATGAAGCGCTGGAATTTCTTTTCTGCCGGGTCCTTTAGAGATTTTGTGGGGAAAGGCAGCTTCTTTTTCTGATTCGGAGCCAGAACAGACGTCGGAGGTGCTACAGATTTCTCGACCTCGGCTTGGTGCTCCTCGAGATCGACTACCCCCTTGTCGACCTTGACCAGGTTTGGTGCAGTCGAGTTGCTGTGTGGCGCAGACGAGGGTTCTGGAAATTTCTCCTCGAGATCGACTTGGCCCTTGTCGAGATCGACTAGGCTCTAGTCGACCAGCTATTCCTCGTTGTCCTGCTGCTTTCCGACCTCTGGCTCTTGCAGTTGATGGCCGCTTCTGAGTTTTACAGCAGTGACGTGTCCAGTCTTTCCCTTAGGATTTGGTTCTGAAGATCCAGGGAGTGACCCTGACTGTCTGGGGATTCCTGCTGCTAGCTGACCAATCTGTGTATCAACTGATTTCCGCCAGATATCAATTTCCCCAAGCCTAGAGTTGACACCTTGCCTCTGAGTATAGACGGAGTTGAAAGATTGCCTAGTTTCTGAGTGGTTCCTCCGTATTTCCTCCAGGACTATCTGTATATCATCCTTTTTCTGCTCCCTTTCCGGATGTCCTGGAGCTCTGTAGGGCGGGGGGTTCCTAGGGATACCTTGGTTCCATTGTGGTTGCTGAAACCTTTGGTCCCCCATGTAGCGATTGGGACCCCCTGCGTAAGCTATCTCCTCGTGGTGCTCTGCCAGCTTGACTTGCTCTGTGTGTGGGCACTCAGTAGTGGTGTGCCGCTGCGATCCGCATTCTATGCAAGGCTGGTTGACAGAGAGATACTTCACTTGTTTGAGGAGCTTCTTATTCTGGTCTCTGTAGTACTGTTCCCTAACATCTGGATCGATTTCCTTAGGGGGATCATATAGGGGCATAGATGGTGCTGGCCTGGCGTATGGGTTCTCTTCATAGGTTGTAGTAGACCCATACTTGTTGTCGTAGGTAGTGAGCTTTTCTAGCACACCCCATGCGTCACGTGGTGGCATTGTCAGATACTCATAGCGAGTATAATGGTTGATTCTGTCCTTAGTGCCTTGATCAAGAGAGTTGAAGAAGATCTCCTGAATGACGTTGGGTGGTTGTCCATGAGTAGGGCAAGATCGCAGAAGTTCCTTGTAGCGCTCCCATGCCTTTGCCAGCGGTTCCCCTTGCTTCTGTCTGAAGGCGGTGATTTTCTGTCGGAGATGTGCTGTTTTGGCAGGTGGGAAGAATTTGTTCAGGAACTCTTGCTCTACTTGGGCCCAGGTTGTGAGTGATCTTGGTTGCAGCCCTTCCAGCCATTTCAATGCAGGCCCAGCGAGAGACCAGCGAAAAGATTTCATCTTGACATATTCCAAAGTTGTACCTTCAGCAAGAGTACGGCACATGTCAGCAAAGTTTGTAATATGTTCAAGAGGACACTCATTAAACCTACCATAAAAGGCATTATTTTTAAGCTCTATAAGAAATTGAGTGCGAATTTCAAAAGAGTTATCAGGGATAAGAATCGCCGATTCAGGCACGACGAGAGTTGGGTGCATATAGTCCTCTGCCGTGGTTGGATATTGGGCAAGCTCAGCCTGTGCTTGTTCCCTTGCTTCTTTCTCAGCGGCGATAGCAGCATCTTTAGTGGCTAATTCCCTGGTAAGCCTAGCGATCAGCTGTTCCTGTGTTTCAGCGGCTGCCATGGCTCTTTGTAGTTTAGCTCTGATGTGAAAGAGGCGTTCCGGTTCGTCTAAGGCGTCAAACTCAGGTGTTTGACCAGAACGACGCATACACCTGCAAAGTAACTCAAAGAAACAGTGAGAACTGACTACCTAAGGTGCGATTGATAGCTTCCCCGGCAACGACGCCAATTTTGTTGTTGCAGGAGGATGGTCAAGTATGAAATAAATATAAAATATAGATCAGACTGACTTCCCTGTCTCAGCAAATGAATACAAGACTTCCTCCCGTTGTAGTAAGAGAATATCAGGATCGAATCCACGAGGAAGCACGTCAGCAGTTCTCAGGTAGCTGTAAATTCTCACAGGCAAAGCAGCAGAAAGGACAGAAATACAGAAAGGAAAGAAACAAATAAACCCGGCAAGGGCAACTAAAACAAAAGCAAAGAAATAAAGCAAAGACAAAGCAAAAACGAAAAGCAAAGCAAAGGCGTACTCGATCTCGACAACAGCTCCTCGAGATCGACAAGACAGTGAACAACAGAAAGTGAAAATCGACGAAAACAGAAGAAAACCAACTCGACCTAGACCAAGTCCTACTCGATCTCGACCACAGCTTCCTCGAGATCGACAAAGCACTACTCTAGATCGACAAGAAACAGAAAATAAAAAATTGCAGATTTTTTACAGAACTCAGAAATTCGACAGAAATAAATCAATATATTAAAAGACTTCCAAAGCCAGGGTTTCAACACCACAACGATAAACATGCAAAGTAACACATAAAGGCACAAAAGATCATGCTTTCCATCAAATAACTTTCGTCATTAACAAATAGGCATATAGAGGCTTTCGCATAAACCCTAATTGTTACTAACCCTTTTTTCACATAATTAATCCAAGTTGCATTAAGATCACTTTCGCCTCAATAACACAAACAAGGATCACCTTCAACTCTCGCAAAAGAATCATGCTTATAGGGATAGAAGATGAATTGCATAACAAAATCTGACCTTTATCGCGTTATCTCACATGGCCACCGTTGGGCTCACCCCAGCCCCAGAAGTGGGTGGACTACTCACGCCTCATTGCAATAACAGACATTGATGTATAAAAAGAAACTTGCATTAAAACTAAATTCAAAAGCCTTTACAATCCTGGCAATCAACTTTCGCAGAAAGCCAAAACCTTAAAAACCTTAGAACTCCTAAACTTCTCTGTGTAACTAACCAATTGTGTGTCTTGGAATGAATGAAAAACCAGCCCCTAGGGCTTTATTTATATGCTTCATTCCCTAGCTATTCTAGGAAAGAAGATATCTATCTCTATCTAAAATTATATCAAAAACTTGAAAGGATAAATAAATTGTTTTATGGAAATAAATCTAAAAGGAAAAGATAAAACTAAATAGGTAAGTCTTCATGTTTTGATAGATCTTGTGTCCTTGATGATAGAACTTGATGGAATCGGATAGAACTTCGGCCAAATCGACTCCTTCACGCCCAAGGAATCTCAATTCTACTCGGACAGGTCTCGTCGAGAAGTTTCTGGAAACGGCTCTACTCGATCTCGACCACGGCTCGTCGACCTCGAGTAGGGTGGTTCGTCGACTGGACTTCCTCGGCTAGATCTGCTCGATGTGGCTCGGTCCTGGCTCACTGGCGCTTGTCGACCTCGAGTAGCGCTTTGTCGATGTCGAGTAAGACTGATCATCGACTAGGTCTCCTCGGGTGGCTCTACTCGATGGACTCCGGATCTGGACTCAGGCACTCGTCGACCTCGACAAAGGGTTCTCGAGATCGACTAGAGCGGTGTCCTTCCTTTCCGCTTCCGCGAGTTGCCTCTTCCGCTGGCAGCGAGTTTTTCCGCGGCAGCGAGCGGTCCGCTGCAGCGAGTCCAGTCGCTGGCAGCGAGTGCTGCCTGGTCGTCCTTGGCTCCGTCCTCGGCTTCTCTCCTTGTCGACTCCGGGTGTGGCGTCTAGGCTTCGTCGATCTCGACTAGGGCTTGTCGAGATCGAGTTGGGTCCGGAGCTCGGGTTGGTCTGGTTCTCGATCAGGCTTTGTCGACAAGGCTGTGCTCGGACATGCTCGTCTATGTCGAGTAGGGCCCACTCGAGATCGAGTAGCCTTGACTTTCAGCTTGGTTCCACTGCTTTTGACCTTGGACTTCTGTAGTGGTTTTCCGAGCTTTTCCGACCTTCTGTAGAATTGCTGTAAAATGCCTCGATTTCTGCGAATTAAACAGAAACTGGTGTAGATTCCATAATTTTGGCAAATAAACATAAACTACATAGATTCTGTATTGTTCTAAACCCAAATGATGCAATTTATACAGAAATCGATATAAAAGTTACTGTAAAACATGACAGATTCAGCTCACAACAGTAACCAACAAAGAAGGATTACCTGTTCAGCATTCAAAGATTGGAAATCAACAATGAGCAAAGGATCGGAGAAACCTAACAACAGACGAACAAAGACAGAATTGAAACCGCCAACTGGAGGCACAAGAGGAGAAGGGACACAAAATCAAAGAATCGAGCAGTCTTTCACCTGCGAGATGAGATCGAGAGTGCAGCACAACAACTAATTCCCATCACGGAATTGAAGTGCAAAGAATCGAACTCAGCAGAAGCAAAGATCGATTAGAATCGATTTCCTTATCAATCGATCTTCGATCGATTGAGGAATGCAAACCGGGATCGCGAACGACTCATTCTCCTCCGTCTGCACCTTGATCTGGCTCCCTCCATGGAAATCTGGAAACGAAGATCAAGGGAGCAGCCAAGCGCGAGGTCGAAATATGTGCCATCAACTCTAAACGAAGAGCCGTGAACTGCTGCATCCTCCGACTACACTCGACGCCTCGTGCCTCCGGCGGCGGATTTTTGCTCATCGATGAACAGGAGGAGAGATCTGATACATGGAGGATGGCGAATCGCTGAGCGGACTCGTAATCGCACACATATCAGGTCTCAAAGAAACTCTCGTTCAAAGTCAATTGCTCGCGAGATTGTGCCCGATCTGGTACCAAAGAAACTCTCGTTCGAAGAGCGAGGAAGCGTCTCCTCTCCTATTATTCCTCTGATGCTCATCGATTAGGGCTTGGGATTGCCTAATTTTGTCTTGTTGGCGGTCGTCGGTTCGGGGAGATGATCGGCATTGGAATCACTATGATTAGAGAGAAGAACGGCAGAGGGAGCGCACATGAGAGAGACGGAGCAGAGGGAGAGACGGAGCTGAGGAAGAAGACATAGATCGGTGAGGGAGATCGAGAGAGCGAGACAGGAGAGAGGTTCGAGGAGAGAGGAGAGAGAAATAGGACGGGAGAGAGAGCTTGTGAAGTTGTTTATATTTGGGACATTTCACCAATTTGTCCCAAAACGTGGACAATTCACCAATTAGGACATTTTTGGTGGACATTTCACAAAATCCCCCTTAGAATATGCCATTATAAATTCCGTTAATATGATAAAAATCAATTATCAATTAAATATAATAAAGGAGAATTCGGCTGAGACACATGGCGGCTTCTCCTTAATCGTAGTCATATGAACCAGTCATAAATTTTTGTAATAATCAATATATGCATAAGATAAAATTTTATTCTAACTCTATTTAATAAATATATCTATATATGCATAAGATAAATTTTTACCCAATTTCCTTAGATATGGATATATTTTAAGAAGATAATAACTAATTTTAAAATATATGCATTAGATAAATTTTTATTCTAACTCTATTTAATCAATATATCTACATATGCATATAATTAATTTTAAAATATATGCATTAGATAAATTTTTATTCTAACTCTATTTAATCAATATATCTATATATGCATAAGATAAAATTTGACTCAATTTCATTAGATACGGATATAGTTTTAGAATATATTAACATATTTTAAAGACTATTATATAAGATAAGATTTTACCTATTTTCGCTATATATGCACATATTTTTAGATCGAAGATAATAACTTTATGAATATATTACATGATCATACTAATTAAATGACTTTATCAATAATTACTTCATCCAATTTCATTAGATATGAATATATTTTACAAGATTATACCCAATTTTGTTAAATATGGATTACATTAATTCTCTCCTTAATTTTTATCCATCTATTTATTTTATATCTTTTTTTATATAATATTATTTACTAAACTCAATCTCTATCCATCTATGTATATGGTCCCGACTATTTTTTTTTATCTACCCATATATTCTATCAGATTTCTTTTTAGACAAATTAAAAAATATATAATATTATTTATGAGTAAATATGTATAATTGTATCAATTGCAGGAGATATGGAAACTTCTTAAACTTAGAATAATAAGTTTTCTAAAGTTGTAGCATTATATTTATATATAAAAAAAGACCAAATTGTTTAGAGGTATAAACAATTTTTTTACAAATATATTATTCACACGACATAATTTTTTTCTAAAGAAGTTATTTGGTTTTAATATATTAGTATATTTTAGAATGTGCATTAATATAAAATTTATTTAAATTAAAAGAAGAAAGAAAGAACACACATATTTGTGTGTGTATTACAAGAATTTCATTTAATTCTATGTTAATTATGAATGAAAAAGTATTAGAAAACATTAATTAATTAAATAAACGGGTTTTAGTATAAAATTTATTTAAATTAAAAAACTCGCACACAGTGCGGGTATACTGAACTAGTGTCATATTAAGGCTTTAGAAGAATTTGGTAAATATAATGTAGAAGAAGGAAAGAGAGATTAGAAAGACTAAGTATCTAGATTTGTGTTGTCTAGCTAGTGTTGAGATTGTTTGTTATATATTTTTGTGATGCATAAAATCTGCACCGTAATTCTTGAAGGAGATTGTGGGTTGATGAAGATCCGAATCCCATCAAAGTCCTGCAGTTCAAGAACAAACGAGGTCGGGGCGGGGCTTGTCTCCCCCGGAGGACCCTCCGACGCTCAAGTCAGTAGTTGTCCATCCTCAATCTGAATCTATCTCCTCATATTTATAGTAGTCGAGTATTAAATAAAAGAAACGGTTACGATATTTAATAGAAGAAACCGTTACCGTATTTAATTCGGTCAAGGTCATTTAATGCATGAAACCGTTACCGTATTCAATAAGCGAAACAGTAACCGCATTGATGCTGGTCAATGTAGTATTGAGTATTCGATATTGGTAAAAGACCATAGCGCCCTTGTGCTATGATGATGGGATTTTCCCTATCTCAATTGCCCCTCGGGTTTCTTCTTCATGTCTCCATGATGAAGGAAGCCGAAAAAACTACATGGTGAAGTTTACCGAGTGAACGATGATTTTGCCGTAGATGTTAGTCGCTTGACCCGTAGTTGGCTATTGGCCATACGTGGCTATCATTGGCTTTAAGTGGCGATTTGGATTGGCCGTAAGTGGCGATTTTGTTGGCCTTAAGTGGCGATTTCGTTGGCCTTAAGTGGCGATTCGGAGTGGCCGTAAGTGGCGATTTCGTTGGCCTTAAGTGGCGATTTCCGGTGGCCATAAGTGGCGATTTCCGGTAGCCGTAATTAGCGATTTCCAGTGGCCGTAAGTGGCGATTTCTGGTGGCTTAAGTGGCGATTGTTTTTTCCTTATTGACATCGGGTGTCTGACTTGTGCTATTCATGGCATTTCTTTCTCGTTTGCGCCCATTTGAAAGCACCAACCTTATACAAAAGTTAGTCATTAACGAAGAATAATACGTGTGAAACTAATTAAGTAAATATAGGAAGCATAAAGCATTGTGTATTAAAAATAATATTTATTAAGAGGGAGAAAAAGGGTTTTGAGCACTTCCTGATTTCAAAACACTCGACTTTAATGTTTTGAGATCCTGCCCCTTGTCATCCATATTCGGTGTTTAGGACATAAATCTTCAATCCTGAAATTGTTAGCCCTTCCATGTAATTATCCTGTAAATATGGGCTGACCTGTAGTTCACGGGAATTCTGGGCCGATTTTGTAGTTCCTGAGAAGTTCGGGCCAATTTTGCGATTTTGATAAATCTTTATCAAATTCAGTCGTCTTCTTCGTTGGGTCTGCGCAGAGGCGGCGCTCGATTCCGGGCCGCATCGGTTGCTTCGGACAGGAGGCGGTGTAGTTGGCGTTTGGCTCGGATGACATCCTCGGGCTCGGCCTTTAATTTGAATCCGAGAAGAAGCGACAACCGTGAACACCAACGGCGATTGAGCATCAAGCCGCACGGGCTGATGCGCTGATTGAAGGCGGCCACGCTGATTGCTTGTGAAGGCGACCAATCGAACCCGCCGAGGGGTCCCAGCAAGATTGGTACGGTCGTGCCCCGGGCCACCAGATTTGGGGCCGGTATCTTCCTCGTACACAGTCCGCCTCCGAGGCCTCTTTCGATCTTCGATGGACAAGGCGGCGATTTGGTGGAACCACGACGAAGGATGGGCTCCTGCCGAAGTGCTTCCGATTGGCGACGGAGATGCAGTTGGCCGGCCTGGTGAAGGATTGATGGATGGCCGAAGGGCTCGCCGTCTCACTAACGCAGGTGGGGGGTCGGAGCTACCTCGCGGCAGAGGTCGGGATCGGGAATTGAAATAGGCGAAGAACAGTGGTGGCCCGAGGAGGAGTCTGGCCTGCCCCTAAGCGAAGCGAGCCCGACGTTCATGGCCACCGAGCACCCTGGTTGTGCCCCTGAGCGCAGCGAGCCCGGCGTTCATGGCCACTGAGCACCCTGGTTGTGCCCCTGACTCCCGGTGAAGGTCGTACGACCTTCGATCTTGTTGATTAGGGTTCCGATTTGAAGGCTTTTTGATCGGATCCCCACGGACGGCGCCAATTGTGATGCATAAAATCTGCACCGTAATTCTTGAAGGAGATTGTGGGTTGATGAAGATCCGAATCCCATCAAAGTCCTGCAGTTCAAGAACAAACGAGGTCGGGGCGGGGCTTGTCTCCCCCGGAGGACCCTCCGACGCTCAAGTCAGTAGTTGTCCATCCTCAATCTGAATCTATCTCCTCATATTTATAGTAGTCGAGTATTAAATAAAAGAAACGGTTACGATATTTAATAGAAGAAACCGTTACCGTATTTAATTCGGTCAAGGTCATTTAATGCATGAAACCGTTACCGTATTCAATAAGCGAAACGGTAACCGCATTGATGCTGGTCAATGTAGTATTGAGTATTCGATATTGGTAAAAGACCATAGCGCCCTTGTGCTATGATGACGGGATTTTCCCTATCTCAATTTTGTACGTAGCAAAGTGTAGGTTTTGAAGTCAACCTTGGAGAACAGGATTAATGGCTTTTCACCTTTTCCCCTAAATTTTATGAAGGCATGTTATGAGGGGATTTGCCCAAAACATGTTAAATAATCCAAATTTTATGAAGGCATGTTACGAGGATTTGACCAAAAACTGTGAAATAATTGAGATTTGAATTGAGGTTGGCTAATGAGAGCTAGAGAGGTTAATTGGCTATTTGGCGCGCTAGTACTGTTGAGAATGTTTGTTATATATTTTATCGAAGGAATGTTATTAGGATTTGCCCATAAAATTCTCTTTCTAACTAGCTGCCTCCACAAGTCAGGCTCCATTACAATTAGAGCTGGCAATTCGGATCATTCAGTCGGGTTCGGGCCGGGTCAGTGATGAGTCAGGTTAACTCGGTTGAAATTTCTGTGTCGGACTTGGTCGGGTCGGGTCGGATTCGGTCAAAATTAAAGTCAAATTGGTCGAGTTTCGATCAGAATCTAGTTAGACCCATTCGGGTTTTCGGTCAGAATCGAGTCGGTCTCGTTCGGGTTTCGGGTCGATACTCGGGTCAGTCTCATTCAGGTTTCAAGTAGCAGGTATACGTTTGTTTCGAACCTTGAATTGTTTGGGTTGAATTTGTTAAATCATGTTCGTTCGGGACTTCCGGGTAATCGATCAATTTTATTAAATTGAATATGTAATTCATGTTATTTATCAATTTAAAAAAGCATTTTAGTAAAATTAAATATGATTCAAAATCTACTCATTGGCTCATAAGCTCCAATGTTGTTAAAATTTCGATTCGATCTTACGATTCCAAGTTTCCAACGATCCTACTATCTAAAAATGGAAAAACGATCATGATCCTTTTTTTGCGATTATAACGATCCTTATAAAATGTTTATTATAAGAAATTTCTAATATTTACCCTTTAAATCTAAGAAATTTATAATATATTTAGTCAGTATATATTATATTTAGTTTATTTTTAAAATTTTACAATCTTTATGGGTATTTTTTATGATTTAACATGATATTTATCTAATATTAAACATATTAACTTCATTTAAAAAAAATTCATCCATGTGGTGGGAGTCGGGTCGGGTTGAGATTTGCATTGGGTCAGTTGGGAGTCGGGTCGGGTTGGAATTGATTTGAGTCGGATCCAGGTTGAGTCGGGTTTGTATGTATTCGGGTCACTTCGGGTTTCGGGTCAACATCGGTCGAGCTCGGTTTCGGTTTGGGTTATGCATAACGCCAAATTTTCGGGTTCGGTCGGGTTTCGGTTCATGTGAGTCGCTCGGGTTTCTCGGGTCGGATCAGATCTTGCCAACTCTAATTACAATCATAAGTCTATAAATATAAATAATTTGTCAATTAATTTTATTTTTAAAACTTATGGAAAAAAGGGTTATTGACTTACGTATGATAGAGTGCTTTTCATTCTCTTATGTTTAATTAAGGACATTTAAATCTTTTTTAAATATTTTAACAGGTTTTAATAAGAAAAGAGGTCATGAGTGACTTTTTAAAAATAAAATATCTTTAACGGGTGATTTTATATAATTTTATATTTTGTTCATCTGTAAATTTCCCAAGAATTAAATATTGGTTGGGACAAATATGACTCTCTGACGTAATCTGACAATCTCCGAAGATTCCTAAGGCTAAAATAACGTAAGTTTTCTCTCTCCAATAAAAAACCTAGCTAGCTCGAATGAAGAATCTGGATAATAAATAAAATAAATCCACAATTAATCTCCCATTATTATAAGACGAAGAAAAAGTCGTGAAGTAGAAACTAACCAACAACAACTTTTTTTTTTTTTTTTATTAGGTAAGAATTCGAGTTCAGACTTATCTTAAACTCGAAGGCCGGACAAGTCGGCAGATGGGAGATCCGTCTACAAATCATAACAAAATACATAACGGTGCAAAACTCAAGCATACACACTCTACAAACACGAAACTAGGCAGACCTAGACCAAACAGGATCAAGACGAAGATGACGGACAAAGCCAAGCCCCACCCTGAAGCAGAATCGTAGGTCGGCAATAAAACAGGACTCGATCATCCTTTGGGCAGTGAGGACGAAACTCCATGGAAGCAGTCAACCCGAGTAGTGGAGACGCCACGATACAATCCGCCACGATCCCAGCATATCCCGACTCCGACAGCCAAAACCACATCCAAGGAAAAGATCACCAAGCCACGCCAACATAGAGCCGTATTCTGCCTAAGCCACGAGCACCCAAAAACCATACAGGGATTTAGTACACGCCCATACCGCCATACGAGTAGAGTTTGAGCTCCATGCAGGATTTTAATCATATAATTAACCATATAATTTTATTTTTTATTTTTATTTTTCCGAATATTTTAATTTGATCCGGGCTTCTTTGGGCCCAAGGATTTGCCTTGGGCCCAAAGGATGGGTAACCTACCCAGCCACGCATAGCACCGGCCCAAGGAAGCAGAAGAAAACTTCCCCGAACACCAGAAGCACCGTGGAGAGGATGAACGTCGAGAGGCCGAGTGTTCGGAGCCAGAGGCAGCAGGATGGCGGCTAGCACCGAGAAGAAACCCAGCCCCAAGGAAGACAGAGAGGCGGAAGGGGAAGATTCGGTGGTGGGACAGAAGCCAGGCGGAGGAGGCTGTTGTAGGAACCAGGATCGAAGGCAAAGTCCTCGATCGGTGATCGGAATCGGGGGCAACGACTGACAATGGCGGCAACGCCCCACTTTCATAATTGATTTGTAAAAATGCTTATTTTTTAAAACAATTGCACCCACGTATGAAAATTTTGAAAAATATTCTATTCAATTAACAAAAATAAAATAAAATATAATAGAACGCTTCGGAAGTAAATGGGGTTGGTGAAGAGATTAGAGACACTTTATAAGTCTTTTTAAATTTTCTAGGTATTAAGATATAAGAATTATTAATTATTAATTTTTTTGAAATTTTTTTATTGATTGATAAGGGTTGTGGATAATTAATGAGGGTATAAAGATAATAAATTTATGCTTTTTTAATTTGTATGTAAATCCTAGATTGTGGCCCCATGCTATGCACAAGATTAATTTTAGTTTATGTTATTTTATTTCACTTATAGTTTATAAAATATTTTCATTTATCAATTGACGTTATGTTTGTTTTTGGGTTTAAGAAAGACAAAAAAAAAATACCCTCTTATTATTTTTCATACAAGAGTTGTAATATTTTCCCACATTTTATTCTCTAATTTTAGTCAGAATAACTATATCCATTAAATTCTAACCATTTTCATTCGCTGTATAAATGGGCGAATTGAAAGATTATCAAATGTATAGTTTCTTTTGTTTCATATTCATACATATTTATATCAATATCAACAAAAATTATATAATAAATAATATTAGGATACATTACTATATATTAGCAACCAAAACATACAATTAGTAATAGAAAAACAAAATAATGAAGGAGGGAATAAATGCGGATGGTCACTTCACGACCAAATCGGTCAAACAGATAATAAACGCTCGCAATCAGAATGAGAAAAGAGGAAAATGGATCTGGAACCTAAATCTCCCTCCTCGTATCAAGAACCTCATTTGGAAACTATCACAAGATGGGCTTGCAACAAAAGAAAGACTCAACCGTTTTTTGAATAGAGTTCCTTCCCAATGTTGTCTATGCAATGACAAAGATTAAGATAGTGATCATCTTTTCAAGCATTGCACCATCACCAAAAGAATCATAGCGGCCTACGAACAAATAACTGGTAAATCTGTAAGTTATGTAAATAACCAGGTCACAACTCTAAAAGAACTCCTACACTCTAAACCATCCATACCGAACTTTGAGGATCTTTGTTTCATTTGGCAAGCAATTTGGGAAACCAGGAACAACATAATTTTTAAAAACAAAAACATTGAATCTATCCCACAAATTGCGATTAGATCTTATGTGCAGGTGAGAGATTGGTTGATTGCCAATCCCAATCAAAGTCTGAAACAAGACAGACGGAGGATTGTAATCAAGTGGAAAAAACCGCCTAGGGCCACCTACAAAATTAATGTAGATGGCTCAACTAAACCTACTGGTTTTTGCCAAGTAGGTGGGATTCTTAGGAATTGTGATGGAACTGTGATGGATATTTTTCAGCAGCAAGTAGATAGTGGCTCCGCTATCCAAACCGAAGCAGCTGCATTTTGTGCAGGTACAAATCTGGCCTGGCAAAAAGGTTTACGCAAAGTAATAATTGAAGGTGACTGTCTGGAAGTAATCAAGGCTATAAACGGTGATGCAAGGCCTATATGGGAGATATGGTGGCAAATTGAGCTAATCAAGAAGATGCAATCGGAATTTGAGCACATAGAGTTCAAGCATTGTTTCCGTGGAGCTAATGAAGCAGCAGATTTCATAGCTAGATGTAATGACATTTGTAATATGGATACTCTCCCTTTGAATAGGGAATTCTGTAACATCATCCGCAAGGATGATCAGGGTTGCGTTCTGTCTTAAGAACCGCCCCCTTTTTGCCTACTAAAAAAAATGAAGGAGGGAATAAGTTTTGACTATAATATATAGTTCTCTACACTTGTGTAAAAATTAATAAGTTTTCTTCAACTTGTTCTTTTTATACAAAAATAGGTAAACTTGGTAAAAATGTTTCATATTTGATGAAACCGTAAATGAAAAAGGTAGACCCCACCCCACATTTCCATGGGGGGGATATGCCACGTACTTCCTCTTATGTAGGATTGGTCCTACGGATTTACCTGAAACCTTCTCCCCACCGTATTCACCACCTGGTGAAAACATAAGGAGGAAAGGGCTCAACCTGTGCCGTATTGACCCAGAGGAAATATGGACGGTCTTACCCGTTCCCTGAGATCCTCATCATCCGCGACGACCTCACGACCGGAGCCGCCGAGCCTTTCTAAAAGGCTCACATCCCTTCTCTTATTTCGGGTTCATCAAATGACCCAATGGTATAGGGAATTCGCCTATTCACTATAGTAGAGATTGAGGACAAAAAAGCGATGTGCTCCCTGGCTCCTTTGACTATCGTCCTACTACCTGTCCCGGACTCACTCCCGTTCTTGAATCTTTGGTTATCCGCGGACGGGTGATGGAAGAGAAGACAAGGAGGGGAGTTCTGACGTAGCTATTTCCCTCTCTTTCTCCCTTGGAATTATCGTCTCACTATCTGTTGTTTCCAAAAAGTCCTCTCATTTAGTATACCTTCTCCTTTTTATAGTGTGCATCTCCGCCTACCTGCTGAAGGGGAAGTTCCACCTTTTTGGCCACTTGTTGATACCGGGTTGCCACGTGTCTTGGAGAGAAGGTGCACTTGGATGGGGGGCATGTGCGCCACCTGTCCCTCTCGTGCATGCTTTTCTCGTCCGCGGATCACTGGTCGTTGTGTTCATTTAGATCCTATTTCTGCCAACCTTTTAGTCCTCTTTAATTGCTTTCTTAATTCCGTTATCTTTCGGGCGGCATCACAGCTCCTCGGGCCGTGGGGGAACCGGATAGGTTTTTCCGCGGTTCGAAATCCTCCTCCGTTCTTTGTTGTTTCTTTAGGGCGAAAAGGTGGAGAAAAGGAAAAAGTTGTTGGGCTTTCTTAGGCTTTTCAGGGCTGGTACTTTTTGGCCCATTTACCTGATTGATGTGTGCCGTGCATTTGACACGTGGCCCGAGATAGGAGGTGAAACGTCGTGGATCGAGGCGCCTATAAATAGGGGTTTTGACCCCTTTCTTACTTTTACCGTTCTCCGTTTTTTACAGCTCTTGCTTCCGAACATACTCGAGTTAAATCTCCCTTCTACTTTCTTTTCTTTCCGCGTCTTAGTTCTTGTTTTGATTTTAGTTTTTCTTTCTTTCCCTTTTTCTTTTGGCCGCGGTTGGCGTGTGGGCCACTTCTGGGTGCCTATTTAACTACCGCCGGTCCCTAGGCTTCTTCCTTTCTTGCTTCTTTCTTCTTACCCAGTTAGCCATCTTCGTCATGCCGACCTCCCAAAGTATTTCTGGTAGTGTGCACGCCTTGGTCAGACCTCCGTCTTCCAGGCGTTCTGGGGGAAAACTTCTGATGGGTGATATAGAGGTCCCCAAAGACGTCACCATTCGGCAACCCAAAAACCTTGCGGACCCATCCTTCTATTCTTCTCCGGGTCGTGCGCGCGGGGAAAACTCCTCTCCTGTGGATTCCGCGTCTTCGCGGTCGGGTGATGGAGCTTCGTCATCGGGGTCGGACTCGATATTGGAGTCGCCTGAATCTCAACATTCTTACAAGAAGTGGGACTCTCATACTGACTTACCCTCCGGCCCTGTCTTTCTACCAACGGAGCGCCGCTCGTCGTCTGTTCTGGGGGACTTCCGTCCGGTTCTGTACAACGAGGAAGTGCTAGCAACTTGTCTCTTTAAGAGGGACTTTCAGCCTTCTGTTGCGGGCCCGATACCTGCAGTTCTGCCTCAGCGGATGATCCCCATTGCTCCGCTGAACGCCCAGAGCCGTGGTGGAGGAATGTTCACGACTTTGGAGGATCTGAACGTGATCGCCCGCGTCTTCCCCTGGTCGGAGGGTGTCGTGTTGTGCCTTCCAGCGGAGGGGGGGAGGGAGCCTGGACGCCTACCCAGGTTGTCTGGTTGTGTATATCGAGAGTTTAGTTCAGGGGTTTCGGCTCCCTCTACCCAATTTATTCAAGCGATATCTGAAGGCTTGTGGTTTGAGCCCTGCCCAGCTGGTCCCAAATAACTGGCTTTTCTTAACTTCGTTTGTGATGCGTTGCCTAGAGATCGGAGTCCAGCCCTCTCTGGGACTTTTGAGCAACATACTCACCTTGGGTCATGGGGGTACCCATAAGAGCCTCTATCAGGCTAAACTCAGTGTCCCGATTGTGGACCGTAATACAAGCAAATCGGAGTGGCGGCATAAGTGGTTTTTGGTCCGAGATCCTTCGCGTCAAATACTGAACTTTCACACAAAGCCGCGTCTGTATACACGGATGAAAAGAAAAGCTGTTTCTGATCTGATGGAGATTGAGCGAAAGTTCGCGGTCGGGACAAAACCTTCATGGAAAGACATGGTTTCCCCTTTGCGGCTAGAGATGGCCGGCTTGAGTCTCCCTCATCCGCGCATAGGTTGTAGTTAATTTGGGGGGTGCCCTTACTCTTGCTTTTTCCGGGGTACTTTCTTGATTGGGTATTAATGTTTTTATTCTTTTCGTGGTTTTTTCAGACGTCGCAGAGCTGAAAGCAATGGTGGATGCTGCGAATACGTCCTCAGCTCCCCCCTCCTCCGCTAAAAGGAAAATCCCTACTGACTTTATGAGAGCCTTAAAGCACCCCAAGACTTCGGCCCCAAAACCCAAAGGAAAAAAGGTGGAGAAAGAGAAAACAGTTGTTGCAGCTCCTTCCTCTCCTATCGCTCCGGTGGTGCCCGAGCCTTCCGTTATCCTGATCGATTCTTCTCCGGTCGCGGAAGTCCAGTCCCTTCCCCTAATGGCCCCTACAGAGCCTCGAGTTGTGTGTCCCGGTGAGGCGGGATCTTCCAAAGCGCCGCCGAAGAAGAAGAAACTGCGTTCCTATCCGGCGTGGGAAGGTGTAAGCTGGGATGCGCCGGTTTTTCATGTGGATGCCAAGGGTCGGCCCGCGTACCGGATGCCCGGTTTTGACTCCGATATTCTCAATCAGTTGGCCTTTCCCCCGGAGCTCGGGAAAGCGGAGTTACGATACTTGGACCACCTCACTGATGATCAGTTCACGATCGAGCAAGAACGCTGGTGCAATTGGGTAAGTGAATCGTGGCTTATGGATCTTATCTATCTGATTCCTGTTGTGAGCTGAATCTGCCATGTTTTACAGTAACTTTTTATATCGTTTTCTGCATACATTTCATGCATTTGGGCTAAGATAGTACAGAATCTGTGTAGTTTATGTTTATTTGCCAAATTATGGAGTCTACATCAGTTTCTGTTTAATTTCGCAGAATTCGAGGCAAATTACAGCAGTTCTGAGAAAGGTCGGAAAAGCCCGGAAATCAACTACAGAAGTCCAAGGTCAAGAAGCCGCGGAACCAGTCGAATCAAGCTAGGAGCCAAGATCGAAAAGATGAGAGCCAGAGCAACCCGACTCCTGGAAAGACAACTCGATCTCGAGTACAGCTTGTCAAGATCAACAACACCAGGAGCCAAGATCCGAGCTTGATCGAGCAGAGCCACTCGAGAAGCCCAGCCAGCAAAGTCGACGTCAATCCTAATCGATCTCGAGGAGGCTTAGTCGAGATCGAGGAGCCGCGTCCGAAGCCGCGTTACGCGTTTTGGCTGTCCTACACGGTTTGGGAATCCTTCGAGCCGAAGGAATCCGAGATATCCGAAATCCATCAAATTCTATCTATGGAAGACAAGATCTATCAACATGAGAAGACTTACCTATTTATATATTATTTCCCTTTTATTAGATTTAATTCGTAAAATACATTTATTTATCTTTTAAGCTCTTTAGATATAGATAGATGTTTCTATCCTTGATTAGCAAGGAATAGAAGGCTATAAATAAAGCCTTAGGGGCTAGTTTTTCATTCATTCAAATCTTATTCCAATTCAATTCCATTCAAGTAAGTAGGAGTAGAGAGAGAGAATTTGTGGCAAGCAAGGTGGAAAGGCGAAAGCGGATTTGTCTTGTTGGTTGTAAGCTTTCTTTATTTAATTTAATACAAGTTAGTTTCTTTTGTTATTTAATGTCTTTCTTGATGATGAAGAGCGAGTAGTCCACCCACTTCTGGGGCTGGGGTGAGCCCGACGGTGGCCATGTGAGGCGATGCGGTAAAGGTACAATCTTGTTATGCGATTCTTCTTCTATCCCTATGAGCATGATTCTTTTGCGAGAGTTGAAGGTGATCCTTGTTTGTATTATTGAAGCGAAAGTGATCTTAATGCAACTTGGGTTAATTATGTGAAAAGGGTTAGTAACAATTAGGGTTTATGCGAAAGCCTCTATATGCCTATTTGTTAGTGACGAAAGTTATTTTGATGGAAAGCATGATCTTTTATGCCTTTATGTGTTACTTTGCATGGTTATCGTTGTGGTGTTGATACCCTGGCGTTGGAAGTTCTTTCATATATTGATTTATTTCTGTCAAAATCTGAGAATCTGTGTTCAAAGTTGCGATTTATACTTTCTGTGTTTTTGTCGATCTAGAGGAAAGCTTCGTCGATCTCGAGTAGGAACTGGTCGAGATCGAGTAGAGTCTTGTCTAGATCGAGTTGCTGTTGTGCTTCTGTCGTCGATTTTTTGAGTTTCTGTTTCTGCTACTGTTAGTCGATCTCGACTTAGGGTTAGTCGAGATCGAGTTAGTTTCTGTTTTGCTTTTATTTCTTGTCTTCGCTTGTTATTTCCTGTCTTTCTTTCTTTGTTTCTTTGTTTATGTCTTTTCTGTTTGCTTTTCTGTGAGATTTACAGCTGCCTAGGATCCGTTGACACGCTTCCTCGTGGATTCGATCCTGACTTCCCATTACTGCATTAGAGGAGTCTTGTAATTATTTGCGTGGGCCTAAATCTGGTTTGATCTATTTTGTTATATTTCATACTTGATTTCCTACTCACAACAAATTGGCGCCGTTGCCGGGAAGCTATCATTCGCGCCTTAGGTAGTCAGTTCTCACTTTTTCTTTGAGTTACTTTACAGGTGTATGCGCCGTTCTGGTCAACCACCTGAGTTTGACGGCTTAGACGAACTAGAGCGCCTTCTACACATCAGAGCTAAACTACAAAGAGCCATGGCAGCTGCAGAAACACAGGAACAGCTGATCGAGAGGCTCACGAGGGATCTAGCCGCCAGGGATGCTGCTCTCGCCACTGAGAGAGTAGGAAAGCAACAGGAAGCTGAGCGTGCGAGGCAAGCAGAAGCTAAGCTTGCCCTATACCCAACCACTGCAGAGGATTATATGCACCCGACTCTCGTCGTGCCTGAATCGGCCATTCTAATCCCTGAAAACAACTATGAAATTCGCACTCAATTCCTTATTGAAATTAAAAATCATGCTTTTCATGGTAGATTTAATGAATGCCCTCTGCGCCATATTACCAACTTTACTGACATGTGTCGTACTCTTTCTGAAGGTACCACCTTGGAGTACATCCTGATGAAAGCTTTCCGTTGGTCTTTGGCTGGTCCTGCATTGAAGTGGTTGGAAGGGCTGAAACCACGATCTCTCTATGGGCTCAAGTGAAGCAGGAATTTCTAAACAAGTTCTTTCCTCCTGCCAAGACAGCACTCCTGCGCCAAAAGATCACATCTTTCAAACAACAGCCTGGGGAGACGCTAGCAAAGGCATGGGAACGCTATAAGGATCTACTGCGATCCTGCCCTACACATGGACAGCAACCCTGCGTAGTTCAAGAGATCTTCTTCAACTCTCTGGACTTGGCTGCAAAGGACAGAATCAACACACATACTCACTATGAGTATCTGACAATGCGGCCTCCTGACGCAGGGGCTGCTCTAGACAAGCTGACCAACTATGACAACAAGTATGGGACTCCAGTCAACTATGAAGAGAACCCCTACGCCAGGCCAGCACCATCCATACCCCTATATGAGCCCCCTAAGGAGATCGATCCAGATGTAAGGGAGCAGTACTACAAAGACCAGAATAAGAAGCTCCTCAAACAAGTAAAATATCTCTCTATCAACCAGCCTTGTATTGAATGCGGATCACAGAGGCACACCACTACTGAGTGCCCACACACTAAGCAAGTGAGGCTGGCAGAATACCATAAAGAGGCGGCTTACGTAGGGGGTCCCAACCAGAAAAAGGATGATCTACAGACTGTCTTAGAGGAAATAAGGAGAAACCATACAGAAACCAGGCAATCCTTTAACTCAGTCTACACTCAGATTCAGGGCGTCAACTCTAGGCTTGGGGAGATTGATATATGGCGGAAATCAGTTGATACACAGATTGGTCAGCTAGCAGCAGGAATCCCCAGACAGTCAGGTTCACTCCCTAGATCTTCAGAACCAAATCCCAAGGGAAAGACTGGACACATCGCTGCTGTAAAACTCAGAAGCGGCCATCAATTGCAAGAGCCAGAGGTTGGAAAGCAGCAGAACAAAGAAGAAAAGCAGGTCGACCAGTAGCAAGTCGACAAGAACTTGGTCGATCTCGAGGAACAATTAGGCCAGCCTTCGTCTGCACAGCACAGCAACTCGACACCACCCAATCTGGTCGAGATCGAGGAAGGCGTGGTCGAGATCGAGGAAAAGCAACCCAAGATCGAGAAAGCTGCAGCAAGTCCGACATCTGTTCTGGCTCCGAATCAGAAAAAGAAGCTACCTTTCCCCACAAAATCTCCAAAGGACCCAACAGAAAAGAAATTTCAGCGCTTCATCAAGATGCTTCAGAAACTCAATGTCACCATCCCCTTCACAGAAGCTCTCAATGAAATGCCATCCTACGTCAAGTTCCTGAAAGAGAATCTGAGCAAAAAGAGATCAATGGCTGAAATTACAGAGGAGTACAGCCATTTGGACATACTGGAGAAGAGGCCAGATCCAGGTAAGTTTGCTATATCCATTGGATTTGGTCCATACAAAATTAATGCTTTATGTGATCTTGGAGCTAGTGTGAGTATAATGCCTTTAACAATTTGGTCCAAGATTAAGATAGGTGCCCTGGAGCCTGTGGATGCTAGACTTTACATGGCCAATAACACGGTGGTCATTCCAACAGGCATGGTGGACAATGTGCCAGTACAAGTAGGTAAATTCTTTATCCCTGCTGATTTCCTAGTTGTTGATATGCAAGAAGACCCTGCTTGTCCAATTATTCTAGGAAGACGTTTCTTGGCGACGGTGGATGCCAACATAAGCGTGAGGAAAGGAGTGCTCACTTTCAACATCAGCGATGAGGTAATTGAGTATTCCTTTAATAAAACTGAAAGGCATACAGGTCCAATGGAAGAGGTAAAATCTATCTCAGCTGGCTACATCACTTGCGGGGAACCCAAGGTAAGAAATATGACCCCTGAGGAGCTAGAAAAGAGGGATATGGAGGCCCAAGTGAAGGAGATCATGGCAATCCTAAAAGAGGACACAGAGAATCCAATCGACACAAACCAAGGTACGTCGTTATGGACTAACTATTTTTCGGATGCCTTGACAGGAACCAAGTATGGGGTCAAGGTCGACCAAGACTCCTCGACATCGAGAAGTCTAGTCGATCTCGACCAAAGCCAGGAGCCTCCACCAGCACCAGCGTCATCGAGCAGCCAGACTGAAGCGCCAGCCAACTCGAGATCGAGTACCGTACTCGAGATCGACCACCACCACCTCGCTGCCTCGGCTTCGCCTTCCTCGACGCTAACACCACCAGAACCCTCCTCGAGATCGAGTAACCCACTCGAGATCGACCAAAGTCTAGCTTCCCCAGCTCCTGCATCCTCGAGCAGCTCACCACCAGAACCAGACAAGTCGTCGAGATCGAGTACCCCTACTCGAGATCGACCAAACACTGTGGTCCCCGATTCCGTCTCTGCAAAGGTAAGCCAAGGTATGGATCTTTCTTCTCCTATTTCCATTAAAGATCTATCTAAACATGGGAGAGGTTTGCCTTAGTATGTGCGCTTATGTAGGATATCCAATGATGAGCCCAAGGAGTATGAAGTTGGAGACAAGCTCTATGTCTCTAAATCAAAAGATCATTGGTTCCCTAACAAATTCAACAAGAAGAGGATGGGACCTTTTGTGGTGAACAAGATCCATTCTGGAGGATTGCAGTTGATGGACAAGAATGGAGTCCTATTTGAAGCCCAAGCTACATGGGCCCTGCAGATGCCACCTTGAGCTTAATGGAGAAGTCGGCCTAGCGACTATAAAATCTAGAGCTTGTAAATAGACATTTATTTTGGGACTATTTTTGGACATTGTTTTGTTTGTTTTTGGTTTTGAACACTTTTAGTTTTCCTATTGTGGGTATATGTTTTCTACAATTTTCAGGTCCATGGATAGAAGCAAGCTACATTCAGACTCGGCCCTAGCGATTCTTTCATTCAATATTGAGAGACCCTGCACACCTGTCTAGTGAGTTTCTTTGTTTACCCTTGTTTTTATACAGTGAGGACACTGTAATATTTAAGTATGGGGTGGGGGAAGGGCTTACTTTGTGCATATTTGCCATATTTGACATTATTTGTGCATATTTAGAATTTATGAATTGCTACATCGCTATTTTGGAATTCATTATATATTTATGTGCTTATAGGCATGTTTTCCAAAATTTAGAAAAAATGACCCCCATTGAAAATTTTGAATAATGTCATCGAAGCTTTATATTGAACTCAACGATGCAAAATTGGATTCATTAGAGATATAGCATGAAATTGCCTAGTAAAGGGAAGTCACAATGAAGTGCATTATTTTCTTGAAAACCATGAAAGGAGGTAAAATTTGATGTTGCTTTTGACATGTTGCATGATAAGAGGATGGAGGATTTTATATGTCCATATAATGCTCGTTGTTTAAATTCCTAGCCTTACCTATGCTTATGCATTACACAAAAGCCATAATATGCCTTATTTCAATTATTGCTCCACATGTTCTAAATATTTCCCATTCTTTACCTAATTTCCTATCCGGGGATTATGTTGAGAATGATGTTACATTATGGAGATGTTATATGGTGATTGTGTTGTTGTTATCATTACTGGAGTTTGGCGGAATTGTTTGAAATATATGGAAAATTTAATGAGTGAAAGAAAATCCGATCAAAGATCGACCCTGCTCGCTGAGATAATAGTTTGGCGAGATGGGACACCAGGTTAGGAGTCCGACGCACTAAGTATCCGGGGCCATTCATGACACCCATGTTTGCGACTCGCGAGAAGGCGGTGTTGAGGTTAGAGAGGTAAAAGCATTATTATTGAAAAAAGCATTATGAAAGGTGATGAATCCTACGAGAAAGAATATGGTATGAAATTCAGTTTGGAAAGTACTCCATTTCCCCGGATCATTAGCACCACATTGCCAAAAACTGCCCACCTTTAGCCTTTTACCAAATCTACTCCTTATTGATCTTAAATTAAAGTCCTCTTGATTATTAATGCTTTGTCACATGAATGTTTTGCATAATCCTCCTTTTGTGAGTAGATGTTGCTTTTGTATATTTGCACATACATGGATTTGTGACACTAGTACCTTTTCAAGTATGGTAATTGATTGCAGGGTTATATGAGAATGAATCTAATATGTTGAGAGTTTTAATTTCTTCCCCTGGATGACAAATAAAAGTATTGCTTGTGGACAAGCAAGCTTAAGTATGGGGTGTTTGTTGTGAGCTGAATCTGCCATGTTTTACAGTAACTTTTTATATCGTTTTCTGCATACATTTCATGCATTTGGGCTAAGATAGTACAGAATCTATGTAGTTTATGTTTATTTGCCAAATTATGGAGTCTACACCAGTTTCTGTTTAATTTCGCAGAATTCGAGGCAAATTACAACAGTTATGAGAAAGGTCGGAAAAGCTCGGAAATCAACTACAGAAGTCCAAGGTCAAGCAGCCGCGGAACCAGTTGAATCAAGCTAGGAGCCCAGGTTACTCGATCTACAGTAATCCAACTCGATCTCGACGAACATGTCCGAGCACAGACCTTGTCGACTAAGCATTGATCGAGAAGATGAGAGCCAGAGCAACCCGACTCCCGGAAAGACAACTCGATCTCGAGTACAGCTTATCGAGATCAACAACACCAGGAGCCAAGATCCGAGCTTGATCGAGCAGAGCCACCCGAGAAGCCCAGCCAGCAAAGTCGACGTCAATCCTAGTCGATCTCGAGGAGGCTTAGTCGAGATCGAGGAGCCGCGTCCGAAGCCGCGTTACGCGTTTTGGCTGTCCTACACGGTTTGGGAATCCTTGGAGCCGAAGGAATCCGAGATATCCGAAATCCATCAAATTCTATCTATGGAAGACAAGATCTATCAACATGAGAAGACTTACCTATTTAGATATTATTTCCCTTTTATTAGATTTAATTCCTAAAATACATTTATTTATCTTTTAAGCTCTTTAGATATAGATAGATGTTTCTATCCTTGATTAGCAAGGAATAGAATGCTATAAATAAAGCCTTAGGGGCTAGTTTTTCATTCATTCAAATCTTATTCCAATTCAATTTCATTCAAGTAAGTAGGAGTAGAGAGAGAGAATTTGTGGCAAGCAAGGTGGAAAGGCGAAAGCGGATTTGTCTTGTTGGTTGTAAGCTTTCTTTATTTAATTCAATGCAAGTTAGTTTCTTTTGTTATTTAATGTCTTTCTTGATGATGAAGAGCGAGTAGTCCACCCACTTCTGGGGCTGGGGTGAGCCCGACGGTGGCCATGTGAGGCGATGCGGTAAAGGTACAATCTTGTTATGCGATTGTTCTTCTATCCCTATGAGCATGATTCTTTTGCGAGAGTTGAAGGTGATCCTTGTTTGTATTATTGAAGCGAAAGTGATCTTAATGCAACTTGGGTTAATTATGTGAAAAGGGTTAGTAACAATTAGGGTTTATGCGAAAGCCTCTATATCCCTATTTGTTAGTGACGAAAGTTATTTTGATGGAAAGCATGATCTTTTATGCCTTTATGTGTTACTTTGCATGGTTATCGTTGTGGTGTTGATACCCTGGCTTTGGAAGTTCTTTCATATATTGATTTATTTCTGTCGAAATCTGAGAATCTGTGTTCAAAGTTGCGATTTATACTTTCTGTGTTTTTGTCGATCTAGAGGAAAGCTTCGTCGATCTCGAGTAGGAACTGGTCGAGATCGAGTAGAGTCTTGTCTAGATCGAGTTGTTGTTGTGCTTCTGTCGTCGATTTTTTGAGTTTCTGTTTCTGCTACTGTTAGTCGATCTCGAGTTAGGGTTAGTCGAGATCGAGTTAGTTTCTGTTATGCTTTTATTTCTTGTCTTCGCTTGTTATTTCCTGTCTTTCTTTCTTTGTTTATTTGTTTCTATCTTTTTTGTTTTCTTTTCTGTGAGATTTACAACTGCCTAGGATCCGCTGACACGCTTCCTCGTGGATTCGATCCTGACTTCCCATTACTGCATTGGACGAGTCTTGTAATTATTTGCGTGGGCCTAAATCTGATTTGATCTATTTTGTTATATTTCATACTTGATTTCCTCCTCACAACAATTCCTTGACTTATCTTTTGGTGGGCATTTTTTAAACCCAGTGGTGTGTTGGTTGTTAGGGTCATGTCTTTACTCATAGCGGTTGGGGTCGATATCTTCGCTTGGGTCAACATGCTCGCGGTCTCGAAGAGAAGCTGGAGCAGATGAAAGAAAGGCTCTTGGAGGCGGAGACACCGCGAAAGGAGATCGAGTCCCTTCGTGCGCGGATGGAGGAGAAAGATGAAATCATATCTGCTGAGAGGGAAAAAAATAGTAAGCTGGCAGAGGACATGGAGACGCTGCGGGCTCAACTTGAATCTTCCCAACAGGCTCTGTCCACCCTGCAATCTAACTCTGAGGCCCAGAAATTGGAGTTCGAAAAACAGCTGTTAGCGGCGAACGAAGCGAGGAGCAAAGCGGTCGTGGAAGCCAACCGTCGTACAATCGAGTTGGAACGATATCAGTCCCGAACGGATGGCGATATAGTTCTGTCTTGGTTAGATTTTCCACATAACCGTACAAAGCTGGTGGATGATTGGTTGAAGACTCCAAATGGCCTGGAATTTATGAAGAGCGCGGTTCCTGAATGGTTGAACGAAGAGGCCTGGCAAGAGTTCATTCAAGGCCGGTACAGAGATTGCTTCTTCATAGGGATGAAAGCCGGGATCCACCAGAGCGTGAAGAAGTCCGCGGAGACCCCGGGTGTTCCCCTTCAGCCATTCTCCCCAAGTGAGGATCGGGAGGACTGGAATTTGGTGGATGACGAGCATGTGGATTTTAGTGGTGATGATTTGTAAGCTTTCATTCCCACCCCTCTCGGTTCTCCTTCTGATTTAGACAGGCTTTGATACTCCGTTTAGTGTCTTATTTTGGATTGTGTTTTGTTTTGTGCCCGCGGGATGTCCGCGTTGAAAACTCGGTTCGTGGTGCTTTTTACTGGCGGCCCTTTTTGAACCAAGTCCAGTATTCCTTAGATGACAAAAGATTTGGAAACCTCGCCTAAAGGGCGTCTTACATTTTCATTCAATATTTCTTATTTATTTGGGCTTCCTTTTTGACAAACAAGGTCTTAAAAAAGACTATTCTTCCTTCAAGAAGTATCCTCACTGCCTTCGCCTTCAGAAGTGTCTTCTCCCGAAGGTACATATCTGGCTTTGAAATGCGAGCCACCCAGATATTTGAAGATGACAACTCCACCTACGCGGACGCTTCTTGATCTTGTAAAAGCGCTCCAACCCTGGGTGAGCCAGAGCACCCCTGCTTCGTCCCTCTCTATCAGAATGCGTATGCCCCACCTCCCAGGCCCATTGGTTAGGATTATTCTTTCAACACCTGGTAACCCATACTCATCCTCGAAAAACGCCGGTAGGGACTATTGTTATTGGAGGAAATTATTAGGCGTGAATAAGAAACTGAGAGTAAATGGAGAGGTTTGAGGAACATTACCGTCCTTTGCAGGAAAGAAGCGTTTTGGATCCAACGGAGGAAATCCCTTGGGCGGCCATCGCCTGCTGCCATACTGTTTTTTGGAGTTTTTGGTTTTTTTCTGATAAGAAATGTCTCAAGGGGATTCCCTGGTCTTAGCCTTTATAGAGGAGCTGATGGCCATTATTTCTTTATTTGTCCGATTTTTTCATTTAATGTTTCCATCAATTTTGTTTATTTCGGAGTCGCCCCTTCCCTAGGCCTCTAGGGAAGGAAGATTAGTCAGTGGAGGAAAACAGCCTTTCTGACCTGAAGCTAGTACTTGGGGAACGACCTTTCCTTTATTTCTTTGAACAAGAAAAAGCTTTTTAATGTTACAAGGTACATCGGGACTCAAAGATTCACCTCTTTCGTTTGGGAGCCTTAGAGCTTCCGTGGGCCATCGTGGGCTTCTGGTAGGCCTTGATCTTGGGAGGGCCCATGTTTGTTGGGCCAAGCTTCTTTTGGTAGCTGGGGGCTGGGTCAGGATAGGATACGTACACCTCAAAGTGGGACGCCCCTTCATAAACAAAGAGAAGCGAGCTTCCCATGACTACTCGGTTAAAGAAAACAAAGTCCGACCACCCGTCGGTGAACCAGTAGGCCCCGTCCGCGTCCTTTTCAACATCGACTTCGAAATCCTGACAAGTGGTATACCATAGGTAAACGAGCTTGTGTGTTTCATCTCCTAGTTGCTCGAACATCCGGGGTAGCTGCAATGTCTGTAATTGCTCTTCCTGGGTGATGAAACGGTAGAAAGCACGAGTGTTTTCGGAACCCATGTTGGAGTCCCTTCGAGGAAGAGATTTTTTGTTTTAGGAGGTCAGGCTATGCCATTTTCTTCCCTTCTTTTTATGGTGCTCCATTCACTAGAGCTGTCTGTAGCCAAGTGGCTTAGGGTCAGCGACCCCTATCACACGTGGAGGCCCTCTGTTACCCACGTTCTCTTCTTTCAGTAGACCGGGATTCGCGTATTTTGGAGAAATTTGGTTACAGTATGCTTCTTGTGTCTCTTGAGGAAAAGAGGCCGCTGCACGCGAGGTGTAGAAAGACGCGATCTTTGTTCGAAGTTCAAAATGACCCTCGATATGATTGAGCTTGGTGATGATGGAGGGAGGTGTAAGGTTTCTCTCATAAGAAAGGATGATCTCTCACTAGATTGTCGGAGGCAAACGAAGTGCAATCTTCGTAGCCTGGGTCTGGATCGACCACGGAAACCTCGTATGAAACTACTCGTCTTACTTCGGTAATTTGGAGGGTGGTCTCCGGCCGTTCGTGGTTATCTCAGTCATCAAGGGCCGCTGACACTTAGATGAACCGATTTTCTTATCTTTCCCCAATCTGGGATAAGAAAGGCTATGGTACTTTTCCACCAGAGTTTCGTTTCTCTTGCCTGCGCCTAGAGTTTTTGGGAATACTAGCGATGTTAGCTCTTAACTCGGTTATACTTTCCCCGCGTAGTTCGCAAAGAGCTTTCTCAAGACCCAATCTCTAAAATTTTGTAACTTGAGAATGGAGGGTACCTTTAGGAGTGACTTGGGACGGTATTATGACTTTCCTTCGCTATCTAATCACATTTCGTATTTTTCGGTCATTTCTAAATGGGAATCTTTTATTATTCATCAGAGGTAACATGCATACAGACTTTTCAGAGGTTCGATCCGTTTAAACCCGATATATTAAACTTAGAGACGGTAATGCGATACATGAGATAGAAACTTAAGGACCTCTTGTTTCTACATTTCCCTCGCTATCTGGGTTAATCACGTCGACTTCAATGATGGAGTCCCCCATATAGGTGAAGATCAGAGCTGATCCTACATTGAGTCGGTTTGCTTGAGTGAAGTCGTGCCACCCCTGAGTTAACCAGAAAAGGCCATCCTTATCCCGTTCCACCTTTACCTCGTGTTCCCGATTGGAGCGGGACCAAAGCCTGGCCTGGGTGTGAGCGTCCTCATCGATTAGGACATATATGAGTGGGAGCCGAAGTGTCCGAAGTTGTTCCTCTCTCATGATGACTCTACAAAATGCTCTTGGTGGCGTCCCTGGATTCATTTTGTTGCTAAGGGACGTTTTATCACCTGGGTCATCTTAGCGTGTTTTATACTCATGGAGTAAAGTCTTGTCCTTGGTCTTATCGCCATTTGAGAGAATGATTAGATTTACCCCTTCCTTTTCTATCTCTTTACCAATTTCAATGGTTTAAGGGGGATCACGGGCTCTCTTTCTTCCTTTCTCGTCATGTCTTTTCATGGTGGCATGCATTGGTCTGCCCGAGGTGAGCTTTTTGCGATACATCTATCCGCCATGCCTAGTCTGGGGCAGTGGCACCTTGACTGTTCTTGGGTCTTCTCTGGGCCCCTCTTTTGCGAATCATGCTTTCGAGGTGGCTTCTGTGCGACCCGTGACCCACAAGAATCCCTTTAAAATCTGGGTCTTTGAACCTCTTATTTCTTGCAAATCGGGTCCTTCTAAAAATGTCGTCCTCCAGTCGAACGAACTGGGCCTTTTTTCGTTCTCTGGACTTCCCGAAGCAGATGCACCGTCTGGTAGGTTCCTAACGCGGCTTAGTGTTCTTTTTAATCTGTCGCGGGCGAATTCATCTTTATTTATTTAATTAATTCGTGTTTGAACAGCTGTTGCCTTCCCGTTTCGAAGTCGAGTATGGCCCAGATCTTCCCGGGCGCGTTCTGCTGTCGTCGAGGATTATTCGGTACTTCCCCGTGACGGTATACCGTGGTGATTACCGTGTGCCCTACTTGGGTCACGGGTGGAATCATTTTGCATGTACACACGACGTTGATATAGGGTCCGCCATCACCTTTTTGCACAAGGGGAATGCGCGGTTTGAGGTTCACATATTATCCGAGGATGGCAATGAGGTTGACGCCGAGTGGCGGGAACCTCATCCTGAGGGACCTTTGCCTAATGGGACTCGGTTATGTGCGGACATGACTCGTTTGGTTTCCGATCGCCCCAGGGACACTCCGTGAATTAGTCTGGGTTCTCTCCCCCCAGAAGGCTGCTTCTGGGCTCTTTAGGAATATCCCACTGGTTTTGCTTGGCTTAGCCTCTTTGGAATTCCTGCTTTGTTTCTGTATCTCGGGGTTACTCCTTTCGAGTTTTAATAATTCTGCTTTTGACGATGTTTGTGGTTTTGTCAAGTGTTTGGCCGGGATCAGACTTCGGTGTCATGAGGCCTTAAGTATAATCCGTGAGCTCAACTGCATCCACCGGATGTCCGTCGCGGAGCAAGCTCCAGCGTCATAAGACTTTAATTATAATCCGGGAGCCCAATGCGTCCACCGAGTGTCCGACGCGGAGCAAGCTCCATCGTCATAGGACTTTAAGTATAATCCGGGAGCCTCATGATTCCACCGGATGTCCGACGCGGAGCAAGCTCCAGCGTCATAAGACTTTAATTATAATCCGGGAGCCCAATGCGTCCACCGAGTGTCCGACGCGGAGCAAGCTCCAGCGTCATAGGACTTTAAGTATAATCCGGGTGGTTCCTCTGGTGGTGGGAAGCGTGGGATGTCATCCGGGGGCATCATGTGAAGAAGCTTAAACCTCCCCGAGTGGACGCTCCATGGCTCCACCCATCCATCTTCCTGGGCTCCAGCTGGCATGCATATAGGAATATATAAAGGAAATTTGCATACCTCATCATCATACCTCTTCCGTTCCATTGGTTGACTTGTTTGCGCGTCTCCACCACAGCAAAACGGTGGAGTGGGAAGAGATATTTCCACCTCATCATGCGGAGCAGCATGCCACTTTGCTAGGACCCCATACTTGAACACAAACATCGATTGCTCAAAATCGTCGGGGATAGCCTTCACCTTATAAGGCAAAAGTGACTTTGAAGCACCATGGGCAACGACGTCCGGATTTTGCGTTGGTGGCTCTTCTTTTTCTTGGGATCCTTCCAAAGATTCTTCAAAGATAGATAGTGAAATAGAGGAAGGACATACCTGGGTTTCTGTGGTGCAGACGATTTCGGCTAGTGTTTCTGGATCAGTTCCTCCAGAATGTGTAGATGTCGAGTCCAAGTAGTCGCTGTCGACTGGCTCATAGAAGGGGACATTGTCGAACCAACTTGTCATTGTTGATTTGGGCGATTTAGCGTAATGTTCCCATCTACGCAACACAAGCTTAGCTTCTGCCTGCCTCGCACGCTCAGCTTCTTGTTCCCTTGCTGCTCTCTCAGCGGCGATAGTAACATCCTTGGCGGCTAGTTCCGTCCTTAGCCTCTGTATCAGCTGTTCTGGTGTTTCTGCGGCCGCCATGGCTCTTTTCAGTTTAGAATGGATATGTAGGACGCGTTCCGGATCATCTAAGGTGTCAAACTCAGGTGGTTGACTAGAACGGCGTATACACCTGCAAAGTAACTCAAAGTAGATGTGAGATTCAACTACCTAAGGCGCGAATGATAGCTTCCCCAGCAACGGCGCCAATTTGACGATAGGAGGAAATCGAGTATGAAATATAACAAAATAAATCAAACCAGATTCTGCCCACGCAAATAATTACAAGACCTCCTCCTGATGTAGCAGCGGGAAGTCAGGATCGATCCACGAGGAAGCGTGTCAGCGGATCCTAGGCAGCGGAGTAATCTCACGGACAGAAGTCGACAACAGGGTCCTCGATCTCGACTAGGGTAGTCGACAGAAGATCGGACTAGTCGAACACAGCAGCTCGGCTCAGGTCTAGTCGATATCGACCAGGTGGTACTCGATATCGAGTAAGGTTCGTCGATGTCGAGTTGGGCTTCGTCGAGTTCCTGCACACTTAAGCTACGACGACTCTAGGTCGAGGATCAGTGGTCGAGGTCGACCAAGGTGTGGTCGAGATCGACGAGGGCAGGGAAAGAAAATGAAATAAAGAAAGTAAAAACAAATGCTTTTGGGGTTTCGACTAAACTTAATGTAAAAGTACTTCCAAGATTGGGGTTTGCAACAACAATAACCAAACATGCATAAGGTAGAACCAAACAGATTATCATATAATTCGCATTAAAGGACTAAGCTTTCGCCTTTTCCAACAATTAGACAACTCTCTCAAGAAACCCTAATTGTCTCTACCGATTTTATGTTTATAATCCAAGTGGTTAACATGGATCTCCATTAGATGGGCAATAAACACATAAACAAGTAGGAAAATGCTCAAAACATGATAAAGGTCGGATCTTTACCTCAATTATGCATGGCTATCGTCGGGCTCGCCCCAACCCCAGAAGTGGGTTGACTACTCGCGCTTCATTGCAAACTCAGACATCTTTGATTGAAAGGAAATAACTTGCATTAAACTAAATTCAACGATTTTACAATCCCGGCGATCCAACTCTCATTGAACGCCAAAACCCTAAAACCTTCGAACTCCTAAATCTCTACTTGGAACTACTCGTCTCTGACTGAAATTGAATGAATGAAAAACCAGCCCCTAGGGCTTTATTTATAGCCTTCACTCCCTAGCTATTCTAGGAAAGAAGATATCTATCTATATCTAAAACTATATCTATGACTTTAAAGATAAACAAAAACTATAACATAATTAAATCCAAAATAGGAAAATATATCTAAAGTCTTCCATGGATAGATCTCCTTCTCTTCATGATGTATCTTGATAGATTAGGATAGAATCGGCAATCTTCAGGCCCAAGGAATCCCAAGTCGAGTAGGATTCGTCAAGTCGAGTAACGCGGCTCTGGAGGTCTACTCGATCTCGACAAGGGTCTTGTCGATCTCGAGTAGGGTTGACTGGCTCGGCTTCGTCGTCTCGGCTAGCTGGCGCTCGACAGACTCGGACTTGATTCATGGTGCTCGTCGATGTCGACAAGGGCTCGTCGAGGTCGAGTAGACTGGCTATGTCGACTGGGTCTTCTTGGGTGGCTCTACTCGACAGGCTCGGATCTGGACTCGGGGCTCGTCGATCTCGACTAGGGCTCGTCGAGATCGAGTAGGGGTGGTCTGCGTCTTCGTCCTCAGCTTCTCGGCTCGGCACAGCTCGTCGACTCCGGAAATGGCTCGTCGATCTCGACCAGGGGTACTCGAGATCGAGTAGGGTTCCGGGAGTCGGGTTGTCTCTGACTCAGTGTCCTCGATCAGCTCTGCTCGACCAGGTCTGCTCAACCAGGTCTGCTCGACCAGGTCTCGTCGAGATCGAGTAGAGTCTAGTCGATCTCGAGTAGCGTTTTCTCAGCTTTCTGCTCTGTTCTTGAAACGCACTTTCCCGAGTCCTCGTTCGTCGGATTGACGCATATGATCATGCGTTGGAAAGCTCTTTCTGAGGGCTACAACTCTCATGAAGACATCAAAGCTTGATTCAGAATGAAGAATGGTGAAAAATGGCGTTTTCTCCAGCTGCAACATCCTTAGCTTCTCCATGAGTTTCCTTTAAGCTTCAAAGTGCGTCCGATTTCTGCGAAATATAACAAAAACTTGTGAAGACCTCCATATATTGCAAATAAGTGTAAACTACACAGATTCTATATTATTCTAACCCAAATGCATGCAATGTATGCAGAAATCGATATAGAAATAAGTGTAAAACATGGCGAATTAGGCTCACATCAGTTCTGCCCATCGTCCTTTGGAGGTTTTCCCTAGCTTCTTCTTGATTCCCTCTAAGACTTGACGGTAAGTGGTTTCTGCTTGCCCATTCGTTTGTGGGTGAGCCACTGATGAGAATTTTAACTTTATCCCGAGGCCTTTACAAAAATCTCTAATGTTCTCACAGTCGAACTGAGTTCCATGGTCCATGATGATGGCTTCGGGTACTCCGAATCGGCACACTAGGTTCTTCCATAAGAATTTTCTAACCTTCTCCGCAGTGATCAAACCCATCGCCTCCGCTTCTACCCATTTGGTGAAATAGTCCACCAAAACCAGGACGTACTTCAATTGTCCGGGGGCTGTGGGGAAAGGACCCAGAATGTCCATTCCCCAAAAAGCGAAGGGGCATGCCCCATAGATGCTTTGAAGCGGTTCGGCTGGTGGATTCTTCACATTTCCATGCCTTTGACAAGCGTCGCAACTACACACGAAACTCTGTATATCTGCTCTGACAGTGGGCCAGTAATACCCCAGCCTCAGGACTTTTGAAGTTAAGGCTCTCCATCCTTGGTGGTGAGCACAGACCCCCGCATGCAACTCTTTTACAATGGCATGTCCTTCCTGGCTGGATACACATAACAAATCTGCGAATTACAAATCGGGTCGCCCGGTTTGTTAACTTTTTGGCTTCCATTCTCTCAAGCGGAAGTATTCCCTTTCCCAGATATTCAGTAATCGGTGTCCGCCAATCTTCAGGGCCCTCGGTTTGGACGAAGTATACCTCTTGCAGGAGTCTTCGCCGATCCTTCCTTTCGAACTCGAATTTTTCTTCCACGCCTGACGGCATGGCAGCCCCGACTCGGGCCAACATATCGGCCTGTTCATTATCTTCTCTAGGAATGGATTCCACTGTGAAATGCAAGAAGGCTCTTCTCAGAGCGTTTACTTTTCTCAGGTAATCTGGTAACAGTCATGTCCTGGCCTCGTACTCCCCCTCTGTTTGCTTCGCGACAATCTCAGAATCTGTGTATACATTGACAGCCCGAGCCCCGCGGGCCAGGGCCAACTCTAGTCCCGCTATCAAAGCTTCATATTCTGCCTCGTTATTGGTAGCTTGAAAATCCAACTGGTGAGCAAAGCAGAGTTGGTTCCCTCCGGGGGAGGTCAGTACTATTCCTGCCCCACATCCGTCCACGTTCACAGCTCCATCGACCCTTATTGTCCAGTTGTTTTGTGTGTCACAACCTCCATCTTCAAAACTGGTTTCGCAGATGAAATCGGCTAGGACTTGAGCTAACGCCGCCTTGCGCGGGATGTAGGCTATTTCAAATTCTGAGAGTTCAATGGACCATTTTGTCATTCGCCCTGAGAGACTGGGTGAGTGAAGAATCTGTCTTAGTGGCAAATCTGTCAAAACTTCAATTAGGTGATCCTGGAAATACGGTCGAAGTCTTCTAGCCGCGAACATCAAACTGAGGATTACTTTTTCCACCGGCTCATATCTGGTTTCAGCATCCTGTAATACCCGGCTTACATAGTAAACTGGGTATCGCCCTTCTCGAGTGAGAACCGCGCTGATAGTAGCCGCTTTCACTGACAGGTACAGTTGTAAACTTTCGGATTTTTGTGGTTGCTGTAGAGTCGGTACGTACTGCAGAAAGACTTTTAACTCATCGAAAGCTTTCTGGAGTTCAGGTGTCCACTGTATGGGTCCTTTTTTCTTCAACAATGCGAAGAAAGGCAGGGACTTATGATGTGAGCCGAATTCACCATGTTTTATATTATCTTTTATATCGATTTCTGCATAGGTTTCATGCATTTGGGTTAGAATAATACATAATTTGTGTAGTTTATGTTTATTTGCAATATATGGAGGTCTACACAAGTTTTTGTTATATTTCGCAGAAATCGGACGCACTTTAGAGCTTAAAGAAAACTCATGGAGAAGCTAAGAATGGTGCAGCTGGAGAAAAGGCCATTTTTCGGCATTCATCATTCTGAATCAAGCTTTGATGTCTTCATTAGAGTTGTAGCCCTTGGAAAGAGCTTTCCAACGCATGGTCATATGCATAAATCCGACAAACGAGGACTCGGGAAAGTGCGTTTTAAGAACAGAGCAGAGAGCTGAGAGATTTACTCGATATCAAGTACACATACTCGATATCGACCAAAGGTGTCCGAGCAGTGCCTGGTCGAGGACAAGATGATCGATGAGCTGAAGACAAATCAACCCGACTCCAGCTTTACTCGAGATCGAGTATTTTACTCGAGATCGACAAGCCTAGAGCACCTGTCCGAGCAGTGTCGAAGAGAAGCTACCCGACATGACGAGCCGGCCAAGTCGATGAAGCCACATACTCGAGATCGAGTACGATACTCGAGATCGAGGAGATCAGAGAGCCAATGTCCGAGCATGTCGAGCACCAGCTACCCAAGACGCCGAGCCAAGCTGAAGTCGGCGTCCATGTTACTCGAGATCGAGTAAACCTACTCGAGATCAAGGAAAGCCACCCAGAGACGCGTTACGCGGTTTGAGCTGTTCTACTCGGATTGGGATTCCTTGGAGCCGAAGATTGCCGAGTTCTATCCGATTCTATCAAGATCCATCATGGAAGAGAAGATTTATCCACAAGAAGATATTTTAGGCTTTTAGATATAATTTCCCTTTTTAGATTTAATTATGTTATTCCATTTATTTATCATTAAGCTTTTAGATATAAATTTAGATATATACAGAGATATTCTATCCTTGAATAGCAAGGAGTAGAAGGCTATAAATAAAGCCCATGGGGCTGATTTTAGAAAAGAATTCAATTCACCAGTTAGAGAAGTAGTTCACAGAGAAGTTTTAGGAGTTCGAAGGTTTTAGGGTTTTGGCGTTCAACGAGAGTTGGATCGCCGGGATTGTAAAGTCTTTGAATTTAGTTTAATGCAAGTTATTTCCTTTCAATCAATGATGTCTGAGGTTGCGATGAAGCGCGAGTAGTCAACCCACTTCTAGGGTTGGGGCGAGCCCGACGATAGCCATGCGTGTTTGAGGTAAAGATCGGGCTTTTATCATGTTTTGAGCATCTGCTACTTGTTATGTGTTTATTACCCCTCTAATGGAGGTCCTTGCTAACAACTTGGATTGTAAACATAAAATCAGTAGAGATAATTAGGATTTCTTGAAAGAGTTGTCTAATTGTTGGAAAAGGCGAAAGCTTAGTCATTTGATGCGAATTATATGATTATCTGTTTTATTCTTGCCTTATGCATGCTTGGTTATCGTTGTTGCAAACCCCAATCTTGGAAGTCTTTTACATACAGTTTATTTCCGAAGTCCCAAAGCCTTTATTTTTACTTTCTTTCGTTTTACTTTCTGTCTTCCTCGATATCGAATAGCACTCCTCAATATCGAGTTACTGATTCTCGATCCAACATCGCTGTAGTTTTTGTGTGCAGGTGATCGACAAAGCCAACCCAACATCGACGACCCTACTCGATCTCGAGTAAACCCTTGTCGAGATCGACCAAAAAACCGCCGGGAGCTGCTGCTGCGTTGTTCGACTTGTCCGATCTTCTATCGACTAACCCTAGTCGAGATTGACAACCTGTGGTCGACTTCTGTCCGTGAGATTTCTCCGCTGCCTAGGATCCGCTGACACGCTTCCTCGTGGATCGATCCTGACTTCCCACTACTGCATCAGGAGGAGGTCTTGTAATTATTTGCGTGGGCAGAATCTGGTTTGATTTATATTTTATAATTTAAACTCGATTTCCTCCTACAACAAATTAGCGCCATTGCCAGGGAAGCTATCATTCGCGCCTTATGTAGTTAGATCTCACGTTTTCTTTGAGTTTTCTTCTACAGGTATATGCAGGACACCTTCGAGTATTTCGAAAGGGAAAGAGCGAGACAGTATGCAAAAGAATTGGAATATTTGAGATGGCTATACATCATTGATGAGGAGGCATGGTGTTGTAAGGAGTGAATCGAGTATGAAATATAATGAAAATAGATCAAACCAGACTTAGGCCCCAGCAAATAAATACAAGACTCCTCCAATGCAGTAAGAGAAAGTCGGGATCGAATCCACGAGGAAGCACGTCAGCAGTTCTCAGGTAGCTGTAAATTCTCACAGGCAAAGCAGCAGAAAGACAGAAACACAGAAAAGAAACAGAAATAAAAGCAGAAAAACAAAAGAAAAGAACAAAGCAAAACAGAAAAGACAAAGCAAAGCAGAAACTAAAAGCAAAGGCAGAGGCTTGTCGATCTCGACAAGAGTCAACTCGAGATCGACCACAGCTGTGAACAACAGAAACTCAGAAAGTGAAAATCGACGAAAACAGAAGAAAACCAACTCGACCTAGACCAGCTCCTACTCGAGATCGACAAGGGCAGTACTCGATCTCGACAAAGGTCTACTCTATGTCGACTGGAAACAGAAACTTAAATTTGCAGAATCTCGAACAAAACTCAGAATTTCGACAGAAATAAATTAATATGCTAAAAGACTTCCAAAGCCAGGGTTTCAACACCACAACGATAACCATGCAAAGTAACACATAAAGGCGTAAAAGATCATGCTTTCCATCAAATAACTTTCGTCATTAACAAATAGGCATATAGAGGCTTTCGCATAAACCCTAATTGTTACTAACCCTTTTTCACATAATTAATCCAAGTTGCATTAAGATCACTTTCGCTTCAATAACACAAACAAGGATCACCTTCAACTCTCGCAAAAGAATCATGCTTATAGGGATAGAAGATGAATTGCACAAAAAGATCTGACCTTTACCGCATCGCCTCACATGGCCACCGTCGGGCTCACCCCGGCCCCAGAAGTAGGTGGACTACTCACGCCTCATTGCAATAACAGACATTGATGTATAAAAAGAAACTTGCATTAAAACTAAATTCAAAGCTTTTACAATCCTGGCAATCAACTTTCGCAGAAAGCCAAAACCTTAAAAACCTTAAAACTCCTAAACTCTGTGTGTAACTAACTAATTGTCTCTGAAATTCAATGATGAAAACTGAGCCCCATGGGCTTTATTTATAGCCTTCTAGTCCTTGCTAGTCAAGGATAGAATCTTCTATCTCTGTCTAAATTTATATCTAAAATGCTAAAAGATAAATAAAATGCTTAATGGAAATAAATCAACTAAGGAAAAGATAAATCTAACTAAGGTAAGTCTTCATGTCTTGATAGATTCCCTTCCATGGATAGAATTGATCAACTTTGGATAGATCTCTCGGCCAAATCAACTTCCTTCACGCCCAAGCAACTCCAATTCGACTAGGACTGATCAATTCGACGCGTGTCTGGAACTTGATCTACTCGACCTCGACAAGGGCTCGTCGACCTCGAGTAGGATTCATCGTCGACTGGACTTCCCGGCTAGCTCTGCTCGATGTGGCTCAGTCTTGGCTCCTGACGCTCGTCGACCTCGAGTAGCCCTAGTCGATGTCGAGTAGAAGTGGGTCATCGACTAGGTCTCCTCGGGTGGCTCTACTCGACTGGCTCGGATCTGGACTCAGGGGCTCGTCGATCTCGACTAGGGCTTGTCGAGATCGAGTAGGGCTGTGCTCGGCTCCTCGTCCTCGGCTTCTCGGGCAGCTTCTCGAGCAACTTCTCGACTCCGGGTGTGGTGCTGAGCTTCGTCGATCTCGACCAAGGTTTTGTCGAGATCGAGTTGGGTCCGGAGCTGGGTTGGTCTGGCTCTCGATCAGGCTCTGTCGACAAGGCTGTGCTCGGACATGGTGGTCGAGATCGAGTAAGGTCTACTCGAGATCGAGTAGCCTTGACTCTCAGATTGATTCGGCTGGTTCCGCTGCTTCCTTGACTTTGGACTTCTGTAGCTGATTTTCCGAGCTTTTCCGACCCTCTGTAGAATTGCTGTAAAATGCCTCGATTTCTGCGAATTAAACAGAAACTGGTGTAGATTCCATAATTTGGCAAATAAACATAAACTACATAGGTTCTGTACTATCTTAGCCCAAATGAATGCAATGTATGCAGAAATTGATATAAAAGTTGCTGTAAAACATGGCAGATTCAGCTCACAACACATGGCTTGAGGGAGTACGCGCATTTAGGTAGCTAAAAGAATCGTCAAAATCACCACCAGAAGCCTCAATCCTGCTAGAAGGAGAATCTGAACCTGAGGTCGACCTTGACCAACACCTAGTCGATGTTGACCCAGCTCCAATCGATATCAATCTATCTCTAGTCGATACCCAGGTATGTCCTTCCGCTATCTCAATTCCAACTTTGCCCTCTGTTTTTGAAAAACCATTTGAAGAACCTCAAGAAGAAGAAGAGCTAGAAAAGAAGAAGTTGGACGTCGTTGCCCATGTTGTTTCAAAGTCACTTTTGCCTTATAAGGTGAAGGCTATCCCCAACGATTTTGAGCAACCAATGTTCATATTCAAGTATGGGGTCCTCGCAAAGTGGCATGAAGCTCCGCATGATGAGGTGGAAATATCTCTTCCCACTCCACCGTTTTGCTGTGGTGGAGACGCGCAAACAAATCAACCAATGGAGCGAAAGAGGTATGATTATGAGGTATGTATATTTTCTTTATATCTTCCTTTATGCATGCCAACTGGAGCCCAGGAAGATGAATGGGTGAAGCTATGGAGCGTTCACTCGGGGAGGTTTAAGCTTCTTCACATGATGCCCCCGGATGACATCCCACGCTTCCCACCATCGGAGGAACCACCAGATCCACCTATACCTCCGGAAAAAGATGAGCCAGGCTGATGCTTAATGTAGAAGTCGGCCTAGCGACTATAAAATCTAGAGCTTGTAAATAGACATTTATTTTTGGGACTTTTGGACATTATTGCTTTTGTTTGTTTTTGGTTTTTGAACTTTTAGTTTTTCTATTGTGGGTATATGTCTTCTATATTTTTCAGATCCATGGGGATAGAAGCAAGCTATATTCAGACTCGGCCCATGCATTCTTTCACTTGATATTATGAAGCCCTGCACACCTGTCTAGTGAGTTTCTTTCTTTACCCTTGTTTATACACAGTGAGGACACTGTAATGTTTAAGTATGGGGTGGGGGAAGGGCTTACTTCATGCATATTTGCTTTATTTGACATTATATGTGCATGTTTAAAGTTTTATTTCTTGAAATGCTTATACATGGCCATTTTGGAATGCATTATTGATCTATGTGCTTACATGCATGTTTTCCAAAGTTTGAAAAAAATGACCCCCATTGAAAATATTTGAATAAATGTCATGGAAGCTAAATTGAACTCGACGATGCAAAATTGGATTCATTAGAGATATAACACGAAATTGCCTAGTAAAGGGAAGTCACAATGAAGTGCATATTTTCTTGAAAACCATGAAAGGAGGTAAAATTTGAAGTTGCTTTTGACATGTTGCATGATAAGAGGATGGTGGAGGACTTTATATTTCCATATAATGCTCATATTGTTGTAATCATAGCCCTACCTATGCTTATGCATCACAAAAAGCCATATTATGCCTTATTTCATATATTGTTCCACATGTTCCAAATATTGCCGTTCTTTACCTTATTTTCTATCCGGGGATTATGTTGAGAATGATTTTACATTATGGAGATGTTATATGGTGTTTGTGTTGTTGTTATCATTATTGGAGTTTGGCGGAATTATTTGAAATATATGGAAAATTTAATGAGTGAAAGAAAATCCGATCAAAGATCGACCCTGCTCGCTGAGATAATAGTTTGGCGAGATGGGACACCATGTGAGGAGTCCAAAGCACTAAGTATCTGGGGCCATTCATGACACCCATGTTTGCGACTCGCGAGAAGGCAGTGCTAAGGTTAGAGAGGTAAAAGCATTATTATTGAAAAAAAGCATTATGGAAGGTGATGAATCTTATGAAGAAGGGATGTGGTTAAGAAAGTTTGGAAATACTCCATTTTCCCGGATTATTAGCACCACATTGCCAAAAATTGCCCACCTTTAGCCTTTTACAAAATCTGCTCCTTATTGAGGTTAAATTGAAGTCCTCTTGATTATTAATGCTTTGTCACATGAATTGTTTTTGTAACCCTCCTTTTGTGAGTAGATGTTGCTTTTATTTACACATGCATGAATTTGTGACACTAATACCTTTTCAATGATGGTAATTGATTGCAGGGTTATATGGCAATGAATCTAAGATGTTGAGAATTTGAATTCTTCCCCTGAATGACAATTAAAAGTATTGCTTGAGGACAAGCAAGCTTAAGTATGGGGTGTTTGATGTGAGCCGAATTCACCATGTTTTATATTATCTTTTATATCAATTTCTGCATACATTTCATGCATTTGGGTTAGAATAATACATAATTTGTGTAGTTTATATTTATTTGCAATATGCGGAGGTCTACACAAGTTTTTGTTATATTTCGCAGAAATCGGACGTACTTTGGAGCTTAAGGAAAACTCATGGAGAAGCTAAGAATGGTGCAGCTGGAGAAAAGGCCATTTTTCGGCATTCATCATTCTGAATCAAGCTTTGATGTCTTCATTAGAGTTGTAGCCCTTGGAAAGAGCTTTCCAACGCATGGTCATATGCGTCAATCCGACAAACGAAGACTCGGGAACGTGCGTTTTAAGAACAGAGCAGAAAGCTGAGAGATTTACTCGATATCGAGTACATATACTCGAGATCGACCAAAAGTGTCCGAGCAGTGCCTGGTCGAGGACAAGATGATCGAGGAGCTGAAGACAAATCAACCCGACTCGAGCTTTACTCGAGATTGAGTATTTTACTCGAGATCGGCAAGCCTAGAGCACCTGTCCGAGCAGTGTCGAAGAGAAGCTACCCGACATGACGAGCCGACCAAGTCGATGAAGCCACATACTCGAGATCGAGTATGAAACTCGAGATCGAGGAGATCAGAGAACCAATGTCTGAGCATGTCGAGCACCAGCTACCCGAGACGCCGAGCCAAGCTGAAGTCGGCGTCCATGTTACTCGAGATCGAGTAAACCTACTCGAGATCGAGAAAAGCCACCAAGAGACACGTTACGCGGTTTGAGCTGTTCTACTCGGATTGGGATTCCTTGGAGCCGAAGATTGCCGAGTTCTACCCGATTCTATCAAGATCCATCATGGAAGAGAAGATTTATCCACAAGAAGATATTTTAGGCTTTTAGATATAATTTTCCTTTTTAGATTTAATTATGTTATTCCATTTATTTATCATTAAGCTTTTAGATATAAATTTAGATATAGATAGAGATATTCTATCCTTGAATAGCAAGGAGTAGAAGGCTATAAATAAAGCCCATGGGGCTGATTTTAGAAAAGAATTCAATTCACCAGTTAGAGAAGTAGTTCACAGAGAATTTTAGGAGTTCGAAGGTTTTAGGGTTTTGGCGTTCAACGAGAGTTGGATCACCGGGATTGTAAAGTCTTTGAATTTAGTTTAATGCAAGTTATTTCCTTTCAATCAATGATGTCTGAGGTTGCGATGAAGCACGAGTAGTCAACCCACTTCTAGGGTTGGGGCGAGCCCGACGATAGCCATGCGTTTTTGAGGTAAAGATCCGACTTTTATCATGTTTTGAGCATCTGCTACTTGTTATGTGTTTATTACCCATCTAATGGAGGTCCTTGCTAACAACTTGGATTGTAAACATAAAATCAGTAGAGACAATTAGGGTTTCTTGAAAGAGTTGTCTAATTGATGAAAAAGGCGAAAGCTTAGTCGTTTGATGCGAATTATATGATTATCTGTTTTATTCTTGCCTTATGCATGCTTGGTTATCGTTGTTGCAAACCCCAATCTTGGAAGTCATTTACATACAGTTTATTTCCGAAGTCCCAAAGCCTTTGTTTTTACTTTCTTTCGTTTTACTTTCTGTCTTCCTCGACATCGAATAACACTCCTCGATATCGAGTTACTGATTCTCGATCCAGCATCGATGTAGTTTTTGTGTGCAGGTGATCGACAAAGCCAACCCGACGTCGACGACCCTACTCGATCTCGAGTAAACCCTTGTCGAGATCGACCAAAAAACCGTCGGGAGCTGCTGCTGCGTTATTCGACTTGTCCGATCTTCTGTCGACTAACCCTAGTCGAGATCGACAACCTGTGGTCGACTTCTGTCCGTGAGATTTCTCCGCAGCCTAGGATCCGCTGACACGCTTCCTCGTGGATCGATCCTGACTTCCCACTACTGCATCAAGAGGAGGTCTTGTAATTATTTGCGTGGGCAGAATCTGGTTTGATTTATATTTTATAATTTAACCTCGATTTCCTCCTACAATAAATTGAGTATGAAATATAATAAAATAGATCAAACCAGATTTAGGCACACGCAAATAATTACAAGACTTCCTCCCGATGTAGGAGTGGGAAGTCAGGATCGATCCACGAGGAAGCGTGTCAACGGATCCTAGGCAGCGGAGAAATCTCACGGACAGCAGTCGACAACAGGGGTCCTAGATCTCGAGTACAATTACTCGACAGAAGATTGGACAGTCGAACACAGCGCAGCAGCAGGCACAGGATGGTAGTCGATCTCGACAAAGCTTTACTCGAGATCGAGTAAGCTTGTCGACGTCGAGTTGGGTCTTGTCGAGTACCTGCACACAGAAGCTACGGCGATGCTGGATCGAGAATCAGTAACTCGAGGTCGAGTAGTGCAATTCGAGATCGAGTAAGACAGAAAACTAAAATGAAAGAAAATAAAAACAAATGCTTTGGGATTCGAACTAAACTGTAAAAGACTTCCAAGATTGGGGTTTGCAAAAACGATAACCAAGCATGCATAAGGCAGAAATAAAACAGATAATCATGTAAATCGCATCAAAGGACAAGCTTTCGCTTTTTCCAACAATCAGACAACTCTTTCAAGAAACCCTAATTGTCTCTACTGATTTTATGTTTACAATCCAAGTTGTTAGCATGGACCTCCATTAGATGGGTAACAAATACATAACAAGTAGTAGATGCTTAAAACATGATAAAAGTCAGATCTTTACCTGAAATACGCATGGCTATCGTCGGGCTCGCCCCAACCCTAGAAGTGGGTGGACTACTCGCACTTCATCGCAACCTCAGACATTGATTGATGAAAAGAAACTAATTGCATTAAATCAAACAGAGCTTACAACCAAAGGAAGCCAATCCCGCTCTCGCTTCATCAACTCCTCTTGGCCACTCATCTCTCTCTACTCCTACTAGTTCTCCTACTAAAATTGAATTTAATAGAAATCAGCCCCATGGGCTTTATTTATAGGCTTCTAAACCTTGCTATTCAAGGATAGAAACATCTATCTATATCTAAATCTATATCTAAAACATTAAAGATAAATAAATGCCATAACATAATTAAATCTAAAAAAGGGAATTATATCTAAAGACTAAAGTATCTTCATGTGGATAGATGTTGATAGATCTCGGATAGACTCGGCAATCTTCGGCTCCAAGTAATCCCAATCCGAGTAAGATAGATCAAACCGCGTTACGCGTCTCCGGAAGATTTCCTCGATCTCGAGTAAGTTTCCTCGATCTCGAGTAGAAGTGATGTCGACTTCAGTGGCTCGGCGTCTCAGGTTGTTGGTCCTCGACAGGGCTCGGATATGGCTCCTAGGGTGTCCTCGATCTCGAGGAATTCTTCTCGATCTCGAGTTGGGTGGCTCATCGACTAGGCCTTCTGGTGTTGTCGAGCAACCCTTCTCGACATGCTCGGACATGGGCTCTCGGCCCTTCGTCGACATCGAGAAATGTACTCGATCTAGAGTTGTGGTGTCCGGGTGCCTAGCCAAGTCGGGTAGCTCTTCCTCAGCATCCTAGGGTGTACTCTCTTCGACTCCGGGTGGGTCTTCATTGCTTTGTCGACATCGAGTTGAGTACTCGATCTCGATTTACTGCTTGGAGTCGGGTAACTTCGTCCTTGGCTTCTCGACATGGGCTCCTCGATCGGTGCAGGTGCCTAGACATGGGTTGTCATTGTCGACATCGAGTAGTTTTGGGCCTCCGTCCTTGCTTCTTGGTTTTCTCCCGAAATGGTTCCATATTCTGCAATATTAAACAGAAACTTGTGTAGATCTCCATTTCTGACAAATAAGCATATACTACATAAATTCGACATATTCCCAACTCGAAATATGCAAAATGTATAGAATATGGAACGAAAATATGCATAAAGACATGGCTACTTTAGAGACATCAAATCACCACATACTTAGACTTGCTTGTCCTCAAGCAATAACCGAACAATAACCAAGACCTACAACACATCCTTCAAGTCTTTGCCTTTGTCAAAAGCAACATCTCCAATAGTAGCAATGCAAGACAAGTGAATTTAACGTCATTACACACATATATGAGCGATCCATAGGCATAGGCAATATAAATCCAACCTCACAGGAATAATGTGTTTACACTCAGCTCTCAATGTGTTTAGGCTATGTAGATCAACTCTCAACTCAATTCCATATACAATCTCATATACATTGCAATTTAAATATAAATCCACTTCGCAACCAATTATGAAAATGCAACAAGAATTATCAGGAGGACTTCGCTCAATAGAAGTCTTCAAAGAAGATTCCATTCGGCGGGGTTGTAATGGGGCTTGGTAAGAAATATAAGGGTATGGAATTATTTGGCCATGTGGTGCTTAATAAAATTCGGGAATCAAGACTCCTAAATCTCCAACACAACTCAACCAAACCATAACTCTCAATAATATGCATCAACCAAACTCTCCAATTTATCTCAATGAAGTATGTACCCTTTCAAACTTCCTCTACCTCTCCAAAGTATGTATCATGCGAATAATGAAGGAAATAAGGTAAATTTGGCTCATGCACTTTATTCACAAACATATGTATCTTTTCTCTTCCTTTTTTTTCCGATTTTTTTTTGAAACGAAAATAAAATAAAAACTAATGGTGCATTTATAGGGTAAGCCAAAAGTCCTTTTACATAATATGCATAGCAAGATAAAAATATAAAACCAACCCATATCTCAATAAGTTCAAAAAATCCTCCTTACTTGAAATGCAACATAAGCTCATTCTTTCCACAACCCATTACTCCAACCAACTCTAAGTCTTAATTTCCAAATGGGGGTCAGACTCAATTTGGCTAAGGATAATTTTGTGGAGTTTATAATAAAAGTCTCAGGCTAATGTTCTGGCTTCAAGCAGAGATAATGCAGGGTAGGTAAAGAGAGGATAAAATTGGCTTAAAAGGTGCCTCCATCATTTAATTCTCATTCACATCATCATATAAATGCATTGGCTTTGAATAACTATTACAACATTTTGAGATGCATAGGAAGAGTAAATACACTCAAGAAAGCAAAGGGATTTTTTATGTTCTCCCTATAAGGCCAAAATTCTCACTAGGACAATTTTTGTTGGATTTTAACCTTTAGCTTAGGATCATATGTGCTCAATTTCATCACAAGTTCACAATCCACATAAAAACAATTTCGAGGACTTAGGCTAAACCTTCCAAACACGCCATAGGATTTACAGGATCAAGTCAGTCATTATTTATCATCATAGGACATCTAAGTTAGGGTATAAAAACTAAGACAATGCAAAAATTTAAACATGCATTTTTTTTCTTTTTTCGACATTTTTTTTATTTTTATTATTATTTTTTTTATATGTAACTAAAAACAAGACTAAAGTATGGAAAAAGACTAAAATGCATAAAATTTAAATATGAATGCATAACATAAAAATTAAAATTTCACCATGTAAAACCAATAAGCAAGACTAAAACATATAGAAATGATAATGAGCTCTTCCCCCGCCCCATACTTAAAATATACAGTGTCCCCACTGTATAAAATCAAATAAAAACAAGAGTAAAGGAAGGAACTCACAGGATAACACATCGAGGATGGCAGATCATTGTAGGTCGAGGAAGGATTTTTGTCGATCTCGAGTACAGAACTCGATCTCGAGGAGGCTTGTCAGCGTCTGGTGGAATTCTAAAGTCGAGGAGCTTCTGGGCTTTGTCGATCTCGAGTTGGCCTACTCGATATCGACGAGTGTCTGGGCTGCTCCTCCTTGTCATTGTCGACTTGGCCTTCGTCGATTCTAACTGTTTTTCAGGGACTTCTTATTCCACTTTTCACGATCCTTATATGCTTTCCGACCTAAAAGTGTTAGATTGCACAAAAACAAGACTATCCATATGAAGTATTTTAAACAAACAAAAACCAAAACCAAAAACCAAAACCAAAAAGTTCAAAAGTCCCAAAATTCATAAAGTCTTATATACATGCTCTAGATTTTAGAGTCGCTAGGCCGACTTCTCTCTTTGCGCTCAAGGACCATTAGTGTGGGGCCCGCTCATGCTTGGCCCTTCTCCTGGATCATCTAGGTCCTGATGATAGTATGCAAGCTCAGCTGACAGGTGGTTGCTTGCATAATCTTCCTTCTCTTTCTTCTTCTTCTTCCTTCCAGCTCTTAGTTTCCGCAGATTCTCTCGCCACGGGGCCTTACCTCCCCTTAAATTATTGATAAATTTCTTAATGGATTGAGGGGGAGTAGAATTCATACCTGAACATACCTTTTCGGACCCAAAACAGAAATCTTTGGGCTTGGGGTTAGTCGATGTCGAGTACTGATGGTCGAGATCGAGTACAGGGACCCCATACTTAGGCTCTGGGCAAGTCTGTGGCTCAACATAGGAATTCGACATCGACGAGCTTTGGTCTAGATCGAGCAGTGGGTTAGTCGAGATCGAGGAAGCTTGGTCGATCTCGAGTACAGTGCTGGTGCTTTCCTTCGTTGATTGCTTGGTCCCGTGGTTGCTGATGCTTTTCACCTCCAGCCATGAAATTTCCTCCTTTGCAGGGCCAAAAGAGAAATCTAAAACCTCATCGCCTATGGTGAAGGTGAGCGATCTATTCTTAACACTAATCTTGGCATCTGCTGTAGCTAAGAATGGTCTACCAAGAATAATAGGGCTAGTAGGATCTTCAGCATAATCTATAATAAGGAAATCTATTGGAATAAAGAATTTACCAACCTGGAGGGGGACATTCTCAACTATACCTGTAGGGATAACCACTGTATTGTTTTCCATGTATAGTTTGGCATCCACAGGCTCTATGCATCCTAGCTTTACCTTCCGCCAGATTGATAAAGGCATGATGCTCACACTTGCTCCTAAATCACACAGAGACTCATATTTATATTGTCCAAAACCCACAGTAACAGAAAACTTACCAGGGTCAGGTCTCTTTTCAGGGAAGTGGAGTACTTTGCATTCGCCTGCGATCTCTGAGATGGATCGCTTCTTGCTCAGGATTTCCTTTAGAAATTTGACATATCCAGGCATCTCTTGCAGGGCTTCTATAAAAGGAATAGAGACCTTCAGTTCTTGCAGCATATTAACAAAACGGTTAAACCTACCTGCAGTGGGATCTTTTTGTGCTTTGGAAGGAAAAGGCAGTGGCTTTTTCTGCTTCGGAGCCAGATCAGACGTCGAAGGTGTTGCAGAGTCCTCGACGTCGGCCAACTTCTCCTCGATCTCGACAACAGGTTCCTCGATCTCGAGTTGGCTAGTCGATCTCGAGTTCTCTGGTTGTGCAGTGGAGTCCGAGCTCAGCTTCTGGTCTGTGTCGAGCAGATGTTGGTCTAGGTCGAGTACAGGCTCCTCAAGATCGAGTTGATTCTGCTCCATGTCGAGTTGATGTTCTGCCTTGTCTTGATGTTTCCCGACCTCTGGCTCGTGTAATTGATGCCCACTTTTGAGTTTGATAGCTGCAACGTGTCCGGTCTTCCCCTTAGGATTTGGTTCTGTCTGCCCAGGTAGCTGTCCGGATGGTCGTGGGATCTGTGCAGCGATTTGACCCATCTGGGTCTCTATTCCTCCTTTCCAGATGTCCAGTTCTCCAAATTTTATAGTGATGTTCTGGAACTGGTTGTTGATGGTGCCTTGATTCCGATGCATCTCCTCAAGGATGAGCTGCCGATCGTCCTTCTTTTGATCCCTTTCTGGATGTCCTGGAGCTCTGTATGGTGGGGGGCTCCTAGGAGGGCCTTGGTTCCACTGTGATTGATAGAACCTTTGATCTCCCATGTAGCGATTGGGACCCCCAGCGTAGGCCACCTCTTCATGTGTCTCTGCCAACCTGACTTGCTCAGTGTGTGGGCACTCAGTAGTGGTGTGCCGCTGTGATCCGCATTCGATGCAAGGTTGATTTACAGACAGATATTTGACTTGCTTGAGGAGCTTGCGATTCTAGTCTCTGTAGAACTGCTCTCTGACATCTGGGTCAATCTCCTTTGCTGGCTCATAGAGTGGCATAGATGGTGCTGGCCTGGCGTAGGAGTTCTTGTTGTTGCAGGAGGATGGTCAAGTATGAAATAAAAATAGAATAAAGATCAGACTGACTTCCCTGTCTCAGCAAATAAATACAAGACTTCCTCCCGTTGTAGTAAGAGAAAGTCAGGATCGAATCCACGAGGAAGCACGTCAGCAGTTCTTAGGTAGATGTAAATCTCACAGACAAAGCAGTAGAAAGACAGCAACACAAAAACAAGGAAAGAAACAGAAATAAAACAGAAAATAACAAACAAAAGCAATGAACTAAACGAGACAGAAAAGACAAACCAAAGCAGAAACTAAGTCGAGGACACAGAAGCTACTCGATCTCGAGTAGTTGTCCTCTATATCGACTAAGGACAGTCGACAACAGAAACTCAGAAACGAAAACAAAACAACTCGACTGACAAATCAACTCGATCTCGACCACACCTACTCGAGATCGACTAGGGCAAGTCAACAAAGAAATTTCAGAAATCGACAAAAGACAGAAACTTTACTCGACCTAGACCAAGCGTACTCGAGATCGAGTACAACCTACTCGAGATCGACAAGATCTCCTCTGTATCGACAAGAAAGACAGAAATTTTAAATTGCAAATTCGAAACTAAAACTCAGATTTTCGACAGAAATAAATCAATATACTAAAGACTTCCAAAGCCAGGGTTTCAACACCACAACGATAACCATGCAAAGTAACACATAAAGGCACAAAAGATCATGCTTTCCATCAAAATAACTTTCGTCATTAACAAATAGGCATATAGAGGCTTTCGCATAAAGATCACTTTCGCTTCAATAACACAAACAAGGATCACCCTTTTCGCATAAACCCTAATTGTTACTAACCCTTTTCACATAATTAATCCAAGTTGCATTAAGATCACTTTCGCTTCAATAACACAAACAAGGATCACCTTCAACTCTCGCAAAAGAATCATGCTCATAGGGATAGAAGACGAATTGCACAAAAAGATCTGACCTTTACCGCGTTATCTCACATGGCCACCGTTGGGCTCACCCCAGCCCCAGAAGTGAGTGGACTACTCACGCCTCATTGCAATAACAGACATTGATTGATGAAAAGAACTAACTTGCATAAAATAAACTCCAACTTACAATCTCTCTCTATGTAACTAACTAATTGTCTCTGAAATTTAATTGTGTGAATTCGAATGAATGAAAAACCAGCCCCAAGGGCCTTATTTATAGCCTTCTATTCCTTGCTACTCAAGGATAGAATCTTTTATCTATATCTAAAATTATATCTAATTTGCTAAAAAGATAAATAAAATGCTTTAAGGAAATAAATCAATAAGGAAAAAATAAATCTAATTTAGGTAGGTCTTCATGTGTTGATAGATCTTGTCTCCCATGGATAGACTTGATAGAATTTGGATAGAATCTTCCTCCTTCGGCCCCAAGGAATCCCAACTCGACTAGGACAGCCCTCGACGACGCGTTTCTGGAATCCAGTCTAGTCGACCTCGACAAAGGGTTCGTCGACCTCGACAAGGATTCGTCGACCTCGACAAGGATTCGTCGTCTCGGCTAACTGGTGCTCGATGTGGCTCGGACTTGGCTCGTGGCGCTCGTCGACCTCAACAAGCCCTAGTCGACCTCGAGTAGAAGAGTTCTGTCGACTAGGTCTTCTCGGGTAGGTGTGCTCGACAAGCCTGGGCCTAGGTTCTGGGCTTCGTCGATCTCGACAAGGGTTCGTCGAGATCGAGTAGGGTGTGGCCTTCTCTGGTCGAGCATCTTCTACTCGGCATGGACTCGAACTGGCGTTGTGGGGCTTATCGATCTCGACTAGAGCTTGTCGAGATCGAGTAGGGCTGTGCTCGGCTTCTCGTCCTCGGCTTCTCGGTCAGCTTCTCTCCTCGACTCCGGGTGTGGTGTCTGGGCTTCGTCGATCTCGACCAAGGTCTTGTCGAGATCGAGTTGGGTCCGGAAGTCGGGTTGGTCTGGTTCTCGACGTTGCTCCTGGTCGACAAGGTTGTGCTCGGACATGCTCGTCGAGATCGAGTAAGGTCTACTCGAGATCGCGTAGCTTGGGTTCTCAGCTCGATTTGACTGGTTCCGCTGCTTCTTTGACCTTGGACTTCTGTAGTGGATTTCCGAGCTTTTCCGACCTTCTGTAGAATTGCTGTAAAATGCCTCGAATTCTGCCAATTAAACAGAAACTGGTGTAGATTCCGTAATTTAGCAAATAAACATAAACTACATAGGTTCTGTACTATCTAAGCCCAAATGAATGCAATGTATGTAGAAATCGATATAAAAGTTACTGTAAAACATGGCAGATTCAGCTCACAACAGTTCTCCTCATAGTTTGCAGTAGACCCATATTTGTTGTCATAATTGGTGAGCTTGTCTAGCACACCCCAGGCGTCAATTAGTGGCATTGTTAGATACTCGTAGCGAGTATACTAGTTGATTCTGTCCTTAGTGACTTGGTCAAGAGAGTTGAAGAAGATCTCCTGAATGACGTAGGGTGGCTGTCCATGAGTAGGGCAAGATCGCAGTAGTTCTTTATAGCGATCCCATGCCTTTGCTAGCGGTTCCCCAGGCTTCTGTTTGAAAGCTGTGATTTTCTGGCGGAGGAGTGCTGTCTTGGCGGGAGGGAAGAATTTGTTCAGGAACTCTTGCTCTACTTGGGCCCATGTTGTGAGTGATCTTGGTTTCAACCCTTCAAGCCACTTCACTGCAGGTCCAGCGAGAGACCAGCGAAAAGCCTTCATCTTGACATATTCCAGAGTTGTACCTTCAGCAAGAGTACGACACATGTCAGAAAAATTTGTAATATGTTCAAGAGGACACTCATTAAATTTGCCTTAAAAAGCATTATTTTTAAGTTCTATAAGGAATTGAGTGCGAATTTCAAAAGAGTTTTCAGGGATTAGAATTGCCGATTCAGGCACGACGAGAGTTGGATGCATATAATCTTCTGCAGTGGTTGGGTATTGGGCAAGCTCAGCTTCTGCTTGTTCCCTTGCTGCTTTCTCAGTGGCGATAGCAGCATCTTTAGCGCCCAGCTCCCTTGTAAGCCTCTGTATCAGCTGCTCCTGTGTTTCTGCGGCTGCCATGGCTCTTTTTAGCTTAGCTTCGATGTGTAAGAGGCGTTCCGGATCGTCTAAGCCGTCAAACTCAGGTGGTTGACCAGAACGGCGCATACACCTGTAAAGTAACTCAGAGAAAACGGGAGAACTAACTACCTAAGGCGCGAATGATAGCTTCCCCGGCAACGGTGCCAATTTGTTGTGAGAGGAAATCGAGTATGAAATATAATAAAATAGATCAAACCAGATTTAGGCCCACATAAATAACTACAAGACTTCCTCCCGATGCAGCAGTGGGAAGTCAGGATCGATCCACGAGGAAGCGTGTTAGCGGATCCTAGGCAGCGGAGAAATCTCACGGACATAAGTCGACAACATGGGTCCTAGATCTCGAGTACAGTTACTCGACAGAAGATCGAACAGTCGAACACAGCGCAGCAGCAAGCACAGGATGGTAGTCGATCTCTACAAAGCTCTACTCGAGATCGAGTAAGCTTGTCGACGTCGAGTTGGGTCTTGTCGAGTACCTGCACACAGAAGCTACGACGATGCTGGATCGAGAATTAGTAACTCGAGGTCGAGTAGTGCAATTCCAGATCGAGTAAGACAGAAAACTAAAACAAAAGAAAATAAAAGCAAATGCTTTGGGATTCGAACTAAACAATAAAAGACTTCCAAGATTGGGGTTTGCAACAACGATAACCAAGCATGCATAAGGCAGAAATAAAACAGATAATCATGTAAATCGCATCAAAGGACAAGCTTTCGCTTTTTCCAACAATCAGACAACTCTTTCAAGAAACCCTAATTGTCTCTACTGATTTTATGTTTACAATCCAAGTTTTTGGCATGGACCTCCATTAGATGGGTAATAATCACATAACAAGTAGTAGATGCTTAAAACATGATAAAAGTCAGATCTTTACCTCAAATACGCATTGCTATCGTCAGGCTCGCCCCAACCCTAGAAGTGGGTGGACTACTCGCGCTTCATCGCAACCTCAGACATTGACTGATGAAAAGAAACAAATTGCATTAAATCAAACAGAGCTTACAACCAAAGGAAGTCAATTCCGCTCTCGCTTCACCAACTCCTCTTGGCCACTCATCTCTCTCTACTCCTACTAATTCTCCTACTGAAATTGAATTAATAGAAATCAGCCCCATGGGCTTTATTTATAGGCTTCTAAACCTTGCTATTCAAGGATAGAAACATCTATCTATATCTAAATCTATATCTAAAACATTAAAGATAAATAAATGCCAGAACATAATTAAATCTAAAAAAGGGAATTATATCTAAAGACTAAAGTATCTTCATGTGGATAGATGTTGATAGATCTCGGATAGACTCGAAAATCTTCGGCTCCAAGTAATCTCAATCCGAGTAGGATAGATCAAACCGCGTTATGCGTCTCCGGAAGTTTTCCTCGATCTCGAGTAAGTTTCCTCGATCTCGAGTAGAAGTGACGTCGACTTCAGTGGCTCGGCATCTCGGGTTGTTGGTCCTCGACAGGGCTCGGATATGGCTCCTATGGTGTCCTCGATCTCGAGGAATTCTTCTCGATCTCGAGTTGGGTGGCTCATCGACTAGGCCTTCTGGAGTTGTCGAGCAACCCTTCTCGACATGCTCGGACATGGGCTCTCGGCCCTTCGTCGACATCGAGAAATGTACTCGATCTAGAGTTGTGGTGTCCGGGTGTCTAGCCAGGTCGGGTAGCTCTTCCTCGGCATCATAGGGTGGACTCTCTTCGACTCCGGGTGGGTCTTCATTGCTTTGTCGACATCGATTTGAGTACTCGATCTCGAGTTACTGCTTGGAGTCGGGTAACTTCGTCCTTGGCTTCTCGACATGGGCTCCTCGATCGGTGCAGGTGCCTAGACATGGGTTGTCATTGTCGACATCGAGTAGTTTTGGCCTCCGTCCTTGCTTCTTGGTTTTCTCCCGAAATGGTTCCATCTGCTACAATATTAAACAGAAACTTATGTAGATCTCCATTTCTGACAAATAAGCATATACTACATAAATTCGACATATTCCTAACCCGAAATATGCAAAATGTATAGAATATGGAACGAAAATATGCATAAAGACATGGCTACTTTAGAGACATCAACTTATCTGCCATGCAAGAACAGAAACGTCCCAAGTAGTTGACTGCTCCGTTCAAAGATTGTACCTCTTTTATGGTACGCGGAGGGCGTAGTTCCTGTATAGCAGTTATCTTTGTAGGGTTTACATCTATCCCTCTTTGGCTTACCATGAAACCCAGGAATATTCCAGAGTCGACTCCAAAAACACACTTCTCAGCGTTCAGATTCATCCCTCCACGCCTCAAGGAATCGAAAGTCTCTTGTAGATCCGCCGCATGATTCTCCGCCTTCTTACTCCTTACTACAATGTCATCCACATAGATGGATACATTCCTGGCCAGCTGTTCGCGGAATATCTTGTCTACAGTTCTCTGGAACGTGGCCTCAGCATTCCTCAAACCAAAAGGCATGACTTTGTAACAAAAAATCCCCTGACTGGTGATGAAAGTGGCTGCCCTTTGGTCCATCGGGTCTAATTTGATCTGATTATACCCGGAATATGCGTCCAGGAAACTTAAAGCTTCGTTCCCAGCAGTGATGTCAACCAACTCGTCTATCGAGGGCAGCGGATAGCTGTCCTTGGGGCAAGCCTTGTTTAAGTCTGAGAAGTCGACACACATTCTCCATTTTCCGTTGGCTTTCCTGACTAGAACCACGTTTGATAACCAGTCTGAGTCTTCCGCGTCCTCAATGAACCCAGCCTCAAGTAACTTTTCTACTTCTTGCTTTGCTGCTCGAGACTTATCCGGGGCTATCTTTCTCTTCTTTTGGGCTACTGGTCGTGCGTCATGACGTATTCTGAGGGTATGGATTGCTATGGATGCGGGAACACCCAAAAGACCCTTTGGGGACCATGCGAACACGTCCCGGGACTGCCGGATAATTTCTAGAACCCGTTCCTTCTCCCCTGCCCCGAGGGCTTGGCCCATGTAAATCCTTTCTTCGGCATTTTGAAAAGGCTGGTGGACGGTTCTGAGATCCGCCGTCGGAATCTCTCTTTCTGATGGCCGGACTTCAAGTTCTGCTTCTGATGTGAGTCCTCTGGTGACATTTGTTGCTTCGTCTTCTGCTTGAGGGTCTTCTTTCGTGCCCCTGACCTTACTCTGAGCAGTTTCCTCGAGGCACATGACTTTCTTCTTCTTTTTCAAGGAAGTCGCATAACAACTTCGGCTTTCCGGCTGTTGGCCGCACACTTCCCCCGTTTCCCCTCCGGCGACAGGGAACTTTGCTTTGAAGTGATAGATCGACACATCCATCTGAAACTTGTAAAGCAACACCCTCCCCAGGAGTGCGTTGTAGGTAGTCAGAATCCGTACCACTGCGAAGATGATGCTTTCCATTTTTCGGCGAGGTGGGGTGCCCAGAACCACCGTGAGTTCGATGGTGCCCACCGCTTGCACCTCATCCCCTGATAAGGTGATCAACGTACCATGATAAGGCCTCAAAGTTGTTGTAGATACGCCTAATTGGGAGAAAGCTTCCCATGAGAGTATGTCCACTAATGACCCGGTGTCTATGAAAACTCTTTTCATGGTCTTAGTGGCGATCTAAGCGTGGATCACCAGGGGATCCACGTGTGGCATGCGGACTTCATTTGCGTCCGCTGAGGTGAAGATTATCTCTAGATGTGGTTGTGAAGCGATCTTTTGACTAGCGGTCAACGGAGGCTGTCTTGCCTCTCTTTCATAATTCTTTCTCTCTTGCCGACTTATTCCTGAGATCGATGGTCCTCCTGCCAGAGTGTCGATAAAACCTTCTGCCTCTGGGATTCGATTGACCCGTGATCCTTCTGGACGAGCTTCGTGGCGTGGGGCCTGATTGACTAATACTTGGGCAGGTTGGCCCTGCCCTCTTCGACCACCTCTCCACCAACGTCCCCTCCCCCTGCCCCTGTTCACAGGGGGGAAACGCTGTTGCTCATCCCTTTCTCGGGGGGGGGGGGGGGGTTCGAATCTTGAGGCCCGTCGGTGGCTTCCTCTATCGTCCGCGTGGCCTCTATCGTTGCGATTCTGATCTCACGGGCGATACGGGGCATTGTCACGATGCTCATTCTTCCTTTGAGGAGAAATTAACTCCCTCCTATGGCGTTCGGATTCTTTCCTTCACGGTTGAAATGGACCTCGTCCTGTCGGGACGCGTGGAGTAGTTCCTCCTCGGTTTCATCACTCCTTTGTCCTTCCGAAACTTTCCTGCCACCTTCCCGAGGAAACTCCGCGGGCCCTCATTAACCCTTGAACTAGAAGCCGCGGCTTCCTCTGCGTCAATCTGAGCTGATACCAAATTCCTCAACGTGTCGTAGTCTTTCGGTTTTTTCCTGAAGAGCCAAGTCTTGAACCCGCCTTCTGCTATGTTCCCCATCAGGATTATGACCGCCGATTCATGATTGAAATTGGGAATTTGTACCACCACAGAGGTAAATCGTGCGAAGAACTGCCCAAGAGTCTCGCTTGGTCCCTGTCTGATGGAGTTAAAGTCCAGCATGGTCTTCTTTCGAGACCGCGAGCTTCCAAAATGGGACTTGAAGACCTGAGAAAGCTGAGCAAAGCTAGCGATCGAGTTCTAAGGTAAGTTGGTAAACCAAGTTAAAGCAATGCCGGTCAAAGTTGATGGGAAAGTGCGACACAGCATCGCATCATTATACTCGTTGATTCCCATCATTATACTCGTCCATGTTTCCTTTGGTACCGGTGCAAGGCAAACCTTGGTGGTGAACACCGAGGGAACAAAATCCATCCTCTTCTCATTCTCACGAGGCGAGCCCGTCCGAGTTGATGTGGAAATATCGGATGAATGCTCGCCCCTGTGGTGCTTGCGCGCACGTCTATCTTCGCCACGACGGTGCGTACCAAAATCATCGGAGAATCTTGGCTGGTGATAGTCTTGATAAGTATGTCCATATAGATTCTGAGGAAAAACGTTGTAAGGGTTCCCCTATTGGAACGACTGATATCCGTCATATCCATAGAAGAAACCTTGTCCCGGATTCGAGGGTGGGAAGTAATGCTCCTCTTGCATGAAGTAGCCCTGACTCATTTGTGGAGGGACGTACGGCGAGAAAACCGGAGTTTCAGTCGCGCTGTTCTGACCCGGGGAATTCTCATGCAAATCGGACTCCTGGAATCCTCCGTGGTCATGACTCATCGTCCCATGAGAGGCTCCACCCATACTTTCGCTCATTTTCTACCTGACCATACAAAAGTTATTGGTTAATGACAGTGTTCTAACTTATATCTTTTTTCTTAAAATCGGGAACCCCTCAGGGTGAGAGGGTTCCCATAGACGGCGCCAGTGACGAAACCGTAAATGAAAAAGGTAGACCCCACCCCACATTTCCATGGGGGGGATATGCCACTTACTTCCTCTTATGGAGGATTGGTCATACGGACTTACCTGAAACCTTCTCCCCACCGTAATCATAACCTGGTGAAAACATAAGGGGGAAAGGACTCAACCTGTGACGTATTGACCCAGAGGAAACATTGACGGTCTTACCCGTTACCTAAGATCCTCATCATCCGCGAGGACCTCACGACCGGAGCCGCCGAGCCTTTCTAAAAGGCTCACATCCCTTCTCTTAATTCGGGTTCATCAAATGACCCAATGGTATAGGGAATTCGCCTATTAACTATAGTAGAGATTGAGGACAAAAAAGCTATGTGCTCCCTGGCTCCTTTGACTATCGTCCTACTACCTGTCCCGGACTCACTCCCGTTCTTGAGTCTTTGGTTATCCGCGGACGGGTGATGGAAGAGAAGACAAGGAGGGGAGTTCTGACGTAGCTATTTCCCTCTCTTTCTCCCTTGGAATTAGCGTCTCACTATCTGTTGTTTCCAAAAAGTCCTCTCATTTAGTATACCTTCTCCTTTTTATAGTGTACATCTTCGCCTACCTGCTAAAGGGGAAGTTCCACCTTTTTGGCCACTTGTTGATACCGGGTTGCCACGTGTCTTGGAGAGAAGGTGCACTTGGATGGGGGGCATGTGCGCCACCTGTCCCTCTCGTGCATGCTTTTCTCGTCCGCGGATCACTGGTCGTTGTGTTCATTTAGATCCTATTTCTGCCAACCTTTTAGTCCTCTTTAATTGCTTTCTTAATTTCATTATCTTTCGGGCGTCATCAATATTCGTATTTAACTAAAATTGAAGGTAATATATTTATGTTTGTATTTGTATCGCTATGTACCCTTACTATTATATATGGACGAATTTAATAATTTTCCTTCTACTTATCCTTTCAATATTTCTAACTCTATTTCTACTTTTAGTATTTTTTATGCAAAAATTTAATAAATTTTCTTTTACTAATTTAATATTTCTCATTTAATTCAAAAATAATAAATTCACCAATTCTTCAATTTAATCTTTCACATTTATAACAAAAATTACATATGGATTTACTGGAAAAAATATCTTTTATATATACGTTATATAGATTTAAAAGGGCTTGATTATATTTTTAAATTATTGACTTTTTTAATAAAGAAAATATTGTATTATTGATTTCAGCAAGTCAATATGGGGTATAAAGAGATTATTTAGCGATATTTATATATACGTTATATAGATTTAAAAGGGCTTAATCATATTTAGCGATATTTAAAATATTTTTTATAATAAAAAATTATAAAATATATATTTATATTCTTATTTCCATTCGAAATGATATTTTAAAAAATATTAAAATTAAAATCGTGCTTATTTTTTAATAATAATTATAATATTATTTCAAATACCATATTGTAATAAAAAAAAGTATACAAGTATATATTACAGTATTAGACATCTATAATATAGATATAATTTTTATAATTTTTCTATTATAAAAATAATAATTAAGTGTAGCACAGTAGTAGGGTAGGTTACATTGTGAGTAACAGCAAATCCATACTGTTTTATTTTAAATATCATTGTTGTTGTTGTTGTTACCAGAAAACAACTAAATTTAATTGTGTGGACAACGACAATGATTGCAACACTCCTCTTATATTTGATCCTGGCAGTTAATGTGGGAACCTGATGAACGAAGTTCGTTCATGGCAAAATGGAAAAACAGAAAACCAGAGAAAGAGGGAAGCAGAGGAAGAAGAAGGTCACGATTTTCACTAGTCGAACTTAACAGTGCAGCTGCATATACAGGCGCCAATGTCTGTTATCTACTGTTTTTTTTAGGAAAGAATTCGATTAGGGGTTACCTCACCGATAGCATCCTGACGGATAAGATCTTCTGGATCATTGGCTAAACAACCATCCCTGGCAGAGCAACAAATGTGTGCAACCTTATTCGTCGCTCTATTACCACTACGGGGCACATAAGAAACCAAAAAAAAAAAAAACCTCTCTCATATTAAGTAGAAGAAGTTTAATTTCCGACATAATCAATTCGATTTCTCAAGGGCATTGTAGGCTGTTTTTAGGATATTTATGATAATTAGTGAGTCACCCTCTACATGGACAGAAGTTATGTGCATAGGGATAGCTTGAACCAATCCGTATTTTAAAGCAAGTGTTTCAGTCTCAATGGGAGATTCTCTGCCAACAACTGCATGCCCAATATGAACATGTTTACCCAATCAGTCTCAAATGATGAATCCAATGGTGTTGTCACCATTTGAAAGCGTGGATCCGTCGAAATAAAGTTTAAGATTCCCTCGGTTTTTTTTCTCAAATGATGAATCCAATGTGTGTTTGTGCTGAATTTATGGTGGATATATTTCTTAATAGGGAGTGGGTTGTGCAAAGATGATGGATAAGAGTTGGATGCAACTTCCATTTCGATCTAAAGAATACGTTGATGGGATAATCGAGTTTGTGCGAATTGTCCATGAGATTGAGAAAGCAACAAGGAGGATCCATGCAACCATTGTCGTAATGGTTGAGACCCAGTGACACCTGGACAAATGTTTTCACACTTGTATAGTAGAGGTATGGATCCATGTTATACAGTTTGGGACAAACATGCCGAAGCCCCGGTTTCACCGACTTTCTACCTTGCCAGAACGCGATATTTGGAGCAAGGGGCTTCAAGTTCTTCTAGCATTGATCCGGTGATGAACATTCTTCATGACAACTCCCCGTATCATGTCGGATACGGGGTAGGTGATGATTCAGTTCGTTTTGAGGACGTGGTGGACGACGATTATGAAAAATATGAGAGATTGTTAGTGAAAGCTCGAACTCCATTGTTTCACGGATGTAAGGAAACTATTTTGAGCGCTGTTTTGAGGGAAATGAAGTTAAAGGCAAAACATGGGATGTCTGATAAGTGTGTGGATGACAATCGTTCGTGGATCAATGACATGCTTCCGCAAGGTCACAGCTTCCCTCCGGATTGGAAAAGGGTTCGCAAGGTGTGCAAGGATATCAGATTGAGTTATGTGGATATTCATGCTTTTCAGTACAATTGTCTGTTATTTTATAAGAGGTATTCGAATCTGGAAGTGTGTCCCATATGCCATACTTCAAGATGGAAGACACAGGTAGGTGATGATGGATGCAAGGTCGCTAGGAAAGTGGTAAAGTACTTTCCGTTGACTCCTAGACTGAAACGCTTGTTCATGTCCAAAGATGTTGCAAAGAAAATGCGGTGGCATGCCTCCACTACCAAAAAAAACATTTTAGCAATGCCTACTTGCCGTGGCGAAAAGGTCATTTGTCGTGGCAAAAGGGTGGTAGCCACGGCTATAGCCACGGGAAACCAGCCGTGGGGAAACCTTGGGTGGCAAAAGAGTGTAGCCACGGGAATTGCCGTCGCTAGATGAAAAGGACACGGCACAGTCGTCGCTACAAACAATGCCGAAATAAATTAGGCCAAAATAGTTGCGACGGGGATCCACCGTGGCTATGAAAGTTTTCCCACTATAATTTTGGCAGTTTATTTGTATGGATGCGACGGGAACATGCCGTGGCTAGCTTGTTAAGTTTTTCCCCTGTTTGCGACGGCAAGATGCCGTGGCTAATGGTAAAGCCTTTTCCTGTTTCATCTATTTCTACTAATCCTCCCTGTTTTACTTCTAATCACACATACATATTGGTAATCAATAATAACCAATTCTCAAATAAGTTGCAACCATAATAGAATCTTCCATATAACATATATAGATTTAACATTCAAATCACGCATACATAGTGATGATAACAGTACATAACAAAAATATGTCCCAAGTCCGGATTTTTAGCATTCCGACAAAAGGTGTGATTGTACAAACACACATAGAGCCAAACAAAATCATACTTGTTCTTTTGGTGCTAAAATCTTGCCATATCAACGAGAATCTCTTTCAACGTCTTCCGAAAAAATGTCATCATCTTCTTCTGTCGATGTGTCTCCTGATTTCTCGAGAGATACGAGAATAACTCCATCTCCTATAGATTTCTTGAGCTCGACACTTGTTGTCTATATATAATATTAAAAAAGCATAGAAAAAGTAAGGTATATTGAGAGCAATAGACACATTATAGCAAATAAACACATGACAACAATTATATTACTGCTACTAGTGGTATTAAACTAGATGAAATCAATTAATGGTCTCCTATATTACTAAATAAAATATTGGCCACTAATACTTGACCCATCTATATTTGTAATCTTTATATGCAGATTAATTGAAACCCTATAAAACTATATTTATATATAAATATTAATAAAATTTTACGAGCATCTATAATTATAATCTTTATATTAAATATTATGAAAACAGCCATGATATCTTTATATGCAGATTAGTACACTACATTATAAGCATTCATTCATAATTTCATATGTTCACCACCATGACTTGTCATTTGCTCAACATGACTTATGTTAACTTATGACACCATACTTAACTACCTGTGAAGTTCATTTTAGAATCTGACACAAGCATGGAAGTTCATCTTATTAAAAAATTGAACACTTCATCCATCCGTTAATTTATTATTTACCATTTCATAGTTTTTTTTAATAATAACAAAAACTATACTAAAACATCAATTTATCTATATAAATATATATAATACTCATTATTAATATGGTGTCATAAGTTAACATAAGGATAATCATTCAGAAATTTTGACCCGTCTATATAGACGGGTGAACTAGTACTGTAAGGTTGTTAAGTTTTAGGAAGTGAGTCATTTTTCAATGGTAATGGTGTTAAGTGTCATGTGTCCAGGTAGATTACCTGACCTCCCTAGTATGTTTTTATCATTTTTGTGTGCGGCCAGGAATCAAACAAGATGTATAGACTAGTTCTTTTGGATTCATCTCACATCCATCTACTTTTTTACAGTAATAAATACCATGGCACCGTCTTTCTTTGCTATGCTCTAGCTGAAGTTTTACTGTGTTTAAGCATATTTTTTCGAAGACATGTGTTTAGGCATTTTTTGCATCCATATTCCACACAGTTAGGAATCACTAGTACATCCCTTTTTTAGCATTGGTAGTCCTAAATAAAAAATAAAAAGGAGAGAATGACACATGTTTGATCCAGATGGAATCAAATGATTTTTTGGACATTCATATCACTAGTATTTGCTATTGGAAAATTTTGCCAAAACTTTGTTTCAATTTGAGATAATTTAGACTTGATAGCTAGTAGACCAGGAAGAGAGTTATTGTATGGTTGGAGGGATTGATTGCTTAAACCATGACGGATGAAATTGAAGAAAGACATGTATGTGTAGATGTTGAAATTGAAGAAATTGAAGAAAGACATGACTGATGAAATTGAAGAAAAACAAATGAAGACAAGAACATTATACAATCGCCACATACTTTAAAATTTATACAAATGAAAAGGTATACAAATGCAAGGATTGACAAACTTACGATGGCTGCAATAACATCAGGGTCATTGCCATTTCGAGATTTGATCCACACTCATTTTGTCAACTGGTTGCCCACTTTTTTGCAGCTGATCAATACAAAAAAAAAAGTATAAAATGCAACTCAAACTAAGATAGAAACAAAACAAAAAAGGTACAATCTCAGCCATACATACCTCATGGTGGAACATCTGTAGGTGGCTTCGAAGCTAACTTTGGATTATCTCTCTTCGCCGTAAAATATCTTCCTTTTGCTTTTGACTTGTAATCTCTGTTGCATGTTTTCAAACAAACCAGTATGAAGCCTTCGGGGACATTTAATATATTTATTTGCGAGTTTGATCAAAGTAAATAGGATAAAAATAGAATAACCACACAACTTGAGACAAATGAAAATAATGGGTAAAACATGTTGCAAGAAAGGAGGTCTCATGTCATTATTCATTTCATCACTAGCAAACAAGAATCAAGAATAGCTAACCAGCTACTTGGCACACACTGATGTAAATCAGTACCAACTTGAACAAGATAGCATATTTTAAGGAAATAATCTGGTCAATCTTATACCAAATCAAAAGAAGAATGTGTTTCCAGATTTCTAAGGAATATGAACTTCAATACAGATCTTTATACTCATTCTTATACTAAAGTGCATCAGTAAAACGGTACCAACTTGAACAAGATATCAGGGGTTGCTTGACAGGGCAAAAAGTAATCTGGAGAACAAAAATGTGATTGGATTGCAAAGTGTTCGTTATAATTTATTATACTCTAATTCGAATCAATAAAAGAATCCGTCTTATCTTAATTGATGTATGGAATTGGACACATGTTTAACTCTTGGTGATGCAGGAAGGATATATCACAATAGCTAGAATGGGATACATCCACATAGAAGAGAAGATTGAATAAGCTTAAGAAGGTAAAATGATTCAGATTTTTTATTTTTTATTAAAAAAAATGATGACCTACTGGGTTTATATGCACAATTAGACATGCTGGGTGCAGCAACACCACTATAAATTCAGATAAAGAATAGGTCTTTGGCCCTTTCCCATGGTTGTATCATCTAAGCAATGGTCTAAGAAATATAAGTTTGTAAAATAGCCTGATAGATTGGAGGACAGAACACACGTCATACTTTATATGATCCTCCGAAGAAAGAAAAGACGAAACAAAGGAGATCTTAGAAACTAAAAGAGAAGTGGCCCTGTATCAAATCAAATACATTATTGTGTAGCTTAAAAGGCCAGCTATGGGTGCAAATTTAAAACAAGGAAGCTTACGCTCATAAGTTCCTAAAATTTTTTAGAAAAGGCAAGCCAACAGTTTTACATACTCAGACCAGTCCAGTCAGACAGGATATGCAATGTTATACGCGCCTACCACCAATATATTCTCAGAATATAATAATGTACTCGTAGATAACCATAAATAGCCTGAAACTAATATTGTCCAACCTACCACCAATATACCAACTCAATAAATAGGCTGAAACTACAAATTAGCTCTGTTCTTTAAATTATTATTTTTTTTGGAAATGCCTGATTGCCAGTAAGAGGGAGTAGGGGGAAATCGATTGAAGGAAATTTCAAAAGTCGATACCCAAAGCAAAAAAAAAAAGTTGCAATCCTTCTAACTGGAAATTCAAACATGCCATCAAACACTAACAAGGTGTTGTGAGCCGAATCTACCATGTTTTACAGTACCTTTTATATCGTTTTCTGCATACATTTCATGCATTTGGGCTAGAATAGTACAGAATCTATGTAGTTTATGTTTATTTGCCAAATTATGGAATCTACACCAGTTTCTGTTTAAATTCGCAAAATTCGAGGTAATTTACAGCAGTTCTGAAAAAGGACAAAAAGCTTAGAAGTCAACTACAGAAGTCCGAAGTCAAAGATCGACGGAACCAGGACAAACCGAGCTGAGAACAAGTGCTACTCGATATCGACAAAGATGTCCGAGCAAGCCTGGTTGAGCAGCCCATATCGAGAAGCTGAGCGGACAAGACAACTCGAGTTTAGAAGTCTACTCGATATCGAGTAGTTTACTCGATATCGACCAGGACTTGAAGCTGCACCTGTGATCGAGGAAGCCTGATCGAGAAGCCGAGGCCGAGGACAAGACATGCCGAGCACAACTTTACTCGATATCGAGGACATTGGTCGATGTCGAGTAACCTAGACACACCTGTCCGAACCAGATTGAGAACCAGCTACTCGAGATGCCTAGCCAGCCGAAGTCGACGCCACAGTTACTCGATATCGAGTACTTTACTCGATATCGAGGAGCGCTATCTTGGACCGCGTTATGCGGTGAGCTGTCCGACGCGGTTTTGGCTTGCTTGGGACAAAAGAAGTCCGATTCTATCCAAGATCTATCAAGTTCTATCTATGGAGAGGAGATTTACCAACACAAGAAGAGATTTACCTACTTTAGATATATTTTCCTTTATGGATTTAATTCTTTTATTCGATTTATTTATCTTTAAGCTTTTAGATAAATAGATATAGATATAGATAGACTTTCTTACCTTGATTAGCAAGGGTTGGAAGCCTATAAATAAGGTCTTAGGGGCTGATTTCTAGTCATTTAATTTCAGAGAGAACAAGTAAGTAGTTACATAGAGAAAGAGAGAGTTTGTGGAGAGCAAGGGGGAAAGGCGAAAGCGGATTTGGCTTGTTCGGTTAGCGAGTAGTCCACCCACTTCTAGGGTCGCGGTGCAAATCTTCTACCCCAATCCCCTACCCCAACTCCCTACCCCACAAAATTATTTTACCTCTAAATTAATATTAAAAAAATTAAAAAATATATATTAAGCTTCTACATACTTATGATAACATATTTGAAAAAAAAAATCTTAAAAAATCAACTTATATTTTTTTTAAAAAAAATATATAGTAAACTCACATCTTTTTAAAACTTAAAAATATCTTTCTATCTCTTGTGAATTATTATAATTTTTGTAAGTTGATTTCTTAAGATTTTTTTTTCAAATATGTTATCATAAGTATGTAGAAGCTAAATATATTTTTTTTAATTTTTTAATATTAATTTAGAAGTAAAATATTTTGTGATGCTGTAAAGGTTTGATCTTTTTATGCAATTCATCTTCTATCCCTATGAGCATGATTCTTTTGCTAGAGTTGAAGGTGATCCTTGTTTGTATTATTGAAGCGAAAGTGATCTTAATGCAACTTGGGTTAATTATGTGAAAAGGCTTAGTAACAATTAGGGTTTATGCGAAAGCCTATATATTCCTATTTGTTACTAACGAAAGTTATTTGATGAAAAGCATGATCTTTTATGCCTTTATGTGTTATTTTGCATGGTTATCGTTGTGGTGTTGATACCCTGACTTTGGAAGTCTTTAGTTTATTGAATTTATTTCATTGAAAATCTGCGTTCTGTGTTCGAAAATCTGCATCTTTACGTTTCTGTTCTTTGACGATCTGCATCGAGGAGGGTTTACTCGACATTGGTCTATGCTGAGTCTTTATTTCTGTTCGTCGATTTCTTTTTCTGTTTGTCGACAAAGTTTAGTTGATATCGAGTTACTCTTGTCGATATCGAGTAGTTTTGTGATTTCGTTTTCTTTTCTGCTTTTATTTGTTATTTCTGTCTTTCTTTCTGTCTGTTACTTCTTTTTGTGAGATTTACAGCTACCTGAGATCCGCTGACTCGCTTCCTCGTGGATCGATCCTAACTTCCCACTGCTACATCGGGAGGAGGTCTTGTAATTATTTGCGTGGGCACGAATCTGGTTTGATTTATATTTCTATATTTTAAACTCGATTTCCTCCTGCAACACAAGGCAAATAAAAACTAAGTTGAAATCCTAACTGAGGAAGCAGCAAACATTAACAATGCGATTCTTTTTAAAAAAACAAGACATGTAAAAACTATGTCCAGACCAAATACCTGACTGAGGAAAACAACCCTGAAAACCGTAGGAGCGTTTGACAGATATAAACGATAAATCAGCCAGTCTTGACTCTTCAAGAAACAAGATTGTCGCTGAGGGACAACGAAGAGAGCTGGTCGGTGTTGGCCTGTTGCTGTGCAACATTCCTCAGAACCTCCATGGCCTCTGCCACCTTGGACTTGAGAGCGTCAGGCGCCTTTGGCAGATCCAGCAGACGCGGTGTTACAGAAGGTGCCATTGGTACTGGCCTCATCTGAGAAAATTGTGCCTATTGAAGTCCAAAAAAAAAAGATTCAGTGAGGTCCCTAAAAACAATCTGAAGACAGGAAAAATTCACTAATGTGAAATACAATACTAAGGAAGTCCACGTTTAAACCTTTCCAGTTGAACCCCATTAACATCTATAAAAGTAACAAATGTGCAACATTGTTAATAACTAGCAGCCATTACCCATCTAAAATCCTTAGTGACAAACAAACGCTAGATGAGGAACACAAGAAATTAATCAATTCTAGCGTCATTTAAAGCTCGACATACCATCCTTACTATTTTCTTTGATAAATATACAAACCTTGCTCTTTCAACACTTCTATGATAAACATTGCCTCTGGTTGCCCAAACAATACACGCCTAGGATCATAAACATTTTAACAGATTTGTACGGACCCTTTTGGCCAACACAAAGAATTAAAATGCAATGTTAGATACAAATTGAACAGATCCCAGTGCAGCAAGAAGAGACTGTACATGAAATTATACAGAAGATTAGCAAGACAAAGATAGATCATAAAAGTCCTTAAGAATGTCATTATTAGAAACAAGAACACATTCAGACATACATATTGATTTCACATATAAGTTGGATGCCAAGCTTTATATGTAAAGAGCCAAAAGAAATGGAGATGAGAAGCATGTTATATGGTACTCAACTGGACAACATATCCAAATGAAAGAAAATTCAGACAATTTCCAAAAGCAAAAAATAGAACACATAGAGATTGAAAAAGAAACATCCATGACATGAGAACAGAGTGATAAACAAATTAACAAAATGACTTGAACTTGAGTATAAGAAATTAATCAAGTTGTAAATTAGTTATAGTCTTTCACACTCACCAAGTCACCATGATCTAACATTTGAAATCTTGCACAACTTGAACTTGAGTCTGAACCTACCGTGGATTTACCCGAAACTCCAATTCCAAGGCTAGAGCAATTAGATCAAAGTGCACCCACAAAAATGAAACATCAAGGATAAATTTAATTTGATATTATATGCCCAATGCTGATTTTCAGCAGGTGTTGGTTGCATCAGCTCTACTTTAGAGATAGAGTCATAGGAGTATTAATCTAAGAAAATAAAATCCTAACTTGGTGTTAAAGTGGCAGAGGATTAGGAAAACCTAGACAACTAGGATCGAACAATTAATAGAAGATATCAAACGGTGGAAAGAAAAATCAGATTAAACCTTTTGTCGAGGCAGGGTGTGGACGAGATTTGACTGAAGCATGATGAAAGGGCAAATCTAGTTTAGCAACCAGAGGCAACAACCTCGCCATCTTCAACATCTCACTTCTTCGTTTAAGTGAGATGAAAACAATAATAACCAAATGACTAAACCCTAGATTACACTAAAGCGTTTAAGTAACTAAAATGTAAGCTAAGATAAATGAAAACAAAACCCTAGAATGAATGAATCTCAAGAAAGTTACCTGAATGAGTATAAACCATCAGTAGGAGGCAAAAGAGGAAGAAACAGAGAGTAGCTAGCCCTAGATTCACAAAATTGAAACGAAAATTAGGCCGAGATCTGCAATTTGAATTGTGAATTGGAACAAACACTTGAATCTGCACTAAAAAAACTAAAGTAAATCGACATAAAAAATAGAGAGAGTTAGGAGAGTGACCTGAGGACGCGTGCGACTAGGATGATAGTAGGAGATGTTAAGAACAGCCGGTGGCCAGCGAGGGATCGAGAGGAAGGGTCGAAAGGACACCCAATCGCCATAAGAGAGAATCTTATGCTTGGGCTTCCATGGGCGCTCGATTTGTGGAGAGAAGCGAGAGGATTCGGTGGAGAGCGCTCGATCTAGAGAGAGAGCCAGAGAGGCGGAGAGACGAGAACCTCTTCAATCAAAATCGTTGAGAGAGAGAGGCAGAGAGAGCGCTGGATCTGGAGAAAGCACATGTCTGGGAACGAAAGCAGAGAGGCGGAGAGATTGGTTTTAGACTTTTAGGGTTTAGAACGAAAGCCCTAAAGCCCTACTTTTCACAACCCGTGAACTATACCCGCCCAAACAACTATCAAATTTTTTAAAGTTTTCATAAAAAAAAAATCAAATGCTTTAAAGTGTAATAGTATATATAGTACTACTGTAATACGGAGTAGTATATTTCTCTTTCTTTTATTTCTTTAACTTTTTTTATTCCTTTTTTAACAAAAAAAAATTACTCAATTAAGCCACGGGACTCCACTGCCGTGGCTATGCAATCATAAAAATCAACTCAATTGCCACGGCAAATTCGAGCCGTTGCTACCACATGTGGCTAGTTTATGTTTTTTTTCTCATAGCCATGGCAAACCCTGCCGTTGCTACCATTCGTGGCTAATTTTTTTTTTTTAACACATTGGCCATGGCAAATTCTTTGCCGTTGCTACCAGGCGTGGCGAATATGATTTTTTTTTTGTAGTGCTCGCGGGTGACAGATGATGGATGTTTGAAACATCCGGCAAACGGGGAAGCCTGGCAAGAATTTGATAGACTGTACCCTCATTTCTCTCATAACGCGAGGAATGTGCGGCTTGGTCTAGCAACTGATGGATTCAATCTATTTGGGAATATGACAACTTCACACAGTACATGTCCTGTCATTTTACTTCCATATAATTTACCGCCATCGATGTGTGTTGTAGGGAGGAAATCGAGTTTAAAATATAATGAAATAGATCAAACCAGAGTTGTGCCCACGCAAATGATTACAAGACCTCCTCCTGATGTAGCAGTGGGAAGTCAGGACCGATCCTCGAGGAAGCGTGTCAGCGGATCTTAGGTAGTGGAGAAATCTCACAGGCAGAAAATCAAACAGACAGACAGAAATAACAGAGAAAAGCAAAAAAGAAACGAAAACAGAAAACTTTGGTCGATATTGAGTGCTGTTACTCAATATCGAGTAGAAAAATCGACCAACAATTCTCAATATCGACTGACAATAGAAACAGAACACAAGTGCAGAAATCTGGTCGATATCGACTAAGAAAAATCGACAGAAGGCAACTCAATATTGACTGCAGAACTTTGAAAACTCGGAACTTTGTGAAATAAATCAATGAAATAAAAGACTTCCAAGATCAGGGTTTCAACACCACAACGATAACCATGTAAAATAACACATAAAGGCATAAAAGATCATGTTTTTCATCAAATAACTTTCGTTATTAACAAATAGGAAGATAGAGGCTTTCGCATAAACCCTAATTGTTACTAACCCTTTTCACATAATTAATCCAAGTTGTATTAAGATCACTTTCGTTTCAATAACACAAACAAGGATCACCTTCAACTTTCGCAAATGAATCATGCTTGCAGGGATAGAAGACGAATTGCATAAAAAGATCAAACCTTCACCGCATCACCTCACATGGCTACCGTCGGACTCACCCCGACCCTAGAAGTGGGTGGACTACTCGCTCTTCATAAAAAATAGACTCATCAATAATAAAAGAAAATAACTTTGCATTAAAATGAAACTAAAAAGAATGCTTACAACCGAACAAGTCAAATCCGCTCTCACCTCTCCACCTTGCTCTCGCCACAAGCTCTCTCTCTCTCTCTCTCTCTCTCTCTCTCTCTCTCTCTCTCTCTCTACTTACTACCTCTTCTCCTTCTCTAGAATTGAATGAATAGAAATCAACCCCTAAGGCTTTATTTATAGGTTTCATTCCCTCTCTAATTAGGAAAGAATTACCTATTTATATCTATATCTATCTAATTTATTAAGATAAAAACATGGAAATAAAGAAATAAATCTCTAAAGGAATTATATCTAAAGTAGGTAAACATCTCTTCCTCTTGATAGCACTTGATAGATCTTGATGGAATTTGCTCTCGAAAATATCTCCATTGGATTCGGGATAGAATCTTAACAAGAAGTCGGTTAAGCTCGGAATCGGCCTCTGTGGGTCCAGTCGATATCGACTAGCATGACTCGATATCGACCTGGCATTTTTCGTCTTCAGCTTCAGACACTCAATATCGGCTCTCAGGGTCAAAATCGAGTTTGGTGTTACTTGATATCGAGTTAGGGTACTCGATATCGACTTGCTCCTTTCTTTGCTCAGCTTCTTGACTCGATTCTGGGGCGTTGACTCGATATGGCCAACTCGATATCGACTAGGACATGTCGATATCGACCTTTGCTTTTCTTCCTTCGGCTTCCTGGGTCGATTTCTGGCCTCCAGGAGAAAAATCGACCAAAATTAGGTCGATATCGACCAAGTCTAGTCGAAATCGACCTCCTCTGTATTTTCTGGCATTCTGCTCTGTTCTTGAAACGCACTTTTCCGAGTCCTTGTTCGTCGGATTGACGCATATGAGCATGCGTTGGAAAGCTCTTTCCGAGGGCTACAACTCTGATGAAGACTTTAAAACTTTATTTGAAATGATGAATGGCGAAAAGTGGGCTTTTCTCCAGCTGCACCATCCTTAGCTTCTTCATGACTTTCCTTTAAGCTCCAAAGTGCGTTCGATTTCTGCGAATTATAACAAAAACTTGTGTACACCTCCATATATTGCAAATAAACATAAACTACACAAATTATGTATTATTCTAACCCAAATGCATGAAATACATGCAGAAATCGATATAAAAGTCAATATAAAACATGGCAAAATAGGCTCACATCAAACACCCCACACTTAAGCTTGCTTGTCCTCAAGCAATACTTTTAATTGTCATACAGGGGAAGAAATCAAAACTCTCAACATCATAAATTCATTCTTATATGTCCCTGCAATCAATTACCATCCTTGAAAAGGTACTAGTGTCACAAATCCATGCATGTGCAATTTAAAAGCAACATCTACTCACAAAAGGAGGGTTATACAAAAACAATTCATGTGACAAAGCATTAATAATCAAGATGACTTTAATTTAAGCTCAATAAGGAGTAGATTGGTAAAAGGCTAGAGGTGGGCAATTTTTGGCAATGTGGTGCTAATGATCCGGGGAAATGGAGTACAATCCAAACTTTCATACCACATTCCTTCTTCATAAGAATCATCACCTTTCGCTCATTCGCTTATTGCTTTTTTCAATATTATGCTTTTACCTCTCTAACCTCAGCACTGCCTTCTCGCGAGTCACAAACATGGGTGTCATGAATGGCCCCGGATACTTAGTGCTTCAGACTCCTCACCTGTGTGTCCCATCTCACTGAACTATTATCTCAGCGAGCAGGGTCGATCTACCTTTATCTCCTGAGGTGATCGGATTTTTTCTCACTCATTAAATTTTCCATATATTTTAAACTTTCCTGCCAAACTCCAATAATGATAACAACAACCCAAACACCATATAACATCTCCATAATGTAACATCATTCTCAACATAATCCCCGGATAAGGTAAAGAATGGAAATATTTAGATCATGTGGAGCAATAATTGAAATAAGGCATAATATGGCTTTTTGTGATGCATAATCATAGGTAAGGCTGGGATATAACAATATGAGCATTATATGGAAATATAAAGTCCTCCATCCTTTTATCATGCAACATGTCAAAAGCAACATCAAATTTTACCTCCTTTCATGGTTTTCATAAAAGTAATGCACTTCATTGTGACTTCTCCTTACTAGACAATTTCATGCTATATCTCTAATGAATCCAATTTTGCATCGTCGACTTCAATAAAGCTTCCATGACACTTATCAAAATTTTCAATGGGGATCATTTTTTTCAAACTTGGGAAAACATGCATGTAAGCACATAAATATATAATGAATTCCAAAATAGCCATGTATAAGCGATTCAAGAAATAATGCACAAATAATGTCAAATATATCAAATATGCATCAAGTAAGCCCTTCCCCCACCCCATACTTAAACATTACAGTGTCCTCACTGTATAAAAAAATAAGGGTAAAGAAAGAAACTCACTAGCTGAGGTGTGCTAATCATCAGAATCGAGTACTATGTTGCTGGGCCAAGTCCGATTTTAGCTTGCTTCTATCCCCATGGACCTGAAAAAATGTAGAAGAGAAATACCCACAATAGAAAAACTAAAAGTTCAAAACCAAAAACAAACAAAAGCAACAATGTCCAAAAGTCCCAAAAAATAAATGTCTATTTACAAGCTCTAGATTTTATAGTCGCTAGGCCGACTTTCCATTAAGCTCAAGGTGGTATTTGCAGGGCCCATGTAGCTTGGGCTTCAAATAGGACTCCATTCTTGTCCATCAGCTGCAATCCTCCTGGATGGATCTTGTTCACTGTGAAGGGCCCCATCTTCTTCTTGTTGAATTTGTTGGGAAACCAATGATCCTTTCATTTGGCAACATAGACTTTGTCACCAACTTCATACTCTTTGGGCTCATCATTGGAAATCCTACATAAGTGCACATACCGAGGCAAACCTCTCCCATACATAGATAGATCTTTAATGGAAATAGGAGAAGAAGGATCCATACCTTGGCTTACCTTCGCAGAATCGGATATCGGAAGCTCCTGAGAATCTGGACGATTTCGAGTTAGGTTACTCGATATCGAGTTTTGTTGCTCTTTAGGTGGACTCTCAGTCGATATGGAGGGAGATGGGTCGATTTTGTCAAGTCGATATTGAGTAAGGTCACTCGATATCGAGTTGACTTGCTCAATATTGGCTGGCTTCTGCTCAACAGGAGGAATCGACTCGGCAAAGATTGGTCGATATCGACCTGGGCAAGTCGATATCGAGTGGTGCTGCTCCAAATCGGCTTGGCTCGGCTCAACAAGAGGAATCGACTCAGCAGATGCAGGTCGATATCGACCAAAGGTGGTCGATATCGAGTCGTTTTCCTTGATATTCCTCTGCTCGATATCTGGTGGGGATGTCTCGGCATGGGGAGGTCGATATCGACATGTGGTAGTCGATATCGAGTGCCTTTGTGGCTCTGTCGACTTCTCCGGGTCAATATTGACCCCATACTTAAGACTTGGCAAAGCATCCGAAAAATAGTTAGTCCAAATCGACTTACCTGGGTCTATGTCGATTGGATTCTCTGCATCTTCGTTCAGGATGACCATGATCTCTTCCACCTGGGCTTCCATATCCCTTTTTTCTAGCTCTTCGGGAGTCATATTTCTTACCTTAGGCTCCCCGCAAGTAATGTAACCAGCTGATATAGACTTTAACTTCCATAGGACATGTATGCCTTCCAGTTTTATTAAAGGAATACTCAATTACCTCATCGCTGATGTTGAAAGTGAGCAGTCCCTTCCTTACGCTTATATTGGCATCCACAGTCGCCAAGAAGGGTCTTCCTAGAATAATAGGACAAGCAGGGTCCTCCGCCATATCAATAACTAGAAAATCAGTAGAGACAAAATACTTACCTACTTGTACTGGCACATTGTCCACCATGCCTGTTGGGATGACCACCGTGTTGTTTGCCATATAAAGCTTAGCATCCACAGGCTCTAGGGCACCTATCTTAGTCTTGGACCATATTGATAGAGGCATTATACTCACACTGGCTCCAAGATCACATAATGCATTAAATTTATATTGACCAAATCCAATGGTTATAGCAAACTTACCGGGATCTGGCCGTTTCTCAAGTATGTTCATCTGGCTGCACTCCTCTGCGATCTTAGCCATTGACCGCTTTTTGCTTAGGATCTCCTTGAGGAACTTGGCATATGATGGCATTTCATTAAGAGCTTCTGTGAGGGGAATGGTGACATTGAGCCTCTGAAGCATCTTGATGAAGCACTGAAATTTCTTCTCTGCTAGGTCCTTTGGAGATTTTGTCGGGAAATGCAGCTTTTTCTTAGTTGGAGGTGCTAAAGACTGGTCGACAGGGACAGTAGGCTGGTCGACATCGACTACAGGTTGGTCGATATCGAGTTGGTGCTGGTCGACATCGGCTACAGTAGTCGACTTTGGCTTGGGCACAGCCTTCTGGTCGATATCGAGGAGAGTTTGGTCGACGTCGAGTAAGTTTTGGTCGATATCGACTGGCTTGCTCGATGTCGAGTTGTCTGCTGCATCCTTCTCCTCTGTATTCTGATCGGCTGTTTCCATCTGTCTCCCACTCTTTAGATTCATTGCTGCTACTTGCCCTGCAAGTTTGCCTTTAGGATTGGGCTCAGAAGATCTATGGAGCGTACCTAAATGTCTGGGGACGCCTGCTGCTAGTTGGCCAATCTGTGTGTCAATCGATTTCCTCCAGACATCGATTTCTCTAAGCCTAGCGTTGAAACCATGTATCTGAGTGTAGACGGAATTGAAGGACTGTTTGGTGTCTGAATGGTTCCTCCGTATTTCCTCAAGGATGGTCTGTAGGTCATCCTTCTTCTGGTCCCTTTCCGGATGTCCTGGAGCTCGGTGTGGCGGGGGGTTCCTAGAGGCACGTTGGTTCCATTGTGGTTGCTGAAACCTTTGGTCCCCCATATAGCGATTGGGACCCCCAGCGTAAGCTACCTCTTCGTGGTTTTCTGCCATCCTGACTTGCTCTGTGTGTGGGCACTCAGTAGTGGTGTGCCGCTGTGATCCGCATTCGATGCAAGGCTGGTTGACAGAAAGATACTTGACTTGCTTGAGGAGCTTGCGATTCTGATCTCTGTAGTATTGCTCCTTGACATCTGGGTCAATCTCCTTTGAAGGCTCATAGAGGGGCATGGATGGGGCTGACCTGGCATAGGCATTCTCATCATAGTTTGTCGGAGTCCCATACTTATTGTCGTAGTTGGTAAGCTTGTCGAGGGTAGCCCATGCGTCAGCTGGCGGCATTGTCAGATTATCATAATGAGTATACTAGTTGATCCTATCCTTAGCGGCCATGTCAAGAGAATTGAAGAAGATGTCCTGAAGAACATAGGGTGGTTGTCCATGTGTGGGGCAGGATCGCAGTAGATCCTTATATCATTCCCATGCTTTTGCCAGCGTCTCCACAGGCTTCTGTTTGAAAGTTGTAATCTTCTAGCGGAGGAACGTTGTCTTGGCAGGAGGAAAGAATTAGTTGAGAAATTCCTACTTTACTTCAGCCCATGTTGTTAGAGATCGTGGAGGGAGACCTTCAAGCCACTTCAATATTGGACCGGCCAGAGACCATCGAAAAGCTTTCATCTTGACATATTCCAGAGTAGTACCTTCAGCAAGAGTATGACACATGTCAGAAAAATTGGTAATATGTTCAAGAGGGCATTCATTAAATCTTCCATAGAAGGCATTCTTTTTATTCTCAATTAGGAAAGGAGTGCGAATTTCAAAATTATTTTCAGGGATTAGAATGGCCGATTCAGACACGACGAGAGTCGGGTGCATGTAATCCTCTGCAGTGGTAGGGTATTGGGCAAGCTCAGCTTTCGCTTGCCTCCTTCGCTCAGCTTTCTGCACAGTGCGTGCTCTCTCAGTGGTGAGAGAAGTATCCTTGGCGGCTTGTTCCCTCTGTATCAGCTGGTGTTGTGTTTCTGCGGCTGCCATGGCTCTTTTTAATTTAGCGTGGACGTGTATAAGGCGTTCCGGGTCGTCTAAGGCGTCAAACTCAGGCTGTTGACCAGAACGGCGCATACACTGTAAAATCAAAACTTAAAGAAAAAATGAGATCTAACTACCTAAGGCACGAATGATTGCTTCCCCGGCAACGGCGCCAATTTGTTGTATGGAGGAAATCGAGTTTAAAATATAATGAAATAGATCAAACCAGATTCGTTCCCATGCAAATGATCACAAGACCTCCTCCTGATGTAGCAGTGGGAAGTCAGGATCGATCCTCGAGGAAGCGTGTTAGCGGATCTCAGGTAGCGGAGAAATCTCACAGACAGAAAATCTAACAGAGAAAAGCAGAAAAGAAACGAAAACAGAAAACTTTGGTCGATATTGAGTGTTGTTACTCAATATCGAGTAGAAAAATCGACCAACAATGCTCAATATCGACTGACAACAGAAACAGAACAAAAGTACAGAAATCTGGTAGATATCGACTAAAGCAACTCGATATCGACTAAGAAAAATCAACAGAAGGCAACTCAATAACCATGTAAAATAAATCAATGAAATAAAAGACTTCCAAGATCAGGTTTTCAACACCACAACGATAACCATGTAAAATAACACATAAAGGCATAAAAGATCATGCCTTTCATCAAATAACTTTCGTTATTAACAAATAGGAAGATAGAGGCTTTTTCATAAACCCTAATTGTTACTAACCTTTTTCACATAATTAATCCAAGTTGCTTTAAGATCACTTTCGCTTCAATAACACAAACAAGGATCACCTTTAACTTTCGCAAAAGAATCATGCTTGCAAGGATAGAAGACGAATTGCATAAAAAGATCAAACATTTACCGCATCACCTCACATGGCTACCGTCGGGCTCACCCCGACCCTAGAAGTGGGAGGATTACTCGCTCTTCATCATCAATACACTCATCAATAATAAAAGGAAATAACTTTGTATTAAAATGAAACTAAAAAGAAAGCTTACAACCGAACAAGCCAAATCCGCCCCCGCCTCTCCACCTTGCTCTCGCCACAAGCTCTCTCTCTCTACTTACTACCTCTTCTCCTTCTCTAGAATTGAATGAATAGAAATCAGCCCCTAAGGCTTTATTTATAGGCTTCATTCCCTCTCTAATTAGGAAAGAATTACCTATCTATATCTATATCTATCTAATTTATTAAGATAAAAACATGGAAATAAAGAAATAAATCTCTAAAGGAATTATATCTAAAGTAGGTAAACATCTCTTCCTCTTGATAGCACTTGATATATCTTGATGGAATTTGCTCTCGAAAATATCTCTATTGGATTCGGGATAGAATCTTAACAAGACGTCGGTTAAGCTCGGAATCGGCCTTTGTGGGTCCAGTCGATATCGACTAGCATGACTCGATATCGACCTGGTATTTTCCATCTTCAGCTTCAGACACTCAATATCGGCTTTACTCGATATCGAGTTAGGGTACTCAATATCGACTTGCTCCTTTCTTTGCTCAGCTTCTTGACTCGATTCTGGGGCGTTGACTCAATATGGCCAACTCGATATCGACTAGGACATGTTGATATCGCCCTTTGCTTTTCTTCCTTCGGCTTCTTGGGTCGATTTCTGGCCTCCAGGAAAAAATCGACCAAAATTAGGTCGATATCGACCAAGTCTGGTCGAAATCGACCTCCTCTGTATTTTCCAACATTCTGCTCTACTCTTGAAACGCACTTTCCTGAGTCCTCGTTTGTCGGATTGACGCATATGAGCATGCGTTGGAAAGCTCTTTTCGAGGGCTACAACTCTCATGAACACTTTAAAACTTGATTTGAAATTATGAATGGAGAAAAGTGGGCTTTCCTCCAGCTGCACCATCCTTAGCTTCTTCATGACTTTCCTTTAAGCTCCAAATTGCGTTTGATTTCTGCGAAATATAACAAAAACTTGTGTAGACCTTCATATATTTCAAATAAACATAAACTACACAAATTATGTATTATTCTAACCCAAATGCATGAAATGCATGCAGAAATCGATATAAAAGTCAATATAAAACATGGCAAATTAGGCTCACATCAATGTGCATGAAGAAGGAGTTCAACATGTTGACATTGCTGATCCCAGGTCCGAAGTCACCTGGGAAGTGTCTAAGTGTTTTCCTGGAGCCATTGGTCGACGAGTTGCTTCAATTATGGCACACTGGAGTCTGTACGGTTGATCGTTACTCGCAATCAACTTTCACAATGAAAGCAGCTGTGTTGTGGACTATTAGTGACTTTCCTGGTTTAGGGATGCTAGCGGGGTCAGCCACTAAGGGGTATAAAGCATGCCCTAACTGTTTGAATGATATCTCATCAACATTCGAATGCGGGAGAATGGTCTATGATGGTCACCGTAGATGGCTTCCGTTAAACCATCCTTGGCGGACAACAGGTCATGCTTTTAATGGGCAATCTGAGCTACGGTCAAGGCCGCTTGACGTTAATGGGGAGGAACTCCTAGCACGAATTGATAGGTACAAAATTCTTTTTATCATTCTTTATATCATTTCCAGAAAAACATCAATTCTTTAAATCATTCTTTCTGTTGTTACTATCATTTCTATCATTTGTTTTATATCAGTTGCACGTACCCCACCCTCAGTTCGCACGAGCAGTTCAAGGCTCCGTACAATTCTAGAAATATACTTTTTTGGACTCATAGATCCATATCTGGAGATTGCCTTATTGGTCGTACACGAAAGTGAGATATTGTCTTGATGTCATGCACATTGAGAAGAATGTGTTTGACAACATCATCGGAACCATTTTTTGTATTGAAGGAAAGTCCAAAGATGGTCTCCAAGCCCGCACAACTTTAAGAAAAAAAGGGGTGCGGAAATCTCTACATGCAAGGGGTAATGGTCAACTTCCTCCTGCACCATACACAGTCCGGTCCGATTATCTTGAGGAGGTGTTTGAATAATTTGGTGATGTGAAGTATCCTCATGGTTACGCTGGATGTTTGAAAAGTCGTGTATGCGTATGAGAGAAAAATTTTGTCGGATTGAAGACACACGATTGCCATGTAATGCTTCAACGTCTTATTCCAATCGTTATTCGGCCGTACTTACCAGTTTCCGTTGTCACGACTTTAGTGGCCCTATGCAAATGGTTTCTAAAATTAAGTTCTAAAGAATTAAGGAAAGAGGAAGTTCGACTAATGGAAGATGAGATAGTATAGATTCTATGCAGCTTTGAGATGACTTTTCCTCCTCACTTCTTCACCATTATGGTCCATCTCCTAGTTCATCTTCCTCGCCAAGTGTTGTTCACCGGCCCTGTGCATTACACCTGGATGTATCCAATAGAACGGTACATTTCTTACTATCATATTTAATTCCGTTTAATTTATTCCTTCTGTTCATATGGTCGCATTGAAATTATACTCATCCTATTTCAGACAACTTGGCGCATACAAGAAATATGTCGTCAACCCTCGTTACCTAGAAGGGACCATTACCACACGTTACATCGCAGAAGAGGCAGTGACCTATTGTAATTTGTACTTGGAGGTTGGAGAAGGTCAGGAAGGGACATCAACCACTACTCCTTCTGTGTTCGATATTTCTGTTGTTTCCGAGCTTGTGCGCCCACAAGGCTATAATTCACGTGCACGACTAAGAGCAGAGGATATTTTGGAGGCTCATTAGCAAGTCTTACTTAATTGTGATGAAGTGTCATCCTACTTAGATGCACACGAGGAGATCTACACACAACATTATCCAGATCACAATGACAAGGATCGCAGGTTGCATTTCCATCGCTATTTCATCGGATGGGTAAGCATTCTTCTTAGTTATGTTATTCATGGGTTTGAATGGTTTATTTTCATCGTTGCACTAAGTAATGGACACTTATTTACAGATCTATGGACAACAAAGAGACGAGGCTATATCTGTTCAACCAAAGATTCTTAATTTGGCGAGAAAACCCCAACTCCATAGGATTTACTCATCATGTGTTGTGAATGGGTGAAGTTCGTGTCGTGGAAAAGAGATAGAAAATTGCTTACCCAAAATTGTAGAGTGAAGGTAAGTATAGAGGACACCGAATATTACAGGATCCTTGAAGCCGTGGTTGAACTGTTGTACGCCAACGACATGCCAGTGGTGCTATTAAAGTGCAAATGGTATGACACTGATCCCAATAATCTCAGTATCACGCATATGATTGATCATGGGTTGTTATCTATTGACACGAAAAGCAGTTGGTATGATGATTCTCCATTCTGTCTGGCAACCACGGCAAAGCAAGTGTTCTATGTTGATGGCCCAAAGGTGGGCGATGGATGGAAGGTGATGAATGTAATGTCACATAGGAATATCTATGATGCTAGAACCTTGGCGACAATCGAAGGTGATATCATTCCAGGCGAAGATGAAGCCTATCAAGAGGACGCCCCTGCCATTACTGGGCATTTTAACCTTGCCGTTGATCTCCAACTATTCAGCCATGTAGAAGAGAGTGACGATGAAGAAGAGAGCGAAGATATCGAAGCTGAGGAAGACCAAGAGGTCGAAACTGAAGAAGAAGCCTCCGAAGAGGATGGGATTGAAACGGAAGGCGAGGACGGTGAAGACGTCGAGGACGGGGAAGACATCGAGGACGAAGAATGAAGCAAAACATATGATCAAGGCCGAGATTTCTAAATTTCGTTTTAGATGAAGATGTATGAATTTCTAATTTCTGTTTGAGATCGTGATTTGAGAGGCCGTTTCTTACCAAGATACATTGGTTTTAGTTTTATATCATATATTCGTTCTAATTTTATAGACGATCAGTTTAACCAAATACCCGAATTTCATATTTAAATATATATAAGTGGTATAAAAACTAAAAAAAATCTTACAAATATTAAATATATGAATTTATATTTATACAAGTTCATATTTTTTTATACCTAATGTTATATTTAATTATAAAAGTTATATTTTTTTATATAACCTTTATAAAAGTTATTATCAACACCTACAAAGTTACAAACATATAAATACCATATAAACATAAATAAATTGATGTATTTGGCGGGATAATATTCGGCCTAAATTTTCAATGAAATTTTTTAACTCTAGATTATTCAAGGGACAAACATAACCTCCGTTCGTGTCTTGAATGAATTTCAATTAGGCGGGATTTTCCCCCCACTCTTTTCACTGTGTTGACGTGTCGTTCGGATGGCCACACAATCCCTCTCACTTCTCAAGAACCTCTTCAGAAATCAAACCCTCCTCTCTCTCTCTCTCTTTCTGAAACACCAAACCAAACCCTCCTCTCTCTCTCTCTCTCTCTCTCTCTCTCTCTCTCTCTCTCTCTCTCTCTCTCTCTCTCTCTCTCCGCCGATTCCTCTTCACTCTCACCAAACCCCAAACCCTCACCACCGATTCCTCTTCACTCTCACCATCACCACCTCCGATTCCGCCCTCTTCACACTCACCACCATCGAGCCCGGCCTCCATCATGTCAGCAAAAAAGTCAAAGAAGATCCATGTTCGCCAAAGGGTTACTCCACCACCGCCGAGCCCGGTCACCACTCCACAACCGGCCGCCACTCCACAACCGGCCACCACTCCACAACCGGCCATCACTCCTCGGAGGTCACCTCGGGTCCCAACTCAGCCCGCGTCACCACCACCACATCCGCCAACTCAGCCCGCGTCACCTTCACCACCTCCGCCAACTCCTCTCGCGTCACCACCACTACCTCCGAGGCCAACTAAGCCGGCGTCACCACCACTTCGGAGGAGCCCTAGGAAGCCACCAGTTCCTCGGAAGCCACCACCCCTGAAGAGACGAATGGTACGGGGTGACTCTTCCTCGCCAGCAACCATGGCCTCCTCTCCAACACCGACGGACACCACCCGACAGGCGCCTCCCCCTTTTTCAGTGGTTGCATCAGAAGATGAGTCCACCACCCCTCTGGACTCTCCTCCGTCTGTCGGTGGCGCACGGGCTCGGTCAACCACCCCTCCGGTCTCCTCTTAGTCAGTCAGTGCCTCACGAGCTCCGTCGACCTCCCCTCCACCCCCTCCTCTGACCGTCGGTGGAGACCAGGCTGAGGAAGAACCCCAGGAAGTCTATCTACCAATAAGAGGTTGGTTTTTTATAATTTAAGATGTTTTAGGGTTAATTGATTCCCCAATTTTTATCTTTGTTTGATGATTTCAGAGAGAATATGGATTTGTAGGGTTTATCTTTGTGTTAGGGTTTTCTGATTCCCCAAATTGTAGGCTTTGTATGTGTCTTTGCTTATCTAATCGTTGCCTTCATGATTTGTAGGGAAAGGAAGAACTGTGGTGAGTAACAAGACTATGCAGATAGTGAGGGTCACTGGAAAGATAAAGATTTCGTGGTTGGAGTTCCATGGAAACCCCGAGCTCAACGAATACAGTTTGCTGATCAGGGATATAGGGACTGTTGTGAAGACACACGTGCTAATGCTAGCCTCCTCCTTCGAGCAGCTTGAGAAGAAGCACAAGGATACGCTTGCCGCTTACCTGGATGTAAGCAATTGTTCTCTTCCCTTGTACTATTTTGTCTGCTAGTTTATAAGTTGTTGTCAATAAATTGAGGTGTTTATTTTGCTGGATTGTATAATGTGTTATGAGATTGGTATTTGATGTTTGTTAGTTGTCAATTTCTTAGGAGTTAATGTTAAAAGTGCAGCTATACTATGCAAAGTTAGTTAAAGAGTTTGTTAGAATTCAATGGATGAGATCACTTGTAGTGTCACGTGTGTCATTGTATATAAATACATAAACTCTCTCCACTGTCAATTCATTCAGTTCACTTGTAACAAACTATGAGGAAATACAGAATGGTTTTCCCTCTTTCATTTTCTTCATTTTCTATTCTTCATTTCACCTTCATATGAGATTGATCTTGACTGTTTCACAATCTCAATTGCTCATCACTTAAATACCCTTTGCTTTCTTCACTTGCATTCTCACTGAATGGTAGTTAGTTGTTCACTTGCATTCACATACGTAGTTGTTTTGTGTTCACTTTCCTGATAATGAATGACAGTTAGTTGTTCACTCAACGATAGTTAGTTGTTCACTTTGCTTTATTCACTTGCATTATCATGGTCTGATAATGATATATGATAATGTAGGAACTGTTTTCTTCACTTTGCTTTCTTCACTTGCATTCTCACTTGCAATAAACTGTTTTCTTCACTTGCATTCTGATGGTTAGTTGTTATGTGTTCTGAATGCAACAAAATGTTTTCTTCACTTGCATCTATTCATTTTCACTTTGCTTTGCCCATCTTTCATGTTTTGTGTTCTCTCATTTTCACTTTGTAGACTATGTACGTTATATCTCCTGATGATGAAAAATTGAAGAAGTATATTGAGACACAAGCAGCATCAAGATACCGCAGTTGGAAGTACAAGTGTCATTCCCACTTCTTGAAGCATGGTCCACCCATACCTCTTGAGTTCAAACTCCGTCCTGAGTAATGGCGCTACCTTGTCGAGAAGGAGTTCCTCGCCCCTGAAAAACTGGTTAGCTTTTTTTGTGTATTTTTCATTCAACTGTTTCCATATGTTTACTGTTCTCTGATGTTTATATGTTGTTGTGTCTTTAGAGGAAATAAGCAACCGTAACAAGCTCAACAGATCTAAGAATCCCAAGCCTATCAAGCACCACTCAGGGCCTAGACCTGTGTGCTACCGGGCAGAGCAGTTGTACAAGGACGGACACTTGGCCCCTTTTTGTTGTGAGCCGAATCTGCCATGTTTTATAGTTACTTTTATATCATTTTCTGCATACATTTCATGCACTTGGGCTAAGATAGTACAGAATCTATGTAGTTTATGCTTATTTGCCAAACTACGGAATCTACACTAGTTTCTGTTTAAATTCGCAGAATTCAAAGCAATTTACAGCAGTTCTGAGAAAAGGAGAAAAGCTCGAAAGTCAACTACAGAAGTCTAAGGTCAAGGAGCAGCAGAACCAGGACAAATCAAGCTGGAAGCAAGGAAAAATCGACTCGACAACATCAAGTCGATATCGACTTCATTTAGTCGATATTGAGTGCCAGAAGTCGATTTCACCCAAAGTTGGCCAGAATCGAGAAAGCTGGAGAACATTGGTCGAGATCGACTTCCTTTAGTCGATATCGAGTTAGGCACATATCGAGTCAGAGACACCAGACATCGACAAGTGAAGCTGGGAGTTGGAGCAGGTTAGTCGATATCGACAACATTTGGTCGATATCGAGGAAACACTTGGTCGATTTTCATGTCTGGAGCCGAGATCGACGAAGCTGAGCTGAAACCGAGCAGAGGTTAGTCCATGTCGAGGAAAATTCCTCGATATCGAGGACAACCAAAGTCGACATGTGTCCTGTTAGCCGATATGGAGTTGCTGAGCACAAGACGAAGAAAACGCTAGTCGATATCGAGGACTCCTACTCGATATCGAGGACATCTCAGTGGCGGATTTCGAGCTATCCGAATATCTTGTTAAGGTTCTATCCCGAAGCCGATGGTGATATTTTCGAGACCAAATTCTATCCACATCTATCAAGAGCTATCAAGTCAAGGGAGAAGATATTTTATCCACTTTAGATATAGTCCTAGTGATTTAATTATTTATTTCCATTATTTTATCTTAAGTAATTAGATAGATGGATATAGATATAGATAGGATATTCTTTCCTAATTAGAGAGGGAATGAAGCCTATAAATAAGGCCTTAGGGGCTGGTTTCTAAGCATTCAATTTCAGTTACAAGTAGTTACATAGAGAGAGTAGATGAGAGAGCTTGTGGCGAGAGAAGTTGGAAAGGCGAAAGCGGATTTGGCTTCGATTGGTTGTAAGCTTTCTTTAGTTTATTTAATGCAAAGTTACTTCCTTTTATTATTGATGTCTTTCTTGATAATGAAGAGCGAGTAGTCCACCCACTTCTAGGGTCGGGGTGAGCCCGACGATAGCCATGTGAGATGATGCGGTAAAGGTTTGATCTTTTTATGCAATTCGTCTTCTATCCCTATGAGCATGATTCTTTTGCGAAAGTTGAAGGTGATCCTTGTTTGTGTTATTGAAGCAAAAGTGATCTTAATACAACTTGGATTAATTATGTGAAAAGGGTTAGTAACAATTAGGTTTATGCGAAAGCCTCTATATTCCTATTTGTTAATAACGAAAGTTATTTGATGAAAAGCATGATCTTTTATGCCTTTATGTGTTACTTTGCATGGTTATCGGTGTGGTGTTGATACCCTGGCCTTGGAAGTATTTTAGTTTATTGAATTAATTCATCGAAATCTGTGTTCTGCGTGTGAAAGTTTGCATCTTTAAGTTTCTGCTGTTTGTCGATTTCGAGCAGGTTCTTGTCGATATCGAGTAGGGTACTCGATATCGAGGAGAGTTTTACTCGACATTGGTCTTTGCTAGTCTTTGTTTCTGTTAGTCGATTTTTGTTTCTGGTGTCGATTAGCTTTAGTCGATATCGAGGTCTTTTAGTCGATATCGAGTAAGTTCTGTTGCTTTGCTTTATTTTCCGCTTTTATTTGTTGTTTCTGTCTTTCTGTCTGTGAGATTTACAGCTACTTGAGATCCGCTGACGTGCTTCCTCGTGGATTGGTCCTGACTTCCCGCTGCTACATTAGGAGGAGGTCTTCTAATTATTTGCGTGGGAACGAATCTGGTTTGATTTATTTCATTATATTTTAAACTCGATTTCCTCCTACAACACTTTTGTGGAAGCTTCAATAGACGAATACCTCTAGGACGATGAAGACGAGTCAACTGTGGTGAGTGTGTACTGACGGTTTAGCTATCTCTGACTTCTAGGATGTCATTGCTGAGTTCCTTAGATGATTTTATTGTGTAGGATGCTAATGTTTTCTTTGTGTTCCCAGGAAATTACGCAGCAAGCAATTGACGACTATGTGAGTTCGCGACCAGAGGAAGAAGACAATGATGTCCTACCAGTAGCTACCCAGTGTGAAATAATCGTCAAGGGCTTTGGAGAGAGGAGGGGCACTTCTGTACGAGGTAAACCAACTTAGGATAAGGCTTTAAAATGAGTTAAATAATTGATCAGTTATATATATAACTTGATGAGTATATATATTATAATTACTATCGGTTATATATGCAAATATATAAGGCTTCAAAGTGAGTTCAATTATATATAATTTCATTCATCTCAAACTGAGTTAGGAACTTTACAAGATGATTTTCGTAACTTTACATCATTTAAGAGCTACATTACACCAAGAATTCCAACTGAATAAGAGCATGAAATTTGATTTTTTTTTACTTTACCATCATATTTTAGGAACCAATGTCATACTTTACCATCATATTTTCGGAACTTAATATCTATGTAATTTTCACTTTCTTTGCCTTCATTTAGGGATGGGCGCGGCTGTCAAGAAGACTCTAAGGAAGCGAGGGGATGATTGGTCCACTCTAGGCCCGGCAAAAAGACAAGAGCTGGAAGACCAAGCTAGGGAGACTACTGAGCGAGCAAGGAAGGCTGAGGAGGACGCCAAGCTAACCAATGAAAAATATGATCAGATGAAGGACAAACTAGAGCACTTTGAGAGGCTGATGGCTCGACACTTCCCTACCGAAGTGCAGGTTTGAGCACTTGGCGATCTAGGTAGGTGACAATTAACAAGAACTTGGTTGCAGCTTGCACAGCTTATTTGCTTCACTTTTGGGTTAGTTTGTGCAACTTTTGGGTCACAATTCTAGACTTGTAAGTGCAGTTTATGTTTGAACATGGTGTTTCTAAACTTTATGTCCGTTTGTGTTTCAACTCAAGTACATTGGTAGGTTGTTTTGCTGACATGGGTGTTTGCATGGGTTGGTTGATGAACAAGCATGGTATTGCAGGTTTTAATGTATGAACAATATGTTTGCTTTTTATGTATGAAATTGTAGGTTTTTATGTATGAAATGGGTGCTGGTGCACTCTATTTTGTATGCAGTGTTGTTTGTTTGTGGGTTACATTTGGTTTCGGACAGGGAGCATCACAAAATGCAGCGTATATGCTGTTAATTTTTAGTAAACTCAAGCCACAAACCTAAAACGACTAGGTTCCTATTTACTGAAGCCACAAACATTTTGAACCCAAAGTTGATCCCCAAAACTCTCAGGGCACCACAAACGCTGTCCGTTGAATGGTCTGAAGGAGGTTGAATAACCAAATGTTCGTCACGTAAAACTTTGAGAGACAACATGACTAACCAAATGTTCGTCAAGACACAACATTAGTTCACCTTATGTTCGTCCCCTCAGTTATCAAGACACAAACTTTAGTAGTCGCCTCAACAATATAATCTCTGAGAATGGCCTCGTGGGCCGGTGACTTGGATGTCAACCAAGGGACGGAGGTTCAATTGGTCCGTGTTTTAAGTGTTCTAAGTGCGCTCTACAAGGGACAAACCTCAGGGGACGAATGTACGTGCCTAGAGTTATTAGGCGTTCAAAACCTTCTTCAGAAGACGAAATTTGTCCATGTCTAGAACGTCAAACTGGCCTAGTGTTCATAACAGCTTATAGTCGACCATGGTTGTTGTGCTTGATCTTGATCCCTTCAACAAATCACCGGGAACAGTTCATGGTACACAACTTATTTTTTTTGGGGGGGTTAATTAGATAAAAGTGATATGACCATTTAGCTTAGTTATAAAATTAAAGCTAATCCCAACTTTAGAGATATCAAAAAGACAAATTTCACAAACTTACCCTAATTTTCTATATATGACAGCATATCGATGACTTGTTATTTGCCTAACTTTTTGCACAAAATCTAGCTAGCATTATTTTTCAAAATTTTTAATCAAATCAATCAATCATTATTTGCGCGTACACTTTGACAAGAATCACGCAAAACACAGAGAATAACCTCTCTGCTGCAGGTTTTATTATTATTATTCTTATTATTATTATTATTATAACAAATTACTTATTTACAAGAAATTAGTGGGTAGCCGAGATCAGTGGCGGATCCAGGATTTTCGGTAAGGGGGGGCTGAAAAACACTTATTGCAAGTTGCGAATCGAGATCAATGATAATATCAAAAATCAAATTATGTAGATCCATTTTTGTCCTTGCACGCAAATAAACATATACTGAATTAGGTTGTTGGTTTGTTAATGGTTACAAATTAAGTAACAAGATACTCACTTTAACTTGTTGGACTTCTGACTGATTTCAATTTAATTACAACTAAGGTTATTTTTAGGTTAAGTCAAATTACTTTGTATTTAGAATATTTTTAGAATTGAGTTTCATCAAGTACCATCCCTATTCAAATAATCACAACCAAAATTCTAAATTCTTGAATCTAAGGTGAAAAAGTTGAGGGTCAATTAACAAATATTTACTGCTTCTGAAGCCTCTTGAAATTAATTTATTAACCTTTTCAGAAATTGCTCATAATTTAAACTTAAGTTTGGGATTTTGTACAGAAGTTGCTTTGATTTGTTTGAAGAATTTTCAATCTGCATTTCAATTTTTTACTTGTTTGCGAAACTAAAACATAATCACTCAAATCACAAATTCTATACACAAATCCAATTGATTTTCAAACCTAATTTTACAAAATTGGTTTCAAAATCAAAACTCTAAATCCTCACATCATACTCTAAAGTTGCTTATTATACTAATTACTCCAAATCTTAAAGAAAGCCAACATCTATTGGAAAGATTGCTCGCTGTTGATGTTAAAAAATAAAAAGGGGGTTGTTGATGGTAAAAAAATGAAAAAGCGAGGAATGGGGGGAATCGAACCTGGGGCATTTAATCCGTTTTAAAATCCTCTCGCCATCCCGTGCCCTTACCACTATGCCAGACTGCCTTTTGTGATTTTACTCTACTTCTTTTATATATGTTACAAAATTCCTAGATATATAAAGATAACCATATACCCATTTTTAAGATCCATGGGGGAGGGGGGGCTTCAGCCACCCCGAGCCCCCCCCGTGGATCCGCCACTGGCCGAGATACTATCTGGGTAGCCGAGATTCCACTCCCTTAGAAATAATAAAATTGAGTCTAGTGAAAATATAAGCGGCAGCCAGTGGCGGAGCCAGAAATCTCGGCCAGGGGGTGCTAAAAAAATTTCGTAAAATACTTTTTTTTTATGTATACTTATTAAGAAGATTTTTTAAAAATATATTGAAAAAATACTAAAATTGTGATTTTTTAAAATGGCATTTTTATATGAAATATGACATTTTTAAACATAAATATAGAGAGAGAATTTTTAAACACTAAAATTTAAACATAAATATGACATTTTTTTAATGGAATAGTTTATAGAAATAAAAAATATAGAGAGAATTTTCAGTGAAATAGTTGATAGAAATAAAAAATATAAAGAAAAATAAAAAGGAATTAATGATGTAGTAAGATAAATAAAAAGTGAATGAGTTGAGAATTGAACCCAAAACCTTTTGATTTTGTTTCTCCTTCCCTCATTTCCTTACCACTTGAGCTAGAGAGCACTTTTCTTTTAAATATCCTTTAAACATCTTATATTATCTTTAAAATACTATATATGCAAAAAAAAAAATTGTATTTTTTTTCCGCCAGGGGGGTGCTCGAGCACCCCCAAGCACCCCCTGGCGGCAGCACGAGCCCCATCATCCTGAGATACGGAGATATAAATAGAGAAACCCTTATGGATATAACCTAGATATAAATAAAAACTTATCTTATCTAAAATCTAGTTTATATAAAAACTATATATAATAAATTTTCTATCTATAAATCATAGATAAAATCCTGTTATAAATAAATGTAGTTGAGCTCAATCCGATTTATTTGTCTATCTAAAATGATTAATTATCTCATATACAGACATTTATTGACGGACGGAATAATAATTACAGGCTAGACAAGTGGATAACCACAAGGGTTTTAGAGAAATTAATTAGATTTGACCAAAAAGGGAAATTAATTAGAGGACGACCACGACGTCCGGGGTAATCTAATAAGCAGCTGGCAGATTATACACACGCTACGGGAAAAGTGTGTAATTATCGACGCTTTAGTTTCGACGCATTTTAAAAGCGTCGAAAATTTTACTGATTGGATTATCACTGCATAGGAAATTCCTTCTGATATGGATTATTACATTGTTACTTGTTAAGCCGTGGATGAAAATATCTTGGATTATTACATTTGATGTTATGTGAGCAGTGCTAACACATTGTTTAAAATGGCAATAGGGTGAAAATGATGGAAAGTAATACAAAAACAAATAAGTGGAGTGAATCCTTAAAATTAAATACAACTATTTGTAAAACATGAAAAACTTAGGTATTTTTTACTGATTGGATTATCAGTGCTGTCAGTTTCTATGGAAGTGGAAGTATTCTATTTCTTCTTTGCAAAGTCATATGCTTATAATTCATACCTTTTTTTTTATTCTGCTAATTAAAAAAGATGTTATATGAAAGGACATTTGTCAGTATAACTATTCAGTTTATCTGGTTAGCTTGAGCCAAATTTAGTGGATATAAATATTTTCTTCATGAATTTAATTTACAGGTATTTACTGCCTCTTGTTGTGTATCAAAAGGAAAATATTTGGTGTGAGACAAGTCCAAAAAGTCACACTAACTGGATTTTGATATCCACTTGGTCTGTGTGCTTGCAAGTATACGAAATTCTATAATCATGAAAGAACTATAAATCCTTTAGTAGTAATTCTTAATTGTTATATACATTAAGTTTCTTTTTCCTTGGATCATGAATTGAATGGATGTGATCTTTGTCATGTTGCGCCATTGCAGGGCTGAATATAATCCTGAAAGTGACTTGCTGGATGAAGAGTTCTTCTCAATCTCTAATTACTTGCATTGCATGCCTTAGTTTCTTCTCAATCTCAGCCTTTTTTCTCATCAATGCCTTAGATTTTTCTTCTTCAACTGATCTGGTCTCAATGCCTTAGTTTCTTCTTCTTCTTCACCTGATCTGGTCTAATTTCTTTTGTGGTTGTTGACAGGTAAAGATCTCTTCATTAAAGTCCAAGCTTTTTGCATTGAGTTCTCACGGATAAGAGAAGTTGCTGGATTGTTCAGGCTAGTCGACATTTTAGAAGCTTGAAGATCACGGCTCCCTTTAGGCTACCCTCCCGTTAACAAGCTCAAAGATAAAAGGGTAAACCTCTAGACTACTAGCTTGGTTGACACATGCTTGAATGCTTTGTGAATTAACAGGTTTTTTTTAGTTGATATCATAATGGTTTTTTTTGCTTCATATAATTTCCCAGCTCATGACTTGGATCTAAATTTAAATATGAAATTAGATAGTTCATATTTAAAGTTTATTACCAAAAGAACTTACTATAGACTTTTTTTCATTTCAACTACAATCCAAATGATTTCTCTTGTTTGCAAATGCCAATGTATATACTTTGTGAAGCAGTGGTCGAACTGGGAATGATCCAGGGAGGGTTCCTCTTCCCCCTCCTCTCTACAGCAGCAACCCCTCGAGCACAAAAACTAGTCGATCAAGCAGTTTCCAGCACCGGGCAGAGCCTCCTTATACTGAGTATGGAATAGGAATCAGTGCTGCTACTTTAAATTATGGTTACACCAATATAAACACACCTTCAACCTCTACTTATGACAGCCAGGTAGATAGTCTTATTTGCCATTACGATGTTCTAGAGGCGTGTTTTTCTGTATAATTGTTGACATTCTTGTTTGGTTTAATTGCACAGGCATGTCCCATTTGTCTCACCAATCGGAAAGACATGGCATTTGGTTGTGGGCATCAGGTACTCTTCTTCCACAACCCTATTTAAACATCTAAAATTCTGAAGCATAAATCAGTAACCTGGGAAATTTACATAGAGTAATTTGTATATTTCTGTCTTAAATATTACAGACTTGTTGTGAATGTGGAGAAGAATTGGAGTCATGCCTAATTTGTAGATTTGCTATACAAACGAGAATAAGGCTTTACTAGGAAGACTGATCAGCCCATTTCAAGCATAATTCGGTAATTACTGACTGAAATTTTTTCCTTGCGGGATTTTTGAAGGTGATGGCTCCATATTTTGTTTGTCTAAAGTGTGTCTATTGCTCCTGCATATACAGATCAGTAAAGCTTGAGGAGATCAAGTCGACTCCCTTGCATCAAGGACATTGTACAGTTTGTCGTGCCAATTTTTACAGTTTTGTTGTGGCTATAGCAGCATCTACCGAGGGTGAGGCTGCCTTTCAGAGGACTCGGTGAGGCTACCTTTCAGAGGCCATCAGATTTAATCCTTCCTTTATTTAATCCTTCCTCGGCTATCTATTCATTCTATTGGTACCAACATTTACAATGCACTCCATAACCAAAGTGAACCATGTGTGATCTAGCTGTTTCTTTTTAACCCAAATTCCTAAATCCTAATTATAGGCACGTAATCTGTTCTATGTCCTTGGGAACTTGGTAATAAGCTTACACGAACTGGAAAATATTCTAAATCTAAGTTGCAGTCTTGAAGACACACAAAAGTGAGAAAAAGGAAAGAGTTTGACATCTTGTTCTCAGTTTGACATCTTGCCCAAAAGAGTAGTTATGGAGTATAAATGAGCTTGATCCTATTGCTTTCTTTTTGTGCTTACAGGTTCCTTTGGAACTGTTCATTGTGCTGAATGGAATGGTTCAGTGAGTATCTTTCTCTTGATGTTCTGGAACTTATACTGGCTACATGAAGGTTCTTTTTAATCATAAGAAAGAAAAGGAGGCAATTAAGGTTTTCAAAGTGATGTGTGAATCTGGATTGTCTACAACCTGTTGCACATATACTGTCTTAATGGAGCATCTTATTGATTCTGGTTAGTGAAACTACATCTGGTAACTTGTATTATTTGTCCTTGGCCTTCCTCTTCTTATATGCAAGTAGCATATGCTTATAAATTTCACAAGGTTGATGCTGTTCTGTAAATTAAGAAATGAAAATCTTACATTTATTGTTAAAACTATTGTCCTGCTGCGCTGAACATAATTTGTTTATTTTTTCTGTTGGCGCCTTTTGATTTTAAATGTGGTGCAGGATTTAAAAAAAATTCCTTTATGAAAGGTGTTTATGTTAAGAGAAAATTCCTTCCACTGATGTTCTAAAGAGGTAGTTTTGATGCGTTGACAGGGAAGTGCAAATCAGCTCTTGAAACTTTCTGCAAAATGCAAGAAGCTGGTGCTCAGCCTGATAAAGCAGCATGCAATATCCTGATTGAGAAATTCAACAAATTGGGAGAGTGGCATGGGCAATCATTCATGTTCTTCAATATATGAAGGAAAACTTGTTCTTCGTTACCTTGTATATTTATTGGCACTTGAAGCTCTTAGAGCTTCTGCATCATGTTACCCTGTATGTTTTGAAAGATTATTAGAGGTGTTAGTTGGTGCTTAGGTGTATTGTGTACTGATGGTTTTATGATAAATGGATGTTTTGAAAGGATTTATTTTGCTCTTGCTACCCATACTGATGGTTTTATTGTGTATATTAAATGTTATAATATATATATAATATTTTTATTATATATATATAATAAAAACAAAAATATAAATATAAGCTATTTAATATATATATATATATATATATATATAATAGAAAAGCGAAAAAAAAAATATAAGTCATTTTCGACACCCTAGGGCGTCGAAAATGGTTGGTAGGTTAATCAGGGACATAAGTCATTTTTGACACCCTAGGGTGTCGGAAATGGCATGCCAATCTCGACGCTTTTAGGCGTCGAAATGGGTTCCGACACAATTTAACGTCGAAAATGACAGATTGTCATTCGTGACGCAAAAACTACCGACGCTTTTTTAAAGCGTCGAAATTGACTTTCTCGACGCTTTATAGCGTCGAAAATGGCTTTTAAAAGCGTCGAAAATGGTTCAGTTTTCCTCTAGTGACAATTTTCTAAATTTTAAAAGACTAAAGTTTTGTAATGCTCAAGTGGGTGAAATATTAATTAATAAAACAATCAAAGGAATTAGTGATATAAGTTTTCTAATCCCATTCCAGGCCGGAAGCCACACAACATTAACACACAAGGTTGATCATCCAGTTATTTGACCTATTTAGTTTATATACTAAATAGGTATAATCCCATAGGATGGGGATTCCCATGTCTAATATTTGTTTATACGGAGTAATTATTTTAATGATTATTCCTATAATAATTGAATCTAAACAGAGAATCGACAATTAATTACATCTTTCAACTCAAAGTAAGCGGCACAAGAAAATCAAGTTGACAATATATATATTTTTGCAAGACTTTTTATAAGTGACCAGACGTTTATAACCAAAAATAAAATAAGGGAAAAATTACTAAAAAAATACCAATTATTCTCTATCAATCGAAAGTAGGGCTGATACATGAGCCGAGTAGCTCGGGATCGACTCGGGCTCGGCTCGGTAAAAGCTCGACTCGGGATCGCTCGAATGCATATATGAGCCGAGTTCGAGCCTAATCCCGAGCTCGATTCGAGCTCGAGCCGAGCTCGAGCTCGAGCCCGAGTAGCTCGTGAGCTCGAAGACCCATCAATCCTAGGTATATATAAAACCTAATTCCCCTAAACCTAAACCCAACCCAGCCGCTCCACTCTCTTACTCTCTCAAGTCTCATCCCGCTCCCACTCTCTTCTGCAGATCCAGATCCAGTCGCCCGGCCTCCGTCGCCCGCTTCCTTTCTAGTCCTCAGATCTAGGCTCGCCGGCTCACCCTCGCCTCCGTCGCCCGCTTCCTCTCTCGGATCTAGGTCTTGCCGGCTGATTTCCGTCATCTCGTCCTCAGATCTGGGCTCGCCTCCTCTCGCCAGCTCACCCTCGCCCGCTTCCTCTCTCGGATCTAGGCCCTCGCCGGTTGATTCCCGCCTTCTCGTCATCAGATCTGGGCTCGCCTCCTCTCGCCGGCTCACCCTCGCCCGCATCCTCTCTCGGATCTAGGTCTCGCCGGCTGATTTCCGCCTTCTCGTCCTCAAATCTGGGCCCGCCTCCTCTCGCTGGCTCACCCTCACCTCCGTCGCCCGCTTCCTCTCTCCGATCTAGGTCTCGCCGGCTGATTTCCGCCTTCTCGTCCTCAGACCTGACTCCCTCTTTACATTTTCAATCCAGTTCAGGTTATTTGATTTTAAGTTGTTCGATTTCTTTATGTTATTTGATTTTAGGTTATCTGATTTAAGGTTATTTGATTTCAAAACCGAGCTTGTGATATTCAGATATTGTAACCGAACAAACTTGCTTAAATCGGGCATTATTGGTTGTGTTGTGTATATATTGTGTGTTATTGATGGTGAAATTGGGTATTATTGGCTAAGATTGAATCAAAACAAGCTTAAATCAGGCTAAAATAACTCAAAAATTGTAGCCAAACAAACGAGCTCATGAGCTCGAGTATAAGCGAGCTCGAGCTCGGCTCGAGTATAAACGAGCTCACGAGCTCGAGCTCGAGTACTCTTTCCAGCTCGCGAGCCGAGTACGAGCATCTGTTTAGGCTCGTTTTCATATGGAGCTCGAGCTCGAGCTCGTGAGCTCGTATATCACCCCTAATCGAAAGTAATACCAACTTAATTCATAAATTACAGTCAATGACACCAACTATTCACTTGTTTACCAATTATTTCATTTCCGATGAAAATTCCGACCACTATAATGACATGACGATTGGATTTTGGTGGCTAAACATAATGACTAGTTAGGATTTTGAAGGAAAAAATATAATTAAAAAAAAAAAACAAGTCGTCTTTTACCTTTAAAAATTGAAGTAATTTGGTCCAAAGGCCTTTGGACCAATTACTAAATGTCCTAAAGGCTTTTCTTTGCTAGTAAATGTCCATTATATTTTCATAATACCAACATTACCCTTGTTTTAATTAAAACCCCTATTCCCCGTCTGAACCTCTCGCTCTCTGCTTTCCCCATCAGCCCCTCACGAAGATCTCCAATTGACGATGAAGATCTGGGTTGATGGCCTCGCGCCGCCGTCGGTGGGTTGATGGCCTCCCGTCTGAACCTGCCGCCGCTGAATCTGGAGCGATTCCGGTGCTGAATCTGGAGCGATTCCGGTGCTCACGAAGAACCGTTCGGATAATCGCTCGTTGATTGCTGAATCTGGAGCGATTCCGGTGCAGCCATCCGTGTCGGCGTACTACGATTCGAGTTCTCCGGACGGCGGAGCGTTAGCGTCGTCTTCCACGGCGGCGAAGAACATCGTCTCCGAGAGGAGCCGCCGGAAGATGCTCAATGACAGGCTCTTCGATAAGCGATCTGTCGTCCCAACATCACCAAGGTTAGGTCATTTGGAATCCTATGCTAAATTCTCGGTCATCTGTTGCTAAATGGTTCAATTGAATGATCAATTTGATGCTCCAATTCCCTAATTTGAGAAAGAAAAAGAAATCCCTAGCTAGCTGCTTCGTCGATTGCTTCATTTTCTGTGAAATTGCGTAATATCTGCTCTTGTTTCTAGATGGACAAAGCGGAATGGTTTCATATTTGAAATTGAGGATGAGAATTAGAAATTGTAATCAAGTGGAATTGTTTCTGTGATGACAGCTTCCCCTGCTCAGCCAAATGGTGGCCCAGTCCTTCACCGCTGATCCTCCCTATCCTCGACCAACGACAATCTTCTGAATTCGCCGGCGGAAAGTCATGCTCGGAGACCGCTGTGTATTTCGCCGGTGATTGGTCACTCTGTCGCCGCCTTGCCTCTTCCCATCAGATTTGTCGATACCTCCATCCTTGATCAGATTAGCCATGACTGCTGCTAAAGTTGTCTTCAATTTCAAGGACGTATTCCTGTTGCTGTAGAAAGCTTAAGGCCAAGGCAGTTATGTAAAGAGAAGTCTCTTTAAAAAATGGAGTAGAAAGCTTTGTTATAGAAAGCTATAAATTTTTTTGGTCAAATCATTTGAGTTACAGTATACTCCATGTATGATTTATTTCATACTTTTTGTTTGTTGAGTTTAATTACTATTTCCTGTCAAATCATTTGCTAATTTCAAGACTTGGTATTTTAGTTTGGTGAGTTTAATTTATCTCTACTATCAAATCATTTGCTAATTTATCTTTCCTATAGTTTTCCTTTGATTACAGTGTCTATGACCCTTTTTTCATAGTGATGACAGTGTCTATAAAGCTATTTTTATTTTGGTTACAGCGTCTATAGAGTTTTCCTTACAACGTCTATAGAGTTTTCCTTTTAATTACAGTGTCTATGACCCTGTTTTTTTTGTGGTGACAGTGTCTATAACCCTATTTTTATTTTGCTTACAGCGTCTATGACCATCTTACCGATTCATATATTAGAGGAGAATTGTCACCACATTTATTTTGGCTTCTCATCAGCCCCTATAGGATTCGTGCTTCCTTTATCATATGATTTCCCTTTGATTACAGTGTTTATGACCTTGTTTTTATGGTGGTGACAGTGTCTATGACCTTGTTTTTATCTTGATTACAGTGTCTATGATCCCCTTACCCATTCATTTATTAGAGGAGAACTGTCAAAACATGTATTTTGTCTTCTCATTAGCCCCTATAGGGTTTGTACCTCCCTTGTCGTAGGGTTTTCCTTTGATTACAGTGTCTTTGAGCCTTTTTTCATAGTGGTGACAGTGTCTATGACCGTGTTTTTATTTTGGTTACAACGTCTATAGGGTTTTCTTTTGATTACAGTGTCTATGACCTTTTTTCATAGTGGTGACAGTGTCTATCACCCGGTTTTTATAGTGGTGACAGTGTATATGACTCTCTTACCCATTCATACATTGAAGGAGAAATGTTCACCTAATGTCTTTTGGCTTCTCATTAGCCCCATTAGGGTTTGTGCTTACCTTGTCCTAGGGTTTTCCATTTGGTGACAGCAATCATCTCTTAACGACGTACTGTACTTAACATTTTAGGGTTTAGGGTTTAGGATTTAGGGTTTAGGGCCTTGGCCCTAAACCCTAAAGACTTAACCCTAAACCCTAAACCATACTGTACATCACATGTTCTTTTGGCTTCTCATTAGCCCCTTTAGGGTTTATGCTTCCCTTTTCCTAGGGTTTTCATTTGATTACAGTGTCTATGAACCCTTTTTCATAGTGGTGACAGTGTCTATAAAGTTCTTTTTATTTTTGTTATAGCGTCTATAGGGTTTTCCTTTTGATTACAATGTCTATGGGTTTGTTTTTATAGTGGTGACAGTGGCTATGACATTGTTTTTATTTTTATTACAATGTCTATGACCCTCTTACCCATTCATGTATTAGAGGAGAACTGTCATCACATTTATTTTGGCTTCTCATTAGTCACTATAGGGTTTGCTCTTCCTTTATGATATGATTTCTCTTTGATTACAGTGTCTATGATCATGTTTTTATAGTGGTGACAGTGGCTATGACACTGTTTTTATTTTGATTACAGTGTCTATGACCCTCTTACCCATTCATGTATTAGATGAGAACTGTCAACCCATTTATTTTGGCTTCTCATTAGCCTCTATAGGGTTTGTGCTTCCCTTATCATATGATTTCCCTTTGATTACTGTGTGTATGACCATGTTTTTATAGTGGTGATAGTGTCTATGACCCTATTTCAATAGTGGTGACAGTGTCTATAAAGCTGTTTTTATATTGGCTACAACGTTTATAGGGTTTTCCTTATGATTACAGTGTCTATGACCCTATTTTAATAGTGGTTACAGTGTCTATGACCTTATTTTTATTTTGCTTACAACGTCTATGATCCTCTTAACCATTCATATATAGAGGAGAACTGTCACCACATGTATTTTGGCTTCTCATTAACCCCTATAGGGTTTGTGCTTCCCTTTTCCTAGGATTTTCCTTTGATTACAGTGTCTATGAACCTTTTTTCATAGTGATGACAATGTCTATAAAGCTGTTTTTATTTTGGTTACAACGTCTATAGGGGTTTCCTTTTGATTACAGTGTCTATGGCTTTGTTTTTATAGTGGTGACAGTGGCTATGACACTGTTTTTATTTTGATTACAGTGTCTATGACTCTCTTACCCATTCATGTATTAGATGAGAATTGTCAACACATTTATTTTGGCTTCTCATTAGCCCCTATAGGGTGTGTGCTTCCCTTATCATATGATTTCCCTTTGATTACAGTGTTTATGACCATGTTTTTATAGTGGTGACAGTGGCTATGATACTATTTATATTTTGATTACAACATCTATGACCCTCTTAACCATTCATATGTTATAGGAGAACTGTCACCACATGTATTTTGGTTTCTCACTAGCCCTATAAGGTTTATACTTCCCTCGTCATAGGGTTTTCCTTTGGTTACAGTGTCTATGATCCTATTTTTATTTTGCTTACAGCGTTTATGACCCTCTTACTCATTCATATATTAGAGAATAACCGTCACCATATTTATTTTGGCTTCTCAATAGCCCCTATAGGGGTTGTGCTTCCCTTATCATATGATTTTCTTTTGATTACAGTGTTTATGAACCTTTTTTCATAGTGGAGACAATGTCTATAAAACTGTTTTTATTTTGGTTACATCGTCTATAGGGTTTTCCTTTTGATTACAGTGTATTTGACCGTGTTTTTATAGTGGTTACAGTGTCTATGATCTTATTTTCATTTTGCTTACAGCATCTATGACCCTCTTAACCATTCATATGTTATAGGAGAACTGTCACCACATGCATTTTGGTTTCTCATTAGCCCCTATAAGATTTCCCTTTGATTACAGTGTCTACGACCACGTTTTTATAGTGGTGACAGTATCTATGACTTTGTTTTTATCATGGTGACAATAATAGTTACATTTTTAATTTTTTAACGGAGATTATGCGAGTTAGAACAACTTCTATAATTGCGGGATAATTTCTGAAATTTTAGAAATTAACACAGGGGCATATTTTATAAAAACAGAAATTCTGGGAGGTTTTGCGTAATTAGTCTTCTTCTTCCCCATCTCGAGCAGCTTCAACAGTGGTTTTCGCTGATCTTCCGACAGCTCGTTCTCCTTACACAGAGCTCCGTTTGACGCGTATGACCTATCAAACTGACGAGTGCAATCTCTACTTCAGTCTCGTTGTGTTGATTTTGTCGAAGATTGATCTTACACACCACGACGAATGCTTGAACAGTGGCTGCTAAGTGAATGTTTTACAAAGCTCCAAGGTGTCCAACAATGGCGGTTAGCGATTTTGTATAAATTTGAGAGGGGTTTTTGCACGAAAATCATCCTTGATAGATGTAGAACGTGATTGAGCGGGTAGAAAGCTTGGATTTTGGGTCGAACGTGATTTAGGATGCACGAGGAGCTTCGATTCGGCCTTCAATGGAGGAGGGCTCGGTTGTGAGGCTTGGGAGGGTGCAACAGCAGCAGGCGACGGTGCGATGGTGGCGGCGCTGGCGACGGTGCGGTGGTGGCGGCGCCGACGATCGGTGGTGGTGCGGTGGTGGCTTGAGAATGAAAACTAACGCTGTTTCTCCTTCGCTTGTTTTAATTTGGAGGGGAGAAGGGGAAGAAATAAGGGGCAGGGGTAAAATTGGAAAAAGTGGACACTTACCTAATATTGTAACCCTTGTGTCCTATGGCTTAAAATTTGGTCCCCAAATATCCACTTAGAAAAAAACCCCTTAAAAATTTTGGATTTGCTACTCCTCTGTCCGTTCACCCAACCTCCAGTAGTCTAGCCATCATAACCACCGCACTTCGGTCGAAATCCACGTACCATTACAAGGTGTACGTCTGTCCAATTGTCTATATATAATCAGAGCTAGATAGTGATTTTCGATCCTACAAATGCAAAGGGTAGCTTCATATTTGTTCAGTTTCAAGACTACATCTAAATAATTCGAGTCATATCTATTATAAATTTGATTTTTGATTTCCGATTTGTTATACTTTTATAAGAGGAACGTAACCCTAGCTTTTCTCGATTTGTTTATTCTTTCATTTTGGGCTTAAATTAGATGGGTAGGAGAAATGAAAGTTAGTGTTTCGTCTTGAAGTTAAGCTTAAGATTTTTTTGATCTGGTAATTTCATGAACACTTAGTAAGAGGATCTCAATGAAAATTTTGTTTGGGTGTGGCAGTTGATTTGGAAGGAGGTGTGGAGTTGTGGGGGGCTAGAGTGGCCAAAGAAGATGCTCTGATTTTTTTTTAAAAAATCCCACAAAGTCCTAATCAACAAATTCCAAATCACCATGTTATCATAATTGTCAGATTTTTCATCGCAAATGAGGTGGCTATTGATAAATAAGTGAATAGTTGATATCATTGGTGGTAATTTATAAAGTTGGAATTATTTTTGGTTGATTTTTTTTTTTTGGATTATGTAAGAATTCGAGTTCAGACATATCTGAAACTTGAAGGCCGGATAAGCCGGTAGACGGGTGAACCGTCTAGAAAACCATACAACAATATATAAAGGTGCAAACTCAAACAAACGCACTCTACAATACAACAAAACCAGAGAGACCTAAACCAAATAAGATGTGATCGAAGAAGACGAACGAAGCCAAGCCCCACACTGAAATAGAATCGTAGTTTTAACAATACAGAACAATCGAAATTGAACAAAATCTGGTGACAATCAATGCCAAAACCAGAGCTTCCATTGAGCTCAAAATGTGTGTTTGTTACAACTGAATCCACAACCGTTTTGGCGCCCAATTCTCACCCTTATACCAACCTAGCTGTACACGGGTGAAAAGACTAAATTGCCCCTCACAGAATCCAGAAACTACATTGCATATATGATCAAAGTATCCTATGATCATATATTCCATACCCCCCCCCCCCCCCCCCTCAAGCTTGGATTGGAGTAGGATTGACAAGGCCAAGCTTGGAAGACGAATACTGATGCTGGTGAGATCCTAAGGCCTTGGTAAGAATGTCTGTAGTTTGTTGTGAAGAAGAGACGTGAGATGTAGAGATGAACCCCATCTGTACCATTTCTCTGATGAAGTGAGCATCCAGCCTCACATGTTTCGTCCTCTCATGGAATAAAGGATTTGCAGCCAATTCTTGAGCAGATTTATTGTCACAGTGCAGTGCTATAGGGAGTGAAACATCCACACATAGATCAGACAACAGACCTTGCAACCATACTAATTCACTTGCTGCAGTGGACATAGCCCTGTACTCACTTTCAGTTGATGATTTGGACACCACCCTTTGCTTCTTCGTCTTCCAAGATACCAAGGAAGAGCCTAAGAAAACACAATAGCCTGTGACAGACCTCCTAGTATCCCTACAATTTTCCCAGTCAGCATCACTGAAAGCCTTCAACTGAAGAGAGGAGGATGCAGGAAAAGATAGAGCCAAATTGAAGCTTTCTTTCAAGTATCTAAGAAGATACATGGCTGCATTCCAATGAGGTTGAAGTGGATGTTGAAGAAACTGGCTCAACTGCTGCACAAGGTATGAAATGTCAGGTCGGGTAAGGGTTAGATAAAGGAGTCTCCCAATGATCCTTCTATAGGATTCAGGGTGCTCAAAAGGATCTCCTTCAAGAGAGGACAATTTTGTACCATGTTGCATTGGAAAACTGGTGGCTTTGCAATTCTCCATTTGAGAATCTTTGAGAATGTCAAGGATGTACTTTCTTTGGTTGAGAAAGATGCCAGTGGAAGATCTGGCAATTTCCATGCCAAGGAAGTATCTAGCAACACCTAGATCCTTGATTGTTAAAGAAGAGTGAAGGGCTTGCTTGGTAAGAGTGATTTCAGTAGATGAATTCCCAAGAAGCAGCATGTCAACTACATAGACAAGAGCTACAGTCATGGAGGTACCAGATGCCTTCACAAAGAGTGAATAATCATGCTTGGACTGAGAGTATCCCAACTGTAGCATGAACTTAGTCAACTCATGGTTCCACTGTCTACTGGCATGTTTAAGGCCATAGAGGGATCTGTGCAGCTTGCAGACATGACCATGAGGAACTTGATAGCCTAGAGGAGGGACCATGTATACCTCCTCATCCAAAAAACCATGAAGGAAAGCATTATTGACATCAAGTTGATGCAATACCCATCCCTTGACAGCATCTAATGCCAATATAACCCTCACAGTTGAGAGCTTTGCTACAGGAGAAAATGTTTGCTTATAATCCTTATCCTTCACCTGATTATAGCATTTTGCCACTAATCTAGCTTTGTATCTTTCAATGAGACCATCTGGCTTGTATTTTATTTTGAAAATCCACTTTGAACCTATAGCTTTCTTTCCCTGAGGAAGAGGAGTAATAGACCAAGTGTGATTTTTCTCTAGAGCTGAGATCTCAGTTTGCATAGCCTTTTCCCACTCTGAGTGGCCCTTTGCTTGAGCATCGCTACCAGGTTTATAGACCTCACAAACATTCACTAAAGATTGGACATACTCTGATGATAAATGAGCCAAATTCTGAATTGAAAATACTGCAAATGATTGAGAAATGGACTCATCAGAACCCGAAGTATGTCTGGATGGCAAGTTTGTACATATGTAGTCCTGAAACCTGGAAGGAGGGCGAATGGATCTCTTAGGAAGAGGAGGAGGACCAGTGATGCTACCATGAGAGGATGAAGAACCATTAGAGTAATGAGAAGGTGATGAGAAGTGACCAACATGAATAGAAACTGTATGAAATCCATTACTGTTATTTGGGGAAGACACGGGAATGGAATGATGAGACTGTTGGGGAGGAGAGATGGGATTTCCCTGAGACTGTTGTAGCTGAGAGAACATAGTTGGATCAATATCATTAGTATCCTTAGTGCAAAAATGTTCCCTTGGAAATGTGGGAACAGTTGGAGATAGGGAGTCACCTTTGAAAGGAAAGATAGATTCCTCAAACTTCACATGCATGCTGATTATAGTGACTCTCCTATCCAAATCATACAACTTGTAGGCCTTTTGGCCAGGTGGATAACCCAAAAACACACACCTTCTGGCAATGTGACCAAGTTTATCCCTTCTGTCATTTGGTTGCAGTGCATAACATAGGCATCCAATGACCTTGAGCTTCTCATAAACAGGTGGAACATGAAACAATACTTCAAAAGGAGATTTCCAACCCAGTATAGAAGAGGGCATTTTATTTACTAAGTATGTGGCTCCTAGAACACAATCACCCCAAAACCTTATGGGTAGCCAGCATATATCGTAATGGCTCTAGCAGTTTGAAGCAAATGTCTGTGTTTTCTTTCAACACAACCATTTTGCTCATGAACACCAGGGGCTGATCTCTGATGAACAATGCCATGAGCATCAAACAAATCAACACAGCCCTTCTGAGTGAATTCAGTGCCATTGTCAGTTCTTATGCATCTCACAGACAACTGAAACTGAGTTTCAACCAATGCTAGGAACCTAGTAATACAGCCCAGCACTTGCAGTTTATCTTGAAGTAAATAAACCCAAGTGGTTCTTGAATGATCGTCTAAAATGGTGAGGAAATACCTAGCACCACACATAGAGGGAGTCCTATAGGGTCCCCACACATCCATATGCAACAAATGGAAAGGTGTTGTAGCTAGTGAAGAACTTCTATCAAAAGGCATTTTGTGAATTTTAGCTAATGAACAAGCATCACAACTGAAATTGCAATCCTTAGCATCTTTGCAAATGGGCAAATGTTTCATTTTAGACCAAGACATATGGCCAAGTCGAGCATGGAAAAGAAACATGCTATCAATATTACTACACAGTACCCTGTGAGGAACTAAAACAGCATCAAACTTATCTCTTTCACATGAAGTATGAATTATGTAGAGACCTCCTTCTTCCCATCCTTTGATCAGCAACCTTTCAGTTATATGGTCCTGTAGGTAACAATGCATCTCATCAAACTTGAAGACAAGCTTCTGATCTTTAAGAACTCTTGAAACAGATAGCAAATTGTGACAGAACTCAGGCACAAATAACACATTCTTGATCACAAATGTATCTTGCAGTCTGACAGTCCCACACCAGTTAACTGAAATGTGAGAACCATCAGGCAACCCCAATGACACAGTCTTAGACAAAGGAATAATCTCAGTAAAAATTCCTTTGTCAAAGGCAATATGATCAGTGGCTCTTGAATCAACAATCCAGGCATTTTTATTTCCTTTATTAGTTCCAACAAGGAAGGATACACTAAGCGTACCTACAAAGTGAACCATAGCTTGGTTCACAGAGCTCTCTTCCCTTTCATCAGTTTGACAACCTCATTGTATATAGCATTCACCATGGCAGGATCAGGTTTCATCTCTTGAAATCCATGGTCTAAAGGACTGTCAACTTGGGGAATTTCAAATTGAGCAACAAATTTCCCTTGTGTTTTGCCTTTATCATCCTCCTTTGGTCCTTTGAACCACTCTGGATAGCAATCCAATTTGAAACAATAATCCTTGGTGTGGCCCCTCTCATTACAGTAATCACACTTGCGTTCAAGCTTTGCTTTCTTATAGTCTCTTTTAGCCTGCTCAAACCTAGACAGCTCCCCTTGTTTACCATAATTGAACTTGTTCACAGCATTTGCTTCAGCTTCAGATTGCTGAAACTTACTCACTGCCAAAGCAGTGATATCACCTGCAATTACTGAAGTAACTCCTTTAGATCTCTCCAACTGAACTGCCATTTGAAACACCTTTAACAAACCTGGCATCGGATCTTTTGACAGGACATTTCCACGTAATGGCTCAAACACATCATTAAGCCCCATCAAAAATTGCATTACCTTGGCTTTCTCTTCTCTCTCAATGATCCTCTTGAGTAAGCCACATGAGCAATTTCCAATTCCACCACAATTGCATCCGGGAACAGCATCTAGAAGTTGCAATTCATCCTAAATTTTCTTTATCTTACCATAATATGCACCAACAGACAAATTCTCTTGCCTCACATTCCCTAGATCACGACGAAGCTGGTATATTAATGGATCATTCGATTGACAAAACCTCTCTCTGATTTCTTTCCACAACTCAGCTGCAGATTCAACATACATGAGTGTTTCAGAAACTTCACTCGCCATTGAATTCACCAGCCAGCACATGACCATATAATTGGCCCTCTCCCATTTCTCAAAATCCTCACTATCCGCCGAAGGTTTCACTACACTTCCTGTGATAAAGCCTAATTTCGCTTTGGCTCCAAGAGCCATTCAGATCGCTCTACTCCAGCTAGCAAAATTCGAGCCATTGAATACAGTATTGAAAAGGTGCATACCTGGATGATCTGAATTCAAGAGGAACAACGGATTGTAGTGCACCGTATTCACTCCTTGATTCAGATCTCCGAATTGAAGTCCATTGAACACACCAAAGCCCCCTCTCCCAGCACCTGGAGCGAGAGGTGTCACCGAGATGAAGGTTCCTCTTCCTCCACTTTCTCTTCCTCCATTGACTGCATCAGCATAGGTGCCTGGACTCGGCGAACCTCTCCCAGCCATGAGAAAACAAAAAAAAACGAACAGCAAGCAACCAAATCTGACGACAACCAACCAGATCTGACGACAGACCACCGATGGAACACCAGCTTCGTAACACGAATCACCAACCATACAACTATGAATCGGATCGAACAAGCTCTGATACCATTTTAACAATACAGAACAATCGAAATTGAACAAAATCTGGTGACAATCAATGCCAAAACCAGAGCTTCCATTGAGCTCAAAATGTGTGTTTGTTACAACTGAATCCACAACCGTTTTGGCGCCCAATTCTCACCCTTATACCAACCTAGCTGTACACGAGTGAAAAGACTAAATTGCCCCTCACAGAATCCAGAAACTACATTGCATATATGATCAAAGTATCCTATGATCATATATTCCATACGTAGGCCAGCGATATATCAAGACCCGATCATCCTGTCGGCAGTGAGAACAAACTCCAGGGAAACAGTCAACCCGAATATAGGAGACGCCGCAATACACACTACCATGATCCCAACCCATCTCGACCCCGAAAGCCAAAACCAAATCCACGGAGAAGAACGTCAAACCTCGCCATTGCAGAGCCGCACACCACCTGAGTAAAGAGCACCGAGAAACCTCAAAAGGATGTAGTCTACCCAAACGGGAATTAGTATTCGCCCATACAAGCGGAATTTGATACCCTGATATTCTAGCATTGTTCTTTGGGCACTCTTGTATAGAGTTTAGGGCGTTTTACTAGAGTATTCTACCTATTTGTTAGCACTTAGTGTCCCATTTTGAGGAATCGGTGACTACCGCTAGTTTGTTGTGATTTCAAGTACTTTTGAGCGGTTTTGGAGTCGATTCAAGAGCTAAAGGATAAGAAGGTGATTAGAGGCGCTTCCATGTGGAAATAAGTCATGAAAGACGGGCTAAAGAGGTCGAGAGATGAGCAAAAATATGAGACAAGAAGCAAGCATATCAAGTGAATCAGTCATAGGAGCTCAAGACGATGTAGCACGACCGCAGAACAAGGGAGTTTGAGCAATTTTCAGCTACATTAAGCTTTCACGACTCGTGTGAGACCTTCACGAGTCATGATGAATGAACCCATGTGTTTTGTGCGCTACTTAGACGTGTCACGACTCATGACAGACTCTTCACAGGCCGTGACAGTCCCAGATTCGGCTAGACCTTTCATATTTTCGGATGTTTGTTTAATTTGTTTTTGGATTATTTTAAGGGGTTATAAATACTGAGAATTTAGTCTGATTTGGGGGGTTACGTTTTGTGCATAAGGGGCTACAAACTCAGATTTTAGGTTTTGGAAAAGGGGGCTTCTTAGTGGAATGATAAGGGATTGCAATCGAAAGCTTTGAGACGATGTCCGCTATAGAAGATAAAGTATTTCTCTTACTCTTTTTTGACGTGTCTTCTTATATTGCTTTTGATTTGTTCTCTTTTATCATGTTTGGCTAATTCGATCGTTCTAGGGTTGGGGTGATTCCGCTATGTTGAGATAGACCGTACTTACTACTGCTTGAATGTAGTTTTATTTTTGTTTGATTTAATCCTATTGAGCGTATAGCCTAATTGATAATCGATTAGATCCAATTAGGGGTTGAGACCGAGAGGAGATATCCCTAATAGAAAAATAGATGATTGCATGAGACCGAGATGTGATTGTTGTCATTGGAGCTATAGTATTGAACCTGAGATATTGATGTTTGCTTATGAGTGACACAGTAGCATGATTCAAGACCTCCTGAGGATCAATAGGTTTGTCATAGATATTCTAGGTTTGTTTGTTCTAATGGAGACTGAGAGGAGATATTTGAATGAACTGACTTAGATTCTAAGGGTGTAATGGACCTAACTTTAGTTTAAACTTGCACGAGAGTGATTGTTAGCCGGTTAGGTACAATTTACTATGAGACCGATAGGAGATTAGTAATGAACTTAGACAACCTACCTTCATACAGAATCAAATTCAGTCAAGCGAGAAAAATCTCTTAAGTCTATCGACGGCACATGGTGGTTAATCCCCAATTCTAGAATGTTTTCTCCATATTTGCCCAAAACTTCCATTTGCTTGTTTTAATTTGTTTTTATTAGTTATATCATAAGACCTCAATTTCGATCTCTACTATTTTTGCTTAGTCAACTGGTTGCAAGGATTCGATTAATACTCTTATAGTCCCTGAGTTCGACACCTTGATATACTACAACCGATCTCATACATTTGTGGGAGTAGGTTTCAAGCCTATCATACCCTTGCGGGAATTTTTTTTATATTATTATTGTTGTTATATATTTATAAATAAATATAAATATACAACAACTTTTTTTTTTATATGGGACTGGATAAACCTTGGGCCAAAAGAAACAACTCGGACCCATCCCTCGAGCCACATATATCCCTAGAGAAACGCATTGGCCATCAGCTTGCGGCAACACAAGGCAAAAGGAGCCATGACCGCAGACCAGCACCGGGAGAGGTGGCAAGGAAGCGGGTGTGCTAGGTTACGATGCCAAGACCAGGCCGGATCTCCAACGCTGGCGATGAACTGCAACACCAAATTAGAGGTAGTATGACAATCGAGGGAGGCAAGACGAGAGGGAAGCCAAACGTTGCACAGATCGCCACCAAACACCACCTAAGCTGGACCAGACTACCCGACGGCGGCGATCAGAAGGCCGGAAGGGACTGCGGTATCTAGAGCTCCAAGACCCGATGGAGGAGAATAGTGAGTCGAAAAATTAGAAGCACCCGAGAAAGGGAATAATGGAGAAGATATCAACAAGCACCCGAGCTTTCCAGAAGGCCGGAGGGAAATAGTCGACCATCGAAATTGCAGCAAAGGTTGATCGTCCAAACCAACTCGTGGTAGGGATCGAGGATGGCGACTGAGAGCCCAAGAATATTGGGCCGGAATTTTCACTACCCTAGACCGAAATCGAGGGCAAGATGAGTCGAGATGGCAAGAGCGAAACACGATTCCCATGGCACAATCCATTATATAGTGCATAGATATTGTATAGTGCATAGATAAATTATTAAAACATTATGTAGTCACAATCCATTATATAGTGCATAGATATATATATTGTAGTAAAGGAAAAGCTAAATACACCGCTAAACTCCCAACTTGTTATGAAGCAAGTTGCGGAGTACCTTGTCAGAGGCTTCATGTTGTGGATTCCCATGGCTATTAAAAAATAAAAATTAAAAATTAAAACCCTACGATATTAAGGCCACAACTCCTTGCATGGGAGTTTTTTTTTTATGTGTGGGTATTAAACTCTTTGTAAATTATGATAAATTTCTATAAATTATGATAAATTTCCATAAATTATGACAACATATTATTTTAATATTTTTTTCCCATAGAATCAAGCACAACATGCCACATAGGATGTTATACATCGGTTTTAATTTATGTATAATATAATAGATACACTAACAAAACAATTGGACCCCTATGCTAGCTGGGCCTGACGTAAAGACGTGTTGGGCCTTCTCGGGTCCAGCCATATGGATCCATGCAATAAGCGACTTGATCGAGCTTTTAGAGCAAGTCCAACATGAGCTGTAAAATAGAGAATTTTAAGAAATTTAGAGAAAATGAGACTTTTTTAGGCCCAATAGCTCCTGTATCAAGTTTGGCAAAATAGAGAAAGGTGAGGAGAGAGAAATAAAATCTGTAAATATAGGGTCAGTTTGGTAACACAGAGCTGATGGGGTAGTTGTAGCTGATAGGGTAGTTGAAGCTGATGGATTAAGTGTGTTAAATATATGATAAATTAGAGTTTTCATAAGCTATTAAGGTGTTTGGTAATTCAGCAGATGGAGTAGCTGATACAAACTAGCTGATCAGATAGGAGAAAATGAATAGAATTCTGAAAAGCTTGAGATGGGTAGCTGTTGAAAATCCAATTTAAAAAACTAATTACACTTGAAACACTTGATGTCGCACTCTCTCGAAACACTTGATTGTGGATTTGAAACGAAAGAACAAATTGAAACACTTGATGTGGATTGCGGTTGTAAATCGCTTACAACAGCTACCCATCAAGTTGAAACACTTGATGTGGATTTGAAACGAAAAAACTAATTACACATCAAGTGTTTCGAGAGAGGGCGACAGCAATAGATGGGTAGCTGTTGAAAATCCAATCTATATCCCATCTATTGTTGTCGCCCTCTCTCGAAACACTTGATGTGGAATGCAGTTGAGTTTGCTGAAGCGATTTACACTTGATGTCGATTGCGGTTCCAAACAATCTATGTTCCATCGATTGCGGTTCCAAACACTTCATGGCGGGCGTCGCCACTCCGGGCTTCCATTTCTGTTCATGCTCTGTGTTTTTTTCTTATTCGATTGCAGTTTAGGGTCGATTGCTGCTAATCTATGTTCCATTGTTGTTCCTGCTCTGTGTTTTTTTCCTATTGTTTTTCGATTGTTGTCATTGCTCTTAATGTATAGGTTTTTTTTCTTCAATTCCAATTTAGGGTCAATTGCTGTCATGGACTTCTATAGAATAAAGTATAAACATATATATAGACTGATTAAACAAAATTTCTAGCTTGTGAGAAGATAAAATAAGTAGTTTCAAGATGTAACCGAGTGCAACATTTGAATCAATCTTGGTGAAGAAATGGAATAATGGAGCTACTGATCATGAAGCTCGATTGATCATGCACTTGTGTTAGAATTACTGATCATGCATGCAACATTTGAATAATGGAAATACTGATCATGCACTTGTGTTAGAATTAAGTTTAAATGGTGTTTTTAGAATGGTAGAATTAAATATTTTTAATAAATATATTTAGTATATTATAAATTTTTATATTTATTATAGTGTATAATAAATGTAAAAATTTGTAAAATAGAGAAGCCGTTGGAGTTGAGGTGAATTTTTTTTAGAGATTTTGATCTCTATATTAGAGAAATTTTACAAATGTTGTTGGGTTTACCCTTACTATTTGAAAAAGCTAGTAACTTTAAATTTTGAGTGGTAATTTTGTGATAAATAAATTGAGTTACTTTCACAAATAAATTATCAGGAATAAGTTTTTATTATTAAAAAAATAGGCATACAAATATTCACTTGCATTATAATCAAGGTAAGATAAGGCGTTCTAGTTGAAGGCCCGATTTGGTACAAATGAACTACAAATTAAAATATTGGTTCACACTTTGATATCTGAATCTGAAACAAACAATGCAAACAACCTGGAAACGTCTAACGACATGTCGTTGAAATTTGCTTCAACGAAAGAACAGAATAGATCGATATGTAGATCAATTAAGCTCTGGGATGGAAGTTTTTGACAGGAATTCCCTGATGGATACGATGCTCTTCAACATTCACAACCACTTGGTTATTATTAACTGCGATTCAAAATCAAAAGATCAGCTTAACCTTTATGGTATAATAACATGCTAATTAACAAATTTAGAGCATTGAATGAAAAAGATCTAGATATAATAACTTATAAGAAACTTGTGTAGAAATGAAGTTATTCATATATTTGAGCAAAGAAAAGTATTTAAAGATAATATAGACTATCAGTTGTGAATACAAATAATATAAACTTTATAAATGATGATTTGGTATTTACAAACTATCGTCATATTAATAAAAAATAATACCGCTTTATTTTCCGACAAACTTCACCATGTGGAATATACTTGGCATAAAATGATTTTTGCCACTTTAGTTTTTTTATGCCAATCGTTTTTTTTCCAAAATTTTTTTTTAAAAAAAAGTAAAGCGCATGCGTCTAATTTTTTTAGATATCCCGAACAAAAAATTAACTCTACAATTAGTATATGAGGATACAGGATTGATATCCATATACTAATTTGTTCCGATATACCAAACATGAGATAAAGATATCGAGTCTCCTATACCCATATCCTATATGATATAGGCTATATCTACCCATACCAAAAGATTTATTATAGTTAACTATAAAAATTATGAAAGAGGCTCATAACCCTCCAATATAGTCTATTTTTTATTTGTTAACTTTTTTTTTAATTTTGTAGAAAATAAAAGAAAATGAGGTGGTAATTTAATCAAAACTAAGTTGGTGAGTGGCAATGCCAGAATTGCTCGGAAAATTCACCGAAAAGATATAAGAGAAAATAATATTTTATAAAGTTTTTATCTTTCAAAAAACTTGGACAAAAATTAAATGATGTTTATTTTGACGCGGATGGAGTATTAGACCAAACACACCGGAGCGGCAAACATGTGTTCTTGATTGCCAGATGTACTAAAGTTTTTATTTTTAAAATGAAAAGTTGACGAGCCGCACTATGAAGCCCTTATATGAGCGGCAATGTGAAGAACAAAGTGGCAGCTCCAATATAGGTTTCAAATGCCACTGCACAATATTTAAGATGAATTAGTAATTTTAAAGCTTGTTTTTTTAATGTTTAACGTCACTTATATATAAAAATATATATATTTGAATAGGGTATAATTTTATCTACCAATAGACACCCATATTGCATATATTTGAGTTAAAAAAAAATACTATATGTGTAATTAATTGTGATTATATATATTTTTAATTTTTTTAATTGCGATTATATTTAAATACTCCGTAATATACACAATCACCTTTAGAATAATTACGCTTAAATTCCATCGATAGCTTTTGTTTATCCTTTGAATAAGCGTTTTGTTTTTGTTGTGTGCTCATTTGAATTTTATACTTGAATTATTGCGATTAGATTATGTAATTTTTTTTTTTGTAACATGGATTATTTTTCTTATTATTTACATAATTGTTGGAAAATAATATTTCAATAATATTTAAATAATAATAATAATTATTGTATTATGAAGTATTTATTAAAAATCAAAATGATTAAAAAGTAGGTAAAGAGTTTGGAAGTGAGAAGCACGGATGTGGGTGAGATTGTTGAAAAGGTAAAGGGGTGTTCTTATGCTGATGTGGCAGAGAAAAAGTGAGTTAAGGGAAGAGCAGATGTGTTCTCGGGTGTGTATGGCCTTAATTTTTGTAAAAAAAAAAAAATACATGAATAATGAAAACGTACCATGGTGGGCGGGAGCGCGTAGCCGCCTATTCTGCCTCCGCCGCTTCCGGATGCAGTAAGTAATGAGCGAGATCTTGACAATCAATCCGACGGAAACCGTCACCCCCACCACCGGCCCCACCACCGACTTGTGATGAGGGGGAGAGGCGGCTGGGTCCGAGGTACCGGCCTTACCAGTGGGGGCGCCCGTGCTTGACGACTGGGTGGGGTCCGGGGTAGCCTTACCAGTGGGGGTTTCCACGACGGACGACGGGGAGGGAGGAGAAGTATCCGGGGGATCGTCACTGGCGGGGACGTCCGTGCTTGGCGATTGGGCGGTGGGGGTGTCCACGACGGTCGACGACGGGGAGGGGGGAGAAGTATCCGGGGTATCGTCACTGGCGGGGACGTCCATGCCTGGCGACGGGGCCGGGGGCGAAGTTTCCGGGGTATCGTTAACGGTGACGGCAAGCTGTAATGTAGTAGAGCTGCAGGCGGAATCGACGGTGGAGATGAGGTAAGAGGTACCGGTTTTAGTGAGGGTGATCGTCGCCGGTGAACTGCTGTGATTCTTGATGGTGTTTGTAGGCGTCAGGCCTGAAGACACGCAGCCACCATAGTCGTCCTTCGTCGTCTCCGCCACATTGCTTTCGGTAGGATTGAACTTGAAAACTGCGCACATCTCCAATAAATCATACACAATGCATTTTAGTTTTTAAATTCTATAATGAGATTTTAATATTAGAAGTTTATATATAAAAAAAATGGTAGCTATGTTAATTATATATATATATATATATATATATATATATAGAGGTTGAGTCCTGTGTTAACATCTCTTATGATGTTAAATGTTAACAGAGACCCACCTTTTTCCTTCTCCACTGGTTGAATTACGCGCGTGTGTTGTACCCTTTTTTTGTGGCGTAAGGAGTAACGTTGTTTTTTTAATGCGGTGCACTGTTTGAACTATTCGATAAGGTGATATTAAATATTCGCTAACTTATAGTTATTATTCGTGTATAAAGAGGAGTTATCATTTAGATATTGACAAAATGGTTGCTCAATTTTGCAACTATTCGTTGGATTGATAGTAATTATTCGCTAGATTGATAGTAATTATTCACTAGATAGATAGTAATTTTTCGCTAGATTAGGTTGATAGTAATTATTCAATAGGATGATATTAATTATTCGCTAACTTAATGGTTATTATTCGTCGAGAAGAGTTATCACTTAGATCATAGCAAAAGAATTGCTCAATTTTGTAACTATTCGCTAACTTGATAGTAATTATTCACTAAGTTGATAGTAAATATTCTCTAGGTTAAAAGAGGATTGATAATAGAAAGAGGGTCAATTTTGCAACTATTCAATAGGTTGATATTAATTATTCGCTAAGTTGAAAGAGTATGTAAATGTAAATGTAAATCTCTTTATTATCAACAAATACTACCTTTAAACTTGCCGAATTGTCGATAAATAATCAACTAAATCAACCAAGATTGACCAAAAAATCAAGTACGATTGAACAAAAAAATCAACTAAATAACGATTCAAGAAGCCACCAATTCAAAACAATTCAAGAAGCCACCATTCACCACTCACCATTCACGAAGCTACCATTCACGAAGAAAGACCGTCACCAAAATCAGCAGCCAAAGCCACCATTCACGAAAAAAAAACCTAACCAACAAATCAATTAAAGGAAGATCGTCACCTCCATTCACGAAGATGGTGGTTAGCACCGTCGACGGCGGATTCTTCGAGGTGCGTTGGCGAAGTCATTCGAGAAGGTGAAATCATAGATCAGATCGCAGGGCGGTGCCTCGGAGATGTGATTGGAGTACTGGAGGTAGATGTCCTCTGCCACCAAGAGCAGCGCCACCATCAATTTCCCCTGTCATCTGTGTGCCCAGATCTGGCTGTTACCTACACCGAGCACACCAGGAGGAAGGCCGTCACTGCCATGGTTTTCTTCGTGAACGGCGGATCTGTTCTCCGTTCCCCTCGAAGAATCCGCCATCACCAGTGCTAGCCACCATCTTCGTTAGTTCGGCTCCGGTTCCGCATCTCGAATCCGGCGAGGGACCTCCAACTTCTCCTGGCGTGCTCGGTGTAGGTTAGGGTTGGGAATTGGGATGGTGTTACACGCGTCTTTATAGAGTATGGGGGTGTGTTTTTTCTAAATAAAAATTAAGAATTAATCTCATCCATTCGATTACACTAAATCAACGGTTAAGATTGGTTAACATTTAACATCGTAAGGCTGGTTAACATTTGAACCACATTCTATATATATATATATATATATATATATATATATATATATATATATATATATATATATATATGGAATAGATAAATTGTGCACACCTCTTAGGGTGTACTTTGTGCACAATTGTGGACTGTTGATTTAAAGGAAATAGAAGGCTAGGATGATGCCACGTCAATTAGGTGGTTTTAAAAAAAAGTGGAAAAAAGCCCAAACTCAAAATCAAAGGGGTGTAGCGCGTGTGGAATTGAATAAAACCCTAGCAAATGCTTCTTCATCCTCGTGGAGCACTAGAGCCCCAAAGGCGAGTTGAAGGCGGCAAGTCGAGGAGGAGACAAGCGGAGGCTAGGCGGCGGTGCTTGGTTCGGCTGAAGCCAAAGAGCGTTCCCGATGGAGATCCGAAGGGCTCGAGTTGTTGGGCGGAGGAACGACAATTTTCCCAGGCCTTCTGTCTTCGGGTGGTGCGACTAGAGGGATGCGATTAGCGAGTCTCCCAGAGGAAGCCGGAGCCGGCGAATTTATCGAGGGAGAGGGAGAGGAGGCGGCCAGAGTCTACTCACCACCGCCGGAACCAGTGGCGAAGCCAGAAATCTCGGCCAGGGAGTGCTAAAAAAATTTCGTAAAATATTCTTTTTGATGTACACTTATTAAGAAGATTTTTTAAAAATATACTGAAAAAACACTAAAATTGTGATTTTTCAAAATGACATTTTTCATAAAATATGACATTTTTAAACATAAATATAGAGAGAGAATATTTGAACACTAAAATTTAAACATAAATATGACAATTTTTAATGAAATAGTTTATAAAAAAATATATAGAGAGAATTTTTAATGAAATAGTTGATAGAAATAAAAAATATAGAGAGAAATAAAAAGGAATTAATGATATAGTAAGACAAATAAAAAGTGAATGAGTTGAGAATTGAACCCAAGACCTTTTGATTTTGATTTTGATTTTCCTTCCCTCCTTCCCTTACCACTTAAGCTAGAGAGCACTTTTGTTTTAAATATCCTTTAAAGATCTTATATTATCTTAAAAATACTAAATATATGCAAAAAAAAAAAAATTTGTATTAGGGGGTGCTCGAGCACCCCCTTGGCTCCGCCCCTGGCCGGAATCTCCTTCCGTCCGCTTCCCTGAACCCTATATCCAGCACTCTCGCACAGCCTTGCGCTCGCTCTCTTGCACCAGCCGTACGAGCGCACCCCGCCCCAGTACGAGCCCTAAGCCGGCGCCACACCGCACCCTCCTACGCAGCACTCCCTCACGCTCGCCAACAGCCCCGCAGCACGCCGCCCCTGCCTCGCCCAACAGGACACACCAGCCTGAGTACCATCCTTATTCCCTCCGTTCTTTTAGATTTGATTTTTGCTTCACATTGATATTGTTCATTATAATTTGAAATTTTCATTTTTTAGGTTTTGGATGGAATTGATTTGGGAAAATTGGGGATTTGATGAGTTTATGAGACCCTGTTGGGCGTTATTATTTTGAAATTTCAATTGTTAGGTGTTTATTTGATTCCCGCATTGTCCAGTGAAAAAAGACGAATTATTCAGACGAATGTGTTAATTTTTAGTCGAATTTAGTGTTTGATTTTTGAGATGTATAATTTGATTAATTATTTGTCAATTGTTCAGACGAATGCGTCGAATTTTGGTCAATAGTGTAAATAGGTTGGTCAATTATTCGGTGAAATTTGATTAATTATTCGTCAGTATATACTCTGATGAACAACCTAAAAAAACATTCATCGTATGAGTATAATTAGTTAATTACACAATTAAACATTATTCGGTGAAATATGAAGCATTATTCGTATACATCGTAAGTATTGTTTAGGAAATTGAGGTTTTTTTCATCTGAATTTGATCGGATGGAAAAAAAAACATTATTCGATAGTACGTAACAAATTATTAAAAAAAACATTATTCGGTAGTACGTAACAAATTATTCAATGTAATTGGTTAATTTTCATATAAACTGGATGTAAAAAAATATAACATGACATTATTCGGTAGGGTGTTAAATATTATTGGGGCAGTTACCATACAGGCCATATTTTTTGTCTATATTAGGAAATTGTCCACCACCTTCTCCATATTAGCAAAATGTTCACGCCTAAAATAAAGTTGCTGAAATCCCTGTGTCTCCATCTGCTTCAGCAATTTTTTTTTTCACTTTTTTTTCACTTTTTTTTTAGTTTTTTTTTTCGCTTTTTTTTTCGTTTTTTTTTTTCGCATTTCCAGAGTTGCTGAAACCCTTGTGCCACCCTCTGTTTCAGCAGTTTTTATTTTCACTTTTTTTTTTCGTTTTTTTTTTCAGTTTTTTTTTTCGCTTTTTTTTTCCGCGTTTTCAGAGTTGCTGAAACCCCTGTGCCACCCTATGTTTCAGCAGTTTTTTTTTCGCTTTTTTTTTCCAGTTTTTTTTTTGTTTTTTTTTCGCGTTTCCAGAGTTGCTGAAACCAGGTGCCACCCTCTGTTTCAGCAGTTTTTTTTTCGCGTTACTGTTTTTTTTTCACGTTGCCGAAACCGGAGTTGCTGAAACCCCGATTTCAGCACTGCTGTTGATGCTGAAACCCCGGTTTCAGCAACGTTGTTGATGCTAAACCCACGGTTTCAGCAACGTTGTTGATGATGAAATTGTTGCTGAAACTGTGTTACGGGATATAAAATTTAGCCTATGCGGGATTCGAACCCACGTATTTGCGCATAGCAAAACGCTCTACTATTGAGCTAAGAGGCTTTTAAAGGAGATTTAAAGCAAGGAACATCAAAATTCACTGCAGTTCGCATTTCAGCAATTGCTGAAACTACTGAGATGCTAAAATTATAAAATATTGAAATGCTGAAATTAAAAGAGGATAAGAGACAACAAATTGTAAGAACATCAAAGGGAACCATAAACAATTTAATAGGACAACATTTAGATCGATAAGAGTAACACCTAAAACCAAACGATGAAAATCAATCCGAACAAATATATATAAAATAAAAAGTACCAAGTCCAAGGTTGAGAACATCAAATACGAATGGAGGGAGGACAAAAAAACTCATTTAAGTTGTCCCAATGTTTTGGCCCATCCACAAAACGCTATCATTCCTAATCCTAATTCACCAACTTTACCCGGCCCACATCTTTAGCTAGCCCATCCTCCGATTTTTACACCCCTTCCAAACATTTTAATATGGCATTCTAAACAGCACTACTGTCATAAAAGGATAGAATCCTCCAAATTGCCCCAACCCAAATTAATTCCCCTATGACAGCAACCGTAACACACAGTGCAAAACCTAATGAATTGTGACTATAATCAGTACTTGAGTTGCAACAAGAAAGGCATGATGAACATAGTAAAAGATGCATCACAATCATAATCAACTTCTATAACTCATCAAACAAGCTGTGCAAGTAGTTCAACAATGATTTCTCCTCCTCCTTAATTTCAGCAGATCATCAAAAATCAAACAAGGTTGAACGGAAGGAATGTAAAAATCAAACAAGTGCAGGAGAGACAACCTCGTGGTAGTTAATGGTTTTGGCAGCAACAAATTAAGTTATATCCTACAATTTCAACAAGAAAGAGACTCACCAGACACTTATCAAAGGCTAAGATCAGAGCGTTTGCTGAAACCGGAGATGCTGAAACCGGAGTTGCCTTGTTTCAACACCAATTTCAGCAGCAACCATTAAGATATTCCATTTGAATTTCATTTGAATCGTTCAATTCAAACAAAAACAATTGTTTAATTCAAACAAAAACAATTCCTGCAACAATTATTTAATTCAAACAAAAAACAATGGAATTTCATTTGAATCCTCGTCAAAGCTCAAATACTCTCTAAATACTGAAAACTTTGTCAAAGAGCACGGTCAGAAAGGCAGCAAATACTCCCTAAAACAAGAGTAACCAAGTATAACTTTCCCAAGTGCTTGGCCTCCATGTCCTTGGTGTAGATATAATACTTGTACATCTGAGGGATGCAAAGAAGGCAGAGTAATGCATAGTGTAATTTGAAGAGAATGCCTAAGTGAACAAGTGCATGAACAACAACGAATGCAGCCCCGTATAGGAATAAGAATGTAGGCATAGTGCTCTTATAGTGCCAATCAGGTGAGTAGAGAATGTAAATGTACAGAGGAGCAATTCCCATACCATTGGTGTTTCATCACTTGACTGCAGCCTGCCAAAAAGGAACTATATCAATGTAACGGCCACTTTGTTTCTGCCATTGTCGGTGCCGGCCTCGCATCCATCGTCCGCCCGCCCCCGCATCCATCGCCCTCGCATCCATCGTCAGTGCTTTTCAAGCTCGTCGGCCACTTCGTTTCTGCCTGAGTTTCCGCCGGTTTCACGCTGTACTGTCAGATCTGTGGTGGATGCAACACCACAACCTCCACCTCCGCCTCAGCCGAATCTCCGCCGCCTCCGCCGAATCTCCGCCGCCTCCGCCTCTTGCTTGTCGCCATCAAATAGAAAGCTTCTACGGCGGCGAAGCTCTTCGACAACTAGTCTCAATTACAGCCTTCAATTCGGCCATTGTCCACCGCCAGATCGGGATTGAAAGCTTCTATCGGAGAAGAAGAAATCGGAGACCGCTGCGAAGCCGAAGGCAACTGCTGCAAAGTCGAAAGCGAAACCGGCGGAGAGAGATAGATCGGGAGATCGAAAGGATATCTGAGGGAGGAGGAGAAAGCGAAACCGGCGGCTAGGGACTTCGGGCTATGAAGGAGGAGGACAGAGATAGATCGAGAGAAAGGATAAAAGAAGAGATCTGATCTCTTTTTTTACGTGGTGCTGAAACGGATGAAATGAGGGGGTAATTTTGTCCAGAAAATTTTATGTGGACAAAACCCTAATTTTACAAAGGTGGGAGACACTCTCTAAATAGAGGCCCAAAAATAGGCCCGTTGGGCAAATTTTCTCAATATTATTCGGTTAAATTTATAAATTTCAAAAACAAACGAAATCGGGTGGTTCTACCAAAAAATCCCTCATATGCGAACTTAAAAATGACAATTTTAAAAGAGAGAGATTAAAAAACACTTTCAAATTTCATTCAATCTCACCACAAAAATGCGAACTTAAAAAAATGGCAATTTACAAAAAAAAGAAAAGAAAAAAGAGAGAGACAGAGAGATTAAAAAACACTTTCAAATTTCAATCATTCTCACCACAAAAATGAGAGATGGGTCACTGTACGCACACGCGTGGGAGGTAAGGTTTTTTTTGGTGGGTCCCACATTTTTTAATTAAAAATAAAAAAAACACTCAATTAATATTAGCCATTCATCAACTCTTGCATACACCCTAAGGGGTGTGCACAAGGGAACCACTCCATATATATATATATATATATATATATATATTAAATCTTTCGGTGTTAAAAGACCATGTTAGTGGGCTATCAAGGGAAGGGTCACACATCTAAACAAATCATGCGCTAAGATCAGTGGAGTTTCATCTTAAAACTAATTTACATTTGGAGAAGTAATTCCCGACTTGTTTACATTAGGATCCTAAGTAATTCCCGATTTATATGCAAGGTTTGGATTCTAACGTTTAAGGAAGTGATTAGTCGATTTAATTAGGTTTTTTTTAATTTCCCCAAGTCGGGATGTATTTGCTTTTGAGTCAAACATATATATGATTTTGGATTTTATCATGAGATTTAGAGTCGCTAGTCTCATGCGTCCTTTTGCGTTTATTTACGTTAGTGTTAGTTAATCAAGCATCGCAAATTTGAGTTTATGCAGTGATATTATGGATTACTATTACATTATATGAATTATTGAGTTTTGTTATACTTTAAAATATAAGTAAATAATCAAATTTGTTATAAGTCCAATTAGACATCCGTATAACACCTTTTAGAACGTTGTCACAAGGCCAGCAACCCCACTAATCCGAAGCTTAGACCGAAACTAGTCGAACTTGTCTCTCATGTTAAAGTCGACTGGGATCGGTGGGGTCAAGACACTGAAGAAAGGTCGTGTGTGGACCTATACGAGCTACATCTAGAAGATACAAACAATATATAAATCCAACAAAGTTTCATCTCTAAAGTAATTGACAGTAAATGAAAAGTAACCAGTCAAACTTATATATTGTTCCATGATCTAAAAAATGGCCCGCCCAATAGATCAATTCCACGTGCTAATCTATAATAGGACTCATAAATTAATGGAAGGAAGATGATCAAAATTCAAACCTAAATTTAAAATAAGAATTTTTTTTACAAGCACAATATATAAATAAACAAAAATTAAGAAATAAATAGGTACGCAGTACGCACCGAGTGAATCACCCACGGCGAAATAGTGTTGGAGGGCCCATGTATTATAGTCGCAGGACACATGTGGACCCCATGAAGCTGCGCTACAATACCCGTCTCCGACGACATACTCCATTCCGAATGCGCAACTGATCAGAGTCGACAGTGCTAGCGCCGCCGCAGCAACCGCCACAACGCCGCCCCTATAAATTCTATAATTGTATCTATTCATCCTCCCCTCCTTTTCCTTTGTATTTTAGTGTTACAGTAGTAGCAGTAACATGCATCTCTATACTATTTATAATTAAACTCCAAGTACTAATTGTTAGTTGTTTGAGTCAAAGATAAGGTCAATTAAGAGGCTTTCAATCTATATTTAGTTTTTGACAGGAAAAATATATATATTATTATTGGGTGGATGGTATGTTGTTTAGAGAAACGCTTGGCCTACTGTGGTGTCACGTTTTGTATACTAGGTAAGTGGGGCGTGCTCTGCACGCCTCAAAGTCAAATGTGAGAACTGAGAACCAAGGTGACAAATAACCTAACCCATGTATATACTCTTCAAGCAAGCTCATGCCTTGGTATTTTGTTACTTAGAGAGGAACCAGTTCAGCCGTTGAGAAGAGACAATGCGAGGTTCACACATGTGTTGCTGCAGGCCTCCAACTTGTTCCCTCCATCCAAGGGCTTATAAACCTCAAGACAGACGAGCCCAGTGGCCATAGCAGTTGCTGTAGCAATTGCCGGTATATGATTCTTCCAACAATGAATTTATCTTTCAGCTTATCGACTTCGGGTATGCCATAGTTCTTGGCCCTCATATTGGCAAGCCCAGCTATCATATCCATGTGATAGTTGCATTCGGACGTACTGTTGGATTATGGCCGAAGTATCTGCTGCATACAAAGACAGGAGATGCTCAGGCGGAAATTCAGGAGGCCTGCAATGTAAACTGAATTGTCCAAACATACCTTCTCCCTGCAAGGATTGTAGCCATGTTTCCGTTGTTATTGGTGACAAAGATGTCGCTTTCATCACAGATGAAATCTAGTGCAGCCATGCCCGCTGAGTATTGCGCAAATGCGGCCAACTCTTCCTTGGTTGAAATAGTATCTTTAGAATGAAAATTTGGAAAGAATGCTTTAAGAGGTGTCAATGTCACTTCTCCGCAGTATACTTCACCCGAAGCAATGTATATATGAACGTCATTCACGTACCCCAGTGCTCTCAGCATTAGTCCAACATGCTCTGGAGTGAGAGACTGAGAGGGCACATTCCTTTCCTCGTTTCTTATCCGGCCTAGGTTTCTGCTTAAAATTTGAGTATAAATATTTCAGAATCTTCTTATGCGTAATTCATATCAAACAAGGTGGTCTTGAATTGATTAACTTACATGTAAGTTTTTCCAACGCTTTTTAGAGCCCCGAGCTCAGTTATTTCTTGCTCTCCTCCACCATAATCGCCTCCAGAGAATGCCAGCATGTCGGGCTCAAATCCGTGACATTTGATCCAATACATAAATTTGTAACTGCAGGGTTCAACAAGCATGATATGTATTCCGCTGAATCTAAGGATTACGGTTGCTTTCCTACCACAAATGTAAAGCAATAAAGTGTTTGCTTTAATTTTCATCCTCATTATGTCAACCAACATCCTGGCCATCTCAAGAATCGAAAATTGTAATGCATGATAGTTCACTCTACACCTCTGTAATCGAATTTCTTAAGCTGGACAGCCTGCACCATGAAGAAATGGATTTAGTTCAACTGAAATTGATTCAAGATCATATATACGCAAAGCTACTGCATTTGTTCGGTCAAACGTCTGAAATACAGTTCCTTCAAAACTTAGATGAAAATATATAGTAGAAGAAATACACAGCTGTTGTTCTAAAGTATAATATTCATTAATGTTGTTACAACTTTTGGTATCAAAGAGTTGTTTGTCGAAATAGAAGGAGCTGACCATATGATAGTTATAAATTTCACTTATGATATTAAGAATCAAAGGTGAACTGTGTGAACAATGGCCACTTACATGTTTCTTATTGAGAAGAGGCAGGACACGGGTCAGATAACAGTCGGGAGCACATTTTCAGCGCTGGCATTGCCACAATGGCCAAGCTAATAAAAAGATGATATGTGAGTTTAATAAGTTGCTACTGATATAACTGAACTCCTGCTTCTGAATAAATTGGCTGCATCACAAAAATTTTGGTGGATATCCTTTAGTGTCTTCTGTAAGGATTGAAATATCTAAAAACACCATCTTTCTTACTTCCCATCATAATAAGATTGAGTTAGTACCTGTGAAGTTATTTCGTATGTATCAAGCAGGTCACCATAAATTAGCTTTTCAAGCTTATCGTTTTCTACTTTATCATTTCAAGAGCTTTAATGAGGCCCAACAATCAGAGAAGACGATGAGTTCATGAGAAAATTGATACAGTTAGATTTGGGAGAGAGGATATGAAATAGAGATATATAAACTGTATTTGGCTGATTGATAAGTACTACAAATAGGTTTCTAAACAATCTTGCTTCAGTAGTGAGTAGTAGCGAAATAAAGTTACTAAAATCAATTGCCATTTCTTAAAGCAAAGCAATCTAAGGCTTGTGACATTCCCTTAAAGAACAAAGGACGATTATAGAAAAGCAATAAGCAACACTACCTTGGTGGTAATGAAAGTTCCAAGCATAAGAATCTACACCTTACAATTCCAAGATCTCCTAAAAGAACAAGCGAGAGGAAGCAACAAGAATTGATATAGATCGATTAAATAAATCCCCAAATTTCTAACCCAACCCTAGATCTAGGGAGTTAAAATAAAGCAAAGAGAGAGGGAAAAAGGAGAGATGAGTGCTTGCCAACAAGAGCAATAGAGCATACTAAATCAACAACCTCAGGGAGCCTCTAACCATGGTGGAGCGTGTACCTCAAGTTCTGGTTCTTGGACTGGAGTGTCAGTATCAGGTTAAGAGTGTTTCGGAGTTGGTTTGGTTGCCTCTCAAGTCAGAAAAGAAGAACAAATGTTAGAATTCAATACGTCAATACCTGCGAAAATACAAGGATCTGCAAAGAAGTAGTAAGGCCCAAACCCGTAACCTGCAGGCGGCTTGTAGGTCTGGTTGCTTAAGTCGAAACCAATTATCTGCATTTCTGTTCTGTTGAAGTACACATCTTGGGATGGGAAGAGTGCCAAATGCATCTCAAGGTAGTCATCGGTGCTGAAGAACAGGTCCTCAAGGGAGACTGATCTCGGGGTCAGTCTTAGTTTCGTCCACGTGCTCATCTCGAGAGTGTGGAAGACAGTGACGTTCGTTAAGTCACTGAAAGAGTGAAGGACCACGGACATAGAGTGTTCCCTCATGGGGTAGATGTATTTACAGTTCTGAGGGCTCAGCTTATGTTCTGCTTCAGGGCATGTCTTGAGAATGACGGTGGTGACCGGGTGTCCTCCAAGGTAGTTTCTCTTTCTCTTCAACGCTTTGCAAATAATCCTTGGAGTTAGGGATGAGAAATCATAATTTTTCATTGATTGTGTTGGGGTAATTGAGGTGGCCAAAGAAGAAGAACCAGAGGAGGGTGCTGGGTTCCTGGTAGTTTCCGATAATGTTGTGACATTGACAGGCAAAGGTTGAGGCATGTTATAAAAGCTGAAAAAATGAAGTAAAAAAAGGATCAGTTTCTTCCTAAGGATTAGACTTAATGAATTTGCAGTTTCAGCCTTTACATTGCTTATAATATTTTCTGCGTTTGGATAAGACTTGCTTATAATACTTTCTGCCTATTGTGTTTTAGATACCAAGATCGAATCCACGGGAAAATACCCATTTCTATGCTAGTCTAACTTTCTTCTGTGACAAGCTGGATGTGATTATATGAACAAAATCATTTTTAGAGATTCAGATGGGATTAACCTTATTTTATGTTGGAAAAAATGCGGAGCTTAAATGTTACATACTTACATGTCTAAAGTTAATTCTAAAATAAGGTAAAAAGATTCTTGAAACTGAAAGGGATTGTTTTTGCTTCTAATCCAGTCTAGTTTTTGCTTCTAATCCAATCAAGTTTATTTAGTACTACCTCCGTCCAAAAATACATGGACTTTTACTATTCACGCACGCTTTTTTAGGAGCTAAAAACTACATAAAATATTAACTTTTTTATTAATTTTTTTTAATAATTACAAACTTATTCACGCACTCCACACAATCAGCTTTTATGACACTAATAAGCTCTATTAGATTCACATAATCTTGCTTCATCTCTTCAATTAAAAGCAAACAAACAAAACATACGAAGACAAAGTGGGTACCTTTAAGCCTAATAGATAGGGGTTTCTCCCGAAGAGAGCGAGCAACAATAAGGGCTCCAAGAAATACCCAATAGGGCAACTGACACCGCAATCATGAACCAGATTCCTCCCTCCTACGACAACCCCTGGCCTGTACTTGAGATAGGTGCCTGCAAAGCACAACAAATTCAAACAGACCTCATCGTAATTACAAATAGAACATAAAAATATCACTGAAAACCCTAGGTCCAAATCAGCGTTTGAGTTACCTGTCTCGTTGATTTTGACAAGGCAATCATCGGTGACCTTCTCAAAGAGGCGGAGGAGAGAGATCTCATGGGAGCGAAGGCCAGGCCAAGTATCCTTCGATCGGATGTCGTCGATAAGTATGGGCTTCGAAGAGAGAGTTGAGAGAAGGAGATGGAGCCTCAGGTTTTGGCTCCCCTTTAACCTCATGTAATTTGTCTTCTCCATTCAATGACGGAGGGGTTTGAGGAGGAAGCTTCCGCTGAAAAAGAAAAGAGCGAGACTGTAAGAACTTAAGCAATAGACATAGAAACAAAGCAATAGAAATAGAAACAAAGCCCTATCCATTCACGCTCAGTATGAGTATCAAGGCAATAGAAATAGAAACAAAGCATCAGATGCAAAGAACAACAGCAAGCTCAGTATGAGCACCAACGCAATCGAAATAGAAACAAAGCATCAGATGCAAAGACCAACAATCCTATCGATTCAATTTGCAAGTTTTCCATCTGCTTCAATTCAGTAGCATATATTGTAAGAGCTTTTATAATAGATCCTAACCTAGAGTCATGATGCTAAACCTCGTGAAGAGTCTATGTCTACCTGCATGAGCTTTTGAATCTCATTATGGCTCATCATCGGCATTGCCATCCCAGGAATCTGATAACCAACATTAGGCCCGTTTTGAGCAGCTACATTGGCTCGGTTTGCCCCAGGTTGTGGCAAATTGATCGGGGCTTTTGAGGCTTCATTGGATTGCCGTTCTAGTGATTGATAATGGATCAAGGGAAAAGGCTATATAATAAAGCGTAAATTTCAGGAAAACGAATACAAGTATACGAAAAAAAAAAAAAGGAAGAATAAACCATATTATAAAATTTCTATTTCATTCCAACATCAGTGATGAACATCAAGTATTCAAGTGTATGGCATATAAGAGCACAAGTATGGAAACAATTTGCAGCAGAAAATTGTGATGCAACCATAGCTGCAGAAGGGTTCTCTAGAGTAGGATAAATGGAAGGAAAATCAGTCTCACCTATGAACTCCTTCCACAAAACAACCCAAAAGCTGCACTAAATTCTTATGTTGAACATGACCTATTGCTTCCACTTCAACCCTAAACTCTTTCTCAACTTGCCCCTGCAAAAACCATAACAAATTGTTAAGAAGTCTCATCACAGCTATCTCACTTCCATTGATCAGCGTGCCTTTGTAAACAATACCATATCCACCTTCCCCAATAATATTCTCCGAGGAAAAACGGTTAGTTGCAACATCAAGATCCCTAAGTTTGAACCAATGACCCCATCCAAGATGTGACATTTCAGGCAAACCAACCAACGGGGAGGCTGAAGCAAGTCCATTTGAAGACGAAGGCTGCTTTCTAGGAGGGCCAGAGCTTCCTTCCTCCCCGGAATGTGAACTATAAGTCCTCTCATGATGATTAATGGAGCTACATTGGCTCAAGGTATCGGCATCACAGGATTTGGAGTCAAACTCTAGAACTCATAAAAAGGAAAAATAGATTAATACAATAAATCAAAATGGAGAAAAAAAAGGAACATAAAAGGTAAACATAAAATTAAAAAAGGAATTAAGCAGGTTTATTAATAATAAGAAAGATCACATGGGCATTAGAGGAGAAAGCTATTGGGTGTGACCACCTCTTGCAACTTACAATAATCCAATTTTTGGTAGCTGGAAAAGGTCAAAATTCCTACATATTGCTGAATAAAAGGTTATGAACCTACTCAAAGACAAGAGATGATAGATTACCCTCAGGATTCTCGAGCTCTTGGTTCTTTCTACAGATAAAAAAATATGAGCACTGCCAAAGGCAGAAGAGAGATTGCAGTAACACCAATCTCAATAACAGGTAACAACCACATTTTAACAGGTAACCTAGTGGCAGCCCACCCAGGCCTGCTGCGAAGAATGGACTCGGGGTATTTTACTGCCAAGGTGGTAAAAGAAATAAGGCTAACCCATTCCGGAATGGCTCACTGGAAAGGACTTGTGGGTAGTACCCATAGGTCCCCGGTTCGAACCCCGAAATAGCTGCTCTTTATTTACCTATTCAAGGTAAAAGAAATAAGGCAGTAAATAAAGCTGTGTGAGTTTTAAAGCTTTGACCTTGTGGGCATCTCAAACTCGCAAAGAGTTCAAATTGATAGAATCTACCACAAATTTATTATAGAGAGCACAGCAGTCGAGGTTTTACCATGCTTTGAGATGGAGGGAGACCACAAAACCACACACAGATACAAGTGCAAGATGGTAAGAGCTGCTCTGAAAAATCAAATACTTAAAATGATATTTGCTTGACAATATGGAGTCTGACACATTTACAAATAATGGGGAAGGTGAAGCCTTTTTTTTAACCCTTTATTCATTCGTTTGGTTTGAAGTTTTCCTAATTAGGGCATGCATGATCATCCCAGTGTTGCAGTGTAGTATATGATTTGGATTTTTGGAACCCAAATGATTAACAATTGCAATAATTCCTGGGCAATCATTGTAAATATCAGTAACAGTTATAAACAGATTTCTGAGGCTTAGGATTATGATGAGTATGCATTACAGTATATATGTGCAGTAAATGGAGCAAAAGTAAGTGATATACAATTGCAAATGGTTCTAGGTAGGCTATCTATTATTTTTGTTTAGAACTTTTAGTCCTGTATATCCTCTTTGTGAAAGTTACTAATTAAAAGACTTTAGAACCAATCTTAGGAGACACCTTTGCTCATTCATAGACATATTTGAAAACTCTACATGGTCAATTGCAAAAAAAAAAAAAAAAAAAAAAAAAAAAAATCCAACCAAAAATCAAGTTAATGAACAACCTCTAATAAACAACACCACCAAAGAAAGCAAGTTGAACAAGAGGAATACCAAAGAAGACTCGAAATTCATGGTGGCTGAGAAATTCAATTTAATAACAAAAAAGGGATAAGAAATTCAATTGAACACAGGATCTACACATTCCAACCGGAAATAAAGTTAATGAAAGCAAATGGAAAAACAACATCACAAAGTAATCAAAACACAAGCTCCATTCCAACATATCTCTTAAGCATTTGCACGAACACCTTAAAGGCATAAAAGCAAAGAAACACCAAGCCTCCATATCAAAACGTCAATTTAACCAATTTTCAATCACAAACGAATAATAAGTAAATTTAACCATTTGTGCTCAAGGAATTTGTCATGGAATCACAATACACTGAGTTTGCCGTTTAAAAATAGAGAATTCTTTTCCTAGTTTGCATCAAAATAATACGTAAATTCCTGACCAAAAAAAATAAATCACAAGCGATTAATTTCCTTATCCTTGTGAACAATCGTTGCTAGTGGTTCAACACAATCTCCATTTATTAGAATATCAAGCTTCGCCAAATCACTCTCCGTATACCTGGTATTTTCAGGGATACATGGAATGTTAGCCTTTAATAAAATACCAGCATAATTTCCAGAAAATCAAAGCAGACATTCAGGCTCATTAAATTTTCCTCAAGCAGGCTACAAAATGCGAATCATAGTGGTGATACAAGTATGAGTTAAATATTTCTTGTCACAAATCAAAATTAGTGAAGTTCAGTTGCAGTCATCAAGTGTAACAAAGCCATAATTTCCATTTAGCAATATTACTAACATATAAATGCATTAGATTGTGTTAAGCATTTAATGATAGGTTGTCACTGTGATGTCAACTTCTTTGCAGTATCAATCGGTATTCCCTATTTAGTGCAGATGAATATGTGCCTTTGGGAGCCGTTGATTTTTCTGGCTCCATTGTTTTCCAATCTATAAGATAAACATACAAAGTCTGTTTATACCTGCTTAAACCCCAAGAATTATTTTTGCACTAAACATACAAAATTGGGATTTTTCAGGTTCCAGTGATTGGACTTGTCATGGGGGAGATAGGCTTGATTTCAAGGATACTTGGCCCAAATTTGGTGGATATCTTACTTTTGGGACCCTTGAATCCAGAAGGGTCTCAGCTCATGGACAACCAACACTTGTAGAGTTGACTGGATTATACAATTTTAGACAGATTGGTCCTTAAACTAAAGTATTTGGCATTGATTCTCTCATGTGTCACAACAAAAAATTATTCACCTACAATATATGTCACAACAAAAGAGCTACTATGAACCAGTTGAACAATGCGAACTCTTGTTGATTCTCTCATATGAAAACATAACAGCTGCAGAACAATGAGCTACACTGTCATAAACTTGTGAAATAAGGTGTTATATACTAATAACAAATTATTTTCACAAACTCAAACCATTGATTAGAGATTGATCTGAATAACAAAGACAAATCTTCAATCACAAAATATTGCAGAAGTAAAACTTCATATATAAAGTTATGCTTGCCTCGAACAAAGTTTCACCGAAAAACTGAAATAAAAACCCCAAATCTCAACAAAGATAGAGATAGAGATCTCACAACTAAGTTCAAATCTCCCTAAATCGAAATCAATTTCCACCTAATTCGATAGTGATAAATCATAATTATAGAATGAAAACAGAAAATCAGAGAGCCCTAACCTTGAGTTCTTCGATTTTGAAACTGGAAATTGGAGCATGCTAAATAAGAAAGGAGGTAGATGGCGCGAGACTGACAATAGCTGGAGAATGAAAAATAACGGCTGCAGAAGGCAATAGCCCTAAACGAGATGGAGCGAAGGGCTACACTTCGAATTCCGACTCCTGCAAAGGAAAGTGGATCAATTCGAGAAAAGAACAATCAAATTCACTAATAACCCTAATCCGCTTCATTGAAGCAGCAAAGCAATTTAGAAAGGGGGAATAAAGAGTAGGCTGAATTCATAGTTTCGCAGCCTGAATCCGAACAGATACGGCGAAGAGAGAGTAGGCGAATTAACTCGACAATCAACCACCTTTAAAATTAACTGAAGAACAACAAGCAGATTTAGGCAATTACAGAGGAAGGTTAAAAATAAAATATAAAGACAAAGAGAGTGGTGAGTAGAGGCAGAAGGAATGACAAGGGCAAATCTAAGCGCTGAAAGGTTAGGTCCAATGAAAAGCAAGAGCTATCAAAACAACTACATAAATATGAAAGACCAAAAGAAATTCTAATAAACAATGGAATCCAGTAAAGAAAGCAAGTTCGACAACAGAAACACCACAGAAGACTCGAAATTGATGGTGGTAACTCCTGAAAGCAAAGATGACGAACGCGAATGCATTGGGGAGGCTGAAAAATAAACAAATTGCAACCAAGAGGTGTCGAAATTGAAAGAGAGACGAACCAGAAAGACCGTTGGAGAAGAAGAAGAACAGAGGTGGAGAAAATCGCCTGTGTAGTGAACAAGAGAGGAAGAAGGCTATGGCGGTGCCCGAAAGAGTGAGAATGAGAGAGGCAATATCGGACTCTACAATTACTGAAAAGACCGAAAAGGACACCGAAATAAAAAAATAAACATTTTCAAATTCAAGGTTTCAGGGTCAAAGAAGACTATACACATGGGGAGGATGGCAGCCGTTGATCAATTGCAGCGAGACAAAACGGACGGCTAATTTAGCAGGATTTTTATGAACAGTAAATTCACACTTGCCTCCTTTAGGGTAGTAGGGATATATATGTGTGTCCACATAATGTGGACACATATGTGTATAGGTGTCCGCAGCTAGCTAGGTAAGCTATAGTTGCCTTTGGGATTGACACAGATATGTACAAAACTGATTAAGCTAGCTTGATGGTTATGGTGGCGTTGACTCGTTATATTATTTTTATGATATCTAGCTACTGAAAATCGTCTAGTCCAACATCGTACATTTTTATGGTCCTTTTAATTTCATTGACCGATATGTATTAAAATAAAAATTATAAGGTAAACACTTAAATAAGAAAATCATTAGAAATTTCAATCTAGCCAATGGGATAATTTGAACTACGGTATAGACTACAATTGCGGACTAGACGATCCTCGTCGCTAAATGGCATGTGAAAGAATTGGAATTGTTGTACTTTGTTATTGGTAAATGTTAGTAAGTCAATATATAAGTCGAGTGATATTTACCCATATTTTCAATTTTAATTGATTTACCGAAATGAATTGGATAGTTTGTTATTGGTTTTATGTCAGGGATACTTGTTGTGTTATCTGATTAAAAAGTATAGGTATATACACTTAGAGAAAGCTTACGATAGAGTTTTGAGAGAGCTCATTTGGAAGTATTCCACATTCGGAGCATTATGGATATGTATGACGGTGTTGTGATGAGTTTCCGAATACCCGCAGAAGACACTGACTACTTCTTCCCAGTACAGATAGGCATGCACTAAGGATCTGCTTTAAACCCTTTTCTGTTCACTGTGGTTATGGATGTGATCACGAGTCATATTCAAGGAGAGATCCCGTGATGTATACTTTTCGAGGAGGCCATTGTCTTCGTTGATGAGACAAGAGAAGGTTTAAGCAATAAATTGGAACTTTGGAGGGAGACACTGGTCGGAAGCTAGAGGCTTTAGACTGGCCGTAAGCTAAATTGAAACTTTTTTGTATTTGTTCTCTCCAAAAACTTTTTGGCTCTGGGCCTCTGACCCTTTATTACTACTACTTCCGATCCAAAATATATGTCGTTTGAGTTTTAACACGTGTTTTAAGGAGCTAAAACAATTCCGATTCCAATAGTTGTCTTTAGACTATTTATGCACTCTTTTTAATGAGTTAAAAAATAATTCCAATTTTTTAGACTATTTATGCACACTTTTTAATGAGCTAAAAACTATATAAAATGTCTATTTTTTTAATTAATTTTCAAAAATAATTCTATACTTATTAGTAATATGTATGATATTATTTAAAAATATTTAATAAAATGTTGATATTTTATATAGTTTTTAGTTTCTTAAGAAAACGTTTAATAAAATATTGTGGGATGGAGGGAGTATTAACTTTTTTATTTTATTTTTTTACAATTTAATACTTATTACCAACAAATATTAATTTATAAAAAAAAATAATTTTTAAAAAGTTGATATTTTATATAGTTTTTAGCTTCTTCAAATACGTGTTGAAAAGTCAAACGACATATATTTTGGATCAGAGGGAGTATTAAAGAGTATTTTTATTTTTATTTTTTTTAGCACAATTAAGATATTACTCTTTATCGTATTGAACTATTTTATTTTTTATCGTTGTTTTGTAGTATTGAACATGTTTTTTTGTCATATGAATCTTTATTATACATTGTTGTTCACCACTAGTGTAGCACTGTAGCCCTCGAAATTCTGCCACTATATATAGATAACTCCTTTCAGTCGGCAGGGCAAATACATATATGAATCATAAGACGTCGACATTGATCGATGAAGTTTTTCTAGTATTTCTTACCGCCTTGAAAATAGTTGTGGAGAATATGATTTGGGATTGCCCCACATTGATTAGAAAGAGAATTCAAGTCTTGCATATAAGTCGGTGGGCTACCCCACCTAACACCAATTGGTTTTAGTATGGAACCTCACTCGGCTTGGTTGGTGCGCGTATTGCGCTTGGGCGTGCGTGTCCCCCACCCCACGTCGTATATGACCCATCGTTTATTTGACATGGTATCAGAGGGTGCGATGTGGTTTGGATTCCTGGTCTAATTGGCTGGCCGGCCTTAAGGCATTGATTCGTCAAGTGCAACTGGCAAATAATGCGTGACCATACAATTGCACTTGAGGAGGTGTGTGAAGAGAATCCAAGTCTTGCATATAAGCCGGTGGGCTACCCCACCTAATACAAATTGTGTGCTCGGCTTAGTTGGTGCGCGTATTGTGCTTGGGCGTGCATGTCCCCCCCTCTCACGTCGTATATGACCCACCGTTTATTTAACAATAGTACGTACACATACATATACTTTGGGTCCTGCATGAACAAAATTTAACCAAATATATAGTTTATTCACCTACTTTTGATTTTCATAAGTATTTTTTACCTGGAAAAAGTTTACCAATACGAAAAGTCGATGTCGACAAAATTGGTAGTCATTTTGCCAACACCGAAAGCCGATGAACGCACATTTTGACAAAATGGAACCGTGTGGATAGTAAGTCGATATAATTTTGGGTAATTCACACTCTTTTTGTTTTTTTCATTAAAAGCACTTCTTTACATATGTATTCATATATTTTATATTGATTGATAATATATTTTTTATTTACACTAATTTTATGTTATGTTTTTCATAAAATATTTGATAGTTGTTCACCAAAAAAAAATTGATAGCTCTATTTTAAAATTTTGTTCATTTTTTATTTACTAAAATCATGTTCATGATATGATTTGGACTAATTTTTCCGTTCATTAAAACATATCATTTTATATTTTTTGACAAATTTTAGAGAAATCAACAAATATACTATTATACTCTCATTTATTACACTACTTTTTTACTTTATTGAAAATTACCATTAACAATCTACTAATTATCATAAGAACATTTTTGTAAAGAGATATCAAAATATCTTTAATAACATATATTTTTTAATAAAATTAACTGAAATTACATTTTACGGTTAGTAGTATATGATATTAATTCAAGATCATTTTTAGTCATTAAGAGGCCTTGTGACACAACTTCAGAAAAGAACGCGCCCCTCTCCTGTACCACGCGCTTCTCTTCTTCCTTGTGCCTCGCCTGATTCCTCACCGGCCGTTTGGCCAAGGCGCGGCGCTGCCGCTGCCTTTGGCTCCCAAATTGAGCTCTACCCTTGAATCTCCCTTCACCAAACTTCATCTCTCAAACAAATCTCAAGATAACCCTAAAATTCCAAAAACAAAAGCTCCTCACAAATTTCTTCAAAAAATTGTCTGTAACCCCCAAATCTTCAATCTCCAAACCGTTTTTGCCACATGCATCCGATCTGATGGGTGTGCTTATCCGAGTGCGGCCCTGAGGAGGCGTGTTGGCACCAATTTCGACAGTCCCCCCACCAAATCGACCATCAATGCAAACCCTAGGGGACGACTTCCATTTTCGGTGTTGATGGATGGACGAATCCTCATCAGGAACACAAAACCGCAACAATCCCATCAGATCCTCCCTACTCCGGCGCATCTGGCGTCCTCTCGACGTTTCCTTCGCTCGGAGTTGGGTTGCTGCAGCTGTCCGCCAGGGTTGCTGCCGCCACCTTCAGGGAGCCATGCCATTAAACTTGATACACAGCCTGCATATCAGGCCCCTCTCAACCCTCTCTAAAACTTTATACAAAAAAAATCTCAGCACAAAACCTTTTATCTTTTCAAAACTTTTGGTTTCAAATTCTTCTATTTTCAGGCTCCCCAATCCGAGAGAGCAACTCGGTTACACAGATTACCAATCCAAATCCAGCCCTAACGACGAGGATTGAGATCAAGAAGGGTGACAAAGCAGCTGTAAATACTATCACCATGACAGATAAGTTCAACCGTTTTCCTCTCTTATCTTTATATGCTGAGTTATGTAAAACCACTGATGCTTTCAGCAATTGTCTCAAACTGATACCTTTGTATGATTTGCTTCTCCCTCTTGACTGTCAGTACTATCCGGGGCGCCCTACCTTTTATTTGGCTTGTGTGGGTTGCCTTGTTAGTTGTTGGCACTCAAAACCTGTTATCAATCACCTGCATGGTGCTTTATTGTTAATCGACGACCTCTTTAAGCATTACAATCTCATTGTTGTCTTTGATGATTCTAGTCTTAGTTATATCTGTCAGAATATTGACATCATTACTGTGAGTAAATTTGATGCTAATTTTATGATCTGGCTGAATAGGTGTTATAGTTTAAGCAGCAGACTGGTATTCTCTAGTCTCTTGCCTCTGTGCTCAATAGTTGCTAGGATCATCTCTGGTCTTGCACAACATAGAGTGAATGTCCTAACCTTAAATAATTCCCAGCCTTTCTGTTTACATAACAATGTTGTCGTGTTTTGCTTTGCCTTTACGAAACAATGTTGTAACCTGTTGAACAACTCTGTTTCTTGGATTGATGGTTTTCCATATCCTTCTTTTGGGGGTCTTCAATCCCAAGATCACTATGCAGCTAAGGCTTCTTATGCTTTTAACTGTTTCTGCTATTCTTCTCTCTACCATGGTCATCTTGTATTTCACAGTCTGTGGGAGACAAGAAAGCCATTTAAATGCAGGTACTGGGGGAAGAAATGTACCAGATCTCAAACAAGGATATCAGGTATGCTTCTATTCCTTTTTCTAAACTTCAAGCATTGTCACACAAGTTTCGTTAGGGACTTTGTGGAGGCATGCTGCACAAACCTTACTCCCAAACCTTTACAAACAAAACTTTCAACAAATTTTCTTGCAACAAGTGCAAGGCACAGATTTCAACTTCAATGCAGAATTCAAAACCAATGGTGGACTCAATCTGCTCACAGAACTTGGTACCAGCATATACACACCATCAGGCAGCACGAGACAAAAGTAGGGTTCTATCTTAGTCTTTCTGATTGTTTATGTCAAAACAGCAACTATCAATGTATAAGAAATAAAGGAGGAGTTCCTGAATCTTGCACCAGTTTACATTGTAACATGCTAAAAGCTTTTATTCAATGGAATTCATATGATTAAAGTTGCATATTGGAATGTTAGAGGTTCCAAAAGGCCTTTCTTTTGGCAAGAAATCAACCATTTAAGGTCTACAAACCACCTTGATGCTCTTATGCTCACTGAAACTAAAGCCGCTGAAGCCCCGTCTGATCAAATGATCAAAGCCTCGGGGTTTTACAAAGCCTTGAGTATCAGTGCTAAGGGTCACAAGGGCGGCATATTCTTCCTCTACAAAACAAAATTTTACGATTCAAGTGCAATCCTAGAACAATCTGATAGATTTCTCATGTTCAAAACTAAGGTAGACAACCATGAATTGGCCTTGCTCTTCGTCTATGCACCATCTGTTGAATCTGAAAAAAACCAATTCTGGGAAGAAGTATTCTCGATTATTCACAAGCACTCTCTCCCAATCCTTATCATTGGAGACTTAAATGATATAGAAAACGACACAGAAAAAATAGGAGGCGCTACCCCAGCTATATCTAGATTTAGACGATTACAAATTGTAAAGTACGAACTGGATCTCCAAACTGTCCCGTACACAGGTTCTCCATTTACATGGAGGAAAAACAAATCAAACTTTAACAATACATATGAACGCTTAGATAGAATTCTGGCAAGCCAAAATATCTTCAACTGGTTTCCAAAGATTCATACAAAACACCACTCCTTCTCCAACTCTGACCACTGTCCGATCTCCCTAGAAATAGGATCTAAAAATCTTGCTAAAGGCACGCCTTTCAGATTCGAAATGGCATGGACGACAAATCCTATATACGAAACTATGGTCCGACAAGTTTGGCACAATAATTTTAATGGATCCCACGCCTTCAAATTAATACAGAAACAGAAACTGCTCAAACAGAATACCAAAAACTGGTGCAAAACCCAAACCAGTAATACTGCTAGGCAACTATCCCAAGTTGATAACCAAATCTTTAATCTGCAAAATAGGTTACCTTGGAGAAACATCAGTAAACAAGAGGAAGAAAAGCTAGCAAGACTAGAACTCAAAAGATTCAGACTCTTAGAATGCAACCACAAATTTTGGAAACAAAGGGCCAAAACCAATCATCTACAATTCGCAGACAGGAATACAAAATTCTTTCAAATAACAGCTAGAATCAGAAACTCAAAAAGACCTATTAAATCCTTCACATCCAAACAAGGCAATATCTTGTACGACAATGATATCATCTCTGACCACATCACAAAAGAGCTGTCAGAAAGGTTTATAGGTACTCATCAAAATCAAGTTAACCCAGGGGATGTTTGGAACATTCAACCACAAATAACCCCAGAGGAAAACCGAAACCTAATCTCTCAACCGTCTACAGCTGAAATCAAAAATACTATTTTTGAAATGGCAGAAGATAAATCTCCCGGTCCAGATGGTTTTCCCCCAGAATTCTATAAGAAATACTGGCATATAGTAGGCCCCTCTTGTTGTAAAGCAATAAAAGCCTTTTTCTACTCAGGGCAACTATTGTCAGAAATAAATAAAACTTTTATTGCTCTAATCCCCAAAACTGATAACCCTACCACAATCAACCACTATAGGCCGATCAGCTTATGTAACACCATTTACAAAGTAATTACAAAAATCCTGGCCAACAGATTGAAACCTATTCTCCCCAAACTCATCAATCCATTTCAAGGAGCCTTCGTAGAAGGAAGATCTATTCAAGATAATACCCTAATAGCTCATGAAATCTTCCATAGCTTTCATAAGAAAAAGGGTAGAACTGGTTGGATGGCACTAAAACTAGATATGGAAAAGGCATATGATAAAATAAACTGGAATTATATCAAAGCGGCTCTTCAGAACTTTGGTTTCCATCCACTATGGATCAACTGGGTGACGTGTCTCACAACATCCTCCTTCTCAGTTCTAGTCAACAATTGTCCAAGTAAACAATTCAAGCCCAACAGAGGAATTCGACAAGGAGACCCACTTGCACCGTACATATTTGTATTAATTATGGAAGGTCTAGCAAGAGAAATGCACAAGGAAGCCCTGCAAGAGGATGCGCTAATTGGAATCAAGCTCACTAAAAACGGTAACCCTATACCATTCCTTATCTTTGCAGATGACACAATTATTTTTGCTAAAGCTGCCCATACTAGTCTAAATACCATTCAAAATATCATAAACAACTTCTCAAACCACTCAGGTCTCACCATAAACTATAGTAAAAGCTCTATACAATACTCTAAGAACGTGAACCAAAATTTAGCTAGAGACCTAGCTCAGAGCATGAGAATTCCTATCTCAAGTACTCTTGAAAAGTATCTAGGTATTCCAATGATCAATGGCCGAATTCGTAACTCGGTTTTTGAGGAAGCTATTCAAAACCTGAAAAAACAATTGTCAAAGTGGAAAGCCTCTAATCTGTCTCAAGCAGGCAGAGCCATCTTAATCCAAGCCAATCTAAGCTCCAAAACTAACTATCTGATGCAAAATTTTATGCTCCCTAAAGGTATTCTAAACCAAATTGACCAAATAAACAAAAATTTCTTTTGGAATAAACTTCAATCAGAAAGATATACCCCTCTGATTAGCTGGGACAACATCTGCAAGAGTAAAACCCAAGGTGGATTGGGTATTAGAAAAGCTGAAGATCTAAATATAAACCTTCAGTTTAAACTCCTTTGGAAACTTTATACAAATGAAAATAACACTTGGGTTAGAGTCATCAAAGAAAAATATTTACAAGATAGCAGCATCAGAGACAAAACAAATCAAGACACCTCTTGGCAATTTGGCAGACTCTTATCCCTTAGAGATTTATTTGAGAAAGGCCTACTTTGGATTATAGGAGATGGTAACCAAATAAATATCTGGAAAGATCCTTGGGTTCCTGATAAATGCCTCAAAACCTTCATGAGTAACAATGACCCAAACATGAAAGTCAGTCACCTCCTGACCCCTCAAAAGCTTTGGAATAAGCCCCTTATCCAGAGTCTCTTTCCCCAAGATATAACCAATCGTATCTTATCCATCAATATCCCCTCATGGCAAGCTCATGATAAGCTAATCTGGAGGCCTAATCCCATAGGTAATTTCTCAACTAAATCGGCTAAAAAGATTACCAGCACTCATAACCACAACATCGAAAACCATAACTGGATCTGGAATCTTAATCTTCCTCCTCGGCTTAAAAACCTAGTTTGGAAAATTAAAATAGACGCTCTCCCTACGACTAGCAGGCTTAATAGGTACATCAATAGAGTCCCTCACACATGTTCCCTATGTAGTCAAGAAAACGAGGATGCCACTCATCTCTTTACAAAGTGCTCCTTTTCAAAGGAGCTGATAGCCCGGTTCGAACATACAACAGGTAAGCTCTTTCACAACCTCTCCTTACAAGGACCCCTATGTGACAATATTACCCAAAATCAAGCAAGGAAACCAATTTTTTGAAGAACTAGTCGTTATTTGGGAAAGAATTTGGGAAACCAAAAAAAGCAAATCTTTAAACAAACCAGCTCGGACACGTTCTGCAACCTAATTAACTGTATTATTAAAGATATACAGGAGTGGAGAACAACAAATCCTACTAGTACAAAAAAAGATGTTAACAATAGGAAGAAAAGGTCTAGAACTAGTTGGACTAGACCAGTAGGAGCCATCTACAAGATTAACGTAGATGGTTCTGTCAAACCCACGGGCGCTTGTCAAGTGGGTGGAATCATTCGTGACAACCAAGAGCTGACATTTTCTACTAGGAAATTGTTCAAGGTACAATTATTCAAACGGAGGCAGCAACAGTACTAGAAGGGATGAAAGTAGCCACAACACTAGGAATAAGACACATAATCGTAGAAGGCGACAACCAAGAGCTGATGAGGATTCTCGCGAAAGAACGAGATAGCAGATGGGAGATTTTACGCCAAATTGAACAGATCAAGATCATGGAGACAAACTTTGAAAAGGTTGAGTACAGACACATCTACAGAGAGGCGAACAAAGTTGCAGATTATATAGCTACTAGGGGTATCATTAGTGATAGATCTACAATCCCTTTTAATAGGGAACTTTGTACCATTATCCGTAAGGATGATCCCGAAGCACGTTTACATTATTTGTAATAGCTCCGACTGTTTGCCCACTGTAAAAAAAATAAATAAAAATTCAAGATCATTTTTAATAGCGGTTGACAGGTGCGTTTTCTGTCTTTTTGTTCCCCCCGTTTAAATTGGGCCGGGCCCAATCAGTACGAATGGAATTGGGCTACATTCATCCTTAACAATCTAAAACGTGCATTTATTTTTGGCGCCAAGTTAAACTATTTTAACTTCCTTGAAAGAAACATATTATATTTATTTTTGGAGTACAATTACAAGTACGACTATATCCAAAAAAAAAATCACCATATCAATTATCGATTTCCACGGTGTCGGATTTGAATTTATATTATATCGAATTGAAACTATGAAAGAAACATATTATATTTATTTTTGGCTGAAGGGCCATCGCTACCTCTAGCCCATAAAAAAAAAAAAAATTTAAGTATTTTCATTTCAACATTTGTAAACCACTTTTATTCCTGATTGGGGGGGAAAAGTCATAGAAAAAAAATTGAAAATTAAATTCCTCGCCCCATCTTTTGGTATGCATTTGTTTTCCAGTACATTCATTTGTCGGGATATCAATTATATATAGGAAAGCCAGGAGAAAAAAAAATATTTTTTGATGGTCATAATATTCACGAAAGCAACAATAACCCATATCACAAATTTTGTGATCTCGAATTTAAAGGAAGCAAGAAAAAATCTTTGTAAGAACATGTTTAGGCTACGTAGAAATCGATCGGTCGAATGAATGTCTCTCGAAACTCGCTATCAAGATGAGAATGGCTGAGATTTTGATTGATTGATACCCCCAAGCGATTGGTGAGCAACTGACAAACAGCCAATGCCTCGAACAATCGAGGCAACGTCCGATCCAATCGCGTATGAGAGCTTATGGATTTAGGTTGCTTGCGGGAACTCCAAATGGGACTCCATGATTACCAAGCCCATGAAGATTCACATCTTCACGGCTATTCACTCCAAATTAAGATCGAATTAACACTTAGATTTGTTGGCCAAAATATACAATACACAATCAAATGCATTACTATTTTATGCTTTCAAGTGAGAGTTTTCTGATCCAACGGAGTATGAGCCCCCAATACTTAGCTTATTCAACTTGAATAACACCCCTAACTAGCTGGTAGTCAAAAACCTCCACTAGGTTCAGATTGCTTTCGGTTTTGAACTTAACTCGGAATCGGATCGGTTGATCTTGGATCCAAAACTTCTTTTCCAATTATTTGGATATCGGACGTGTTCGGATATCAATCGGATCAGTTATCTCGAGTCGAGTCGGGTATTGTCAACTCTAGATAATAGTATTAAGTACGATATTTGAACAAAGTTTGAAAGGAAAGATCTTTCCATTGATCGTTTGAGTATATATAATACCATTACATATAAAGATCTAATCCTAATAGAGGATATTTACACAAAATCTTTTATCTTAACAAATAAGATATGGGTAACCACTAAGGTAAAATATTCCATAAAACTCCCCCTCAAGTTGGAGCATGGTGCTGATGAATGCCCAACTTGTCCAAGAGAAAGTGGAATTGTTGTTGGCCGAGAGCCTTGGTGAAGATGTCCGCGAGTTGATTAAGAGAGCGAACATGAAACAGAGCAATTTTGCCGGACTGAACATGATCACGAACAATGTGACAATCAACTTCAATATGCTTCGTGCGTTCATGAAAAACAGGATTGGTGGCGATGTGAATTGCCGACTGATTGTCACACCATAACCGCATAGGGCTGCGATGAATGATGCCAAGAGAACGCAAAAGCGCTTTGAGCCAGACCAACTCACAAGTAGTCGTTGCCATGGAGCGGTATTCAGCCTCAGCGGAAGAGCGTGAGACCGTCGTCTGTTTCTTGGTTTTCCATGATACTGGAGATTCACCGAGTTTGACGATGTACCCAGTGAGTGAACGACGAGTGAGGGGACAGGCTGCATAGTCCGAATCACAATAAGCAAGCAAGCGGAGGTCACTGTGACGAGAGAGGAAGACGCCCTGTGCCGGCCTGCCTTTAAGGTAGTGCAGAACACGCAAGGCAACCGTCCAATGAGCCTGACGAGGTTGCTGCATAAACTGAGCTAAAACATGAACTGAATAGCACAGGTCTGGTCTGGTGATTGTCAAGTAGATGAGACGACCAATAATCCGACGGTATCTATCCGGCTGTTGAAGAAGAGGGCTCGTGTCAAGGGCGAGTTTATGATTCTGCTCCATGGGAAAAGCCGCAGGCTTGGATCCAAGCAACCCGACTTCTCCAAGAATATCAAGCGTGTATTTGCGCCGAGAGAGGAAGATACCAGAGGGAGTGCGCTGTACCTCAATGCCGAGAAAGTACTTGAGCTGCCCGAGATCCTTCATATGAAAGCACGAGTGCAAATATGCCTTGAATCTAGCGATAGAGTCTGAATTGTTCCCCGTAATTATCAAGTCATCAACATAGATAAGGACATGAAGAACAATCCCAGATCGAATAAATGAGAAAAGAGAATAATCAGCATAGGACTGGGAGAAGCCAACACGACGAAGAGCAGAGGCTAACTTTGAGAACCAGTTTCTAGGAGCTTGTCGAAGGCCGTAGAGCGATTTCTTGAGACGACAGACCTTGCGACTATCAGAAGATGAGAAACCCGGTGGCAAAGACATATAGACCTCCTCATCAAGATCACCATGAAGGAAAGCATTGTGGACATCCATCTGATGCAGCTCCCAATCCCGAATAGAGGCAACGGCAAGCAAAACCTTAACAGATACCAATTTAGCAACCGGAGCAAAGGTTTCAGAGTAGTCAGTACCCTCAATCTGCCGATTTCCAAGAGCCACAAGGCGAGCTTTGTGACGTTCAACGCTACCATCCGAGTTAAACTTGACTCTGAAAACCCACTTACAGCCAATAGACTTCTTATGAAGAGGTAAATCAATAATCTCCCAGGTACCATTGCGATGAAGAGCGTCGATTTCAAACCGCATAGCATCTCGCCAATGCTGATGACGATAAGCTTCGCGGAATGTTGCTGGTTCCGAATGAGCACTAACAGCAGCTAGAAAGCATGTATGGCGAGGAGTAAAAGTATGTGAATCAACATAATTAGCTAAGGGATAAGGAGTACCTGACGTGACCGAAGACGGAGAGGCCGAAATAGGATCAACTTTGGGAATAGAGTGGCACACATAATCCCGCAGTAACACCGAGGGTGTGTGGGTACGTGTGGACCTGCGAGGCTGTATAGGCGGAGGTTGGTCAGGTGCTGTGTCGGAGGTCTGTTGGGGCATTGAGGAGACGTCATGGGTAGCAGGGGTGGGGTAGATAGGAGGCGGTGAGGACTGAGGCGGAGGTTGAACAGAAGGAAAGACGTCCTCATGAAAAGAAACATCTCGAGAGACAAATATGTGCTGAGTCTCAAGATCGTAGAGACGCCAACCCTTTTGACCAAACGTATACCCAAGGAAAAGACATTTTCGGCTACGGGGGGAGAATTTATTTGGAGAGCGGGGAATGACGGAGGCATAACAGAGACACCCAAAGACACGAAGATGAGTATAATCAGGTGGTTTGTTAAAAAGACACTCATAGGGGGTTTTACCTTTTAGAACCGAAGAAGGAGTGCAGTTGATAAGGAAACAAGCCGTAAGGGTGCACTCCCCACAGAACCGAATGGGTAATTTGGCTTGAAACATTAACGCCCTAGCCACATTGAGAATGTGACGATGTTTGCGCTCTACCCGTCCATTTTGTTGAGGGGTGGCGACACAAGAGGATTCGAATAAAATGCCATGATCTGCAAAGAAAGAGCGCAAGGCAAGAAATTCTGAGCCATTGTCACTACGAACGCACTTAACTGTTTTGTGAAATTGAGTCACAGTGAGGCTGCAAAACTGTTTGAGGAGTCTGGAGACTTCCGATTTGCGAGTCATGAGATAGACCCAAGTAGCTCTAGAGAAGTCATCGACTATTGTAAGAAAATAAGAAGCACCGGAAGAGGAAGGCACACGATAAGGGCCCCAAATATCGCAATGAATTAGATCAAAAGGTGCTAAAGCATTCGACAAACTAATAGGAAATGAAAGACGTGTTTGTTTGGCCTTGTAACAAATATCACATGGGACATTATTATTCTGCAAAGAGTGAATACTAGTGTTTGGAAGTGAAGAAAGTAATGAAAAAGAGGGATGCCCGAGGCGTTGATGCCATAACAGAGAGGACTCGACTTGTGTGACCAGACACGCAGGACCATGAGTAGCAAACGATTGGGTCGGTGGAGCCCAACACAGCCAGTAGATCCTATTCCGAACCTCACCCGCTCCAATCAGCGTCCTCATAGTGCGGTCCTGTATCACGCAAAGCTTATCAGTCAATGTAACCACACATCTCAAATCCTTAGTTAAACAACCAAAGCTTAATAGATGGCAAGTAAGCCCTGGAACATATAGGGCAGTAACTTCAAAAGAATCACAAAGAGTAATCGAGCCAGCCTGGTTTGCAGAAGCAATAGAGCCATCGGGATACTTGATCGTCCAATCATCAACAATATGAACATCCCGAAGCAACTGACGGTCACCAGTCATATGAATTGAAGCACCACTATCAAGAATCCAAGGATGAGAAACAATACCTGCTAGGGTGTCACTCTTGGATTTTGTATTAAATTTCTGAAACATAACAATCATACGATCCCACTGCTCATTGGAGATCGTAATACCATCGCGATCAGAGTCGGTGATGTGTTGAGAGCCAGCAGAAGAGGATGAGGGGGCGAACACTGTGTTGACAGCAGCGGAGGTTGTCTTGCCACGACCCTTCCCAGCAGCCGAATCAGGGGCTGCAGATGGCTTATTTCGAGGCGGAGGAGCACTAGTGACAGGATCAGCAACTCCCCGACCATTATTCCACCAATCCGGGTAACCAATGACTTTGAAACATGACGAGCTGTCGTGTCCAGATTTATTGCAGTGAACGCAAAAGAGAGAGTTCTTATCAATGGTACCTGAGGATTGACGAGAGGAGCGACGTTAGGCTGCGAAGGCGAGGACATCAGCAGCAGCAGGCTTGGAATCGGAGCGCATAGAGAGCATACGTTCCTCCTGCACAGCAAGGGAGTGGACTTTGTTGAGGCTAGGAAGAGTATCTTGAGCCACGATAGTGGATCGAAGAGTACCATAGTCGATATCGTCAAGACCCATCAAAAGCTGATGCGTCCGTTCTTCTTCACGTTCTTTGGCATGGTTGCCACAGGTACACGCCCGAGGAGCAAGATGAGTGTCGAGTTCATTCCAGAGTTTAGTAAGACGCCCAAAGTATGCAGCAATGGACTGACCATCTTGGCGACAACGAGCGAGTTCAGAGCAAAGTTGAACGATCCGAGGGCCATTGCCAATGGAGAAGCGCTGAGATAAATCATCCCAGAGCTCTTTGACAATGGAGAAATAGGTAACAGTGGAGCGTAGAGAGGGCTCAATAGATTGTATGATCCAGCCGATGAGCATGGCGTTAACCAGACTCCAATACTGATGGTCGGCATAGGTAGCAGTAGGTTGAGGAACGGAACCATCGATGAACCCATCTTTGTGCTTGGCAGAGAAGGCGTTCTTCATGGCAATGGTCCATTCTTGGTAGTTATCCCCTTTGAGAATCACCGGGCAAATAGAGAGACCCGGATGATCGGAAGGATGAAGGTAGAAAGGGGATCGGGGTGAGGGCTGCTGGAATGGCTGCCATGAGAGTCGGCGGTAGGGTGACGGTAGGGTGTGTTTAGGGCCGACTGTAGGGTTTAGATTAGAGGATCGTGAGTAAGCCTGATACCATGAACAAAGTTTGAAAGGAAAGATCTGATTGATTCCATTGATCGTTTGAGTATATATAATACAATTACATATAAAGATCTAATCCTAATAGGGGATATTTACACAAAATCTTTTGTCTTAACAAATAAGATATGGGTAACCACTATGGTAAAATATTCCATAAAAATATTATTTATTTTTTAAAAAAATATTTAATATTTTATATAATTTTTATCATAAAAACGCGTCGAAAATAAAACACCAATTTTTTAAAAAGGAGGAGCATATTTTCAGGTTTGGTCAAAGTTTCCTTTTTTACCTTTCTTCTTTTTCTTTCTTGGAATTATTTTTTTTGGTTGACGACCTTAGAGAGTCAATGGGAGGGAGGAGATCTGCGTACAGGCTGGATTTTTTAGCGAGATGATCTGGTTAAACCTGCAGGATAATGGCCGGTCATGGAATGGTGACATTCCCTTAATCATTCTTCTACGATGCTCCATCGATCATGAAATATAAAATGATGCGCCGATTATTTCCATTTTCATCATATATAAAATCCTTGGTTCCTCTACCATGTTACAGTGCTGAAAATGAGCATAGTTTTAGTTGACATTACGATTATTTAAGTTAATCCTTGGTTCTTCATCTTAGTGTTTCTTTTACATGATTTGGGTTGCTGTGTTGCTTTTGTTGTTTCATAATCATACCCGATAATCTATGTGAAGAGTAGTTGCTCTCTCGATTTACTACTACTGGTACAAAATATAGGTTTTACTTCGTTAAATATTACACCAATTCTGCATCCGTTTGATGTAGACGACACCGGTTACGGATAATCCGATGTAATAATTCTACCCAAAACATGTATAAACGATGTGTAAAGTATATTCATTGGATATTAAAGAATAAGGTACGCAAGTGATATTTAAGGTCTTTGTGCACAGTAAATAAATAGTAAGAATAAATTAAGTATTATCAGTGTATAAAGAGTAACGAATAAAATAATATCGATATATATTAAAGTACTATTAATAATTTGTTATCATTGTAATTTTAGTACGAATAGATTATTATCAATGCACGAAATTGTCATAAAAAAATTTTATTAAAAAAATTGTTATCGATCAACATATAATTGATCGAATTAAAATATATTAAAAAAATAACATCAATCGATTACGTACATTCAAAAAATAGCATCAAATCATTATATTTAAAAAGTTACATCAAAGTAAAAAAAATGATAAAAAAATGTCATCAAATAAGTCAATGTTTGATCATTGATCGACCTATACCTAATTAATTTCTTTTGGAGTCAATTACCTTTTCAAAGTGATACTTAATTCCCTCGAAAAGTTCCGAGGAAATTGGATTGGTAAGCCCAATTTACTAACCTAATTAAGCAAATATCCACCGGGCAATTCAAATTAAGCAAATGTCCATCGGGCAGAGACTTCTCGTTCTTCTCCATTTTCTCCCTCTTCCTCTGCTCTTCTCTCCCTCGTCTTCCCCTCTCTCCCTTTTCCTTCTATTCTTCTTCTCCTCTCCGACATCGTTTATGGAGATGAGAACCGCTTTCAACCTTTGTTCCGGCCTCCGGCGACGATCGAGATTGATGGTAACGTCCGAGGGCGAGATCTATGGGAGAGAGTGAATTGAGGGCCAGAGAGATGGAGGTTGTCCACCTATTTGTGACCACCTCCGACCTCCGACCACCGTCAAGCGAAGGTACTTGGTTTTTTTTTGGGGTTCTGTAGGTTGATTTAGAGGATTTTTAGGGTTTTAGTGTTCTGATTTTGTCTTTTTTTGAAGGGGTTGGTGTGCTGATTTTGTGGCTTTTTAGGGTTGAGTTTCTATTTGATTTGTTTAAACATAGGATTAGCTTAATCAGCTGTCTGTGTCATGTTTTGTCGTATGTTTGTCATGCTGGTTTTGTGGGTTTTTTAGGGGTTTGGTGTGCTGATTTTGTGGTTTTTTTAGGGTTAAGTTTCTGTTTTGTTTGTTTAAAAATGGGATTAGCTTTGTCAATTGTCTAGCAGTCATGCTGATTTAATTTGCGGTTTTTTTTAGGGGTTTGGTGTTGATTTTGTGGTTTTTTAGGGGTTTGGTTTTTGTAGGTTGATTTTGGGTTTTTTTAGGGTTTTGTTGTGCTGATTTTGTCTCTTTTTTTTTATTAGGTAATAATTCGGATGTGAAAACCCTATCCGAAAGCATCCTGTCGGATGAGGCCTAGAAGACCTGAATGGAGGTATAAATCTGGCCCCCTGGTAGAGTAGCAAAGGTGTGCAACCTTATCCGCTACCCTGTTACCAATGCGGGGAATATGGGATATAACGACGGTATTTACTCCTTGGAGAAGAGGTTGGATATCGGTCATAACCATTTCTATTTCCCAAGGACAACCAACCTTTTTACTTAGGTAATCCGTGATAATTTTTTAGTCTCCTTCTATTATAAGATCCATGATCTTTAATTCCATAGCTTTTTGTACCCCAAGTCGAAGCGCTAGGGCTTCCGCCATGAGAGGGGATTGTCCACCAGTAGTATTACCGTCAAAGCTAATAGGATTGCCCAACCAGTCTCTGATGATGTATCCAATAGAGCTGGTTGAGTTCGATATAAACGATCCGTCAAAATTTAATTTGTACTTGCCCGCAGGAGGTTTCTTCCAACGGTAGGCTTTTTTATTACTTTTATCGAGGCCTTTTTCCCCCTTCTGTTTTGATAGATCATTTATATTAGTCGTGTTCAATCTGCTAGCTCTTTTCCAATTTTTTATATTTTCCATGATCAGTTTCTTGAAGCCATCGACGGAGGGGGTGTTAGCATTTCTAAAGATAGTTTGGTTTCTGATAAACCAAATAGTTCACCATCTGATTGCTATGTATTGTTTCCTATCCATCGGAAGAGAGGAGCCTAAGATTTGGAAGATTTGGTTCATATCTCTATCCTCCGATAGGAGAGAGTCGATTCTTTGAGATATTTCTCTGGGGAATTGTTGTTGAAAATTGTTGATAGGGCACTCTATGAATAGGTGAACATCATCTTCCGCACACTGGTTGCAGAAGATACATGTATTTGGCACCGAAACCCTATTGTGGGATAAGCGGCTGGCCGTAGCAAGGCCTTTTTTTTTTATTTTCCATATAAAGTTTTTTACTTTTGGAGCTGCGTCAATTCTCCAAATCCAGGAAAATCCGTCTGATGCTCTTTGTGATGTGGATGTGATTAAGTTGTAGGCACTTGATGTAGTGAACCAATCTTTTTTGGCGGGCCACCAATACAATCTGTCTTCAAAAGGGGTAGTCGGCAAAGGGATTTTCATAATTTCCTCTGTTAAAGAAACTGGGAGAACAAAGAGGAGCTTCCCCCTCCACCATTGTCTTCCTATTATGAAATCGCTTACAAAGTCATTTAGATTTACATTATGTTGAGAGGCAATTCTATCTATAAGAGGTGTTGTTGTTACTCAGTTGTCTTTCCAAAACTTGATTGATTTCCCATCCCCCACCAGCCAGATGAGCCCCGATTTAAATTTCGGGACCAGGGAGCTTAGTTTTGACCATTGCCAAGAGGCATTACCTCTTGTAGAGTAGGAAATGATGTGGCTTTCTTTTAAATATTTGTATTGTATAATTTTGACCCAGTTATTCTCTGGTTCTGCCAGGATTTTCCATAGAAGTTTTAGTTGGAGAGCTTCGTTCATATCTCTGGTTTTCCGTAGTCCCAATCCTCCTTCCGCTTTTGACTTACATATTTTATCCCAACTGATTAGTGGACTATGTTGTGCATCTTTGTTCCAAAAGAAAGTTCTGTTAATTTGATCTAGTTGTTTATGGACCGCCACTGGGAGCATGAAGCTCTAGATCGAATATAAAGGTTTTGATGACAGGTTAGATGCTATTAGGGTTGCTCTGCCTTGTTGTGATAGGGCGTTTGCACGCCATTTGCTTAGCTGTTCTTTTGATTTGCATATTATTTCTCCAAAGGTTTCCTTAGTAACTCTCCCATTTATGATCGGACAACCCAAGTACTTTTCCAGATTCCGTTCTAGGGGTATATTAAGAATTCCTTCTAGGTCTCGTGCTCTTGATCTAATAAATACCGGTGTGGTTTGAAAAGACGACTTATGGTAGTTTACTTTTTGCCCTGAAAATTTACATTAGTCTTTAATTATGTCTTTTACTTTTGTGCATGCAGCATTACTTCCTTTGGAAAATATTATTATATCGTCCGCAAAGGCCAGGAACGGGATGCAGGGGCCCATGTGGCCAAATCTAAATCCGATACTTTTGTGATTAGACTCAGCCTCCGCCGATAGTTTTCGAGAAAGAACTTCTACACCGAGGAGGAAAAGAAAAGAAGAAAGGGGGTCCCCTTGTCTCAAACCCCTCGAGCAAGAACTTCTGCTGATTTTGTCTTTTTTTAGGGGTTTAGTGTGTTGATTTTGTGGTTTTTTTAGGATTAAGTTTCTGTTTGGTTTGTTTAAATATATGATTAGTTTTGTCATTTGTCTGTCATGTTGATTTTGCGGGTTTTTTTTAGGGGTTTGGTGTCCTGATTGTGGTTTTTTAGGATTGATTTTCTATTAGGTTTGTTTAAACATAGGATTAGTTTTGTCAGTTGTGTGTCATGTTTTGTTAGCTGTCTATCATGTTGATTTTGCGGGTTTTTTTAGGGGTTTGGTGTGATGATTTTGTGGTTTTTTAGGACTGAGTTTCTATTTGGTTTGTTTAAACATAGGATTAGTTTTGTCAGTTGTTTGTCATGTTTTGTCAGCTGTCTATCATGCTGATGTTGCGTGTTTTTTTAGAGGTTTGATGTGCTGATTTTGTAGTTTTTTTAGGGTTAAGTTTCTGTTTGATTTGTTTAAACATAGGATTAACTATAGAAATATACATGTTCATTCAAAGACTCCTCCATTTACTGTGTACGTCGGATTTAAAAAATGTGGCCAACTAGATAATATTCTGATATGACCGAGAATCTCACAGGCCTACCGGTGCAGTGCTAGCGCATCGGAAACGAGCAAACCCCTCCCACGATTTTTGAAGTCATGACCACTTGAGGGTTACCTTGATTTGGCAGGAATTTTTCAAGGTAGGGGAGCAGGCCGAGCTACAACAATGGGAAGGGGGTGGCCTCTCACGATTTTAGGAATCGTGGCTAGCTAAGGTGTTGGGTCGATTGGATTGGACATTGGTGTGCAGATCCAATATATTGGATTCAACTTTATTTGTGGTTTTAAAAATTATTACTGTTTAAAATTCTATGGTTTTTAAAATCATAGTTGTGTTAGTTTTTTACGTGCGGTTTTAGAAACTGTAAACATGCATATTTCTACCGTTTTTAATATCCTAGACAACACCGTGCATATAAGCATATGACGAGATTTTCGCCATGTGAAGGCCCCTAATTAAATCCACTCAAAAGACAAAAGAGACTTTAAAAAGCCTTTCATAATTAATCATAATATTCACACACAAAAAAAAAAAACAATAGTAACCCACATCACAAATTAGTGATCTTGAATTTAAAAGAAACAAGAAAAAAATCGTTCTAACCACAAGCTTGTCCTACGATAAAATTGGTTGCATGAATGTCTCTGAAATACTTGCTATCGACCAGATGGGAATGGCTGACGATTTTGATTGATCAACACCCCCAATTCAAGTGATTTGTAAGTTACTGATAAACAACCAATGTCACGAGCAATCGATGGAACTTCCGATCGATCTCTTTGGCAAGCTTATGGATTTAATTAGGTGGTTTGCTGGAACTCCGAATGAAACTTCTTTATCATCAAGCTAGCCCGTGAACATTCACATCCTCGTGGCTATTAACTGCAAATAAGAATCATAAGATCGATCAACCCCTTAGTCTTGTTGTCCTAAATATATTATACCCCATTAAATACATGACTTTTTTAGGTGAAAGCGTAGCACGAGATGAAGTATGATGACTTTTTTTTCCTTCCAAGAAGTGAAGTATATATGAGTTTATGACTTGTGAGTTAGAAGATTAATCCCATATTTATAATAAAATATAAATAAGACTTATTTATACCAAAAAATGAAGTATTGGACCTATATTGGAACAAGTTATATACTAAGCTTGTCAGTCTACATCATCGTCTCGTTTGATTTAATTGGGTTTAGTTTTTCTCTTATAAAGTGTTTTTGCCTATATTTTGCATCGTGTTTATATTTTGTGTTTGTTTCGACGGTTATCCGTCTACTGACTTGTCGACCTCCGAGGTTCAGACATATCTGATCTTGAATTTTTACTTAATAAAAAAAGTTATATACTAAGAGCGCACCAATAACCAAGGGTTTTGATTACCTTAAGCTCACTACAAGATAGTCTCTTGGTTGTAGCTTATCCCTTAAGTTAGGAGAATTGAAGAGGTAACCTCAGTAGAGAGAGATAATCTTTTTCCTTTTGTATTTTTTCTCTTTTTTTAATCAAAAAGTAAAATGAAAGATGTGATTTTAAAAAGGATTAAGAGGTTTCTTCTTGTAAAACAAATCTTTTTGTAATAAGGTAATTTAAATATACAAAAATGAGGTGTAAAATTAGGAGACGAATAAAGAAAAGAAAATGGGAAAAAAGATTTCTCAGGATCGTTGATGGTCTAAGACCCATTGGTTAGGATTTGTTTTTGGATTTCTCAAATTTTAACTAGAGGTTTGGATTAGCCATTAAAAATAAAATAATTGTAAATAGGGTGGTTTAACAACTACACAATGGATTTCAAATATCTAACTTTGCATTTGAAGTTTTTAATCCAAATAATGTTATTGGATTGTGGGTGAGCAAGTCAAATAATCCATAAATTTTTATCTCCTACTAGAAGAAAAAGAAGATCGAGGCTGATTTTGTGCAAACTAGGGAGCAATTAAGGGAATTTTTTTTTAAAATATTCGCTAAAAAATAAATAATTATAAAAATATTCACACTTTAAAACTATTTACGAAAATATTCATTTTTGTCAGATCGAGCAGAAAAACGCGGTTTGAGACCGCGTTTTATTCAGAAAGTGAAAATTTCAAAATTGAAAGAAAAAGTGACAAAAACTTAATCAAAGAAACGCGATTTCAAACCGCGTTTCTTTGGTAATTTTATTTTATGATGAAATGGGTAATTTTTTTAATATTTTCACATTAGACACGCGGTTTGAAACCGCGTGTCTTGGTTTTTTTTTTTTTTTTTTTGTGGGAAATTGAAAACTGGAAGGGGAGGGATGTAGGCTGCCGGAGGAGGAAGGAGGGCCGCCGTGCCGGATCCGGTGGAAGGGGAGACGCCGGAGGTGCTCGAGGGGCCAAGGACGAGATCCGTCTAGGGCGGAGATAGATCGATGAGGAGGCGATGTCGAAGGGGCGGATCTGTCCAGGGCGGAGAGAGATCGATGAGGAGGGAGATGGCGCAGGTGGTCGGAGAAGCCGGTGGTCGTAGAAGCCGTGGCCCTGGTGGTCGATGACGAGATCTGTCCAGGCCAAGGACGGAGAAGCCGTGGCCCTGGTGGTCGATGGCGTGGACGGAGAAGTCGTGGCCAAGGGCGGATCTGTCCAGGCCAAGGACGAGATCTGTCGGGGATGTGGACGACGAATCCGGACTTGGCGATGGCGCAGGTGGTCGGAGAAGCCGTGGCCCTGGTGGTCGATGGCGCAGACGGCGAATCCGGACTTGGCGAAGAGGACGAAGCTGTGGCCAGACAGAGGAGGCGAAGAGGACGAAGCACTGGCCGTACAGAGGAGGCGAAGAGGACGAAGCCGGCGTCTCCTCTTCTTCCTCTCCTCCCTCCTTCCTCCTCCGGTGATGCGGGCTCGGGCTCGACTCCGACCTCTGCTTCTGCTTCCCAGTTCCCACCGACGGCCGTGAAATTGAGCGGAGACGGAGGCCCGATCTAGGGGAGGCCGCCAACGGTGCCGGCTTCAATTGAGCGGAGACGGAGGCCTGTCGTCCTCCCCCTTCACCTTCCTCCCCGCTGCCTCCCTCCCTTTGCCCAGATCTAGTAACGTCGGCCTTGGAAAATCAGGAGGAAGGAGAAACGCGGTTTCAACCCGCGCTTTATCCCTTCTATTTTATTTTTTATTGTTTTATTTGTCATTTAAAAAATAAAGTAGGAATGAACCCGCGTTTTATTCGTTAGTTTATTTCCCTTTATTTATTCGATTTCAAATTTTATAAAGTAGGAATGAAATGCGGTTTGAACCCGCGTTTCTCTGTCAACCTTGTAAATAATGAATATTTTTGTAAATAGTTTAAAAAGTAGAATATTTTGGTAATTAATTATTTTTTGTGAATATTTTGAAAAAAAATTCCAATTAAGGAGAGGTTGAAAAAAACGTACCGTTGAAATTGAAGACCGGGTACGGTGCGGGCTCGTGCTTTGGAGGAAGGCCCTGCCCGTTCATTATGTTTTGCTTCTGTCTCCTCCGCCGCTGCAAATAGTAGCTCACCGCCACTATCTTTGCGATGACTAGCACGGAGCCCACCGACCCCACCACCGGCCCCACTATCGAACTATGACTCGACTTCGATGAGGTCGCAGGCGACACATCCGCCGTACTTGGCGTGCTATCGGTGCTTGACGACGACGAGGAAGTGCGGTCCGCAGGGGTGGACGAGGAGGTAGGGTCTGCGGCAGCGTCGGTGGTGGATCCGTTGACAATAAGGGCGAGGTTTTGGTTGAAGCATGCCAAAGTGCCAATCGTTGTAGCGAAGTAAAAAGTGCCGGGCTTCGACAATGGGATCGCCACCGTCGGTCTGCTGTAGACGTACAGCGGGTTCGCAGGCGCCACGCCCGACGGACAGGCATCATAGTCGTCCTTGGTCACTTCCGCTACGTTGCTAGCCCCAGCCGTGAATTTGAAAACTGCAAGTTCCGTAACCATTAATTAATACAGCGAATAAATCTCCCGTTACATTATATTTTCTAAAAATTAGGGAGATGTTAGCTCCCAATAACTCCGTTAATTAGATATATATAAAAATGAACTATAAAGAAACAGGTTCGAACGACAAATAAAAAGAAACAGATTTAGAGTATCCACACCGAGAGAATCACCGACGGCGTAGTCGTTTATTTTAGCCCAGTTGTTATAGTTGCAGTCAAAATCTAGACCCCATCTAGCGGGGGTACAAAACCCTTCGCCGACGACATACTGCTTTGCCAATACACACCTCGCTGACAGGGCAAACGCCACCACGGCAACCACCAGAGCGCCGCCCATGTTGTATTATTCATCCTCCGCTGTTTATTTCGGTTTATTTTGGTGGTGGGGACTATCGAATGTCAATGCTCGAGAGGTGGGTGAGTCACATTCCGATTGAATATAAAGCCGCTAGGAGAAATAATTAAGCCTTGCGTATTTTATTTTATTTTATTTTGTTTGTTTGGTTTTTAAACGCACAACTTGGTTTTGAACTGAAGCGTTTAGTATTGTAGGAATATATGTGCATAATGAAATCATGTAATATGCACATATTACTAGGGGCATTTTGGTCATTTCAAAAATGGTTATATGTTGGTTAGGAGATGTTAAATTGGGTGGGAGTTCTGTTAGAACTTGTGAGATACAGAAATGGGGTTTTCTGCCTAACCTCAAAACCTCTATTTTCCTTGCTTTTCTGATTTGGAATTGATGATGATTCATTACAGGAAAACCAGGCCATTTTCGACGCTTTTAATGGTCATTCTCGATGCTATAAAGCGTCAAAAAAATCAATTTCGACGCTTTAAAAAAGCGTCGGTTTTTTTTTTTGCGTCACGAATGGCAGCCGGTCATTTTCGACGTTAAATTGTGTCGTAACTAATTTCGACGCCTAAAAGCGTCGAGATTGGCATGCCATTTTCGACACCCTAGATCGTCGAAAATGGCTTAGGTCACTTGACCCATCAACCTTTTTCGATGCTATATGGTGTCGAAAATGGCTTTTTTTTCTCTTTTCTAAACTAATATATATATATATATATATACACCATTTATTGATTTAATATATACAATAAAACCATCAGTGGACAATGGCAACTGGCAAAAGCAAAACAAACACTTTAATTTCAAAACATCCATTTATCCTATACACAATGGCTGAAAAGACAAAATGGTATATTAAAATGCTCTATACGAACAGATTGGTATATTAAAAGTCACGAGGGACAAATAAGTATATTAAAGGGATTAGTGAAGACAAATGCCCCTGTTTTGCCTCATTCAAGTTTGTTTTAAAAAATCGGTCTGGTTCTTTATTAAACCGGTTAAATAAATTATCAAACCAACCTTATAAAAAAGAAAAAGAAAAATAATCAAACCCCCCTTTCTTCTTCCTTCCCCAATTTCATTCCTCTCTCTCAAGGGGGCACTTCTCTTCCTCTCATACACTCATCTCATCGGTATGTGTTGGATTACTAGGGAAAATTGTAAATTGCTAAGTACACCTTTTAATATTTTGAAATTATTGTCCTTCACAATTTGGTATTAATTCTAGGGTTGTATGGTGGGCACACAATTTATACAATTCAATACGGTGCATTTGTAGCCGCAAGGGGGCACTTTCCTCATTTCAAACCCACTCCAGTATGGATCCGCTTACTCACACTATCAATCAGCTGGCATATAGGCGCTAAATATCCAGTCTTTTGAAGTAAAATTAATGGTTGAGGTTGAATTCGACAGTGCGGTGTGTGGCGTCTGCCCATTATATCTGTTTGGTATCAGCCTGATTTGTGGTTGTATGCATAAATTGGGGTAGCAGAAGAAAGATGTAGCAGAAATTGGGGTTTGATTTTTTTTTTTTGTCCTGTGTGTGTCGAGAGAGAGAGTAGCGCCTGGAGCGAAATTGGGAAAGGAAGAAGAAAGTGGGGTTTGATTATTTTTTATTTTTCCTGGGGTTGGTTTGATAATTTATTTAACCGGTTTAATAAAGAACCAGACCGATTTTTTTAAAACAAACTTGAATGAGGTAAAAAAGGGGCATTTGTCCTCACTAATCCCTTTAATATACTTACTAGTACAGTTCACGCGCCATTGCGCGGTTTATTTTTAAATCATAATAATATGACAAATTAATATTGTAAAATTTTAATAAAAGTTAGTATAAATTAAAAATGTATAATTTTATTGGTTGAAAAAAAATGACCTGTGAGAAGTACTCAAAGGTCCCCGGTTCGAATTCCGTCTCACGTGGCCACTGGAGGGTTTACCTAGTTTTTCACTTCAGGGCTCATGGGATCAGTCGGGTGCAAGTAGCAAAACCCGGATACCCAAGTAAATTCAAAAAACTATAATAAATGTAATGATAACATCTCATTAAAAATGATATAAACCCCTTGGTTAGAAAATATAGAATATATTGAGGAAAAAACTATAATTAATGGTGATGATGTCACATCTTCAAACTTACTTTTCATTAAAATTATATATTAACATTAACATTAATATTAATTCAATATTTTACATTGAACCACTGGTAAGAAAATGAAGTTTATAATGAATTGAAAAAAAATGATCAAAAAGTCTTTGCATAAGGAGGCGATATGTGGTAGTAGGATTATAGGTTTAATATTCAATTTGTAGAAATGAATAAATTTTATTAATTTAAAACAAAAGAAAACTTTTATTATTTTATTTAACATGTTGACGGAAAAAATTTACAAGTCAGAGTTACTTATGGGATAAATATCCCGCGACATATAAAACATGCACATCCGGGATAAAAAAAATAAAATAAAATAAACTTCCTCTTTGGAAGGGTACATTCAGATCAAATTAAAGAGTGCACCCAAATATTAAAAAAAAAATGAAATGTCACACGTGCAGTCAAAACAAATTAAAAAGGATGTAAATGGGCAATGATACAAATGGAAGCAGTTACAAGTGTGATGAAACGGCTAAATAATTGCCTCCGTTACATTGTCCAGCCTTCACGGCAAATTAAATGTCTGGCTGTTACACCATATCTATGCATGTATATAATTGGCATATGGGGGTTGAAGTAAAAAAGGGCCAGAGATCGAGAAAGGCGAAGAACAAAGACCAGCGATTTCGGCTAACGTACAGGCTCCGTCGTCGAAGAGGCTACAAATACAAGCATATATACAACGGTAAGGGTTCCGATCAGTGGATCCTTTTATGTGCTAATTCATGCTTGCTAGTTTGTTTGTATTCTTTCTTTTCCTCTTCACATTAAAAAAGAAGAAGAATATATAAGAAGAAGCAGGTTGAATACAAGCTTATGGGCTACTCAAAGACGAAGCTGCACCAATTCAAGCAAATTGATTGGTGAAGGAAGGGTCGAAATGCATACCGGGAGCGTTCTCGTTCATCTCGTGGCCGATTGTTCATCCCGCAGAAACATGATGTTCTATGTCAACAAGTATATTGGTGTGGAAAATTCAGAAAAAAGAGAGAGCGGAAAAATGAAAGAGAGAAAAAAAAAGGTGATTGAGTGGAAAAAAAGATGAGCAAAATCACCAATACAAGGAAGTGTGCATACATATTTGCAGGGATACGATCCAAGCAACCCATAGTATTCACATTGAGCAAAGAGCAGCCACGCAACTGGAGCCTGTGGAATTTCCATCGTCACCAACATGCCACCACACAAGGAGCTTATCAACATCGCCAAAAGCTTGATCGATCTCGGAAGCCGGCGACTAACAACGGGGCTCCCTCGGTGATCCACAACGGCTGCACAAGGAGGCCTCCACGCCCGCCTTCCTACCGCTTCCGTATCCTCCATCTCTTCATTGTCTCAATACTCGACTACCCATAAGGTATCGCTACGGTAGATCTCTCGTAAGCCAAAAGAAAAAAAAGGAGAGAAAAGTGAGCATAAAAAAATAAAGAGTGGGCTACGAGGGACTGACCTATATTGCGTACCCTTGCTACAACAAAGGAACTCCGTCCACCACCACCACCTTGGAAATCAACATATTGCAGTAATAGGATGCCTCAAGCAAGCCACGCGGAGATCAGCCAAAAGCTTGCTCTCGGAAGACGGCGACTCACAACGGAGCCTCCCCGGTGATCCGCAACAGCTACCCAAGGAGTGCTACACTCTCTCACAGCTCCAACGGCCAGCCATATGATGCCAAGATGACCATCAAATGCCGCCCAAGGAGAGATATGATACATAGCTACCAAAGCATGTTTCCGTGCCTATCGATCATTCGTCGGCGAATCCATCTTGCTCACAACCCAAGTTCTCTAGCCTATGACATGCCACCTATCACCGAAGGTCAACAAGTTCTTCTTAAGAGTGGTCGAAGCGGCCTCGAACGCCCAACAAAAGGGAGTACAAAATAGGCCTGAAATCATGCTTTTACGGAGGGAGAACAACGGCCCAGACAGTCAAGTTACGGGCCATGGTACGAACAAGCTCGAGGTCTATCCAATATCTTGGCGAGTTGGGGACGAAATTAGGTTATGCAAGGATGGTTCCAAAAGAAACGACAGGAAAAAACGGAGCTCTGTGGTGGCCGCAACAAATGCCAGAAGTTGGCCTATCGACCACCTTTGGAGGATTCCTGCACAACATAGCATATTTCGTGCGCTTCTCGAGCACCCGACGATGATCTCTGCGTGCTCCCGACCCAATTTTCCGATATTATGTCATGCCAACTACATCCCAAGGCCCACAAATGTCCCCGAGGATTGATCGAGGAGATCTCGAACACCACGTGAGTTGAGCCACGCAAAACATATATATGTTATATAGCGAAAAATATATATAACAGTCATGTTCGTGACACTTTTGTGGACAACTCCGTCTATTTCCAAGTATACGGACAGTAAAGGTCAATAGAGGATACTGCAAAGAAGACGTCCAAATAAAGAGCAACGAAAACGGAGCTCTATAGCATCCGTGGAGACCCTGTGAAGTTGACACATTCATGCAGCTTCTTAAAAAAGGCTGTCTAGCAGCCCACTTTAAGGCTCTATTACGGACAGTTCATGGCATATCTCAGGGGGATAAAGGGTTGATATTGATAGAGGATATTGTAAGGAGCATGTCAAGATAAAAAATCATCAGCAACAAAGCAGCGTAACAGCAGCTGCAAAGCCCAGAAGTTGACCTGTTGACCCACTTTCCCCATAGATTGTCGGTGGTGTTTTCTTCCTCTTCTGGCCAGCTGCTGCCTCGGTGCTTTCTAGGCAGCCTCCTAAGTCCTGGCAGAGCGAAATGGTGTTGCTCAGTCACCTCGGTTACACTCACATCGTGGTCGAGATGATCCGAAATGATCGAAAATCAAATCGATCAACACTATATATACTATATGTAGTGAAATGTTGAACAAGTCCCGGTTGACATCATTTTCAAGGAGGTCTCCACTGAGCTATGAAACAAGGCCGCGTCCCTCATACAAGAGCATCCCAAGATATCAAAGTCATTATTCTAGATCGCGATTTCAAATGTTCAAATGAAATTGTGCGAAAAGAACTACATAAGATTTGATTCCGAGTCATCGGATATGTAGGAAACTCGATGATAAGCAAAAGCCCATCGAGTCCAATCCCAAATTTCAAAAAGACTTGCTTCGGTTCCAAATGAAGTTAAGTCAATCAAGCAAAATCAGTTCGTGTAGAACTACGTTAAGATTTGATGCTCTTTACGAGCTACGTAGGAAATCCGGCAAAAGCACATGTCTATCGGATTCAATCACATGCTCCAAAATCAAATGAAGTTGTTCGTGGGAACTACAACGACTTGATACAAAAGGGCGACATTTCTCGTCGGATCCAGTCACAAGTCCAAGATCAAATGAAGTTGCTCGTGAGAACTACAAATGACGATATTTCTCATCGGCTCCAACCACAAAATAATGCTCAAACCCAAGACGCCCGAACTACGAAGGCTTGATGCTCTCAAACGAGCTACATAGAAAACTCGACCTCAAGTCATACAAATGTCGAGTCCAGCTACAAGTTCCAAAGCAAATTCATACTTTTGAACTACGAGTGATTTGATTCCGCCATCACGTATACGTAGGAAACCCATATCCGGGTCCAATCACAAGCCTCAAAGAAAACAAATCAAACCCAATACTCTAGCGAGTTGAAACCCAAACACATAAACCTAAACACATATACTCAAACACATATCCAAACTCAAATTAGACACCAAGTCTAAACCAAATCAAATCCAAACACCCTACCACATACCAAGTTAGACACAAAGTCTAACCAAACCAACGTCAAATACATAAAACCTATATCTTCGAACTACGTTGGACTTGATCCTTCTCATGAAGGTACGTAGGCAACCCTCATCAACGGGTGCAGTCCGAACCACCAAAAACCCAAATCCTTGTCCTCTTTAAGTATCCGCATAATTTAAAATTGTGAAGAAGTACAGATAAGGGTCGAACTTTATAAAAATAATTCAAATTGAAATGTGTTATGCGAGATTGTTCCTTTAACAATTTTTGCTTAACATAACATATTAATTTTTATTTTATTTTCTCAAAAACTAAATAGGTTAGAAGTTGGGTGGATATAGAAATGAAGGTATTAAAATAAAATTCACGTATTTTCTTAAAATAATATGTTAAATGAAAACTTTAATCTATAATCGTTAAACCATAATCATACTTTGGATAATTTAATAAGATCATTATATTTTGATGTATACAAACAAAAAATTTGAATTTTTTTATGTGTATATAGATAAATTAATAAAATCTAATGGGTGTGTATATATATATATATCTCCAATTATGCCTTAAGAATATTGTCTAAAATTAAATAGAATAACCTATAATAAATTAAGATATATATGGAAAGATTGAGATATATGGATAAATAATAAATAGGTTAATTGATTTATCATAACTAATTAAATTATTAAGGAAATACACTTACCTAAAATAACTTGGCATAAAATGGTGACACTTGGTAAAATTGCTTCTCATTTAAAATATAATATAGATTTGTCCCTCGTGACTTTTAATATACCAATCTGTCCATATAGGGTATTTTAATATACCATTTTGTCTTTTCGGCCTATACACAATACACCTGAGCACCAATTACTAATCTTTCAAACTACATCACCGTACTAATATTTAGAACTCAAAGAACAATAACACCTCTAATATTTAGGCTACTAAGGCTTCATTCTTGAAGTCGATCTTGTGCTGCTTGACCGGAGCTTTTGAGAAACCTCTTGCTACGTCAATCAGATGCTGCAAGTAAATTGGTATCCAAAGATACATCAGTGTCAGCTAGCAATGAACAAGTGAAAATATTGATAGAAGCAGCTCTAGAATCCAACCATGACATTATCTTCTCTAATTCTAAAATTCTGTCCTAGCTACCAGATTGAACGAGTCATTAACAACCGAAAATGGAAAGAAAAAGTGTGCAACCATGTCAATGACAAGACTCTTTTCAAACAGAAGCACAGAAAAGGCAAAATAGAAGCAGTGGAGATCAATAAAACAGATACAAATCATATGAGACGGCAACACAAAGGCTAAAAGTCATTAGATACAAAAATACATATGATCCCAATAAAGAACATCAAAAGAAATGCATACGATCCCAAAAATGAAGCTTTAGGTAACGAAATTAGAGTTCATATATAAATACAGAGACTTCGATATCAAGCTTTTAAATAGATATGCTTTCAATGAAACAGTACCATTACCTCTGAAATCCAACCCTCTTATTGCTTGATCATAGTAGTGATACATCTTGATAGACAATCCAGCTAGCATGAAAATCTTTGGGTGGTTTTCCTATGTTGGTTGGGGGATATATATTGTATGCTGTGTCAATAGGCATGCATATCAGCACATTCAAAATAAAAAGGCTAACTTTGCCTTTTTTATTGAAGTAGCTTAGTCAAGTGGGTTTTCAAAGTGTAGAAGAAATACAAACCAGACCTTCGAGTAAATATATGCTCCTTTAGACCAACTACTGTTGGGGTTTGTTGACCCTGATGCTGGAGAAACTCCTGCAGCATATTTCTTATTTTCAGAGCTTCTTCCAAGTAGTTATCCTGCCATGGAAAATGGTTAGAGAAGGAAAGGTAAAGAGACAGGAAAATACATTAGAATAGCGAGTCTTAAAAAGAAAGATTACTTGGTTCATATCAATCTAAATTAAGCTAATCTACAATCTAAATTTCACAAAGGAGCTTCAAAGTGCAAACTGAACAAACAAGCTAATCTACAATCTAAATTAAGCTAATTGAAAATTGCGAATATGCCTAGCAAAGAGTTATGGTGGGTTATGATTAACAACATCCGCTAGACAAAAAGAGATATGGAGGGATTTTTAAGGGGATGGGTGAGTAGGGTATAAATTCATACAAAGAAGGCCAGAGGAATAATCAACTAGGCCAATTTCATTACAGAGGAAAAATGCCATCAGGAATTGCCACCAGCAAACTTACTAAGAAAATTCAAGCTCATGCAAAACATAGGAAAATAGTTACCTAGCCTCCTAAGAAAAAACTTTTAGTACTTTTAGAGCTCTTGCTTTTGTGAGAATGAGAACTTCCACAGAAACTTACGAGCCTCCTTTTGGCCTGTAAAACATTAAGATTTCACAATGAAATACACATGTAATGGAAGATTGAGATACTAGTATGATATTGCTCGCTTCTTACTCCATCATGACATTTAGAAAAATAAATAAATAAATACAAATGAATGTAGAAAGTTCTTACAGTAACTACAACACAGTGGAAAACCCACAAATCATAGACCCTTGTTGAAGCTTAGTATCAAAGTACACCTGTTAATTGCAAATCATGTTGAAAAAATCCGCAACCCTTAACAAGTGGTGTCAAGTTCAAGCCCTCAGATATGATAATCTTTAAAAGAAAAGGCTCTTGTTTGTGAAAATGCCAGAAATGAGTGCTTACCAAAGCCAGAAATTTCACTCAATTAATCTCACTAGTATCTTATTTACTCGATTATACTGAATAGGAGTGAAATCTCCCTATGAACAAACTCAAATTGGTAAGATCTATCAAACAATACTATAAAAAATAGCTATTATATAGCCTTAATTTAGTTCAAAATGAATGGACATAAACTGAAAACTTGAATCTCAAGGATAAATAATGTGTCTGTGTTTTTCTAGGTCTTACAATTTTAAATTAGATCTCAAGGTTTTGTCAACGAAGGGAAAGATCCAAGCAGTTGCGCTCTCAACTTTGTGGTTTTTCCCTGCAATATTTCAAAATGCCATCATGAAGGCTAAAAACACAAGTGCAAAACAAGGAAAACACAAGTCTGAAATAAGAAACAAGTAGCAAAGGGTGTTGTTGAACAAAAATGCGCGATAATCGTACAACACATTTTAATTGATTTTTAATATTTAAGTTCAACCCCTTTTGGTTATCCTCTTGATTCGAAGTCATATCGATACCAGGAATTTTGGTTTTGGTGAGTTGGGCTGCACCCGAATTTTAACGGGTTGCCTACGTATCTCTTGGAAGATAATCAAGCCTTACGTAGTTCAGAAGAACCGATTTAACTTGGTTTTGATCGTTTGAGGACCGTGTGATTGGACTCGGTTAGTAATAGCTTTACATCGAGTTTCCTACGTATCTCTTGAAAGAGAATCAAATCACTCGTAGTTCAAAATGTTTTGACTTAATTTAGTGGGATTTAACCTCATATTCATTTAAAAGTGAATTTAGAGGTTGACGACTGTACCCGATATATTTTTAGGATTTAATATCGAGTTACCTACGTAGCCGATATGAGGCGTCAAGTCTTTACGAAGTTCTACCGAACCGAGTTTATATTTGGCGAAACTCGATTTGAGATTTTGACTCCGTTTTTGTTGAAGCCAATTTGAGATTGCCCACTAGAATTAATTGACAAAAAAAATTTGACGAGTTTAATTTTATATTTTGATCAAACTCGAATTCTTAATTTGCGCCAATTATAATTCTTATGTTTTAGTGGGTAGATTTTGTATTTAAATACATTTTGGTCCCAAATTTGCCGAGAGCTTTCATTTCAAATACATTAAACTTGGCCCATTTTATTTATTGATTTTTTTTATTGAGCCCAATGTCTCTCTCTTGTTAATTCAGCCCTTATTTCACATTCTTAAACCTAGCACTCCCACACAGCTCGTGCACCCAACAGTGAGAGAGACGCTTTTTTTTAATTAATTTTTCTTTTAGTTCTGTCGTTCATCCTCTTGGCTCCTGGCAAAAAAAGAGAACGCGATGGGAACTCTTCGACGCAACCGTGATGCCCATTAACAAGCCACCTTGAAGGCTCGAAGCGCTGGCTTTGGCAACTAAAACGGAAGAAGGCTGAGTGACGGCGGAGCACGGACGGAACAAACCACTCTTCTCCGATACGAACCGAAGATCTGAGTCCGGGTATGTTCTAGGTTTTTTTTTTAATTCCGAATTTTCAGCCATGTTTGAATGATTAAAGCTCTAATTAGGGACTTCTTTCGCTCTCGTCCCTAATCAAACGCTTAATTTTCGAGTTTGGCAGATTTTGTTACAATTTCTAGGGTTTCGATTTGTGCGATTTGGGGCTTTTCGTTTTGGGGGTTTGAACAAACGAGAGAGCAAGGTATCGACATGAGGACTGTAGCTGGGAGATATTGAACGTGACTGGTGGATCGGGGCTGCAATTTGAGCCAGATTGATTCCACCCCGAAGTGCCCATTTTGAGGTACGTTCAGTTCCCCCTTTTCCCTTGTATCTTCTGAATTGGAACCTCAACTTGTGTTAGGCACAACATGATTTTGATTAGGGTATATTAGTTTTGGATGTTGTTCATCAGTTTGCCATTTAGTGGTTTCTGATTGATTTTTTTTAAATACTCAATTCATGCTTGTTTTGCCTTTGTGGCTGTTTGAGGTAGACAACATTTTCTTTGCCCAGAACGTGAAATGAAACATTGTCTATGTCTACTTTGATTAATTACATTCTGATAGAATTTCGACAGCATTTCGCCTTGGTTTAGAGTAATTTGATGATTCCGAAACTCAAACCCCACGAAGAAGCTCGCAAGGCCGATGTTCTCGAGGGCAGAGTTTCAGGAATCGAGAACAACAAACTAATTAGGAAAAATCTAGCAGCACCTCCCCCTGATTTGGGGTCATTTGTTGATTCTAAAACTCACAACCACACGAACAAGCTCACAAGGCCGAGGTTGTCGAGGGTGGAGTTTCAGGAATCGAAAACAACATTAAACGGGAATCCTACCTGATTAGCTCTCTCTTTTTTTTTTCTTGTATGTGAGATTGTCACTGATTTTGTAAGTGATTTGCTCTCTTCTTCTTTTTTTCTTTTGCTTCTTGCTGATTTTTTTTTTGGTTTTCTGCTTTCTTTCTTTTTTTTTTTTTGCAGATGGGAGTGCCGTGGAGTCCTTAAAAGCTGAAAAGTCAACCCCCTTTATAGCTGAAGAAAAGTGGAAAGTGATGGCTTCCATTGATGGGGGCAGTTGGGCTTTCTTTCCTCTTTTGTATGTTAGAAGTCTGCTGAACAACAGCAGTATGGGTGTATGTATATTGATAGGGGGATTTGATGAGAGCAGTTGATAATTGTAAACTGAGCCATCCATTTGTACATATTTTTTTTTTGTAATATTCCATTTCTTTTCTTTATTTATATGTGGAAAGAATTTGGGCTTCACATTGGACTAAGCTTGGGCTTCAGATTTGGGTTGAAGCTTGGGCTTTAGTTTGCCTTTAGTTTGGGCTTTGATTTGGGCTTAATTTGGGTTAAAAAGCCTGCCCACTTAGAGTCCATTTTGATGAAATTGATTAGTTAAATTAATTTCATGATCACCACGAAATTATGAGTAATAAAATTCATGAAATTTTACGACTCAACAGATGCCCCCGAACTTTGAATGTGTAAGAAATTTAACCGAGCATATTCAAAGTTTTCCCTTTTTTTTGGCATTTAATCTGACATTTAATTTGAACAATATCTCAACACTAACATACATTTAACCAATACGTCGGTCTGCCCTTAAAAGCGACACCTTATCTCAGAAAGATTTCCACTCTCCTTTCAAAAGGGCAATTGGTTTTGTGTTTGTTTTTGGGGGTGCGTCTATCATTCTCTTACTAGCTAGACTGCTTACGTACCCTCTTTGTGAGGGATCAAGCCATTCATAGTTCTTTTGGGCACCCATTTTTCACATATGCTCTAGGGGCCTCGGTTTCGGACAAACTTCAAGTCCACATTTTCATTCTTTTTTTTTTTGTTTAGCGGGATATTTTTCTTTTTTCTTACTTTTTTTACCTCATCATTCAGATTACTTGGGCCCACCTTCTAGGAAGGGTTTTCCAAATAGCCCGACTATCATTTGCGAACCCGTTTTTTTTTTTTTTTTTTGCGACTGAATTTGACATAATCTTTGATGTCAAATGTCCTACGTACTCCTTATTGGAGATCAAGTCTTCACGTAGTTCTTGACATCTTGACTCTCACACTTCATGTGAAAAACTTCTTCACGAATTTTCCGTTCACACACGAGTACACAATTTCGCCTTCGGTATTTGAGAGTTCATATGCACCTTTGGAAAAACTTGGGTCACCACAAAAGGACCTTCCCATTTTGATTGAAATTTTCCTTGTGCTTTTCGATTGATGACAATCGGTCGTCTGATGGTGAGAACCAAGTCACCAATAGCGAAAGAGCGAAACTTGACCCGCTTGTTGAACGCCCCAGCTACTTGAGCTTGGTAGATTTCAAGATTTTGTTGTGTCGCTAGTCTAAGCTCATCCAATGCTTCAAGCTCAGCTAAACGAATTTTGACATTCTCTTCCGGATCAGTAAATTGAACTGCTACTCTAAGAGTTGGCAATTGTATTTCTAGTGGCAAAACAGCCTCGGACCCAAAAACCAAGTTGTAAGGTGTACAACCCGTCGATGTTCGATTTGTTGTCCGATATGCCCATAGTGCCTCCGGTAGCCGCTCATGCCAATCTCTCTTTGATTTTGAAACCATCTTTTTGAGGATTTTGCATAACACTTTATTAAACGCTTCAGCTTGACCATTTGATGATGGATTATAGCTCGATGAAAAGCTATGTTTAAACCCGAATTTCTCGCTCAACTTCACCAACATTTGATTTTTTAAGTAAAGAGCATTATCAGAGATGATTTTTGAAGGAACTCCATATCGATAGATCAAGTGTATCCTTATGAAATTGGCGACCTCTTTAGCTCCTACCTCCTTCAAAGGTATAGATTCAACCCATTTTGAGAAATAGTCCGTAGCAGCCAAAATATATTGGTGACCTCGGGAAGAAGATGGATTTATACTCCCTACGACATCAAGACCCCATGCGTGGAATGGCCATGATAGAATTGTAGGGTGTAGCATTTGAGGAGGTTGATGTATGAAGTCGCTGTGAATTTGGCAAGCATGACAAGCTTTAGCAAAGTCCATAGAATCTTTCACCATAGTGATCCAATAGTAGCCTAATCGTTTGATCTGATTATCCAATTTAGGACCAGCTTGATGTGCTCCACACACTCCAGCATGAGTTTCGGCTAGAATGTATTTAGCTTCCTCTTTAGACAAGCATCTTAGCAAGATTCCATCAAACGTCCTTCGATACAAGGTATCGTTCTTAAGTAAGAATCTTGACACTCGTCTTTTAACATCTACCCTCTTTTTCGGATCATCGGGAAGGATCCCGTGACGAAGATATTGGATAAGTGGTTGTCGCTAATCTGTTTCTTCTTCAATTTCATATACGGAAGCTATATCCACTTCTTCTGCTGGCTCGGCTCTTTCCAAGGCTGACATAAGCAGATGGCGTTCACCAATGGTAACCTGAATTTCCCTTTCGCTTGGTAACGTCAATGATGATGCTAATTTCGCCAATGCATCTGCCTTGCCATTCTCAGACCTCAATATATGCACCACTTCTATTTGACGGAATTGATGCACGAGACATTTAGCTCTATGATGCAAAGGAATCAAATTTGCGTGTCTGACCTCGTACTGTCCATTTAATTGTCTGATTATCAATTGAGAATCACCAAACACTTTTAATGGATCAACACGCATTTCAAGAGCTATCTCCAAGCCGATAATGAGTGCCTCATATTCTGCCACATTATTTGTGCAATTCTCCGAAAGGGAAAATGAATAAGGCACTATCCCATCATTTGGGGTAATGAAAACAATACCCACACCAGCTCCTCTTTTTGTTGCAGCACCATCAAAATACAGCTGTTAAGATTTTTCCTCTATCACGAAGACTTCTTCATCTGGCAAATCATCTAACAACTCCTCGTTATCTGGAGTAGGGTGGGCTGCTAAGAAGTCAGCTATTGCTTGCCCCTTTATTGCCTTTTGAGGCACACACTTGATGTCAAAAGGGGCCAGAAGCATAGCCCATTTCGCCAATCTCCCCGACAACACAGTTTTTGACAAAATGTATCGCAAAGGGTCAGCTTTGGATATTAGTGTGATTTGATGGGACAATAGGTAATGTCGTAGCTTTTGGATGGCAAAGATCAATGCTAGACATACTTTTTCCATAGCAGAATAATTTTGTTCTGCCCCCACCATTGTTCGACTGATGTAGTACAAGGCATTTTCCTTTCCGTCGTCATTATTTTGAGCTAACATAGCCCCTAGGGATCGCTCGAGACTTGCGATGTACAAAATTAAAGGTCTTCCTTGAACTGGTGCCATAAGAACCGGTGGATAAGCCAAGTACTTCTTGATGCTATCGAGAGCGTTTTGACAAGTCTGGTCCCATATGAACGGAACATCTTTCCTCATCAACCTTAGAAAAGGTTGACATCTCCCCGTCAGATTTGAAATGAACCGACGAATATAAGCAAGCCTGCCTTGCAAGCCTCGCAGTTCACGGAGATTTCTCGGGGCTGGCATTTCTCTTAATTTTATCAGGATCGATTTCTATTCCTTGACCTCGAACAACAAAACCAAGAAACTTTCCCAACGTCACACCAAAGGCGCACTTAAGGGGATTCATTTTCAGTTGGTGTTTGCGCAATCTTTCAAAGATTATTTTAAGATCATTTACATGATCCTCCCTCTTTTTTGTTTTCACCACAAGATCATCTACATAACACTCAACGGTGTTGTGAAGTAGATCGTGAAAGATGACTGTCATGGCCCTTTGATAGGTTGCCCCCGCATTCTTAATTCCAAAAGGCATTACGGTATAACAATATGTGCCTAATGGTGTACGGAAAGCCGTTAGCTCTTCATCCTCGGGATGCATCTTGATCTGATTATAACCCGAGAATCCATCCATAAAGGACAAAGCTTGGAACCCTGTAGTGGAATCCACCAAAAGTTCCGTTATCGAAAGAGGGAATTCATCCTTAGGACATGCTTCATTCAAGTCCCTAAAATCAACACAGATGCGCAACTAGAGTTGGTAAAATCTGACCCGACCCGAGAAACCCGACCGACCGACCCGAATCGAAACCCGACCGAACCCGAAAATTTAGCGTTATGCATAACCCGAACCCGAAACCGAGCCCGACTGACTTTGACCCGAAACCCGAAGAGACCCGAACACAGACAAACCCGACTCAACCCGGATCCGACTCAAATAAGACCCGACCCGAATTCCAACCAGACCCGACGCCCAACCCGACCCGACTCCCAACTGACCCGAGTCCCAACCCGACCCGACTCCCAACTGACCCGATCAACTAGGGAATCAAGTATGATTTTGATAACAATATATTGCCAAATTTCAATGAAATTAATGATAAAAAGAATGAGCTTACCAATGTTATTAAAATTGGGATTCTAAATTGGATCGGTAAAAAGGTGTAAGGATCGAATCGTATAATCGAATCGTAGGATCGTAAAATCCCACCTTATGGATGAATTTTCTTTTAAATGAAGTTACTATGTTTAATATTAGATAAATATTATGTTAAATCATAAAAAATACCCATAAAGATGTAAAATTTTAAAAACAAACTAAATATAATATAGATTAACTAAATATATTATAAATTTCTTAAATATAAAGGGTAAATATTAGAAATTTCTTATAATAGACCTTTTATAGGATCGTTATAATCGCAATAAAGGACCGCGATCATTTTTTCCATTTTTAGATCGTAGGATCGAATCAAGAGTTTAACAACATTGAGTTTACGAGCCAATGAGTACATTATTTATTGAATCATATTTAATTTTACTAAAATGCTTTTTGAAATCCATAAATAACTTGAATTACATATTTAATTTAATAAAATTGATTACCCAAAAGCAAGGTTCTAACTTCTAAATATCGCTTATCGGGGTCGTATTATATTTATACTTCAAATTTTAAAAATAAACATGAAAAATTAATATTTAAATTGTAAAATTACCCATAAACTTGATAAAATAAAAAGTTTACATTCAAATTGATATACGTTTAAATTTTGATCCGATATACCTATATGATATATGGCTATATGGTAAATTGGTAACGGATTCTAAATATCTCCGACATATCGGCCGATATATCGGGGACCGACCCGAGTACCAACCCGAAACCCGAACGAGACCGACCCGATTCTGACCGAAAACCCGAATGGGTCCGACCCGATTCTGACCGAAACCCGACCAATCTGAATTTCATTTTGACCGAATCCGACCTGACCCGACCCGACCAAGCCTGACACAGAAATTTTGATCGAGTTGACCCGACTCATTAGTGATCCGACCCGAATGCGATCGACCTGAACCCGACCGGATGACCCGAATTGCCAGCTCTATGCGCAACTGGCCATTTTTCTTCTTTACGGGAACAATGTTGGCCAACCATATTGGGTATTGGACCTCGAATGAATCCGGCCTCAATGAGTTTATTGACTTCAACTTTAATTTGCACAGTCAACTCAGGCCGAAAACGGCGTTGTGCTTGCTTCACTGGCTTTTCCTCATTTGAGACGGACAATTGGTGCATTGCCACGTTAGGATCTAAACCAGGCATGTCCTGGTACCCCCAAGCAAACACATCTCTGTATTCATGGAGAAGCTTCTCATATGATCCTTTTTCTTTATCCTTTAGGAAAGCACTGAAAAACACAGGCTTAGGATCTTCTATACTCCCCAGATTGATTTCTTGGAGCTTATCGACCGTGGGTTGACCACCATCCTCCATCTCTGGTGGAGCTGGTTGGATTACATTAACAAAATCCTATGAATCTCCATCTAATTCACTTTCAATGGAGGCCAACACCATATTTACTTCTTCCATCTGAGCATCCATGGGATCTTTTGGCTTGTAAGTAGGAGCTTTTGATATCCTACTCTTAAGCTTCCACTTCTTGTTCTTCTTAGTATCGACCTTCTTGTTCTTGGACATGTTGACTCTCCCAAGTCTCTCAAACACAGAAACTCTTGGGGAACTTGTCGCTAGCCTCTCGAAGACCGAGACTCGAGGTGCGTATGTTGTGTCCTGTGAGAACATACTTTGCTCTTGACTTGTTAGGGTCATAGGCTCCAATACTTTGGCTAACAATAATTCGCCCTCCTGAGAAATTTGCAAATCATCAGTCGAGATTTTGCTAGGGAGTTTTTGCGAAGACTCACTTTCCAACGAAGGTCTTGTCACTCTCACTTTGACCTTCTTCTCGGTTTTCAAAGAGACTTGTTCATCGAGCAACTTAGAAGATTCACCCTTGAGGACCACCCTCGTGTTTTCATTTGTTTTCTCTCCGAAATGTCTATAAATGACCAATTTCTTCTTCGGAATGGATTGATCAATCTTGCGAAGAGGACAAGTATAACTCATCATTAAAGAATGCATAGCTTTCTCCGTTGCACTTAGCGGTTTTTGACCAGGTTGGCGCTTGCCTGTAGGTGTGTATTTAAATAACACCTTAGGACGTGTCCCTTGCCCCTCTTTCTTGCATACAAGAGAGACTTTAGGCATTGGAGATTCCTTTTGGCCAATCGCTTCCTTTTGAGGATTTGCACTTCTACCATCCTCTTTCACTTCTAAATGCGTGCTAGGACTACAATACACCGACTTGTAGAATTTGGCGTCTGCGTAATTAACGCTTTCCCCTTGAAAAGGATTACTATCACCTCGGATGGTCCTCTCATTACCGTTCTCATCGGTGTATTTTAAGCACTGATGAAGTGTAGACGCAATTGATTTGCTGGCATGAAGCCATGGCCTTCCAAGCAGAGCATTATAGGAGGTTCCGACATCGATAACATGGAATAATGTATCCTTATAAAGATCATCCAGCACTACTTTCAAAGCAATAGCACCCAGCGCTTTTTGCCCCACTTGGTTGAATCCTTGAATGGTGAGTAATGTCGGTGATAGATGATCGATTGTCAACCCCATCGCTTCCAAAGCCCGCAAAGGCAATAAGTTTACTGCGGACCCGCAATCCAATAGGATTCTATTCAATTTCGCCTCTCCAACCCTGCCCGTTACATATAACGGCCTGTTATGGTCATTGCTCTCTAATTGAAGCTCCTCATCGGAAAAAGTTATGCACGCCATGCAAGAAGCGCACTGAACCGGAGGAGATGAAGTGACCTCATCGACCTCTATCTGATCAACTTCATCTTTATAATCCTCTGGATCCATAAGAGCTTGGATCAAGGCTTTCCTTAAGTCGGTCGACATTTGTGGTGCATCATATACACTTAAATGCGCAGGAATACGCTTCAAGTGACCGATAACATCATACTTCACCTTCTTCTCAAATGAAGCTTTACGAAGCGATATTGGTAGCCGTGATGCGATTTCTTTTTGCTCGGATGCCTCAACTTCCTTGCCTTTCTGTCTAGGTATGGAAGCTTCACTGTCAACCGCCTCTTCAAAATTTGACTTCTTTGAAGACTCACAAATGGGTGACTCCTTAACCTTTTCCTTTTCCTTGGGCTTAGGAGAAGGCAAAATTTTTCCTGAATGAAGAGCAACTTCATCGACCTCTTCTTCCTTGGCCATGTCGGCCCATGTGGCCATACAACATTGGACAACCTCACTCTTCCAGAATAACTCCTCTTCAGAAGAGTCTTCTTCTAAGAACTCTTTTGGGACAAAGTCCTTTAGAGTAATGATTTGTAGTCCAGATTGAACATATTCTTCATCCGAATCGGTTTCTGGCCTCTCTCTCTTTTTGTTCTTCTTCTTATTTTTCTTCTTTCTATTCTTCTTCTCGGGTTTTCTACCAATCATTCTGAAACCCGTAGCTCCAGCACGTTGAGTACTCTTCGGATGAGATTTCTTTTGGCCTATATAGGTCTGCCATTTAGAATCATTTTCAACCTCATCATTATGGGAAAACGATTCTTCAATATTTGATTGCATCAAAACCTCATAAAGAGTCATGCGGTTTGGTTCATCTCTAGGCATCTCTGGATAGGCCCACACAGTACGCACTTCATTGCGCATTTGAAACTGCATAGGGACTGCCCTTGGAGGTAATGACACTGTATAAACAATGTCCCCTTTAATAGCCTCTGATGAATGGTTGCTCTCTACCTCTTCTGTTATTGAGATAGGATTTGACGAAGCCGTTGGGTCTTTAGAGCTTACCCCTTTGACTTCAATCTCACCCTTGTTAATCATCCTTTCGACGATGTCTTTAAAGACATAACAATCCTCAATCGGGTGACTAACAATTCTGTGGTAAGGGCAATATCTTGGATCGCCTGTTTTGTTTGCTTCATTTGGCCTTTTCGATTCCGGAAGTGAAATTATATTTTCTTTCATCAACTCACTGAATATCCCTCTTACATCTTCATCATTAAACAAATATTTCTTTTGTTTTCTCTCCTCGAGAGATAGTCTTTTAACGGGTTCTCTGGCTTGACCCCTCTCTTGTGCCCTAGAAGTATTCCCAAAGGGTTTTCCTTAGGGCTTAACGAAGGTGGCCATCGACTCCCCTTTCTTCACGGGTTTCCTGCCCTCATCTTTTCTTACTTCATTGACTTGATGTCGATTAGGTCATGTTTTACCCCGAGCCAGCTGACGCTCAACATTGCAAGCTTTCGACACTAGAGCATCAAAAGCTCGAGGCTCTGCACTACCCACATGTACCGCTAGCTCTGGCACCAAATTATTAGTGCACATCTGCACACATGCCTCTTCACTTAACTTTTCCGAGCATTGGAGTCTCAAACTTCTCCACCTCGCGATGAAATCATTTACAGACGCATTCGGGCGTTGATGAGCGTTAGCGAGATCCATAATGGAAACCTTGGCCTTTGAACTCACAAACTGAGCAAAAAACTCTTTTTGTAGGTCATCCCAAGTATGGATCGATTCTGGCTGAAGTTGTGTATACCAGGTAAAGGTAGATCCTCTCAACGATTGAACAAACTGCCTAATCAATAATTGATCACTCAAAGAAGTTTCCCCACACGCCGAGTAAAAGTGAGCCAAATGCTCATGAGGCGAACCATGAATACCATCAAATTTATCAAAATTTGGTCTTTGATAGTTTGGAGGGAAAGGAATCGTGTCATAATGCACAGGATAAGGCTTTCTATAGCCAATCACAGGCGGATTTTGTGAGATCCTAAACTCTCGAATACCCTGAGCAATTAAATCCTATACTTCTTGAGGAGAAATGGAAGAACTGCTCTCCCCTTGTCCTAGCGGCTCTTGTCTGTTTCCAGAATTTTGCTATTGCGCTTGAGTCATAAGGAATTGTATTTGAGCATCTCTTTCTTCCAACTTTTTCTGCAACTCTTGGAGTTGTTCCTCAACAGTTGTAGCTCCAGTGACCAGCACTGGCATGCTTTCGACTTCCTCTTCAGATTCATCATTTGATCCGATGCCGCTGTCAGCCACCAGTGGGAATTCGTCTTCATGAAATAAAGAGCTTGAATCCCCATATAATGGAGAACTTTGTTTCCTTTCTTGAGCAGCTGGCGGACTCAAAGAGCGAGCAACTGCACCGACGTAAGACATAGCCTTAGACATAGACCTTGTTACCCGCCCCTCATACCCCCTATATAAATAGGGAGTGAGGTAGATTTTTTCGCCACCATTGAACCCTTTCCATGGGCTTGAGAAGATGCCTGTATATTCTTTTGAAGCTTTGATAGCTTTGACATTTGAACTCTCGGAACTTCTTCCTGACGAGTTTTCATTTTCAAAGCTCTTGCTTCAGCCTCTTCCTCCGAATAGGAAGTAACCATGGCTTGCTCCACATGGTCTATATTCACGGAAGCTGACCCAGAGTGAATTTTCTTTGGGCTTGCAATTTGAGGTGCAATGATGATTTTTTCTGCATCAAGGAAGTCTTTGGCGACCTTCCACAGAGTCGCGTTGGCTTGCTCCAACGCAAGGGATGGAGCTAACTTTCGTAGTGCCCCAGCCTTGTCACGCTGGGAGCCACACTTTCGTCCCCTTCTTCTCTGGGGCTTGCTCTCCTTCTTGGTCTCAACCACTGCTGGAATAAAGACCTTCATCGGATGATCATTTTTCTTGATAACCCGAACAATAGGTCCTCGAGGAGCAATGCAGGCAGGCCTGCTCTCACTGCTACTAGCCAAGATAGGACTCTCAACTTGAATATAAGCTGGCTTCCTTTTTATGAACATCCTCGGAGACTTGTCATTTTGTTCAAAGGAATGGACAGATGTTCTTGGGACCCAAGTCTTTGTGACTGTGTCCTCCCTGATGGTCTCAAAGACATTGCTCATCAGGATCTCAGCTGAGATTGAATCCCGACCCACTTCGAACCGCACCTGGAAAGACCTCTTCTTCACCCAATGACCACCCTCAACAAGGAAGGTCGCAGGCAGCTCGTTGAAGTTCACGATTGCTCTTGGTGCCATTTTCCTGATTACCCAAAATAAAGAAGTGAATAGTAGTATCGAATAAAACTAAGAGATGAAAAGGCAAAAAGGGTCCCACCATGCGTGCCAAAAAACATGTTGAACAAAAATGCGCGATAATCGTACAACACATTTTAATTGATTTTTAATATTTAAGTTCGACCCCTTTAGTTATCCTCTTGATTCGAAGTCATATCGATACCAGGAATTTTGGTTTTGGTGAGTTGGCCTGCACCGGAATTTTAACGGGTTGCCTACGTATCTCTTGGAAGATAATCAAGCCTTACGTAGTTCGGAAGAACCGATTTAACTTGGTTCTGATCGTTTGAGGACCGTGTGAGTGGACTCGGTTAGTAATAGCTTTACATCGAGTTTCCTACGTATCTCTTGAAAGAGAATCAAATCACTCGTAGTTCAAAATGTTTTGACTTAATTTAGTGGGATTTAACCTCATATTCATTTAAAAGTGAATTTAGAGGTTGACGACTGTACCCGGTATATTTTTAGGATTTAATATCGAGTTACCTACGTAGCCGATATGAGGCGTCAAGTCTTTACGTAGTTCTACCGAACCGAGTTTATATTTGGCGAAACTCGATTTGAGATTTTGACTCCGTTTTTGTTGAAGCCAATTTGAGATTGCCCACTAGAATTAATTGACAAATAAAATTTGACGGGTTTAATTTTATATTTTGATCAAACTCGAATTCTTAATTTGCGCCAATTATAATTCTTATATTTTAGTGGGTAGATTTTGTATTTAAATACATTTTGGTCCCAAATTTGCCGAGAGCTTTCATTTCAAATACATTAAACTTGGCCCAATTTCAAATACATTAAACTTGGCCCATTTTATTTCTTGATTTTTTTGATTGAGCCCAATGTCTCTCTCTTGTTAATTCAGCCCTTATTTCACATTCTTAAACCTAGCACTCCCACACAGCTCGTGCACCCAGCAGTGAGAGAGACGCTTTTTTTTAATTAATTTTTCTTTTAGTTCTGTCGTTCATCCTCTTGGCTCCTGGCGAAAAAAGAGAACGCGATGGGAACTCTTGGACGCAACCGTGACGCCCATTAACAAGCCACCTTGAAGGATCGAAGCGCTGGCTTTGGCAACTAAAACGGAAGAAGGCTGAGTGATGACGGAGCACGGATGGAACAAACCACTCTTCTCCGATACGAACCGAAGATCTGAGTCCGGGTATGTTCTATGTTTTTTTTTTTTAATTCCGAATTTTCAGCCATGTTTGAATGATTAAAGCTCTAATTAGGGACTTCTTTCGCTCTCGTCCCTAATCAAACGCTTAATTTTCGAGTTTGGCAGATTTTGTTACAATTTCTAGGGTTTCGATTTGTGCGATTTGGGGCTTTTCGTTTTGGGGGTTTGAACAAACGAGAGGGCAAGGTATCGACATGAGGACTTTAGCTGGGAGATATTGAACGTGACCGGTGGATCGGGGCTGCAATTTGAGCCAGATTGATTCCACCCCGAAGTGCCCATTTTGAGGTATGTTCATTTCCCCCTTTTCCCTTGTATCTTCTGAATTGGAACCTCAAATTGTGTTAGGCACAACATGATTTTGATTAGGGTATATTAGTTTTGGATGTTGTTCATCAGTTTGCCATTTAGTGGTTTCTGATTGATTTTTTTTAATACTCAATTCATGCTTGTTTTGCCTTTGAGGCTGTTTGAGGTAGACAACATTTTCTTTGCCCAGAACGTGAAATGAAACATTGTCTGTGTCTGCTTTCATTAATTACATTCTGGTAGAATTTCGACAGCATTTCGCCTTGGTTTAGAGTAATTTGATGATTCCGAAACTCAAACCCCACCAAGAAGCTCGCAAGGCCGAGGTTCTCGAGGGCAGAGTTTCAGGAATCGAGAACAACAAACTAATTAGGAAAAATCCAGCAGCACCTCCGCCTGATTTGGGGTCATTTGTTGATTCTAAAACTCAAAACCACACGAACAAGCTCGCAAGGCCGAGGTTGTCGAGGGTGGAGTTTCAGGAATCGAAAACAACATTAAATGGGAATCCTACCTGATTAGCTCTCTCTCTTTTCTTTCTTGTATGTGAGATTGTCACTGATTTTGTAAGTGATTTGCTCTCTTCTTCTTTTTTTCTTTTGCTTCTTGTTGATTTTTTTTTTGGTTTTCTGCTTTCTTTCTTCTTTTTTTTTTGCAGATGGGAGTGCCGTGGAGTCCTTAAAAGTTGAAAACTCAACCCCCTTTATAGCTGAAGAAAAGTGGAAAGTGATGGCTTCCATTGATAGGGGCAGTTGGGCTTTCTTTCCTCTTTTGTATGTTAGAAGTCTGCTAAACAGCAGCAGTATGGGTGTATGTAGATTGATAGGGGGATTTGATGGGAGCAGTTGATAATTGTAAACTGAGCCATCCATTTGTATATATATATTTTTTTTGTAATATTCCATTTCTTTTCTTTATTTATATGTGGAAAGAATTTGGGCTTCACATTGGACTAAGCTTGGGCTTCAGATTTGGGTTGAAGCTTGGGCTTCAGTTTGCCTTTAGTTTGGGCTTAATTTGGGTTAAAAAGCCTGCCCACTTAGAGTCCATTTTGATGAAATTGATTAGTTAAATTAATTTCATGATCCCCAAGAAATTATGAGTAATGAAATTCATGAAATTTTACGACTCAACAGGTGTTGTTACGGGCACCAACAAAATGACAGCTTGTGTTTTTACCGAAACCGAAAGAGTAGCATCCCACCAACCACATTTGATCTATAGAAAGAATCAGCAGTAGTGCTAGGGGATGCTAGTGTCTCTGCTCGTGGTTTCAACTGCCTTTGTAGGTCTCGGGGAGAAGTTCATTGACACAAGAATATAACCGTTGGAATTCAACCGCTCTTTACAAAAACCATAGATGTTAATGTTATAGTACTGTTTATTTGTTTTTCATTCCTATAAATTTTGCACATTCTCAAATTTTCATATTCTTTTGGTTACCTATAAAAAAATCAGCAGTTGAATGTGTGGTGTAGGACAAAATAGATATTGTGCAAAGTTTCATCATCTATTTCTCAATGTATATTACTACAGCCTAAAAATTGGCTCAAATCTAATGATAAAGAAAGAAAATAGAGAAAAAATATCATTAAAAGATACATAAAGGAGCTTGGTAGTTTTTGTGTTCATGAACAAGTAGTGAAGATGATAAGCAATGACATCAGACCAAGACCAAAAAACTCATGTGACTTGTATTCAATCAAAAGAGAACATTTCTGAGATACTAATGCACTATCAAACATGACAGGAAGAATTCAAATTCGAAATAAGATAGCAATTCAGATTCAAATATAGTACAAGAGAAGATCAAAAGTCTGTAAGGTTATCACCTGATTTCAACTTAAGGTGATTATTCGAGCTCCTGAACTCCAAGGAACCTTCGGTAGCAACCTAATGTGGGAAAACAAGTGATTAAATTCATAGAAAGTGACACCAGAAGTGATTCGAACTTAAAAAATCCAAAGACAGAAGAAGAGGAGAAACCTGACTCAAACACTGAGAAAATGAACCTCTTCTCTCCAATCCGTTGGAATTAACACGCTTTTCTAGTACAAATCAAAAGTAGGTCTTTCAGACCATGAACACTTCAACATAATCCGTGAAAAAATTGAGATTCGATTAAGGATTTGGAAAACTAGAGGACCAGACTTCGTTTGGATCTGAAAAATTAGAGAAGAGAGAGGGTGAAAGATGGAGGTCTACACTTGACTAAGCTACTTCAATAATATCTACACTCGAAGCCGAAGAATGACGATTCAAAGCTACTTCAATAATATAACAAATCAAAACCCTAATTCATCAAAATCAAGCCAAATAAAGACATAGCTCTAAGGATATACCTAATCTCGACCGGATCAACATGAAGTAGGCCTCGAGGCGGCTCTTGTTAGAGGCTTAGGGCGGTCAACGACATTGGTATCTGCAGATCTAATCAATCAACGGCGCCGGTTTCTATCCTCGAGGATGGCTACAAGCATATTGCGTGGCTCGCATCCGGAAAGGGAGGCACTGATTCTGAGGGATTCGCTTCGTCTCGGTGTGTGGGCAACGACGTCGGCGACAAAGAGGTGAGGAGTGTTCGCCATGGCATTTTCCAGTAGCTATGGCGACATTGGTTCATCAATGGAGAGGGCGAGTGATAATTGGGAAAGCAATGACGAGATCTGAGTGAAGATTGGGAGAGAACGAGAGAGGAGAGAGAGATCTAGAAGCCATGGGCGGAGAAAGGAAGTTTGCCAGAAAATCGCCAATCTCCCGCTTTGGCAAGGTGTGTTAGGGTTGGGTTCCACTGTTCCAGCCTTCCAGTGTTTTATTAAAATACAAAACCATTCTCGACGCATGCAGCTAGCGAAAAAGAGGCCCAAACGACGCTTTTGTGTGTCGGTAATTTTCGACATGTAGGAATGTCGAAAATAACCGACGCATAAATAAAGCGTCGAAATACAAGCGTCGAAACTTACACAGTTTTCCTGTAGTGATTTGAGCTTGATTTTGTGTTTCTTTGATCGTTTCTGCAATCTTCAAATGGTATCAGAGCTTCGGTGAAAGCTTAATCCTTGTTTTAGTTGTTTTTGACGACATCTGTTTTGGTGCTCTTCGTCATTGCGTTTTTTCTCTCGTTCTTGCTGTTGGTGTTGGTTGGCCGCGGAAATCCAGCGAATAGTGTTCCAAGTCAAGGATCTGGTACCAGACATGGTGCAGCTAAAGGTTTTGGTGCTTTGATACAATGATGCCCCCAACTGCTGGCAAAGGAATTAATCTCGATGCGAATGGATTTCAGTTTGGAGATCTTGCTCATGGTTTCGGTAATGTTCACTACAATCCTCTCTTTTTATCAAATCCTGACCATCCAGGGATGCAGTTGGTATCTACGAGGTTTAATGGTTCGAATTTTACTAGTTGGAGTCGTGGTGTTCACATGGCTTTAGGTGCAAAAGCTAAACTCGGTTTTATCACTGGTAGTTGTGTTAAACCTTAAGATGACAGTGAGGATTATGGAAAATATTTAAGAGCAGATTATATGGTTATGTGTTGGCTGATTAACTCAATGACTAGTGAGGTGGCTGAAACGTTTATGTATGTACAGTCATCTAGAAAGTTATGGAATATATTAAATCAAAGAAAGATTTTATGTGTCTAATGATCCTTTGATATTGCAGCTTCGAATGGATCTATGTAATTTGAAACAAGAAAATATGTCTGTTGGTGTATATTTTGGTAAGCTCAAGAAAATATGGGATGAATTACTTCTTCTTGATTCTGTTCTTCATTGTACTTGTGGAGGAATCAATCATTGTTGTTGTGGTTTTCTAAAGCGTGTTGTTGAGATCGAGAGAAGAAAAGGCCAAGGTAATGCATTTTCTCATGGGTTTGAATGAGGTTTATGAACCTTTGAGAAGTAATGTGTTGTCTAAGAATCCTATGACAGGACTCAACAAAGCCTTTCAAATGGTTGTTCATATTAAGAGGTCAAAAGGTGTTACCTCTACTGTCATAGGGGATGCTAGTGTGCTTGCCGTGGGTAATCAGAACTTAGCAGAGAGTGAAGCTAATGTTGTGAACATGTTTTCACAAGGAAGACAAGATCAGTACAGGTTGAATGATCAAGGGAAGAAGGATTTCAAGAGAGTTAAGTATGACAGGAAGTGTGATCACTATAATGAAATTGTCATACCAAAAAGTATTGCTTCAACTTAGTTGGTTATCCGGATTGGTACAGAGGGCCAAGAAAGGATAACAGGCCAAGGCAAGGTGGGAAGTTTGCTGCTCATCTTGAAGCACCTCAGTTTGATAGTCCTATTGATGGACCTAACACAAAGGCAAAGCCTGGTCCAACTATAATGAATGCTATTTTCAATGAGGTTTTAAAGATGATGAAAGGCAGTGGTAAAATGGAGCATTAATTATGATAGCTCTGCCAATCAAGCCACGGTGCATTTTGCAGGTACATTAAGTGTATCTTTTCTTATTGGTGCTAATAAAGCTGATAAACATACTTGGATTGTTGACTCATGAGCTACTAATCACATTGGGTTTGACAAATCTGTGTTCTCTAATTTGAAGAATTTGCACACTGCTATTTCTCTTGGACTCCCTAATGGGTCAAGTATTGATGTTAGTCAGTTTAGGACTGTTTCTTTGAGAGATGGTTTGCAGTTATACAATGTTCTTTATGTCTCTCAATTTAGGCATAATCTGTAGTCGGTTTCTAAAGTTTTGCATCTGCAGCAGTTGGAATTTAGTTTTAATGGGATCCACTGCTGGTTATAGGACCTTACAACTAAAAGAATGATTGCTCGAGGAACTGAAGAAGGTGATATTTACATCCTCATGTCACATGGATTTGGAGGCAAGTGCTTAGATGTAATCAAGCATAATGATTTGGTTCATGTTAAGTATGACTATAATAAAGTTATTAGTTTGCATACTTTACATGCCAGACTTGACCATTTATCCGTGTATAAGATGAGACATATTACTGGTTATGATCAAGATGGGTTTAAGGATTTTTCTTGTGACACATGTGATCTTACTAAATTTCACAAATTGCCTTTCTCTCGAAGTGATTCTTTAGATGCCAGTTGTTTTTAGTTAGTTCATATGGATTTATGGGGTCCATACAGAACTCCATCTTTGTGTAGAGCAAAGTATTTCTTTGACCATTTTAGATGATCATTCCAGGAACACTTGGGTTTATCTTCTTCAAGACAAGTTGAAGGTCTTGAGAACTATTATTGGTTTTCTCACTCTATTTGAAAACCAGTTTCAGATGAGTGTTAAGATTGTTAGGATTGGTAATAGGACTGAATTTACACAGAGAGGTTGTTCTGATTTGTGTCTAACCAGAGGTATTATTCATCAGGGGTCAGCTCTTGGAGTTCATGAGCAAAATGGTCGGGTTGAGCGCAAGCACATGCACCTGATTGAAACTGCTCGAGCTCTTAGACAACATGCTGGCTTACCAGTGCATTTTTGGGGTGAATGTGTTCTAAGTGCTACTCATTTGATTAATAAGATGACATATTTTGTACTTCATTGGAAGTCCCCTTTTGAGGTATTATATCATATCAGTCTTTCCCTTGATAATCTTAGAATTGTTGGTTGTCTATGTTATGCAATTCACCCAAATGATTATAGGGATAAACTTGAGGTTATCTCTAGAAAGTGTGTTTTCCTTGGGTATCCACCAGGGCAAAAGGCATTCAAGTTGTTTGATCTTAATACGAAGGTTATCATCATTAGTAGACATGTTAAGTTTGTTGAGAATGTGTTTCCTTTCAAGAATGCTATTGGTATAGTAGATAAGTTCTTTCGCAAGAGTTCATTTGGCAGATTTTTTATACATGATGATATTGATGATGGGGTTGATATTGTTCTTGCTAACTTTGATTCTCATGAGGTAGAGAATAATGACAGATCATTTACTCCTAACAACACTGGCAGGGTTGGTAATGATACAATGGGTTCCAACCTTGAATTGATTGTTGAGGATAGTAATGTTAACTCTCCTACTGTGATTGTTTCACCACCCGTCAATGATCAACCTGTGCTACCTCCCAAACGAGAGATTCATAGGTCAGCTAGACTCAATGAGTACATTTGCTCAGGGTTGCCATCTAGGAATCATATTCCTCAATCTGATTCTAGTAGTCAGACATTTGCAGTATTTTCAACTCAGCATTTGGCTCATTTTTCTACAGATTATGTGCATTCTTTTGTCAATATGTGTGCCACATTTGAATCTCGTTTTTACAGCCAAGCCAAAGGGATTCCTCATTGGGAAGAAGCTATGACAATGGAATTGTCAGTTGTTGAGAGAAATAATACCTGGCCAGTCACTTATCTTCCTCTTGTTAAAAAGGCTATTGGGTCTAAATGGATTTACAAAATCAAGTATAGGCCTGATGGTAGCATAGAGAGCTTCAAAGCAAGATTAGTGGCAAAGGGGTACAATCAGGTTAAAGACAAAGATTATAAACAAACCTTTTCTCCTGTAGCCAAACTTGCAACAGTCGGGGTCATTTTGTCTATTGATGTTGTAAAAGGCTGGGTTTTACATCAATTAGATGTCAACAATGTCTTCTTGTATGTTTTTCTTGAGGAGGAAGTTTATATGCAAGTTCCTGCAGGTTATGACATTAAACCTGGTCTTGTTTGCAAGCTCAACAGATCCTTATATGGGTTCAAGCAAGCAAGTAGACAGTGGAATCATGAATTGACTAAGTTTCTAATTCGGTTGGGTTATAGTCAGTCTAAGCATGATTACTCCTTATTTGTTAAATCAGTTGGCGCTGATATTAATATTGTTTTAGTCTATGTTGATGACATGCTATTGTTAGGCAGTTCTAGCTCTGAGATTGCTCATACAAAATTAGCTTTGCATTCTGCCTTCACTATTAAGGATTTGGGTGTTGCCAGATACTTCCTTGGCATGGAAATTTTCAGGTCATCAGCTAGGATTCTCCTCAACCAATGAAAATATATTCTAGATATTCTCAAGGATGCTCAGATGGAGGCTTGCAAGGTTGCTACATTTCCTATGCAACATGGCACCAAACTTTCAGCTACCATTGGTGATCTTATTGAACATCCTGAAGTATACAGAAGGTTGGTTGGAAGATTACTCTATCTCACCCTTACACGACCTGATATTGCTTACACTGTACATCAGTTAAGCCAATTCATACAAAATCCTCTTAAGCCATACTGGAATGCAGCTCCGTATCTTCTTAGATACTTGAAGGGTAGCTTCATCTTGCCCTTTCATACTCTGCTATGACAGATACCACTCTCGCAACATACAATGATGCAGATTGGGGTAATTGTTTAGATATCGGCCGATCTCTTTTAGGGTATTGTGTGTTCCTTGGCTATTCATTGGTTTCATGGAAGACAAAGAAACAGAAAGTGGTTTCTAAATCATCCACATAGAGTGAGTATCACATAATGTCTTCAACTACCACTAAACTTGTTTGGATGCAAGGTCTATTGTCTGATTTGCAAATTCATGTTGATCTTCCTATCAAGCTTCATTGTGATAATCGAGATGCTCTGTATTTGGCCATGAATCCAGTATTTCATGAACGAACTAAACATGTTCGAATTAATTCCCATTTTATGTGGCCATGAATCCAGTATTTCATGCAGCAAGGATTCCTCAAAACAGTTCACGTTTCCACGACTCTTCAGCTTGTAGATCTCCTCACTAAAGCTTTGGGAGCTCATCAACATCAGTTTCTTTGTTCCAAGCTTGGACTTGTGTCTCCCACCACATGACAAGCTTGAGGGGGGTAGGTAGAAATATATGTGCATAATGAAATCATGTAATATGCACATATTATGAGGGGCATTTCGGTCATTTCAAAAGTGGTTACATGTTGGTTAGGAGATGTTAAATTGGGCAGGAGTTGAGTTAGAACTTGTGAGATACAGAAATGGGGTTTTCTCCCTAACCTCAAAACCACTCTTTTCCTTGCTTTTCTGATTTGGAATTGATGATGATTTGAGCTTGATTTTGTGTTTCTTTGATGAGTTGTATTTTACCCGAATTATCACCCGATCAACCAGTGGGCAACCGGTGGGTGGACGGAGCAAGTGAAATATTTGGTGGATGATAGGTCGGGTCGGGTGAAGGGTTCTGGACAGTGGGTCGGGTGACGGAAGTAGATCATTCACCCACCACCCAACCTATTGCCATCCCTACCAATTGAGGGTTACCTCGATTTGACGGGAATTTTTCAAGGTAGGAGGCAGGGTTATGACATTGGGAAGGGGGATGGCCTCTCACGGTTTTAGGAATTGTGAGTGGTTGAGGTGTTTGACCAATTGAACTGGACATTGGCGGACGTGCAATTCCAGTGTATTGGATTTGGGCTTTATTTTCTACGGTTTTAAAAACTACTAGTACGATCCCCGCGCCATGTCGCGATTTTTGTATAAATAATATTTAGATATAGATAAATCATAGACATTATATTTAATTCAATATTTATAATTAAACCCATTGATTAGTAAATGTGTTAAAAATAATAGAAAAAAATACACTTGGGTTAAAAAGATAAAGAGAAAAATAAATAATAAATAGTGAAAGATAAAAGTTTTGAATTAATCCCATTGGTTAAAAAAATTAACATAAAATAATATTGGGTAATTAATATTAGAATATTTTTCAAAAAAAAATTAGAAAATATAGTTACCATAATAAAATGATATTATGAAAATAATATTTCCACAAATAACTTTGAACATGGAGAGGATATGTGACATAAATTAATATTGTATAATATATAGATATAGATAGTTAGTAAATAAATTTGAGTTAAGCCCAATATTTATATTAGATTGAATTCAATGTTTTGAATTAAGCCCAATAGTTAGTAAGATTCAAGAAAAAAAAAGAATTAAAAGAAAAAGGAGAATAAAAAAAAAGATTAAAAAGGAAAAAGAAAATTATAATTGGTCAAAACACTTAAAATCTCTCTAATGTTGACACCTCAGCATAAACTCTTCTAAATTAAGAGTTTATATAGATTACTGTTTAAAATTCTACGGTCTTTAAAACCATAGTATTTTTTAAATATTTTTTTACGGTTTTAGAAACGATAAATATGTATATTTTTATAGTTTTTAAAATCCTAGACAACACCACCGTGCATATAGCTTGTCATATGACGAGATTTTCGCCATAAAACGATTAGGCCCCTCATTAAATCCACTCAAAGACAAACGAAACTTTAAAAAGCTTTGATAATTAATCATAATATTCACAAAAACAAAAACAATAGTAACCCACATCACAAATTGGTGATCTTGAATTTAAAAGAAACAAGAAAAAAAGCGTTCTAAGTTCTAACCACAAGCTTGGCCTACGATAAAATTGGTTGCATATATGAATGTCTCTGAAAAACTTGCTATCGTGATGGGAATGGCTGACGATTTTGGTTGATCGACACCCCAAATTCAAGTGATTTGTAAACAACCAATGTACGTGTGCGTCTCGAGCAATCGATCGATGGAACTTCCGATCTCTATTGAAAGCTTATGAATTTAGGTGGTTCGCTGGAACTCCGAATGGAACTTCATCAAGCCCGTGAACATTCACATCTTCATGGCTATTAACTGCAAATAATCAAGATCATCGTCCCCTTAGACTCCTTGTCCTAAATATATACTAATACGCAATCAAATACATACCTATTTAATTAGGTTTTTTTTTCAGTGTTCTAAAAAAAATTTAGTTTTTTCAAGTGAAAGTTTCTGATCGATTTAGTCCAATAAAAAGAGAAAAATTAATTTATTAATCACTACATGCATATCATTTCATTTTATCAACCAGGTTAATTATCAACACTAAAACGTGATGAATTGGGGTATAATTGCAAGAGAAAGTAAATAATTTTCCGAGAAGTGTCCAAGAGAAAGTAAGGTGAAGAGCTTAAACAGATAACGATAAGAAATGAGCACAAATATACAGTACTAAATCTTTATAAAATACTCATCCTGTTTAGTCAAACTGGCCCCAAACACTCATCCGGACACATTTAGTCAAACTGACCCCGAAATTTAACATGGGCCTCAATTAATTGCACCTATTTTCCTTATACGAATAAAATTGCAGTCAAAACGGACTTTCCCTGATGAAATCGTAGCTATTTAAATTACTACACTTTGTATAATTTCATAAATTTTGCTTTGGTTTTGTGAGAAGATAGTGGAAAATGAAAACTATAATCGTTTGGACGTTATGTGAAGTATGACTTTTTTTTTTTTGTTGAGAAGTGAAGTATGAGTGCATAACTTTTCTAATTAGTTAGAAGATTAATTAATCCCAATTTTATAATAAAATATCGATAAGACCTGTTTATAGAAAAAAAATATTAAGTATTAGACTATCTATTGCAATAAGCTATATATACTGTATATATACTACGGCCCATTGATTAGGATTTGTTTTTGGATTTCTCAAAAAATTAATCCGCTATCAAAGACGATTCAATATTTTCAGGTTTGGACTAGCCATTAAAAATAAAAGGAAAAATGGACAAAAATAATACCAAGTATCAACTTTTGACCAAAAATAATACGAACTTTGAAATTGATCATTTCATATACGAAATATCGCTCTATTAACCGAAAATAATACATATGTGTATTCTGGTGAACTTTCCGACCAAATACGCCACGTTGACGTCGGAAAACACACATGGCATAAATTTTTGCCACATCACCAAACTTGTAAGTTATATCATGTCATAAATTTATTTTTCTTTTTTTAAAAAAAAAAAATTAAACAAATAGGCAAATAGCTACAGTACCTTTAGAAACAATGGAATCGATGGTGGGCGTCTTCACTTTCTTCTCAATGTTATCTGCTCGTTCTCTCCTCAATTGTTTCGAAAGGTACTGTAGCTATTTGCCTATTTTTTTAATTTTTCTTTTTTTTCCTAAAAAAATGAAAAATAAATTTATTACATTGACATAACTTACAAGTTTGGTGACGTGGCAAAAAATTATGTCATGTGTGTTTTTCCGACGTCCACGTGGCGTATTTGGTCGGAAAGTTCACCGGAATACACATATGTATTATTTTCGGTTAATAGGGCGATAGTTCATATATGAAACAGTCAATTTCAAAGTTCGTATTATTTTTGACCAAAAGTTGATACTTGGTATTATTTTTGTCCATTTTTCCAAAATAAAATAATTATAGATAAGGAGATTCAGCCTAGCATGGATTTGAGATTTCTAGCTCACGTCTCACATCGCATTTAGAATGTTTATTCCTCATTCAAAATGAGGTTATTGAAAGGTGACACTACCTAAATTCTTATCTCGTATCATCTTGTATCAAATGAAAAAAAAAAAGGAGGTTGATTTTTTGGGCATTACCGAGCACAGAGAGATTAAAAAAAACGTACCGTTGAAATTGTAGACCGGGTACGGTGCGGGCTCATGCTTTGGAGGAGGGCCGTGGCCGTTCATCATGTTTAGCTTCTGTCTCCTCCGCCGCTGCACATAGTAGCTGATCGCCACTATCTTCGCGATGACAAGCACGGAGCCCACCGACCCCACCACCGGCCCCACGATCGAACTATGACTCGACTTCGATGAGGTCGCAGGCGACACATCCGCCTTACTTGGCGTGCTATCGGTGCTTGTCGAAGAGGAGGTGGGGTCCGCGGGGGTCGACGAGGAAGTGGGGTCCGCAGGGGTGGCCGAGGAGGTTGGGTCTGATCCGTTGACAATAAGGGCGAGGTTTTGGTAGATGCACGTGAAAGTGCCGATCGTTGCAGCGAAGTAAAAGGTACCGGGCTTCGACAATGTGATCGTCACCGGCGGTCTGCTGTAGACGTAGAGCGGGTTCGCAGGCGCCACGCCCGACGAGCAGCTGTCGTAGCCGTCCTTGGTCACTTCCGCTACGTTGCTAGCCCCAGCTGTGAATTTGAAAACTGCACGCGCCCGCACCAAATGTTTCGTAACCATTAATGCAACGAATAAATCTGCCGTTACACTAATTTCTAAAACTTCCGTTACATTTATAAATGAAAACAAATTTAAGAGTATCCGTACCGAGAGAATCACCGACGACGTAGTCGTTTAGTTTAGCCCATGTGTTATAGTTGCAATCAAAATCTTGACCCCATGTAGCAGGGCTACAGAGCCCTTCGCCGACGACATACTGCTTTGCCAATACACACCTCACTGACAGGGCTAACGCCACCACAGCAACCACCAGAGCGCCGCCCATGTTGTATTTACTCATCCTCCGCTGTTTGGGTTTATTTTGGTGGTGGGGACTATCGAATGTCAATGCTCGTGAGGTGGGTGAATCACATTCCGATTGAATATAAAGCCGCTAGAAGAGCCTTGTGTATTTTTATTTTATTTTTGACCAAAAAAAAGAACTTGGACTTTTTTTTTTTTAAACAATTTGGTTTGAACTAACGCGTTTAGTATACTACTCCGATCCCTCCGCCCATCCGATTATTTCTTTTTTTACAATTTAATAATTATTTTTAATATTAAGTACGGAATATCGAATTGTAAAAATGTATTATAAAAAATTACTCCGTAATATTTTATATAATATTTAACTCATTAAAATATATACGGAATAATCGAAGAGAGTATTTATCATGAACTGGGGAGATAGAAAAGTGTTCTTCATCAATTGGCGCACCAGTCCACAACATAAATAAATTAATCTTGAATTTTTTTTAAAAATTACATTATATTTTTTTATACACAATTATATTGATGAATATCTTTAAAATATATTTTTAAAATATATTATAACTAGTACTTTTCCCAAACCGTGTTCGGGTTTTTTCATAATATTTTAAATCGAGTTTGACGTCTTAAACAAATTACTCGACACATCAATTTTCTACTAATATGTCATTTTGCTCATGTTTTCTATCATGTCATTTTTTTGAAATGTTTGAAGATCATGGTGAAATCTTTTCTCAAGACGGTTAATACTTCAAATTTAACAAAGAATAGTAAATCGACCACTCCCACACTTTTCTTGACATCTACTCTACTTGAAGGCAAATAAAAGAAACAATATGGTTTTTGGCTTAAGAAAACCGAGTTCAGATCCTCTATGATACTTTATCTATTACTCATCATATTATAACTCTTAAAATTGGTTTAAATTATAAACCAATTTGATAAAGATACGTTATGCTTAAAAGTATAAACCTTATATAGCTAAAGAATAAAAAAAAAAGATATTTAGTGTGTGTTTTGGATAATTCAATTCCATATTTGATTGGATTATCCACAAATTGATTTTCATAACCATAATAGACTTCACACCATGCTTGTAAAACATGCTGCAGAGAATGAATGGGTTATGCTTTAACTCATTTTTAAGGCCGTGTGTAATTTAATCGGATCCCAATTATTCCACTTTGACCTCTAATAAACTATTTCTTTTTAGATATTTTATTTTGGTATTTGTTATTCTTATTCTTATTGTATTTAATATTGAAATTTATTTTTTATCGGCATAATATATTTCACACCATGCTTGTGAATTGGGCTGAATAAAATGAATGATTTATGTTTTTACTTGTTTTAAGGTTGCGTGTATTTTCATGGCAATCCAATTATTCCAAATTGATCTATAATATATGATTTATTTTAAGATGTTTTCACCTTTTATTATTCTTATTGTATTCAATATGAAACCTTATTTTACTCGCCATGAAATATTTCACACCATACTTGTGAACTGGGCTGATGAATTTTTTTATTTTTTATTTTTTACTCGTTTTAAGGTTGTTTTTATATTTTTAATCGAGGTATGATTATTCTAATTTTACCTCTATTAATTTTCACCTTTTAATTAACACAATCTCAATCAAACCTCGATTTCCATCCTTCAACAGAATGATTACCTTCACTCAAAGGAACTCATTAAACAGTGACCTTCGATTGAAGCAACCTTCCGTGAATAGAATTAGTTTTCTCAATTCAGTTGAAACATTTGAGCAATGAATACCTCTGAGCAAGAAGCTTGTAATTAGAAGTCATTGAAGCAACTGATTACACATTGTTAAATTTCAAGTCCCAGTGCTTCGAAGGTAGTCATAGTTGACAACAACAGACCTGGTTTGCTTGTGTAGCAGATCTCGATCCGGGTATCTGCATTTCGCCTCTCCACGTCAAACTGCACATAGCAAGTTCCAAACAAAGATCATAAAATAAAAATTGACCCAAATCTGTCCATAAATAAAAAAAAACAGCTGACACACCTTTGGTGAAGTCCTCACCAGTACCTCATTTTGTTTTAGGTATTTGAAGATGCTTCCTCCATTTAAATTTAACTCACTTGAATTCACATCAATTTCCTTTTGCAAATTGCTAATCCTTTCTTTCAATTCTTTCATGTAACCTATTATATCTCCAAGTATTGATACATTTGATGGGATGAGGATCCCACACCCCCTCTGTTGAACAAAAATGCGCAAATAGTTGTACAACACATTTTATTTGATTTTTAAATATTTGAGTTCGACCCCTTTTGGTTATCCTCTTGATTCGAAGTTATATCGATACCAAGATTTAAGTGGTTTTGGTGACTTGGGCTGCACCTGAATTTTAACGGGTTGCCTACGTATCTCTTGGAAGAGAATCAAGCCTCACGTAGTTCAGAGTGTTTGAGTTTGCGTGTTTTACCCCCTTAAAGGTTTTCATGCATCATTGTATCATATCAGGACCCACCTTCTCGGAAGGGTAGCCCTAACATAAATCACACTATCATATGCATGAGATTTTCCCGTGTATCATCTGAATAAATCGAGCACACCTTCTTGGAAGGGTTTCTCAACTTAACGGCTATCATTTACATTGAAAATCACGTGTATTTAATTTAGATTTAATTTTAACCCCATTTTCATTTTAAAAGTGAATTTAGGGATTAGCGACTGTACCCGACATATTTTGAGATTTAATATCGGGTTACCTACGTAGCCGTTTTTACGGCGTCAAGTCTTTACGTAGTTCTTTTAAAAAGACAAATTTGAATTTGGTATTTGTTTTTTTGAAGTTTTGGTTATGACCGAATTCGACGAGCGGAAGCTTTGTATCGAGTCGGATGAGACACTTTGAATTTGATGGAACTTTGATTTTTGAGACGACTTGAGTCGACAAATGAATTTGGAGAATTCGATTGATTTGGGCGTGAATGGCCTCGGTGAGGATTTGATTTACACCGAGTTTCCTACGTATCCACTTATTTAGTGGAATCAAGTCACCATAGTTCGGGACGAACCAATTTGAATTTTGGATTTGGATTTGACCATGAGATCATTTGAGAGTGATGACTGAACTGAACGAGCATAAGCTTTGTATCGAGTCAGAATTGACAATTTGAATTTGTTTTTGGCGATTGAACTCCACGAGCCTTGGCTTTGTATCGAGTGTCCTACGTATCTCTTAGAAGAGAATCAAATCACCCGTAGTTCTCAATGAGAGAAATTTAATTTGTTTGGTTTTAACCTCATATTCATTTAAAGGGAATTTAGAGGTTGATGACTGTGCCCGATGTATTTTTAGAATATAATATCAGGTTACCTACGTAGCCGATAGGAGGCGTCAAGTTTTAACGTAGTTCTTTAGCGAACCAATTTAATTTGTTTGGTTTTGACCTCATATTCATTTAAAGGGAATTTAGAGGCAGACGACTGTACCCGATATATTTTTTAGAATTTAATATCGGGTTACCTACGTAGCCGATTTTACGGCGTCAAGTCTTTACGTAGTTCTACCCAAACCAAGTTTATATTTGGTAAAACTCGATTTGAGATTTTGACTCCGTTTTTATTGAAGCCGGTTTTGAGATTGACCCACTAAAATTAATTGGCAAAGAATATTTGACGAGTTTAATTTTATATTTTGATCAAATTCGAATTCTTAATTTGTCCCAATTTATAATTCTTATATTTTAGAGGGTCGGTTTTGTAATTAATCTCATTTTCCATAAATATGCCGAGGCACATGCACACCCTATTTTACACATGCATTAGATATATAATTTGAAAATATCTAATGGGCATGTGTATGGATTTGCACGTATGATTTGTTTAGGGAAAGGCTAAAACCACTTCAGAATTAGGAAAGCCCATTTTCTTTTATTTTTAGATTAAGCCCACTTTATTTTCATCTTCAGCCCATCAATTTTTTATTAGACTTAGAGCGAGCCCTAGTCGCAACTCAAGACTTCAGCTCGTCACCGCATCAGAGAGGACAATCAGAGGTCGCCCGAAGCTTCGGGATTTCCGGCTCAAATGATCGGAAGAGAAGACAACATCAACTGGGGCTTCACGGGATTCGAAACGAGGCATGGAAATTCCAACCCAGAAGGCCTCCCATTGAGTATGTTTGAATTTACTTCCTCTGATAATTTAGCCCTAAATTTTGAATTTCTTCCTCCTCTTTTCAGTTGAGCGTTCACTTTCTAGGCTTGGCTGATTTTCCTTTTTACAATTTTAGGACCTTCGGTTTGAGTAATTTTGGGGCATGCGGTTTGGGCAGGCAGAACCCTGGGCTCGGGGAAGTCCGAATGGGGACCGGAGGTGTTTTTTAAGAGAGGAGATAGGCGGCTTCTGCAAACTGAAGAACAACCAGGTTAGCTCCCCCTCTTTTCCCTTTGTTAGTTTGATTTGGCACCCACATGGTCTGATTTGAGTTTCAATTTTTATGCTTCCCTATTGGCTTGAGCCTGTTCATTTTGAGATGAGAAATTTGAGTCCCAATCCCTGAGATAACGCCCAATTTTAATCAACGTTAATTTGTACCACTGCTGATTTGTGCTTAAAGCAAATAGAAAAACTGAATTATGAAGTGGGTGGAAGCGTTTATGAAAACTTGGAGTTGTGAGTCTTTAGGCTTAGGCTAGTTGCAATTTGGTAGCAACCAGGATAATTCATGGGATTTGTTTTGATTGTTTTGATCAAGGGTTGGGACAACAGAGACAAATCAATTTTGTTCCTGTACTTTTGTATGCAGGTAGTCTCTTTTTGATATAGGAAACCAGTTGCAAAATCAAAACCCTGTAGGAAAAATCCGGCAGCACTTCGACATGTTTATGAGATAGTTTTGTGGTTCCAAAATCCATACCATATACTTAAAACAATATAACTGTACAAAGCTATATCATTTTGTATTGGGGGATTTCAGAATCCATGAAAACTACCTTGAATCTTCTTTTCTGCAGCAGGGACAAATGTTTGCTGATCTGTGTTTTTTTCTTGCTTGTGTTTGTTGCTTGCAGGTTTCTCTAGGAGCAGGAAAATCCAGGAGAATGAAGAAGATGTGCTAACTGCTTCGTTGATGGTGGGAGGCAGAAGAAGAAAAATCCAGCAGTCCCTATTTCTTTTGGCTTTCATAGGGAGCAATAGGAGTAGTTACCTAGCATGCCCACTCCCCTAGTTCCTTTCATGTACAGTTTTTTTTAATTAACTGTAGGAGAGAGCAGTTGCTGAATTTTCCAGCGTTAACTGGCCTCTTTTCACTTGGGGCGGCCGGACTGTATTTTAATTTTGTTCAATTTCATTGAATTGGGTTTGGGTCCCTTTACTTCTTATTTTTGTGCCCATTAACGCAATTTCCACCAAATTGTTTGTCACCAAATTTAATCATTAAATAAATAATTAAACTTTGTAATTTGAATATAAATTCACGAATAATTAAATTCATGAAATTTCACCCTTAAACAGTTGCCCCCCGAACTTTGTGCGTGTGAGATCTCGAACGCGTTCAAAGTTTGACATATGTGCTATTTATGCACAATTTATGCTTCAAGCGGACTTTGCTTAACAAAGCTTTTGTAGTCCTAAGAAAATTTGAACTTAAATTGTATCGATTAAAACTGATCAAATATGAGAAGCAACTCTTCCGAGAGCTTGCTTATGGCCAATACGATACATTTTGGTATGGGTAGGTGAGAGTTGGAAAAATTCTCCATCTCTAAATTTGATTTCTGCTTTTTTTTTTTTTGCTTTTCAACCAGTTTGCTTTTGAGCTTTCAAACTGATTGGATTTGTGGCTTTAAGTCAATCTTGACTTTGACTTTTTTTGCCGATTTTATCTTTTGGCTTTTGGTCGAAGATTTTTGACTTTAAACTTGAATTTAGACCTTGGATTTGGCTTTTGGTCGGAGATTTTCGACTTTAAGCTTGAATTTGGATTTGAGGGTTTTCTTGTGAGGGACAAGAATTTGTCTTTAACGACTTGGTGTCATACATTTGAGCTTTTGTCTTTTGACCGATTTCATTTTGATTTTCGGTCTTCAACTAAATTTGGTTCTGACGACTTGATGTCGTATATTTGGACTTTGGTAGCCTATGAGGTTGAAGTTTTTTGATCAAAACACCACATGAGATGATTTTGAGATTTATACCCATACCGTTTGAAGTCAAGGCATTTGATGGCTTTTTCTTTGAATTTTTGGGAGCTTTGAATGACCATACGCATACAGATAATGTAGGCCAATTTTTGTTTGGGAGGGTTTGAAGGGTTTTGGGAGGCTTAGGCATTTTGGCTTTTGAGAGAGCGGAAAACATTGACCATTTGATTAGTCAAGTTTTAAAGCAACTTTTGGTTTAGGGTTCCTTGGAAGGAAATTTTGATTTATAGGACTTGAATTGACTATCACATTTGGACGTGATAATCAAAGTCAGGAAAATTTAGGCATAAGCCTTTTTTTTATCTCTTTTTATGAGAATGTCTTTGAAAGACAAAATTTTTCTCTCTCGCTTTTCCCTTTGCCTCATTTTCAGTATAGGCGCAAAACGTGCAAGTCTTTAGACCATACTTGATTTTTCTCCTTGTAGTTGAGGCAATGCTCATTTGACTACAAAAACAGAGGATTTGACTTCGTTTTCTTCTTTGTTGAGAAAAGAAGATGTTCTGTTTGTTTTTGTGGCTGCACCTAGCACTTTGATTAGCTAGACTGCCTACGTACCCCCTTTGTGATGGATCAAGCCGCTCGTAGTTCTTTGTGTACCCTTTTTCATGTAGGCTTCCGGGTTGTTTGATTTTCGGACTAATTTCACGTTCTCTTTTTTTTTTCATATGCATCACTCGAGTTACTTGAGCACACCTTCTAGGAAGGGTTTCCCAAATAACTCGATTATCATTTGCAAACCGGGATTTTTTCCTCTTTTTTTTTACCGCATCATTCAAATTACTCGGGCCCACCTTCTAGGAAGGGTTTCCCGAATAATCTGACTATCATATGCGAACCCGGAATTTCTTTATTTTTTTTGTGCGACTGAATCTGACATATTATTTTTTCTATGTCAAATTTCCTACGTACCCCTTGTTGGGGATCAAGTCTTAACGTAGTTCTAGGCAGAGCTATTTGTTTTTCCGCCTTAGAGACTACTGGGTCATTTTGACACTCTTACTTGGCTTTAGGTGTCCATGATTTGGTTGAGCTTACGGACGAGAACTTTTGACTGTCTCTTCCGGAGCTCTTGCTTTTAGTCCTTTTCATTTGGACTTTCTTGCTTTTAGGCTCATCAACTTTTCCGAGCCTTTCGAATACCGGAGCTTTAGATTCTCCACTTGTCGAGGCTGAATTAAGCCTTTGAAACACTGAAGGTTTATATTCTTCACTTGTCGAAGCCATCTCAAGCCTTTGAAACACTGAAGATTTGGATACTTCATTTGTTGAGGCTAGCTCGAGTCTTTCAAATACAGAAGATTTCGGTGCTTCACATGTAGAGGCTAGATCAAGCCTTTTAAACACCGAAGATTTAGGAGTTCCACATAAAGCCGTTTCGAGCCTTTCAAATGCGGACACTCTAGGCTCTATCACACTTGCAGTTAGAACACCCTCTTCGTATGAGATTTGGAAATTTTTGACACAAGCCTCCTCGACAAGTTTTTGTGGAGCTTTACCCTTGAAAGAGGGTTTTAGCTTTTGCACTTGAAAGTTATTCTTCTTGTGCGTTTTTGAAGCTTGACAGAAGCTTGATTTCTTTCCCTTTGATTTCTCTCTTGATTTTGAGGAGAGAATTTGCTTCTTGGAGTGAAGAGTAATCTTTTTAACTCCTGCTTCATTTTCGTCCATGTCATTGGTCCATGAGACCATACAACATTGAGCGATGTCTTTTTCGTTCAAGGACTCTTCTTTTGAAGTGTCATCTTTCACCAACGCTTTGAGAGGCAATGAAACCGTGGGGCTGCCCCCAGCTTCAATAGCCATAGCAGATGTTTTTTCTGTTTGAGAAGACACTTGGAGTGAGGGAGTGGACTCTGCAACGTCTACCACTGAAATGGTATTTGCTGAAGCTGCTTGAGTTAGGGATGTTGCCCCCTCGATTTCAATTTTTCCTTTGTTAATCATCTCCTCTATGATGTCTTTGAAGACGTAGCAATCTTTGATTGGATGACTAACGAGTTGATGATACGAGCAGTATTTTGGATCACTCGTTTTGCCAACCTCTTTTGGCCTTTTCGGCTTCGGGAGTGTTAAAAGTCTAGCACTCATCAATTCATCAAATATCCCTTGTACATCATCATCGTCAAAAGGATATTTCTTTTGCCTTCTTTCATGGCAGGTGAGTCTCTTGGATGGCTCCTTGGTTTTCTCTTTTATTTGAGCTTTGGAACCATTCTTGTTAACGAGTTCTCGATCATGTTTGACGAAAGTCGCCATGGACTCATCTTCATCTTGTACCTCATCGCCATCAGTTGTGTTAGCGTCACTATCTTGAGGCATGTTGGATCCTCGTGCTAGTTGTTTTTCAACATTACACGCTTTAGATACCAACTCGTTAAATGAACGAGGTTCGGCACTTCCAACATGTACCGCTAATTCCGGTATTAAGTTGTTGGTGCACATTTGAACGCACGCTTGTTCACTTAATTTCTCATGGCATTGGAGTCTTATACTCCTCCACCTAGCGATGAAGCCGTTTGCGAGCTCGTTAGGCCTTTGATAGGTGTTTGCGAGATCTAGAATGGAAACTCTCGCTTTTGAGCTCACAAACTGAGCTAGGAACTCTCTTTGTAGATCGTCCCATGTTTGAATCGACCCTGGTTGAAGTTGAGTGTACCAAGTGAATGCCGATCCTTTCAAAGATTGGACAAATTGCCTAATTAATAAGGCGTCATTTAAGGCAGTTTCACCACAAGCAGAATAAAAATGAGCTAGGTGCTCGTGGGGTGAACCGTGAAGGCCATCGAACTTTTCAAAGCTCGGTCTTTGGTAGCTCGGGGGAAATGGCATCGAATCATAGCGTGCTGGATATGGCTTTCTATATCCAAACACTTTTAGATTTTGTGATGCATAAGCTTCTTTTATCCCTTGAGCGATCATCTCTTTTATTTCTTGTGGAGTGATCGATGTGCTACCGCTTGACCCTTCACCATTTGGCCTTGATTGCTCTTGTCTATTTGCTTGAGCTTGAATATTTATTTGAGCGAGGAGTGATGCAATTTGAGCATCTTTTTCATCAAGCTTCCTTTGCAACTCTTGAAGCTTCTCTTTGATACTTGATGTGCTGGTAGTCAATACCGGCATCACATATGTTCCATCTTGTGAGATGTTTGCTTGAGATTCAACCATTGAAGTATTTGAACTTGTTAACTTCAATCGGTCTTCATCTCTTGCATCCTCTTTGAAGACTTGACATATTTGTTGAACCTCCTTGTCCTTCTTGGATCTTGAAGGCTTAACCTTAACCTTTGTGGCATTGAGTTCCTTCTCTTCCAAATATGAGGTCATATTAACTTGTACAACTTCTTTCGGATAGATAGGCAGAGACCCAACGAGGATCTCTCTTGGAGAAGCCACTAGAGGAGTTTCTTTTGCCCCCTGCGATCTAGGAAGATCTTTTGCAAGGGATGCACTGGCTCGCTCTAAAGTTGATGAACGAGCTAGCATAAGAAAATGTCTTGTCTTGCTGCGTTGAGACCCACACTTGCGTCCCCTTCTTTTCTTGATGGATTTGTTTGCCTTCTTGGCAGTGGAGACGGGTTGTGCAGACGTTGCGATCGACCCCTCATTCTTTTTGGTGACATGAATGATGGGTCATTGAGCAACCTCATTAGTTGGCTTTGTGCCATTGTAACCACCCTCCTGCATTTTGAGCTTGTTGCAGATGAGTTGGTTGTTGAATTTGTTATCGCCGAGTCGGGTGATTTTGAATTTCTTGCCTCCATAGCTGGGAAGTGCTTTAGGCTTGATGCCCCCTTCCCTTGTGAACATTGCGGGAGACTTTACCACCCACTTAGCGATATATGGTCTTGTTCTCTGGATCTTGAAGCGCTCCAAAGATGTTGCTGACCGGGATCGTTTTAGACATTGAGTCCCGGGTGATGTCAAGGTGAGCTTCAAATGACCATTTCTTGATCCAACGAGCTCCTTTGATAATGAAGACTGTTGGAAGCTCGTTGAAGTTAACAATCACTTGAGGTGCCATTTGTACCTTTCAAAAGGAGATAACCATGGATTAGTATAAATACAACTAAGAGATGAAAAGGCAAAAAGGGTCTCACCGTGCGTGCCAAAAATATGTTGAACAAAAATACGCAAATAGTTGTACAACACATTTTATTTGATTTTTAAATATTTGAGTTCGACCCCTTTTGGTTATCCTCTTGATTCGAAGTTATATCGATACCAAGATTTAAGTGGTTTTGGTGATTTGGGCTGCACCCGAATTTTAACGGGTTGCCTACGTATCTCTTGGAAGAGAATCAAGCCTCACGTAGTTCAGAGTGTTTGAGTTTGCGTGTTTTACCCCCTTAAAGGTTTTCATGCATCATTGTATCATATCAGGACCCACCTTCTCGGAAGGGTAGCCCTAACGTAAATCACACTATCATATGCATGAGATTTTCTCGTGTATCATCCGAATAAATCGAGCACACCTTCTTGGAAGGGTTTCTCAACTTAACGGCTATCATTTACACGGAAAATCACGTGTATTTAATTTAGATTTAATTTTAACCCCATTTTCATTTTAATAGTGAATTTAGAGATTAGGGACTGTACCCGACATATTTTGAGATTTAATATCGGGTTACCTACGTAACCGTTTTTACGGCATCAAGTCTTTACGTAGTTCTTTTAAAAAGACAAATTTGAATTTTGTATTTGTTTTTTTGAAGTTTTGGTTATGACCGAACTCGACGAGCGGAAGCTTTGTATCGAGTCGGATGAGACACTTTGGATTTGATGGAACTTTGATTTTTGAGACGACTTGAGTCGACAAATGAATTTGGAGAATTCGATTGATTTGGGCGTGAATGGACTCGGTGAGGATTTGATTTACACCGAGTTTCCTACGTATCCACTTATTTAGTGGAATCAAGTCACCGTAGTCCGGGACGAACCAATTTGAATTTTGGATCTGGATTTGACCATGAGATCATTTGAGAGTGATGACTGAACTCAACGAGCATAAGCTTTGTATCGAGTCAGAATTGACAATTTGAATTTGTTTTTGGCGATTGAACTCGACGAGCCTTGGCTTTGTATCGAGTGTCCTACGTATCTCTTAGAAGAGAATCAAATCTCCTGTAGTTCTCAACGAGAGAAATTTAATTTGTTTGGTTTTAACCTCATATTCATTTAAAGGGAATTTAGAGGTTGATGACTGTGCCCGATATATTTTTAGAATATAATATCGGGGTACCTACGTAGCCGATAGGAGGCGTCAAGTCTTTACGTAGTTCTTTAGCGAACCAATTTAATTTGTTTGGTTTTGACCTCATATTCATTTAAAGGGAATTTAGAGGCAGACGACTGTACCCGATATATTTTTTAGAATTTAATATCGGGTTACCTACGTAGCCGTTTTTACGGCGTCAAGTCTTTACGTAGTTCTACCCAAACCAAGTTTATATTTGGTAAAAATCGATTTGAGATTTTGACTCCATTTTTATTGAAGCCGGTTTTGAGATTGACCCACTAAAATTAATTGGCAAAGAATATTTGACGAGTTTAATTTTATGTTTTGATCAAACTCGAATTCTTAATTTGTGCCAATTTATAATTCTTATATTTTTGAGGGTCGGTTTTGTAATTAATCTCATTTTCCATAAATATGTCGAGGCACATGCACACCCTATTTTACACATGCATTAGATATATAATTTGAAAATATCTAATGGGCATGTGTATGGATTTGCACGTATGATTTGTTTAGGGAGAGGCTAAAAACACTTCAGAATTAGGAAAGCCCATTTCCTTTTATTTTTAGATTAAGCCCACTTTATTCCCATCTTCAGCCCATCAATTTTTTATTAGACTTATAGCGAGCCCTAGTAGCAACTCAAGACTTCAGCTCGTCACCGCATCAGAGAGGACAATCGGAGGTCGCCCGAAGCTTCGGGATTTCCGGCTAAAACGATCGGAAGAGAAGACAGCATCAACTGGGGCTTCACGGGATTCGAAACGAGGCATGGAAATTCCAACCCAGAAGGTCTCCCATTGAGTATGTGTGAATTTACTTTCTCTGATAATTTAGCCCTAAATTTTGAATTTCTTCCTCCTCTTTTTTCAGTTGAGCGTTCACTTTCTAGGCTTGGCTGATTTTCCTTTTTACAATTTTAGGACCTTCGGTTTGAATAATTTTGGGGCATGCGGTTTGGGCAGGCAGAACCCTGGGCTCGGGGAAGTCCGAATGGGGACCGGAGGTGTTTTTTAAGAGAGGAGATAGGCGGCTTCTGCAAACTGAAGAACAACCAGGTTAGCTCCCCCTCTTTTCCCTTTGTTAGTTGTATTTGGCACCCACTTGGTCTGATCTGAGTTTCAATTTGTATGCTTCCCTATTGGCTTGAGCCTGTTCATTTTGAGATGAGAAATTTGAGTCCCAATCCCTGAGATAACGCCCAATTTTAATCAATGTCAATTTGTACCACTCATGATTTGTGCTTAAAGCAAATAGAAAAACTGAATCCTGAAGTGGGTGGAAGCGTTGATGAAAAATTGGAGTTGTGAGTCTTTAGGCTTAGGCTAGTTGCAATTTGGTAGCAACCAGGATAATTCATGGGATTTGTTTTGATTGTTTTGATCAAGGGTTAGGACAACAGAGACAAATCAATTTTGTTCCTGTACTTTTGTATGCAGGTAGTCTCTTTTTGATATAGGAAACCAGTTGCAAAATCAAAACTCTGTAGGAAAAATCCGGCAGCACTTCGACATGTTTAGGAGATAGTTTTGTGGTTCCAAAATCCATACCATATACTTAAAATAATATAACTGTACAAAGCTATATCATTTTGTATTGGGGGATTTCAGAATCCATGAAAACTACCTTGAATCTTCTTTTCTGCAGCAGGGACAAATGTTTGCTGATCTGTGTTTTTTTCTTGCTTGTGTTTATTGCTTGCAGGTTTCTCTAGGAGCAGGAAAATCCAGGAGAATGAAGAAGATGTGCTAACATCTTCGTTGATGGTGGGAGGCAGAAGAAGAAAAATCCAGCAGTCCCTATTTCTTTTGGCTTTTATAGGGAGCAATAGGAGTAGTTACCTAGCATGCCCACTCCCCTAGTTTCTTTCATGTACAGTTTTTTTTAATTAACTGTAGGAGAGAGCAGTTGCTGAATTTTTCAGCGTTAACTGGCCTCTTTTCACTTGGGTCGGCCGGACTGTATTTTAATTTTGTTCAATTTCATTGAATTGGGTTTGGGTCCCTTTACTTCTTATTTTTGTGCCCATTAACACAATTTCCACCAAATTGTTTGTCACCAAATTTAATCATTAAATAAATAATTAAACTTGGTAATTTGAATATAAAGTCACGAATAATTAAATTCGTGAAATTTCACCCTTCAACACCCTCCTCTTCCTCTCATCCCTCCGACCCCTTTTGAGTCTTTCTCTTCTCCCATTAGACCAAACTTAGATTGCTCATTCAATGGCCTTTATTCACCATTTGATGTGAAATTCACCACACCACCAGATTTGGTTGATGATTTTAGGCCTTACAACAACCATGGAGATTTCACAGTCCCAATGTGAGAGTTCTCAGGTAATTACTCTGTATCTCCCTCAAATTACTTTGTATGAAATCCTTAAAAAAAATCTATGAGAGTTCTCAATTGCTTTCATATCCATCAATCGATACTCCTCACCTTTGAATGGAAAAAAAAATCTCAATCAAACCTCGCCTACGTATGTGCTTCTTTACATGAGAGTTCGAGAATACCAAATCTGCTTCTTGAATTTCGGGTGTTTGCAATCTCAATCAAACCCTAATTATTGTAAAATTGTTGATTCAAATCGAAATCCCCAAAGTTAACCAACAAAACCCTAATTGACAAAGCAAAAATCAATTGAATTCAAATACTAACCTCCAATTACGCAACTGCTCCACCCGATTGCCGCCTCCAGCCCTCACCGATTGTGTCGTCGCCCACCAATCGCTCTCTGGCTACTCACCGATTGCGCACCGCCTCTACAACACCAGCCCCCAATCAATTATGAGCAAGAAGATAATTATGAGGAAGAACGTGGAACAAAAATCCAATTTCGACTTGTAATTGCGAGAGGAAGCAGTTGAAGGAGAAAACCGATTTCAACTTGGAATTGGTATTAAGAGTAGTTGAATCCATGGAGAGAACGTGGGTGGGGAGAAAGGCTGAAAATTTGGCTTGAGAGCAGTTCAATCGATGGAGAGAACGTGGGTGGGAGAAAGGCTAAAATTTTGGCTTTTTAACCTTGCTCAGAGAAGGACACGTGGCACAAATTTTTACAAAGAGATTGCTTCTGAAATTATAAGTATAAGGGGTGGATTTAATTTTTCTATAATATTTTTTATTTTTAATTTTCTATAATAAGATATCAATAAACCCTTTTTTAGAAAATATCAATATAAATGAGTAAAATATAATTAATATTTTTTTTTTCAAAAAATTCAGTTTTATTTTTTTTTTGGTGAAAATTGAATGTTAATTTATCATTTCTCTATTCAATAAACATGTCACTTACGGGATGTAGAATTAATGGTTGAGAGTTAAAGAAACCCGTCGAGGTTCCCCTTGGCGACTCAAGCCACCACCCTCACGATGGCACTACAACAATGTCAGGGTTCGCCCTGGCGGTTTCCGACTTCCGTCGGACAGAACCCCTCTTCAGAGACTCTAACCCCTCTTCGGAGACAATCAATCCCTCTTCGGAGGCCCAAAGCCCTCTTCGGAGGCAATCAATCCCTCTTCGGAGGCCCAAACCCCTCTTCGGAGGCAATCAATCCCTCTTCGGAGGTCAGTTGCCTTTTCGATCGAGGTGCTCCTCGATGGAGACTCCAAAACACCTCTTCGGAGGTCAGCTCTATGCTCCGCCTGTCCTTGGATGACTGGCCGGATCTCGCGTTCTGCTCCCTTCCTCCTCCTCTCGGGTTTGGTGGTGCTCTCCCCCTGGTGCCCCTTCTCGATTGTCCTCCTCGGTTTGTGCTTCCCGATGTCGGTTTGGGGGGGTTGTGTGATTTGGTGGTTTCTTCCCCTCTATTTGTTAAATCGGATTCAATTCCGTCAATCAAGGCTGCCTCCGTCGCTTGCCCGGTCTCCGGTTTTCCTCTCCAGGTCCTGTCTTCGGCGAGTGTGCGGCGGCGTCGCCCTGGGGGATTGGTTTTGGCGGTTTCGCTATAGGTCGATGCCGGCTGGGATTGGCCTCCTCGTTGTCGCCCCCTCCGTTCCCCCCACTGCCGATGCCTTTACACCCAGTATCTCCCCTCGCCGGCCGCCTTCTTCCTCCATTGGTGGCCTGTGTCTTGCGGCCATCCTTGTCCATCTTCTCGCCGTGGTTGTCCGGCTGTCTCCCATTGGTGGTGTCGGGAGGCGATTACTGTTCATTCGTCCCTCCTCTTCTCTGATCTGCGATGGGGGCGGTATGATGGCTCCGGTGATGCGGTGCTTGGCCATCGCCTGGTTTCTGGTGTGTCCCGGTTACCAGGGTTGGGGGCTTTGTTCGGGCCTATGGTTTGTGCTTTGGGCCCAAGGCAAAGCCTTGGGCCCAAAGGTAGCCCATAGGTTCTTGGAACATATTGAAATAAATTTATTATTATTCATAATAATAAATATTTTAAAATAAATGATTTCCGGTTGGATTTACAAATTATTATCATCTTACTATACATAAATCCCGGTAGGGTTAGCTAAAATCCCGCTAGGGTTTTCTGGTGCGTTCGATGCAGGTGATGTGTGTCTCTGCGTTTTGGGGGACTGGACTTTCTTCTCCGGTTGATGGGGTTCTGGCTGTTCGTTGTCGGGACAGGTCGAGGTCGTGGCAGTGTGTATCGAGGCGTCTCCTTTTCCCGGAAGGTTGTTTCCTTGGAGGATCGTCTTCACTGCCCACAGGTGACTCCTGATGTACCGCTGGCCTGCGGTGTTGCTTCTGGGTAGCGCTTGGCTTCGTTCGTTCGTCTACGTCCTCATCTCTTCTGGTTTAGTTTCGCTTTGTAGAGCGCTTTGCTTGTATTTTGCACCTTCGTTGTTTTTTTCGTTGTTTTTTTGTTTGTTTATGACGGTTATCCGTCTGCCGACTTGTCGGCCTTCGAGGTCCAGGTATGACTGGCCTCGAATTTTTACCTAATCAAAAAAAAAGACATGTCACTTACGGAGTACTATTCATGCATGTGTTTTCGGATAATAAAAACTATATTAAATATAACGTTGTTATTATATCAATATAAATGTATAAAATATAATATATTTTTTCAAAAAATTCTGCGTTACTTTTTTTTTTGTGAAAATTCAATGTTAATTTATACTCCCTTTATTTGACAATACATATTATTTATTATTCATGCACGTTTTTTAGGATAATAAAAATTATATTAAATATAACTTTTTATTATTTTTTAATAAATCAAACTTGATAAACTATGTTAAAAGAAATCACCTAACTCTAAATGTATAAGCGCTAAAAAAAACCTATTGAAAAAAGCTAAGGGCTCGTTTGGTTGACAATTGAAAAACTCAGGAAGTAGAAAAACACAGTAAGTAGATAAAAATATATGTATTTGATTGAATTTTTTATCATAGAAAAACCCAACAAGTTAAATTCCTAGAAATTTAAATTCCTCCATTTTAAAAGAATTTTACTTACCTACTTCCCCTAGTTAAGTTGCAATTTCACCTTTTATAATTAGAAGATTTCAATTCCCTTGTTTTAATTCCTACCTTCTAAAATCCAACCAAAATATTTTTTCAATTTTCGGGAAATGCAATTTGTGAGAATTCAATTCCTAAAAAGTAACTTCTCGGGAATACGCATAGACGGATTTAGGCGGGGGCAAGCGGGAGCATACGCCCCCCTCCCCCCTTTCATCCGACGAATCACTTATATTTGTTCTACACGTCGATAGCTTCGTTTTTGATATATTATAAGCCTGAATCCGATAAACAAGTAAAAAGTTATGACCGTTTGAAAGTCAAACACAGATTAATTATTTCAAATGTCTTTTAATAAGGCACGATCTTTTTATATTTTACTTAATTTGATATTTCGGCAATATAATTCAACCAATGAACTTCGAAACAAGAGGTTATATTATTAAATTTGATAATTATATAAGAAATTATGCAAGTTTAAAGTTTGTATATCTTGTTACACGTTATTGCATGCTAACAGAACAAGTTGCATATTGACTTTGTACTTTTGTAGGTTTCAAACGATATATTTTTAGACGAAAAAAATTATTGTTATTGATTAAAACGACATCATTTTTTCGTTTGAAAAGAAAAAAATATATAACAACTACTGACATAATTTTAAATTTAAACATCGTCATTTTGAACTAGAAAAAACTTTGTTTAAACTAAAATATCATTGTTTAATCTAAAATATCGTATTTTTGGTTCGCTAAACGTACTATAAAAAAATTTGTCAAAGAGTGAATCAAAAGCTTGTATAAAACTTCGCCCCCCCCCCCCGGTACGTGTTAGTGTGTTACCCCTCACTCGCATCCATGGCCGTCAGAATATTCCGATCCTCCGCGATCGTCATCGCCGATCCGCATCCACCGTACGTGTTAGGAACCGCATCCATGGCCGATTACACCTTCGCGGATCTGTTGGATGCTTCTCCGATCTGTCGCCGTAAAGAAGACGAAGTACGAACCGTTTCGCCGCCTCTGTGCATTCCTATCGAAGAAGAAAGGTTGTGTTGCATTTTTTTAATTAATTACAAAACCGGCCCGAAATCTTTAAAAATCGCAAATTAGCTTGTATCTTTTATATAATTACATAAAACAGCCTAAAACTTCCAGGGTTGCAATTGTTTGCCCTTGTGAAGTATATGAACTGGGGGTGGGCACGGGACGAGACGGGACGGGATTGAGCCAGGACGGGACTCGTCCCGCGAAATTTTTACGGGACGGGATTGACACTTTTTTTTCGGGACGGGATCGAGACGGGACGGGCCTTGTCCCGCAAATAAAAATAATAAAATATTATATAAATTTGCAAAATGAAAAATGCTTTCATAATTCATTAATTTGTATAATATATTGAATACGGTATTCTTCTCAACTATATTATTCAATAATAATAATATTATTAATATTAATATTATAATACTATTATTAATTCATACAGTGATTGTATAATTAATTATAATGTTCAACATATTTGGCTACATTATCTTACTAGATCGGGACGGAAAGAGATTGAGACGAGATTCACCAAATACTGTCTCATTATCGATTGATAGTTGGGAAGAATACCGTATTTATCTATTTGCCTCTTGTAGCTCTAAATGGGTATAATAATAATAATAATAATAATAATAATAATAATAATAATAATAATAATAATAATAATAATAATAATAATAATAATGCCACGTTATAATTAAAAATAATAATATTATTATTATTATTATTATTACTTATTTTTATTGTTATTATTATAAAATAATTATACTTTACAAGAAAAAAAATATAATATGATATAATAATAATATAATAATAAATTTATTATAAAGTAATATTATTATTAAATTATATTATAATATTATATAATAATAATAATAATATTATAATCAATTATTATTATAAATTGAAAATTATTATTATAATTATAAATAATATTTGCTCAAATAATAATAATATTATTATTATAAACAAATATTATTATTATAAATGTAAGATTATGATTATAATTATAATTATAATATTTGCTCAAAATAATAATACTAATAATATATTATTATTATTCTATAATATTATAATATTATTATTATTATAAAAATTATTACTATTATTACTATTATTATTATTATCATAATGATATGTGGGATGGGACGGGATTTGCAGGATCCCACCGGGATTGTCCCGCGTAATTTTTGCGGGACGGGATCGGCACATCCCCGAAGACGATGTGTACACATAAGTTATATGAACCCCGAAGTGGTGAATCTTATCCCTTGAAGCGGATATGAAATATATAATCACAATTATCTATCCCCTGAAGCGAATAAATTAATTACCAATCTCATCTCCGAAGTGGACAAAAAGTGAGGAAATTGATATTATAAATCACTTGATGTGATTAATAAATCTCATCCCCGAAGAGATGATCGAGCCGATAAATTTCATCCCCGTAGTTACGAAATTATATGCTTTACTATTTAGGATTATCTTTTACTTAGTTGGCATGAATTTTATTTACTTATTTAAGATTATTTGTTGTTGACATTCATGTTTCTTAATATGCTTTACTATTTAGTATTATCTTTTACTTAGTTTTATTTCCTTTAAGCCATTATATTGTGAGTTTTTCAACACCTACTTAGTTTTATTTCCTTTAAGCCATTTATCTTTTACTTAGTTTTAGTTCCTAAACTCAATGGTTAAACAATCCAATAGATTGTAGTACTTATGTAAAGACCGGGAATTTTAATAATATTAAATTATTAAAATAATGATTATAATCATTCCGATTTATAAGATTTGGGAGACTTGGAATTTCCGTCCTTGAGCTATTGGTTTTATTCTAAATATTTTAAAACGAGTTCCGGCATTATTTAGTTGAAATTTTAAAATGTGCTTCATCCCGTTTTCATATGCAAATATATATATATATATATATATATATATATATAAAATGTTTAGAGTTCTTTATTAAATTCGGAATTGGGAATTTGAAAATCATTTTGAGTAGATCGGATAACATCAGAGAGTGGGTTTCGAGATATTTATTCGGGTAATGAAAATATCTTTTGGGACCACTTTAATTCATTTTCTTTAATTTTTTTTTCTTTCCCTTCCCCCTCCCCCCCTCTCTCTCTCTTCCCATCTATCTCTCTGTCTACTTGCTCTGAAGATTCCCCTGCATTCCTTGATGCTCAGCACACCCATTTGGTCCCCCTTAGTGTAACCGATTCACACCCAATCCTTCCCTATATGCACATCTCTCCCTCATTTCTTCAAATGCAGAAAACTTCCCCACACCCACAAAAGGAGCCTCTTCCTCTCTTCCATTTTTTTTTCCTCCTTTGCAGTGTCCATAAACCACCAGAAAGCTGCTCCTTTCAGCCCTTTGCCGACCACCGCAGACCACCACCAAGACAGCCTTTCTCCGACCTGTTTCCGTGACCCCGAAATCAACACCAGCACCCCTATCTCTGACTTGCTGTCTCCTTCAGCCATCAGCCGCCGCCACTACAAAATCCCCAACGCTGAGCGCCACCGCCGTAGCAGAGACGAGAACGTCCCCCCTCACCTCTGCTTTCGAAACTGAGAGGTCGAGCGCCGCCACCTCCGTTCTCCTTCCCCAAGAACCGCCGAGCTTTCGCAACCCCCTTGCTCAGTCTCCGCCGTCGCCGGGAAGCACTGCACTCTCCCTCTTGTTATCGCCGTGAAGAAGAAAGGAGGAGGAGAGGAGCTCCGTCCGCAGCCGAGCCGCCACCAGCCCTCTCGCGGCCCTGTTTCACCCTCAAGGACCCAATCGACGCTCCTTCCCCGTCAATCGGAGCTGGAGCCGCCCTCGAGCCCTTCGGCGTCGGGTTTCGTGCAATCGTGGTGGTCAGAGGCCGGAGATTCTCTCCTCATGTCCTCGTTGTTCTCCCGTTCCCTTCTCCAGCGAATCTCGGTGAGCTCTTCTTCTCCCCCTCTCACTGTGTCGTTTTACTGGTTGTGTTTCTTGGTATTGGGGAGAGATCGTGAGAATCGAGTTGGGGGCAAGGGAGCGCCGCCGACTGGCCTCCTCCTTCCTTTCCTTCCTCCCTTCCTTCCATTCCCCATTGTATCGCTGCAGGGCTCCGTTCCAAGGTAGGAGACGAGTTCTTTAATTTGGGATTGGACCTAGTTTTCGGGTATGGGCCTAATTTCTACCGGGTTCGGATCTCTCCATCCGGGCTCCTTATTCAGGTTATGGTGGGGCGGGTCTGGGCTACTCCTTGGGCCAGTTTATGTTGGGATATTGGGTTATAAAAAATGGATTGATTTTTTTGATGATTTCTTATATTTTAATTATTATTTAGTGTATGTTATTAGATGTGTTTGTAAATTGGATTTTAAAGTGATTGACGGGTTTGATTATAAATGGGATTTATAAAGATGGTTTTATTTTGGAAATGTTTATAAATATTTAAATTACGCGAAACATTAAAGTCAAGGTTTTGGAAGGAAATGCCGGAATTATTTCTATACTACGACTTGTCAAGGTTTAAATTATTGATAACGGGATTTGATGACCAAGTATGATTCGAGAAATTATTTTGAATATGAGTTGACTTAATTTGGAATTTAAGAGTTGAAAGATATGGTTGGTATGATTTATCAATGGGTTTGATTAGAAAAATGATTTTGGTCGATGTTGATCGTACCGGAAAGGTTTTGGAAAATGGTTTTGCTATCGATTGGTTTTGAGTATGTTGAGAACTTGGGTTTCGTATGTATGAATGTCGGTACGGTAGCTTATGGAAATGACTTGATGATAGGTGTGTATTGCTTTTGGATTGCTTTGGACTTGCATTTGGGCCCTTGCTTGTATTACCCTGTTGTTCTGCATCTTCAGGTAAGTTCCCTAGGGGGCTTACTCAGGTTGGACATTCATGCCCGTTGTTGCATTTTATGTTAGGTGTTGCATATGCATAAAAGCATGCCATGTAGTATCATGTTTAGGTTGCACTAATTGATTGAGCATCTGTTTACCTCATGCGTTTGAAACAGAACGGCCGTTATCTGTGATAGTCCTAGAGTCTTTGCTATGGTCATAGGGTAGCCCAGTCTCATCGGGTACCCTGAGTCAATCGAGTCATGAACTTCCTTATATTATGCCTGCGGGCTTTATTGTGGAGCGGTTTAGGCATGCGTGCCCCCCGATTATGATGGAATGCATTCACGAGCTGGCCAGTCTCCACCTATCGGAAGGGGTGGAGGTAGGAGAGGGATATGCCACTTGGCATTGTCTTGGGCCCTTTACAGTATTTCTGTACATTATTATGAACTAGGAGCATGCTAGTGTGTTTGAATTTCGTACTGCATTAGAGCATCTTTATTAGGTATAGCACATACTATGTGGCCTCAGCGAGGACTGCCGGTCCCGCATGAGTGGCTCGATCTGATTCCTTTCCCCGTTCTTTTTTAAAGGTATTCTTTGTAGATTTGAGTGCTCGATGTCTATATGACGGGGTTTCCTTTTGGCGAATCGAAAAATCTAGCTAATATCCTAATTTAGTAAAATGGTAATTACCCACTCATGATTTGGTTTTGACCGGCTTTACCGTGACACTTGTATATTTACTTTGCTTCCGCTTTACTTCCATTTGAAATGGATTCCGCGACATAGTTGTAGGACAGGTTAAGGGTACCCAACGGCCCTTCGAGGTTTTAGGGTTTGAAATCCCTCTTTATACTAATCTTAAAAATGAGTTTGAAACCTCGACCCGTACCTGGATTGCAAGATCCGAACAAGGGGTTTTATCCCTTGAAACGTAACCCGGAAATCATAATTCTGGGCCGTTACAACTTATCTCGCTAAGAGTTCAAAAGTCTCGATACCATTTGTAAACAATCCAGCAGATTGTGAGTTTTCATCAAAATCTGCATAAGAGCTTGAAGACTCTAATTTCAAATTCTTATAAACTCTAGAAGAGTATAAGATCTTATTTTAAACATTTGTACTCTTGAAGAAGTAAATGGAATATGGGTTATGTCATATTCAGAACTATTTTTATTTGGTAAGTACAACCAATATAAATAACCACAAAACATGATCTGGTTTACAAGGCCACTTCCTAACAATTCTCTAAGCATGACCCGAAGCATGCCCCTCCTGTAGAAGGTGTAAAAGAGATAATGGTTAAGCGCGCAACCAAAGTTATTGTTGTGGCTTATAACTAGGTCATCTTTGTATGGTTAATTTTAATATCCCGAAGAACATTATGAATAAGGATAAAGTGTATCTAATGAATACACGTAGTTGGTCATTAGTTTCATACTTGTAGTATGACACCAACAGAAGTTCTGAAAATACCCAGTTAGCGGCATCTGATTAAATAAATGGATCACCATGTACAAAGTTGATCAATGGTTAGAATGTTTTACCATTGAAACTTATGATGTCACTAACCAGAAGTTATTTGATGATAAAATCTTATTCTTTGTGGCATTTGGTCGCTCAAGAAATCGATGATTTGTGAAATCATTGAAATTCACATAAATACCCACCAAAAAGGACTAGAAGATCCTAGGACCGGAAGATCCTCAATAAGGGTGACCATACATGTATGGCTTGTTCTCTTGGCAAAATAATAACAAGACCGTCTCTAGTAAAAAGTAAATGCAAAGTCTCTTATGTTTATTGACCGAGTTCAATGAGACAACTACGAACATAAAACATCGGCATATGGACCAATGTTATTCCAATATAGATACCTTAACACATTGGTCATATGAAAAGGTAGAAAATGTTTGTGGAGCATATAGTAGCTCACAGCGACCTAGAAGAGTCGTTAGTCAAATGGGCCCATGCAATTTTGCATTTTCGAATTTGACACAATAATTTCTCTCAAATTATATCTAGAAGAGAGTATATGTTCTAAGGCCTCCTCCAAAATTAACTAAAAGACCACAAATAAGTTAAATGATACATGGGGTTTGAGTCCCTAATGATATCAAATAACTCGAGCTTTATAAGGGTGATCAAATGCTCGGTATTTAGGGGGAGATGAAATGAGACTGTATTAAGAAAGAGATTACATGAAAGCAACTTGCGCAACTTCTTACTAAATTCTCAAAATAAGTAATATAACCTATGGTTTCGAAACTCTCAAGATGAATTATAATATGTGAATATCAATTTAAGTAAAATATAAAAGTATTATAATATACTGAAATAAAATTAAAGTGATTAATAGACTTATAATTTTCAAACATTTATAACTTTTTACTTAGATGTTGGATTATGACGCATTATATATCAAAACGAAGCTATCGACAATGAGAATAAACCTAGGTAATTTTCCGGATGAGGGAGGGGGCACATGCTCCTCCATGCCCCCTTAGCTCCGCCTCTGTATATGCATGATCGATACTTCCGATCTTTATATAATCTCAAAAGAAAAAGAAAAAGAAAGAGTAAGTTTTATCTTTCTAAAATCTTTTCACCAGTATGTTCTCTTCCTTGGGGGGTGAGATAATTGAAAAGCTCTAGTCTTAATTATGTCCTTTATATAGTTAACAAATGACAAATTTATTTTATGAGGTAGAAGTTATGTGGTTATCAACTAATTCTTTACTGATAAAATATTAACTTATAAAACACTCGACAAATCGCAAAACAAGTTCAACCCAAGTCAAGTAACCTCACTCTTACCGTATAGCAACAAATCATCACTCTTACCATATAGCAACAAATCATTGAACTCACTGGTTGACAAATGACTAAATTGCCGCGTTTCAGACGAAAATGTGGACCTTAATTAACTGGTCAATGTTTTCCTTTTTTTCTTTCTTCTTTTTTCTTCTAATTACTCTTTTTGTGGGCGAAGACCTTATATAGTCAATGAGAGGAGATACGTGCACATGCTGGATTTTTTTATAAGATGATTTATAAAGTATACGGCCGGGCTGGTTAAGCCTGGATGCCTGATCGTTAGGGTATGCCTAATTAATTGTTATAGTAAATCGTGGTTGTCTCATTATCCAATGGCATTCTGACAAGACGAAAATATCAACCTCAACTGAAGCACGTTCCTCAGCGAAAGTCAAAGCGAGACCCTAGTGCATCAATCTGTCGATGATCCAGTTCTCCTCCCTGAAGGTGTAAGAGAAAGTGATAATTTCGAAGGCCCTATAATTGTCGAGAGTATCCGAAATCGCCACCTCAATCTCCCACGGGATTCTCCAAATTCTATTCATGGCGTTGATTAAGTCAGACAGATGCCCGGCCTCCACCTCCAACCGAGTGATAGAGACACTGAACCCTATTAGGACTCATCATCAGGGATCGTCTGCACGTGCACACATAGTCACATACACTAATAGCCTAGCACATCAATCAAATGAGATTTCATCATAAAACTAGCAATAGAAGGAGTAGTCCAATGATCGACTTGTATACTAGACTTATTTTTATTCAACTTTCAGTGTGAGACTCTTTTTTATCTTTTCACATCTATCATCAATCAATAAAATAATATATTTATCTATATAAACTTTTAAGACGTATAGAAGAGTTTTAGCTAATATATCAGAGCACCTTTAAATATTTAATTATGTTTAACTTTATCTATAACCCAAAAATTTTACAAAACATGTTAAACTTATAGTTATTCATTTATTATTAATTAAAGACAATCTATATTTTAGTAATTCTTCAAAATTATAGTGATGAGATCAATTAAAAATATAATAGTAATAATAAGGGGATAAAATTATTTTAAATCATAACAATTGGAGTAATGAGACAGTAAAAATATAATATTAAAAAAATTATATGGTTTTCACTTATTTATTAATTTTCCCAAAATTCATGATCACAAAAACAACAACAACAACAATATTTATTCATGTAATATGTTACATTATGGCATTATCACTGTTTTATCATAATTACAAAAAACATGAGAAGTATATATACTAACTAACTATATTTAATTTCCATCATCAAATGCTTGCTTCTCCTGCCTACCACGTGCTCGTTGCCGTGGTGAAAATGAGCAAGGCTTGTAGTTGACTTTAAATTAATATTAAATTCCGGACAATATATTTATCATTCTAGAAACCTACTACTGACAAAATCCATATTGAAGAAAATTCAAGCATAATTATTAACCATCTCAATAACAAGTCCAGATGTCCATGGAAAATCGAACTCATCTTATCCGACGTACAACTTCTTCTATCAACTATGAAAGAAATTTCTTTCATTCATGTACCCCGTCTTGACAATAGAGTGGCTGATAAGATTGCACACCTTAGCCAATCTGCCAGGGATATTGATATTTGTAACAATTCCGGTCTTACAGACCTCACCCGCAAAGATGCTTTCGGGTAGAGCGTGCTCACCCGAATTTTTTCCTAATCAAAAAAAAAAAAATTGGGCGATAGATGTCGATTCAATGCTTATCTTATATATATCCTACCTACACGTAGCCACGGGTCACGTCTACCGGATCAATAACTTTTCGGGTCCGGATCAAATGATCAGAGGGTCAGAGCGGGTTAGAGTCGGGGGAAAGTGAACCCGTGACCCGACGGGTCAAAACCACCCATCCTTCCCTTTTTATAGCCTTGGAATGTCTCCTTCTATTCTCTCATCTCCAACGTGGCACAAAAGCATTCTCTCACATTTGTCCAACATTAAAAATTGAGAGTTATAACGAGAAGGGATGGAGATATATATGTATACCCCATGTGGATGCAGATATATATGTATACCCCATGTTCCCTTAACTCTCACTTCACTTTAAGCTTTATTTCCTTCATTTGAAATGAAGTAAAGTTTGAGAAATCTTACATGGGTGAAGGAAGTTTTATAGAGATATAAAATTTCTCATATTTTTTTCCACTTCATATTAAAATGAAGTGGATATAGAAAATGATATGTAGAAAAAGTCTTTACATATCATTTTTTTATTAGTAAAAAATGTTATAAAAACATAATTTTTTTAATATGGTAACCCGCCTGGTCAGCGGGTCGACCCAGCAGGTTAACGGGTCGATCTGAACTCGTCAACCCATAGCTTTTCTGGATTAGGGTTCGGGTCGACCAACCTTGACAGTTGACCCAACGGGTCTTACTTATGGCCATGTCTAATCCTACTTATGAGATGCCCCGCGAAATGACTTGATATGTAAATTATGAATGTGTAAATTGATCTTTTTTCTCAAATGAATATGTAAATTGATCTCTCAAATGAGGAAGAGTGATCTGATTAGCAAGCCTGTGAAAACAGATTTTGATTCTGAACTCTAATCACAGATTGGAATCAAAATATAGCGCATGCAGAAGAAAGAAAGAGAACACAAGAGTTGTTGACGCAGTTCGGTTTCCCTACTATGCGAAGCCTCGGGAGGGAGAGATTCAAACCCAATAATTCACTAAGTATGATCGAATACGGGTCATGGATACACGAGTACAGATAAACAAGCACGACAATCCTAGATCTAGCAGCTCGAGTGTGAAACAGATATGGAGAAACACGAAAATAGGAACAAATACTCCATTTCACTTCATCTGGGAATGAAGAGGTTGGAAGTTGATAAAGACCGAGCTCAAAGGTTCAGCAACTGGTTATCTAAGATCGAGCTCGAAGATAGGAACAGATACTCCCTTTCACTTCATCTTCAATCACTCGAGCTACCTAATATCTATGATTATCTATACATTTATCTACATACAAGTTTTTCCATGACTCATGTTTACATGCATCTGGATTAATATAGACATTACTAAGTCATTGCACCTTTTTGTACCTAAAGAAGCACAACTTTCAAAACCCCTCACAACTCGCGTGTTTGACAAAATGGGGTATTTTTTAATGGAAGGTCTTGTAACGGCCTGAGATTATGATTCTCAGGTTACGTTTCGAGGGATGAAACCCCTCGTTAGGATCTTGCGCCCCGAGTATAGGTTGAAGGTTTGAAATTCTACTCTAATCCTTTCAAGTGGGATTTCATACCCAAAATTCGAAGGGATCGTTGGAATCCCCGAGGAAGTCCCCTGTACCTGTCGTAAGTCTAAGCGTGAAGAATTAGTAGTCATGCAGATAGTGGAATCAAGGTGTAATACAAGAGGGTGTCACGGCAGAGCCGAGTCAAAACCAAATCAATAAGCACATTTATCGAAATTTAATAGGCAATGTTAGTTAGGTTAGACCATTTCTTCGGAATCGCCCAAGAGAGTTCCCACGTCACGGAAGCAAGGAACAATCATGCAGCAAAACAAATCTTAAAAAATATGTATGCCGGGCGGTGTCAGATCGAAGCCCTACGCAATATAATCCCAAATCGGCAGACACATACACACGCTAGTCCTAATAAAGATGCTTCTAGATGCAAGGCGGAATATTAACACACTAACATGCTCCTAAGATCAAGTGCATAAATATAATAAGGCCTTAGCACCGAATACCAAATGGTATCTCCCTCTCCTACCTCCACCCCCTTCCGATAGGGCGGAGACTGGCTAGCTCGTGAATGCATTCCATTATAATCGGGTGGTCCGCAGACCCGACCCGTATCCACAATAAAATAAAGCCTGCATGCATCTCATAATATAAGTAAAGAAAGTTCCATGACTCGATTGACTCAAGACG